>CM017797.1:51818017-54218017 GCA_008086715.1 Sitobion miscanthi
TTCGGAACTAAAATATGCGCCTGCAACACTTGGATAGCACATTTTTCGTGACATTAAATATTTTTGTAAGTCTTAAAAGAAAATTTGAGCCCCAAAAGAATATAAAAACAAACTTACTTTAATTATCGACTCTTTTGGCGGAATCCGTTACGTGTGTGAACTGCGACGCCGATGAGGAAACGCTCCAGAATACAACACTTTGAATACTGTGATTTATGGAAAATAAAATTATACGAAACGCAGTAAGTTTTTTGTTCATATTTTCTTTGCTTATTGAAATTTTAGAATTTTTAATCGACTGTGTCTTCTGCAACGACTCTGAGATTTGCCATAGATAAATAAACAAATGATAGATATTATACTATATAGGTACGGACGTCAACATGATGAATCCACGGATATAATATAATATAATGCAACTTTTTATATCAAAGAGTTCTGTGTTAAGGAACAATTTGTTCATTGAAATTTGATATGACAATAAACTAAAATAGTTTATAATTTTGAATTTGAATTATAATAATATGATATAGGTATTATTTAAATTATTATTTTCGTTTATTAATTTAATTATTGATTAAGATGGTGAATAGATATTACAAGTACAAGCATATTTTTATAAAAGCATATTGTATTTTATGAATTATTAAATAAAAATGTGATTACTGGATTTTAGAGTTAACATAAAGCCATAAACGTATACAGTAAAATACTATAATACCAACTAGATTTCTAGAAATTCCAAGTCTATAATTTTAGATTCTGAGCGGATTGATAACTGTATTAATTTTACAATGATGTGTTCTTTATTTTTTTAATATTTTTAATTATTTTTTCTTGTGGTCTGTGTAAACGATAAGTATTCGTAATAAATATTTAATTTTCATATTTAATATTATATTATAGGCACTCAGTATGTAATCATAAGTTTATTTTTAGTTTAGTTTAATTATAGGTATTTAGTAAATAATAATAGGTGTACGAAATTGTGTTTTCGAATAGCAATTTATTGTTTGTATTAGTATTTAGTAGTTACCTACACCATAATAGGGAACTAAAATGTTGTAAATGATGTACAAATGTATTTTTGGTGTTTTAAGGCTGCTATAAGATCAATTTTTATTGAGTTTAATGTCTTATAATACTGTCTACTACAAAATTTGAACACAATAATTTTTAAATTAATTTTGTGGTTTAAACGATATATTAATATGTACAAATATGCTTAATAGCTTTAAAACATAGTAAGCGACTAATAAATAATTACATAGTAAATGATACAATTTTTTTAGTTACACAATATAATACAGGTGTATGCTGACATTAATTTCAGATGGTTAAATTGATGAGGCTCATTACCCAATTTGTAAAATCACTTCAGAGGAGCTTACAAAGCTACCTAAGAAATTGTTTTATATACCTTATTATTTATTTAAATTAAAGCATATTCAGCACACCCTATGATACAACTGATAAAAGTTTAAAAATGTAACTAAATCTATATAAAATGAGGTGATTAGAGCCATATTGAAAATGCTATTTTCACAATTTAACAATGTTTTATTGAATTTATTTTTTCAATACAATATTAATTTAAAATTTTACTATAACTTATATAATATACAAACAACTGATATAGGTCTTATTTTTATGATTTACCTTTTAATAGGTTAATTCATTTTTTTTTAATTATCATTAATAACTATTTCACATTAGTTTTGAGTTAATTGTAACAAATTAATAATCATAATTTTAAATATACATATAGTGCCTAACTTATAAGTACACATCTAGCATATTGTAATTTTAAATGCATACTAATTGTACAACTTTTTTTCACTTACCTATAATATTTAATTCAAAATTGAAAATTCCATATATTACCCCATTTTATATTTTATAATATTATGAACCACTTAAATAATTTAAAACTATTTAATAGTGAAAGACTATGAATATTTAAATATTTAAAATTTAAATTTATAATATTATGTTGTATTTTAACAACACAATTATGAATATTGTTACAAACAATAAGGTAATATGTAAAAAACAACTTAGCTATTTCAATATGTCATGACTGAAATCACCCCATTTTATATTACTATTATTATGAACCACTATAAAGGGCATTTGTATAGCGGGTGATCTATCAATTTACTAGGATCCACCACAAGATTTAGGTACCTATAATAATATGTACATTGTTAGCACTTTTAAATATATAATATGCACTATTAAGTATTAGGTATAAAATATATTTCACCATTAATTATTAAGATATTTTTTTATTTAGGATTATCAAATCAAATAAGAATTCATTAAAAAATACACAGTTTACAGTCATTGATTAGTGTTACTATATGAAAATTATACTTCTATTATTATCAAAATCAGGTGTACCTACATTATCATAATAGTTATACATTATAGTTTTTGGCCTAAATTGAGAAGTATGTACTAAGTAATAACTATTATAATTAATAGGTAAATAAAGGAGTATATAATATAGAAGCGCACTTGATCGACTTTACTACTACTACAAAGAAATGCACAGGTAACTGTAGCCAAACATTTATAAAATTTGATAGAGCACCTGCTGGATAAAAACCCTTCAAAAATGTTACCATAATTTAAAAGCCAAGGACTATGATAAATCTATTCCAAATTAAATGATCAAAATATTCTTTATGCAGTAATGCAAAATATGAGTTAAGTTCATAACGTGTATTCAAAATATTGAAACATACTCAACTTAACCCCTAACTTAAAAAAATACAGTAAAATTTAAAAATGGGTCTAATAACATTTTAACTTAGATTTCGTAGGTGGTAATAAATAGCTAACAACACCAACCAAACAGAAGGAACTATTCAGTTGCAAAACACTAATACAATATAATTTTAAATACAAATATTTTTATGATACATAAATATTAGGATTAATACATATCTACCTAATATTATAGTAAAGTATTTATTTAAATATAATATTTAATAATACCATGTATAATAATGAAGATGAGTAATTTATGATTTTTTTTTAATTAATAAAGAAACATACATTTTACCACCCATTTATGTATCAATGACTGATTGATGTTGTTAGCTAAATTAGCTTAATTGTATAATATTTGTTAAAATTTAAAAAAAAAACAATAGCATGTACTATTTTCATTTAACATATTTTTAGTTTACTATATTATTGGGATTATGTTTCTTCTGGAATGCAGATTTGATTTTTTATCTTCTTTGAAATTGACTTGAGTAGTTGAGTGTTTACTATCTAATAAATTAAAAAAGGATAAATATAACCAAATAATTTGATGGTAAAAAAATATGTTTACATACTTAATTCATTTTGTAGTCTCTTCAACTATTAAAATAGTATATGGGAAACAACAATTTTATTTGTCATTGTTCTCGTTTGGAAAATGTAATGGAAGATAGAAAATTATGTGATTTCAATATCAACTTCCAAATCATTTGGTCAAGTATATTAGTAGTGAATACAGAAAAACTTAGTTCTTAATAATAATAACTATGCCAAATGTAAAATTTGAATACATGCAACTTATAAGTACTTCTGATCAGAGAACATTATATTTTTAGGTATGTATATGTAGATAGGCAGCAATCTTTTGTTTCCAAGTAGATGGTAATAAGTAAATTAATAATATATGAAGTTGTATTAGGTTTGGTGTATTGGTGTCGGCCGATAATTTTAAGAGTAAAACAACTTTTGTGTTATTAAACTTTGAATAACATTTATTGGTGGTGTAACTGAATGAACAAAACTGATTTAACTGAAAATAAAATTTAAATAAAAACTGTTAATACGTCATAATAATGTACAATAATGTATGTTCAAATTAAAGTATTAATCATAACGATTTATTTTTCTACGTATACATTTTAAGAAAACTTACCAATAAACTTAATGTAGGTACAAATGTTGTGCTTTCCAAGTGGTAGGTATTATCAAATTTACACCACACTTAATAGTATAAACTTAAATACATATATTTTTGATTGAAATATCAAATAAAATACATAAATATATCACAGATTACGACTTGGGTATAATGTAATTTTAAGTTCAATGGAATATTTTTGACAAACGTAATGATTCAACAACTATTTTGTTAGGTATATTATGCTATTCAAGAAATTTAAACTGTCGGTGTACTTATAACGGTTTAAAACATACACTACTTACCTATTGCTAACGTTGTTGACAAGTCAACGCACCTTTATTCTTGGGACCATTAGTAATAAAGTCAGATATCGAACGCTAATGCACAAATGACCGCAGTGTTATGCAATAATTGTTCCCCGTTCCCCCCTTCATCATGCAGTGCCCGTCGTCGACGTGCCGCGATTGTCCACCGCCCGTCATCTCCAGCGCTTTTGTCGCGTCGGCCCGCAGGCAATACTGTTTTTTCCAATATAATTTAAATAAATCCCGCAAAATTGACGACACTGAGCTCACCCCACTTCAACGACCAAAAAGCTCCGACACCAGCAACGGCCGGACCAAACACTCTGTTTTTTCGCGTTCACCTGGCCAGACGTTTTGTTTTTTGAACGGCCTACGAACGACCACGATCAGCTGCCAACGTCGCCTAACATCGCCGTCGTTTCTCCACAAACCTCGTGTCCAGTCACATCGTTTTGTTTTTCATGAGGTCGTCACCAGCCAAAATGATGTGCTAAGTAAACCACCGCGGGCCCGAGGCGGGTGAAGCCACCACCACGTCATTCAACAACAGCTTCAGTCTTGTCGTAATTATGTTTCCCCCCCGTTTCCCCCCTTGTAAAAGCACGATTTATAGGCGTCGCAAGACGCGTGTCCTTTTAATAATATTTTCCTTCCCAAGCTCCACGCTCCGGCGTACTTAAAAAAAAATATCCTTGAAACTGAACAAATACTATTATGTACACCCCAGGTAACCCGGCGAGAGTATACCACGAGTTATGTGGCGTGCGGTCTCCTGTGGGCCAAAATTTTAACATTATATTTTATAATATGGATGTTCATTATTCAAATTATTACTACCAATGAACTATATACATTATGATGTCTTGCGACAGGTTCCGTATTTATTATTATTTTTCCCACACCTGCCATGTGCCCAATTATTATATTGTTATATTATTGTGCAACTCATACTTTATCATTCACATGTGTGAATGCTAAATTATTATTATAACTGTTATTAAACCTATGCGAAATACACATACGTGATTACCTAACAAAAAAACAATTATTACTCTTATTATGATTAATTTCTAAATTAACTTTTCTTTCCCCAACATAAATCTTGAGCTTTCAATAGCTCATGCGTGTATCAAAGCCTGTGAGTTCCACCGACTTGACACACGGGTCTCACGCGGTGCGGCTCACAGGTCACGAGGAAAGTGTTCCCCTTTCCTCGTGAGTAGTTTTTGTGAAATGAAAAAATCACAAACTCTTACAATGTGCTCCAAGTACTGAATATAACACTGGCTACATTGATCCGTGATTTTTGTTTGCTATGTTTATCCATGTAATCTTTATTGCTTGTTTTCCACAGGCATTCTTCTTTTTCAATTTCGTGAATTAGCAAATCGATGTCAATCATGTTGAAATTTTTTTTAAAAAACTTAAAACTTTAAAAATGTTTAAAATTTTGAAATGAAACCGCGCGTTGTAACCGCCGTAATGTGTCGCGTGTCAATGAAAATAATGTGCTTACTTTTACGTAAACACAATGTAAGATTTATAGAACAATAGTTATATAAAATTATTATTATTTTAGATCTTGAGCCGAGCGATGAATGTATTGATTTTAAAATGATGCGTAGTGTTTTTTCAATTCCCTTTTCTGCTTGTTCTCACATTTTGGGACAGAAAAATGCCACAACACCGGTAATCATAATATTATTTTATTTATATTTTGTATACGTAACAAAAATATTGTTAGTTAATGTTCGTTATGGGTCCCAGAGGGTCCCACACTCCCTGCACGTGAACTTAATCATGTTCAGTAGGACCATTATTATGTTGAAATATATAAAATCGTACTCTTATTATTAATGCTAGAATCAAGAAACAGCATTTTACTGTGTAAACAGAATAATTTTATTAGATCATCTAAATTTTTTAAACAATATTGATAGTAATTATGCCGAAAAAATGAAATACAATACAAATTCAATTGTAAAAAACAATAAATATAATTATTTTAAAGGAAAAAAAGGCATCGGACAAGACGAGGCGATGTGGGGGGGGGGGGTATGTGATGGCGAGTGGGTGGTGATGCAGATAATGATGGCCACTGGTCACCTCTACACAGTTCTCACGGCCGGTCCTGCGGGGCGGACGAGAGTCGCGGGCGCGTTTGCTCTGGACGCGAAGACGACCATGGCAGCGGGCGAAGCCCGGCCACGACGGCTGCGAGAGCGACGACGACAGTTGCAGGTGACGAGCGGCTAGTGCGCGATGTAGTGTTCCTGGCCACTCTGTAATTATTATAGTCATCCGTCACTCACCCGCCGTGAGAGCTCTGAGGCCTCCGCCGCCGCCGTCACGAGTCGTCTTCGTGCAACACTGCAGCAGCAGTCGTCATTATAAGTACCGTTCGGAATGGCGTCGATATCCGTGCCGGTACCGCTATAGCCATCTGTCGTCGTGTCGCGTCGCTTTCGGACCGAAGCAGCCGGGCGCCCGCCGCGCTGCCAGAGGGTCTCGCGTGTCGGCGACCTCGAGCGCGCGGCGTCCGCGATCCCGTCTCGCTACCGCCGGTGCAGGCCGCGGAGAACGTGTATCGGCGACTTACCGCCGATAACCCCAAAAGTGCACTGTCACGCACCTCGACCCCACGTCATCGTCTCGCCTCGTCCGCTGCCCTCGGCCAGGGGGGAACTCTCGGACGGTTTCACTTCGGCGAACAACAGCAGAAAACGCGTGCGGCCTTGGTGATGCCTGTCCACGCAGCGGACGCGATCCTCGCCGCCGTCCGTCCGCGCGGAGGTGCGCGTTTTGCTAGCGTTGCCCCCGGGTCCAGCCAGCCGATCAAGTCTCCAGAGCTGTTCTTGACCTCAGCTCCCCTGGCCGGTGTGACGAACTCCGCCTCGTCACTGGGCGCTTCCACAGGCGCCTGCATCGCTGGCGCGGCGTCCACGTCGTCTTTGATCAGTTCAATCGGTCCAGTACTACTGGAATCGTCGTCCGGTTGAAGGGTTTCCGACGAGTCGCCGTCCGCGAACCTTGTCGCATAGTACAGCAGGCCCGCCGAATCCGCAACCGTAGGCTCTTCTTGGAAGTTGTCAAATACGCCAAGTTCTGTTTCCATTATATCATACTCGATGTTGTTGATGATATTCTTCAAGACGTCATCTACGGTTTTCTCGATTTCTTGGGCGGTTGTTTTCCGAACCCTATCATTATTATTATTGATATACCAATACTGTACTTACGTTATAACGCAGTGGTATATTATTGTATTACTTACAATATTTTAACGATGACTTATCTATCGATCTGCATTATATACTGGGTACTCGTTTTATACTTTTATAGGTGAAATCTTTTAGATTTTAATGTCCGTAAACAGCTCAAAAAGAGTCAAATTATTTTCAAAATTGTATGGTGTATATTAAATGCTAATATAAACATTCAGTGAAATTTTCAAGTATCTACAGTCATTCGTTTTTTAATCACAATAAAATAAGAAAATCGTTACATGAGAAATCGAGTGAATATCAAATGTTGTAAAAATATGAATTTCAAACGCTCATAAAAATTTAATTTGACTTTATTGTAGATATTTTTTTTTTTTTGATAAAGGTAGAAAAATTTATGAGGAATCTTATAATCAATTTTCAAATCTTAGATTTAAAAAGAAAATATTTTATGAATTTCTAACTAAAAATAATAATTTGTAAATTTTAGTCATTTTTACATATTTTGTTAATATTTGAACTTAAAATGTTTATAAAAAAAAAATGTGACAAAGGATTTTTAATTTTTTTTTGTCTGCCTTTGAAACAATATACTAAATGCATTTTATTAAATTTTCAAGCTTTTTTAACCAACAAATAAAATGTTATTGATATTTATAGAAAAAAACTTTAAAAAAATGAAAACTGAAAATGTCCATAAACAGCTCAAAATTTAGTCAAAATATTTTGAATTAAAAAAACACACATCATTGTAAAATCAAAATCAATACATTCATCGCTCCGCTCAGAATCTAAAATAAGTTTGAAATCGATATTAAAAGTCGAGCTTGAAATCGATTTCAAGCTCTGATAATAACATTCATTATAATTTCCATTATATTTAATTGATAGTTACACTACGAACAGCTTGTTGGTAAAATACACCTACTCTGAAATGTATTGCGATAAGACAACCAGTCGTCATATTTGGATTAAAGAATACACTACTCGTAGGTCGCGATCATCTCGTTGAATTCGGAAGCGTTTCGTTTTCAAACACGCAGAAATCGAAAAATACTTACGACTACGTTGTAATAAGCGACGGTAAGTACCTACCTACTTTTCTGCTTCATAATAATATTATTAAAATAAATTACTCTCAACTTTTTTTTAAAATCCTTTTCTTAGTTGTAAGTGAATCTTATATAATATGAAACCTCAGTGCTTGATTTGGAAAAAAATTAAAAGGGGATTCAGTTGGATGAAAAAGTGTTCCACACAAAATGAACCGTTACTTTACCACGTGGGCTTCGCCCCCACCGACCCTCCAAAAAGTAGCAATAATCGCATCAAAATAATATTTAATTTATTTTACAAATTATATATAAAAAAAAAGAAAAACACTTAATTATTAGTTATTTTTTTAAAAACATCAATTATTAATAGATTATGCAAGAAACAATAGGTCCATAAATATTGAAATGAACTATCATTGTTTTTGTTTTGTGAATTTTGAAATGAACTATCTTCGTTTTTGTTTTGTGATGCATAATAAAATTTTGAAATGAGCGACGGTTAGTACCTATACCTACTTTCCTGTTTCATAATAATAATATTATTATAATATATTACGCTCAACTTTTTTTTTATATCCTTTCCTTAGTTGTAGGCGAAACTTATATATTACGGAACATTGATGTACAATGTTCAAAGTTATATTCTATAGGAATATATTATTGATAATCTCGCGTAACTGTAGGTCAGGGTCTGGTAAAAAAAGGCACGCGTTTTCAGTTTTATTATCTACAGTGTTCGTGTATAATATTAACTAATCGCCTCAGCTGCTCATTACTTAGTATAGTAAATTTATTTATTATTAGTACATAATAATAAGTAGTCTACTATACTTAGTAGAAATCATTGCTTTACTTTTTAAGTAACCTAACACTGTGACATGGCCTCTGCGGGGAGTTTATTGTTTTTAGCAAAATGTTTTACATTATTTGCGGGGATAGCATTTTTTTTTTATACAATAAAAATAATACAACAAATTAATAAAAGCAATATTAGTTTAATATTATTTATTATATTACAATAAACCAATTTATCATAAATATAAAATATATAATCTACTTATTAATAATCGGTTTTTTAACATCGATTTCCAGCCGAAACACTTGTATAAAAGTTTCGAATTTAGTTTATAATTATATTACAATTAAAAATGCTTGTGAATTATTTGAAAAATAATTATATTATTTTGAAAAATTTGAATTTTAAAATCTTAAAAAAATTTTACATTGTTTTTATTATACTATTTGTTAATATTTAACTATTTTAATAAGTACATATTCTACGTATGTATGACGTAATGTATTATTGTTATTAACTTTTGATTCAATACTGATACTTATCGTAGAACGGTGTGAATAAAGGTTCATGCTATTAAATGTAAATAAGTTGTAATTTACAAATACCTATGTAAATAATATAAATGCAAATTTCTTAGTTTTTATCGAGCACTCGTTGCAAGTGGTGTATTTATATCTTAATACGTCGCGTGTGCGTTAATCGTATTTGTGCCGTCCATGTCTTAATTAATAATTATATAGGTACTCTCAAGCCTCAATATCATACCACGCTGTACACTTTAAGTGTAAATCGGCAATCTGTTCAAATTGTAGTTCAATTTTTAAACTATAAGGCCATTAAAGATAGTTGGATTTGCGAACCTTGTAATGAAAATTGAATGAAAAAGCTGTTAACTTGCTTAACCACGTAAGAAATTAGAATACGATTTTAGGGCGCCTCGATACTGCCGTAAATATAAGCTCAAAATTTGACAAAATTAAAATTATTTTAGGTTGTCCGATTTTGATTCAAAAAAAATTTGAACTCGACAGAAAATTGTCAATAGATCACATGGAACATTTTATAAAAATAGTAGATACATGAAATTTTTACTTAATATTTATATTAGCATTTTCTATATTCCATACTATTTTCAAAATATTTTGATACATGTTGAACTATATTTTATAGGCATATGCAGTTTTTGATAATTTGTTTTTTGTAAATTTATGTTGATAAAAAAAATTTAGTTTTTGGTCAAAAATTTTGAAAAAGTAATACAAGGTTCTTCGTGAATTGTTGACAGTGGAAATTAAAAAAAAAGTTGAACGTAAATCCAAAATAATTTTTTATGAGCGGCCGAAGTAAGAATCTCGAAAATTATAAGTCATTTTGTGTTAGAAATTAATAAAAAATGTTCTCTTTATATCTAAGATTTGAAAATTTAATACAAGTTTCCTTATAAGTTTGTCTACCTTTATCAAAATATGATTTACATAAATGTCTCCGGAAAAGTCAAGTTAAATTTTTATTCTATAAAATGAAGTACAAATATCAATACAATGTTATTTGTTGGGTAAAAAAGCTTGACAATTTAATAGAAAGCTCCAAATATATTGTTTCAAATACAAATCAAAAATATTAAAAATACATAGGCACAATTTTTTTGAGCTTTTAAAGTTCAAATTTTGACAACATTTATGAAATTTAAAATTTAATAATTATTTTGTAGTTAAAAATGTATAAAATGTTCAACTTTTATAGCTAAGGATTAAAAATTGAAAACAAATTTCACATAAGTTGGTTATATTTAAATTACTTTATTTACAATAATATCACCAAATGTACTTGGTAATATACTAATATGACAGGTTGACTGACAGTTTTCGCTCGGGATCGTTTTTCTTATACAATGATATTATATCATTGAATTGAAATTTAACATCATCCATTACAGTGACCCAATTGTAACCTACTGTACATCAGAGTGAAACCCAATTGCCTACCTTTTTTTCCTTTGAATGTCGATAAAATGTTATTTGTTTGGTCAAAAAGTTTGAAAATTAAATACAAGGTTCCTCAGGCATTGTTATGATATCAGTTTAAAAATATTAAAAATATGTAGGTAGGCCATATTTATATCATAAGCATTTAAAGTTCCAATTTTGATAAAATTTATCATATTGAAAATTTACACATCATTTTGCAGTTAAGAATTTGTAAAATGTTCAATTGTTATAGCTAAGGATTAAAAATTTAAAATGCAAGTAGTTCATATTATAACCAAAAAATCTAAAATTAATATATCATACACAGTTTTTTTTATAGTTATTTTAAGTTCAAATTTGGTTCAAATTAGATATTTAAATGAAGAATAATGATTTTCAATCAGTCGTGAAATCCCTGTTACATTATTTGATAATCAAAGTATATTGTACGATAGCTATTGTTTATTAAATATAACTATTGCAAAGTGTTAAGTGTGAATAAATAAAAGTTTTTTTTTAATATACATGTTTCAGATCGAATAAAATGGAACTTTCTACAAATTTAGAAGCATTACGCTTGGCAAATCATGATTTTTCATTTTCTTTGTACAAAGTAAAGAAGTAACAACTATTTTTTTACTGTAAATATTGTTTTACCAAATAGATAAATTTTTTCATAGGAAGTGGCCAAAACTGAAATAGGAAATATTTTCTATTCTCCACTCAGTATCCACGTGATTATGTTTATCGCTAGTGTTGGAGCAGTGTCAAAAACATTTGATGAAATGGTAGCCACCATACATTTAAATGAAACTACTTATTCACTGGAAGCATATAAACAATTATTGGAAGACTTAACAGTGAGTTTATAGTTTGTTTATAATACCTCATTATTTATTAATATGTATTTTTATGATATAGGTACCTACTTTTGTTTTAAGCGTTTAAAACAGGTATAAGTTAAAAGGATGTAGTAATAAGAAATGTTAGTACCTAAAAACTTGGTTAAGAAAACAATTATAAGTAACATGAAATATTTATCATATAGGTTCAATATTTCAAGTTGAGAATATATAAAAAATTTTATTTTTAAATCTAAGATATGAAATTAGTTTTTTTTCTATAAATATCAATACAATTTTATTTGTTGGTTCAAAAAGCGTGAAATAGTAATACAAGGCTCCTGATATATTGTTACAATAGCAGTTTAAAAATATTAAAAAAATATAGGCACACCTTTTTTTATAATCATTTAAAGTTCAAATGTTGACGAATTTATCAAATTGAAAATTTACAAATTATTTAGTAGTTAAAAATGTATAAAATGTCCAACTTTTAAAGCTAAGGATTAAAAATTTAAAACAAAGTTCCACGTAAATAGGTTAAATATAAATTACTTTATTCAAAATAATATCAAACAAATAATATACTTAGTAATATCATAGGCTGACTGACCGTCTTCGCTAAGAATCGTTTTTCTTATACAATGATATTATATCATTGAATTCAAATTCAACAGAATCCATTACAGTGACCCTCTTGTAACCTTCAGAGACCGATCCGTACAGCAGTACAACACTCACTCCCCCACCTTTTTTATTATTTAGTTTATTTTTTCTGGACAGATGTTGTATTTTTTACATCCAGTTTTCCTACTTTCCAGTGGATTTTTCTAAAATTTTCTTTTATATTATATGAACCTTGTCCTGAAAAATACTAACATAACAATAAAAATTAGGGAAATAGGTTCAGCCATTCACGCGTGGAACTACGACCAAGGAAAATAGGATCCATATAATATATGTATTAATTATTTACTTATCTTATAATAATGAAATTAAGGCAATAGAATTTTAAGTTTTTCCCGAATATCATGGTGATTTGTTTTTAAATTCTAGTCTTATAATTATGTTAAAAATGATTATTAAAACTTTATGAAAATAGTAGTTATAACTAGTTAAAATTATTAGGTAATGGCTTTTTTTTTTTAATAATATTATTTTAGAGTGGAAATGATAATCTGAAACTCGCAACCGGAGCGTTTGTCGATACAGCATACAATCTTAAAGATAGTTTTGTGGAAAACACTAGAAAATATTTAAAATCTTCTTCGAAAAAATTAAATTTTAAGAATGATCCAGAACAACAGCGCCAATATTTAAATAATTGGGTTTTAAACGAAACCAATAACAAAATCAAAGATGTATTCCCCAAAGGTTACAAATTTATATAATATGTTTATGATTAAATATGAATAATGTAAGTAATAATTATTTTTCCAATTTTTTTTACAGACTCGATTGATAATGATACTGCCTTAGTATTAGCAAATGCTGTACATTTTAAAAGTGCATGGGCACATCCATTTACAAGTGCAAGTACAGACGGCGCTTTTTATGTGACTCCAAGCAACAAAGTAACAGTAAAAATGATGAATCGCGAACATGGGTTTCAATACTATTATGATAGTCTTCTACAATTCACCGCACTTGAATTACCCTATGAAGTAATAATATTGCTTTATAAATGTAAATTTAACATTTTGAAAAATATATTATTTTGTATTTTAGAACCGTTCTTTTAAAATGATGATTTTATTGCCCGATGATAAAGATGGGTTGAATAAACTGGAAAATAACTTTTCAAAAATTAATTTGCATGACATTTCAAAAAATATGACCCAGCATTATGTCAGAGTCAAATTACCTCGTTTTAAACTAGAACAGTCACTGCAATTAAAAGAAACATTATCCAATGTAAGTATACCTACCTATATGAACGAAATAAGTCTAAATTTAATTATTTAATTAATATTTTAGTTGGGATGTCCAACCATGTTTACACGAAATGCAAACTTTTCTAACATTGTTGAAAATGGTAATCTTTATGCGAGTAAAGTTGTGCACAAGGCATATATTGATGTAAATGAACACGGGACTGAGGCTGCAGCAGTTACAAGTAAAATTAAAGTTTATTTTTCTTACCGGGGTCTAATTATCGTTCTTAATTTTACTTTTGGGGGAAAATAATATTTAGTATACTATGGCACAAGAGAGAGCACTTCTGGGCGGCGGCTCAAACGTGTCCGTTTTCGCGCATTCCTACCACAAGACCTTCCCGTACGCTGGCCGCCGCCAACTCTAGCCGCCGCCACTAATTCATTTGGATGCGCGAACGAGAATTACTCTCTCCTGGGCCGCAGTATAGTTGATATTGTTTCTGTAAATATGTAAATATCTATTGAATGATTTAATCGTTAGGTAGTAAATATATTCATTTCTATAACAGGGATGTAAAAAGTTCCATCATTAAGTGCTAAAATTAACCTGTTTTTTTCCTGCGTGCCATGCAACTATGAAATATAATATATTTGTGGATGAATAAAAAAAAATTGTGGGCTAATTATTTACTATTGAAAAATATGTATAATATAATAAACATTTTTATTTTTCAATTGCCCTCAGTAGTAAACATTCAATATTTTTCTTTACCACAAATCTGCCATCCACACATTTTAGACCTATTATATACAAGGTGTAACAGAAAGATCTGACGAAAAAAAAATTAGGCTACTTAAACGTTTGTATTGCAAACATTTTTAAGATTATATGATTAGTAAATAAATGAAGAAATATACTCATGTCAGCAAAAAAAAAAAATTTTTGTATGATATTCGAGTAGCGCAAGTGACTATAAATAATATATTTAAAAAAAATTTTTAAATATTAATAAGAACAAAAGTTATTCCAAAAGTCAGTTCTATCTGTTACATCCTGTATATTATACCTTCTCTCCAAAATGTAAGGTACCTATGATAATATTAAAATATAAAACTTTTAATGTGGTCTTATTAATACCTTCATATTATAAGAGATATTATCTAATTATAACATTTGAAATATTATTAGAAATGGAATTTATCCCAAGGCGTGCAAGATTATATCAAGATTTCATTGTTGATCATCCATTTATGTTTTTTATTTTGACTAGAAGTAATACTATTATATTTGTCGGTCGAATGACCACAATTATTGATTAATTTATTAAAGTGTTTTTAGTTAGATATTTAATTTTGTCAATAACTCAATACAAATGTAAAACAACTCAAATTCAAAGATTTCAATCTAGATTATTGAAAAAAAATGTGTATTACCTACTTACTTAATAGTTATATTATTACTGTTTTTCCATATAGATATTTTATATAAAACCTTGAATATAATTCATAAATTAACGTTACATTTTTCGAAATTATATATTTTTTTTAATTTTACATAATTGGCAATGATACACTTCAGTTACCGATTTAAATTTCAATGTATTCAGCGTCACATATGCATAATTTAATGTTATGTCTTACGTGTAGTTATAAAAGTTAATAAAATAATGTTATATATCTACTGCTGTATTTAGAAACAATATGATGTATTTAATATTAAATTGAGACAAGTACAGTATATACTATATATTTTTATATTTAAGTTTATAAATGTATTTTGGTTTTATTCAGACATCGGGCACATAACAACAAATAATTACAACTTGTACTTCGGCGTGAATTTACAAATTATTTAGGTATTATTTGTCATTTTGTGCTGCAAGTTTGGCTAGGACTGTTGCAAGAAGGGAGAGCAGTGGATTTATGAGATCATGGAAGTCGCCGATAAATTTAGATAATAAGGTACCTAGTGTATAGTGTAGCAAAGGCGGGAAGTGAGCAATTTCAGTCACTGGTGACGTTTGCGGCAAGAGCCCAAGTACTGAAATATTGTTGGTCACTTGCCTGCACCCTTTGCCACGTATACTATTTTTTGTTACGCCTCTGTTTCATATAGAACAGCATGAGTGTAACCCGCCCCTTTCAGCTTGTATCCAGCATGTATATTTTAGTCTGATTTGGACAGTTATAATATCGCCGAGTAGTAGGTATTTCCATTTTTCCGCATGCTACGTTCTGGGATTTCCACTTTACCGTCCGCGGGTCGAAAAAAAAAAGATTTACATCTTCATCTGTATCGACGCGAAACAGTATACACCATAAGTCATAACTATTTATTGGGCATAAGTTAATAACTGTCATAAGACACACTGACGTACAGTAGCGTAGCCAGAGGGGTGTTTTGGGTGTTGTAACCGCATTAGTCGTTTTTATGCAAAATATAAAATTATATACAAAGTGTAACAGAATGACCTGACAATTGAAATAACTTTTTCGTCACGCCTGCACCAAAAGTTTAGTTTTCGATGACGGTCGAAGCGTTGGAAAGCGAAGTTTTTCCATCCAGCGGGCTGTAAAGTGGGAGTTCCCTAAAGTACCGGGTGGTAAAGTGGAATTCCCCAAAAGTACCGGGCGGTAAAGTGGAATTCCCCAAAAGTACCGGCCGGTAAAATGGAAATCCCCAAGAGTACTGAGCTCAGATATCACGCGTATTCTCTGAACAAACAGACACTAAAATCTATACTACGGTCCTCATAAAACATAAACTTTATTGGTCACATCTTATATTCATATTATAACCTCCTTGCATGACGCGTAAACATTTTTCTTTCATGAAATTGTTTTCGTATAATAATTTGGTTGTTGCATAGATCCCCCCCCCCACATAATGCATTACCTTGGCCTTGATTACATTTTTTTTTATTCTTATTTTATTTCAATATAATAATTATTATTTACACTGAAATCTATACCACGGTCCTTACAAAACATACACTTTTGGTTACATCTTATATTCATATTATAACCTTCATGCACGACGCTCAAAATAAATAAAACCTAATCGTTTCTTTCATGAAATATTGTTTTCGTAGAATAGTCTGGTTGTTGCATAGATCTGTTGTATCATGCATAATATATCAAAATTTTAATTAAAACTAGGTTAAGTAAACATTCATATGTTACAGGTAAAATACCAAAACAGAACAAATCAAATCATACAATACTCAATGAGCTAAGTAACAACATAGAAACAATTATGCATTCCACCAAATTAGGATAAGATAGCAATTATTATGTAGTACAATAACAATTAGTATAATTTTAGGCATAGTCAGTAAGTATGATGTGACTAGGTTAAACTTAATATCGATACTACCAATAGTGCTTCAATTGTAATATTGATATATAAGTAATATGGGAAGACAGAAAGAGGGTCAGTGAGTGGTGATCGTGAGACTCGGTTACCACTGACCATCAGTGTTAGAGCCAGGTGGTGATTCTGTGACTCGATCGCCACTGGACGTCAAAATTTTATAAAAGTGCTTATTATAAATATAAAGTTCGTTTATTTGTGTACGTCTGTTAACGGCGTATACGGCAGATCCTAGCCTCAATTACCTTTGCCGTGATGGTGCGATCAATGAACGCAGAGGCATGACAAAAGAAGTATGTGTGGCTCGTGCGGAAGGCAATTTCAGTCATGGGCGAAATTCGCCTACAACTCGTGCCGCACACGTCACCCGCGACTGAAACAGCTCACAAATTGTTAAATTGGAAGTACAATCAGATATAGTATTATAATATAATAAAATATTTGAACGTAGTTACCTATATGCCTGGGAATCATATTTTAATCAAAAATAATTATTATTTAAAAAAAATAGTTGTTTTGGACTAATATTTATTAATTTACTATTGTGTTTAGTATTTATTACAAATTGACTGTATAATATTAAATTATACTATAGTATATAATTGTATAATATGTATATTTACAGTGGATTTGGTAAACTAAAAAAACACAACATTTTTTAAATGGAATTTATTAGACAGATACGTATTCTGGTGAGTGGTGGTAAGTAGTGTGTGGACATTTATTCACTAAAAAGTATCAAAATAAGTCATATAATAGGATGTAGTCAAAATCATGAAAATATTATGCAAGAAGAAAAACATTATAATTGGATAATATGTTAATATTATAAAAAAACACACAATTTTTATTTGATAATTTTCAGTACGTGTTAATACATTTATGAAATATTATTATAATTTAAACCAAATGAAAAAATGTACAATCAGGTATCTTAATATTTTTATTTCAATAACTACTTTTAGTGTCTAAGAAATTAGTTTTTGTATTTTCTACACGACGAAATATTATTATATACATTTTCTTTTATGGTCGTAAAGATTAGGTAGGTACTGACATTAGATACCACAAAAAGTATGCAATAGCAAAAAAATTCACGGTCTACTGATAAGACATCGCCTGTATGCTAAAAGTCGGCCTCATATACAAGTGGCCTATTGTAACATTTATTACGTGATCTGCAATTTGCGAATAACAAATTATTATTTAGCTTTAACTATCAGTTGATAGTTGACTGTCGTAACGAACGCAAGTTCGTATATGCTTCTCGACTATCTATACAGTTATACGTTTTGTTTTTAAATTGTACTGTCTTTTTAAATTTTACTTTTATACCTCTGTTTTGTTTTACTATGGAGGATACTAATTCTTCTGATGAATTGGACGACAAAGTTTTCAAATCCATCAATAAAATTAATGATCTTAGCGGTAAGTTACATAATATCTAAGCAATTTAATCTTAAACTTAAATTGAACAACTAGAAAAAAAATTATCTAAATTGGAACTTAATCATACCAGCTCAACTACATTAAAACAAGAAAAAATATTTGCTGAGATTAATGACCGTCAGTCTAGAAGTTGCAACGTTATTAATATATTTAATGTAACTGAAACCCAGTCAACGGCTGACGACGAACTGAGTACTTCTAATATATTTCGTCAAATTTATGTCGTTGTTGATCCTATAAGTATTCTACGTTTGGGTAAATTATCAAATAAAAATAGGCGTTTTTTTTTTTTGTAATATTTCTTTAGCAAATCACGAGGCAAATCATGACATTATTGTATTATCGGAAACTTGGTTACGACTTACGACTGCGAACTTGGTCTTCCTAATTATATCATCTTCCGTTGTGATACATGCAGTGTTTTAAATAATTTTAAATTTTCGTTTTATATTCTTACTATTCTATACTTTTATTTAGCCCTATCTGCATTCCACCTAATTCTAATGTAAATATCCAAAATGATCAAACTGATGCGATTCTTAGCTTGTTATGTAATAACAATAATGCCGAAATTATTATATTAGGTGATTTTAATTTACAATTTAATCGACATTAACTAGTGATATAGCTGTTTCTCATAATAATGGTAACATTCGAATCGGACGTATCTCAATATGTTTAAAGATTTCGGTTTTAGATTATAATACCACTATCCAATTTTTTTAGTTTTCAGTTTTGGTTTTGTTTTTTGTTTCGGTTTCATAACGGTTAATACCGGTTTCTGAAATCGATTTTGAAACTGGTTTCAAGCCCCGTCATATTTTTTTTATTCGTGAACCTTTTTTGTCTTGGTTGACTTCATACTTACGGACAGAAAGCAAATAAAAAAATTAAAAAAAAAATTTTAACTCAATATTCCATCAGACGTTCCACAAAGATCTCACTTAGACCGTTTTTTATTATTCATTAATGATTTACATTTTTCTAATCCTAAAAACCATTAGTTTTCATACCTATTACAAAAAACAAGACTTCTTAATCGAATACATTTTTATTAAATTTACGTACTCACTGGTCCAACTTTCTCATTTTTGAGTTACAGCAAAAAAAAAAAAAAAGATTGTGTCGAAATATTTACCAATAAAAACACTGATAATATACTAATCTGCACGTATCTGTTATAGGTATAATTCTGTAGTCTGATCAGTCAGAAGTTGTATATACTATATGCCTAGTCTAAACAATATATTGCTTTATCGTTTATTATATAAGTGTCAAATAAATAAAACTATCAAACTTGAGATCCTTATTACATAATTCAGTAATAATAGTTAAAATATACCTAAAAATATTAAATTAATTTTTATCTATTTCAGAAAAAAAAATGGTTCCACTCACTACAAAATTAGAAACATTGAGATCGGCAAATCATGATTTTTTGTTTTCTTTGTATAAGGTAAAGAATTATTTTTTTTAATGTACATATCATACGTTTACCTAATAGTTAATATTCCATAGGAAGTTGCTAAAACTGAAACGGGAAATATTTTCTATTCTCCATTCGGTATCCATTTGATTATGTTTATGGCTAGTACTGGAGCAACATCAAAAACATTTGATGAAATGATAGCCACTATGCATCTAAATGAATCTTCTCATTCAATGGAAACATATAGAAAATTATTGGAAGACTTAACAGTGAGTTTGTAATTTATTTATAATAACGTTTTATTTATCAATATGTATTTTTATAATAATGTACAAGTATTTAATATACCTATTATTATTTTACTGTTTACTAATTTTACCATAAAGGAATTGAAGGCAATAAATTATTAAATTATTCCCAAATATCACGGTAATTTATTTTAGATTCTGAGCGGAGCGATGAATCTATTGATTTTACAATGATGTGTGTTATTTATTTTTAATTTTTAATTCTTCACAATAATATCATCAAATATACTTAGTAATATCATAGGCTGTCTGACCATCTTCGCTCAGAATCGTTGTTCTTATACAATGATATTATATCATTGAATTCAAATTTAACACCATCCATTAAAGTGACCTACTTGTAACCTACTGTACAACAGAGTGAAGCCCACTTGCCCACCTGTTTTAATTTAATATCATAATAAAATAACAGTAAAGTTTATAAAATAATAAAATGTGATGACCTTATAAAAATATGGTTTTGTACTACTTTATCCTATTTTAGAGTGCAAAAGATAATCTAAAGCTGGCAACAGGAATGTTTGTCGATACACATTTCGATGTTAAAGATAGTTTTGTGGAAAACTGTAAGAAATATTTAAAATCTTCAATGAAAAAATTGGATTTCAAGAATAACCCAGAAAACCAGCGAAAATATTTAAATAATTGGATTTTAATCCAAACCAATAATAAAATCAAAGATTTTTTCTCCGGCAAAGGTTATTTACTTGAATAGTTTGTTAATGATTAAATATAGATTAGTAACGAGATTAAGTTCCAATTTTTGTTTACAGGTTCAATTACTCAAGACACTGATTTAGTATTGGTGAATGCTGTGTATTTTAAAAGTGATTGGGCACATAAATTTGAACATGTTTATGATGGTTCTTTTTATGAGACTCCAAGGAACAAAGTAACAGTCAAAATGATGACTCTCACACGTGATTTGCAATACTATCATGATAAAGTTCTAAAATTCAAAGCACTTGAATTACCTTATAAAGTGATAATACTGCTTATAAATGTAAATTTAAAATTTTGAAAAATGTATTTTTTTGTTTTCTTTGTTTAGGACCATGGTTTTAAAATGATAATTTTATTACCCGATGATGAAGATGGTTTGAATAATCTAGAAAATAACTTTTCAAAATTTAAATTACAAGAAATTTTAGAGAAAATGACCCAGAAATATGTTGATGTCAATTTACCGTGTTTCAAAATAGAACAGTCTCTGGAATTAGATAAAACATTATCCAATGTAAGTATAGTTAAGATTAATTAAATTAATATTTATTAATTTACACAATATTTTAGCTCGGATGTCCAACAATGTTTACACCTGGAGCCGCAAACTTTTCTAACATCGTTGAAGATGGTAAACTGTATGTGACTAAAGTCTCGCATAAGGCATATATTGATGTAGATGAAGACGGAACTGAGGCTGCAGCAGTTACAAGTAATAATAATGTTTATTATCTTACTGGGGTTTGGCTATCGTACAAAAATCATATAATAATTATAATTATTTCTGGAGATATGTAAATACTTGTTGACTGATTTATTCGTGAATGAATAATATAAAATTAATTATAAAGCTGAATAATTCACCCCTTCTCGCAATTTATGTCCGTGAGAACATGAAAAAAATAAAACTTTTAATTTAGTTATAGTATCTAAATATATTTAAATATATAAACTATTTAAACCTTTTAATAATTATAGGTGAGTGCTTTCTGAGCTATGCAAGTCCTTCAAAACATTTCTATGTTAATCATCCATTTATATTTTTTATTTCAACTATGTGTAATTTTATTTTATTTGTAGGTCGAATGACCAAAATTGATTAAGTGGCACAACATTATAAGAGTGATTTTAATTTGCTTTATATTTTGTGAACAGCATTATTTATTTTGTTTCATAAATATTATTTTTTTAATTTATTGTGTCAACAAATGTTATTGATTTATATTAATAAGATAATAAATATTATTTATTAGAGAAGTTCACGATCTGTAATGTATTTGATTCTTGTAAGTTGAAGTGTTAGATAGAGAGAGAAAAAAATTACAATATTAGATAGTCGATGCTTAAGAATAATTATTGCCTTACTTATTTTGATAACTTAAAAAACAAATAATGTGTGATAATAACTAAAAGCAATGCACGACCAACCTTAAAAACAAGGGATAGTTTTTTTTTATTTAGGTACCCAAAGTCTCGTTTATGGTCTATGAATCTCATTTGAGTTGAAGCAATACTTTTTCAACTATGAATACCGTCTTAATTATTTTGAATCATACATTTAACATTAAAATTTTGTTAATTTATTTTGAATGTTATTGATTTATATTAATTATAGAATTAATATTATTTATTATAAAAATTCAACAATATGTTTAGTACCTATTTGATACAAGTGGAAATTATAGATGGAGAGAGAAAAAGTTTTGACTTCTGTTTCAATAATAGTTTTTAAAAATTATTGGTGTTGGTTAGTGTTTTCTATAACCTCGTTCTCGGTTACCAGTAAAATCCGTCGATCTAGGTACTCATCTAGAGTAAATTCAACAATAACATATGAGGATCGTTGTATTACATTTTCAGGTTTTTTGACAGAGCAAACATTTTTTTATCGACAATAATTTTAAAAAAAACTAATAATTATCGAACATTTTATATGCCTATAAATAGCACAACATGAGTATGATATTGTATTGAAAATTGTATAGTGAATAGAAAATGCTAATATAAACATTCAGTGAAAATTGCATGTATCAACGGTAATTGTTTTTAGAGTTACCAAAAACCAAAATTAATTTTGTCAAAAACTGATTTTGAATGAAACTTCTTGTTTTTCGTTTTTTAGTTTTCCCTGCGCATTTGAAATCTAACTTTTAGTAACTTTTTAACCTACCCAATACACCAAATACAAGATACACTTTCCCACCGAAAAAGATACTGAAGTTGAATATCGAAGGATTATTTCGACTATATATTATAGTGTACACAAACACAATTTTCATTAACTTGCACTGCAGCACCTTTGAAAAAATATGCACTAAATGCTGCCTCATCACACGAAAACGTTATAATTTTAATTTGAGCATCAACAATTAAACTTAACCTTTATTATAGTTTTACTAAAACATAAATTCTATCTTGATAATTTTTTTTTTTGGCAGGTGGTAATATTTTAAAATTTTTAAATACAATAAATATTTTTTTTCTCACTCCCCTTCAAAAAGTTACAATTACACGACAGACAATATTACAAATGTACCAACTTTGGAATTTTTATTTTATAACCTACCTTCATACTAATGATAGTTATAAGTTTACTGCAACATCAACAATTTTTAACATAAAAATTTACTTTATGAATACAATATTGCAACAACACCCGGTAAGCATAGCATTTCTTCTGGAATGCAGATTTGATTTTTTATCTTCTTTGAAATTGACTTGAGTAGTTGAGTGTTTACTATCTAATAAATTAAAAAAGGATAAATATAACCAAATAATTTGATGGTAAAAAAATATGTTTACATACTTAATTCATTTTGTAGTCTCTTCAACTATTAAAATAGTATATGGGAAACAACAATTTTATTTGTCATTGTTCTCGTTTGGAAAATGTAATGGAAGATAGAAAATTATGTGATTTCAATATCAACTTCCAAATCATTTGGTCAAGTATATTAGTAGTGAATACAGAAAAATTTAGTTCTTAATAATAATAACTATGCCAAATGTAAAATTTGAATACATGCAACTTATAAGTACTTCTGATCAGAGAACATTATATTTTTAGGTATGTATATGTAGATAGGCAGCAATCTTTTGTTTCCAAGTAGATGGTAATAAGTAAATTAATAATATATGAAGTTGTATTAGGTTTAGTGTATTGTTGTGGGCCAATAATTTTAAGAGTAAAACAACTTTTGTGTTATTAAACTTTGAATAACATTTATTGGTGGTGTAACTGAATGAACAAAACTGATTTAACTGAAAATAAAATTTAAATAAAAACTGTTAATACGTCATAATAATGTACAATAATGTATGTTCAAATTAAAGTATTAATCATAACGATTTATTTTTCTACGTATACATTTTAAGAAAACTTACCAATAAACTTAATATAGGTACAAATGTTGTGCTTTCCAAGTGGTAGGTATTATCAAATTTACACCACACTTAATAGTGTAAACTTAAATACATATATTTTTGATTGAAATATCGAATAAAATACATAAATATATCACAGATTACGACTTGGGTATAATGTAATTTTAAGTTCAATGGAATATTTTTGACAAACGTAATGATTCAATAACTATTTTGTTAGGTATATTATGCTATTCAAGAAATTTAAACTTTCGGTATACTTATAACGGTTTAAAACATATACTAATTAGTTAAATTATTAGTTACATTATACCTACATTCAATATTTAACTATTTAAGTAGTAGTGCTACGCTGCATGGCCACATGGTTTACAATTAACATCTTAGTATTTTGCTCCATAAGTTTTAAAGTTTAGTATCAGTTCATAATAACTGATTGATTTTTCTTTACTATTATCATTAATTAATATTTTAATCAATTCTATTATCTTATAACACCGTGGTCATAGATAATTATAAATAATGATAAAGGTATCGCCAAATATCGGTAATAATAATATAATTATTATTGTTCTATGGTAATATGGATGGGATCTGGTGCGACAGCCAAGGTCAACAAAACTTAGCTTTAATGGTCAAATTAGCATTAGGTGTAATAGCACTAATAGGACATTCAATTAATTAGGTTCAAAGTACAACAATTATCAATATGTTTAATGTTAGGTATCTTAGGTAGATAGGTCGAACAGTATCGAATTTATCAGTTATAGCTACTGTGCTTTACAAATGAAAATTTTTCAGCGGTACCGACTATAACACCTCCTTCAACCACCAATACTTTGGGGAGCTGTATCTCGCAAACCAATAAACAAAAAATAAAAATGTTAACGCATAAATTCATAAAAAAAATGGTTTTATTAATTCATGATCTTTTTACTATATGTTACCATTTGAAAATCAAAAGTTGATAGTGGTTTCACAAACAAATATAAGGGTGAAAAAATTAAAATAGTATACAGGTTTAGAAAAGCATAAATCTAACAGATTAAAAAAAAAAAAAATTAAAAAAAGTTAATACTTTTCGAAATAATTAGTGTACCCACTTAAATGGATCACCCTGTATAGGTACAATGTAGGCCATTATAATAGGTACATAATATATCATTATAATATATTGTACGTAATACGTATAATATTATAATATTTCACAAGTGTTTTAAATATCAGACTTCTCGAAAACCGAACTCGTATACGACGTGATCCACTCGTAAAAATTAATCACACACATGATATTATATTGTTATATACGCAGCCCTTCGGGGAAACTCTCGTCGAATATACTTGAAAGAACACAGTCGTATATTATGTGCGTATAGAAAGTAACAGTGACACGTCGTCAAACGGATTCCGTAAAAAGCGTAACAATTAATTTAGCATAATGCTTAACGTACAGGTTTAAGCATAACGGTTATAGGTACAAAATATCAATATCTGTAGGTATAGGTATACCGACGTGTTTAAATGAACAGCTCGGACTTATCCATATTATTATATCTTCTGCCGCAACCACGAATTATTTGTAGGTAATTTATTGTAATATCGATATTAGTAATTATTTAAAAAATGTATATTATGTATTTAAATCGTTTCTAAAAGAAAACTAGATTTTTCAAAAATAACTCAGTTATTTGTTAAAATATAAATAAGAAAGAAGGAAATTAATTATTATACATAATAATATTATTAGTCTTAACTCGCGCTGGCTAGTAATAAACTGTCGTCTGGGCAATGTTTGTATTTTTCGGTGACTGCTTAGACCGAAATTGTTTTTTTATAACTTACTTACAATTTTGTCTCCAACAGTATTATTATTTTTATTATTCCACTGTACCAGAAAAAAACACTGTAAATCACAGAACATAGCCACGGTGGAGATCTATATCAACGAAATTCTTAGGGAATTGATTAATACACTCCAGCTTATTGATGAATTTTCCGTCAGCGAAGCAGTCGTGGGACAGAATTCCGAATGTGACGAAAATAAAGATGGCGTTGACAGCGAGAACGATCAAGTCTCTGAGGACATCAATGACAAGAAAGACCCAGTAGATTTAGATGGCCCTCTCTTTGCACTGGCCCTCGGCCGGTGTCTCTTCCGTATTTTCTGGAACTGTACCTGCCTCTGCGTCTCCGCCGACCATAGCCTCCGACGCGACAGCTTCGACAATCTCAGAGGGTATTCCATCTTGATTTTCGTCATATTCGAAGTGAAGTCTCTGAGGACATCAATGACAAGAAAGACCCAGTAGATTTAGATGGCCCTCTCTTTGCACTGGCCCTCGGCCGGTGTCTCTTCCGTATTTTCTGGAACTGTACCTGCCTCTGCGTCTCCGCCGACCATAGCCTCCGACGCGACAGCTTCGACAATCTCAGAGGGTATTCCATCTTGATTTTCGTCATATTCGAAGTGATGGCCTTTGTCTTTCTCATCGATATCGTCGCAGGCACCTTCTACCAACTCACTCAAAAATGTATAATAAAAAGTGACCATTTTATTCATAATTGTATAATAAATATGTTTTTAATTATTTATTACCTAGTATAGCAGGTAATACCAAGGGCCCGCTGGATTATTTTGCCACGGACAATCGAAGTTCTAGTTACGCCACTGTATTCCTGAGTATATAATCTCTAATAAAATATTTATTATCTAATTAGTATTAATCAATAACATTTGCTAACAAAATAAATGAACAAATATAATATATATAATTCAACATAACTAATGTTATTCTAAAAGAAAATTACCCATTTTTCTTAAAAAAACTGAGATAAGATGGCATAACATATTCATCAATTTTGTTCATTCGACCAACAAATATAATGAAATTACACTTAGTTGAAATAAAAAATATAAATGGATGATCAACGAAGAAATATTTAGGCTGTCTTGACCACAAACTTGAGTAAACCTTTTGTTGCATACCTATAGTTATTAAAATGTTTTAATTAGCTTATATATTTAATTATGTTTAAATACTAAAACTATATTGAAAGTTTTTTTTTTTGTATTATCATGGACATAAATTGTGGGGAGAGGTAAATTATTCAGATTTAAAATTAATTTTTTATTATTTAGGTCAACAGGTATTTACATACTTATAGAAACAATATTAATTTATTATGAAATGATAATTTTACTGAATCCAACCACAATAAGTAAGTAAACTATATTACGAGTAACTGCTGACGCTTCAGTTCCGTTTTCATTTACATCAATATATGCCTTATGCGAGACTTTAGTCACATACAGTTTACCATCTTCAACGATGTTAGAAAAGGTTGCGGCTCCAGGTATAAACATTGTTGGACATCCAAGCTAAAGTATTGTGTAAATCAATGAAATTAATTTAATTAATCATAACTATAATTACATTGGATAATGTCTTATCTAATTCCAGTGACTGTTCTATTTTGAAACGAGGTAATACGACTTCAACATATTCCTGGGTCATTTTCTCTGAAATGTCATGTAATTTAAATTTTGAAAAATTATTTTCTAGATTATTCAAACCATCTTCATCATCGGGTAATAAAATTATCATTTTAAAACCATGGTCCTAAACAAAAAAAACAAAATAATACATTTTTCAAAATTTTAAATTTACATTTATAAGCAGTATTATCACTTCATAAGGTAATTCAATTGCTTTGAATTTTAGAACAGTGTCATGATAGTATTGCAAATCACGCCTGAGAGTCATCATATCGACTGTTACTTTATTGCTTGAAGTCTCATAAAAAGGGCCTTTATAAACATGTTTAAATTTATGTGCCCAATCACTTTTAAAATACACAGCATTCACCAATACTAAATCAGTATATTGAGTAATTGAACCTGTAAACAAAAATTGGAACATAATCTCGTTACTAATCCATATTTAATCATTAACAAACTATTCAAGTAAATAACCTTTGCCGGAGAAAAAATCTTTGATTTTATTATTGGTTTGGATTAAAATCCAATTATTTAAATATTTTCGCTGTTTTTCTGGGTTATTCTTGAAATCCAATTTTTTCATTGAAGATTTTAAATATTTCTTACAGTTTTCCACAAAACTATCTTTAACATCGAAATGTGTATCGACAAACATTCCTGTTGCCAGCTTTAGATTATCTTTTGCACTCTAAAATAGGATAAAGTAGTACAAAACCATATTTTTATAAGGTCATTACATTTTATTATTTTATAAACTTTACTGTTTTTTTATTATGATATTAAATTAAAACAGGTGGGCAAGTAGGTTTTGCTCTGTTGTACAGTAGGTTACAAGTAGGTCACTGTAATGAATGGTATTTTTAATATTTTTAAACTGCTATTGTAGCAATATAATATCAGAACACTTGTATTAAATGTTCACCTTTTCACGGTCCAACAAATATGAAAGTCTATTGATATATATAAAAAAAAAAACTAAAATATTTCAAGTTTGATATTGTCCGTAAACAGCTCAAGACCAAAATATTTTTAAACATTCATGGTGTATAGAAAATGAGGATATAAACATTCAGTCAAATTTGTTTTTGAATAACAACAAAATGACATAATCGCTATATAGTATATGATAAAACGAGTGAATATCCAATTTTCTAAAAATATGAACTTTATACGCACATAAGAATTGAATTTGATTTGTTTGTAGACATTTTTTTTTTCGATAAAGGTAGACAAACTTATGAGGAATCTTGTGTTACATTTTCAAATTTAAGATTTAAAAGTAAAAAATTTTTATGAATTTCTAACTCAAAAAAATTTGTTTATTTTTTGTGATTTTTACGTGTTTTGTCAACATTTAAACTATAAATGCTTATAAAATAAAATTGTGACTGGATTTTTAATATTTTTCAAATGTCATTGTAACAATAAATTAAGATCCTTGTATAAAATTTTCAAGCTTTTTTACCAAACAAATAAAATTGTATTGACATTCATAGAAAAAAAAACTAAAAAATTAGAAACTGACAATTCAGTAAACAGTTCAAAACAAATCAAAATATTTTGAAAATATGATGGTGTATAGAAAATTTTAATATAAAAATCCAGAAAAAAATTCATTTAGATGGTCATTTGTGTAAGAGTTACATAAAACTAAAATATTTTGTTATAAATCGAATTTGCGTAAAAATTCTCGTTTTTCCTTAATTTTTCTTTTGTTTTTTGACCCCCTAAAGTACCAGCTAGATTCACTTTCCTATCACAAAAGATACCGTTGAAGAAAATCCAATCACTTTTACTGTCCTAAAAGGTGATAACAGACATAAAAAAAAAAATTTTTAAAAAAAACACATCGATGTACAATCAATGCATTCATCGCTCCACTCAGAATCTAAAATAAATTACCGTGATATTTGGAAATAAATTAATATTCCATTGCCTTCAATTTCATTGTTGTTAAACGAGTCAACAGTAAAATAATATTTGTATATTAACATAAAAAAAAATTATATTAATAAATAAAACGTTATTATAAATAAATTACAAACTCACTGTTAAGTCTCTCAATAATTTTCTATATGTTTCCATTGAATGAGAAGATTCATTTAGATGCATAGTGGCTACCATTTCATCAAATGTTTTTGATGTTGCTCCAGTACTAGCCATAAACATAATCAAATGGATACCGAATGGAGAATAGAAAATATTTCCCGTTTCAGTTTTAGCAACTTCCTATGGAATATTAACTATTAGGTAAACGTATGATATGTACATTAAAAAAAATAATTCTTTACCTTATACAAAGAAAACAAAAAATCATGATTTGCCGATCTCAATGTTTCTAATTTTGTAGTGAGTGGAACCATTTTTTTTTCTGAAATAGATAAAAATTAATTTAATATTTTTAAGTATATTTTAACTATTATTACTGAATTATGTAATAAGGATCTCAAGTTTGATAGTTTTATTTATATTGAACACTTATATAATAAACGATAAAGCAATATATTGTTTAGACTAGGCATATAGTATATACAACTTCTGACTGATCAGACTACAGAATTATACCTATAATAGATACGTGCAGATTAGTATATTATCAAAGTGTTTTTATTGGTAAATATTTCGACACAATCTTTTTTTTTTTTTTTGCTGTAACTCAAAAATGAGAAAGTTGGACCAGTGAGTACGTAAATTTAATAAAAATGTATTCGATTAAGAAGTCTTGTTTTTGTAATAGGTATGAAAACTAATGGTTTTTAGGATTAGAAAAATGTAAATCATTAATGAATAATAAAAAACGGTCTAAGTGAGATCTTTGTGGAACGTCTGATGGAATATTGAGTTAAAATTTTTTAATTTTTTTATTTGCTTTCTGTCCGTAAGTATGAAGTCAACCAAGACAAAAAAGGTTCACGAATAAAAAAAATATGACGGGGCTTGAAACCAGTTTCAAAATCGATTTCAGAAACCGGTATTAACCGTTATGAAACCGAAACAAAAAACAAAACCAAAACTGAAAACTAAAAAAATTGGATAGTGGTATTATAATCTAAAACCGAAATCTTTAAACATAATATCATAAAACATATTGAGATACGTCCGATTCGAATGTTACCATTATTATGAGAAACAGCTACATCACTAGTTAATGTCGATTAAATTGTAAATTAAAATCGCCTAATATAATAATTTCGGCATTATTGTTATTACATAACAAGCTAAGAATCGCATCAGTTTGATCATTTTGGATATTTACATTAGAATTAGGTGGAATGCAGATAGGGCCAAATAAAAGTATAGAATAGTAAGAATATAAAAATTAAAAAAGACAGTACAATTTAAAAAGAAAACGTATAACTGTATAGATAGTCGAGAAGCATTTACGAACGTGCGTTCGTTACGACATTCAACTATCAACTGATAGTTAAAGCTAAATAATAATTTGTTATTCACAAATTGCAGATCACGTGATAAATGTTACAATAGGCCACTTGTATATGAGGCCGACTTTTAGCATACAGGCGATGTCTTATCAGTAGACCGTGAATTTTTTTGCTATTGCATACTTTTTGTGGTATCGAATGTCAATACCTACCTAATCTTTACGACCAGAAAAGAAAATGTATATAATAATATTTCGTCGTGTAGAAAATACAAAAACTAATTTCTTAGACACTATAAGTAGTTATTGAAATAAAAATATTAAGATACCTGATTGTTTATTTTTTCATTTGGTTTAAATTATAATAATATTTCATAAATTTATTAACACGTACTGAAAATTATCAAATACAAATTGTGTGTTTTTTTATAATATTAACATATTATCCAATTATGTTTTTCTTCTTGCATAATATTTTCATGATTTTGACTACATCCTATTATATGACTTATTTTGATACTTTTTAGTGAATAAATGTCCACAAACTACTTACCACCACTCACCAGAATACGGATCTGTCTAATAAATTCCATTTAAAAAATGTTGTGTTTTTTTAGTTTACCAAATCACTGTAAATATATATATTATAGTCTAGCGGTTCTTAACCTGTGGTCCGCGATACTCATGTCGGGGGTCCGCGGCAGCCATAACACATAACATACGTCAATAAGTAACATGAATGCATTATTACATCGTTGGATTATTATTATTTTTTTTTCATATATAATAATATGTAGATTCTACACCAAATAATTGTATTATTAATATTTATTAAGTATAATCAGATTTTCTTGTTCATACGAAATGTACATGCGTACAGCACTGTAGTCTCGGCAGTCTTATATTTACTGCCAGTTAGTGCAGTTAATCGATCTTACTCAATTATGGTTTTATATTACATTTTTATAAAAAATTAATTTTAATGAAATAATTATAAATGTGTATGTTTTGTTATGTCTACTTATGTAAGTTGTTATATAAAATATATTATTATAATTTTGGTTATGATAATATGAGATGTTTTGTAAAAAAAAAGTATTCGAAAAAAAATTGGTAAGGGGTCCGCGATTTTTAGAAATCTTTCATCAGGGGTCCGTGATCTACAAAAGGTTAAGAATCGTTGTATTATACAATTATATATCATAGTATAATATTATATTATATAGTCAATTTGTAATAAATACTATAAACACAATAAGAAATTAATAAATATTAGTCCAAACAACTACTTTTTTAAATAATAATTATTTTTGACTAAAATATGATTCCCAGGCATATAACTACGTTCAAATATTGTATTATATTATAATACTATATTTGATTGTGCTTCCAAAAAACATTTATAGCCCAGGCAAATTAGACTCAATTTTGACAAATAGCGGAAAAAAATCGGGAAAGTTAAATTTGATATACGCCTATATTGAAGGGTACTAAGTACATACTAAAAGTCCCCTAATATTTGATGACCACTACCTACGGCTCCACTTGAGCGCGCTTTATGCAAGAAAAGTCAGTTTTTCTCAAATAACTCGGTTATTTTTAAGATTATAAGAAAAATACCTATATATTATATTATAGAAAATGTACCTTCATCATATTATGTTGGAATAATATTTACTTTGATAATCGCACATGAATATAATAATATAATTGGTAATTTCTGTCTTATGACGTCCAAGTGTTCAGATTAAATCCCAAGTTTCTGTTAATGAATTATAATCATTAATCACTAATGTTTCCTAGTCTTGATAAATCTTCTAGAATAATTTTGTAAAACCCATTTTTCCTTCTTTCTCAAATGTTTGAAATGCAATTTGATGTATAGTATCTACTTTCTTGATGTTATAATTGATTTTAATCGTTTTATCGGACCGCTCGATTATACAAACTGTTGTGTACAACGTATACCACCCGTATAATGAAATGTATTTAAGCCATCTAATGTATTAGTATTACGATCGGCATTGTCAAAAACATATCGACAAAATGCCCCAGAAATACAAGTTGGCTGTAATCTAACTAGGACAGAAGATTCAAAAATCATTACTTCATTGTATGTTGCACAAAGTCCCATACTCAACATCATTGAAATTAAATCCTTAGACCCAAATTTCCTATATAAGTTAATAGAGGTTCCAACTAGTAAGGGAGAATTTAATGATTTAGGTCTAGTTGCAGCTATTATAATATGAGCCGCAGTGGTACGTTTCCTAAGTAATTTTTTTACGTTTTTATCATTTTTCTCTTTAATAAGCGTTTTAAGAAATAAGTTAAAAGCTTCAGGAATTTGATTTTGTAAATTACATAAACATTTTTCAGACGAAGGATAAGTATCCAGCTCATAAACTTGGGACTTAATTGCTTACCTTATGTTAGCCTTAGTCTCTTCAATCCGTAACTTTTCTTCATTTCGTCACTTTTTTTCAGTATACCATTGATTAGTTAACATTTTATAGCCCGTATCACGAAAACAAATAGTAGTTTTTTATTTTTTAGAAGTCGACACCACAACGTCGCCTTTATATTTTAATTTCAAATCAGCGTCGACAGACTTAATTTCGAGCTCATAACAATATTCAGTTTCTCACTTGCGGGTCTACCACGTCTTTTCCCTTGTTTTTACGACAATCTCCGTGGTATTTAGCCTCAACCGCCACTAAATCTGTCATAGCTATATACCACTAAATATATTTAAACTATTCTGTGGCTATACTACTTATTTTATTTTTTTATTACACATTTTATTTTATTTATATTTTTGTTAGTGCCTATTTTTATATTGTTCTACGGACTATAAAACAAGGTTAGGTTAGGTCAGTATATTATATAGTATATAGTGAATTTATTCTAAATTGTTAGTGTGTTACTAAGCGGCCGTACGTTAATTAATGATAGTTAAATATAAAAAATATTGCACACGAGGCAGATAAATAAAATTTGTTTTCTACCTATAATAATCTATATTATGTCCTGCGATTGGAAATATGATGACGTCGTAGTACGAGAATGTCGTCGCTGCGCGTTGCCTGTTGCTTTACATGGTGGACCGCTGGCATTTAGATATTTTATGAGTTGTGACTTATCTTAACAACGAACCACAACTGTCGATAGTCGATATTCAAAATTTGACACATGGCAACGTTTAACTAACAGAGGAAACGCCCGAACAATAGCAATATTAAAAGGTATTAAAACACCGTACTGCATACAATTATTAATGCAGAGTGCAGCAAACAAACAGTGCAGTTTTGAAAGGTTGGTACTTCCTGGTGGCTTGGCCGGTAGCAATCTTAGAGGGGTACCGTACTATATCGTTGTGTCGGGTGGGTCGTGTACTCACTACTCGTATCTCGTGTAGTCCTGCAGTTGCAGTACACAACTGTGCACAACTGCAGTCGTTCCGTGTTGTCGGTTGGTCCAATAAAACAAACTCTTCTGCAGCAACAGTTGTTCTCTGAGGGACTTCGCGCTCGTCTGGTTTGAGCATTTGTGACTTCTTCCTGTGGAGCTATACGAAGGAAAGCGTTTTTAAAACCGGCCCCACACCTCAGGAGAACTCGAAGATCAAATCTGAAAGGTAACCGCTGCTATTATACCCGTCGAGAAATTCCTAAAACTTTAGAAATCTCCTTCGATATCAACGTATCGCTGCTGAGGGCAATCCTCTTTTTAATCCTTTTTTGGAGGGCTTAATGCATAAAACGGCATAAATAAAATAAATATAATGTTTAATTTAGTTGTGTAAATAAAATAAACCTAATTTCTGTAGGTTAAGTCGTTTATTTTTTTCATAGCTTCTTAAAACCACTGTTTTTTTTTTGCCCCACTCTGTACGATTGTACTGCATACTACTAATAATAAAATTCAGAGTTTGAAATCAAAATTATATTTTTCAATGTGGCTTAATGATATTTGGTGTTCCAGATTTTGATTTAAAATATTACATTGTTTTTCTAATTTTCTAATTTTTTATTGTTGACCGATTAATATTTTCTGATTTTTAATTATTTTTTAAACATAATATTTGTTTTTCCACGCTATAAAACATCAATTTTTTATTTTTACGTTTTAATTTTGTGATGTACTTACCAGTCATACGTACGTGCAAAACCGTAGTTCTGGCCGTATTGCGCAGTTGTTTAATAGATCGATGAAAACGAAATATTTGTTAATATTGTTACTGTATTGCCCACCGTTAAAACCATATTATAGACCTATTGCCTATTTTCGAATTAAAAATTATATAACGTTTATTTTTTATATAAATTATCGATTTAAATTTTTTCCATTTTCAATATACATTTGGAATATAATTAAAAATAATTTTATATAGTTCTTATAGCTATTTAAAATCGATTTCAAGCCCTGAGTTATAAACATATACCTATTATAGTTTTTATTATTTTGAATCGACACTAACACAATGGACGTATTATAGGTAAAAGATTCTTTTTTTTTTGTTATTATTAAAATTGATTGTGATAAGTTGTTATATTTTTATTAATAAATAAATGTATTCATTTAATAATTTATTTATAGATAATACCTAGGCTGCCCGTGAGTCGCGATCATCTCATTGAAATCAGCACCGTTTCAAAGTACGCAGAAATCGTGAAATACCTACGACAACGTTATGAGCGACGGTTAGTACATTCTTACTCCATAATGATATTATTATAATAAATTATTTTTATAATTCTTAAAATAAAAACTTAAGACCTTTTTGTTCAAAGTTGGAATCCCAAAAAAAAGACCAATGAAAAAAAACGGAAAAAAGAACAATTTATTTTTAAAAATTAAAAATATATTAATTGATTATGAAAATTTAGAAATAAAAAAATTTCAAATGGTATCAAATATCAATAGTATGGAAAAACTATGAAAATAAATTTTTGCATCTCCAATAATATGTTTATTGAGTGGTTTAAGAGTAAAAACTAAAAATATCTATTATCAATATTGTAGAAGAGAAGTTAATCTGTGCTTGTATAAAAGTAAATTTTCGATATTTTAATTATTAAACTCAATAAAGTCAAAAGTATTTAGTTTCCATTAGTTCTCAAAAACGCCGTGAAAACAAAAGAAAAATATTAAGGAAAATCTGGAATATTTACGCAAAATCGATAGGTGTATGAAATTTTGAGTGAATGTTTATATTAGCATTTTCTATACGCTATAACATTTTAAAAATATTATTAATTATTTTAAGCTGTTTATACCGACATTTTCCGTTTCCGATTTTTTTAGATTTTTGTTCTATAAATATCAATCATTAACTTTTTAATTGTTGGTTAAAAAAGCTTGAAAATTTAATAGAAGACTCCTAATATATTGTTTCAAACATATTCCGTGTTTATTGGCTACTACCATTTCAACCTTAATCATTTTCAAACTGAAACACTTTAATTTTATTAATTTGTAATTTTATTAATTATTTTTGACAAATTTGAAGTTTAAACGCATAAAAAAACATTAAATTTATTTTGTTGTATTATTTATTAATAGGTATTTAATTATTTAAATAGTATATATGTATTACTTGCATAATTATATCATATATTAATATATTATTATTGTCAACTGTTGAGTCAATACTGATTGATCGTTGAACGGTGAGAAAAGGTCCTTAGTATTTTTAAATTACAACGAAACCATTTTTTTTTTCGTCTAAATAATAAACCACAGACAGAATAATATTAGTGAAATTGAAAAATATTTTCTCAAGGAACAACTTTCAAAATGTAAATATTGTGTATACTAAAAATTGTTTAAACTATAATTCAATAATTTTCAAATGTTGATGGTTTTGACAAATTTCTTAAAAATTCGAACTTTAAACGCTTAACAAATATACTGTGGATTTATAATTTCAATAATAGGGATATGAACAACTTGAGAAATGTATTAAATTTTCAAACTTTTTAATCAAAAACATAAATTACATCATAATTTTCTTTTTTTAAAACCAATAAACTATTCATTTTTCCTCTCAGAATTAAAAACACCATCTCCAAACTTAACTCACCGGACTATATATAGGTAATTTCTTACGTGATTTTGAAAAAAAAAACCGTATCCTAAGCTAATTCTGTTTTCAATATAGGCTACTTCACCTTGTGCTGGTTGTTCGTCCATCGCTCGTATCACTCGTATTTTTAAATTTTTCTACTGAATCATATTATGACTTTGTATTTTATTGATGATCAATTTTAAAAGGTGAACAAGTTGGGAATCAACATCGTAGAGTTTGTCAAATGTAGATTGTCATTGGATGAGCTAAATTTAAATTCAATGATACACATAATAATTTATATTTTGTTAATAACGTAAATTTTAAAAAACGACTTTCCAAAAATTGAAGAATATTAATGATTATTATAATTCATTTTTTTTCAAAAAATGGTTCCAACTTAATACTAAACCCATATGAAAGGAGTAATTTTAAAGGAATAATGATCATCATAATGTTTTGAAAAAATGTACCTACGTATAATGTTTGTTGGTTAATGTTAAGTCATAAAATCACATTGATAATATTTTTAAGATCTTAATTATATTTCCGTGACCTGAACAGTTTTATATCTGTAGTTTAAATATTATATTGGTTTATAGTTTATTAAATAAATGATTAACAGGTAACAAATAAAACTATCAATCTGAAAATCCCTGTGACATTAATGCATTATTTGTTAATAATTGTATTTGTATATTATAAATAATATAATTTATGTTTTTTTTTTACCTATTTCAGATCTAAAAAACATGGCGCTCACTACAAATTTAGAAGCATTACGCTGTGCAAATCATGATTTTTCGTTTTCTTTGTATAGGGTATAGAACTAATTATTTATATTGTAAATATCATTGATTACCTAATTGTAAATAATTCTATAGGAAGTGGCAAAAATCGAAAAAGGAAATATATTTTATTCACCATTCAGTATCCATGTGATTATGTTTATGGCTAGCACTGGAGCAGCTTCGAAAACATTTGATGAAATGGTTGCTACTCTACATCTAAATGAAACTACTCATTCACTGGAAGCATATGGAAAATTATTGGAAGCCTTAACAGTAAGTTTATTATGCCACATATCTTGCATTTATATTACCTTTTTTGAATTCAAATATAAATTGTTTTACTATTTGCTTATTTTACAATTATGAAATGTATGAAAATAGAATATCAATTTCTTCCCGAATATCATGTTAATTTATTTTTAAAAATTAGTATCATGATTTTGTTAAAAAAAAAAATATTTTTAAAACAGTATGAAAGCAGCTTGTGAAATAATAAAATTTGATGTCCTTATAAAAATAAAATTTGTTGTCTATAGTACTTTAATACTATTTTAGAGTGAAAACGATAATCTAAAGCTGGCAACTGGAATGTTTGTCGATACAGCTTTCAATGTCAAAGATAGTTTTGTAGAAAACTCCAAGAAATATTTAAAATCGTCCATAGAAAAATTGAATTTCAAGAATGACCCAGAACAGCAGCGTCAATATTTAAATAATTGGGTTTTAAACGAAACCAATAACAAAATCAAAGATATATTCCCTAAAGGTTTTTAATAACTTATATAATAATATGTTAATAATTAAATATGGATTAGTGACGAGATTATGTTCCAATTTTTGTTTACAGATTCAATTACTGAAGACACTGCCTTAGTATTGGCAAATGCTGTGCATTTTAAATGTGATTGGGCACAACAATTTAAGCATGTATATGATGGCTCTTTTTATGTGACTCCAAGCGACCAAATACCAGTCAAAATGATGTATCTCGAACGAGATTTTCAATACTATTATGATAGTGTTCTAAATTTCACCGCAATTGAAATACCCTATAAAGTGAATATTGCATTAATGCTTTATAATTAATGTAAATTTAACATTTTGAGAAATTAATTATTTTGTTTAGAATCATGCTTTTAAAATGATCATTTTATTGCCCGATGCTAAAGATGGTTTGAATAATCTGGAGAATAATATTTCAAAATTTAAATTACATGATATTTCAAAGAAAATGACCCAGCGTTATCTTAGTATAAGATTACCTCGTTTCAAAATAGAACAGTCACTGCAATTAGATGAAACATTATCCAGTGTAAGTATATAAATGAAAAAAAAAATTTAATTTATTTATTAATTTAATATTTAATTTAGCTTGGATGTCCAACAATGTTTTCACAAGAGGCAAACTTTTCTAATATTGTTGAAGGTAAACTGAATGTGAGTAAAGTTTTGCATAAGGCATATATTGATGTAGATGAATACGGTACTGAGGCTGCAGCAGTTACAAGTAATAATAAAGTTTATTTTTCTTATTGGGGTTGGACATCATAAAAATAACATTTCATAATTAATATTGTTTCCATAAGTATGTAAATAATGGTTGACCGATATGTGAGTAATTAATAATCGTTTATAAAGCCAATACGTAATATAATACATCCCCCCCTACCATTCACACAAGTTATGCCTATGTTAATATAAAAAATTTAACTATTTAACTTTGGCTTTTGAACCTGTCTAAATTTAATATTATTAAAAAAATCTAATTATAGCATTTGTAATATTATTAGGTATTGAATTACGTTATTTGTGTGCAAGATTGTCTGAAGATTTCATTGTTGATCATCCATTTATGTTATTTATTTCAACTAGATGTAATAGTGTAATATTTGTAGGTCGAGTGATCAAAATTGATTAATTGGCACAAAATCTTATTAAAATTTAAAGTTATTTTAATTCGGTATTTATGAATCACTTATATTATAATATTTGTTATTTATAAATATATAATATTTTATTAACAAATTTGTGAGTAAAAACAGTAATATTATATATGTATAAGCCCATACCATGTATTTTAAGTTTTAACAATGTTATTCTATTTATTGCTTCCTGTAATAACTATGTTGATTGGGAAAGATTTTTATCAGGGCTTGAAACTGTTTCGGTTTTTGTTTTAATAAAAGTTTTTAATTTTCCTGATTTTGTGTCATTTTGGTAATTTCTTGCAGAGCAATGAATATATTGATTTTACGATGATATGTGTTTCTTTTCTGCCAGTTTTCATCTTTAGGGTCAGTAAAAATGCTCTGCTTTCTTACTTCAGCATGACAGCATCTTTCTGATAGGAATGTGGATGTAGTTGGTAAATTGGAGAGGCCATAAGTAAAAATTTAACAGTTGTTTTCAAAATCGTCGGGAAAAACAAAAATTGTTGTAGTAACTCAAAACTGTAGATACATTAAATTTTAACCAAATGTTTGTATTCATTTTCCATACTCAATTTATGACTATTTTGATCTATGATAAAATTAAAAATAAAACTTTCAATCTTTAGTAAATATAATTAAAATAATTTTAACGAATTTAATGCATAAGCTAATTTAACATTTTAAATATTATAGCTATTATCCAATATCCACAGCAGTGTGTAACATCATTTAAAGATGTCAATGTTGATCATCCGTTTATGTTTTTTATTTCAACTAGATGTAATAGCATTATATTTGTAGGTCGAATGACCAAAATTGATCAATAGGTAAACATAACATTTTATTAAAGTTATTTTAATCAAGTATTCTATTTTATTTACATTAATTATTTTGTATCATAATATTATATAATATATTCTAATTATTATTTATTTATTTTGTTATGAAGTATGAGCATTGATTTGTATTTATTAATTTATTATTGCCATTCAGTTCTTTTTTTTTAAATTTAATTAATCAATTGCATTCTGTGTATTTTTAGGTTAAAATAATATTCATGTGTTTCGATTATTTGAACTTAATCTTTTAATTCTTAGTCTTAACATTGTTATTTCATTAATTGCTTTTAATTGCTTATTCAAAGATTTTTTTATAATTTCCCTGATTTTGTGTCATTTAACATTTTGGTCATTTTGTGCAGAGCGATGAATATATTGATCTTACGATGATGTGTGTTTCTTTTCTGCCAGTCTTTATCTTTAAGGGCAGTAAAAATGATCTGATTTTTTACTTCAGCAATTTTCTGATAGGAATTTGAATGTAGTTGGTACTTTAGAGAGGCTAAAAGTAAAATTTAATGGTTGTTATCAAAATTGTTGGAAAATACAAAAATGAATTTAAGAAAAACTAGAATTTTTACGTTAAACCAGTTGTCAACAAAAAATTGTTTGTTCTAGTAACTCAAAAACAAATAATTGTACTTAGATACTATACATTTTCAACCGAATGTACATGACCATTTTCTATACAGAATCTATGTCAAAACCCTATAATTACCTATATTAAAAAATAAAACTTACAATTTGGCTTTTTTAAATATAATTGCATAAGCTAATTAAAACATTTTAAATATTATAGTTTTGCAAATTCAACAGCAATGTGCAAGATCATCTATAGATGTCACTGTTGATCACCCATTTATGTTTTTTATTTCAACTAGATGTAATAACATTATATTTGTAGGTGGAATGACCAAAATTGATTCTTCTTCTTTTCCTTCGCCTCCTCTCCCAACTATTTGGAGTCGGCCACCCTTGATCCTCAATTTCGACTTACAACAAAGTTGATTAATAAGCATAAAATTATATCAAAGTTATTTTAATAAGGTATTCTATTTTATTTACAACATTAATTATTTTGAATCATAATATTATAATATATTATAATTATTATTTATTTATTTTGTTATGCAATTTATGAGTATTGATTTGCTTTTATTAATTTATTGTTGCCATTCAATTTTTTTTTTATATATATAATTAAACAAGTGCATTCTGTGTATTTTTAGAATAAATTAATATGTATGTGTTTTGATTTTTTGAATTTAACCTTTTCTGAATCTTAACATTCTTATTTCATTTATTGCTACCTATAAAAATGATTTAAATAATGATTAGAAAGTATTATTCTTAGAATCTTAAATTTTAGATTTAAAAAGAAAAATTTTTTATGAATTCTAAACTCAAAATAATTTGATAATTTTCGTGATTTTTCCGTATTTTGTCAAGATTTGAACTTTAAATAAAAGCTGTGAATAAGGATTTTTAATTTTTTTCATCTTCCTTTGAAACAATAACCTAGGAGCATTTTATTAAATTTTCAAGCTTTTTGAACCAACATATAAAATTTTATTGATATTTATAGAAAAAAAAAAACTAAAAAAATTGAAAACTGACAATGTCCGTAAACAGCTCAAAAAAAGTCAAATTATTTTCAAAATTTTATCGTGTATAGAAAATGCTAATATAAACATTCAGTGAAATTTTCAAGTATCTACGGTTATTTGTTTTTGAGTTGCACCAAAAACCAAAATCGATTTTCTCGAAAAAATGCCCATTTTTCTTTTGTTTTTCACGTCGCTTTTGAAAACTACTGGGAAATTTTTCCTTTTGACCCTATCAGGAAAGTTACTGTTGAAGAAAATCCAAGCACTTTTACTGTTTAAAAGGTGATGACAGACACAAAAAAAAAAATAAAAATAAGTAAAAAAAAAAACACATCATTGTAAAATCAATATATTCATCGCTTCGCTCATAATCTAAAATGAATAATTGTAAAATTGTTGTATGTTATATAACTTATATGTTTTTAATTGTTAGGTACCTACTAATTATTTATTATTTTAAAATTGTTTTTTACATTATATATTCCTATATAGGTATTTAGTATTTCTACTTACATTGCTTCTCATTCGACGTCTGTTAAAAGAAATTAAAGAATTATACATGGGATTTATTTTGGATAGTGTTGTTAATTGCTGGGATATCAGAAGTAAAATATTTATAAAGATAAGATGATAACTTGATGACTACTTAAAGTAATTATAGATTTACTCCTGTTTGGATAGGTAGTACCTATATGATCAATATAATTTGATACGATGAGTTGACTTAATCTTTTTTTTTTTTTGTGGTAAGGTTTAAGATTTTTATGATTTATTTAGGTACACACTGAAAAGTTGTAGGCATTATTAAGAAGCAACCCCTTCAATCCTCATGCTATATATTAAATAATCAAACGTTGAGCCACATCCAATAATAGGCCTATTATGAATATTAAATATATTATATAAACTGGACAGTAAACGATTAAATAATAATTATCATTTATCAGTGGAAATTTCAGGCTTCTTTTGAAATATTATTATTTATAAATATTATGATTTGTATTACACAACCATAGAACAATGTACAAAATACAAAGAAACTAAATTAATCGTAAGATAATCGATGGTTTTGTGTCGCTTAAAAATGTCGATTTCTCTACATGTAACTGCTATAGATTGAGTGTGTTCTCTACACTCCAGGCCTCAGGGTTATTGAGTAAGAAGTATAATACAATATTGTACCTATGTAGTATACGTATCTAAGAAAGTAGATATTTAGGTATGTACAAATCTAAGGATTCGTTCCTTCAAGTGATCGGAGGACTCAATTAAGCTAATATTCAAAGAATTTATAGCGCAGCCGCCAGCAAGCCACCCTATCCACATATTTCACAATAGTCATAGTAGGTACAGCCAAACGTTATTTTGCGCATTTCAAGGATTCAAAACACCTCTGAGTTTTTTTCTAAAACCATTTCAACTTTTTATTATATAGTATAGGTTATATATATATATGTGTATAGTAAAATATTGTAAATAATTCAATACTTGAGTGTTTATATGCGAGATATTCCTTTTAATATGATATTTTATACAAATAGGTGACCCGCGTTGAGTGGGACACGAACGCGGCTACATTAGTCAATAAGTGCAAGTAGCGTAATGGAAGTGTACATTATAAAATATAAATTATAATTATAGCTGGTTAACATAACAGGTTGTCGAATATCGACAATAATTATTGTCTGTTGACAACAATGCAGTTAATAAAATATTGGAGGCTTATAATATTTTTAGTTTGAAGAGTTTGCAATGCAAATATATTACCTATACACTATGTCACAATATGTACACAACATTTTATATTTGTTTGTCAATATTATATCATTATTCATTAGTAGTTACGTTTAACTATAGAGAACCGGATGCCTACCTATAATAACAGTATTATTATACTAGCCAATAATACCTTCCTATATAATAATACTCAAGTAGGTACGCTCACACATTAAAAGGACGCCACACGGACATTTGCTGTCTCCGTTTCAGAAACATAGGTACAACATGGCAAATTGTACGTTTACAATAACACATTTTACTCCGTAATTTCTAAAATTAGGGTGAATTATTATCTCTTATAAAATTTAAAGGTAAAAATATTATCTAGAGCGTCTAAGAGGATTTTATTGATATTTTTATTTTTAGTAAGTTATGATCATTTTAAAATGTACGCTTTAAACTTGCTTCTTAATAAAAATATCAATAAAAGCCTCCGATATGGTCTAGATAATAATCTTGCCTTTAAGTTTTATAAGAGGTAAACAAATGCCTGTTTGGCGTATACCTACTTAAATTCAAATATAAAAATTATAGATATTTATTTGTATTCATCACCACCTGATATGAGAATATGACATAAGTACCTATTATTGATAATTTAGGTGTAGTACCTACTTATTTTTTCTTAATAATTTCTACATACAAGTATTATAGAAAATACAATAATGTAAATGCCAATTTAATGACGCATAGCTTCAATAGCTGTAGGAAGTAGATATCTATGTTTTACTTTATAATTACTAGATAGGTAATATTCATAATGTGTGATAATAATAATATTCTACAGTTTTCTTTGGAAACACTTTTCTGACAGTCAAAAAAATAACTAAGCCATAAAATCAATTGATAAAAACTTATTAAAAAAAGAAAATTGAGAAAATTAGGTGCGAATAAACCAAAATATACCAAAATTACCTAAACGTTTGCACAGAAAACCTTTTTTTATTGTTATGAATTATGATTTTAGTAATATTATAATATAATATATATTATTAATAACTATTAATATATCTATAGAGTAGGTGTACGTACTATATATTTTATATATTAATAAAATGTTTCTTTTTTGTGTTTAGTTTATTTATCATTTAATAATAGTCATCATCTAGTAGTTACTATAATAAATTATATTAATAACAAACCCAACCAGTATTAATATTTTTCATAATATTGTGTTGTTGTTTAATAAAAAAAACGAAAAAAAACCAGTTGCACGGGAAAGCATTTATAGGAATGTATTAGTACCTATTATTACCTTGTATGAATATAATAATATGTTAAAATAAAAATATTTATTTGAAATAAATGATTAAATATTCAATTTTAAATTCCCCACTCATTGTATTTATTAGAGATTTTTAAATCTCTTCAGGAGAAAATTGGTAAAAATATTTCAAAAACTGGTGACAATAAATTATTACAGTAGTGTAGAGCCAGCAAATTTGGAATTTTAACTTTTGAAATCCTCTCGGTTCAGTCGGAATGCCTGTGAATATAAATATATTATAATGTTATGATGCTTGTAAATACTAAGTTGTAAGTATGAGACATGAGTGGGTAGAGAGGGGGCAAATTGTAATTGTCCGGTAGCGCCACATTCCTAAATTTGGCCTTGAGTGTCGCAGCAATATCACACGGATATTTGCTATTCTGCTGAATATCATAATATTTTATTATAATCATTCATCATATTATTATTATTATAATTAATAGTAAGATCAAGTTTGCTAAAGACTGCAAGACGCCAAGACGCAAGTCTTTATAGGTGTAGTCTGAAAAAATATTAATAACCCATATTTCATTTATATCTGTGATTACCTGTATAATATATGATTGGATAATTAGATAATTAGGTTATTTAAATCTGAACGACGTGATAATAGCCTGTAAAGCTGTAAATTTGAAACAAACACATTATTTTGCAGTATTACGTCTTATAAGTTGGACGTTGTAAGCTCAGTTTGTTCATAAATAGAATTTGAATTACCTATATAGGTTATGAGACATATAATTATAATAAATAAAAAGTATATTATAAAGTAGGTATATTTTTTTGTAGATTCATACATAGCTACATACCTAATTTTGAAACTTTTATTTTGTTTCATCGGTATTAATTTTTTAATTGCATCTCTTGTTATTACTACATTTTTGTTTATTTCCGTATTTTTAAAATACCGTACTTAATACAGTCTATAATTGTATAAACAAGTAAGGTCATTTTAAATGTATATTTTATAGGTATGTTATATATTCACGGACCTAAATAGGTACCTAATAATTACAATGTAGCGTAGACAGCGTCAAACGAATTCCCAGGGTAACCAGAAACCAAAACATAATATCGAGGTCGTTGTGCCCCTATTGTACTTACCACCAGCATATTATTGAGTCTTTTTTTATAATAATTCACGTTCAGAAGTTCGGAAATACGTCACGGCACTAGAACGTCGTCCCTGCGCCTCCTTATCGCTCTACGCTATGGCATGGCGGGGCGCGGAGTGCGGACAGTGTTAACATTCTCTTATCTTATCAACGACCAACGACACTCGACAATATAAATTGACAACGCATAGAAATTGTATTAACGTCACTCTCATAGGAAACTCCGCTCACAAACAATAGCGATTAAGATTAACAATAAACAGCACTAGATAATAATTTATTATTATAATAATATTTACATATTATATTACTAATAAAAACCTTAAACGTTCTCATTCTTTTCAGGCGACACGAACGCAGCGAACGAATTATTCGTAGTTACGTGTGAAATTTATCGCAAGAAGTCATACGGTTCTCAAATTTTATTTAAAGAAGACTACCACGGCTACTCGCAGGTCGCGATCATCTCATTGAACTCTGCACATTTTAATTTCCAAACATACCAGTTCGCAGAAAACGAGAAATACCGACGGAGTTATGAGTGACGGTAAGTACTTTCCACAACATAATAATATCAATATAAATAATATTATGATATACTTACTTACTTGCCATGTCGACTAATTTTATTACCTAATTATATCATTGGTTTTATAAAAAACGCAAATAAAGATGCGATTAATTTTATTGATACCTATAAAATCAAAGAAAAAGTTTCAAAATGATGTGTAATGGGTAATATCATAATATTATACATTTTTACGATAACATTAAGGTACACAGCTATCGTAATTGTTGATATATTAAGCGCCCTGTTATTGTTTACTTGGCGCTTTCGTTTGAATATTGAACAATACAAATTACAATTAATAATAGATAATAAATTAATGATAAATTATAGATAATAAATAACGACGATTAGGGTTCCCGGTATATTATCTGCTGAGGAAAAACCTGAGCGAAACGTGCGTCACCGACGATGATGGTGAGTGGGAAACCGTCCGTGCACTTTGCACATCGTATTAAAAATCCGCTCATCTGTTGGTCGCACCGCCGCCGCTAACGCAATTGGTTACTGTCCGTAGATTTCAGGTTGTTGTTGTTGACTTTTGTCCCGCCTGGTCAAAGTACCATTAATGCAAAACATCGTATATAATATTATACAATAATAATAGGTAGGAAATATTCACGCAATCAGCGATCACCCGCAGACACCGCTGCAGTCTGTGTTCCCGAGTCTCCGAAGCATCAACGCGACCATCGATAGTAAAACCGATTTCTCGCCGGACAGTAACTTTGTACGAGGGTTTTGAAAAAAAAAACCGTTTTCAAGGTAAAATCTGTTTCGAATGGTTACTTAGGTAGGGCGTAGTTATTCTTGGTCGTTTGCCTATCGCTATGGGTTCTCGTATTTTAAAAACCACTTACTTATCATTAGGTACCGGATCTGTTCGAAGTTTTCGAAAGATAACACAGGTTTAATAATAACTCCAATACTTACCATTTCTCGTGTAACGTTTCCCAAGGTTTCTCACGTTTTGACCGTCACCTAAATTTAACATAATCACATCTTTATAGTGAATTAATTTATAAAAAAAAAATAAAATATTCATGTCTTCATGAGATTAAATGTTTTTAAAAATGCATGTACCTATGTCCTATGTTACTGTTTAATGCCAAGATGCCAAGTTATAAAATCATTTTTCGATATTGATATAATAATATGATTTCCATAATATTTTGGCAACCTGAGTAGTTAACTGTTTTATATAGTCTAAATATATTACTTTATTGTATATTTGTGTGTTAGATAAAAATTTCATTGACTGAGATATTTTGCGATATTTTGTACTGTTTCTGAAAAAGTTGATGTGTATGGACACTAGACAGAGCGAGTTTTGATGGTTTTTTTTCGATTATCAACCTCTTTGCTAAGAGTTACTTTACCCCCCCCCCCTCTCCCATTTACAAATTATGTTTTTATTACAACATATTTACAGATATTTTCTATGTAATAAATAGTAAACTTTATTACCTACCTTTTTCTAAATAATTACAGAAAGTAAATACCTACATTACTTTCATGACCATTCTTCCTCTATTGTAACTTTTTAGGAAAATATTTATTTTCAAATTTAAATTTCATGTGACTTGTAGGTAATTATGTTTGGTAGGTAGGAAGTAATTAGATCTACTTAGCTATTGGCTTATTGCAGGAAGTTTTTTGTGTATTGTTTTTGAATCGTCATCACTATACCTACAATTTTATTAAATTGAAGGTCAATCTTTTTATTAATTTTCAGATGACCCATCAACTATTAAGTGGATTAGATAAGTGTTCATAACATTATAGTTTACTTTTGTCTAATGCAATTATTTTCTAGCACACAGCTAATACATTATCATCTAGCTGATCGCATGCACTTTGTTGCCTCTTAACACGTTGAGGGCCACGTAGACTTGGCCCGCGTTGCCCGTTAAATGTACCAATTTCGTATGACTCAAACTTTATTCAATTTGTTATTTAATACTCGGTGTGTGGTGTTCAAAACTTTTCATTGATCATCTTGAATATCAAAATACTTGTGCTAACATCACTTTATAAAATGTATATTTTGGAAGATGCTTTCTTTGTGCACACTTACATGGTGGTACGAAGGTACCATGAAAATTGCAAGCCTCGAGCTACTATTATATAGGCTCTGCGTTGATCAGTCAGAGAGACCTTCGATTATATCAAATTATAGTCATCCCGACCAGCGTTGCTTGTGAGACACGCTTGTTATTTTGCGAGCAGTATATTTTCAGGTAGGCAATCCACCTGTGGTGGTTTGTAGACCTTTCGTACACATAGGCACAACTAGACATTTAAACAAGGGAGTGCTTAGCTTTAGGTTTTTTTGTGACTCAATGGGATCCAACACTATTATTTGCCTATATGTTAACAAGTAAACACAACCACTAAAACCAAACAAGAATCATAATTCTGGGTGTACAAAAACAATCCAAATATTTTTTAAAACAGAAACAAAACAAAAATCATACTTGGTTTAATACAATGTTATATTATAAACAATGCTATTGTGTTATAATTGTAATTCGATAATTTATCATCTTTTCATTTCGAATTTCTAATCAATTTTTTAGGGCGTTGCTAAAGACTCAAAGCAAACTATCCCGCCCTAGTTGCACTCGTACATTTTAAATTATAATGTTATTGGATACTTATTTTTTTCAAATGATAAAATATTATTTAAAAAATTCTATGTGTCTATTATATTTATTATTATTTTTAATTTAACTCATAACACTGAAAGAGCTGAGAGTACAGTAAAATAAATTAATACAATACATTAATTCACAATTTAAATGTACTAAATTGATTATCATTTGTGTGAACATTGGTAATACAAAAGTAAATTAATGTATACAATCTATATCAATCTTGAAATCCCAAATCAAATTATTTCTCATAATTTTGTAGTTAAAGTATATTATAATATAATAATAGCTGAAATATACCTATTGTTAAGTGTAAATTAATTATTTATTAATATTAAATACATTTTGATTATATATCTATTTCAGATCCGAAAAATATGGCACTCAATACAAATTATGAATCATTGAGCTTGGCAAATCATGATTTTTCGTTTTCTTTGTACAATGTAAAGAACTAATTTTTTTATTATAAATATAATTTGTTTTACCTAATTATTACTCTTAAATAATTTAGGAATTGGCCAAAACTGAAAAAGGAAATATTTTCTTTTCTCCATTCAGTATTCATGTGATTATGTTTATGGCTAGCATGGGAGCAGCTTCAAAAACCTTTGACGAAATGATAAAAACTATACATTTAAATGAAACTACGCATTCAATGGAAGGATATAGGAATTTATTGGAAGACTTACTAGTGAGTGTATTATACGGTGTCTGACATGTATAGACTAAATTGTTTAACTTTTGATGTTTTTAACAATATTATGAAATTTATAGCAATGGACTAATAACTTTCACTCAAATACTATTGTAATTTATACTTAAAACTTATTTTCATAAATGTTGTCAAATGATGAATAGTTAAAACCGTATGAAAATGGTTAAATGTATTTACGTTTTAAACTTATAAAAATAATATATAATAATATGTAGTAATTTAATACTATTTTAGAGTAAAAATGATAATTTGAAAATGGCAACCGGAATGTTTGTTGATGCAACTTTTGACGTTAAAAAAAGTTTTGTAGACAATTCTATGAAATATTTAAAATCTTCTATGGAGAAATTGAATTTCAAGAATGACCCAAAAGAACAGCGCCGATATTTAAATGATTGGGTTTTAAGAAAAACCAATAACAAAATCAAAGATTTATTTTCTCAAGGTTATTAACTTATATAATTTGTTTATATTTAAATATAGATAATATAAGTAATAAATGTTCCAATTTATTTTACAGATTCCATTACTAAAGACACTGCCTTAGTATTGGCAAATGCTGTCCATTTTCAAAGTTCTTGGATATATAAATTTAATGATGCTGTAGACGACTCATTTTATATTACTCCGAGCAACAAAGTACCAGTCAAAATGATGACTCTCGTACGTGATTTGCAATACTATCATGATAGTGAACTAAAATTCGCCGCACTTGAATTACCCTATGATGTAAATATTAGCTTAAAAATGTAAATTTAATAATATTTTGAAAAATGTAATATTTTGTATTTTTTGTTTAGCACTATGCTTTTAAAATGATTATTTTATTGCCTGATGCTAAAGATGGTTTGAAAGATCTGGAAAATAACTTATCAAAAATTAATTTGAATGATATTTCAAATAAAATGTCCCAGTATCATGTTACTGTCAAATTGCCTCGTTTCAAATTAGAACAGTCACTGGAATTAGGAGATACATTATCCAACGTGAGTATATTAATAAAAAAAAAATAATCTATATTATTTATTTATATAATATTTTAGCTTGGATGTCCAACAATGTTTACACAAGCGGCAAACTTTTCTAACATTGTTGAACATGGTGATCTGTATGTGAGTAAAGTGGTGCATAAGGCATATGTCGATGTCAATGAAAAAGGAACTGAGGCTGCAGCAGCTACAGGTAACACAGTTTATTTTTTTACTGGGAATTGGTTATCATTCTTTTTTAGTCTACTTTTTAGGGAAAAAATATAACATTTAACATGCAATATTATTTCTATTGATTAAGTTCATCACATTATCTGCCAATATTTAACCTTTTAAAATATTTAAATACTGGTTAATTTGTTTATAATTCCTAACAATTGTGTGCATGGTTGTTTAAAGCTTATTGTTGGGACTTTTTTTTATAATAATAGTTAATAGTGGATGGATACTTTAGTACTTATTTCTAGCAACTATTAATAGGCATTATTTTAATGTCATTACTTATAAGTAGAGGCGTAAGCGGGTATTATCATTGATTATAAATACAATTTATTATCAATGGTATTATATATCTGCATACAATTTTATTATACGATGTATTATACATGCGGTATAAACAAACAAATATATTGGTTAATATTGTTAGAAAATTTATTTGATACTTAACGTGAATTGTAACTATTTTTTAAAATTAAAATTATTGTTAGTCACTAGGTGTATCAGGATTGGAACAATGGTACCATAATATTAAATATTAATTTACCTACTTTAAACTAATTTTTGTATTATTGTTGTTACTAACATTTTTTCCTAAATTATTAAAATATTTTTGAAATTAGTGAAATAATGATTCACATAGCCTGCGTTAAATTGTTGATAATGTAAGGTAATACATAGTTTTATACCGTATAATACAATACAAAATGAATTGCCGTATTTTAACAACTCTACTTATAAGTAATTTATCTTAATAATTTATCTCTATAGTTATTAGATAAACATCACACCAAGGTTTGTTATATCTATTTTTTTTTCTGACATATTAAATTGATTTAGATAATTAGATTTGCAGATAATATTTTTATATCTAAATTAAATTATTTTAAATAAATATTGATTCAATATATTATTATAAGTGTATTTGACGTTTAACAGTCATGGCTTACATGAAGAGTTTGCAAACCATATCAGTATATCACAAAGGGTAAAGTGAATGAGACCACTGTCCACTGTCTGGTGACCCCTGATATAAACTATAAATAATTGTATTATAATCAATAGTTACTCAGATCAATTTTAAGGGATTAATATGTGATTAAATAACAACTATATATTACAAACATTTATGAACAAATTTTTTAAAGACAATATAGTAGCTTTTATAATAATTCTTATTGTAAAAAGTTATTGCAGCTTAAAGATTTTATTAAATACATTATTATAGAGCTTATTATAATGGTTATACACGGATGCCATAAGAATGATAAGATGTGCTAAAGTATAATTTTTAAATAATTTGTATAATATAATAAGCTTTAGCTATGGTAAAACATAATTTTAATCATTGATTGATCTGTGTAACCTTGTTGTTGTTTCATATTATATGATAAATAGAGATAACAAACTTTGGTGTTAATTCTTCTTTTATAATATAATATAAAGAAATAAAACTTTAAATCTGGCTTGAGTATACCTATATTATTAAATTTATTAGTTAAATAAAAATATTTTAAAAATTATTAGGTATGGCAACTCGTATGAAGAGAAGTTTAATAATGAACGAACGTAAAGATTTTGTTGTTGATCATCCGTTTGTATTTTTCATTTTAACTAAAGGTGGTAGTATTATTTTTGTAGGTCGAATGACCAAAATTGATTCAGTGGTACAATCTCTTACTAAAGAAGAACTTTAGTTTCCCATTATTATAAACATTTTTTTTATAATTAGGTAATTCATTTTGTTAACAAATTTAATTATGTTGAGCCATATTATATATTATATATATTTAGTTATGTTGTTAACAACTTTATTAGTATTATTTTTTTTATTGAAGAAAGGAGATTATATGTAAAACTAACAAATAATTTATGTAATTGATATCATTTAAATGTATAGTATGAACAGGTCTAATATTATCTGTTCTAATACAAGTGTGTGCTTATGTTATTAGGAATGACTATACTTACCCGGTGTTTGATGACCCCCAGATCATATGAAGAAGTTGAGTTTTTTGCAAACTGTCCATACATCTTCTTTATAATGGGCCAAAACAATGAACTTTTATTTTTTGGCCGAGTACAAAACTTACCTGAAAATTAAAAGCTACCCAAATGTTATCCTATTAATAGTTACCCATTTCTATTTTATCAGTATTTTCGCACATTTTTATTATTATTTCATAGTTGGTTTATTATTGTTAGTCTTAACGCTTACGTTAACATATTCTCAAACATAAGTGTTTGTTTTTGCTAACTATTTTTTTTTAGTTGAAAACTTATTAAAATAAATAGTAAATGCTAATACTATTTATATTATTTAAACAAAATTATTAGTTTTATTTCATATTGTACATTTGGGTACATCTCAGGCGTAGCCGTAGCCAGACCTTTTTTTCAGGGTATGCAAAAAGTCTGTGTACCACAATAAGTCGTGGGGGGGGGGGCTTTAATATACTATAATATTAGTTATTAAAGACTTACTCAAAATTAATCTGAACTTAGAAAATTCAAATCAGTGTCCTTTTTTTTAAGTCACTTAACCTACCTTATAATAATTTTTCAATACAAGCATACAAGTCAAATGATTAAAATTAATGTTAAGTGTTGAGATTCACAATCATGAGGAAACACTATTAATAAATAATAATTATTATTAATAAAAAAAAAATAAGTTACTTCATATTATGTACAATATATTTTAGATTCTGAGATAAATGTACTAATTTTACAATGATGTGTTTTTTTTTTTAAATATTTATTTATTTTTGTATCTGTTATTACCGTTTGGGGTAGTACCGCTGCTTCAATTTTCTTAAACATCTCGTACATCTTAAGTATTTTGTTCGATGGGAAATTGAATCTAGTTGGTGCATTCCTGAGGTTAAAATTAAAAATTCTCAATAGTTTTCAAAAGTTCAGGGAAATACAAAACAAAAATTAAGGAAAAACGGTAATACGCAAAATCGGCTTTGGTTTTTGATGTAGGTAACTCTAAAACAAATAACGGTAGGTACATGAATTTTTCACTGAATGTTTGTATTAGTGTTTTCTATAAACGATACCATTTTCAAAATATTTAGACTTGTTTTGTGCGGTATACGGATATTTTCTATTTTCAATATTTCAGTTTTTTTTCTGGTGTATTTAATCTATGGTTTTCCATACTGTGCGCATACCCTGCGACCCCCCTGGCTACGCCTATGATCTCAGGTGAATATTTTCATTATTAATTTTTAATACTGTAATTTAATTACATAATATAATGATTGATGAACAATTGAATATTTGAGTTACTATCTGATCTAAACATAAATTATAAAAATTATAAAATACAACTAATTAGACTTTTATAAAACACTGTTATTCGTATAATATGATATATTTTGTAAGTTGATTAATTAATTTTCTATTTTTTAAATATTAATTTTGAAAGCTGATTTATAATATATATTTCTACTAATTTGTTGTATTGTTATTTTTTTAGTAAATTGTTATTTTTTATATCAATTAAACAAGGTTAGTTTCAATGTTCCTGTTCAAATTTATCTGATTTAAGGATAGTTTTTTTTTTTATAAATATACTATGTTAATAATAACAATATCAAATAGCTAAAATACTTAGATATATATATTTTTTTAACAATGTATTCAACGATGTATCGTCCAAAATGTAAGATTTACCCTAGGTTGAGCACTAAACTATATTATATACCATAATAAATTGCTTATGTGTATGAGTGTTATGTATTATTTGTTGTTCCCTGTTACATAGCTTTTTATTTTCTAGTATCATAGCATCCTCTTGGGTTGATATTTTAGTAAGTTTTACTGTTAATCATTATTATGGTATAACCTTAATGTGTTCAACAGGCTGGGCTATGGACAACAGTATGAGTTTTCCAGGAACAAAAAATAGAAGTAAATTCAAAGCTGACCATCCGTTTATTTTTGTTATTTTATCAGTTTTTGATTATTCTCATGTCATTTTTACTGGCAGAATCGTTACGCTGTGATGCTACGGTACTATACTATCTATATTTTTTAATTAACTAATTTACATACTTATCCAAATAGTTGAGTAAATGTGGTTTTTGTTTCTTGAAACTAACTTCAAGCAAATAAATACCTATATTATTTTAAGTTTTTAAAGCACCCAATTAAAAGCTATTTGAACTCTTCAGTTGTATTATATTTTATTGTTACTTCATAATTGGACATAATATAATATTAATAACATTACTAACATTTATATTAATTATATAATTATATCAATAAGTTAGTTTGTTTGTTAAATAGTTTTTGAAGTTAAGTTACGAGTAATCATAAATAACGACAACAACTTTTTATAAAATAAGTAAATAGATACAAATTAAATAAATAAGTGTTATGTGTCAATGGTAAAATCAATTTATTTGTGCGCAGTAATATTATTGTTAATTGTAGAATTGAATTGCTAAATATTAAGTATTCTTATTTCTATTTATTTTATTGAAAAATTTATGTTAAAACTATGCTTAAACCATGAAATCGTCAGGTATTTGGTAACAGTCATTCATTTTGGTGATGGTGTATGTTGCAAATGATTAAATACTAAAATGTATTAAATGTATGCAAATTCATAATATTTTTAATATTTTTTTTATTAATCTATTGCATCTGATAAACACCTAAAAAATAGTTAATTTGTTAATTTCATTGTATACTTATTTTGTTTGTGACTTGCACGTTTGCTTCTATGCTTACCTACTATATAATTTTCAAAACAGTCGATATGTTGTTGTGTACCTTATTATAAGATTGTTTTATTTTTATACAGGTGTAAATATAATTTTACTGAGCCTTCCTGTACAACTACCCAAAATGTATTTTGTTGCTGATCACCCTTTTCTTGTTTCGATTGTATCTAGAAAAAAGACCATTTTATTTATGGGCCGTTTATCAAAACCGTTAAAATAATATTGTTTCTAACTTTCAATTATTATATAATATAATATTTGGCATATTTCAACGCTTACATTTTTTTACTTATACAAGTATTAAGCTACTACCGGTGGGTCAAGTGGGCGATGTGGATAATATTGTAGGCTTAAATCTCCAATATTCATTTGTAGCGATAGGTACTTATTGTACATTAAATATTTGATTATACCCTATGACAAATGAGGGTTGCAAGTCACTTGCATCCTAACTCATCTTCAATTTTCTCAGGAGACAACTTAAGATTCATAGTATTTAGTTATTAATCTTAAGTACAGAGTATAATGTATTACTTATTTTCTATTACTCTATAACTGAGTCACAATGAATAAAAAACATAGGTCGATCTTTAAACTGCTCTGTAACTTGATTTTTCTAAGAGTTTCCTTTGTCTCCCTCTGATTTTCTCAGCATGTCCTTTTCTTTTAGTTTCCTTTTTAAGCAACCAATAGTAAAGTAAATATTTCAAAATCACCAAAAACACACAACAGTAAAAGAAAATGCATTTTTATGAATTAAGTAAGATCGTTACATTTACTGTACGAAAGTACGAAACTGTCATATAGTTATCAGCTTATTAATCCATCAATAATATTATATTTTATATTTTACTATTATATTTTTTATTGTGTGAATATATTAGGTAATATTAAGTAAATGCTCAATGGCTAGACGTGGGATTTATTAATCGATTGGTATAGAGCGTAGATATAAATGCAATAAAAAAAAAAAAATGCCCCTAAAAATTCTATTTAATGCACTAAAGACCATTTCTTGTTTCCGTCTTACAAGTGCGTAACATACCAAATTTACTCTCAGCATATTATCACGTTCAGCTCCGTCTGTTTACAAATGAGTGAATCGACCTATTATGAAAATGTATATGGTAAGATCATTATCTGTGTTTTTGTAATTGGGTTTTTTACAATAGTTCAATTTTTTAGCAAGTTATGCGTATATAATATAGCGTAAATTAAAAATGGTCATAACCCACTTAAAAACGAAATTCTCTTAAAAAACCTACAATCAAACACATTATTACAATGTTCATAATAGGTCGATTCACTCTAATTTTTAAACTAACGGAGCTCTAAACGTGATATGCTGAGCGTAAATTTGGTATGTTACGCACTTGTAAGATGGGGACAGCCAATATCTGTGTAGCGTCCTCATTATAATAATTATTGTCGTTCAGCTATAACAATATAGAGCGCTCACTCGAATTTCGTAAATCGCTTATATAAATCTTCTTTTATCGTTTAATCCAGCAGCGTATAGGTGTTAAGTTGGGGGCGTCGATGGTCCAAGAGCCATTAGTACTTTTTTTTTATGTATTTATATATAATGTGTTGTATCGCTTGTAAAAAATGTACTTGATTTTGTTTTCATATCATCAAATGCACGACGCATTACAAATGTTAATTATTGAACTACCCGCTATACCATCGTGTACTACCTATGTTTGTTTTATATTTGTGCAGGTATGACGTTCGTGTCAAAGAGTCTGATTCGACCAATTTCGCCGCCGCCCAGCGTAAATTTCGACGCTGATCACCCTTTCATGCTTTCAATATTTAGTTACAACGTCGTACTCTTTGTAGGCCGTCTGTCGACATTTTAAGCGATGTGTCGATTCGCAGTCTCCCGGTGACACATATTATTCGGTTGTCAAACGCGTGTACCTTCTGTAAACATGACATAATATTTACCTAAATATTACATAATAAACATTCTGAACCATTTGATTCTGTGGCGTATTTTATGGTGGTGAGTCGATCGCCCTTCCTCTCGGTAGTCTTTTTTTTTTATGTATTTACAATAGGTACATATTATGTAATTATGTCCCTAGTAACAAATTTACTTGATTTCATTATTCATATTATATTATTATATCATACAATTTGTCGCGCATTACAAATAATTTGTATTATTGAAATACCTGATATATTTACTATCATATTGTATTATCTATGTTTGTTTTATATTTGTTTAGGTATGACGTTTGAGTTAGAGAGTTTAACTCTACTAGCTTTGCCGCCACCCAGCGTAAAGTTCGTCGCCGATCACCCTTTCACGCTTTCCATAATTTCTCGAAACAACGGCGTAGTGTTCATAGGCCGTCTATCGAAATTTTAAGCAGTAAATTACTCGCATTCGTCCGGTGATACATACCGCGTCGTTAAACGCGTATACTGCTAACACAATATTATAATGTACCTGCCTAAAATGTATAATGTACATTCTGAAAATTATGTTACCATTCGATCCGGTGGCGTTATTTGCAATTGGTCCATATTATATATATCCCTGGTAAAACATTAACATGATTTCGCTTTCATAAACTTATAATATATTGCATAAAATATTCAAATCGGTCGCGCATTACAAAGTATTATTGAAACGGTCGCTATACTATCTATGTTTGTTTTATATTTGTGCAGGTATGACGTTTATGCTGACGAGTGCGTTTCTACCACCTCCGCCGCGGCCCAACGTAAATTTCGTCGCCGATCACCCTTTCACGCTTTCAATAATTTCTCGCAACAACGACGTAGTGTTCATAGGCCGCCTGTCGAAATTTTAAGCGATGTGTCGATTCACAATCGTCCGGTAACATATTATTGTGTCGTCAAACTACGTGTATACTTATAATACCTACCTATGTCCTATAATACTGCTTACATAAGATAATGTAAATAATGGATAATAAACATTCTGAACAGTTTTAATTTACGACGATTACCTAAATTTCGGATTAAAAATAAAGCGGTATTACGCGGTTAAGTGAAAATTACTCAATATCTCTACTTTTAAAGAAATAAAAAAAAAAAACGTTTAATATAATATCTGTACTGTGTATTTACTGTTTTTTTTTTTTTTTAATATTCCATCATGCAAAGTACAAAACTCAAATATTTTCCTAGTAAAAACTTACGTCGTGATAATAATCGTAAGACTACCAAATTGACTTATTCCTATTTTTACCAACGGCGCGCCGTCTATACGTACCCTAAACCCCCCAACTATATATTATCGTTTAAATATGTTACTATAATAATACTATACTGCACAGAACGGTTGAAATTTTGGATTGATAATTTTATAATAATTTAATTTTCGATTATAATACGCATTCGAGCGCAAAGAGTGCATCAGCCATCAGCGTTGTGCTGCAGTATGATCTAAAATATAATCGTTTTGTCGTCGATCGTTCTGTCGTAATTCTGTCACGTCGATATTTTTCAAATAGATTCCATTAAAGACCATATACGATCGCTATGGAAACGACGACGTATGACAGTGACGATGACGATCATCGTCAAAACCGCGGTGTATACGCGTGTATATTTGCTAATCAAATTATGCTCTATATATGGTCGTTTCGAGATAATTAGACCTATACACAGGTTCTGCATTATGCGACGAATAATTGTATGCAACGCATTATTGTGTCCTGCACAATTTGGCCACTTCCGGCGATTTCGCATTCAATTGAATACCCTTGTACTATATGTACCTTGACCGCTTATTCCGTAACACTGACCGCCGCGGTTCTGTTCGTCTACGCGGTTTGTAGTGATGGGTTATTACCGTGTATTGTATTATGTCCATTTAACGATTTAACCTCCCGAGGTCGAATATTGTAATATTACCTATGTATATCGCGTAATATTGATGCTTTCTAAATGCTCTCTAACTTGATTTCTATAGCACTCGAACTGTCGACGGTAAGTTTACCGTTCTGATATAGTTAACACATTAACGATACGTTTTGATATCGTGATTCCGATCGTGAAATTGTCGATAACCGCGTGAACAATTAATGTTAAAAATGCGACTTCGGAGTAGGTTAAATAGGCGACCTATACTGACCATTATAGAACGGACTTGAGATGCAATCGCTCGGTTCGTTCGCCAATCAGCTTCGGAAAGCTCGTCTGTGGTACGTCTTTATAACAGTTTCCCCGAACGTTTGGTGAAAAAAGCTTTTTATTTGTATAAGCGTTTCTTTGCGGGAACCTTTGTTGGCTTTTGATAAATCGAAGGTCGCAAAAGTTGCAGCTGTGCATGCATTGTTCGGACTTGTTTCGTGTTTTTTTAATGATATTAGGTACAGAGATTGTAATTGTATAAGAAATTGTGGTCTTAATTTTTAACAATATTAACTGTCTTGGTGTGTCTAGGGGAAAGGTGCGCGAGTATAATATATAAAACAGCAGTCTGCGATTTTGTAATTTTTTAAGGACAATTATTTAGGTATACAACTAAAAAACGACCTCGCTATTTACGTTTTATAGCTTTGTGTTCTAACTAACATTATTTATTATTGCGGTTTTCCGTGAAGAAATGAATATAACAATCCGTGAGCGATGGCCATTTTGAGTTTTCTTCGCTGAACGGAAGCTGACGGCCTTAATCCGCACCTTTCCCCGTTACCTGTATTCGTGACTATAAATATTGTAAATATCACTGTTTGGACATATAATAAATATTTATATTGTGCAGCACTCACCATGGTGAAGTACAGTGCCATATTTCCGATCGAACCGCTGAAAAAAGTTGAATTCCACGTCGACCGTCCCTTCGTCGTCGCGATAGTGTCGCACAGCAACGACGTCTTATTTATGGGCCGCCTGTCGAACCCGTGAACGACGTTCCATCATTATATAACATGTATATAGGTACTTATAGGTATACAATAACTTTATTATTATTGAAAGTATACGACTCTTGGCCATTTTTGTGGGTGCGCCTACCCGTTGTAGGTATGTATATATATATATTTAAGGAGTTTCAAACACGATTTCCAAACAGTTAACATTTTGGAGTTATTGTTGCATATATACGCACGGCAGTATCATGTTGGGTATTATTTAGGTAGACTGATTTACTTAGTCATATTAATATTGTGGTGATTCACCAGCATGCTCATTGCTCGCCCCCGTTTTTCTTTAATACCTAATGAAGTTATTTAAAATCTGATTTTTGGAATTTTTAAATATACTCAAAGACCCTAATTTAAAATACATGTTAATACTAATACTTGTTTTTGGACCATTTAAGGAGTGTTCTGCGATGATACAGACTTCTGTTTATCATTTAAGAACCACCCTTATTTTTTTACTTCAAATTATAAAATACACAGCAGACGATTTTTTTTAATAAAAATTCTGATGTATCTAATTAACAATTTTAACGAATAGTTATTCTGAGTTAATAATAGATGTACACAGCATAAAATATAATATTATCAATTACTTATGTTATATTTATGTTTATATTTGTTTACGAAAAAAGTCATATAATAGATTCGATAAAATTGGAAAAAATTTGCTTTTTATTTGTTTTAAATATTATAGGTAGTTAAGATAATATATCAATCTATTATCGTTTTAAAATATTTGTAATAATTGTCCGAATAATAATTTAATAAAAATATGACTAAAATTAACCTAATAAATTTACATATATTTAGTTTTTTGAGCCGGCCAACGGGCTTGTATCGTATACTATAAGGAAACATCTGGTATGAACTTTGATTTAGAACACGGTTATCTACGAATAAATCTATCAGATAACCGATATTTAGACACATCAACATTTTCAAAAAAATGATCTGCAGAATAATTAAAAGTAAAAAAGGGTGGTTCTTATTAAAAAATCGGAATTTCATATCGCCACAGGACACTCCCAGACTCCTTAAATAGTATACAAATCTCAAGTATTCGAAAATATATGGGATTTCAATTTAATTAAAAATTCCAAAAATCAGATTTTAAATAACTGCACTATTCAAGAATACAATAGGGGTGAGCATACTCTGTGAATCACCACTGTTTGATGTGTCCACCAACTTGACATGGGTGGTATCAATGTTTTTGATTTGACTATACTAAAAAGAAAAAATTAAAAATCGTTGGTTTCTTGTTTTTTTTTTCTTTTTTAAATCTGAGGTATCCAATTTATAAAGTTAATTTACGTAAATACTTTATGAGTTGAATTATGAATTTCTATTAAATATTCAAATAGTTATGTAAGTTTTAAAGTTTACGCATTGGGGAGGGCTTAGCTGAGAGTACCCACACAGCTACCGCCACACTTTATATATATATATATTATATACATATACTATATTCTCTCTATTCGCTTTCTGCTCTTAAACTCTATAATAAGACTTCTACGACTATTTGAATATACTTAATACATAAATGCATAATTCAACTTTAAAAGTATTAGAGAAAATAAGCTCTAATAAAATTGGTCATCGTAGATTTTATATTAAACACAAAATCGTTACATTGGTATGTAAACTATGTGTGTGTGTTGCGATTGTATATTAAGACACATTATATGTTGCCTTACACACATAATATACTCATAATTTATCGTTTTATTGTTTAATCGTAGTTTAGCCCCGGTAACGTAACAATATTACTAATAAGTTATGTAATAATCAAGTGTTTTTGCCCTCTTAAAATTTTCAAAATAAATAACAATGCGTAGAGGAGGTATAATGTAATATGTAATATGTATATAATATAATAGATTATACGCTTTATATACGCCAGTCTCAGTCGGCCAAGTCAAAGGTATTGTGCTTTTGTATAGATAATATTATTACATAGTAAGCTGGTTGCGATTTATATAAAAAAAAAATCAGCTTTTTTATTGGTCCGTTCAAACGCTTTGAATTGTTGTGTTCGCTCGTGCCGCCGTGTTTATACAATAAAATAATACGTAACACGTTCATAAATAAATATATATAGATATATCATGACGGTGCTGTGTGCCCATATTATAGTGTCTATATTATGTATTATGAATGCTATGCTGTAATCAAAATATATTTTGTGATATTGATTTTTTTTATTCGATGTTTGATATATCGCGATAATATCATTATGTTTTAATCTGTTTTGAACATTGTTGACAACAGTTTACATAGTAGAAAAACACTCTTAATTTATTATTATCTTATTGTATGTGATTTGCGTACAGGAGTGCATTTCGCTTTATTGAGTTCGTGGGTACCGGAACCGCCGTCAAACGTTGATTTCCACGCCGACCATCCGTTCTTCATGGTGATACTCTCTCGTAACGACGACGTTTTGTTTCTGGGCCGTCTGTCAAAACCATAATAATAATCATAATCCAGTTATACCATTATATACCATACCCAAACAAAAATCATATTATACACGATACCTATACTTTGATGCAATATTGTTATTTTTACGTGTTGTACTTTTAAGCGATAATAATACATTTTTATACCATCTATACATTACCGAACAATATAAACATATCGTATTTGTAATTTAATAATTACACGAACATATTATTTCTTACCCAAACAACAATTCCAAGCAATTTGATATATTTTTACAGTCTGAATTTGTTAAAAGTAAGTAAGTATAACCATGGATATTTAGTATATTTAAAAATATTTTACTACACATCACTATCGTTGGTCAGACATTACAATTTTTGTCTATTTATTAGTCAGTTTAGTTGTTTTGTGTTTTTTCTCGACCTTTCCTCTAGAGTTACCTTTTTAGTTTTTATTAGATTATTAGGTCATTATACAATCTCTTGAGAACTGCCTTGTTTAATTATACCTTTGAACTAATTTATTCATCAAGTTTTCCTTAAAAAAAATATCCATATTACTATATAAAGTGAGCGTCCCTTAGTTAATAACTTATAGTTTTTTTTTTCATTCATTAAAATAATGAGAACCAATGATAAACGTGTGTGTGTCCCCTGCTGACATAGTTCTCAGTTTTATATTACCTTAACATAAAATATCTTAAATTATAATATATTATATTATTATGCATTATTAAGCGTGATGTGAAATACTATATAGTTGCGTTATCTATATAATGACGTTTATTTTTGTTAGATATTTATTCGTCACAACTACTTAAGTAGATCTATCGTCTAGAATAGATCCGATTTGAATGCTACGAAAATTATTTTCAGTTCTGATCGTATGACAGGTAAGTAGTTTTACTATCAATAAATGTGTTTATTTTACTTGAAATTGGTACAACAAATAACCAATACAACTATACAAGAGTCGAATTCAAATAGTATATTTTTCGCTTTTCCAACACAGTGAACACACTGGAACCATACAGTAATTAAAAGTATCATCCTTATTTCTTAACAGTTATTAAATTTCATTTAGAACGATTAGTTGAATAATTTTAGTAATTTACCTACATTATTATTGTTTATATATTTGTGATCTATTAAATTATTTTTAAAATTTTATTTCATATGGCATAAACACAAGGGAAAACAGCTGATTAAGGCGATAGGGGTGATATCTAAATCAGGGGATCGGTGGCGGGCAGTTATTTTAGCCAAAACATACCAATCTTTATTCCATCATACTGATTGACCTAGTAATGCGATAATATTTTTTAAAACTGATTTGAATTTTTTATTATGTCTACTTGAGGTCCATTTTTTCTAATTAACTCCCCCCCCCTCCCATCAACTATAAATTTAGTTTGAATATTTAAATTTCGAAATTTTCAAACGTTGATTATTAGGAATTTAAATCAGAAATCTTAAAATGTGGATTTACCGATCCCAAGTAGACATTAAAACGAATTCAAATCAGTTTTCTGAAAAATGAACACGTTATCAGGTCCATCGGTTGGATGGAACAAAACACATACAAATGAGCATAAATTGTTTACAGTTCACTTGCGGAATGTCAAGGCCAGTGACTACATGAGCGTGCGGAAACGCTCTGAAATTTATTTTGCACACACTAATGATCACTCACTACGTACACATTTACAAGATAAATTTTCAAATTGCATTCATAATATGAAAATTGCCTAATTCGAACTCCTTAAAAACTGTCCGCCATCGATGCCCTTAACACGAAACATCAAAATTAAAAATTGTAGACAAACTAATTAATATTTTTTAGTAAACAATATAATAAATAATTTACTTAGGTACCTATAAATGTTGTTGTCTAAATTTACAACTATTTCGAGTACTTATCCTATTTATGATTATTTAAATACAAATGTATAATACTCGATCGTTACAGACAAGTAGGTAATGCTAATCTCAATACTAAAATATCAATCCAGGTCAGGCGTGTGTAGTTAAATAGCCTACAAATGTCGCCGTGTTATAATTTAGTTATTGAATAATATTCTAATAATTGTAATAGATAATATCAAAATATGTACCCATCTAATAACAATATTATTGGATACCAGTAGTAAAATGAACTCGTAAAATGATTAAATAAATGGACAATTACTCTAATGTACGTTTTAACGATAAACATTTTGTTGGATACTATTCACTTTAATGTTTTCGATAACTGTTCGTCGTTTGTGTCAATGCGGTACCGACTATGGCTTTATACTTCAATATTTATAGTGTCCATGTATTATAATAATATTATTGTTATATTTATATTATTATTTATTGTCTACGTTAAATTTTTGTGATTTTTCATAACATCACATTGACGAGTCACGTCAAATCGATTTAAATAATTAAAACATTTAATGATTAATTATTACATTGAAATTCCACGCATATGTGTATTCGGTTTATTATAATGTAATAATATTTAGTGCGTATGAAATATTTATTCACTCGATGTTTCTTGGTAATTGTTGAAAGCGTTCCAAGTTTTGATTTATTGATAAAAAAAATATATGCCCATACCATAATATCATTGATTATTATAAATACTAGACGGTATAATACTAATAATAGTATCTATAATTAATGATAATATGTATGATGTATCTACATAGTTAGCATGCGATCATGATGCGTCCATCGTGGCGATAAGTTATCTTTCACACGTGTATATATCTATTTAATAGATACCTATATGTATATTGTGTACCTACTGTTTGTCAGAACCATGAGTTTACGATAATAACAATTGCTTTTATTGGTTTTATGTTTGTAGAGTTTATCAGTAGTAAACTTTATGTTGTGACATATACCTAATGATATGATTATTGTTTTTTTTTTACCTAGTTTTGAATTATTATTAATATCTCATCTGAGGTATACAATACTTATTTCACTATAGTTTTTTGTGCCCATTATGATATCTTATGTTCACAACAACAATATTTATTTTATTCGCGATGAAAGTGATGGGCACCGATATAGAACTCGATTGAATTTAAAAACAGAAAAAAACCGACCATGGTCTGCAGTATATTACTAGGCATAGGATTATCACTCAATTTACCAGGTAAATCATTTTGTTTTATAAATGGTAATAATTAATAACCATATGTTTTTAATTATTTGTGCTTGAATTATTTAAATCAGCGGATCACTTTTTTTCTTGTTGTAGTTTGTGCCTCAACTGCTCATCAAGTCGTCGACATTTAAATAGTGAATCGATAAAATATGGGTACGTTGAATTTAGTCATCCCTACTACTTATATAATATACCTACATATTATACTATATATTATAATATAGCCTTATACATAAATATTAAAACGTTTATTAGAAAACAAGTAAAAAGTAATTATACATAATATATTGTAGTCACGAATGTGTGCAGGTGATTTAAAACTTTAAAAGTAACGTAATAATAATTATATCGCAGCGCGTAATAATTTAATTATTCATCATTTATGTATGGTTACATTGTTCGCGCTGGTTTCGTTGGATTTTTTTTACTGCTCAGTCATTATAATATTTAAATGAATTTGATTCTATCATTATTAAAACCACCCATTTGCAATTTGTAGTATAATATACAATATACATATAGGTATACTTATGTTATTCGCGGATGCTTATGTATTATACACTATCAGATGTGCACACACGTGTAAGTATTATAAAATACTTAAGTCCATGGTAAGGCGCAAACGGGATAAATATTTTTAAAGACTATGCACTCACACTTGGATTTTTAATTCGTTTTATTTATACACTTAGTTTGTATATATGGAAAATAACATCAGCTGCGTGTTATTCGGAAGTTTATTAACGCGTTTTTGTTACCTACCTACTGGTTAATCTGACTAGCCCCTTTAGAAACTATTTAACAGTGTCTATATACAATACATACAGAGTGTAACAGAAAGGCCTGACAAATGAAAAATGAAAAATTGATACTAGCTAAATGTATGAAAAAAATTTTATATACACGAATAGTAAATAATTTAATATTTAAATAATTTTATTCCTGAAAATTCTAAAAACTAGATTTAGAAATTGCCTATATTATTTTTATATTTAATAATTTATTTTCAGTATTAAAAATAACAAATAAATATTGTACACTGTACTTGTAGGGCAAGCGTCTATACATTAAAAAACATTATTAAGTATTGATTGGAACGCAAATGTTATTTCATTTGCCAGACCATTCTGTTATATGTTATCTTGTTTATACCTGCGCACACATCACCTATTAAATTAATATATTTCATGTATATAGAGAAATATTATACAAATTAAAGTATTTTTTAAATGATAATTTTAGGTATATTAAGCGATAATCTGCTGCATAAAATGATTTTTTTTTGGCCCCGTTGAATCAGATACCATTATAGGTATTATAAGGACATGATAAAAAAATTCTATAAAAAGGTAGCTTGCGGAAACGGAATGCATTATCAACGCACAATACTAGTTTACCCATTAAAATATATTGCAAAGACTCAAATAATATTAAACACTAGAGCCAGACACAATATTTTGTATACTTGTGTCAACACTATATTAACTAGGTATTTAGGTGCTATTTTTGTTATGGAGATAAATAGATGTATTCAATGTATTAATATTATAATCGTTTGATTGAAAAAGATAAACTTTCTTGTAATATAACTGGGTGAATCACATTGCCGAGGGACCAAAATAATGATAGTCTGCAACCAATTTAAATCGACTAAGTACTATAGTAACTGTAAAACTACCCAAACAATAATATAATATACTTGAATATTCCACTTTTAAGCTTGATAACTATAATGACTTGGTTAATATATCGCGTGTGTTGTAATGGATGGTGTTAAAAAAAAAAGACGGTTTTAGATTTTACACTTACAAAACGATAAACATTATTGGAAAAACCAATAATTGTGCTTGTTAACTAGCGATTGATCATACATTTATATATTTATGTCTTATACACAATATTATAAATGTATAAGTAGTATAGGTATACAGTGTGTTAAAAAATATTGAAAACGGTTATTTGGCTAGTTAGGACTGATAAACGATAGTATGATGTAATTACAAATAGTTTACCTTATAAATGTGCATCAGTGTTTTCTGTTATTATGCTAAATGCGTATGTATAAAAATAATGTACACAAACCGTAAATCGATTCCAATTTTGTTTTAACACCTTATTGTATACGATAACTGAATTTTCGGATTTTCAAAGGTCATCATCGCTGAACACGACGGGAGTCTGCATAACGCATCGTTTTTTTCAGACCCTCGACTTTTCCTTTTAACCAGATTTTAATATTGTGTGTACCCGAGCGCAGTATATTATTGACAGATTTTTGTTTGAAGTGAAGGTAGTACAGACACCTTCCGTACTTATCCAAAAGTTCGTGAAAGTTAACCGTACGAAAGTAGAATCTAGAAATCCGTCCAACTGCTGCAGCAGTCAAGGTGCAGGTAGCCACGCGTAAGTTCCATTAGTGCAATATTCATAATATCTATGCGATTTTACTTACGATTGTACTTACGCGTTTATATAATTCAGGAGTACGCGTATAGAGGGGAGAAAATGTAAGTATATTCATCTTTTTTTTTTTTTTTTTTTTTTTTTAATTAAAAATATTTTAATTGTTTTACCTACCTACCAAATATCAGGCGCGGCATTCCGGCGAGCAATTTATTTTTAACCAGACGTTTTTAAAAGTTAATTAAAATATTAAAACGAATAAGTTTAAATAATTATACTACGTTAATGGTTTTTACTTGGGTGCCTATCTGTCAAGAATGAATATATTGTATTATATAACAATATATGTTTGTATATCTGCAGGATGATAATATGACTATGCTTAATGTACGACATTGTTCCAACACGGTTCAGTTAAAGGGACTTTTTGCGGAATATGTAATATACCTATACGTTTTTTTTATATAATTTTTACTACACCCTCAAAACACATTTTCCGGCTCAGTCCATAAGTATTTAATTAATTAATTATAATTGTGAAACTCGACTTAACGCACGGTTCATAATTTAATAATAACAACGTTTCTTAAAAAAAAAAAAAATAACGTTTGAGAAGAATATTTTTTTGACTAGTATTTTTTCCTAGTTAGGTACCTAAACTAAATTTTTTTTTTAAACAATGCAATTTATTTACTGTCGTGAAAATATTATGATAATTGATCGTCGTTAAATTCAGTGGTTAATACCATGCGATATGGCGGTATTTTTTTTTCATACATTTTTATGCGTTTATTTCCTGATAACAATACGCACGTACTAAGTGATTTTTAATGCGCCCCGCAGACGATAATTCATTGTTTACTGTTTGGATTAAAATAATATTTGGTTTTTATCGGATAAAGAACGATAAATAATTGTTTGATGTTATATACATTATATTATACACATATAAAGTACATAATAATGTTATAAATCTCTGGAACACTGCACAACCTCCAAACGACACAACTATAATATGATTATCATCGAAATGCATACCTACCTGTCCTTTTTGCGTCAATTGTTTTGCTTCCTTGATGCGTTTGCCAATTGGACAATATTTTGATTTTGCTAAAATTTATGATATAAAGATATATTGTTTTTTAAATCATAGCTAGTAACTGAATAAAATGTAATAATAAAATGAAAATAAAAATATATTAATCAATATACGATGCCATATACTTGGAGGGAAATTTAATATGCAATGCTTTAAGTTTCAACAGTTATCAATAAATTAACATTTACCACAATCCCATTTGCACAAATAAACCATAGGCGTTCGCACGGGGCAGCAGAGACAGCATAATATGCTGCCCCAGAACTTTTTTGGGATTACCACGACGGGAAAATATTGAATAATGGGCCTCGGTAAAATTATACTTCCACAAAATATGATGATTATTGTAGATAAAACAGTTATATATATATTTTATTTTTTTGGTTAAACGTAAACTATACCTAAATATTTTATGATTTTAGAATTCACCAGTAAAAAAACGAATCGACAAGTCAACTATTGTGCTCGGTTGTAAATATTAATATCATTTATGGTAAAAAAACGAAAAAAAAACAAAAAACCAATACAATTTTAATTTTGATACCCTATCGTAAAAAAAGTAAAACAACGGGTGGCTTAACGGCGATTTTGGAGAATAGACCAGATTAATCTCTTGCTTCCCCTGAAACTGGAGACTGCACACGTTTATGAAATAAACCTCTGGTACAGATGGCGCATTATATATTATGAGTATTTTCAAATATTAATATTTTACATATCTAGTCATAACTCACTTAAAAATTAAAATATCGTTAAAAAACCAAAGAGAGATAATTTTGGATAATTTTCTTACATTTAGGTAAGTTTGATAATAGATCAACCCACTCTAATATTTAAGTTAACAACACAAAATCGGAACTGCTGGACGCACATTAAGCTGTAGTTATGGGAGTGGGACGTATATGGTACTTAGTATAAAAGACTTGTAAGTCATACAATTTTAAGGGTTAAATACTTCTTCTTAGTGTAATACCAACGTCCTTGCAATCGCAACATTGGTTTATAAAAATTACTGTATTAACGAGGACTTACGTCAATCCCGATAAGAAGCTTACTCCTCTAAAATTCGTGCCTGGTGCTTTCGTAGATTTTGTTGTATTATAATACTTTACGGTTTACGTTACCTATTCCAAACCTTTTTCGGCCTGTAAAACATATTTGTTTTTTGTAGCTATCAACTTAGGTAATGCCAAAAATGCTAATTTTACTTAAAATGTGAAATGTTACAATTTTTATAAGCCCTCCTTTTTATTATTTCATCAACAAAAGTGAAATACCTGTTCATAAGAAAGATTCAGTAAATTCAAAGTTTCTAAATGAAAAAACCTCAATTACAAGATATAATACAGGGTTCTTAGTGTTATGTGGTAAAAATTAAAATTTTTTTGATTTTTTTGAATCTTACGTATATTTGTGTGTTTAAGACAATAGTGATTTCAATTGCAGTATTTCTTGTTATTGTACAGGTGACCTACCTAATACTTAATAAAAACACTGAAACTGACGACGCGGCACTTGACGCTCATAAACAAAATTACAAAATTTTACGAAATTTACTCTAATAGTTTTAAACACTATAAGAAAAGACTATAAACTAATAAATATAGACAAATAACAATAATAATAATAATAATATGACCCTTATAGTATCATGGCCCACCAATACAATATTAACATATTATTATAATATAGATGCAATAATATTATTTTACAAAAGGTTATACCGATTACAACCCGGCTTCACGGAATTTTCCAAATTCAAAATATTAAAATCATAATATAATCGCCGCCTCTACCAAAAATGAAAATGAAAACATACATTTGAAGTTTTGAAAAAAAATCCCACACACAATTCATACATATTTTGGCATCATATTTTATGCTGTTCTTATTACTCGTATTAGTACTAAGGTTTAAAAATGTCTGCACTGCAGTTGCAGCTATATATAGTGTTCTGTGTTTACAAAATGCACTAAAACCGCATGCACTAGTGGAAATTATCAATATATTCAGAGATGTCAGATGTGATCATGGCACGTATACATATCATATAATAATATAAATGTCTATAATTAACCTGTATAAATAAGCTATGCCTTTATGTCAATAATAATTCTTAGGCCTAATTGTTTTAGTTTCCGGTAAATATTTGCGATGACGTTGTGTGCAATAAGCTAATGGAAATAATTCATTCGAGTGTTCAACCGATGCAGTGACCATTATATTATATAGACATGTAATAGGTCGTATATTCATTCCCCAAACCGTTTGATTTATAGTTTATTATATAATTATATATTTATATTATAGGATCGATGATTATTTTAACAATTGTCACCAACTATCTCAAATATATTTTCAAAAAGCGGATAAGTGGATGTCGCTCTGCTGCACAGTAGGTTACAAGTAGGTCACCGTAATGGATGGTATTACATTTGCATTCAATGATACAATATCATTGTATACGAACAACGATTCTGAGCGGAGACGGTTATTGTCAGCCTAGGATATTTTATTTTATATTTATATTGCTGTTACTTATTATTAACACGGTAGTCGTGGTAAGTTGAATTAATATTATAAAATTACAAAAAATAACTAAAATCATTGTTCTTGGTTATTTAATATGTAATTTCGTCCAAATTCGAGCTTAAAATAAGTAAGAATTTATAAAAAAAAACTGTATTTATGTATATTTTTAGATTTTTTGGTTACAGAATTAACTACTTACTTGGACCCTTGTTTTAAATTCTCAAGTTGATGAATGTTGTCAAAAATCGAACTTTAAATGCTTATAAAAAAATATTGAGCGTATTATAATTTCCATGTATTTTTAATATTTTTCAACTACTATTGTAACAATACCAAAGCATTATTTCGACTACTTATCGTGTAAACAGACAAAAAATAAAAATAAAAATTAGAATAAAAAAAAATCAAAATATATTATCAGTGTATAAAATCAATACATTATCATCGCTCCGCACAAAATCTAAAATATTTTAAATTTCAAGTCACTAGGTACGAAACAACATCATTAACAATTTTTTATTGTTTTAATATTTTTTAAGAAATTACTTTTCTGAATGACAGCATATCTAAATATTTTTAATCTAATATTTTGAAAAGAATATTTTTAACGAACAGTTGATTATATATAACTTTTAAAGACTAAAGATTAATGAGCAAGGCGAGTACCCTTCAAACTGTTGATTCAATACTCCTAGAGCTAAATTTTACATTATTTTGATGGTAATAATATTATTGATTGGAAAAACTAAAAATAAATAAAATGTATTATATACCTAATAGATGTTCAAATTAATTTTTTTATTGAAAGCAGTATGGTTATAGAAATATTTTAATAATTGTATTATCTACTTGCTTACATTATATTATTTAAATACAAATATTAAAATCCTATAAATATAAAAATCTATTGAAAAATTAATGAGCGTAGGGAGATGACTTGAGCAAACGCCTTAAATAAAATATTCTCAACAATTAATGCCTATCAGTGATTCTATCATCATTGAAGTCCACGGCCGGCTAACCATATACTAGGTAATAGGTATGTATATGAATAAATCATCCGATTTCCTTCAGCATCCTCGTCTTTCGAGTAATAGATAACAAAGATACTAAAAAATAATACTGTATTAGATTAGGAAGACTGGTTAATGTATTTAAGTCTAGTAATAATATACTTAACATTTTTAAAACTAATAATAATAATACAATAAATACAATTATGAATTATTTTAGTAATTTTTAGGTAAATCCACAAAAAAAAAACACATTATCTGATTTTAACAAATAACAAAAATTGATCTCGTTATGAAGGAACTAAAAATACGAAACTACTTAATAATAATCACTTTTAAACTAGCGTCTCTTAAAAATTGAATCCAAAATGGAAAAAAATATCTTAAAGTAGTGATTGTTTTTAACAGTTGCAGTTAAGTTTGTACAAAACATGTATTATTGCCTAAATAAATAGGATTTTAAAAGAATCCAAATGTTTTTCACGTAACAAACGAATAAGGTACCTTCACTAAAAATTTTTATATAGTCGATAAAACTACTATAATATTATATTATAATATAAGATAACTATTTATAAGGAATTCTTCTAAAAATTTAATTTAAATGTTAAAAAAAAAAACAACAATGATATTGGTCAGTACCACCTAGATAGGTTAGGTCGTAATGTAACCCACGTGCAGTGTTCGGATTAGATAAGTATTTTTTTATCTAGATAAAGATAAAGATAATGCAACTCAAATGTATCTAGATATATATAAAAGATAACTTAACTCATATTTATCTAGATAAAGATAAAGATAAATACTTTTTTATCTAGATAAAAAAAAGATACAATTATTTTTTAACTGGTTTTAAAAGTAGGTATATTTTAGTTGGATACTAGGAACATAATAATAAAAATAATGTAAATAAAAATAGTTACATTACGTCTTATAAACCATAAATTTTGTTTGAGAATCTGTATAAATATTTAAAAATGCGTTTGTACAATTTCGCGATTTTTATCAATAAAAAATGTATCTAGACGAATTTATTTAGACGAGTGAAAAAAATATCCAAGACGAACGTTTAGATAACTTGTAACTATTTATCTAGATAAGATAAAAGATGAATAAATAAATATCTAGATACATTTATCCAGAGAAGTCCGAACACTGCCCACGTGGGAACTGGGCTGGTCCGCTATAAATTATAAACAATACAAACCGATTTTTAAAAAGAGACGTCCGAGAGCACATGAGAGAGTTAAAAATCGTCCGCGTAACCGCTATTGTGGGGGCTGGTTTAAACCGAGTACAACAACAACAGCAACAACAACAAATACAATATATATATATGTGTATAATATTATCGTAGTGTTGTTATTATTATAAAGCTGTGCCCGTACGATTCGTGTTTAACGGGAAACGCGTAGTCTGAGGAGGGTTTTGGTCGTATTATCTGATTCGACTTGGCACACGCACACACGCACTTATACGTACAATATTATACCCGACGACCTGTAAGTACTCTTTATATATATATGGTTACGTACACACGATGATGTACCTACCTATGTATGCACTGCACAACAACGGGCTGCAGATTGGAGATATCAAAGTTTACGCGAAAATCGTCGGAAACAATGCCAACGCGACGATGGCCGTATAATATAATAATACAACGCACACGGTATACTTGCAGCGTATTATGGGTACAGCCGAGTCCTCGTGCGTTTATTCGAATTCTGTTTTCTGAAATGTTGAACCGCGGTATAGTGTTAGGTATATACCCCCATTCTGCGTGCAGAGATACACGGTCTTATTTTAAAACGCTTTTTTATGAGCCCCGCAGGAGTATATCCCGTCGCGACGAGGGCTTGTTTTTTTTTTTGTTGCCAAATTAGGATACCGTTATCCCGAGAATTTTCAACCAGAAATTATTGCCGAGCAGACGATTTTCGTAAAACTATTGATGTTCCTCCTCGGTAAGTCTATACATTTGAAATTCTCGTTTGAAAAAAGAAGTTTTGTTCCTTCAGCGAGCCACCCACTGCAGTACCTATACGAAAATATAGTAGGATTTGAGTATAACTATATTATATTATATACCTAATATTCACTTGAAAATATTAAAAATCAGAGTTTTAAATATACCTAATATGGCAGAAATAATTCAAAGATAAATCAGGCGACCTGCGTGCTTAGCAAATGCCGCAGGACAGTGATTCAATCGTACAGAAAATTGAATGTGTGGAAATTCGCGGGCGGTGGGAGTGTTATTTAATTTTTACCAACATAGTTCGTTTGGGCCACTATATTTCATATTATCATTATACCGTTTTTTATTTACATACGTGAGCAATACCGATACCTGTTGACTTAGCGCTTGTGATTCGATTTTATTTGTTTTTTGACTGAAGTACAGTAACTAAAATACAATATTATACTATTATACAAATATATTTTATAGTTAGTGTCAATTATTAATATTGTGTGTAATGACTACCTATGGTATGCAATTTTATTTTATAATTTTTACTTTTTCAACCTTATATTATATTATTACACTGTTGTGTATACATTAATTTACTTATGAACCAATTCGTACCTACTCATTCGCCCAAACGGAATTTAGGTGCGTCGTCTTGGCACCCATAAATCGTCAAAACTGGAACCACCAAAGTCAACCGATCGATTCCGCACCGATCTCAATTTTTTTTACTCAATTTGTACCCATTTGAACCCTCCCTAAAAATGTTTGTACCCCTCTCCCTTTTATGCAAAACCAAATTTCCCGTCCGGATACTGTAATGACGTCACACAGCGTCTTTATTATTGGATACGCAGTGCTTGGTGTTTTTCAAAATCTTTGTTTTTCGGTTACATATCGGTAACTTATAAAAATTCATATTGTAATTTAATAAGGTACCAAAAAAGTATTACTTCTCAAACACTGTGTTTAGAGGAACTTCCGGGATAATGCATTCGAGTAATAGAATGTCTATAAACTTGCGGACCAGTTTTGCATAGTTACATTTGGCATGCTATTACTATAACTGAAATAGAAAACCAGAATTGCTGATCACAAAGATTTCTGTTAAAGTGCATACGATTTATCAATAGAACGTATAGGTACTGTATGTAAGGTCTATGGATTTATTATAGTAAATTATATATTTTACAATAATATTTATGGCAATCGTCAATTTTCGACATTCGTCGGCGACGATTAATAATTCTAATAATTTCAGTGAACAAAAAAATAATAAGCCATCAATATAGATGGACAGTTCGTTAAGCTGTATATATTATTATAATGTAAGTTTTAATACAAACTCACACATTTCGTTATTTTCATAAAATATTTCGATACTTTCAAGTTTCAGTTCGGAGCGAGATGAAGATAGCTGTTTCTTCGGTGACGGCGGCGGTTTCACCGGAAGAGTCGATATTTACGCTTAAGTTTGTTTTCATATTATTACTATTTTATATTTACTTTAAGACTTAAATTAAATATCTATTGCCACGGACAATCTGTTAACTTGGTGACGCAGAAGCGTTTATAAGTTTAATCCTATAAGCGCAATGTATAAAATACGCGAGACCGAACAGTCCAAAGACCGTCTTCGTTTCGTTTCACCACGCCAAGTTCAATACGTACCTTTTTTGCATATACTATACGCGAGGTATCACCTTAGGTTTGCGCGAAGTTTTTAAAACAGTATAATGTTATCAATCTTTATATTTTATAATTTTATATACATAAATACATTATACACCTCATGTATTTTATAAGCATACTTACACCTTTTTTAGTGTGGTTTATACCCCAGATGTCTAGATATAGGTATTAAATGTTTTGCAATTATATATTTTACTATAATTATTATTTTTTATTATAATATAATATAACAATACACTTTAAATTAAATTAGTTGTTATCAAGACACAGTCTTAAAACAAACTCTTTTCTGGACGTTTTCAAAACGGATTATGCTTAAAAAATTGCACAGTTGTCGTAGCAGTTAGTTGCTAGATCAACCGTGTGACATAAAATAGGAATTTTTCTTGTTTTTTTAAATAATTTTTCTGAAAAATATATTATGTAATATGCATAGCTCACACGATTAAGAATTTATAGGTAATAGAAATGCGGATGTTTATACTTCATAGATATTTTTTTATTGAAATCGTGTAGATAATTTAATTCAACAATCGGGTACCCATCACTAGTATCAATTTTATTATATTACGCGTGAAATCACCAGTGCAGATTGCATTTTAAAAATGAAAAATATAAAATAATGTTGACGTAGAAGCTGGAAACTGCGGTTTGTTCTAATTTATAATCCAGTAATTAATGTAATCGGGAATGTAACTATTAAATTCATCATTAAATGATTATTCAGAGATCACACGTATACGTGTAAATTAAATGTAAATTAAATAAGGAATAATTAAAAATCATTTTGTGAAAGAAACAAGATTACTGCTAATATTTAAGTCTTAATTATTATTAACAAATAAATACAAATAATAGATATTTTAATAGCTTTTTACTACTAACATTCAGTATAAATAGTTTCTGATCGACTTATATGTAAGTACTTTCTATAATAAAAAATCCTAACAATTTAATGCAAGGATTCTCATAAATTGATCTTACAGTTGCCTTAAAAGACCAAAAATTTATTTGTACCTACATCATTTATGCACTACACCTCCCAAATTAAAATTTTACAACATTTTAGTTCCCTATTATGGTGTAGGTACTAATACAAACAATAAATTATTATTCGAAAACTCAATTTCGTATATCTATAATTATTTACTAAATATCTACAACTAAACTAAAAATAAACATATGAATACATTCTGAGTGCCTATAATATAATATTATTTATGAAAATTGAATCTTTATAACAAATACTTATCGTTTACACAAGAAAAATAATTTTAAAAATTTAAAAATTTAAAAACACATCATTGTATAATTAATACAGTCATTGATCCGCTCAGAATCTAAAATAAAATATATCATTACATTTAAAATATTAAATCATTATTACTAATTTCGTATTCAGCGGTATACGGTGAAAATGATAGCCATCGTGTATTTAAATTATAATAATATACTCAAAAAGTTTCATAAATCCACGAATACCTACTATTTTTAAATTACAACAAAATAACTTAAGTTCTAGTTAAGTTAAAGTTGAGTTACATTCAAGTTAAATTAAAGTTATGTTCCACTGAAGCTCCTGCTAAATCAAAGTTAAGTTCCAGCGAAGTTATAAGTTAAGTTCCATATAACGATTATTAAAGTTAAGTTCCAGTCGACTTAAAGTTAAGTTCCACTGAAGCTCGTATTAAACGATTATTAAAGTTGAGTTCCAGTCGAATAAAAGTTAAGTTCCGTATAATTTTAATTAAAGTTAAGTTCCACCGTTGTAAAAGTTAAGTTCCATAAAAAGTGGAAGTACCAGTGAAGTTAAGTTCCATATAACGATTATTAAAGTTGAGTTCCAGTCGAATAAAAGTTAAGTTCCGTTTAAATAAAGTTAAGTTCCGTATACATTTTAATTAAAGTTAAGTTCCAGTCGAAGTTCCGTATAAATTTGAATTAAAGTTGAGTTCCAGTCGAATAAAAGTTAAGTTCCGTTTAAATTTTAATTAAAGTTAAGTTCCAGTCGAATAAAAGTTAAGTTCCGTTTAAATAAAGTTAAGTTCCAGTCAAATAAAAGTTAAGTTCCGTATAAATTTTAATTAAAGTTAAGTTCTAGTCGACCTAAAGTTAAGTTCCGTTTAAATAAAGTTAAGTTCCGTTTAAATTTTAATTAAAGTTAAGTTCCAGTCGAATAAAAGTTAAGTTCCAGTCAAATAAAAGTTAAGTTCCGTATAAATTTGAATTAAAGTTGAGTTCCAGTCGAATAAAAGTTAAGTTCCGTTTAAATAAAGTTAAGTTCCGTTTAAATTTTAATTAAAGTTAAGTTCCAGTCGACCTAAAGTTAAGTTCCGTTTAAATAAAGTTAAGTTCCAGTCAAATAAAAGTTAAGTTCCGTATAAATTTGAATTAAAGTTGAGTTCCAGTCGAATAAAAGTTAAGTTCCGTTTAAATAAAGTTAAGTTCCGTTTAAATTTTAATTAAAGTTAAGTTCCAGTCGAATAAAAGTTAAGTTCCGTTTAAATAAAGTTAAGTTCCAGTCAAATAAAAGTTAAGTTCCGTATAAATTTTAATTAAAGTTAAGTTCTAGTCGACCTAAAGTTAAGTTCCACTGAAGCTCGTGTTAAACGATTATTAAAGTTGAGTTCCAGTCGAATAAAAGTTAAGTTCCGTATAAATAAAGTTAAATTTAATAAAAGCATAAGTGGAACCTAACTTTTACCTAATTTGGAACTTAACTTTTATTCAAAGTTGGTAGTAGGTTGATTAAAGTTAAGTTCAACTTTAACATCGGTGGAACTTGACTTTAATTAAAATTTATACGGAACTTAACTTTTATTTGACTGGAACTCAACTTCAATAATCGTTTAACACGAGTTTAGTTCCAGCGAAAATATAGGTAAGTTCCAGTCAGCTTATAGTTAAGTTCCATATAAGCTTCAAGAACTTAACGTTAATCTGACTGGAACTTCAGCGGAACTTAAACCTTGTATGGAACTTAACTTTAATAATACTTATATGGAACTTAATTTATATCTTCACTGGAGCTTTAGTTGTTTAGTTGTAATTTAAAAATATTAGGTATTCGATTTGGTTTTGCGTAAAAGGGAGAGGGGTACAAATGGATGCAAATCGGGTACTAAACAACGTGATATTTTGGGGGGGGGGGGGTTGTCGATTTATGGGTGCCAAGAGGACGCATCTACGGAATTTTTGGTGCAATACTTACTCGTCCAAACTGTGTAAACCATCTTTGCCCGAGCAGACCACACTTTGGGTCAATTCGCGCCCCCGGACGGCCTACGCCAGCAGAAACGCGTGTGGACGCGTATTTGCACCTTGAACGGTAAACGATTTCGTCCGGTTTTTCCTACCTTTACTGAGCCTTTAACGGTTATTATAATATACTATTTATATACATATAGTTACGTGCACTAAACGATCGTAATAATATAACATTTTGCGTACAACGGAGACGTTGTGTGAATACTTTATACCCATACCTAAATCCCGTCGCTGCAGGTCGGACGAACACAATAATTATAATTATTACCGAATCGGACCTTTTCATTGTTTACAATCCGACGGCCGTTTGATTTAACCGTTTTTGTGTATTGTGTGTATATAATATTATTATTATTATTATTATTATTGTAGTGCTTGCTGTTACCACTACCGGTGCGTAGGTATGTAAACTTATTTGCACAGATAGCCGTACGCTATCCTTACACGCGATATTATAATATATTATTGTACAGAATATATACCTAGGTAGGTATTAGGTACCTATACTACAGTAAGGGTCACGCGCGTTTGCGTGCAGTGCATTTTTCGACCTAAGGCCAAACCGTATTGTAATAATAATAATATATTATATACACGTTTGAAACGTTACCGCTTGGTCGGTTTTTTATACCACGATAAGTATATAATATTATAGTTGGTATGTAATATGTATGTATAACCGAACCAGTGTGGTATGTGGAGAATTGCACTCGCCGTTTACATCCAAAGGCCGACGTCATATTTTAACCGCCACCCGCCCATCAACCCGTGGCCGCGGGGTCTCCTCGAGAAAATTGTTTCGAAAATGTCTCGTCCCTGAGGCACGTCACTGAATTTCCATTAACGATATACGTGTACCACATCATATTATCTTAAATGCGCCCATCACGTGACCCAATGATCATAAGATATATTATAATATATTATATTATTATTATTATTATTATTATTGTAGTGCTTGCTGTTACCACTACCGGTGCGTAGGTATGTAAACTTATTTGCACAGATAGCCGTACGCTATCCTTACACGCGATATTATAATATATTATTGTACAGAATAAGGTATTAGGTGCCTATACTACAGTAAGGGTCACGCGCGTTTGCGTGCAGTGCATTTTTCGACCTAAGGCCAAACCGTATTGTAATAATAATAATATATTATATACACGTTTGAAACGTTACCGCTTGGTCGGTTTTTTATACCACGATAAGTATATAATATTATAGTTGGTATGTAATATGTATGTATAACCGAACCAGTGTGGTATGTGGAGAATTGCACTCGCCGTTTACATCCAAAGGTCGACGTCATATTTTAACCGCCACCCGCCCATCAACCCGTGGCCGCGGGGTCTCCTCGAGAAAATTGTTTCGAAAATGTCTCGTCCCTGAGGCACGTCACTGAATTTCCATTAACGATATACGTGTACCACATCATATTATCTTAAATGCGCCCATCACGTGACACAATGATCATAAGATATATTATAATATAATTATATTATTATATAGCGATGTTGTGGTGTGCGCGACCCCGGGCCACAAGACTTGAGATATTTTAGGGGACACAAATTGTTTACTATTACGATATTGTAATTATTACTTATTAAATATTGTGCGTAAAAGAAAATATCTAATACCTCCAATCTTTAATACGAATAAAAATTATTATTTTTAGAAAACATTTATATTCTGAAAATAAACCACTGATGGATGGTTCTAAATTTAGACGACATAATAAAAAAAACTGCCAACCTAGAATAGTACTTTAAATTTAATTATTTTGAGTTATATTTTATGTTTTATATGAAAGTAAAAAAAAAACAATTTTAGACGATTTCTTTTAATTTCATATTGAGACCTCAAAAATCTTAATCCGGGCTTGGATGCACACTATATTTAATATAGTAATTATTGTGACTATAATGTACGTAAACCCGAAGTTTATATAAGACTAGTAGAATATTATCCACTCGAGTGAGTTGGCCGCACTTTAATCGTACCTGTATGTTTTCATGTAACCCCTCTCGTTCTCTCCACCTGAGAGCGTGGATTTTCCATTTTTCTGCGAGCCTTGGCTTGGTCAATATTATTATCCCTCATGGAGATATGTTTTTTTTATCTCGGTGACGCAAAAATATTCCGATCGAGAATTCACCTGACTGCTGTCAGTTATTCAACACCAATAGAATTTTCTCACAGTATAATTAAAAAATCAGTTTATCGATCAAATTCCAGTCTGTATATAACTGTGACATCACGAAATCGTTAACACCAAAACATAATTTAGTTTATAGTATTATATAATATCATCATTATGTTGATACATGCCAAGTCATTTAATATCTTTTTACATTATTTGTTTGTATTCATTCGATATAATATATAATATATATAACGGGTGGAGAGACCAATGGTAAGTACAGTAAATTTACATGATAATATTATAATATACAATAAATAAGACAAATTAGTACGTAGACGGTTGAAATATTTTTTATTATTACTATCTTTTTGACTGAAAAAACTCCATTTACAAAACAGTATACATATAAAATTGTGTAGTGACATAGTTACAATAGAATAAGGTACGAATAATATAAAATTGCACATTCAATTTTATAACAAAGAACATATATCTTAATATAACATAATTAGATAACTTTAAATTATAAAGTAAGTATACCTGAGTCACGGTGTGCGTTAAAAAGCAGGATATTTTGTGCAATATAAATTTTAACGAAAGTTCTTAAGGCCATTAAAAAAAAAATAATATAGTATATATACTCATAAAAATAAATAAAAATAATTTAGGTAATTAATTGTTTAACAATATTATTAAAATGATGGTGATAAAATTAACATTTCTTGGATTATTATTGCTTTACAAATTCATTATTATAATAGAGAAATAATAAAAATCGTGTTGCGTTAATAACGTTAGGCTAGACGTTATATCGATAGTTTTGGTTTGATTTTATGTCGTTATATTTTCATTTCGTTTTTAACGACGGAAACGACCTCTCCAAAGTCTGAAGGAATTTTAGGAGTAACTATGTTAAATTTTTGAAGGTCTAACCTTTGTTCCTATACCAAAATATTGTGTCGTAAAATACTCAAATATATAAACATACGTATCATGGGCGTCCGCAGATATTGGTCGCAGGGTATGAGGCTGTTAAAATGTAGTCTACAAAAATATAGGTAAATGCTCATAGTATTGCCTTAAAAAATATTTATAATAATTATTATTATAAATACGCCATTGGTGTGATCACTTCTTCTATTACTACGTAGAAAATAATAGTTTTTTCACATTTTTATTTTTATAGAATCCTATTTTTTTTTAATAAAGACTTGTTTATTGATAAGGATATAATTTCATAGTTCTCGTCACATATATACGCCGTGAACGTATCCGTTGCGGGTGCCTTTAAATATTTTTTCTTTCTAAAAAGTGTTATTTTGTGACTTTGTTCATTGTATATTATGGCGTCTAAAAAAAAAAATAAGTGACTTTTCCACCCCTTTAGGACATACGAGCGCGCATACCCCACACACCCCGTGTGCGCACTCCTATATATGATGCACATAATATATAATATTAAGGATGACCGCGCACTGCTGTGCCGTGATAATGATATACACACCCCGTGTAGAAACACCATCGCAAAATATATTAACCTGCAGCGCAAGGGTGCGTCGTTGTCCGGGGAGACATCTGGAAAACAATATTCGGACGCCAAGTCTCCGGTGGCGCAGATGTACTCAACTACCCCTACTGCAGCGGATATTTGTCGAATCTTTATTCCCCCCCTCCCACCCACCCACCGAAACTTTCCCGCGAATAATTTCATCCAATTATTTTTCGTCGCCATAGCGGTTTCGCCCGCACACTAATTACATTATACAATATATAGGTAGCGACCGTAATACATTTAAGTAGTACGTATTAAATTCTACAGGGCGGTCGACAGTGTTTTTTTCAGTGTGTCAAAAGACCCACTCGCTCGTGTGGAAAACACGTCAGTTGCTGGCACACCCTGTACGCGGATTCGTAGTCGTTCTTTACACGCACAGGAAATCGTTAACCGCATTCGCGGTGTATGTTTTTCTACCAAATGCACATTTCAACAGTTTTTTTTTTTCGTGTAAACATACGCATGCAACGTGTCGTGGGGTCTCTGCATTTGTTTTAATAGATATAATTTGTAATAAAAAAAAAAAATAATATTTGATATTAGGGGCATATCGTTTTTTAAAAGTAGGTACACACAACCAATTAGTTGGCATCCACGTTTAAGCACAATTTTTCACGCATTCAGCTGATAGTTTTCTGCACATTTAAAAACTATATAATATTTTGGTTGCTAAACTAATATAGTAGGATCATAATATGAAATATTGCAAAAGTCCGCGTAGTTGAAATGGAGATGGTGGATAAGTGCACCAAATATTTTCTGTTCTGTCTGTCGTCGCGGCCAACCACGACTATGATTTCGCTAACATCAAATATTATTATTATTCCGTCATATAATAATATGTATGTTTTTCGTTGAATCAAATGAACTGCAAAAAATAATATTATTGTAAATATTGTAATCCTTCGTTATCTTTAACGTCAATAACACAATTTTTGAACTTAGATTTTTTTATCCAAGTAATAAAACGGTTTTAATATAATATTTAACAACAATTCGATTACACGTCATAACCTTTGGTATTTCAGCACTTTCAATAAATGCATTGTTACACGTAAATCATTAGTCATTACTAAAATAATATATTCTCTGTTGGTCTTTATATTATTGTGTTATAATATGTGTCCCATATACCACGTAGTCTAGTGCATGGTAGGCATATCGTATATTAGACGTGAAGTACACACACAAAACAAAAAAGGTAAGTATACATCGAATATTTTATGAAACTGCAGTACATATTTTGTAATCGAAATTGCTGTTGTTCATTTTATTTTTATTCATTTTCAAATAGTTATGAACTTATGACTGTTATTTATTATTTTATTAAAAATCTTTTTATAGATTAAGTACATACATAATATTATAATATAATATGTATAGATGCGAATCATACAATTTGTTGTGTACATTTCACAATAATATGCGATTCCAACATAATATAAATGTATACAGAATTTAATATTCTAGAGATGTATACATTTTGTTTGTACCTACGTATAGGCACCGATAATAAATTCACAGTTTAAATATTTAAATTTAAAAATGATTGGTTTGTAAGTCTGAGCTGTTTACACTCTGAAAGTAAGTTTGTTAGTTGATTGGGTACCTAAAATAATACATTTATTGTTATGTTATTATAAAATTATAGTGCTTCCACAGCATTAGTGTATGCATTGTTTTTACTAAATGTATTCTAAACTATCTGTACTTTGTACACTTTCAACTGTTACAGTATTAAAATGAACAATAAAATCCGTAAAATAACACATTATGTTGCTTGACGATTTTCATATTAATAAACTAGCTGATCCCGTGCACTTCGTTGCCCGTTAAATGTATCAACTCTGTATAACTCAAACTTTGTTCAATTCGTTATTTAATATTCGGTGTATGGTGTCAAAATTTATCTTAACTTTTCCGTTGCTTAGAATACAAATTCTGATTCGCAGCAGTACATTATATCAGGTAGGCAATCTACCTGTGGTAGATCGCGGACCCCGCCGTGCTGTTAGTACGTAAGTGTATGATTTAACTCTAAAGTATCAAAGTTATACCAAGTTTGTTGGTTTTACTTGATTCTACCTACGATGGATTAATATAATCAATTTACCTATACAAAATCCTATCCTAATCTAACCGTACCGATGAATAAAAAAAAACAATTTAACCCTTTGTAAATTAACTTATCTTCTTCCCAGAGGTCTAATCTACCCAAGAACATTAATTTATATATATATCTAACTATGTAAATACAGATACTATAACTATACAGACTAAACTCTGGAACTACTTATCAGATCTTCTTGTATATTATATTATATGTATGTATATTGACAAAAAATAATAATACAAATAACAAACATGACCGATTAACCAATAGCTACCTAAATTTTTCTTTCATATAAACCTTCTTCGTGAAATACTCTTTCGTTTAAAAAAAAAAATCAAAAAGATCTGATAAGTAGTTTCAGAGTTAAGCCTGTACAGAGATTTTCATTTCACGTTTTTATAGTTTGATATTATATTATAATTTATATTTAAAAAGTAAAGTAAATAGTTTTTTTTTATTATTATTATTATTAAAAACCCATGGCAACCATTTATAAACAAAAATTGTCATCTGAAATCTCAAAATTCCCGTCTTAGCACCTCCCGGGATTAATCCTTTCCCTTTTAAAATTAGCCTATCTTTTAAGTTGGACCAAATTACACGTGGTGTAAAAAATTTCATCAAAATCGGTTAAGTGGTTTAGGAGTCCATTGAGGACAAACATTGTGACACGAGATTTATATATATTAAGATAAATACCACAGAAATCAACTAACGCAAGTACATTTTTTGAAATTTTGAGTTAGTTATATAATCAGAACATACTTTTTGTGATATTTTTAAAGGTATTAAAACGTAAGTCCTATATATACAATAAATGCGTGGATAGAAAGAAGTATACTAACTTAAGTCCTAAACTATTATAGGACTGATAGGAATATAGAAACGTATGTCCAGCGTTTACATAAGAAAAGTAATACAAAATAATATTTCTGAAGTATACAATTGTATGTCCACTGCAACACATATTTTTGTTTTGTCTCTCCTGTAGAATTTGCTTTTTGTGACTTGCGTTACTCGACTTCTGTGGTACAGTTATAATGTTTATAAATGTTTTGACTACACAATCACAAATCGCGAGTACCTGTATGTTGGCATTTATACGATGTTTTGCGAGTATCGTTAAGGATTAAAAACTCGGTAATGACGACGACGACCACGTTTTTATATAACTCAATGCCATATTTGAATCGTTCAAGTGGATTCGTTTTAATTAAAATTTAAAACCGTTTAAATTCGAATTCAACTCAAATATTTTGTGTTTGACATGAATACGACCGGTTGCGCATCGCCGGAGAGTGAAAAAATAAATAAAATACCCTCTCACTCGTGTATGTGTGTGTGTGTGTGTGTAAGGGATTTTTTTGCCGTCCACGTATTCGTCTGGTTTATCAAAAAAAAAGAAAAAGAAAAAAAAAGCCTGAAAACCAAATCATAAATGCGTTCATCGGACCATGTTGAATTCAATTCTATTTCGTTTGTTCGTCGGTCGGTGTTTTTTTTTTTTTTTTTAATGACTACCAACCGTCGAATCCGAAAGCTTTCCATTTATATTGTTCGAAATTGAAATCGTTTTTCGAAAATAGCGAATCGAGACGTACCGACTACGCCACGCGCGCGTACGTGTATAGATCCGCGAGACGATATTCAATTATATTTATATACCCAGGTAGGAGCTGGTACCTGAACCGATGACGTGTAATATATTACTGTAGTAGTTTTATGCGTGGCCGCAAGTGGTGCTGTTTTAGGTATACGCGCAATTATTATGGTAAATACCACGCGACCGCCGTATAGGTATAGTACATAATATAATATATACATACCACTGCGCGGCGATCGTTTCGATATCGCATAGGTACCTACCTATCTGTTTTACGACTGGGTCTTACATAGGTACATATTATGCGCATAATATGTATTTATGTGCAGGGTTTTATAGTGGGCAAGCTTAAGTACAAATTGCCGTCGGATGGTCGTGTGTGTGTGTGTGTGTGTGTGTGTGTGTGTGTGTGTGTTGTTATTCTCGTTGTTGGCGACGGCGTTTTTTTCTGTTTCGTATCTATAGAGCAGCTTTCGTTCCGGTTAAATGCGCGGCCACGTCTCCTCGTAGGTGTAGTAGATGTGACCTTGTTATAAATCGTCATATCTTATATTATAATACACCCGAACATTGAGTATAAAATAATCGACATCGTGTGAGGGCGATATCGTCATATCGATTCACGGTGGTCGGGTTCGTGTATCCATATTTATATGTCATCACTTCATCGCTCGGCCAGTATATGGCCAAAGCGTATGAATATTCTCATCGAAAAACACTCGATGTTCATTGGAAAAGGTCAGACGCTTATTAAAGGGCATACCTGACTTAAACCTGACCTGTGAAAACAGTTATGATTTCATTTATCATCATACTTTATCCTATAAGGTTTCCTATTAACACCTAGTCACGCCTATATAGTATACTACATAAACGTATACGTTTTTCAAACATTCTTCGATACACCATAGTCACCTTATATTATTATTAATTTCACTGGTAGTCTGTAAAATTGTATTATACTATTTATATAAAATAAGCGTTTGCAAAATCTTAGGTGAAAATAGGTATCCTGAATTTTGATGGGTCTCAAGTCTTTAAAAAAAAGCCTAGGCTATAGCAGCCCCTAGCTATCTATAAACAGATAAAAATTGTTATTTATATTAATAATTAATTATTATACAGTATTATACATTTAATATCGATTTTATATCGATTAAGCAATCTGAGCGGCTGACAAACACACAACATTTCTGTTGTAAAATATTACATGGCCGGTTGGGTCATATTTATTCTCTGACCACATTTTCTACCAAAAATAAAACTGTGCCATCTGAAAAAAAAGAAATTTTTAAATTATTTTTATTTTTCTAATACATTGTATGGTCTGTATGTTAGAGATTTACTAAGTACACATACTTGATGAAGATTTTATCGAAGAGACTTAGTTTGGGACTTAGTTGGGAGAGGGGCTAAGTCATCTAAGCACCGTTATTTGCTGCAATGACTTTAAATCAAACTAACCAATCCCCGTTCGATATTCCTTATTGATTCGGTCCGACTCAATATTATTCTTCAACGACGTCAATAATGGATAATATATGTGTTAATTTGCCAATATTTTTTGTGCTATGAAAACGTTTCGCATATCGACCCCTCTTTGACCGTGCAGTATAATAATATAATATAGCCTGCTTATTAAATTGTACAACAATCGTCGAGCGCAGTATAATAACATCTTAAACATTTCTCGGGGGCTCCTCGTCGCAATATATACACGGCTCGAACACAATGTTTTAATGAGTCGAAGAATCGATAAACGACGGGAATATTATAATAATTTATTTTACTCAATTCTTCATCAGACTCGCTCGCGTTTGCTTCCGCTACGGTTTTACAGTATTCCGGTTACATTTTTAACGACTGCTGTGTAAAACCCCTTTTTGTCATTTTACGTAATATTATTATCTAATTTTACTGCAGCGCGCGCGTCTTTATAAAATATATTATAATATTATGTACGCGCACAGGTAATCTGACAAAATATCGTACGCATAACGACGTTCATTAGTCCCGAAAACTAATTATCCACACTATTTACCGACGGCAGAACGGAGACGTCGTCGGAGTTTATTATATTATTATTTTCTTTCATCATTCCGGCTCTTAAATTTAAGTCACGTGCATCATACATCCTAATACTCCCCATATATTCTGTACGAACGCGCACACACACACACACACACCACACACACACACACCACACACACACACACACCACACACACACACACACACACACCACACACACACACACACACACACACTTATATATAGGTATAACGATGTTATTATCGCGTAATAAACGTCTGCCCGCCTGCAGCTAACGCGCATCTAAACGTATTAATTATTGTATTGTATTAAACGGAACTTTATCCAATATAAAGTCTACGCGAGTTTTGAAGTCGGGCAAAGCTATTAGTGAACTATATACGGGGTTATACATGTACGTTTTATTATTATTATTATTATTATTTTTTTTTTTTTCTCGACTCGTAATTCCGTCTTATTTAATATGTTTTTAAAGCGTTAACGTTAATAATAAATAAAAGTTTAACGCAGAAAGAGGGAATTCGATTAAAAAAGTTTATATTTTTTTATTTTTATTAAAAATCCATCGAATAACCGTTTCATAAATGTCTAAGATATTTTATAAATCCTTTTGCTGTAATTTAATTTTCTATCAAGTGTTATAAATTACGGGATTCAACGCTTCATAATAGATTATGAGCTTAAAAGTTCGTTATTGTGTTCCGTAGTCTCTTTTTAATACTACTATACAAACAAATGTACGCTGTAATACTGTTATAAGTATGCTATATATATATATATATATAATATTGTTCATCGACTAAAATTTCTGACGCTGGACTGTAGCCGACCGTCATTAAATAATATAACGACTACTGAAAAATAATAGAAACGATTAAAACGCTGCAGTGACTTAGGAGTTCCGATAAAACCATATAATAACGTATATAGGTGTAACGCGTAAAACTCTAATTTTATTATTTTAATTATTCGAGTGTGATCATGATGGTGATGTGCAGAGGGGGGTATATAATACCCTCCCCCCCCATGGGTCTTTTATGTCCTTTCATAACACCACTGAGTGTGATAATGGGCGATGATGGTTACATCGTATATACCTATATATTTCGTTTCTGAACGACGTGTGTGGCAATATCAGTGTATACATTTTATATTATATTTTAGCAAATGATTTTACCAATGATAATGCTAGTGCTGAGCAAAATTAGTTTAACTTCACTTAAAACAAAAAAAAAAAAAAAAACATGAGTAATGTGGTCATATTAAATATAAATTATAATTACATAATGTTTATTATGACGACATCGTTGGCATGCCGAAGGGGTCTTGGGGTTTATCCGCCCACCAAACTGTCAGCTGGCTATTGTTATTGTTATTATTATTTTTTTTTTTATGAAGCAATCGCTTATAAGTTAAATATTTTATACTCAAATATAAGCCTCCCCTAACGAAAAAAAAGAAGAAAAATGAGATTCTTGGCACGTCCCTGCAGTACGTAATTATTATAATTTTAAAATGAAATGCTGAGTTATTTCGTGTAATATAAAATAAAACAGTAGCATTTCATTGAAATAAATTGTTTTAACTGTACAAATATTTGGGATTTTGTGATGAACGTTCAAGTAAATTAATGTAGGTATCTATTTAATTTGTAATTTTGATAATACAAGTAAATAGCTTATAATTATAGGTATAACTGATTACAGAGTTCAAATAAAACGCATGAATTCAAAATTAAATTCCTACCTATCATCCAATTTAATATTTGTACATTATAGAATACAACCACAGTCAACGGTAAATTTCAGTTTTGAAACGATTTTATAATAATATTTGATTTTGTTAATAAACTTTACATTTTGTTTTTAGGTTTTATAGTTTTTAAATTAATATTGACCATTTTATGAGTAGGCATGATAATTTCAATGAAAAATTAGTCGCCTTCTAACTTCATATAATACAATTTTGACGCTAATGAAAATAATATATACCCTGTGAATAGTGTTTGTACTTTTACGTTATTAATTTAATAGGAAATACGTTTCGCCTGAATAATTAATTTGTCTGAGTTCTTATATACGGTTTTAATTTATAAGTACGATTAGTCACGCAATTGAATACATTTAATTTTAAAACCGTTATTTGTTTGAATAAATACATTTAAAAGCAATATCATATGTCTCTGTGTATAGATAAAATTATTTGTAGGTTAGGTAACCTATTGCTATTGAAGGGTTTATATTTTTTGATAAAATATTTTATACCACAATAGTAGATATTCATGTTTACCAAAATAAAGGATGCCTTCCGAAAAGCGACGAAAGACCTAAGTACAATATTTCGCGTATAAAACATCTACAGTAGTGCGTTGATGGTATTATTATAAAAACATTTCACAAGTATCAATGGTTTAAAACTTTCTTGATATTTAAATTGACAAATTTGCATTACACGAATAGTGACAAAAGGCTTAAAGCACATTCTAAATAAAAAAAAAAAAACAGTACCATATCAGAAATACATTTAAAAAAAAAATACAGTTGACTCAACGAAAAGAAAATGAGGTTGTTGTAAAACAGCTGATGTGCGATTTTCCAGTATTAAGTTTTTATAAAGCTTCAAATACTCTGGAGATCATCTATACAACCTATACCGTGTAAATGCTTAATCTCATTTTGAGCCAATGGCGTATTATCAAACACACTGATGATGGTATAGAAATAAAATAACTAAGAACACAACGAAATTCCAACAAGTCTAATCGATGAGTTTTTATTTTTTTTTCTCGACGTTTAGTTTGTCGATTAGTGATTAAAAAGTTACGATTAAAACAGACGTTAGTGTTAATGTTATTATAATATATAGTGAAACTTCCATTTAACAACCTTTTCTGTCTAACAAAATAATTTTGAGAACTAAAAAAAATTAGAACCAAATTTGTTTAATTCTATTCAACGAATTGATCTATAATCCGAATTTTTTTCTTTGCCCATATGAGACTTCGTATCAGTTCGTAATACGGTGATTTTGCCGTAAACATGAACATATATAATACAGTTTTACCGATTGTTTAAAATTTATGAATTATTAACAATCGAATAGAAATTAAGAATTTTTTTTGCCTACACACTTTTAAGATTCAATATTACTGACTATATAATATCATTATAATTATACCATAATAAAATACTCGTAAAATAGTATATCTCTATAATATAACTTACATATTTTACTATAGGAAACGTTATAAAAAAAAAAATGTTTACAGAATATCTGCGAGACGATCTCTAACGAGTTGAATTCAATATTTACCACGTAGAATCGTTTTTTTTTTATTTAAGCCCCGGCGCAGTAAAATATTTCACAAAAAGACGTCGTTTACGAAGTCTTAACGTTCGCTGTAATCTCAACATCACCAGGAAACGCATTATGTACCTGTTATTCGCGTCCGGCCACCGTCCCCCCCCCCCCCCACACACACGAAGGGGGTTGTTTTGAATTTATTCCGATCGTACTGCAGATAATAATTTTTTATTAACGTTCGCGATACTCGGTTCCACTTGAGTACTGAAGTATATATATGCATTTTTTAGTGATTGTAGTTATAGATCACTATTGCAGTTCTACAAATCAGTAATATATAATATAGCTCGGCTATATAGGTTTTTATTTTTAACATGTCGAAATTGGTGGTTTAAATTTTCGTGGCTTCAATTAAAACGTGATCTTTAATAAATTAATATCAGTGTGACAGCTTTAATGAGTGTATAGAACCAGATCTTTTGTCGTGGGTACCTACTGCGAGTAGGCGCATTACCATAAAATCCTGTTCATTATAGCTAACTTTATGTCTCTTCTTTTGGCCACGCTTTTGTCTGTAACAATATACAAAGAAATCCGTTGAAAACTTCGACGACAAAAAGAAAATCACCGATTTCGTCTTTAATCATATTTAATACAAAAACTTAAGTTGCTTACTCTTGTGACGGCAGCTCAATGCTCATATAATAATATGTCGTACCTTCATAACTCCGGTAATTAATATCGTTATTGTCACCTAAATTAGTTTTATTTTTTAATTAAAATATTAATATTTCAGATTTATTGTTATAATTCTAATAGTTACCAGTAAATTAATAATCATTACTACATTCAGCATAATATTATTATTATTATTCGAGTAAACGTTACAAAGATGACTCGAGATTTACACGCCTGAGGGGTCTATAGTTGAAACTCGCACATCATACGGAGGCCGTGGTCTTGGTATAGGCAACTTAATTAAACAAAGTGGTCAACTATTTAATGTATAAGCGTAGATAACTCATGTGATTTTACATATGATTATTATTATGCAGATAACTTATGCCACTTGACAGTGGCGTAGCCAGGAATTTTATGTGGGAGAGAGAGCTAAGTCTCATAAAAAAATACAAAAAATACAAATAGGTACAGTATGTCTTTTATTTACACTTTTTATTTTTTTATCAATCTTGATAAAACTCTAAGGTCAACACAGTGAATGGGGGGGGGGGGGCTATAGTCCTTCAGAATAGCATTCAAATTTAACTACCTAGCAATATTCAAATACAACAGTGTATATAATATGTTTAATCTACTTTTCCTAATGACATTATTTGTTCTTATTTATATATTTTTAACTTGTGTTGTGGAACTCAGTCGTCGGGTGAAAATAATGGTTTAAATTCCTTAAATTAATTTTATTAATTTTTTTTTATATTGTTTTTAAAATTATAAATCTTATATCTAGTCATAAAATAGTAGGTAATTATCTACGCTTAAGTAAAAATTCTTAAAAAACAACATTAATTTATCAAAATAGATTACACTTAGTTTATTTTTAAGTCTGCGTAAGCTGATACCGAAGATCAGTTCAAATATAATTATTTAAATTAATAATTACAAATGACGAACGATTTACAATGTATGACTGAGATGGCCAAAAACCACTGATTGCGTCATAAACTCATATGGCTCACCTAGTCGCATCTTAACATTATTATTTATTAGGTAATATTATTATAATAGTTATTAATCTATTTCCTGCTCTTCATGAATTATTTTCAACTATATTCACGACTGTCTTATTGCTGGCAATCACTAATTTACGATATCTCTATCCAGAACAACAGAACACTGTAAAACCAGCAATTTATCAGCTGTTGTTCGAGAGTGCCAAGTCTGACAGATTTTATAAATATTGAAGTAGGCAATTATATGATTAGTTTGAAATTTCCCTAACCGCTTAACATTTATAATGAACTCGAAAATAAAAAATATACGTACAAAAGGATTTGAATTATGTAGAAAATTAAATATGTAAATTAATAGGTTTCGGGCATCAGATTCAAAGTTTACGAAGTTACTCTATCACCTTAATAATAACATGCAATCGAATCTTTAAGTTTGAGTGATTCCAAAGTTTTTAAATAAACCCGAAAAAGTGTAAGCAGTATAAGCTTTGAATTATATTATATTATTATTACAATATATTATATTGTACAATATATGGGTAGATCCAAAGAAATAAGTATTTTAGTTTTAAATAAATGAGATTTGGATTTCATCCCGGCATAACCCTCTTTTCAATCGTTCCGAGCAACAAAAATGAAAAAAACAAATCGTTCGTTCGATTATGATGTTTATGTGTTCGATCCTCTACCCAGGGGCGGATTTAAGGACATTGCGAACTACGAAGCCGCATAGGGTGGGCCATTTTTGGAAGGTGGCACATTTTTTATACGCAGAAAAATGTTGTATAGAAGTGATTTTTTTAGGATAAGGGCGTCAAATTTTTATATTTGAAAGAAGGGCGGCAAAATGTTAAATCAGCCCCTGCCTCCACCAGTATATTATGTATAATAATTTATCACTTTACAAAACAATGATTTTTACTGATCTGTTAAATATCTTTTCGTAACGTTCAACGATATTATGTGCTAGCTGAAATAACATATAAATAGAAATAGTGAATAACCGTTTATTTTGTAGGCTGATATCGTCAAAAAATATTCTATTCTATAAACCTATACTGTTATTAACTCACTTTTATACCGGCTTGTGACTCTATTTAATGGAACACATGAGGCATATGATGAGTTCTGGCAAAATTAATGAATTCTTTTTTAAATCCATCACCACTAATAACAAACAACGAAAAATATATAACTTAGGTATTGGTATTTATAAATTTCAATTTTTTGTCATAAGGGGCAACCAATATTATTAGTTGCACGACGGCTCCTCGAGACTCAGACCCTGGTGTATCAGCTATATCCGATATAGTTCCGATTGGCCACTTCCTCTGACGGGTAATCGCAAATTGTACATACATCATGTAAGCTGATTGGTCATTAGGTGGTACCACGTGCGTCTGAATGTTTATAATACCTGGTACCGTGACAACGTCACTCGAGTGACTGAAAACCGAAAAACTTGAATATGATTCAATTAAAACTAGATTAGGTATTGAGATTATTATTATTATTATTATTTTTCAAAAAAATATTTCTGACTTAGACCGCGGACTCGGTACGCAGGAGCACGAAATATAATGAAGATTCCGACGAGAACGTCGACGACGAAGGGATCTTAAATTATAATACATTATTTATACTCGTATATAATATATATATATATACATATTTATAATATTATGAACTACCGGCTAGAATTTCTAACGGAAATTTAGTGAAATATTACCCGCGTTTCTCAGCATTCGGCGGGTATTAAAATATTAATTTACACAGTCCATGCGAAAAGTTTATCCAGTTTTTATTATAATTTATAATACTGAGACCATAATCTTCAAAACAACCGCGCGGGTAGTAATTATATTGCACAGCTCATCTATAGTTTGCATTTCTGAGTCGAACTATCCGCGTTGCAGCAAAGGTCCGGAAAAAACATAAATTGCACCTAACGGTTAGGACCTAACCTATAATATGCTTGCAATATAAGTACCTATAGTTTCCCAGGGTCCGTTAAGAAGTTTCGCATCTGTAGGCATGCTACTTCTCCACCTTCCCCTTCATGGTTTTAACATGAACACATAGTTTGTAATATATTTATATTTCGGCTATTGTTGTTACTGTTATAACATTATGAAGAACAATAGTACAAAATGTATTATCACATAAAATAATTGTTACATTAAATAGATTACATAGACTGCAACACATATGCCACACACATAATATGACATATAACAATTATGGAAATCGCCACTGCACATATTATAATTTATAACTAACTGTACCTACTTTGTATCATATAATAACATTAAACAAAAAAAAAGTGGGTACGTTGGTGTCGCTCTGCTGTACAGTAGGTTACACGTAGGTCACTTTAATGGATTGTATTAAATTAATTTGAATTCAATGATATAATATCATTGCATAAGAAAAACGATTCTGAGCGAAGACGGTCAGTCAGCCTATACATCATATGATGTACTAAGTATATTTGATGATATTTTTGTGAATAAAGTAATTTAATATATAATTATTATTATAACCTATTTACGTTGAACCCTGTTTTAAAATAACAGATTAATCAGAGTTTACCTACCAATAATTACATAATATTTACAATATAAGGTTGATTATTTGCAGGAAGCAATTTATGTTTATACTGTCTTAATTATTTAAGATAAAAAAAATTAAGGTTTTCGTTGATTTTTGATTATATAAGTATCGCAGAGTATTCGATTTATCTTTTTTTTTTTATATATATATTGTTTCCTTATTTACGGTTTTAGTAAAAATCCCCATATATAATATGATTCAATACTTTTGAATTGATACAATTTCCTGAAAAAATTGTGAAGTGGGTGTTTATTGTGTCTGATGGGTGCGTGGGGGGGGGGGGTACGTTCGGTCTATGACCCACGTCGCGTTTACACGTCAAATGCCCGAGTTTATTAGTTATTTAGGTTTCTATTTTTCCGCGGCTATTGCGGTCCTGGTCTGTAAAATTTGCACCGCGACCCTCCGGGAAACCTCTCGACGTCCCCGCGGGGTCTCACTACTCTATACCAGGTTAAAAGCAACCGTCTGCAATATTAATATTTGAAAAACGTACGTTTCATTACGGTAAATATCGCATGAAAAACAAATTAAGTATCGATTTACCGACATAACTGTATAATATAATAATATATGTAACGTGATGCATATTGTATGCAATGAAATAATATAGAAGAGGGAATAAATTTTTTTTCATCGTTCAATGACGGTGACCGAGACAATATTGCGGGGTTTTTAAGTGTCATCGACAAAAAACCACATTTGGTACATTCCGATTAAGTTTATTTTTCGGATCGAATTAATTGCACGCCAAGGGCAATGCACATATAATATAATATTATAATGTAAAATATAAATACAATAAATTATAATCGATACATTATATATTCGTATGTCCAATTTTGATCGCTTTTTGTACTTACCTACTATTATATATACTCGAAATAAGATTAAACATGTTGAGCTTCTTCTTTTTTGTTTTATTAAATTTAGACCGAGAGCTGAAACAAAATAAATACACATTGTAATAGATCCTTTTAAGCGGTGGAATGCAATTTTGACTAACTTTAAAAAAAAAATCTCCTGTTAGATGAATGCTTAATAGGAGGTTTTTTTTGGCTTGCAATTCGAATGCAGGCAATTTATTACCACCGCCGTCAGACATCCAGCCATAAAGCTACGGGCTATATTTTAGTCATATTTATAATCACACCGAGCACCGATAATCAGTGGTGAATTTCGTTAGTTTTTGCAGGGAATATAATATAATTTTTTATGATAATAATATATGTTTTTCGCAATAATTACGATTAGTTTTATCTTTGGCACTTCCCGGGGAGGTCGTCTGGTAAAAACGTGCGGGCGAATCACTCTTTTACATCATTATTGGGCATATCTACTTCGGCGATTATATCATCATCGTTTGCATTTGCACTCCAGTTGTGCATCGACGAAAAACCACAAAATATCGAATTGTGTTAAATATGTCCACGCCCACGGATAGGCGTTAAATCTGCTGGAAATATCTTTGCTAAAAATGTAGCTTTCCATCGAATTTTACGTCACTTTTTTTTCATTTCAACGGCCGCGCGTCAACATGCCATCAACAATTTATATGACTAATGGATTCGTTGGAAAACAAAAAACCGAAAACATGTCTGAGCGTTTTTAAATTTAAATTTCGCGTACGCATTTGTTATTGTTCGTACGTGTGTGTGTGTGTGTGTATATATGAAGTCATTTAAACTACGACAGACAACGGAAGCGCATTTTTAATCAGACGACTGACACAGTACGTACACACGTGAGAGTTTTCGTGTTCAACTTGCAATATTAATCGTACAATATAGAACGCGAGTAATATTATGCTGTGCGTATATTATAATATATACGTTTGAAACATAATATGTGTTCGCGTTTGGAGTACGGATTTCGAAGTACAAAAAAAAAGTCGTATGACGGTCCGTAGTAAAATTGTTACGTAGTTAAGTACAAACTATTTTGGCGTATTTATATTTTATATAGGTGGATTATTTATTATGCGACTGACTATACGACTATAATGTATTTTTCGATTTGGGCGCGGTGAGCCCGAGGAGACGATTGATGGTTGATCACAATACGTGTGTGTTATATTGTGTACCTATAAACGGTATTGTATTGCCACTCAATAATTGTTCATTAATTGTAATTCGTTACTGAGATATAGATTTATACGGGCCCTTAGGAAATAAATAATTTTTTTAAGCTCGTAATGATATGTTTGAATTCTAATAAACACAAAGTGTGGTTGAAAAAATGGTGAATACATTTTAGAGCGTGCTCACTGCCATGTAATACTTACCTATATAACGCATTAGTGCAAACTCTGATTTTTGCAATTTTAAAGTATACTTAATACCATATATTTAAAAATCATTGTCTAGCTTTATGCATTAAATAGATAACCATCGTGCACGATATTAAGGTTTTATTGGTATGAGAATTTGATTGTTTGAAAATTATACGATCGAAATTTTATATTTCAATTTTGAAGCATAATATATTACAAGAATTATAAAATTGAAATTTTTTATCAAAAATTAAACGGATTCACCTGAACGTAAAATTTGATATGTGATACGTTATTGAGATGTAGTAAAACGTGCGGGTATAATGTCATCGTAAGTATACTTATGATACCTATTTCCTAGGTAATGACTATAATTTCGGACTTTCCCAGTGAAAATTAATAAAAATGTTTATTGAATGTGCTTATCTAATTAGAAACGGTCTTGCGCTGTAAAATCGATTTATCTCATTAGTAAAATGATAATATACTTTCGGGCTATGTAATATTATGTCGGTAATCGTTCGAAATTAAATAATAGATAGTGGTCCATTTATACACATCTAAAATATATATTCTATGTAGCATAAGTATATACAATATAAATCGAGATAACGGACAGCTTGTTTGTTTTAATATATTTTGTAGAAACGCATGCGCACTAGCACATTGCATAACATTATAATAGTTATAATATAGTCGACCGATTTTTATATAGACTGTGCTGTGTTATTTTACATTTTTTTAAAATATTTTGTTAATTAAAAAATTATCAATATTATTGTCTACCAGTAGTATAAATTAAAGTTATTTCCTATTCATAGTTGTAATTAATGTATGAACAAAATATTTCATTTTTACCAGGTATACGTTGCCCATAACAATATATTGTCTGTTAGTGCCTAAACTATATAGACCTTCACCATGTCACCTAGGCTACTAAAGTCAGGCGTTAATGATATTGGCTAGGTATATATATATTAAATTATTTATATTTGGCATGTTGTTTGACCCAAAATTTTTAACACGAATAATTATAATATGTCGTTGTAACGAATGAGTTGGAGGAAATAAGTTACAGTGTATTTGGTTGGTGTTTCCACTGACGACAACCACAATGCTGATTCAACGTGTAAAATATATTTTTTTTTCACACTTGTACATAATAATATTATGTATTTATGTTTATATAATATTATAATACAGCATCGCTCGTGATTTAAGTGTGTTCACTACAGAACTATTTGCGAAATAATAAAACGCGCGTCAATAACAGAATATACGTCTACTCGTCACCGCTGCAGTGTTAACAAACCATATATATATATATATTATTAACAATATAAAAATAAAATACAATAACCACGTAGGTATATATACCTACTAAACTTTAAAATGCACACTCGAAGCGACACGAGCACCTAAGTACAGTGGGTATCTATATATATATATAAATGTACATACAAATATAATAGTAATACGCGTCTGGCGCGCGTAAACCGTTTTGTGTAAATAATTTACCGGTATACTCTTTTATCCTCTAAAAGGACGCGTTCGTGTGACGAAAGGTCTGGGTAATGGATATTTTACAGTTTATTTTTCACATCCCCCTCGCCCCGGCTGACCTGCCCTCGACCGCCCCGAAGGCTGTACGGTCGAACAGCATCGTGGCGATTCGCAAACAAATATAATATACCTTCAAGTATAATAAAATATTATTCCGTGCACTCTACGTTATTAAACACAATATTATATTATAATATTTTTCTCTTCATATTTAGTATTGTAATTCACGTTATTCAATAATATAATATGGTCAGGTCGAACCATAGAGGTCCTATAAATAGAAATTGATTGATAACACACTTAGAGAGAGAGAGAGAGAGTGAGGTCCGGGTGCCAAAATTATTGGATAAAGATAGTATACGACTTAAAACCATCATCTATACAATGTTATACTCGTTAATAGCGAGAGAGAGAAAGACGTTCAACAACGGAAATAAAAAAACGTGTAGGAAAAAGACGGCTTAAGTATAGATGCACTTTAGGTCCTTTCATCAGATTATGTAAAAGGATTGAATGTACCTACATATCTATCCGGCAATATATTCAGCTCTTGGCACCCTACATAGCAGGATATGGGTGTGGGTTGACGTCCATGTACTAATATTATTATGTCTATGCGTTAGATGGCAACCCACGTCTTGTGGTATACAATAATATTTTTAGGTGTATTATAATATTGGTATATTATAAAGAAGGTTCACGACTGCAGCACTTAAATATTATACTTCAACCTGGTGACGTCGGATTGTGTGATGGGACTTTGGTTAGGAGATTAAGTTCGGTAGTGAAACTTCCAAGTTTTGTGAGACATATTCAAAAAGTTATGGCCATTTCGTTGCGTTTAATACCAATGACCACCACGGCGATAACACATTATCAAGACGTGTATATTAATTGTGTGTATATCCGATAATGCATCTCCTTTCTGAAATATCATTAAAAATTAAAATTCTATGTCCCCAGGCTCGAATGTTTAGTGTTACCACCATACAGGGCGATCGCTCTATACACCTAGGTACTACACATGTAAACGTGTTTGTAAAATATAATCTTTTATCCACTATGTATTTAATGTTCAGTGTATTCATAGAATATTATATGTACATGCTACATATATTATGTTTTAAATTATATGAATAAAACGATAAGGCGAGATCATAATTTATAATATTGTTATCAAACCGAACGATTAAAAATATAATATATCAGTCAACGGCTATGTGTATGAAAATGAGCATAGCTCAAATCAACGAAATTATATAGGCACATAGGTACTTAGGTATATCCTATATTATATATATATAAGGAAATGTATCGATAACTGATAAAATGTTTATCATTACCTATATATATTAATTATTATAATCACTTATTTAAAAGATGTATATTTGTTTTATTGATTATTATGTTTAAATGTTATGTTCGCGTTATTACTCGACATATATAAATACATTGTAGGTACATAATTCAAAATATATTTAAGATTTAAAATATCTAACTTATGTTAATATAAGTTCACATCAAATACAATTCTTAAATGTTACTATAGGTAATTGATTTTTGGTGTTTACTTAAAAACAAAAACCTCATAAATATAGTCGACGGAAACGACTCTCATTATTTATATAGCATGATAGGTACCTGCCGTAAAAATCATTACATTTTCCTCCGTATTTAATTGAATACGTTTTTAATTGTATTTTTTTTTTATCAAATTCACAAGGGTCGTATAATACTTCAACGTTATAGAATTTATTGATTTTTTTTTTTTTCATAATATCGCGGGGGTACACATTATTCCATGTAAGTATACCTTTGTAATATGTTCGTTTTACTCGTATAATATGTTCAGAAACGTAATAAAATTTAAGCTCGCTCGTCGTATTCTGCACCGTAGTTGTACGCATACGGCTATTATATCTACATGTTACACGTTTGAATTTAGTGAAATACACATGCATGTTGTATAATAGACATGATTTACTGATAATTTCTGTCTGAAATAGATTACAGCCGAGAATTCGATTTGTTTGTTGTCAAAGTGAAATCCTAAACAGAATGACCCCGCCGCGTATGATGTAGGTAAATACACATATACGACGACAATGCGATAATGACATTTTCAAAGTTCATTGTTTGACCGTATAATAATTTTTCGTTTGTCTCTCCGCTTACGCGGCGGATGAAAGTTGTATAGCTGCTATTATGTTTAAGTACAAATTTAATTAAACTCGAGCGTGTGTGTAGGTACATTATTATTATGTAGTGATAAGGGTTAGCGAAACGAAAACGTCACGTAGAAAATATTTAATAAAGCGCTCTATTAAGCATATTGTTGCCAGTATAATAATTTAGTGCCGAGATAAGTAAATTAATTCACATTGCGAGCTTGATGTATTGTTTATGTTACATAATAATAATATAATATTATTATTATTATTACCATAACGCGGTGGAAGTGTCTAATTATTTTCTGATTTCGATCTAAGCAGGTCTTCGCGAATTCTTAAAAATGTAATGTACGCCCCCACGTGTACGGGTGTCACGTTCAGCGTAAGGCGCGGTTGGGTTAATTATAAAATCGTTACGGATTTCGTTAATGAACAATAACTTATCGTCAACTATAGATAAGACTATGGATAATAAACCTATATAATATCCTCCATGGCGTGCCTCGCAGCATTTGTCTCAGTCAATATTTTGTTTTTTGAGCCACCGTTATCAGCATGATATATCACAATAACCTATTTTATGGTATTAAACTGTATAGTTTTCGATTTACCTGAGAACACGAAATCGAAAAATAATTATAATTATGTACGTCTATAATGGTTTTCGTGTTTTTTGAAATCTGAGCTTATATTCTAGAGCTAATATTCGTGCGATTATTACGAGTAGGTATAACATTGTTATTTTACATTATTATAAATTTATGATATAATATAGACTGAGAAGAGTCCGTCATATTTGGGTCAGGTATAGGTAGCAGGAGGACAATCGCGCCGAGACTTCAGTGTGCCAGTGGCGGCTTGAACTTTTTTTCACATTTAATATATTTTCAAACTACCCACCCGAAAAATGTTTTCACTGCTCTTCAAATAATTGATCCATACGTTGTCAGTGGTTAAATAACTTTTAAAAGTTGTCGAAACTACCTTTTTCGACCATATATAGCACACCCATCCATTAATATTCTTGTGAATCTCGCGTGATTCAAATATATATATAACATGTACCTCCATCGAGCCGCCATACTGCAGCTGAATGCTGTACGCCGTGCGAGTTTTTTTTAATTCATCAACAACACAACGCCGACGGGAGAAAAATACGGTTTTAAAAATATAAATATTTTATTCATCAAAATCTTATATTGAAGTCACCAAGTCAGTGAAATCCGGTGCGCGTCATATGTCAACCAGACACCGGATCTCGGATAGACGAGTTTTCACTTAACGCGTGTCGTACGTGCTCGCACTTTTATTATTTATTATTTTTTACGTCAACTCGTTTAATGAAAATATATTGACGTTTCGTTACTGCAGACGAATTGAAAAACAACTGGATGAAATCATATTTTCTGTGAGATTAGATTTTTATTGAATTGTTGCAATATCTATACCTATATTATTATATAATATAGTGTGTACGGTTTAAATGTGCAAGTCTCGAATTCAAAACACGACGACAGAAAAATAAAATTGCAGAACTGATGTAAGTTAATTTTAAGTCCACGAGCTTACGATATTAATAATAATACTGTAATGTTTTTTTTTCTTTTCGTTTCATTGTTTATTTTCACGCCAATAAAGCCATTTTTTTTGGTCGTTTTTATTATTTTTTATCGCGTCGCGTGCAGTACACGAGTCGTGTGCGACTAATAATTTATTCTCGATCGTATACGAAATCGACTAAAGTAAACATCAGAATTTTTCTTATAGATTTGTGTGGTAATATAATAATATATATTTTATAGTTCTAATCGCAGAAAATAATATATCATATATGTATAGTCGATTGTCAATATTAGTTATCAATCTATATAAATATGTACAAATGAATCCCTATTTCTCTTGGCCTTTACCGATTTCGCTGATTTTATTTCCTGTTGTGTTCGTAATAATTATTGTCCGGAAGAGGTTTATATGAAAGAAAATTTTAGGAAAATCCACCGGAAAGTAGGAAATCTGGATGGAAAAAACACAACAGTTGCGCCGGCTGTTTAGCAAAAAAATAAAATAAATAACAATATAAGTGTTGACTCAGAAAGTTACTTCCAAAATTTGAATTTTAAAATGGCGCTTGCACAATTATTTTGAGATGATCGATGAAAATTTTTAAGTTTTGAACACCTTACACCGAGTTTTGAATAACGAATATTGAACAAAGTCTGAATTATATAAATTAGAACTTTTGACGGGTAACGAAGTGCACGGGATCAGCTAGTTATCATATTATATCATGTTAATATAGTCACTAGTGGGTGACTTATTTATCACAAATACCACGTTTTTCAATCTCTTTTCACATAATATATACTTATTAGTACTATAGATTGTATATTTATTATAAAAAAAAATTAAAAAATAATCATGTTATAATATAGGTATCTCATTATATTATTCATAATAAATGCGTACCATTGCGCATGATTGTCGCGTGCAAAACTCTGCGCGCAGCTGCTACTACAGTGAGTCAGGTTTTTTAAACCTTCCCAACTGATCATTTAAAACATTTTAAATATTTTAAATTTTAAAGCGAAGCTGTACGAAAAAACGATTATGTCACTTATGCCAATGTTTTTACGCCCATCACAAACCAATTATAAAGTCGATGATTTTTTTAAAGGCCCTCGGACGCTCGTGCAGAAGAGGGTCGTTGCGTGAGAGCAAAAAAATATTCATTTTTTTTCGCCTAGCTTATAGTATTATATTAGTATTGTATACACTTTATACCGACCTAGGTCCTAAGTTAATAATGGTTGTTTTTCTCATTAATTTCGATACACAGTGCACGCAGCATGTAATTATGATAATATTGATTTGGTTTAATGTGTTCGGCATTTACGAACGATTTAATGTAACAGGCAAGATTATACGTTTTTAAAAATTGTAAATTCTTAACATATTACTAATAAGTATTACTACAAACATACGTGCGGTCAGTGGTTTTAGTATGATATCGCGGCGGTTATAGAATATCGATGAAAATAAAGGATTGCAGTTGGATTTCGATGTTGTCCACTTATTAATATTCCAAAAGAATACTGGCACTTGACTTCGATGTAGAGGTAAAAACTGTAATATATTATTTTAGAACTTGTTTATTAGAGCTTTAAAGAGCATATCACGTAACACGAGAGAATATATATAATAGGTATATTGTATTTTTGTATAAAATGCAAATGTTTGATTTTTTTTTTTATTTCATAAAATACATGACGATATTCTATTTTATATAATATTAAGTTTAAGCATGTCTGTACTCTTATACATTTGTATTGAAATGATCGAGCTGCATAAACATAAAATAGCGTATGATATTGAAAGAAATAACATTTTATTTATTGTTTAGTGCGTGTTTTTGAGAACAGTGACATGACGCATAAGTCGAATAAATGGCATAGGGCACAGTAATTTGATATATCGATATTATATGCAAACATTTAATCCTGCAACGAATCAGATCACGTCATATATATAAATACATGACGTATCAAAATAGATACTCTTAAATCAATTTATACTAATTAAACAGTACATATACATATGATATTATTATGTTTATTTAGGAAGGTATACAAAAGAGTACTTTGAATTGATTAATATTGTAATAGTAATATTATGTGGATGCAGATTTCAAAGGATGTCGGTTCATTATATATCCCGCACATCAATATTATATTATAAATTGAATATTAGTTACGATTAGGGATGATGTTTTGACGCAACGATACCGTTTCTATACGGTTTTAAAAATAATAATAATAATACGAGGGTGTTAAATTTTTGTTTTATTGAATTGGTTTTCAATGTAGGACGTATATACGGCAGCACCTTCATAACTATAATAATAATAATACTGATGATAAGAAATGAAAAATTGCATAGGCACCTGCCTGAACAGACGATTGATTGAATGACGCTCACATACGAGAAGTAATCATTGAAGTGTAAACTATACATCAACCGAATACAAAATGAAGGAAAAATTCTAACGTTATGTATGTTATTCGATACGAAAAATATTTTACTACACACTGCCTATATATAATATATAATGTACATTATTGTTCTTTACGGTTTTTCGAACAATGGTATAAATATGTGTTTGCAGTGTGTGTACATTTTTTTTTTCAGTACAAGTTTTATTTTTACGATTCGGAGATGATTAAATTTATATACGAGTATTGATAGTTTATTGTTTTTTAAACATATCTACAATTTTTTTCTTCGATCATATATGGATATATACACCCCATGATAATATTACATTATGCTTTATTTGAATTCAAAACTGTGATGGAAAAAACTTCAATTCTATATTTTATGGCATTTATATAAAGAAGACAATTGATAACTAAATTTCTATTCAAATATCCAAACTATCGTTTATCTTATATATACAGTGTGTCTCGTTTTAAATGTACCATTAAATATCTCAGCCCGATAATTTTAGATTGAAATACGGTTTGCTGCAATAGCTTAGAGGTACTGAAGTACACATTTAATGACAAACTTCAAATTTTTAACTCTTGTAGTATGCTCATGCGCAGTACAATTTTTTTTTTTTAAATTGCAACACCTATTTTATTTTTGTCACCGAATATGGATAGGTTATTTTATTCTAAGTAATTTTGATTCATTGACCATAGTTCTAAACCTAAAATTGAATGAGTTACAGTTTTTGGAAATTTTAAAATAATTAAATTTTTTCGATTTTACCAAAAACATTACACGCTTGAATTTGATACAAAATTAAATCATTTTTGAACTAAAATGAAATGCATTTAAATAATTTAATACAAAATTACCTAAAAAAAAATGTATAGCTAATTTAAATTTAATTAATTTAAAAATAAATTTACCAACTAAATTGACAATGACGTTGTAATTTGCGTTATTATTGTGCGATAAAAGTTATTGAATTATTTCCAGTTTTATTATTAGTACTTTGATAATAGTAGATTATTTCTAATTTTATTCTAAATCGAAAAAATTTAATTATTTTAAAATTTCCAAACGCTGCACCTCATTCAATTTTAGGTTTAGAACTATGGTCAATGGATCAAAATTACTTTGAATAAAATAATTCATCTATATCCGGTGACAAAAATAGGTGTTGCAATTTAAAAAAAAAAATTGTATTGCGCATACTACAAGAGTTAAAAATTTGAAATTTGTCCTTAAATGTGTACTTCTGCAGTACCTCTAAGCTATTGCAGCAAACCGTATTTCAATCTAAGATTATCAGGCTGAGATATTTAGTGGTACATTTAAAACGGGAGACATTATATATATAAGCATATAGTAATTTTTTTTTCAGATTCAAAAAAATAGTAAATTTAACGTCAGAACTTATTTAAACTATATATATTACATGTTAAAAGTAATGTATGAGAGTATGAGATACCTACGAAAACACAAAAATTAAATGGTCAAATAAGTACACAAATGTTAATATTATTTTGTGCATTTATAATTTTTAACAGTAGGTAAGTCCAACAAGTAAAAAAAATAAAATATTAAGCAGCGAATTAATAGGAAATAAACATGTATACATATTGTATACGCCTTTATTTAACCTATTTTGAAATACATTAAATTATTCATTTATGACCAAATATGTAAATATATGTAAAATAAACATTGTTATTTTAATCAGGATTATATGGAATAAATGTATTACTTGTAAGATTTTGGCTACCTTAATCCACAAAAAACATTATACATTTTTTATAATAAAATTCAAATCCATGTTGTGGAACCTACGGTCAGTCAGTTCTACATACATTTTATAACCTTTAATAATGCATTGACAGTGAATTTGTAATTATTATTCTATCAAAATGAGTTAAAAAAATATTGCAAATATAAATAGCATGAAAACCAAACGCATTCGTATCTGTTGGTTAAAAGTGTTAAAACATTTTTAAATTTTAATTAAAAATGTAAAATAGCTTAAAACTACTTTTACAATTTAATTATTTAACTAAATTGAAAAAGGAGTGCAAAAATTTAAAGCATTCTTTAATAATGCATTTGGACAAGTCAAAAGTGTTTTGGTAAATCGCTACCTAGTAGATCGCAAACGAGAGAAACCATGCAAGATTTCCTTATTTGACTTATATACCATTGAATAATTCTTAAATTTAAAACGTATATACATAATATAGTGTATATTAAAATAAGAATAATACGTTCTAAAAATAAACATTTATTACGCTGCATAACTTTAGGTATTCACTTATTTTCTGCTACAGAGTTGGCATTTTATGAAAACAAAAAATCTTTAAAAACGAAAATTATAACATTAATATCATGTAAATAGGTACATTAAAAACTTACTCGCAAAAATAATTTATACGCGTACAACTTTACACAATACACGCAATACAAATAATATAACTTGTAAGGCTCTCTTAACCTTCTCCTCATATACACAACAGTTCGTTGACACTTTTACAGTTTTCGTTGAAAAATCCCACACGACGATTAATTTATCAAGTTCGGCGTGTTCATACGTCAGAGCGATGAATTCGGCGAGAGCGTGAATATAAATGTACATTCTCTGGTCGAAAAACTTTGGTAATGTCGTTTAACTAAAATATAGAAGCATTATGCGAACAATTAAATTCTGCACATATTTTCAACGACCGCGTGAGGCGAAATAGGCGGATGTACAATTCGCATAATATAATAATATAATATATGCACGTTTTAATTTTGATATGTAAATCGTACACGACCGACAGAAATATACCGATAACATATTTCCACTTCCATTATCCCTTTCAAGCTGCGGAAATTATGCGAAAACCATTTAAGCATGCGGTGGAATATGCGGAATAGTTGGCGAATTTCGAATATTTAAAATTGAGCGTATTGTAATCTAAATTTTTATATTTTTTTTAGGTTTCCCGCAATGTCGAAACGCAATCGTGAGGTAAAAATATACTAACCGCATTTCACGATAGCCAATAACTCTGTATAATGATAATAATATGCATTGTTGCCTCGAGACTTGAGTTATAATATAACTATATACTTAACCTATAGCTGGCAACTACGTGTCACTTGTCACTCGGTATACCTATAACGATAAGATTATCTATTGAGAAATCGGAAAATTTGATAACGTATTTATCTTATTGTTTATTTAAATCAAAAATCATATCGTTATGATAAAAATAATATAATAACAGTATATAGGAGGAACTGCGCATACACATATTATTAGAACGTTATTTTATTATGTTATTGGTTCGATCGAATCGATGATTTTATCGGCTTATTACGAGGTAAAATTGCGTTGGACTTGTAGGTTAATATTGCATTGATCTTAGGAACCAGCCGGAGAAATGTCGGCCACGTGCCTTAATTGTAAAATTATTTTAGAATAATTTATTATAATATGACGCGTATAGGTGATACAGGAAACAAAATGAAACAAGGTCGTCCAATTCGGTATGAGGTATACTCGAAAACAACCGTAGCGGTTATGACTTTGATACCCATATGTCTTCGCGTGTATAAGACGGAAAATAATATTTACGTTTTTCAAAACTCGTGACCGCTTTGGGCGCTCTTTGATGGTTTGGTCTTAGCGATTTATCGATGTTATTAAACTTACCTAAGCATAGTATAAATTGCGGAACACAGCGAACTACTGAATAATGTGCACAGGTATTTGGGAATATTTTACGTCTGTATCGCAAATTATAGTTGTGACGCCACCGCACATATACACAGCCAGTTGCGCGTAGAACATATTTTTGGGGAGAGGCCCAGAAATGTACTGCGAGTACCTACCGGCTACCACCATCTCCTGGTTTAAATTGATTATTTTCATTTTTACTCATTCCAACAGAATTCGTCATTCAATTTTATACGAGTAACTAAATAATTTACATAGGTCCACATCATTGAAGTAATTGCAGCAGTAGAGTAATTATTAGTAGAGAGTTATTATTCGTCGTCTCTATTGTTTTGATATATTCCGTTACACTCGTTCAGACTAGGCACCTGCTGAAATTGCGCAAAATTCGAGCACAATAAATTCGTCGACATTAACATGTTTCCAAAAACGTCAACCCGTAGAATGTTACGAACGTGAACTTAGCAATAGGCGTTATACGTAATATCGGGCGATACAAGCATTTATCCGAATAGACTAGAACTTAGAAGTATATACTCACTATTCGTTTGTTATATAATATCATTGGCCACTGTACTTATGCGGTAGTACACTATAACCTATGCTTTTGTAGATTGTACGGCGAGTGGAATTTGCATTATAGTTATTAGTTGATTACCTCAAACTCACTGATCTATTCAATCTTTTGAAGTCATCAAGCCAATAATAAACACTTTTACCTAGGTACCTCTACATCTATAAATAATTAATATAGGTATACATTATCTTCATACATAATATATTATATTGCACGCATTACGGGTTTCATGATATATTTTAACTTTTATTCATCAGTCATCGCGAGTTTGTACATTTTATGGCTGGTTAATAAGACGCGAACAAATAAAGGTGCCAAAGTACACTCTATATTTGTATTGAATGTTTCAGAAAATGTATTATTTAAAAATAAAAAAAAATTGTTTAATAAACTTGAAACCATATAATTATTATATTATATTGACTTATTCAATTATAGGTACATACACCTATAAACTAGGTACAGTAATTGGATTCTATGACCATTTTGTATAATCTAAAATTAAACCTATTGGATTTCTACATTATATGATTTAACCGTTTTAGGTTTCTAAACATTAGTTTAGAACTTTAGAACACCTCATATCCCCGTCGCATCCATCCATCCGTTAGTTACCAGAAAATAGTTACAACTTACAATATTTGTAGTATTAAGATATATATTTTTTGTCCGCCGTTACGATTGCTGGTACCAACATATACTTACATATTAGGTTCTTGTAACGGCTCTGTTCAAAGTAAATTTATTATATTAAACAATTAGTTATCATAATATAAAAATTACAAAATCGTTAAATTGTACATAATATAATATATGGAATTATAGCTCAATGGGTTGTATTATAATACATTTAGAAACCGGGAATTCAGCAGAGTTCCTAAATTGTTTAATTTCTTGGCGCAATTTTTCTTTTTAAATTTGAATTTGACATTTATTTTAATAATTATAATAAACTATTACAATATATATATTATTTCCCGGACGAAAACTTTAAAAATATCGTTGCTATGGACAACTATGTATAGTTTGGAATATAAATATTATTTTATTGCGAGTCACAATTCGTTATTTCATTATTGTCATACAACGAACCTTTGCTAATTGATTATTATTCTAAAAGTGTAATTATTTTCTCAATATAATTAAGTTTTGTGATAATTTGTAATGTCTATCGCCGCTGAACAAAACACATCGTCCGGAGTTGAGAACTCACCGTCCGTCGATCTTATGAAACAAGTTTTTAAAGAGCTGAGAAATGGATCGACCGCCGTCATCACTCCGGCAGGTCACGATAATGACTTTGAGACGGAGCTCATCAATGTCGAACGTCGCGGACGAGTCGTCGGACTGGGAAGTCTTCCGTCTTGCGTCACAACGCAGGAGCCGGTTGGCTCTTCATCGGCAGCCTTTGACTGGGCGCAAACGGGTTCGTCAAGTGGTTCTGACGTAATCGATGAAGACAACAGCGGCTGTCCGAGTCTGCAATTTTTGTGCTACGTTATGCTGATAAACATAGGAAGACGACCGTCTGCCGACGAGGACGTTCAGCTGTCAAATGACTCGATGCCGAACATTGCGGTCGTGTTTACATCGGCGGACGAAGAGGACGTACCGTCTGATACCATCGATACCGTTCGGTCGTATGATAGTTCCGGTAAAGGTGACGGAACACGCTGAAGTCCACCGGCTTGAAGAAACGGAACGACTGGTAACGGTCAAACCTAAGCGCAGCCGTTCGACGTGGAAAAGAACGAATAAGCGCTTCTTCGGGCGATTGCTGTGTTGCGGCGCTCAGTAAAACCCCGAGTATAATAGCACCTAGTAACAGTTTTTGTTTAAAATGATAACCTGCAGATACGATGTATTTTGACCATGAATTTAGTCTATTGAAAGCATATTATATTATAATATGATATGTTTTCAATAAGTTAAATCATATAAAAATATTTAATTCGTTGTAAATTGTATAAAAATAAATTGTTGAAAATGTATAAAAATGTATAATATAAAAATTTATACTTAGAATATAACGATTTTTATGCCTTTTGCAAATCCATTAATTATTAATTACACAAATAAACGTTATTGTTATCTATTTAATATGTTTTTAATTTAATATTATTTTATTTTTAGTTATTATACGCGTCAACATGCTAGTGGAGAATTAATTTATGGGAAAATCGTGACTATAATATTGTACTGCAGGTATACTTTCGTTTTTATTTTGTAACCAATGTAAAGATCTGTTATTTTTCGACATTTAACGAAAAAAAAAAAATCGAAGAAGTCAAACGTCTTTTATAGCTCAACAATTAGAAAATATTTTGATAATTTTCGTTATGTACAGAAAATGGTTATGTGAATATTTGGTATGTAAAAATTTCAAATAATAATATTACCATCTACAGTTACCTATTCGTTTTTGAGTTATCTATACCAAAAGAAACAGTATAGATTTTGAAGAAAACTTACACATTTGTTTATATACTAAACAAATATTACGTCCTCTTCATCATATGGTGCTTTTTGGGTCGTAGATTGGAGGCCTATGCTGCACTGGAAGTGATGATCGAAAACCAACTTCTTATTATTATTCGTGCTTGCATGCCAAGCCTGAAATCGTTCAGTGATGTGAGAGCGATTACTCGTGTTCTAGGCCTGGGGTCGACAGTTAGTAGCTAAGGGGGACCCGGTCCGTCGATGGAATGGGTGTCCAAAAAACCTTTTTTGTTTGACAAGCTGGGTATATGCTAAGACAAATAATGAAAAAAAAAATCAGTCGTGTTATTACCCCTCTGTGAGTTGTGACCCATAATTCGTAACGAGGGTAGCCTATTCCTGACCCCTTTAAGTTCTAGTTGATGGCAACCGAAAAGTCATGAAAAGTCATGAAAAATATATTCTTACAATTTATATGCATGATCCAAGGTAAATGTGAAGGATTATGTAACCTTAGTTAGTGGAACATTTGTTATCTTGTGGAATTTTATGTTTTGAAATAATTTGGGTAAAGATAATTCGTGAAACAGTGGACCTCCGACGTACTTACAATAATTGCCTTATATTATATGAACGTTATACGTTTGGTTAAATGATATTTGTTTATTAAAAATTAAAATATTCAAAAAGTATTAAAAACGTGATTTTTATTATTTATTTTTTGTTTGAAAAAACGTATGTTTACCCATAATATTATGTAAAAGTGATGATGTCGATAAAATATATAGTTTTATACAAGCCTGGGCATAAACGAGTTAAAAAGTTAAAGTTAAATTTAATGTTAAGCTAATTTTAAGTTTTTAAAATTTAATTTTCATTTACTTCACTTACTTTAATTGATATAAACTTAATAAATAACGAGTTACTTTTAATCAAATTCGAGTTAAGTTAATTTATAAATAATTAAATAATAAATATAAAAACTATAATTGATGTTGCATTTCACATGACCAATTACTAGAACAGGAAATTAAAAATATAGTCAAATGAATTTCTTGTTCCGTTAACCAAAATTCTTCAAGAAGAATAACTTAATTAAATAGGTAGTAAACACATATTATTATAGCAGTAGCCATTTAGGTATATATTATATCATAAATTATAATATATAGGTGTATCGTATCTATAAAGATTAAAGATATACCATACCATACTGCGGCACACGGGCATATTGCAATAATAATAATTAATAAATAATAATAACTATGAAGTCCCTAATATGATATTATTATCTTATTATATTGACATAGATACAAATCACAAATGTACAATTCTCAAGCACATATTATTATAAAATACTAGCTGAACCCGTGCACTTCGTTGCCCGTTAAATATACCAACTCTATATGACTCAAACTCTGTTCAATTCGTTATTTAATATTCGGTGTATGGTGTTCAAAATTAATCTCAACTTTTCCGTTGCCCGGAATAAAAATTTTGATTCGCAGTTGTATATTATCAGGTAGGCGATCTATTTGCGGTAGATTGTGAACCCCGTGCCGTTTGTACGTAAGTATATGATTTAACTCTAAAGCATCAAAGTTATACCAAGTTTGTCGTATTCTACCTATGGTGGATTAATATAATCAATTAATGCAATATACTTACCTAACCGGTTGCGTCACTGTTGCGTTTTGACACCAGATTTTCTACTTTTCCAGTGGATTTTTCTAAAATTTTCTTTCATAGAAGCCTTCTCCGTGATACACTCTTTCGCTTAAAAAAAAATCAAGAAGATCTGATGAGTAGTTTCAGAGTTTACCATGCACAAGGAATTTCATTTCACATTTATATAGTTAGATATAGACTGACAAAAAATAATAATACAAATCAACAAACTCGCCCGATTAACCAATAACAACCAATATAATATTATGTTAATTATTTAACTAAATTGTTTATTATTTAGTTTATTTTTATCTGGACAGATGGCGCCACTATTGTATTTTTTGACATCCAAATTTTCTACTGGATTTTTCTAAAATTGTGTTACATAAGATTCTTCTCCAGACAATTACGAACACAACAAAAAAAAAAAAATAAGCTAAATCGGTGAAGCCGTTCATGCGTGCATACCTAACCAAGGGAAACAGGGATCCATTTTTATATACAGAGATTTTCACCATCAAAAGATTGTATTTATTTCGGCGTTTTCAATTTCGTATGTTTTTGGTACCTACTACATAATTCTATTAATTCAGTACCTAGTAATTTAATTCTATGTATAGAAAAGCTATTGGCTAGTTCCTGTATTCAATAATATTTATGATTTTATTATTTTAAACCGTATAACTGGGTACTTATATAGTTATATAGATATAAAAAAAAAAAAAAAATAATAATAATGACTTAACTTAAGTAACTAAGTTAAAAAAAAAAATTATGTTAACTGTTAACTTTAAACTTTTTAAAATGTTATCCATCAACTTAACTTAACTCAGTTAAAAATTATCACTGACTTGCCCAGCCTTGGTTTTAAGTTCGTATTGTCGTCTCCCGTTTGCCGGACGTGGAATTATATTATTATTATTATGTCTGATTTGAGCATCTGTAGACATCAAGAATAGATACAAAATATATTTCTCATAAGGCTCTGCGTGATTGAAAGGACTCGCCGCACACTCTTCGCGCCGGTACAACTTATACGACGACTTTTGAAGGTATTACTAACGACGGTCTGGAGCAAGCGCATTGTACCGATACCACGGTATAAGTGGTAAACCCGTGTATTATATTATCACGTAGGATAATCAATGAAAGATTTAGTGGAACGCTTACCGTATAATAATAATAATAATAATGTACGGTCGAAACAAGCACAATAATCGCGTTATAACAACAGCGAGTCGTGCAGAGACCGTACGGTATTACGAAGGCGTGTACCATAAAATAAAAAAATTACCAAAACGGGCACACATACAAAAAAAAATTATAATAATACGGGCGGAAAACTTAAACTCGGCGGCGTTATGGAACGTTTTACGGGTTAAGTCCCATCGTCGTCGTCGGCGAAATAAAGCCCCGCGACGGCAGTTGGTTATGACTGCCTGGTCGCGCCACTTCGCTGTATACTTATATTTCATTTTATATTTTACGCATATAATAATACACGACTGCTGGTGTAGCGGCTTCTTTGTCAACTGCCGCATTTAGGAGGAGAATAAATTATTGCATTATATTATTACACACACACACACACACATTTATAAATAAATACGAACGTTGTAACCAACAATGTGTTCGAACAATGCGCGCGCGTATAATTAATCATCGTTTGTTGAAATTATTATTGTATAATATTATTTCCGTAATATTCGTCGTATTTTTATGATACCGTTTTAATTATTGTCTCGCCCGCACCGATTCTTCGCGGCTGATTGTAAAACGTTTCGTCGAGATAACTGCCACTGTTATAATATCATCATCATACAATCCGACGGTTTTATGCGTATCTCAGACCTATGGCACCACCCGTCTCCGCTCCGCACTGTTGTAGGCACTTTTATTGCCGCGAGGGGTGCTAAAACGACGTGACTATTAGACCGCAGGGTAGTAGTAAAAATTTCATTTGTAAACTCTGCACCGATTTTTTTCAACCGCAGTGTTTTGCAATGTTTGTCATCGGTTTCCGAATTGTTTTTATGTTTCGGGCGATTTTGACAATATATTTTTAACCTAACCTGACGGTGGTTTATCACAATGAGGAGTTCTCAATCGAAATTTACCCGTTAAAATCATATTTTGGCTTTTTTAATTTCATCAAAATAATAATAGTAATATAATAGTAAGTTTTGGAACTATAGTAAAGATATTTTATTTTTAAATTATACTAAAAACCGTGTTTATACTGAAATAAGCATTATATCTAGTTAAATATTAATTTATTTACATTACGCTGTTGATGTTTGTTTTTAAGCGTGTTATTCTACAAATTACAGTGCTTACTAAAATCTTGTCGTAAATTGTTTGTATATAAATGGTTGCCACTCGGGCAGATGAGGTAAAAGCATCCATCAAATCGTCACGTTTATGGTTCCGAATAAAGAAATTATATCTTAAAACAAATATGAGAGTTGAATTTACATTTGTAGCTATATATAGGTACTCAACCACTTTTAACCGATTTTGTGAAAATTTCAAATCGTTCTTAGAGTTATCAGGAAAGTTTAAAGAGTAGTTTGAACCACGTCAGATTTATACCAAGTGGTATATATCCAACCCACCACAAATAAACTGTCCATTTTGGTTCAATTTGTTTGCAAAGCGATGTACACCGACCCGATTTTCCCAATGAATCGACCAAAACACAACAACGACTGGACTGTTTTCAATAAAAGGTTATTCAATAGATAACTCGAAAATTTGAATGTGTTTATAGTCTAAATGTTCAACTCTTATAGGTTTGGTCACGTATGATTTTTTTTTAGCTTACGAATAAAGACATTTAATTTTTTTGTTTATCTAAAATCTAAATGGTTGCAATTGGTTACATAGTATATTAATATTATAATTAGAAGAAATATGGCATATAATCAATTTTGTACAAATATATTTACCAAAAATACAAATTTTTGACCTGGATGACGTCGATCGGGACACCCAGTTTTATATAATAAATATAGGTACGTGATGGAATAATTCATTTTTATTTCAGGTTGGAAACTTTCTCATTCATTCCAATTACAATATTACATTATACCTACATACCTATCTTGGACTGCTAAACTCGTATTGGACCGTTGCACCTATGTAGGTATAATTTAGTTTTCGATCAGATCGCATTGTACGGGGTTTATTAAACGTAATCCCATAAACGTTTTGTCATACGACGATCGGACTATATATAATATTATATTACATATACGCCATAAAGTTCTTTAAATGTCCGAATTACAATAGAAAATAATAATCTCGACCGTCCGAAATTGTTAACGTAAACGATACAATATACGTTAGCCTATATTCTTAGATTTTATACGATTGTATTGGTATTGACTGTATAAGTACTTATTATGTTACAAAGTAGATTTTAAATTGTTCAAAGAAAAAGTAAAAACCTACCGGTACACAATATGTTAAGCCCTCGACAATCGATCGCGTATCCAGAATTTTATTTGACCCTAGGGGGGAGGGGATGCTGATCAAAATAACGAGTATAAGAGAATACCATATGGACCAAACATATGGAACTCTGTTTGAATCGCAGTGGCGATGTAGAAAAACAGTTGTTGAAAGTCAGTTTTTATGATTGTTAATTGTTTCTTATATTATTCTTATATTTAATCTAATATTTTATTCAAATTATTATTTTTAGAATCTTTAGGTAAATCTAAAGACCATATTTCCAAATTCCTGATATTTTTTGTACTAGTTAAGGAATACAAACTGTGATGATACAAACTTATATTTTTCATATTTTTACTCCAAATTATTTAGCGAGTGATTTTCTTGAAAATGTTGATGTATCTAAATCAAAAATTCTAATAAATATTTTCTGAGTTACTAAAATGTTTGTGCTAAGGATAATATAAACCATATGTAATATTATATTTTAGGTCCTACACAAATAATTAAATACTGTCGTTTAAAATAAAAAAATATCTGCTGAATAATTAAAAGAGGAAAAGGGTTGTTTGTCAGGAGTTTGTATTGTCAGTTGTCACAGTATAATCTTAAGTGGTACAAAAAAATCTCAAGTATACAGAAATTATAATAATATGGTCTTCGGGTGTAATTAAAAATTTCGGAATTTGAATATAATCGTATTATGTATAATTTAAGCACGAAAATTCAAAACAGAGTGAGCAATGAGCATGCTTAAAAAATCACCCTGCATATATTATAATTATTCATGTATAATTTCGGTAAAAGATACACGGCATCCTCCTCCCGTGTACTCCACCGAGCAGTTGCCTTTACCACAGTTGCGGTATAATAATATATATTAACTAATCGTGATAATTCGTCTATACATATAGTAGGTATATCTATACTGCAGTTTCCCAATTATGTATACATTAATATGTAAACCTGTGCATAACGGCAGACATTATATTATGTAGGTTAGGTACCTACTGTTTATTTGCAAATATTATTGAAAATTGTACAAACACAAATTTAATTATTACTATTATACGCGCATGACTCGTTTTTATAATGTTAGGCGTAATATACTATAATTTTATGCACTATGGTCTGCAGTTGGACGACTGAAAATCGGTGGAGTGGACTGCAGTATTCGTTCGTATAGTAATTATGTATTTATACGGTACTTTCGACAAATACATAAATACACAAAATATTTTCATATATCTTGTGACTATAGGTTTTCTTTCATTTCATCTCCGATAGTAATTTTAGAACGCATAATGTAAAAATAAAATCGTAACCTGTCCAAAAAAATTACCATTAAAAAGGTACGATTTATATATTTATCTTAGTTTTATTTTAAAAGTTGTTCCCTGTGGAAAAAAATGAATAGTTTGTATTAATTATTATGATATAGGTACCTATAGGCTATAATAAGTCCCAATATAAAAAAAGGTGGGCAAGTGGGTGTCGCTCTGCTGTACAGAAGTTTACAAATGGGTTACTGTAATGGATGGTGTTAAATTTGAATTCAATGATATAATATCATTGATAAGAAAAACGATTCTGAGCGAAAACGGTCAGTCAGTCTATGATATTACCAAGTAAATTTGATGATATTATTGTGAATAAAGTAATTTATATATAACCTATTAAGTGGAGCCTTGTTTTAAATTTTCAATCCTTAGCTACAAAAGTTGAACATTTTATACATTTTTAACTACAAAATAATTATTCAATTTTAAATTTGATAATTTTGTCAAAATTCAAACTTTAATGGCTTGTAAAAAAAAGTATAGAAAATGCTAATATAAACATTCAGTGAAATTTTTAAGTATTTACAGTCATACGTTTTTTAATTACAACTAAATAAGAAAATCGTTACATGAGATATCGAGTGAATTGTTGTAAAAAATGAATTTCAAACGCTCATAAAAATTTAATTTGACTTTCTTGTAGCCATTTTTTTTTTTTGATAAAGGTAGACAAACTTATGGATAATCTTGTATTACATTTTCAAATCTTAGATTGAAAAACAAAAATTTTTTGAATTCTCAAAATAATTTGCTAATTTTCGTGATTTTTTCGTATTTTGTCAAGATTTGAACTTTAAATGCTTATAAATAAAAACTGTGACTAAAGATATTTAATTTTTTTTATCTACCTTTGAAACAATAACCAAGGAGCCTTCTATTAAATTTTCAAGCTTTTTTAACCAACAAATAAAAAAACTAAAAAAAAATTGAAAACTGACAATGTCCGTGAACAGCTCAAAAAGAGTCAAAATATTTTGAAAATTGTATGGTGTATAGAAAATGAAAATATAAACATTCAGTCAAAATTTCATGTACCTACGCTCATTTGTTTTAGAGTTACACCAAAAACCAAAATCGATTTTTTCGAAAACAGATGTTACGTAAAAATTCCCGTTTTTCCTTAATTTTTCTCTTGTTTTTCACGTTGCTTTTGAAAACTACTAGGAAATTTTTACTTTTGACCCCCTCAAAGTACCAACTAGATTCACTTTCCTATCAGAAAAGTTACTATTGAAGAAAATCCAAGCACTTTTTCTTTCCTAATAAGTGATGACAGATACAAAAAAAAAAATAAAAAAAAAAACACACATCATTGTAAAATCAATACATTCATCGCTCCGCTCGGAATCTAAAAAATGACAACGTTGTGTTAATTGTATATATTAAAAACGTTTTCCACGTTCGATTTATTAAAATGTATTTCATGTAATTTTTTAAGTGCACATAATATACAGCTGTACCTATAGTGATCGAAGTGAACGCATTACAAATGTTGAAGGGACTATACTCTGCGATTATCAAGCTGCACCTATGTTACGTTTTCATAAGTTTGAGTACAGCTGTTCAGTGGTCTATGACGTACAAATAATTGATTTCAGTAAATTTTTTGATGGTCCAAGGGTTATTATGACATATTATGTTTTAATTGGACTTGAAATTTCACTACGGACCATGACCCAGGTGCCCTCCTCCCCCATAAACGCCACTGCAGTTGTCATCGTAATGTGCTGTAGTTATCCGTCCCGGTGATTTCTTGTTAAACTATTTTGGATGTGAAGTTTTTCATATTTAGTGACTATATGACATGATGACTTTGTTGACTTCCGAAGTCAAATGTTAAAATGTTTGAAAACAAAGTACTTTTTTCGCCAAAAATGATTATTTAAAAATATAGTCAACATCGTCTAGGCTATGTATATAGCGTACAAGTTATGATGACAATTAATCGCTTGAAATCTCAAAGGATGGCTGATGAGTTTAAACACAATAATAAGTCGGTCGGCGGAGTTGGTGACCGTGGCGGGGGGGAGGAAGGGGTGGTGGAAAGTGCCTACTAAAAGAAGTGGAAGGTTGATGTCACACCGGCCGTAATCCCGGTACGACCACTGGTGCACCTATGGTTGTTTTACGTCGAAAAGTTTGATTAATCTCAGTCGAAAAGAATTTTACTTCGCAACTATCATTGTACGCGGCTATTTTAATAATAGTCGTGGAAGTTTTAATGAAAAAATATTACATTGTTCTCGTCCATTTGTTCATATATTATTATGATGCGCCATTCCGCGCACACCGAAAAGCGTAAGTTGATTTGTATCTAGTCTGTTCAGACGGAAATTACAATAAATTTCACGAAAGTTCGCGTATCACAAGATAAACCATAAATAACTTCGGATACCTAACTCCTCGCTCGCAGCTCGACGAGGCCGGTCGTAAAACATTTCGTCCGTAAAACAATATTATTATATTGATTTTACATTTTCGCATCGGACAAATTTTCACGTTGTTCCGCGTATCGCAGTATATAATATGCGCCGGCGAAATTGTGTTTGTAATCCTATTTAAGAATTAATGCAATTGTCGCGGGATGGTTTACTGACAAAATATATACGGATCCGTGGTAGCATGACAAAATGTTTATATATATTTGAGAGCAGTCAACTGGTAATTTGAAATGTATATGCGAAAGTTTTGCTCGCACAATGTGAATTACCAATTCAACCAATCCTTCGATGATATTATTATTATTATTATTGTGCGTAATGTAAACTTTTGATATGCAAATACACATAGCGTTGTATGTTTAAAAATCACCAGGATAACGAAGGGAAACGCGACTGAAATACAATTATGATAATATTAGCATATTATTTCTGAATTTTGATGTTATACGCGAGGTTATACCGTCTGCAGTAATATTTTTATTTATTTTTTTTTCAAACAAGGACTATAATATAATGAAAAAAAAATCTGAAAGTGTTTCGGAAAAATATAAAGTTAAAATTTCACATTTTTTATGCATTAATAATAATAATAACCTTCGCGAAACCTTTATACCCATGTGAGATTTATGATGAACTTTCGTCGGGTGTTCTTTACAACCGAAAATGATTAAAAACCGAGCGGTTTTCTATGATTAAAAGTAAAATACATTATAGGTATAGTATATATCTATCCGTGTATAGTATTGCAGCATTATTCTTTTCGATATCGAGCCCGAGGGTGCTTTATTCTAGATTTTATTTTACGTATATAAAAGCTTTAGTTTTATAACTTTTGGTTTTCGGTCTTGAATATAAAAATGTATTGCTGATCAATATCAATTTATAGTTAGGTAATGATTTGGAATACCAACGAGATAGAATTAATCAAAATAATATCGTTTTAGCCGATTGAGGTGTTTGTATAATACCGAATATACAATATCATGATATAATATTATGTATCCTTTTGTTTTTTATGTGATCCAGTCATATTTTTTATGTTTGTATCTATAATCAATAATGTTTTATGTATTTATGTGTTTTTTATTTAATTAGTATTTATAATTGCTGTTTTAGAAATTAAATTATATAATCTAAGTTTATCCACATAACATTACCTATAACTCTCAACTTCCAACACAAGTCTTACAGGAGGTTGATAAACCATATAACTACTATTGTTAAATTGTTAAAATGTGTGAATTTCTATAATAAATGGTATTCATATTCAAGCTGTATAATATTTTTCTTTAAACGCCATAAGAATTGAGGTGTCCAAACAAAACTGTTTTTCACATTAATGGGAGTGATTTATTTAGTTGAGGTTTTCCACTGTTGTTACTTATTAAAGTCCAACACATGACTAAATAAATAGGTATTATTACAAAATTCAGTTTTCGACCGGTTCGCGCATCACCCCACTACCCACTGTGCCAAATGCAGTACCAATAACATCCCATGAACTTGTATTGAGGATATGCGATGTTATTGACTAATGCATATTGATGTCATAATGATGTTAATGGGATTGCTAATGCCAGGTTGAAAAGGTAAAAAACCAGGTAAAAAAAACCTATCTTTACTTTACAAAATATATGTTTAATAATAAAAATATTATAACAATACATACTTTGTCTTATAAATCTTATGATAGTAATACCCAATGAGAGTGTAACGATAGTCTTTCAACATTCCACCTATCAAAACAAAAAATATTTATTTAAATATATATACATTTTGTGACATTTTATACTTTAAAATATGTCAAATCATGAATTACTTTTGTTTCCTTATTTATTTGGTCCATGTTTAGTAACGTTTTGATACTTAAAATTTGATGTTCAATCTAAAATATAAGTATTTAATATGAAATGTGCTATAAAATTTATAATATTATGTACTACAGTGGCACACACCCCAAGTATTATTTTTTTATTCATATAATTGCTAAAGTTACCCAGAGATAGGGTCTTCTTCATAGATAGTCATCTAAACGTATTGTTAATATTATATAGAACACATTTTTGAAATTAGAAATAATTGATACCTAATATAAATTAAATTAAATATAAATCAAACAATAGATAATAATATTACAATGTTTAACAAAATAAACCATAGTTTAGCAGAATATAATATTAGTGAACATTGTCCTAGCTAGGTAGTTATATAACTTTGAATGATTTTAAAAAGAATTGTGCCTTAGAATTGATTATATTTTTCAACTGCTATTATAACAATTTTATGAGAAATTTTGTTTTAAATTTTCAAGCTTTTTGACTAGATTAAAAACATTATATTAACATTCATAGACAAATAAACTTGAAAATTTGAAATATTCATAAATACGAGTAGCTCAAAACAAATAAAAATTCAAAATTGATTAGTTTTATATTAATTAAGGGACCTATTTTTTTTTGCTCAAAACATTTAGAGTGATCCGATTTCGATAATTGTTTTTTCTTTAAAAAAGAAACACTTCTTATTGGGAGCCATGGACTTGGATTTTCAAATTTCTATATTCTAAACCATCCAATATGAATATGACCTATTTTCACAAGCTTTTGTTATTTTTATTATGTTGGTTTTAAGCAATGCAATTAAAAATCGAAGTCCTATGCGCCCTGAAGAAAATTATCATCTTACTAACAATAAAAAAAATAATCGAATCCGACCACTCATACGTGAGGGTTTTTCGTGTAAAGCATGTTTTGGGCAAAAAATTATGCTTTTTATTTTTGGTTGGCGGTGCCGTTGACATGTGTGCACGTGTAGTGCTTGCGTAGATAGCAGTTACCCACACTCAATCACACTCACACTAATCATCATTGACGACTAACTTAAATTCCATGGACGGCAGCAACGAAATTGCATATTATATTGCCTAAATATTGTCCTTTATTGAAGACACGTGAGGCTCTTTAAATATAATTTATTGAACCACTACCCCCTCCTAACAGGAATAAATTCTGGTTGCGCCACTGATGTACAAAAGTGAATATGAATATGATGTAATATGTGTATACTTACATGATGACAGATTTGAACTTTCAAAAGTTTTACATCCAAATCAAATAAATACAGGAACAAAGTACCAGCACACAATGTAGGTAACGAGAAACACAAATTTTTAAAACTTTAATAGTAATATTTTGAAGACGTAGTATTTAATAAGTAAGTAGGTATTATTAAATGTAGTCGTCGAGTTTTTAAAAATTTAAAAAAATAACTACAAAAAATGTTAACAAGACAATATTATAATAAATTCACTGCAAACAATGGATTGGCGGAAATCGGTTAAAATAACGACTATAGTCGCATCACCGGTGAACGATAAATGACAATACCTAATATGTTTTGACATTTGACAGTTTATATTTTTATTATGCGCATAATTGATATTATATATAATATAGCTCTATATAGCTAGCGCTTTGGTGGCTATTAATAATAATTAAATAAAACATTTGTCATTTTTAAACATCCCATAGATGTTATTATTGACATCAGTTTTTACTGTACTAGAAAACATCGATGATACATTATACAGATTTGAAGTAAATTTCATATAATTTAATATACTAATATTATTGTTAAATAGATGTTATTGTTGAATGTTATATCGAAATCTTTCAATAGATATCTATAGGATGTATAAGTTGATCTATTATACAATTATTGATGTTATTTGTAAAAGTTAAAAAAAAACAAAATATTTGACATCTCATTATTGTAAAAGATAATTTTCAGGATGTTATATTCTTGGACATCTAAAGGAGGTTTCGGTTGACGCACGGTGCAGTGGGTATCAGCTGTTCTACACACAACATCTTTGCTCGCAGTTCTCCGCATTTCATTGGTTGGCAATGTCAATAGGATATTGTGGAAGCCGAGAAATGCGCGATAGACGTGGTAAGCTCGGTATGCGTATCACAAAGTTGTGATCATACCTATTTATTTAGTCATGGTCCAACATACATACTGTATTTATAGGTGCACCTACTTACGACGGAAATTTGGAGATGAAACAAATGATCAGTCATATGTCACCAGCCGAGTTTGTCACGTTTGTTGTCGACATCCATTAAGCTGTTAACTCTCGTCAAGTCGTCAATATATATAATAGACGAAAGCACTACCTAATGACCACGAACATTATACCAGAGCGTAGAATACACTGCGTTTTGATACTCTTAAAAGCTTTACGATGCCGTCTAGAATAAGGTAAATTATATTTTTTCGTAGATGTAATATTATATTTTCCTACACATAGGTACCTGCAATGTGACAATAATTATAATGGTTAAATATTTGAGAAAAACAATATTGATGCTTCTCGTTATAAAACAATACAATTTAGGATTTAAAATAAATTACGAACGACATAATAATTTTGTAAAATATTGGATTTATGCCATTCGAAAAACTATAGCAAACCTATATGGGATTGTAAGCAGGTATTATACTTTCATACTTTATTTTTAACATATTTCGAGTTACGATTTCTGTGTTTTTTCTATATAATTTTTGAAACCATGATCAAAATACTTAGAATAAATACAAAGTGACGGGAGGATAATAATATGTTAAGGACAGAATTCGTGGACAATATAATGTTATCATAGAAACTTTACCGTTAGTATTTTAGTAATTTATATGTAAATAATAATATTATATTAAATCGCAATCGAATCAAAAGCGTAAAAATAAAACTCTCCGCAACAGCTTTGAAATTATTTTCACTGCAATATGCAAATATGCCTACGTCGGTGTTGTATACATAAATATAAAATGGCTGTACGAAAATTCCGGTGTACATTAAAGTAAAGCACAGTGATTTTGAAGTTTATTGTGTGACTTGTTATACTACCCTAGAATGTTGTGTACAAAGTTGAGTGGCACGATGTATACGTTTTGTTGGATAACTGTCGTGTGCAGGAATTGTTTGATTCTGAAAGGTCTGATTTGAATGAACAAAATTGCGCAACTAAAACACCCAAAGGAATCGTGGTCGGAAAATTTAAGGACTGCAGGTCTTCGGTTAGTGTGGGAAAAGACTAAACTTTGTTCAACAAAGTGATGTTTCAACGTCTATCACATTTAAAAAAAATTGTTCCAAATATTACCATAATGTTGAACGGCCAAAAGTACTATATAATTATATAAATAACTTATCCGTCTTGTTTCCAAAATAATAATAATTATTATCATGATGATAGTATTATTTTCTTTAATTAAAAGCAAAATATTAAACACACATTATATCAATATAATGATTCCGCGGCACTGTTAACGTATCAATGAACGCTAAATATTATCTGTTGTGATAATATTATGATTATATTTTATTCTCTTTGTATCGTAAAATATAATATAATGGTATAATAAAAATATCTACCTAGATAATATTTGGCATAAAACTATGTCATTTTATTTTTAGATATTATATTTTACATTTTAATTTTCAAATAATGGAATTTATTATATTGAAACGTGTATCAGTGTATCCACTATAATATATTAACGTTGTATCTATATACAACGAATTTCGTACCTTTCTTTTTGGCTATTTTTCAAAAATCATAAGATTTATGGCTCTACATACTATTAAAATGCCTTTTACAGGGCTGTATCCAAAACACGAGTAAACTCTTGAAATACTTTAAGCTTTCTGAAGTACATATAGGGTATCTATATCGGTTTAAAAAAAAAAAAAAATTAATACAATAAAATATTAAAAGCTGAAAGTAAATATTTCATTTTCCATTTGCTGGAACAATAGATGTTGGGTCTCGAACAATTTATGTTAATTTCTGTAATAATAATATAATAGTGTGTTGAAATATAATAATAATGTAAAACAATTATACAGTTGGACCGACGTCTAACGGAAATCCGATCAAAACGGCTCGTTATTGATAATTATTATCGACTGCTAGTCGTAATTTTTTTTTTTGTTTTATTAATTAAAAATGTCTTTGTGTAAAAATATTTGAAATAAGTAAAATATTGTACTTCACTACATCGCATGTATACGGGTAACCAGAGCATAATAATATTTTGTAAACGTGATATTTTGTACAAATCATTAAAATAGTTTATATATCACAATTATTCATTAAAAAAAAAAAAACGTTTGTATCAAATGACGGAGGAAAGTACCTATGCGTTGTACAGTATAAAATAAATAGTTTGTTCTTATAAATAAGCTATTGAAAGTACTTCACTGACAACGAAATACGAGAAATATTGATCATACCATAGGTATATATAATATAGTAAGTTTATAGTTCAGTTATCAAACTGAAAACTATTAACGAATAGCGCATATAGATAAGAGGTTTTAATATTTTTAATAATATATTGTTATCACATTAATTTCATATTTGTATAGTTCGTGTTCAAGTAGTCGAATAAACTCGTATTTTGGTCCAATTAAAAACGGTGTAGCTCATACAAAGCATTTATACTTTTGTTTCAAGTGAAAATGTACAATAATTATACAATTTTAATATAATATCCGATACACAAAACACTCTATATAATATTATAAATTGTACGAATTGTATGCGCCCTTTTGTATCTGTCGTACGCGCAATTAAAAAGCGTAACTTTATTCGTTAGTTTATTTTCTCGTTGTTTTATGACGTTTGTAAAACCTATAGGTCGAGTTATGTGTTCAGAATACGCATTATAATATCATAATACAGCAGCTTACGTATAAGTTTATACACTTATTTGGATGTGTATACGACACAGACGTCGAGTTGACGGAAAAAAAAATGCTCTACAATTGCTACTGCTGAAGCGTGTTGATTAAAAATTAAAAATTTAAACAATTGCTGTCATACGATTATTGTACATTACACCTATTTCTGCGGCGCTCGAGTGAAAATTTTCCAGAAATATTATATTCACTAGGACAGTGTGCGATAATTACGGATTAACAGACATAAGCAGAGAGCAAACCACACACGAAAGTGATATACCTTTGCACTGCGACAAAAGTAAAAACAAACACTATACCTATAATACGATAATAATACGCATGTATACAGTTGCGCAGACATGATTTTTGAAGGGGGGGGATCAAAAAAAAGAAAACGAAGTAGCTAAACGGGAGGGGAAATTGAAAAATCTTAATAGGAGATTTAATAAGGAGCAATTGAATATAATTTAATTTGATTCAAAATTCACATCAAACACAATATGGAAGATTATCCGCTCCAAAGCAAATGGAAGGGGATCTGACCCCCGCGTCCTCCCTTTGTATACGCCATGGAGTCGCCTTTTTATTTGTGCTCATACGATTTTTCACACGGGACATTTCGAGTTCAGGATCCGATCGGTTATCGATATAGACATTGTCTAAAACGCGCATAATCTCATACGTCCAGAGCATGAGATCGATTTTGAAAATCAAGTTCAATTAATATCGATGAAAATCATTGAAAATCCTCTATAAAATAAGGAGTATAATACCAAAATCGAATTTTTTCATAATAATATTTAACGTTTTATTGAAACAAAAAAAAATTCAAACTAATGATTCATATCAAAATATAAATAGTTTTAAAATGTTATTATATTATACAAGTCGATTAGATATTTAAAAAAAAATTGAATTCAAATTTAAAACTCAACTGTAACCTACATGTCAATAATATTTTACATCGGTAAGTATTTCGGTTTTTTGGCAGGTAAATGAAACGTGCAATAGACGATCCTGCACGTATGACTCGTTAGGTTAGGTTAGATAATATAGATATCAAAATTAAAATGGTAAAAATGTAAAATAATTTTATAAAATTCAATATTTTAAATCGAAAAAAAAAATTGTGTTAAAAATCTAATTGAACAGATAAAAAAGCTTAAAAAAATATTGTGCAACTATATAAAAATCATAAAATTAAAATATCAATGAGCGAAAATGGAATTTAAATTGAAAAATTTAATTTGGACGTCAAGCCCTGGGACATAGTAATATATAATATCCTATATTATTATACACTCTGTGTACGGTATAGAGTGAAGTCGGCCGACCGAAAGTCGCCGAAAGATTGTGTGTTTTGTGCAGTGAAAGCTTCAGAGGTTAGGTTTATGTATTTTTTTCGGGTGCTACGTGCCAAAGTGATGGTTTTTGTGTTTTACGCTTCTGTTAAACTAACGACCGACAGATAATATAATATTATTATATTATATTATTGCGATGACCTCTCGTGATATAACATCTATACGGGGTCGCCGAGCGGTCGTCAAACTCTGAAATAATTCTCGGTAATAATATAGGTTCTAATATCAATATTAGTTATTAAAAAAAAAAAAAACATGACGTGAATCTATCGTCCGATACGCTCACCGATAAGCACAATAAATGTATTATAATGAGATTGTTCATAGTTCGAAAACAAACGTTTTAAGACAACGAGTACACGTGACCCAGAGATCGATGATTACAACACTCGCGATTGCGATCAAGCGATACACAGTACTTACTATCAAATAGATCGAATAAAACTTAAAAATTTTCTATTCGATCCGTGATACTATGATGAATATTATAATAATAATTGAATGCGCGTGCGTGCGTGCGCGTTCGTTATCAGCACCGCGCGGCCGCCGCCGGAAGCGGGTGATAATAATATTATGATTGTTATTACGACCGTTTGAAAAATTGTGTTCAATTCTCAGGCATGACGCATTTTAAAACCGTGAAATTACACATTTATAGGTAGGCGCGCCGAAATAATATTATAAGCGACGCGACCGCCGAGCCTATTGCGCGGCAGTTCGTGTGCTGGACCGACTACAGTGCAGAGTTTAACCGAACAATCGATCATCGTCCTCCGGAAACGCCGTCATCACCATGCAGGACTCGCCGTCCACGAATTTCCGTTACACCTCCCTCACGTCAAACTATTCGTTCACGTTGTTCAAGGTAGGTGTTAAAATACAATCGAGGCCAACGGTTTTGTAATTATTGAACTCCGAAGTAGGTCCGTCAGTCCCCGGCTCCCCGGAAACGAAATTTCAAAATAAAAACTTACAAAAAAATAAAAATAGTAAGCGGTTCACGATATTTTGTAACCGCAAAATCGGAATCTTTAGCCTGCAAAGTCTTAAGAATTAATGTTTTCTATATAAGGGGTGCTCCTCAGCTGGCACTCTGAATTCAAAATTTTGACTTCAAACCAAACTAGAAAATGTGTAAACAATTCGTACTTGATACGCGTAATATTCGTGACCGCAACATTTGTCCCAGGCTGACGGACCTGTTAGGTGTCGGGTCATCTGCCGTGGGAAACCGGATATGATCCGGAGACCATTTCTGCTTCCTGTCGTCTATATGAAAATGCCGCCACGAAATACTTATTAATACACGAGGGGGCATGGGGTTCTCTTTCCTCAGGAATTGAGCGATTCCGTCGATGGCAACGTATTCGTCTCCACGTACAGCGTTCAATTTCTGTTGGTGCTTCTGGCCTTAGGGTCCAAGTCCAAGACCGGCGATCAACTCAAGACGCTGCTGCGCATGCCACAAAAGAGTGCAGAGCCGAATTACAACAATATCAAGTCGGTCATGACAAACATCGAAGTAAGCCAAGTTTCTATAGGTATTATTGAACAATACCGTCTCTCTCTATCTCTCTTTTCTTCGATAGCGATGTGTAACTCTATTTGTAATAGAGATTACCGGCGGATAAAAGTTATATTATGGAATCGCTCGGGCTCAGTTGCATCAAACCATTGTAAATTAATAACAAAACAATTTTGTTCTATTTGTTAGAATGACGATAATATTGAGTTTAAAATATTATTAGAAAAGCGTGGGAATTAGGTATTGGTTATCTAACGGTGTGTTCTTTTGTCGGGTATCTAACGTATAAAAGCTCAAAAAAACACCTTCATCGGTGATCGGATATTAAATGCGAAGAACTGTTTATTAAAGCGTTAATTTTCAAAAATATTGCATAGCATATTGAAATTGTGATACAGAATTCAGAGAAAAGTCAATATTTTTTTTAATTTACAAATACTATATAGTGTCATATTAGATACGATTGTTGAAGTCAAAATTGAATTTCCAAAAATGTCATAACGACAGCATCATATTATATTTTGTATGATAAAACAAATGTAAGTACTTATAACTATTATTTTAAATCTCTTTTGGATTCAATTATTATTTTCAATCAAACAATGTCTCGTATGAAATTCGAAACGATATTATTTATCGAACGGACTTAAGTGATTGACATCAGAAATGTTGAACCATTACATGAATACATGGTTGAGGACGATAGTTACCGTAACTCTATTGAAACTGTTATCTACGCCTTAGGCTTCTTGTTGTGTGCGTGTTTTTACCGTATCAAAATCTAAGTGCTTCCGATTAATTTGCGTAAAAATTAAAATTTTTTTATGAAATTATAAATATTACAATTTTAAGCTTTCAAACGTGTAATATTTTATACAGTACTTATTTTCTATAATTAAATATTTTGATTTTGTTAATTCGGTAAATTTAATTTTTTTTTATATACATTTTAAAAGTACTCATCTTCTTGTCACTTTAAATTATTATAGTATGCATTGACTTAATTTTGAGTTTACTAAAATATATTAAAATTCAGCACAAGTTCAGAAATTTCAAATTTTAATTTGATTAACATATTTTATGGTACCCATATAATCATAACATTTAAATTGTCTCCTCATTTTTCATAGCTAGACTAAGTATTACTATACGAACATATAATTGGCAACGAATATTAATTATCTAGATATATTAATAATTCTAATCAATAACAAGTTTTAGAAAATTTCTAGAAAATGTCTACCATATAGTATAATATTGGCTTTATAGTTTAGAATTATTAAATTTGTGTTTAAGTACCAAAAAAAAAAAATAAAAATAAAAACAGTTAGTTTGTTGTACTCGTCTCTTATTTTTTTTATAGGCTATAATAATGTTAAAGTATTAAAGCTAAAATTAATCTATTTTCGTGCTCAACCCAGCTTCTTCTTTAAAACGCTTAAGTTTTTATGTTTTCAAAATTGAAATGAAAATTATTAAACTTTTACAAATTCACTCAAGTGTTTTGACATAAAGAGTTGTCTAATTCACGCACAAAAGATACAAATATGAACAAAACAAGTCCGGTCTTTTGTTTTTATTTAATTAAATCCAAGAGACGAGTGAAAAATGTGTAATGAATACTAATGCGGAGCGAATAAAATAATTAATTTGTTTATAATTGCTTTATTTAATATAAATATTTCCGGAAAATAAATAATGCCTATTTAAATTATTTGACTTAGTTGGTCAACAGCTTGTTTTTCGTAAAGCTAAAAATTATAATAAATATGCATCAAAAACAAATTATATAGTAATCAACAATATAGCCATAAATTAATCTTAATTTAAATTTGATAATATGACTATGTACATAATTAAATATATTAAATTATATAGTAAGGTCTGATTTAGACGACGATTAGTAAATTGTTTGTATATTATATAATATATAATACATTGGAATGTTTACGCTAAGAAGTATAGGTACCATTAAATATTTAAAATGGATGGCATTGGATTGAAATTGGTGGTGAAAGGAAACTACACATTTTGATAATATTTCAAATGTTTAACCCTCCTGGTATGCACATGCGTAATACAACTAACTTTTATTAAATAGAAATTGATTCGGAAAGACTATTTTATTTTTGTTTGAAAACATTTTTTTTAATAAAAAAATTAACAACGTTAATGTAAGTTGAAATCTAAAATTTGAAATTATTTAAAGCGTGGATTTAAATAGTCCTCTTAACATCTTGAAAACGGTTCTTCGAAGATTAAACACCTGAAATATTGACTTTTACTTTTTATAGCGTTACCCATGACAAAATGTTTTTATATATTTTATATACTATAATAGCAACGATATGGTTATCGGAACTAAAAAAATTAGGTTTTAGTGAAAATATTTCATACATAATATTATGTAAACATGTGTCAGTACAGTTTATGAAATTGTATTTTCTTATGGTTTTTTTAAAATTATTTTTATTATAATTCAAGTGAATAAATACCATTTAATCGCGAGTTTGAATTGTATACCGAAAGAATACATTTTATTTGAATCATGTACACGGTTTATGAGAATTCCAAATATATTTGTCATTTCATTATCAAATATAAGCCGATCATAATATGTTTGTGATATTACTCTTTTCGCTTTTTGTTTGCCATGTCTGAGATAACACCACGTTCCGTTTATTTGGATGCATTAATGACGTTTAGTAAGTTTGAAGTCGAATTAATTATTTTCAGAACCCTGACTATTTAACCACTGCCAATGCAGTATTTACGGATATGGCGTTCGTTTTGAGAAACGATTACGTGGATAAGGTTCGTGTCTACTTGAATGCTGAAGTGAAGAGTCTCGATTTCGCGGGCAATCCTGAAAAAGAAGTATCGGAAATCAACAAGTGGGCCGAACATAAGACCGACGGCAGAATTTCCAACATTTTCGAACCAGGTGATCAAACGATGATGATAATAATAATAACATTAAAATCTGTCTTCTAAAATTATGGTGGTGCCGACGAAGACCAGCTCGGCGATACGTCGCTAATAATTAAATATTTGAATAAGCGATACGTTGACATAATAACGTGTACGCCTTTCATCATTTGTCATGCCCTTTCGCGTAGGTGCCATAGACAAGGACACGGTATTGGTTTTGGCTTCGGTCGCATACTTTCGAAACGCGTGGAAAAACCAATTCACGGATACGAAGAACGCGAGTTTCTGCCTTACTCCTTCGAAGCATATCGACGTCGAAATGATGCACCAAAGGGGCCTTTTCAGATACCACCAGGACGACCGTTACAAGTTCTCCGCCGTCGAACTGCCTTATAAAGTATATCATTTTTGATTTTTTATGTTTTTATATATATATATAAAAGAGGTGACAGCGTCGTTTAATATCAACACGACGTGCCTCGATTCGTCTTATACGTATCGCCGCGGCAGATTGTTATTGTTGTGAATTACTAGGCAGGTGGTTTCGATATGCTGGTCATACTGCCGGACAAGGCGGACGGGTTGAACGGTTTGGAGAACGCGTTTCTGAAGGACTCGAAAAACTTCGCGTACTTGCAGGGCAACCTGACCGTCCACGATGTCACGGTGGACGTGCCGAAGTTTAAGTTCGAATCCGACGTCAGTCTCATAAAAACAATGGAAAAAGTAAGTATATACTCGGCACGGTGCGTGTGTATAAAACAAACAAAACAATACGTCAATGTCCGTGTCGTGTGTGTATATATAGGTACTTTGCAGTGTTATTCGATTAGGACGTGTAAAAGTTTCCAACACGAGCGCAAAATTATCTCGCTGGTTGACAGTTGAATATAATTTATACGACCTGTTTTTATCCATCACACCCGTCAAAACCAATTTTGTATTTTTTTTTCCCCGTCCAGTCACCGAGTGGAAAGCTTAAACGATTTAATATGTAAATAATCGTAAAAAATGTTTCGACAAATCTTATTAGGGTAAAAATAATAATATTATTATTCTCTCTCGGAATGCCGCGTATTAAGAGGTACCAACTCTCTCTCTCTCTCTATATATATAGGTTAATAAATAACATTTCAGTTTCTTTATTCAACAGAATAATATATAATATTATTAATATACTGGGTATAGTCACCAATTTTACGTTTATTCGTGATTGTTTACCTAATCTGATAAAACACGCGTCACTTTTAATTTAAATTCTGTTCATAACATTCTACCCGTTCTGTGTTGGACTCGTCTATTTTCGTGAGATTTGGTATTTTTTCATTTTCATAAAAAAAAGTCAAATCTACTTGAAATCACTATTTAATTTATTTTGCAGTATGCTATTAAAACGTTATTAGTTTGTTTTTTTTAGACAATTTCAAGGTGTACGCCTATGGTAAAATAATCTTTGTTTTGCAACGAATTCAAATTATATTAACTGAAATATTTCCTAAAATAATGAGCATCTTTGTGGATCATCCTGTAATATTACCTACCTACTACATAGTGTAAAACTTTATAGAATAAAAGGTCAGGAATTCAGGAAACAAAAAGCGCTTTGATGGATCACGGTCAGATTAAAATAGAATTAATTTAATTTAAATTTGAATACTTTAAAGTATATGCAAACTCGCATGCGCAAACGGTTCTGAATATTCGGTAGACTTAGTGGGTTCAATCATTATGCAAATTGCCAAATTCATAAACACCAGCGGACACCTGTGTCCAGCTGCCTCGGATATAATGATTGTAAAAATAACATTTTAAATTATTATACATTTTGAATCGTTATGCTAATAATAATTATTACACACTTAACGCGATTTGGACTTATCGATATCACCACAATATCAAATCGATATTAACCACATTACTTGCTGCCATCAAAATGTCAGTACTTTAAACTTTGGACACTATTGTTGTTTACCACATTTCGTGACACAATATTATTATGACTAAATGTTATAACCACGCGTAGACCGCATAATATATTATAACGCGTAAGGAGATTTTCAACACGACTGCAGCAGTGGTCTTGACCTAGACAACATAATATAATATAATTCGCTTGAATTTATGTTTGGGAAGTTTGTCCAAAATGTAATTTATTTGAAACGTATGCAGACTATATACTTTTGAACAACTTACAACGCTGTGTGCGGGCGTATGTCTCTACAATACGTTCAGAGTGTAAATTAGTTTAGAAAACTTTACGTCTGTATATTTTACTTCTGCGATGCTCATCAATATTGTTTTTGACAGTTGGGTTGTACCGAGATGTTCACGTCGAGTGCCGATTTCTCTTATATTAGTACGTCCGGAGCGGGTAAGCTGAAAGTTAGTGACATCAAACACAAGGCCTTTGTGAACGTCGACGAAAACGGCACCGAAGCCACAGGCGTCACTGGTAAGAACGATAACAAACGCACATAAATATTCGATAAATAGATATATACAATAACTAGGATACTAGATAGCCGTCTCTTCTTGTCATCGGAGTCAGTCGCCGTTCACAAAGCGGGCAATGTTTACAGAATAATATTATCACAGTATATAATATGTATTGATAAATTTTTATGCATATAAATGAATGTAAACATGCCTGCTTTATGAATGGCGGCCGATTTCAAAATTAGCTACAACTGTAGTACAAAGACGTATATTATATCGTATTGTATATGTATATCTATGATTGGATATTATTCGATTTTTTTGTTTTCCATTTGTTCTAAAACTCGAGTACAAACCACTAACACGTTTTGTCATTTCAAATAGGCTACAGCTCGAAAGACAAAACGTCAGAACACAGTCCAAGCGACGTCAAAGCAGTTAAGTTTCACGCGTGCCATCCGTTCATGTTCATTATAAAAAAAAACACAAACATAATTTTTATGGGTAGATTGTCCAACCCGAACGCTTAGCTTATACACATACGCACATGAACATTTATATGACACGAGTATACCTATATATTATTATAATTAAATAAATTTTGATATTTTATTAAGTCACTGTATAGGTATAATTTAATAACGAGTAATATAATGGCTTATAAATTATACATACCCGACATTGTTAAAATGTTAAAATATATATTATCTAACTACGCAGATTGATTAAAATGTCTATTACAATTATTGTTTGTAAGTATAACGTAGTATAGATAGTTTTAGTGTGTAATATATAGACATATATATTTATATATACTGTATAGTTAGTAACAACAATATTTATATGATATTAATTGTAATGTCTTAGAGTTTAATACAACGGTACGTTTTAATGTGATGAGCCATCTATTATTATAGTTACTCTATAGTAGTTATGGTTAATTTTTTTTAAATATATTTTATATTGTATCACTGCCAATGTTGGTGCCGTTTTAATTTTAATTCATTTTTCCTAATTATTTTAATACGTGAATGGAAGTCAATATCTTACGTGTTAGATACGTGTAGATTCAGCTACCGCTGTTTTAAACAGAACACTCGGACAGGTGTGAAAAAGAGGGCGCGAGGGTTATCAATCTACACATTAAAGCGATACACAATCGCAATCAAATAGCGTTTTTCCTCATTTACATTTGATGTTTCTAGGCATAATAACGCTTAACTGATAAAAATAAAAAAAATAATTATAGTATAATATAATTGCAACATACCTAGTTAATCCATATTATTGATTATAGTGACATATCTACCTATAACAAATTAATTGTAATAATATAGATATTCATAGTAGTGATTATATTTTTATTGGTGAATGTCTAGTCAATATTTTGTTAAATATTGCTTTTTTAAAAAAAATTTATATGTTACATTTAAAAAAAAAATTGAGAATTAAAATAGTATAGTTAAAATTACCTACTTTAAAATGTGTATACAAATTTTTCGGAAAACATCAAAACTAATTGAATTAATGACGAGTTATCACTGTTAATAGAGTCAATATCTCTTATCCATCATGTTTTTGTGATTGGAAATAAAAACAAAAAATTAAATATTAACATAAGATAGTTTGATAAAAATCACATGGTATTAAATATTATAAAGACTAAATACATCATTGTCGTCATTGGGAAAAACTGAACGAAAAATTTCGAAAAGTTTATGGTAGGTAAGTCGATATTTTAAAAATTTCAAGTTTTTAAAAATTACACATTTTTAAGCGAAGATCAAATTTAAATTGTATAATGGTAGTGTTTTGTATTTAAATTGAGATTTGCTAATTATATTATAATCTATTAATGACGTAATAACGCATAATATTATAGGTTCACATTTATTTATGGCCTATTATAATGTATTAATGTCCGTTCAGAAAACTATCAAGTACAAAGTCATTATATTAAAGCCATATTATAGGTGCTATAGTTCTAATGGAAACATTATACATTTGAAAAATCCTGTAATGTGAACAAGTAATATATAAAACCGCTACAATGTGCATTTTAAAATGGATTGCCTACACAATAGTAACAATAGTTAATTCACAAGCTAATAATGTTACTATAGATATTCAGTTTGAAATTAAAGTAAATTAAAAAAATTAAATGAGAAGTTGCGACTTCACGAAGACTTTAATGATTTGTTTAAAAACGATTAAATACACTTCACATTAACATTGGGTCGACTACCGTCTGTTTAATTTTTCAAATTCATTTCGAATGCGTATTTATAAAACCCTGCAAGTATTAAATGGATATGTAATTAATCTGTTTCGTAGATAGTCGAATTTATTGTGCGTGATATGTCAAACAAACTCAATTTAACTTTGTAATCTACTTGATTGGCATATGAAACTCGAAATTCCGACAGTATATTCATCCTTTGTTTCGTTTAGCCCCTAATCGTTAAACTGTGGAAAAATGTGTTGTATTTTTTAGTGAAATTCTGCCATTTAATGTTTTAGGTTTTTAAGAATAAGTTTAGAACATCTTTTAATAACCTCATTGTGTCCGCCCGTTAGTTATTACCAGTATATAGTTACGACTGTTGATATTAATACGATTTCCATTTTAATATTAATATTCATAACTCAAAACAAAAAACTAGAAATGTATTTAACTTGAGACTTATTAATATAAATATTATAATACTACAGTTAAATAAATAAGTAATTAATTTCCTGTTCTAATCCAAACAAATTCATACCAGCCAGTAGTATAGATTCATACTAGCCAATATTAAGACTAAATGGGTTAGTAAGTAGTACCAAATTCTTTTTGGATTGTAGATGGCATTATAGCTTATTGCATTGTATTAAATTACGTTTAGAAAACTAAATTTAGAACTTCGCTGAGTGAGCTTTCCTAACTCGTTCAAGAGTATATATACGCAAAAAATATCATAAGCCATACGTCTACTTATTTCTAGAGAAAATAACAATTTTATATAGTAAATATTATGGATAAGTTGAAGTTATTTAATTTAAAAACTACACATTCATTGTAATTAATATTTGTTGTCTTTATGGATCTTATTTTATACGTTTCAATATTTTATGGAACCAAAGTTGAAGTATTTTTTTTTTAGTGACTGTTAGTGAGCTAAATTATGTGTCGAAATTTATTTTGTTGTATGCCATCATGGAAAAAATTAGATAATATTAAAGGGGAAAAAAACTATCATAATTATAATATAAAACATCTATATATATATAAAATAAGTGTACATTTTGAATAAATTTTATAAATCAAGATCCACCAAACCGATTTCGATAAAATTTTTAGGACATATTGAGATTGATATGTAGATGGTTCCTGTGAAGTTTGTACGCTGTGGGATAAGTGGTTCTGGAGTTATGGCCTCTTAAGTGCATACCTGGTGACATGGCCAAAAACAACAACAACGTCTATACAATTATTTTTATCTATATATATAACCCATAGCAACCATTAAAAAACAAAAATTTCTATCGTAAATCTCAAAATTCCTGTTCGAGCACCTACCGGGGGTGATAATTTCTCTTAGCCTATTAACCAACAAAGAATGTGGCTTTGTATTGGTGAAAGAATTTTCGAAATCAGTTAAGTAGTTTCGGAGTTTATCCCGAACATACAAACAAACGCTATCATTTTATATATTAGTATAGATGAAAATGAATGTTTGTGTGTAGATTAGACCTCTGGGAAGAAGATTAAAAAGGCTAATTTAAAAAGTATTAAATTTGTTTTTTTTTATTCATCGGATTTTAGTACGGTTACGTTAGGCTTTTATATTAATTGATTATATTAATCCTACGTAGGTGGAATTAAGTAAAAATTACAAACTTGGTACAATTTTGATACTTTAGAATTAAATCATTCACTTACGTACAAACAGCTCGGGGTCCGCGATCTATCGTAGGTAGATTGCCTAACTGATAATATACTGCTGAGAATCAGACTTTTTATTCCGGCCAACAGAAAAGTTAAGATAAATTTTGAATACCATACAGCATACGACGTTTTTAAATTCTGTGCCTTTTGAATTTAAAAAAAAAAAATACTTGGGGATTAAAGGATTAATATTAAAGGCTTGGTATATAAATATTTATTTCTTGAGTTAAATAATGAGTTGCTATAATTTTATTTTATATCTAAGCTTTATATATATTAATCTATGAGGTTTTATTAGTGTATCTTAGACTAATATGTTTATTTTATATGTCTTTCTTTATTATGTACATTTTTTTGATAACATTTTTAAACTATATTTGTATATTTAGCTTTATACGTACGTAGAACTTATACTCTATATCTTGTAATTTCTATAATAATAATAATTGTATCATATATTATGTAATAACTCTCTTTCTCCAACACAAGCTTTGCTTAAAGGAGAAAGATAATCGAAAATGTTACTCAATAATAATGTATGTACTTATGTCTTTTTCGATATTTAAAAAATAAAAATAGTATAAAATACACCGAATATTAAATAACGAATTGAACAAAGTTTGAGTCATATAGAATTGGTACATTTAACGGGCAATGAAGTGCCAGCGAAATCAGCTAGTTGTAATATAATATTAAGTAGAGTCATATAGTCTCATAATTAAATTGTGTTATTTTATTATATATATGTTGTGGTCAATCGTTATTTATTGCTGTCTAGGAGACCTATCCTAAATTATATGTATCTCAGAATCAAATCACATTTAATATCCATTAACGTCAATCACTGAGATTGTCTATCCACTATTTGCGGAGTAAAATACCGATTTCAAATTGATGTTATTATTTGTGTGCGGTACAAAAACGCAGTCTATGAACCTAATAATAAAATGTGACCACAACAGCTTTTTTCCATAATATCGATCAGTAATCAGTAATAACGAACCGTTAATCATCACGAGAGCACAAGCACAGGATCATCTTAAACATAATATTATTAAATTAATTACGACCACAGGATATCTGGATTACTTCGATAAAAAAAAAAAACTAAACAATAATATATTTTATTCCTGAAATCGTATTTTTTCAGTTTTTATCACGATTCACTTGATTTGATGTAAACTGCGATCGTCTAGATCGGACGTCCGCGGTGGTGCCATTTGGGGTGTCGCAGCCCGCAGGGTACCTATGCGTTATTCATACCAATAACTAACCTTAGTTATATAAGTTACGTAGGTATTTGAGATACAACGCCAGTTTAAAAACAATAATCAGTAAAAATGATGACATTTCGTCGTAAATGATGTGAAAAAATCGTCTTCAATACTAATTATTTTTAATTTATTATTCGTAAATAGTATTTACTTCGCGATAAAAAAAAAAAACTAAACAATAATATTTATTTCCTTTCAATTTTTATCACGACTCACCTGATATGATGTTAACTGCGATCGTCCAGTTCGGACATCCGCGGTAGTGCCATTTGGAGTATCGCAGCCCACAGGGTACCTATACGTTTTTCATATCTACTATAGTAGATAACATTATTTATCTAAGTTATGTATTATAGTTACGTAGGAATTTGAGATACAACGCTAGTTTAAAAATAATAATCAGTAAAAATGATGAAATTTCGTCGTAAATAATGTGAAAAAATCGTCTTCAATACTAATTATTTTTAATTTTAATTTCTTATTCGTAAATAATATTTATTTTTTATTCCATTATCTTTATATATTATTCAAATAGTTTTATTTAAAACTGTTTAAAAATCAGGGCTTTGATGAACTTATTTGAATAAAAAACACATTGCAGTATAATATGTTTATTTAATATAGAGTTTGGTGGATATAATTTTAAAGTATTATAAAAAATAATGATTATTTTATATAATTATAAATCAGTTTGAAAACCACTAAAAAAATTAATATATTTATTCGACTGGGGACGAAATTCCTTTGCTTTAATATTTTATGCTGGCGCCAGTACCCAGCCGAAATTGTAGCGACTCATAAATCAAAATATAATACAATAGATAGTTAACTCTTCATAAAGTATTGAGTAGCCTATTGTTATGTAATTTTAAGATTATATATTTCATCGAGGGCATAGCCTATAATATATAAATACAAGAGTCAAGAATTGTCAAAAAAGTAACGTTCAGAAAACTGTTGTTAAATGAAAATACTAAAATATGGGATGACCTTCACAGGGAAAGCGATGGTGTCGTATTATGGTTGTGGCAGGTAAGTTTGTATTCCATGTAAAAATAGGATGATTTGACTTTTGTGACCCGGTGGTTGAAAAGTTTGACAAACCTAAGCAGCCTTATTTTAAAACTGAAATGTCACCCCCGATCGAGTGTATTCAATAGTTATGATAGGTAATTTAGAAATATTGACCGAGATCAATGACGTCGATCGTCTTGTGTGCATCAAATATTTATTAATAAAATACAATAATATTGTCTGGGTGTTTGTAAGCGATTCACAGTCAAGTATACCGCACTCGTGGTTCTGAAATTTGGTACATGGGAAATTCTATACCCAAAGGACAAAGGATGTGCAGTGTGGTGCACCTAGAAGAAAATTTTTAAATTTAAAATTTTTTATGCGGACTCACTGCACACGGATTTATTGGCTCGGAAAAATTAATGATATCAGCTGGTACATACATTTACAGTCTTCATTTACTACATCGTTGGTTGCATAAAATAAAATAGTTATTATAACATTTTTGTATATAATTTTAGACCCGTATTTTAAAATTGGTCAAAACCACCTAAATGATTGTGTTAAATATATATGTTTGCAGTTTACCATTTATCGGAGTTTAAGACGGGATAAATTCGCTGGAATTATATAATATTTATCACGAGGGAAACGCCGTGCAGGGACAGTTAGAAGAATGTTCAGTGGTCTGAATCAGCAGAATGTTTCTGTTTGTTCGTTCTCTTCTATTTACTCAACAACTACTGAACCATTTTCAATAAAACTTATATCAATATAGATTCCTATTGAGACTCGATGGAGGGTGCTTATAGCTTATAGCTATAATAACCCCTAAATGCGTTGCTATAGGGTGGCTCACTCAATCCTTTTATATAAAAATGAATGTTTGCCTATCTGTGTGTGTCCTTTATGCATTCCTAAACGGCTGGACAGATTTCGATGACATTTTTCGTGTGTGTTTGAGTGGTTCCCGGGATGATTTATATTCACAATTGGACCCGGTAGATCCGACCCGGGGAGGTGCTCGAACTGGGGTCTTGGGATTAACGGGAGACATTTTTGTTTATTAACGGTTGCTATTGGCTATAGGAGAAATAATTATTAGAAATAATTATTAGAAATTGGTATTTATTATTTTATTGGTTTCTATCGGTTAATCGAGCAGATCAGGTGCAAACATGCATCAAATCGAATATGCACACATTGCCTACCGGGGAGGGCGAGTTGCACCCAAAAGGAGTAAAAAATCTAAATTTTTCAAAGAGTTGTAATCTTCTACAAGTAACGAAGTGTTTGGAATCAGCTAGTAATAATATAATTAATATCTACCATTATTTAATTTGTCTCTGGCAACGCTGTACAGGATCAGCTATAATATTACGACGGTGTTCGCGGAGTATTTCAGAAGACTGTGCGGAACCATATAATATCATTGTATACCACGCGTGCTTATCTAGAAAAAAACAAATACACATCATATTTTTATCTTATCTAGATAAATAAAACTGTTATCTGATTATCAGAAAATAATTAGATAATATGTTTATTAATTTCACATGTTTTTTTTCCATTTTCTTATAACTTTTAATACTTATTTGAAATTTAAAACAAAGGCGCATTCACAATACGCAGGTCCCGCTTTTCGGCAAATCGTGTTAAAAATGATTTTATTTATTTTTTGTTCGTCTATAAGATCTATTTGGGTTATAAAATAATGATTGCACTGCATTTTAGTATTATTTACTTTATTGATAATATTATAATAACATACAATTTAAAAATATTATTATTTTTTATAATGGCGCCCTTCTAGATTAACTTTTAGAGAGTGGCAACTCATTAACAAATTTAGATTAGGAATGAACAAAATGAAACAAAAAAAAAATAAAAAAATAAAATCAAGTTGATTACCCTCCTAGGGCTATCTTTAAATTTTTCGTCCCGCTTTTACAGGATTTTTGTTTAATAATACATGCATATTACTTATTTTTACTTTTAAAAATTAGCAATTCGGCTAAAAATATAATAATGGCCAAAAAAGTAATAGCTTTTATTCCAACAAAACAAACAAAATTATTTTTTATGTTTGAAGAAGAAACTTTCTCTTGTGTAGGGACAGTTAGTTATTTGTACAATAACAATATTAATCTTAACTAACTAACAACTATAGTAATAATAAGCGCATTGAACATTTTTATTTAAAATAATTCACAAATATTTATTATAATTTATAATATTAATGCCAAATATGTTTTGTAATAACTATTTGCCTTTAAGTGTTGTGATTATGGTGTTATGTTAACATCGACACGGTGTTAAAGTCATTTGAACTATATTGTAACGTGACCTTTGTAAAAATTTAACAAATAATGTTATGGGTTTGGAATTCAACGAAACCGGCTTGAATATGAAATGTTAACAACAAAATAAAATGAAACCCACGTGATTCATCCGTAAAAAATTGAATCTAATAATTTGGTACCATACAAAAAGAGAATTCAGCAAAGGAATAACTAGAAAATAAATAATATATGAACTTCCAAACGGAAGTCTCTGGTCGAAATATCTACTTCACACACCAGCTACGTCGTAAACACGATTAATGATAGTAGGTACTATATCATCTTTAATCATGCTCGATATTATACCTAACTCTAAGTATGAATTTTTAATTGAATACCAATTTTGGAGAAAATAAATAATTTCTCATCGAAAATAGACACCGTTTACATTGCACTGCGTTTAATTAGAGCTCAACCGTCAACCGTGGTTAGGGTCATATAAAGTAATTAAATAATTCGTTGAGGTTATGCGTTGTTGTTAAGCACTGAATAGCTGCTTCATCACACGAAAACATTATAAATTTAATCTGAACATCAAAAATTAAACTTAACCTTTATTATAGTTTTACTAAAACATAAATGTTATCATGATCATTTTTTTTTTTTGGCGGGTGGGAACATTTTAAAATTCTTAAATATAATAAATACTTTTTTCTCACTCCCTTTCAAAAAGTTACAATTCCAAGACAGACAATATTACAAATGTACCTACTTTGGAATTTTTTTTTTAAATAATCTACTTTCATACTAATAATAATAAGTTTATTGCGACATCAAAAATTTTTAACATCAAAATTTACTTTATGAGAACAATATTGCAGCAACCCCCGGCAAGCAAAGCTTGTCCCGGGGGAAAAGTTCTTAAAAATATAAATAAGAGAACAATATAATAGAATTAAATGGTTCAGAATACATATAAATAGTATTTAAAGACAGATATAGGAATAGTAAGGTTTATTCCGTTTTAAAGTAGTCTTAAACAAGAATAAATTAATGTAAAATTTAATAGATATTTTATGTAGTAAATAACAGAATAAAGTAATAATAATTACGAAAATATGAAATATAAGTGACATTATAAAATAGTTAAATTCGTGCACAAACTAAATCTAAAAGTTTAATATATTTATTAAAGGTAAATAAATTATTATAATCACTTTTATTTAAATTAACAGAAACACATAATTTCTGGCCAACATAAAATACACTTTTTCGTCCATAAACTTTTGCATAATCAAGTAAACGTATATCACTATTTTGTTTGAATCTAGTTTTATGTACACGATCAAAAATAGGAATTAAGTGTTTACGTTTACATAGCTGGATTAAAACAGAGACACTATAACGTGATGCTGTGTATTAAGATATCTGTACATTTTTATAGTCCTATTATTATAATTGTGATGATCAAAGTGGTCTTTAATTTTTCTATAATTATTCTTCAATTGATTGGAAGTCGGTTGCCAAGAAAAATATATTACGATTTTATTATTTTTCAATTGGGAGGGTGCTCGAGGTCTCGGTTTCCAGTATATATAGTTTCGACGAATGTAACCAGTTCACATATTGAAGTTTCCGTAACAAATCTAATGATAAATACATATTATAATATATTACGTATAATATAACCATGTGTACGATACACATGAATATTATGTACACCGTAAACATTTTTCATTTCTAATATCGCATGTCTTCGGCGGAATCACGCGCTGGCCAAAAGGAAGAAAACAAGTATTATGGGCAGTTACAACAGCGGCCGTGACGGAGTTGAACTGTACGAAACGACTATTCTAGTGAAATAACGAACACTGCTTAATAATGTACTAATGTGTGTTCTGAGATTGATTCGTTTCGACACGTAACACAACGTCGTTTTCCAATGATAATAATATTAATATGTGTCCGAGTATCATGACCTAGAACTCGCGCCGGTCATCGAACCGTTATGATATTATGGCAATAATTGAAAAATAATATTTTAATCGCACAAACATAATAATATTATAATGATTAGAACCGTCGACGTTAATGTTATAATTCACGTTGGCGAAATCGATCTCGGAATCGCCCTCGGCCACCGCTGCTGTTATAATTCATATTCAATCCTCCACGTCGATCTTTGGCCGGAAGATTGTACATTGTAACGCCGCGACGTTATCGTGTCCGTCGTGGAGGTAGATCGGCCGCGATCGTACGCGATCGATAACCGATCTAAATAACGACTCGCGTACCCGACCGGCCTGCAGACGCAGTTCGCACGCGGAACCGGACAGATTTATACATTTTAAAATTATTACAATTTTAATATAGCTGTCGGCGGTCCGAGCTGTTTGACCGACGTCTCGCCATGGAGAACGCGACGAATATCCACTACACGGCCCTAACGTCCAACTATTCGTTCTCGTTGTTTAAGGTAATGATATTATTATACGCCCCTCGTAAGCACTACCCGTGGACGGAAAATCTTCGACGGTCCCTGCGCGAACGTTTTGAAAACGTCCTCGACAGAGGACTCGAGAAATCAGTTAGACGCATGTCGTGGCTGGTATTAGTGACGACTTCACGGGGTTATCGATATACTTTTTTTGTAGGAACTCAGCAGTTCCGTCGAAGGCAACGTTTTCGTGTCCACGTACAGCATACAGTTTCTGTTGTTGCTCCTGGCCTTTGGGTCCAAGTCTAAGACCAGCGATCAACTCAAGACGGTCTTACATCTGTCCAAAGACAAACAACCGAATTACGAAAACATCAAATCGATGATAACAAAACTCGAGGTATGTAAAAAAAAATATCCTCAATCTGTAACGTGGTTACATAGTGGTATTCAATATTTTGAAGTTATGAAATTATTTAAAAATGTATAATCATCAATAATTTGTAACTTTTAAATACAGTTTACGAAGTGGGAGGAACTAGGAAGTACTTTTCAATGTATAGTAATTTTATGGCTTTATATAAATATAACTAATAATTATTTTCATTAGTTTAAACAAAATTAGATGGAATTGTATTTTTTCGTTTGATATTTACTTTTTGTAATAAAGGGTTCTTATATAAATTATTCAAACAAAATGAATTAAATAGGCATTATACACTTATCCGATATTATATATTCTTAAAAAAAAAAATAATAAAAAAATATTAGTATACGACGTTGAATACAATAAAACGTTAAATATTCAATAGTATAATTGATTTTATTAATCATACGTTATACGTAAAATTAAATAATACACGATATTAGAATTATTTTCTTCTATCAAATGTCAAATATAAAATATAATATGAAAATATTTTTTTAGTATGATGATTAGGTTGATAACTAGTAATTCGTACAACGTCTTGTTTATAAGCAATTAAATTAACACATATTCGTAAAAGAAATTATATAATAGTAATTAGCAATTTGATGAGTCATTCGTTTTTAATGAACAGCACGTCTCATAAAAAATATTAGTATTTATCAGTGGATATTAGATAATGTACCTATAAATAGTTTATTTAAATTATTAATTTCATGATAAAATTCAAAATAAAAAAAATTACGCGATGCTCAGTATTCAAACAAAAAATTTAAATCCTCATAATATTATTAAAAAAAAGGTTTTATAGTTTTAAAACAAAAAAAATTGATTCAGAAAAATATCTGTTGGTTAAACAATACTCTGCAAAAATGTATTGTGCATTGAAGCATGAACGATTTTATTTATTTAAATTTATATTTTTTTGAACTGTGTACAGCAGTTTAATATTTTGTAATCAAGTGTATGTCAGTTATTGATTTTTTTATGCAGTTTATTTTACCAGTTTTTTTTTCTGCTCATAGTTTCAGACAAGTAGTTCATTATATTTTTGCTTTAGCACACTAATTATTAAGGACTGAAAAGTTTATAGTTGAATTAATTTTTCTTAGGTACCCGGCCATTTGACTGTCGCTAATGGAATTTTCTCGGACAAAGCATTCAGTTTAAATCCGGAGTACACGAAAAATACTCAAAAGTACTTAAATTCCGAAGTGAGAAGTGTTGACTTCTCCGGTAATCCTACGTCCGGGGAATCGGAAATAAACAAATGGGTCAATAGCAAAACAAATGGGAAAATTTCGGGAATTTTCAACCCCGGTAATAATCGAATAATTATAGTTGTATACTGTTTCGTCGATGGAGTCGTCCACTAAAATAAAATATGTTCTTGTGGTCTATAATAATCATATTATAATAATGTGCCTTCAGGAGACATCAAAAAGGAAACAGTTTTGGTTTTGGCGTCGGCCGTTCACTTCCAAAACTTGTGGAAAAAAGAATTTGTGGAGACGAAGAACGCGAGCTTCTGTCTCACGGCTAAGAACCACATCGATATCAAAATGTTACACCAAACCGGTCACTTCAAATACTACAAAGATGATCACCTCAAGTTCGCAGCCGTCGAAATACCGTACAAAGTACGACTATTACGCAAACATTAATATTATTGAAAACGTTGAGCCCTCTCTCTTTTCTCGCAGCTCCTAAATAACCACTATCGGGGGGTTTTTTTCCACTAGGGTTTCGATCTTAGACATTTCCTAGATATCATTTCAAAATTAATACGTTTAACATATTATTTGGTGTTCGGGGGACGAGGGTCGTTGGATTGTTACACGGTTAAATCCTAATAGATTCGCAAAATAGATAGTTTTCCCCCAGTTTTAATTTCCCAGATATATTTTCCTACTCTCGGGCTTAGACACTTGCCCACCCACCTCTAGTCAAATACCCTAAACATTCACCGCCCCGAGTTTGAATCATTGTCGTTTTATTGCATAATGATATACTAATCGAGTCCTGTAACAGGCGGGAGGTTACGAGATGCTGATCATATTGCCGGACAAGATGGACGCTGTAAAAGACTTGGAGGCCGTGTTCCTGAAGAGATCCAAAAACTACGCGCACTTGCTGAGCAACATGACCATACACAACGTCGAGTTGGACGTACCGAAGTTTAAGTTCCAATCCGAAATGGATCTCGAAAAAACGATGCGGAAAGTGAGTGTACAACACATACCTAGTTATATGCATGCGTTTACTTTGAATTTGATGATTCGATTGGTAAATATAAATATTTCGTTAGTACGTGCAAAACCACCTTGACGATGTTGTCGGCGGCCGTCGAGTTTTACGGGTTTTTTTTTTTTTTACTATTTGACGCACACGCTCGAGACAATGTTTTTTCTTCTTCAGCTAACAAACAGGAAAATCAAATCATTTTATAAGTGTTGTTTATTTCGATAAAATCAAGTCGGAAGGTCATGTTGTTGTTTTTTTTTAGTGATATCGTTAGCGCTCCGCGATGGTTTCCATACAAATATCTGTCAAATCTACTAAAAGTTTTAATTTGTTTTTAAATTAAAAAATTAAAGCGAAAAGTGAAAAAAAAAACATTCCTATAATAATATTCTAGCATAACTGTTATCCAGGAACCGTTTGATTTAGATTTTCTTTTAAGTCTGTCGATTTGAATGCAGAGTTTCAATATTTTCTAGCGAAATTCACATTGGTCAAGTCATTAATAACAATATGTAATACATTAATTTAAATGTATTATATATTTCGCTATGTGAATGTCATGGTACATCAGAGAACATTGTATCGACTCAACTTTGTAACCATGTTATCATGTCTATGATATTGTAGCTAAGTCATTAATTATTTAACTTATTCAAATAAAAAGTACATTCACCTATTTCAAACTGCAGATATACATCTAAACGGGTTTTTCGATTAATATGACAATATTATAATTTACGATGCAGAGAATATATTTTAAATATTTGTGTACCTACATATTTTTCACAGCTTTTAATAATTTAATATTTGATGCACAAAATTTTTTTTTACGCAAACAAATCGATCCCATTGTGGATCCAACCATTTTATTAATTTACTTTTAGTAAAAAATCATATCGATTTCCTCATCATAGTATTATTGATAGTTGTTGATTCGATTTTCTCGTCGAGTCTAGATTACCTAATCTATCATTATTAAAAACTTTTTAAGCATAATATACTGCTTGTCTTTATGTGCAAAGAAAACTTGATTGTACTCGAGTAGATAGTCTATATATTATTATATAATGTTATAATCGCGTATAGTAAAATAAAAATTAGACATTGATCGAAGACAACGAAAAGATATAAAAGGTTAGATCAGGAAGGTCGGTACATTGAGATTGTGTTCTATAAGAGTTATTAATAATAAATTCGTTATACTAAACTTTGTAAGTATTTAAGACGCCTACCATTGACGATGAAATTAATTTTCAAATCTGTTCGACTTCAGGACGAGTAAAATAATTTTCAATCTTATCGATTCACTGAAACTTTTCTATTTAATAAAATACTAATTAATTTAACTGTTCGTTCATATTTTACTTTAATTTATAGATTGTAGTATAGATTCATAAGATGAATTATAGTTGAAAGATGTTTAATCTATCTGTTATTTTATGTTAATAGGGTTGAAATAAACAATGTGTAGGTTGCAATTTCGAGTACCTACGTTGTGATAACATATAATATTTGTTTTTATAGTTTTAACATTATCCAGTCAGCTTTTTATAACGTCAAGTGTGGACTTATAGAGAAAGTAATTTATTGAAAAATATGCTAGGTTTTCATTTTTATATTTGCAAACCTTTCAACATGTCTTACGTTATGTGCCTTCGAATTAAAAAGTTATTCGACGTATTTTTAGTTTTAGTTTTTCGTATTTTGCACAGTTATTACTATTTAGTATTTACAAATGGGTACTACATAACTACATTTCTTGAAATTTATTTTTTATTTAAAGTATAGTTTCAATGCTTATTATTCTCGATGAAAATAGTAATTATAATCTTATATCAAGGTCTCGATTTTTACAATTTAATAAAACAACAATCTATTCTATCAATATTGTTTTGATTCGTAATGAACTCTATTGTTTCTTAAATAATTCAAAAATTTTAATGAAGTTGATAAATGAAAACACATAGTATATTATTTTGACTTAATTTTTGTAATTTGATTTGAACTGAAGATTATATTATCTGATTTTTTTTCATATTAAAAAAATGAAACGTTTTGTTTATGTCCAGAGAGGGAACTTGCACTTATCTTTATTTTAAATTTCTTCGTTTATTAAAAAAAAAAAAACTTTTCATTTTAGTATAAAATATTATACTGTAGGTAGTATACATATATTAGTATATTACCTAAAATATATTTTTGCCGATTTTGAATTTGATATAATCATAAAATATCGTCGATATAATATTGAAGTTTCTATCACTGCAAGGCGTTGTCTATACTTGAAAAAGATAACATGTATAATGTATACAACGACGATTTTCCGAATGAAATATTCAATTTTTTCGCGATACCTAAAAATATTATTCTTATACTATTATCATGTGTAGGTGACCCAAAATAATTAGTTGGCCACCTCCAGGTTGAGAATTACTACCAAGGCAATATTTTTTTCGTGATTCGTCTAAATAATATTTTTACCACGGTTTTTAGATTATTTCGTAGCGCATATCAATGTTGTTTATTTTTTTCCATTGGTGGAAAAACTATATATTTTTTGATAACCCATATATTTTGTTCGTATTATTTATTTAAATCGTGTGAATTGTCTGTTCGGTACAATTTCGGCGTAATGACTGTCAGTCGACTGCTCCGTTTTCGACAATTATAAACGTCGGCGTAAGCAATATTACGCGTAACTAATTTAGTATTTACAATGTTCACCGAGTCAACATGATCATAATATATTACAATATTAGGGACGAGATACATTTAGGTTACCTTGAATCACGTCCGTTTCCAAAATCAAACGAAATATTATAATTGTATGATAATATTTATACACGTTCTGCTTATAATGCCCAATCACATAGACCGCCAACAAGCTATAAACCGTGTCCTCATAAGATTAATAATTGGCCACACCTACTGCCGAGATAACGTCTCATTATATCGATCTACACAATTTTATTTTGTTTTCGACAGTTGGGTCTAACCGAAATGTTCTCGCCGACTGCCGATTTCTCCGAGCTCAGTTCTTCGGGTGCCGGCAAGTTGAGGGTTAGCAGCATGAAACACAAGACTTACGTGGACGTCAACGAAAAAGGCACGGAAGCCGCGGCCGTTACCGGTAAGTCCTGAACGTTGTTCGAAGTATTTCGACATTTTTACACTTGTTTTTTCGACTTACTCATACGGTTTTGCCACAGGTGCCAGCATCGAGAACTACAATCTGGAATACATTCCGAAAGACATCAAGAAAGTCAAATTCTACGCGTGTCATCCGTTCTTGTTCATCATCAAGAAAGACAAAGACATCATTTTCATGGGTAGACTGTCCAATCCCACCGCGTAAAACTCAATACCATCATTGATATCACAATGCAGTGATACGTATTTTATAATTTCGAGAGACTTGTATAACGCCTAGAGATAAGATTTCTACGATTGTTTTTACATCGATAATGATATTATAATTGTAACGACGATCGTAATTTTTATAAGATATATATATATTTTTTTAAAGAGTCAATAAATATATAGAACGCAAAATTGTAGAAAAGCGAATTTTTATTGTGTGTGTCAAAAATATTATATATTTATAATTTTGAAATCGTATTGCTGTCAAATAATTTTACTGTCATTTATGTTTTTATTCATAATATTTCATAATTATTGCGATATTATATACGGTCAGGCGGGGCAAGAGCCTAACGGGGTTAGTGCCTAATCGGGTTATAAGAAATACAATTTTTTTTATTTCAAAGTTGATTTCATAAAAATTATGAAGTTGCACACTAATCAAATGTTGTAAAATGTTAGTTACATTGAGGTTACCCAACACGCGGTCAGTTGTAGTCGCATATGCTTCGGAATGGCCGTCCCGATGGTGGACGCGAAGACGACGTGTGTTGTGGTATTAATAATTTTATTGAGTAGGCACTGCATCGTCGGAATCAAAAAACAAGTTTGATTGTTTTCTAAAAATTATTTCTTACGAATCCCTTGAAAAACTGAAAAAAAAACCTTGAAAATTATTGACCTAGAAATAATCGGACGGATTTAATGGTGCTTAGAAAGTTATAAAATATGAATTTTTAATATATTACAACGGGAAGTAATAAATATTTATAGACTTTTAAAACTAACCGTTTTTAGTTTAATAGTTTTAATGGAAATATTATCATTTCGAAAAATCCAACGCGAACAAATAAGCAGGTCGTATAAACACTGCAATACGCGCAGTTTGAAATATTATTGTATCGACTGCGCTTAAAAGATTTACGCAAACAGTGAAACAGTCCAGAGTAGTAGTTATCGTTAATGCTCAAAACAAAAACAAAAAAAAAAAAACGAAATCGTAAAACTTATAGCTTCGGTGCAGTGCTTAGAATACTAAAGTCACGATGTCGTGTTCAGTGAATTATATTATGGAAGCAATTTTAGACTTCATAATAAAACGTTTTATTACCGTTGCCCGTTGATCGATTTTTTTTGTATTTTTGTTTTTTTTGTTTCCATAAAAAACAAATTACTATCCATGCGCGTATAAATTATCTCCGTCGACGCATAAAAATCGAAATTTTCGGCGATAAAAGTAACGGAGAAAACGTTTCGCCAGTCCGCCGTAGTGAGCCGAAGCCGCTTCGTTTAGGTGTTATATTATTGTATAGGTATTATAATATTATTATACTTACTACGCAGCTCGCGCATAAAATACACGTCGAATAATCGTGATGTCTCGTACGTGAGAGCAGCAGTATTTTTACCCCTCACAATTATTAATGTTTTAGTCTTATCGTGCAGCCGTCGATGATATACCCAATTTGAATATTTAAACGCTGAAAAACGCGACGAGTTTCCGAAAACGATAACATCGTCCTCTCTACAGCGTCTCGATATGCGATCGCTCTGCGTATTATGCACATAATATATAGTACGTACCTATTCAAAGGGCGATCGAATGTAATTTTCACGGGGTGGGGGGGGGGGGGGTGACTGATTTTTAACACGCACTATTCGATCGTTAAAATAAATATAATATTTATGGTTAAGAGATCACGAATGTCGGAATACAATAGTCGCGGAGGGGTCTGTTTCTCTCAACCCCCTCCCCAACTGTTTGACCACCACTGCATCTTATTCGGTATAGTATAATTATGATGTATCTGGTTAGGGCGCACGTAATTAGACCGGATCGTCAGTCCAAAATTTTATCGATAAATCAAAAACGACGTTTGAGTGTAATATTTTAACGCGTTATCACCTGTTTACAGACACATACTATAAAAGGTGTGAAAATAGGGGAGGGTTAAAATAATTTTTACCACGAACCCTCGGGAGTTACCGTCCACGTGTGACATATTCTGTTCATTAAACTTTTACAAACGTATTGTCGAATCAATAAAACAGATGGATAATACTATATTATATTGTTATAGATGAAAGTAAATATGTTGACAGTTATCATAAAAAATGATTTATTCAAGGTCTTCAATACTTTTCGGTTTTCTGAATACCAAAAATTTGTTGCATAAACAGTAATTTTTTAAAGCGATTAAATTTGAAAAAAAAAAATCAAAATCCAAACTACAATTATTAGTGATTATTGTGTTGAATAAATTGCTCGGGAAAATTGGAAGTGTTAATTTGAAACATAATAATATACGCGTGAGTGTGGCGTAGCATCGCCGAAATCGCTCCGCCGATTTGCGCTTAGGTGGCCAAATCATTAAAATATTATTATTATATAGGTCACTGAGAGAACATCAGCTGACGAAACGGACCTTTTTGAATCGAATTTTTATTATAATATAATCGACTGGAAGTGACCAATAATACAATATAATAATATTAAATTATCAGAAATCGTTTGCAGTGAATCATAACATTATTTTGTCAAAGAATTTCACCATCGGACGCGCTAACGGAGATGGGTTCGCCGTGGTTTCGATAAGTTAATATGACATTATTATTATTATGTGAAGAACAAATCAAAAAGTAGCATAGGTCGTAGGTGGTCCTGTGCTTTATTTTTTATTTTTTTTTTTACGAGTGTGGAGGCGGTTCGTAATGATTTCATCCGAAAAAATTGTGTGTGCGACACCGACCGATAATATTGTTGTCGCGCACTATAATTTATTTCCAGGAGGTGTTTGTAACGACGGACGGTATTGTGAAGACGTCCTGCAAGCACTTTACTTATGCTAACCAAACGTACCTGAAATAATAATAATAATAATAATAACATGTTACCTAATCACCCGAAACCAGTGGCCGTTGTCGGTCATCGTTGCGATTCAATGATGCATAATTCATCGATATGTATATATTATGGTATATTAATATCCAACATCTAACCTACGGAAAATACGAATTTATTATTAGACGTGGTTCATTCATTCGCACGATGATGATGCAATACGATTTCTGCGCGTAGAGTAAAATGTCAAACGAATATTAAAATATTTTTTTTTTCATAAAAAATCGCCTATATTATATTTTTAAAGATCAAAAAAAAAAACAAATAAATATAGGCCTTTTCTCCGGAACATTAATATCAGCATCGAATCAGAAAAACCCAATGAATATATTTCAATATACATTTTACGAAAAGCGCCAACCGTGGTTTTTTTTACCATTCAGTTTGTCTACGGTCAGGTCGATATAATATTATATATATATACGGTTTTTCATCCATCTTAAAGTATTTTAACATTTATTTTCGTATAAATATTTTTCGTCATAAAAAAGGTATAACAATATAATATGTACTGTACTACTGTGATTATTTATATATTGTAATAATTAATAATACAAATTAAAATATCATCACCTAATAATAAATAAATACGAAAACATCGTAGACGTATACAAATCGTATTATTATGAAGTGTTATTTTTTTTGCGGATGTAAGTTTTCACCTAGAAATAAAAATACTCCCGCACACTTGTGGTACACGTGAAACAAAGTACACCCATGTTCATCCTGATTCACCCAGCATGCTCACCGTCTTATGAAAAAATTGGAGTTGAAATATTCTTGATATTTTTTGATTTTGGAAAGCTCAGTATAATATCATGATAATTATGTTGTATTCAATATTCTAGTTTTTTATTCACAAAAAAAATTTGATCAATAAATCAAAAATGTATTTGATAATATTTTTTTTTATACTTACACATTACGACATATTATGGCAGTCATTATTCGCATCTAACACCATAAATCATGTAATTACAAACATTTTATATTTAATGCCATATTTTGTTAAAAATTAACTTTTTAACTTAACTTTAACTTTGAAACAAGTTTATATGCCCACCTTTACCTATATCTTGTGCCGTATGTCAATGTGGAGATTTCAGCACAAGCGGATGCGTAAAATAAATTGGCACATTCTGAAAGGTTATTAATAATTGTGAGATTAGTTTAATTGACATTGAATTGTATATTAGTTGATCACAAAAATCCACATGCGATATTGAATCCAATAATCCATCGATATGACGGTCCCTTTTCGCATTCTGTGTTCCTTTTAAATCTACCTAGGTAAGCCATGCTGGTCCTCTCAAGTCTGTGTCCAACATCGACCTCGTTATAATGTATTGAACCGTTTGTGCGCGCTTGATTGAAGTCAGTAATATACGGCAATTTTTCCCGAAAAAAATTCAATCATCGGAAGCGACCGCCAACAGTGTAGGAGTTTACGGCACAACATCTACAGGATTTATAAATTTTTCAACTCAGATTGGACAAGGTTGCTCAACAATTTGAAAAAAAAGCTATAGTATTGTAACATAACTTTCGTGCGAAAATGAAAGTTAGAATTAGTAGTTAAAGCGACCATTATTATAATAATAATAAAATACATACATTTATTTATCGTACTAACCTTACACGAACTTGAACGTGCTTAAAGAAGAGACAAAATCGTTTGGAATTCTGATTTTTATGATTTAGTTAACGTTGAGTTATTATATTATGCAATCGCAATAATGTCATATTAATTTGAAAATAAAAAATGTGATTTAATTTATAATCAAGTTTAAAACAATTATTGGGTACCCCGCTTGGAGGAAATATTTTTCTCGAAACCGTGTAAGTTATCGATAATGAAAAGTAGGTTATCTGTGTGTTTCGATAATTAGGATAGTCCACGGGCAACTACAACTGCAATGTTCATCCTGCACCGATTCGAAGACGGCATCGTACATGAACAATATGTAGCAAAGCAAAATGGTGTGCAGCGATCCACTGCGTATTAATTAGTGTGCGCACCACGCTGTACAACAAAAAATGAAACGAAAAAAATATTAGAAAAAAATATTTAAGACTAATTGTTAGCAAAGAAGAAGAAGAAGAAACAAAAAAAATCAGAAAACCATTTCCAACCGTACACGGGTATTCCACAATATGGCCACGGTGTAATTCTTTACGAGATGTGGTCATAATTACGACTTGATTCACTGTAGTTTGCAGTGTCTGTTAATAATCAAAGTTTTACTATCTGTAATTATGATAGTATTCGAGTGAAGAAATGTTTTAAATTTTAAGTACTATTAACTTCCAAATGTATTCTGCAGCTTGACGTGCTCGAAGACGAGGACCAAATGTACAGAGTAGTAATAATTGCAGATGGACGTTAATTATATCATTGTCCCAACCTTTACGAGCAAACCGTCGTCAATCGACTTTATTCGTAACGATGTCTTTTTTATGAATGTTAAATAAAAAACGTATTTTGATTTAAAATAAAGTTATAGATTAAACGTTATCCATTTATGCATATTGCGCATATTTTATATAGTATATACAATAAATTAATATTAAAATATAATTCGATAATTAGGACATAGATAATATGATAGAGTAACGAGAGAAGAATAATAATAATAGACTGTGGAATATTATACTGTTTGTGTAGTATGGCAGCGAGAAGAGTAAGGACTAAGGAGGGAATTTATTGACGTAGTCAGATTTGAAAGAAATTCCCATATAGCGATGTACTACAAGGTAATAATATGATAGTATTGGAGACAGCAGCAAAGGAATGCATAAGACATAATTTGGTCTGAAGGACAGAGTTGGGAAAGGACTCGTGCAGGGTTTTTTTATTCGAGGGACGAGGTGGTTCGACTGATTGGTATTATGCAAGGCACTCGAGGACGGCTTTGTGTGTTGGAAGTCCTTTGTAGTTGGAAGTCCCTTCACATAGGGATCACTTGGCTCGGCTGCTCTCGTTTTATTGCAACACTCGTCTGAGAAGTGCGATCTTCTCCGAAACCGACGCAATCACGATTACAGCGTACTTTGAGGTGTGTCCGCACATCTGGCAGTCATTATACACCGCGGTGGACTCGGTATTATAAGGTATTTCCTTCTCGATCGCAGTGTACCCGTGATATATTATCGGACAGGATAGATTGAGAATATCCTAATTGTCATAATAATTATCGTCTGAAGGAGTTCAGGATCGAGGAAGACGGAAACAGAAGAAGCATTTCCTCGTCTATTTTGACGTTCGCCACACGTTGGACCGAACGACAGGTATTACTGCCTAACGAGACCATTTTTCATGGAATTCTACGAGTCGTCGATATCTAGTGAAAATTAGTTTACAAGTACCGATCATTAGCATAGTCTGCGGACAACTGTGGCCGATATCGAATGAGGATGCACTGTACGTAAACAATATCGAGTAGGCGGTATGGCGTACGCTGATTGGCTGATTATTTTTTTGAATTTGTTATTGTTTGATAATTTATAAATGAAATTATTTATATTTACTATTTAGACACGATTGTTTTACATTTTTTTCTCTCGAATAGGCGTAGCTATAGATATAATAATATTATACTATTTAATTGTTTTCTAAATATCTTTATCTAAATACCTTTATTCAATAATTATATTAATTGCGAACAAAATATTATATAGGTAGATAATAATATGTGCGAAATAAAAATATTGTCTTGTTCCGACAACAAAATTCGTTTGTATTATAACTTTGTGCTTTGTAATCGTACGCTTACAAACGAATACCATAATTATTCTGTGATTACGACTCATATTAGAAAGTGATGGGTGTAGTTACTTGTAAATCCGTTCCCAATTAAAAATAATTTATTTTTAGATGTCAAGTTTTAATAATTTTTTTTTTTTATTTGATACGTTCCCGGTACATTATTATATGTTCCACAACTAAAAATCAACATTCTAATTTTTTTTATTAGGCATCGACTGCTAAGGTTATTAGCTTACAAGTTTTATAATGGTTTACATTATACGATTTTTTATTCATACATTATTGATAAGATTTAAGTGGTATTATACAGGTATTATATAGGTATAATATTTATTATTTTCAAAGACATTCTAATAATACCTAAACTATCCAAGCTTATAATATATTATAAAATATAACTTCATTTCATTCGTGATTTTTAATTAATAAACTCAATCTAAAATGTTTAGCTACATGTTGAGAATATTCATAATAATAACTTTTATGTCTTGGAAATCTAAAAAAAATATTATGATATTTATAATTGTATTAAAGATACACGAGAATACACTTTGTATAAAAATTTAAAAAGAAAAACTTAATTAGGCGCCTACGTATTAATATATTATTTTAAGCTTATAAGCTATATAATAAATAATTATTTTCATAAAAAAAACAACGAACATCGTGAATTTAGATATAAAATTAAATTAAAATAAAATAATTATAAATTAAAATACAACACTTGGTAAATAATTTATAATAAAGAAAGTTTGCAATTTTAATTTTTAAGTAGCTGCACGCTATAAACCATACATATAGTATACTTACAACTATATTTTGTACGGCATGCACGAAAACTAATAGGAATAAAGGTACCACATAAGATAAAAGTAATCTCTGCTTAAACGTAAATACGTGGAACTTGGTCACGGACCTTTTATGAAAGTATGTGGATGAAGTATGTTGCTTTTATCACGAAGTTAAAACAATATTATTTGAAAATCATAAAAAATGGTTTTTGATTTATTATTTACTTGAAATTACCTTTGATATACGACGAATATATTTTTATTTCTTAATCGCGATTTTCTACATACCTATTATTTTTGTCGCGATGGAGGAAATTCGTTTTAAAGTTTCGGCCAGAATATAAGCAAGTCAGCGTGGGGCGAAATCGTGCAATGAATTGTGTGTACACGTTATTTAATTAAATTTTTTAATGCTAGCTATGAAAAGATAAAAATTATGAATTGATAAATGAAAAAATAATTTACACATTTTCGGGATTTTGAAGAATTTTGTCAACGTTTTTAAATGCATATAAAAAATAACCGTGCTTGTATATCTTGAATATTTTTGAACTGCTATTGAAACATCATGGACATCATCATGAGGACTCTTGAGTTAAATTATCAAGATATTTTACTGAGTGAAAAAGTTTTTATCGACAAAAATTTGAAAAACGATCTCAAGGCTCAAAACGAGTCTAAAATATTTAGAAATTATGTATAAAAATTATTATATCGGTGAACATTTCTGCTTTTGTTCTGATTACTTGGTTTTGTATAAATTGGTGTCTTTGATAAATTTTAGTAGGTTTTAGATGTTTAGAAGTTCGTTGTTGAGGCCTTCGGAGTAGCTACTTGAGATGTTGTATTTTGAGCTTACTGAAAAATGTATAATGAAAAAATAATAATAAATATATCTTATTTATAAACATCAAATAAAAATAAAAATAAAAAAATCTTTATTTACAGTTAATTTCCAGATGATTACCTTTACATTATAGTTTCGTCGAATCTATAATGTAATGTAATATTCATGTATTTTTTTTATTCAATATTAAAATTTGTACGTTATGGGAATTTAATTTTAAAGTTTCGATCACTAGACTAACATTCAAGTAACAGCTAACTACCATGCTCGATCGCGTCTGCACTTCCTCGAATTCGGTAGTATATACACGACGGTATAACAATTTTGAGTAGGCGAGGCATTGACTATAATAGTACGCTGCGATTGGCCTACAGTTTTTTTTCAATTTAATTTTTATTAAAATACTTATTTTGTAATCAAACAATTAATGAAAAACTTTAATGTAGTTGTGAATGTTGGAGTAATATTCCATGAATTACTAAAACGAGTTACTTAATAAGCAGTAAAAATAATTTTTTCAAGAATAAATACTTTTTTTAACTTTGCTTTTTTAATTATTTTGAGAGTTGAGAATCGTGGTATACATTAGTTTGTCACGTTATTGCAAGTTTGGGTCATAACATCGCCCAAAAATCTGAACTAAAATCTGATAGTTCCAGACTTCACTTGCTCTGTGCTATAATCCGATTAAAATTATCTACTTCTGCGAAATTCTTTAAAAACTCGTAGGTACCAAGACTATACACTGGTCATATGGGGTTCAACTAAACCTTTAAGTTTTAGAACGCTTAAAGCGTTTCAGTCCATTTGTCTTCGTCAAATTGTCTCCTCTCCGTGATGTATATAACGAACAATAATCTCCATAAAGACCTCAAAACACCAACACTAAATCAGCTTGCAAAAAGTTATAGTACCTCTCACTTCACCAAAGTGTTCAAAATCACCATAATCTACTAATTAAACTCTCCCAAAATCCCAACAGACGGCGAAACAGATGCTGGCCTAGGGACTTGTGCTCCAGTTTTGCCCAATTGATCGCACAATCTTTGCATTGTGCTAATAAACATTTTAAATTATTTATTGTACACAACGAACTTGTACGGTTTGTATGAAAATAAAAAATATCATAATATCGTCATATCATTTATATCATTATTATTGGGAATATGAATTGAATTTTCACATTATCAGAAACATCACGGGTTAGTATTAACAACGAGAGAATCACAGTGGGAATAAAACATTATTTACTATAAAATAAAATGTGAACCCAATTCGTGTGTAAATTTTAGTTTTTATATACTTTTGTACTTTATGTCGTATCGGAATGGACGAAAAACATATCAAAGTGCACCTAAAAATTATGACGTGTAATTAATCGATCACTCGGTATCGGCGAATTAAGCCGTAAATACGACGACGATATGCTCATAATACCTTACCCTGTGACGTCGGGCGGCGCGCGACACCAGTCCAAAGACAATGGCACATCATAATATAATATAATAGGCACGCACACATTAAACACTCGGTGACAATTTTGTACAAGGCGATTTGAAATTCCATTGTGTGGCGTGAATTTCGACAGAGAATTTCAGCTATTCGGTCGCGGCATCGCGTTCCATAATGGTTCTCTCATCAAAGTAACAACAATTTGTCGTCTCCGGTGCAGCCGGAACATAATATTATCGCCGCCAAGTCTCTTCGGTCCACCGTCTATTAATACCACCGTCGTCGTCGTCAGCATTATTATTATTATTATAATTTTGAAGTCTGTATATTCACTCTGTAGTCGTAGTGGCGTATGCGATATTTCGATGTCGTGTTATATCGTATGTCGTCCGTGTCCCACCCGAACGTCTAGGTTTCAAAATATAAGACAGCCGAGGCGAATATTAGCCCGCAAACAATATAATTAAACACCTGATAATGTGTAGTTGTGATATTGTTACGCACTGTCGTGTCGAACGGCGGTTTTTATCGCGGTCTTATATTTTAAGACGTTTGCTTGAACAGTATAAGCATTGAAATCATTTCAAAAATGTACCCTTTAATAGTTTTAAAGGATTAACTATAGATACGTCATGGCATTTTGATATAATTTTTGTTTATTTCAACCGTATGTTTGTTTGACCGCGATGAGACTTCAATAATCGTTTGACGCTCAAACGGTAACCTATTCGATATTAATCATAATCACTCGATTTGTACGGACCATAAAATAAATATTAAATATTATTAATATATAATATGTCTGTGGTCCGGACCGATAACGAACAATAATTACATAGGCCGGTGATACTGAAATACTTCGAACTCCAGTGCGACCTACTCATCGACCTACCAATGTATTTTATGTGCGTTTATCATTTTTGGTGGCGATCTCAAAGGCATAGTGTACTGGTTTTTCAAATAACATTAGTTGTGAGTTCTAGCCGTGCTGCGAGGTGTGTAAATGTGCAAAATATACTGTAAATGTGCGTGCACTTAAAACTATATTAAAAAAATGGTAATATTAAACTATACAATATATTTATTTATTTTTTTTAATTACATATAGGCCATTGGGATACAAGTATTATTTACATCGATGATTTGTAAGACAAGTCGATGTACATATTTATAGACTTTTTTTATAGTTTGTTTCGAATGTTTGCTTTTATGATGAATTCGAAAGTAGCTGCGAGTGAGGATCTGTTGTGGCCGAGTGATTTTGAAAGGTGTTCCGGAAGTTTTGCGATCAATCTTGGTTCGGAGTTTGAACGACATTCCGACATTATGTGTTTGATTGTAAGACAGTTGCCGAATGATAGACATATTGTGGGGTCATTTTTACTCATTCGATGACTGTGAGTGATTTGCGTGTGCCCGAGTCTATACCCTGTTCAAAATAAAAAGCGCACAGGGGATAGTTGGGATGACCTCGAAATAATGTATTATACTATGCTGTATTAATACAATTTTATGTATTATTTAAGTTCTATTGATGTCAATTTACCAATACTGTCGTACTTGAGCGTTTCGGGCGTTTATTAATAAATGTCAATAATAATAATAATGATGATAAACGGTAACTCTATGCCGTGGTATTTCTTTAGATTTCTTTTTTTTAATTTTGGTGTACGAAATTATTAAGACAATTTTTCTCTGCGTTCATTTGCAAAACGATTTTACGTCAAATCACGATATTCTTTAAAATAATATAATACAATATGTTTGAATTTACGAGCAGAAAGTCGATCGTAGTTTCACCAACAACACTAACAAACACGGGAGGGCGAAAAATATTGGACCACGCTTTTCAGAACTTAATAAAAACCATCACCCTGTATACTACCATGCACACATTACGACAGTGACGATAATACGTTTTACATGTTGCGTGTTACGCAATCGATGAATTAAAGGAAAACCACATGTTCGTATCTCAATCGGTCGAGCAGATACCGAGAAGCTCTAGAAAATAAAAAAAAAATATAAAGAAAACGACAACTGTGAAACTTAATTTCGTGTTCAAAATATCGTTTTCATTCATTACGACACAGTTATTACTTACCTTAGACCGTGCACAGTGCATAACGATATCAATGAATGATTAACAATGGTGTAATCGTAGTCATTTATTGTGTTCGTTTTACGCGCAGTAAGTTTTTTGATATAATATGACATCGGAACGCGTACTTATACCACGACGACTGCACTGTATAATTACATACTAATATTATATTGATAATGTTATTATACAGTTCAGTACTAAAACTTATCAACTCGCGATTACATAATGTATTAACGTTAGATAACTTCAAAGCGTGTGCCGAAGAAACTGCAGTACAGTTTGTTTCCCATCGCGTATTAATATTATCATGTACATTAAGTAGTTTTACATAAATTATAATGTTCTCGAAAATCTCTCTTGCCGTCGTCTTGATTCATGTCATTGGATCAATTAAAGGCATAAATTCCAGTCTTACGTTTCGTTTAAGATCCGTCGGTTTTCTACGTACCCGTTCATAATATTAGGGCAGCCAGCGTTAAATATTGTATTACAGTTGAAACACGAACAAGTCTCTACAATATAGTCTTACATGATTTTTAGCGAGAATTCAATAGAAAATATTATGCTTGTTTGAAGAACAAAACACCGGCTCTGTTTTAATAATGATTAATAACAGTGTATGAACGGTGCGTGCTCAGTGGGGCCCATTATTCTTTGAAATTAACGCTAATAATAATTATAATATGAAGATGTCGCGCACACGCGTATAGCTAATAATTAACGGTAGGTATATGTGAAACCGAAAATAAAAGAGTGCAACTCGAGTAGTCGAAATAGGCGTAGAAAGAGAAGAAAAAGTTTCTCTCGCCCTGTTCACATTTGTCTTCGCGCGGTATCCGCGACTTTTTTGTGCGCATTTCTTCCCGCTTTTTTTTTTTTTTTTTGGTTTTCATTCGTCTGCCCTGAAACAAATGCGCCGAGTTTCTACCTAGACAATACCGGATTATTCTTTGAAAAAAACGCTAATAAGAATAATATGAAGATGTCGCGCATACGCGTATAGCTAGTAATTATAAAAACGGTAGGTAGGTGAAACCGAAAATAAAAGCGTGCAAATCGAGTAATCGAAATAGGGCGAAGAAGAAGAAAAAGTCTCTCTCCCTCTCGTCCAACCGTATTGTCTTCGCGCAGTATCCACGACCTTTTTGTGTATATTTCTTCGCGTTTTTTTTTTCAGTTCGTCTACACCGAAACAAATGCGCCGACAAATTTCTACCTAGACTATATACCGCAGCTATATAACGTTCGCATAAATTATGCATAATATGCGTTTACGAATTCGTATTAGCCGAGAGCTGCTGTAGCGCGGTCTGCGTCGTGTTCTCGGAAGCAAACCGTACATGCGGTATAATATTATTATCGTCTTCGTGTACCGCGGTAATATAATAATAATATAGTCGTATTACGATGATTATGATGTGTACTGTGCACATATAATATAGCTTTGTCGGCAGCCACTCGTCTAATACAATATACGTTTGTCGAACACAAAAGCTCGGGGACGAGTAGTATATTATGATATTAAACGTCGACTAACGACGACGTTTTACAACTGCACATAATGCATAGGTAGGTAACCTATGGTACCCATGGTACGGATCGCGGGCCGGGCGAATCGGCACTGACCTGATTAGTTTCGCAGAGTTTTAAGTGAGTGTTATGCGCCGTATGGTCGTTGATGAGGGTATATTATAATATTGTTATTAACTACATAATATGTATATATTATGACGTTATAACGCGCAATACAACGTGGACGTCTAATAATAATATTATAATAACGTAGCGCCATCATATAGTGCCCCCGTAATCATGTTATTCGCTAGCCTTCGCGTATCTGCGAAACGCATTATCGACGATTATTACGATATCGTATTATAATATTATATTATTGTACTGCACCCGAAATCGTGTAAAGTACGTATACGACAACCATGACCTGTTCTCTTTGGACGGCACAAATGCACACCATGTCATATAGAATACGTTTTTTATATACAGGGTGATTACGGTATCGTCGTGGTCCTCACCGCTTGCACTCGGTATCGAAACAAATGCCATACAACTGCCCCGACCATCCCTCGTGGACAGCTGCACAATATCATTACGATTACTACCTATTTTATGATGAATCAACCGGCTTTTTACACCTTCGTGTCGGAACCGACTTTGAAAATAATAATATTATAGCATATCTTGCGTGCAGCGCGATTTTCATTACCGCGGCAACTCCTGCAGGTTCGGGAATTTTCGGTTTACATTTAATTTTCAAAGTACTCTACGTGTGATGGCGGAATTTTCCATTTCAAAATTGATATAAACCGTGGTGGGTATAGATAATAAAAAAAAAAAAGAACGGTCAGATCAAACCGTTTGATGTCACACTGTATAATATACGATGTACACACCGCGACTTACGCCAATATTGATATATATATATATATAGGTGAACGACAGCTGCAGCCGGCCGTGTGTGAAATGTTTGAATATTTTTCAACCTTACGACAATATTCGTTCTGGGATTTACGTGCAAGTGGTGGGAACGAAAACCCGAGACGACATATCGGTTACGTCCTGCAGACCGCACGACGATCGACACAGTATCACGCGCGTCTCGCCACTGCAGCATCAACAGGTCTACGCATAGAACACGCGATGGTCATCACCGCCGCGACGTCGGGTTACCGCGGTCGCGGTTTGCGGACGTCCAACGGTCGTCGTCCGGCGGCGGAGCTCTTGATGGCTGTATCCGTGCTGGCGCTGGGCCTGTTGTCGCTGGTCGGGCCGACGGTCGACTGTCGACGAGCCGACAAGCGCAGACACCACTGGAAGGTGAACGTGATCAAAAACCATTTGAAAAATCACAAGAGTCTCGAGGGAATGGTGCGGCTGGTCGATGGCGAATCCGAATATGAAGGTAGGTACTTACCGAACGTTATTAGAAAAAAAAATAATACGAAAATAATAATCATAACAATGACGTAAAAGCTTCTGGATTAACGATACGAGTTACGAACCCGCTGTTATTACAAACGCCGCGGCACCACGACTTCACCTCCGATACTACGCGTAGACCTTACAATACCCAAATTTTTGAAAATTAATTTTTTGATAAGACGTGTGATTTAGTATTGATTTTATAACCTACATTTTAAAGAAAACTCGCACGATTTTGTTTTGAGTACTTCATAATAAAAAAATATTGCTTAAAGAAAAAATTAGTTTGTACTTTATTCCTTCTTTTTTAATTTTTAATAACTTATTTTTAACACCATTTCTTAGTCAAAACTCAAAAGAAACGATTTTTAATGACCTAAATATTTGTATAGTACATTTTGTATTTTAAATTCCAAAACAAATTTAGCATTGAATACTTATTAAAAATAAAATAAAATTAAATTTTTAAAAACGTGCAATTATTATTAAATCGGGACCAAAACAAAGTGTTGTTGTTACTTGTGTAAATCATAAAAATACTATCAGACATTTTAGTGTTTTTTTTCTTTTACTCTTTAGATTCATAGACTTTTAATATGTGCATTGAGTACTCTATAGTTGTGATAATAAATAATAATATGTGATTTTGTTTTATGAAAATGTATTATGACGTTATCTTAATTTATATTTTTAAGCCATTAAATCTGTGGTTATTCAGTCTGGTCTATAATGAAAAACACGTCGTTATCCATCAATTGTCGTCTGTACCGTGTCCACATAAAAAAATGTGATTAATTTTCAAAATAAATTGTAGGTACGAACTATTATAATATATAATGGGTGTAAATACCCATACAAGTTTATCGTCTCTAAATTTTTATTTAGTACCTACTCGGTACTAAAACCGTACAGTTTATCATATTTTAATAAGGCTCACATGCGTTTTTGAAGCGTCTTCGTTTGTCGCGAAACAAGGCAGACTGGAAGACGTCCACGCGAATAATGGTATCGTGTGAAATGTCGATTAAGTCATGATAAGATGGGCACAAATCGTTGTTCATTACGGAAACCCATTTTTTTTGCGTTTATTTCTTTAAGTTTTGAACGGGCCAGGCCCAACTATATAACTTATAAAAGAACAACAATCATTCGTAGATGGTTGTAGTCTAGATAAAAATAATACAATACAATTTAAAACTAAAATAATAAATAAGTACAGCTATTTGAAAAATTACCAAGTATGAAATTACAATACATCTTTAATAGACTATAAGTTTGGTGAGATAAACAAATTATTATTATTTCAATGTAAGGGGTATTATTAGTTTTATGTTCAGATGAAATGCGCGCACGATTAGATCGAGTAAAAGTAAGAGTATGTAAGCGAAACGATTTAAGAATTCGGGACATTATTATTATTTCCGTCGAAAAAATCAATATAATATTGAAAGTATGATAAATTTAAAATCCCAAACGTCGTTGTTCCAGCCAGTGTGTCGAGGTTGGAATAGATATATAATTATTGGAGAGGACGAAAAATACGGATCTCCGGGTATGGAACTTAATTTAAACGACAAGAATCGTATGGATTTTTTCCAATTCGCATATTTTTTTAAGGCCCGATCGGTATGGATACTGCAGGGCATGGGCCATAGGTACATATTATTTACAAACATAACGTACCCGCGAAAATCGACAAATGGATTTTAAAGCGCGGTCATCATCGTTTAAGTCATCACGATGTTGATGAATGAAACCTAATGTTTTGTTCGAAATGTCGGCAATATAATAGTATATATTATTGAAAATAAAAAAAAACAGCCCTTTCAAAATCAGTAGGAACACCTCGCCGGGAGAGGACCCGCCAATGTATAGGCGTGCTGAAGACGCGTTTACCGTATTTGGGAATGCGGTGACTACACGTCATATCGACACGTTCACGGCGACAATATTCGATAGGTGCCTATTGCGTAATGAAGACGTCGTATGGGAATTTAGCCCACTCGGGTAATCGCGTGGGCCGACCATCATTATACAGGCGCCCGATGTCTGCGGCCGATGATCACGTCCGTCGTAGTTTGGTGTTTCGTAAAAGATAAAAAAAAAAAATACGTTATACTCACGGTTTTTATATTGCATTATACAGGGCGATTCACCGAGCGCGATAACTCCCTTTTTATACTTCATCGACAATGCGCGGTTATTGAAAATCTGATTTTTGGAGTTTTTATACATAATACAGAAGTAGGTACTTACGTCTTATAAAGACCACCGTGATATCATAATCATTGTCCACTTCTCGAAATTTCACGTTGTACCATACTGAACGAGTGTCATTTGTAGTTTCTGTTTTTCAAACGACTGCTCACCCCTTTTCTACTGTGAGTTTTTTAACCGGTAATTTTTCTCTGGATTTTGACGCACCTATCAAAATCGAAATTCGAGCGAATAGTTTTCGAGCTGCTCAACTTAGTGGAGCACATACAATAAGTTCACGCGGTAACGGGTTATGGAAGATCCGAGGGCTATGTGAATTTTAAAATTACAGTAGTTTGTATTATTCTATCAATATTTATAGTCTATAAAAATGGTCGAAGTATTACCTACAAATACTAGATTCAATATTAAATCCACCTAATAATTGACCACGAGGGGGTGGGGGGTTCTCGTTCAAAAACAGTAGTCTGTACAGCCACCTGTGTTCTGACGTAATTCTGCGGCTCAAGTAGTTGGTACAAACAATTTCAGGAAATTGAAAACTTGGTGTCCATAAAATCATTATGGATTCCAAAAATCAAAATTTGATTAAATTAATAAAAACGATGGTGAGCGTGCTTGGTGAATCATTCTGTATATAAACGTACACTGACGCCACGCGTTATCGACGAGTCGCCTCGCGACGACCATACGCGTTATTATTATACCTAGGTATACATTATGTTGTGCGCGCCTCGCCGTCGTCGTAAAACGTCGCGACCATCCATAATTCATCAATTTTTACGACGGTTTTACCTGTTGTAGCCTGTAGGTACACTTATCGAAGTAAAATAACATTATATCCGGTACCATAATATTATTGAAAAGTACAACAACTAAGTATTATGACGTTCGTGTAAGATCAAGGCGCCGTCCAGGTCCTGATTTAAAGGTATATAACAATATATAGAGTGGTTCAGATCAACACCAGCCGAGATATAATGTGCGTTCATTTAAATATCAGTATTTATAATAAGCATAATATATATTATTATTATTATTATTATTATTACCGTACACAGTTGGTGGCATTAGTGCTGTAAAGTACTTAAATACAATCATTTGAGTAAAATTATTCGAATACTTTTGTATTTCTTTTTGATTTGATATAATATATTATTTTATATTTTATTTTTATCACTTAGAATAAATAATAAAAAGTAGTTAAGTGAGTCGGTAGATGCGCTCTGATGTACATGCAGTAGGTTACATAATATGGGCCACTTTAAGGGATGGTTTTAAATTTGCATTCAATGATATAATATCATTGTATACGAAAACAATTCTGAGCGAAGACGGTTTGTCAAAGGTTTGCATAAGATAATTTATATTATATTTATATTGTTATTATTAATATGGTAGCCGGTAGGTAAGTTAAATTAATATTATTTGCATATTATCATATTTCAATGTTTGTATATAATATAGGTACTTGAGAAGTTTCAAATACCCATGAATAATGTTTTTATATTACAACAAAATAACTAAAATCGTTATTCTTTGTTGTTTAATATGTAATTTCGTTCAAATTTTAACTTAAGTTAACTATATACAAAAACTGTGTTTACCTATATGTTTTTTAGATTTTTTGGTTACTGGATGAACTAATAACGTGGAATATTATTTTAAATTTTCTATTATTAGGTACAAAAATCGAATATTTTATACAGTTTTCACTAAAAAATAATTTGTAAATTATATAAAAATTTGAACTTTAAATACTTAAAAATAGTCTTGTATTCGTATAAAATGTATATCTATGTATTTTTATTATGCATTTTTAAACTGATATTGTAAAAATGTGTGAGAAGCCAATTATAAAATTTTGACCCAACAAATAAAATGTCATAAAAAAATTTAAAATGTCAGTAAACAGCTCAAAATGAGTCAAAATATTTAGACAATTTTATCAAGGATAGAAAATGATAAAATAAACATAAATTGTAAATTTCAAGTGTATACAGTCATTTATTTATTAATTATAAAAAATAAAAAAATCGCTCCACGAGAAATCAAGTGAATATCTTCACACGCTCGTAACAATTTAATTTTATTTTCCGGCATTTTATGTTTTTTGGTAAAGGTAGACAATCCTATGAGGTATTTTGTATCAAAAACATCGTTTTTTTTTTTAAATTTATAAAAACCATGCATTTAAGGGTCAAAATAATCTTAGATATAAAAAAAGATTAAAAATATCGCAGGATAAGGTGCACCCGAAAAGTCTTCAAATTTGGGCGCCCGAATTCCGAATAAATATGCTGGTCTGCGTCCGTCCCTCGCTGTACCACCATAATATCATTAATTTGGTACACGAATTCGTGGGTGTTTTGCCGAACGGATATTATGTATCATATAGATGGCGTTTTAATCGTAACATCACTGCAGCTGCACGTCCAATTACTCGAAAAGATTTATAGCAACAATAATATTAGAACGGTTACGATTCGATTGTCGAGTTGGGTTGCGAGCGAGTAATTAATTAATTGGTCTAATCGAAAACGCGACGGGGCAAATTATAGGCACAGTATGATGGAGTATTGATGAAACAATAGCTACACATTAGTACGACAATATTGTTGTACGACGTACTACACACGAATCTGAAATTAACATATTATAGTCGAGGACTCAAGTCGCCGTGTACCTATTAGTGATTGTTGTTATTTATTTAAGTATGTCTGAGTATAATGAAATCATTATCGTTGGTCGTGATAAAAATTACAGCAGTTTTCGTGCCAAACTTCTTATGAAATATTATATATATATATATTATGTATGGAATTAACGAAACAACGCTCAAATTATTTGAGAAAAAAAAATGTCTTAATATATTTAACTGGTAATACATAGTAAAAGTGACAATGATTATAATAAATACAATGTATTTTCACTTCTTTACAGTACAGTCGTTTTCGTCGTGAGAAGAAATGTTGACGACCTTTGATCTATAATTGTTTCCAATATGATGAGATACAATAATAACACGGAGAATCTAATATATTATACATTGTAGGTACTTGGTTTTGATTCGTGGATGCCAATATTATTCGGTTTATTATTAAAGTCTACTTTTTGAAATATGCATTGGTTTTAACACTTTTAATGTTATGTATAAATGTATAATATAACATTTCTATAAAGACTGCACAATATATAAATTATTAACTATACGTATTTTTAAAATTATTGTGACTTTCCCTTAATCAATGAACTTGAGTTTTAGATTTTTAAATAAATTATAATCCTGATGGTTCCGTATTACAATATTATGTATGTATTATTCGGAATAAATTTGAATGCATTTACGTTCAATATTTAATAAATAGTTTATCATCTATAAGCCTTTATGCCTTACAGTTAAAGGAGCGGTAAATATTCGTATATTATACGCGTCCGTGGGACGATAGGATGATAAAATATTTCTCCACCTCACCACTTCAGTAAACTTTTAGCGATTACTTATATGATATATAGCTACTAAACTATTTTGATCAATATATTAGGTAGGTAGTACAGAATGCAAGTAAAATTATTCTGAATTATTTAGGTACTCATTTCGGTAACGGTAGTTATCCATTTTGAAAATATAGAATTTAATGAGTATACAGAGTGATTCTCCAACCATGCACGCTCGCATTTTTCCATCGATAATTAATTCACCAAATTCCGATTTTTGGAATTTTCCAATATAGGTATTTATTAGACCGTAATTCCTTCTTTCTTACAGAAAATTATTTAGTGGATCATTTTTTTTTTTAAATGTTGATATATCTAATTTAAAATTTGAATGAGTAGTTTCTAAGTTATCAAATAGTTTTATAAAATATAAAATAGATGTAATATTGGATCTATCATTCATTTTACTTGAACCATATTATTTGTAAATGGGGTTCTCATTTTAAAAGCAGAAATTTGAATATTGTTTACATTAATCATTCTTTAGGTAGAACAAAAAAAAGTATGGCCTTACAGTATTTTTAAAAGTTCCAAAAATCATATTTTTAATAACTGCATTATTGAAGAAAAAAGGGGTGAACGTGATTAGCGGATCATCCTGTATTTAGATGAGTGGTAAACACAAATCTTATAAATGAAAAATATATTTAATAGGTACAAATGTACACAAATGTACAATATCTTAAATGCCTAGCCATACCTTTATAGCTTTCTTAAAGGGAAATTATGCGAGTTTTCTTAACGATTAATAGTGTTATTTTCCATAAATTGGTCTAAAATTACACATCATATTATGTTACGATATGAATTATTTTGAGTATAATATTCAGCAGGATTTTCACTATTTTTCGAGACATAAAAACCCATTAACGTAACTCGTATAATATATAATACGCAATGCTTTCAGAGACGGGCCAGATGATAGAAAAACAAAACCTATTCAATGTACAGACATAGGTATTACACAATAGAAACTACGTAGATGTCTGATAAATCGGAATTTGAATACATATTATTATTTACAAACGCAGATGCGGTTGTGCGATATAGTAACATTATATTGATGTAATATAAATAAAATCACCGTTTGGTACCGTGCAAACGGTACATGCAGTGTAAACATAAAACATATACCACTAATACCACTGTCGAAGAACACCCGTGCCGCCATTGGCCCGGGAGAAATAAAACGGATTGTGCACGTTCGGAACAATAACCGCGCAGAGCTAGACGACGCGGCGCCGAGGACAATTATTATTGATATAGGTATATTATGTTATATTTTTTTTTTACGATATTAACATTGTTTATCGCTTACCTATAATAATAGAGGGAAACGTTAAGAGCATAATATAATACAATCACAACGCACTCGGAGCCGGTGCAATCGAAATACGATTACGCGGTCCGGGGCGGTCGTAAAATCCGTCGCTGTTGGCCCGCTCGCGCGAGCGATTTGATTTTTATAATATTACAATAATAATAATATTACATATAGTAAAGTATAATAATAATAATAGTAATCGCGATGTGAACCTTACCGCGGCCGGTTATACAATGTGTGTGTATAGAGGTCGTAAATACGGAAAAGCAGGCGCGGCGTATCACACTGCACACAATACCCATATGGTGTTATATTGTTGTACGTATATTATTATGATATTATTATTATGTTTTATATTCATATTACAATGCGACTCGCACGCCACAGATTTAACGATATACCTACCTACACACGATTACAACAACTACAACTAACGACCAATTTTCACGCCGGTTTAATAATAATATTATAATTCGATTGTGTTATAATATTCTATTACGTTACTGCCTATTATACGTATCTGCAGCAACCGAAAACCCGCGTGACCGTCGTACAATATATTTAAGGCGCCTACCTGGGTATATAATAACGATATGAGAATCATAAAAAATCAACTAAAGTCTGCCGAGAAAATTTCTTTGTATATCATATAAATGTATCGTCGAACACTATAAAATTATTATATAATACGCAGTGGAACCTCGATATGACTCAAATGTATTTAAGTAGAATTTTCGATAGTCTTGGCTCCCGCATTTCAATGTGTACATAAAATTTTTTCTAGACTATAATAGACCAGTTTGAATTTTTGACTAGCGCTAAACTCGTTCTCGATTTGTAATATTTAAGAATTTATACGAATGGTTTACTCGTCATGACGTATCGTTTCATTTCGTGTGTGACTTGAAATCTGCGTCTTCATTAAGTACAGTCTTCAGTCGATAAAACGTGGCAAAAAAATCATAAGGCGCGAGCAAAAATGACGAGACATGTTATTGGTGAGTGGTGATATTTTTTTAATTGTTGAAAAGAACGCAACTGTACAACAAGAGTTTGTGTTATTATTGTATGCATTTCTTCGGTAGCGGAATTACCGAATTTTCGATAAAAAAAAATTATTGATGATACACGAAATCAGATACTATTATGATGCGCAATAAAACATAAATATATAAAAGGAAGTGTCTACTCAATCACGCATAAAGTTATTTTAGCAGTCTTTTTCCACACAATAACGAGTTTAAATTTTCCCATAAATTCGTTTATTGTGGAATTATGATAAATTATTAGGTAATAAGTATAATGTTATTCTATAACGACAATCATTATAAATAAATAGTACTTTTTGAACGCACTTAGTGATGACACGATTATTCGCGGGGATCTTCACCATCGATTTTAAAGTTTTTCTTTTTATTCTTACAGGTAACGTGGAGATCATGCACCTGGGAAAATGGGGCGCCATCTGCGATGACGAATGGGACTCGAGAGAAGGCCAAGTGGTGTGCAGACAATTGGGCTACAACGGCACGTCTAGGGTCACGCACAGTTCGCACTTCGGACAAACGGCCAGTAACGATCAACGCCATATTATACAATATATACTAAATATAATAATAATACCTTATCAAAACGGATTATATAGATACTGTCTCATTCAAGTCTTCCGCTGACGAGGACAAAAAATTTATGATATTATAATGACTTTTTCGTGCAGGAAAGTACTGGATGGACAACACTCAGTGCGGCGGCCAAGAGCTGGAAATTTCCCAGTGCCGGTTCGATAGTTGGGGCGAAAACGACTGCGACCCTTCAGAAGCCGCGGGCGTGGTGTGCGAATCGTCTGAACCGGAAAAGCCCAAAGTATACTCTGTACCCGCGGTGTCGGTGGCGACGAAAAAAGTCATCCAAAAGCACAGGATCAAAGTAATCTCAATATTATATACCTTTCTATTCACATGACTTATACCTTAATAATAAAACGCGCAAAACCTACGTAACCGTATCGAATTATAAGTCAAGTTGTGTGTTGTTAGCTTAAATATTAAGAGTAAACTGACCTATATTATCAAACTACTAGAACATTATCTGTGGCATCTCGTTGGTTTTGTACGAAGTTTGAACTTTAAAGTGAGTTATATGTATGCAAAATATTAATATATTATGCAAATGCTCATAATTTACTTAAAAATTAAAATATCGACGAGATACCAGCAATTAAATTAAACACAGAAAACGTTCTTGCATATTTTGAGTTTGATATTTGGTCAATTCACTCTGATAATAATTAAGCTCACAAAATGTGAGTCATTGCAAAACAAAGTTGAAACTGCTGGACGTGCATTTTGTATAATATACTATGCGAGTATAATGTCCTCTTGATGATTTATCGACTAATATTATATAATGTAATATAATGATTTCGTCTTTCGTCCGGTACGTCGTGGTAGCTGTGTACGATTTTGAATTTTTGATCAACCTGAAAATTATTATATAATTAATGAAAACATTATATTGAGAGATATTCCATACAGATATAATATTATCATAAACACTGTCGAAGACTTATTTTACACACTCGTATGTCGTTGGGCTGATTATGATTTTATTGTGTTTTTCATGCACCGCAGGATACTTCGGGATCGGACATCGAATTGCGACTTGTCGGAGGCAGGACATCGGACGAAGGCAGAGTGGAAGCCAAGACCAATGACGGTAAGTCGAGCTACATTATAATAATTATAAATTATATGATTCGCCAAAACTTCGACGTCTTTTTTTTTTTTTATATATTTACAGGCTTCAACTGCTAAGGTTATTAGCAGATTTTTTTTTTTAAGTACAGATTTGGTAATAATAATAATATATACAATAAATAATTAAAATTACATATTTACCGTTAAATCTTAAGTGTGTTTACAATATAGTTTGACTAGATTAGAGTTCGTTGATGAGGTTGTATTTAGTGATGAATTTGATGATACTTGGAGTTCGTGCTTCATCGAGAGTTTCTTTGATGTTGTGCGACAGGTTGAGAGGCATGTGTGTTGGTTCATAGATGGGGCATTCTTCGAGTATGTGTTTTATAGTGATGCGAGTTTTACATAGTATATTGCATGTAGGTGGATGATTTTTGCTGATTAGGAAAGATTGTGTAGCGAAAGTCTGGCCGATTCTTATACGTGTGATCGCAATATCTTGACGTCGGCTGAGATCCGAGGGTGTATACCACTGTTTCACTGAACTTTTGATGGACTTAAATTTATTGGTGAATGGAATGGAGTCCCAGTGGTTTTGCCGTGACAAGAAGATTTAATTTTTGACGATGTGAAAATATCATTGGATGAAATTTCATCGATGGTGTTGTTTAATAAATTTTTAGAAGTTAGGGAGGAGTCCATCTTATAATATAATGTTATATAATATTATATAAATGCACGTTGTTTTGACGCTTGTTATACAATAAAATTATACATTGGAAAATATGTCCTTGGTAAATATTTACAGCTCGTTAGTATATTGTTCGTTGTTTGACTTAATTCCAAAAGGGTAGTTTTTAAATATCTTTGACATTCGAACGTTGCCCACGAACGAAAGCGAGTACGTTTATTGTACGCTCTGTGCAGTATAAACAATGACACGCATTTACCCATATTAGCTTAAAAAATATTTTTCAATTATTTAAAAGTCCGTTGGACATTTTCCCTTTAAACTAAAATGATTGTGCAGTCGACTTGAATTGATTATATTTGTTTACGTGAATCGTTTTTTATTAGCTCGTTACAGCGTGTTTAACGTGCAGGCTATTTTGTTTTGTCTTTAATAAAGAAATCATAAAATATAAAGTTAGTATGGGATGAAAGTTTTTTCAAATGTATTTTTTACGACGTGGAAAAAGTTATTTAATATATTTTTAAGACATGTACGTTGTTTTCGACAGATTCATCAAATATTCAATGCAATTAAAAATACCATTAATTTTAAAGCGATGACGTAAAGTTATCTTTAGCAACTATTTCGATTCTCAGAATGTGAATTATTTCGCGAGTTTCAGTGTAAGATAGTATCTCGTTGACAACTTATATTGTTTTATCAATATTATGTGTCAACCCAATGTGGGTACTCGTGGAAGGTAAGAAAATTTTGAAATAACGTTTTCTATTCAACCGAAGTTGAATCCGCTTAATTGTATGTTCACGCTACGTGATGTTCGCATAATTTGAAACGCGAAAATAAATAAATAAAATATAATAAATCATGACCTGGGTGATGGGAAAAATAAAATGAAAAATTAAATCACTACCCATAGGTATGACGTTGAAAGTAATTTTCGAATAATATTATTGTTCGAAATTACAGGTGGATCCCTTTTTTGAATATCGTAACAATAATTATTAAAAAGTGTAGATAGTCTCTATATTATACAGCGCCGGTGCAGATAATATTACTTAATTAAAATTGAACGTCTATTAAACCCGTTTCGTTTGGCTGTGAGCCTAATTATTATTAACAAATGCAATTTGTTCCCTCTCGGAACGCTGACTAAGTGTTCTTGTCGAACTTCAAGCGTTAACTTAATGAATATAGCAACGTTACAGCGATAACTATTTATTAAGGCAATATATACTGTCCCCCTGCTATGCTGCAGCACTTTCTTCGTTGTACTAATTTACAATATATCGACTATTACACGGTGGCTTATAAATCTGCCGAATTTCGACTAAACGATCATTACCATAACAAATATCTTAAGCGTTAAGCAAAGTTCAAATCCCGCGAAAATATTCGTCTGCACGTTCGAGGTTGAGAGGAACGACACTCGGCGAATCAATAATTTTTTACTGAATACCTACGCTAAAAATCACACGGAAAAACGGTGCATTATAAAATTCGTAATGACGTACCAAACACCTGCTGCTGTTATGATATAACAGTGTTTAATATTTCGAAAACTGCAGCTATAACGTCTCGATAATATAGGTATTATTCGGATAACAGTTTAAAAAAAAATAATATTCTCGCATAAAACTGCTATAATATTGGACTATATTTTACACTTCGAGTTGTGTCAAAACGCTTATCTATATATATATAGACGGACTGAAGTCGATTTTTGTACGCAAAACGAATTTAAAAATATTGGTAAATGGATGTCACTCTGCTATACAGTAGGTTACGAGTGGGTCAATGTATAATGGATTGTATTAAACTTGAATTAAATGATATAATTGCATAAGAAAAACGATTCTGAGCGGAGACGGTCTGTCCGTCTGATATTTTATATTAGTTTTATTCATTATAGCCTGTAAGTTGAATTAACTAGGTATATAATATTATTATTTTTTATTCATTTTTATGGTGATAAACAAAGAGTTGGAAATTATAATCCTATATTTAGCGGTTTTTCCCTGGAATTAAATAATGAAAATCGAAAAATTACCTTTTTAAAGTACCATCTTGATCCAATTTGCTAAAAGATAAGATACTATATATTATGTTGAATTGAAGCGCTCTTTTCGGTTGAAATTTTGTATACAGGATAAAAAAAAATAAAATAAAATAAACACTATTGTAAAACCACTAGCTTCCTCGCTCCGCTCAGAATCTAAAAACATAGATATAGTTGGTAAGTACAGGTAATAAAATCTTTCTAAATCAAATTATAATAACGTCGAATAAAATCAGTTTAATAATAAACAGTTATTCGAAATATTCATTTTTGGTACTATTTAATTTCACGTGAAAAACCATTATTTTGAAATATGATGTACCTACGTTATAAACCTAGCTGGTAATATTATTATATTAATATCGCTAAAATCAATAACAATAATATATTATTATTATATTAATCGGTCGGATTAATAATTAATCATTCGGCCGTTGATATAAATTTAAATTGCCACTCTGTACAGCGAAACATAATGCAATAATATGAATTTGCATAAACCATATAGGTACATACTTAGACAGGTTTTGCCTAACGCGATGATCTTTTCATCGCGTCGAGTTAATGTAGTTGTTATCCTTTTTCCCGGAACGCACACTGACACAGAGATTTTTAATAAAATAATAATAATAATATATTATACAACGACACTTTTTAACCGAAAATGATGAATGCATCGTACGCGACATTATATTATAAAAAATATAAAAAGTTTCACTCCGTCACTGGACGTTAATGATTTGAACTTTAATAACGCGCGAGTACCTCACCATGTTGAACATCTGATTTTCAGAATTTCTATTATAACTTTTTTTTTTCCCACAAAATGGACGCATACTATTATTATAGGTACGTACCCGACATTATACTTTGTGCCGAAACCGCGTGGTACCGTTTGATGACTTTGATTTTGGAAAATTACCTACTTAATTCGCGGGGAACGGTAAAACATAAACTAAATTTCGTTTTGAGCGCATGTGACCGATCGGTCGCGTGAATTTAATTTTTTGATGATAGTTATTATTTTTTTTTTTTTTATGCTAATATTGATGGTAAACCATTAACGAATTAACAGCGATTAGCTCGAAACATATTAATTGTGTGTCATGAACTTTTGAAGAGAAAAAAGTATATTGTCAGTGATTAAAAATTAAACAGGTCGTCAATTTCCGTATACGTCTAATATAAAATACTCAAATTCATCAGCGAGTACACGTCGTTAACTTCCCGAAATCTGGAAAGCAGAATTTTTACAATAACTTCAAATTCCCAATAGGCTTTTTACAAAAATAAAAAAAAAAAATAGAGAAAATATAGAATTTCGTTTTTCGACAATAACTCATATAACATCATTTATAGTATATACTGACCGACCTCTTTTAGAGTCATAAAAATATGTCAACGTGAAAAACTATCGGAGAAAAAACCGATTTCCAAAACAACACAGCTGGGACGTTAAATTTTTATTTACAGTCATCTGTCATCTGTGGTGAATGTCTTTGATGTCGTGTGCCGTTAGGCACCGAAAGTCCGATTTAGACCGAAATCGATCGATAAAATTTTGCAAAATAATAGTTTATCCAGAAGGCGTTTATCGCGGTTACAAATAATTATAATAGGTACATCAGTCACCATAGCTATTATTAAATTTTTGTACGGGAAAAAATTGTCGGTGTTCGCCCGACCTTGCACAGCCATCGCGGAATAAGCCCATATCGAACGAACAAGCTGGCGTATAAATTCACGCCGGTTGTTAAAATTTTTTTCTCATCCTAAACGAATCGCATTCGAAGCATACGATCGTCTATATAATATGATCGCGGGTGTTATTATCGTTATTATTTTAGCGCTTGTAGCCCGTGATTTTTTTTTCTCTCACATTATCTCCACGGAATTCTAGACTCGCCGCCACCTTAACGATACGACCGTGGTAGGTATAATATTGTAATATACACCGATATCCGTGTGCCGAATAAAAATCTGAATTCGACGTGAATTATTTAAAAGCAGCGCTAACGCCAACGTACGTGGAAACTCGGAAATCTACAAATCGCATAACAATATTTATCGGATACGTGTCAGGTCGGCGGCGGATATCCAATACGCGTATATATATCGTAAACTTTTTCGTGACTCTTCGACGATAATATTTTTACAGATACATGCCGCACGCACGCACTTGGGGGGGTTGAGGAGTGGGTTGGGGTGGGGTGGCGTCTCTTGATTGAGTTTTATTTATACTTTGGAACACGCGGCGTCACCGAGCAGAGGCACTCCACGTCGAGTCACGACTATGATATTACATACCTACGCCTAGCGTATAATACATCCCAGAAGTTTTCGTTCAATTTGTTCGGGGAGAAAACTATCGAAAAAGCACATCGGGTAAACATTATAAACCGGGAGACAAACAAAAGAAATATTCGTCGGCTGCTCCGGTATTATACGCGTAGGTACGAACTTTATATATATATATATATATCTTTCGATATCGATGACGTTTGATCTCGTCGGCGAAAAAAATAATAATAATATATAATAAAATATTATATATAAACAACCGAATATAATATTGTGATATTATAGTGTTATAACGAACGCGGAAAGTTTCATTTCGACGGAGGAAAACGCGACAGCGGCGGCCGAGTTATCTTTAAGAGAGAAGGAAAAAAGAAAACGAAATACTGCGGGAGAGGAACGCGGGTAGGAATCGAGTTTTCCTCTCGCGCGTTGCGTTGATGGTTTCTGGGGTGGGAGAGGGGTGGGAGAGGGGTGTTGGTGGGAAAAGGAGACTGTAGGAATACAATGAGAACGGAACGGTGGTGTGTGTGTGTGCGTGTATATATTATAGTAGTAAATTCTAAAATGTTTTTCGAGTATTTGGGAGTGCACGGCCATGCGAGATGGTCGTTTTTGTTCTTATCGATTTTCAAAAAAAAAAAAAAAACCCCGCTAGTTCTATATTAAACAAAGCCCGCCGTTTTATACATTATTAAAATATTAGACCGATACAGTTGTATAGTAAATTATTACTGTATTATTACCTAGGTTTGCATGTAATTTTCACGCATAGTTTATATTGTACAGAGTGATGCTTTTTACTGCAGCTAACACTCGCACCCTACGTCGGTCGAATTTGTTTTCAATAACATTAATATCACTAATGTAAATCACAACTATTACGTATAGGTGCAATAGTAATAACACTTAGTTTTCAAAAATAAATTAAATTTTTCGAAATGTTTATTTTATAATAATCATCTGCATTAAATCATTACATCATAAACTGATACAGAATATTTCTTTATTAAGCTATCGATTTAAAATATTAAGTATTGAATTATGGAGTTTATTTTTCGTTTTATAAATATTTAAAGTTTTGATTAGAGTATGTATAGTACATGATAAATATGAATCCCTTTGAAGTTTACTCCAATTACCTATATTAACTTTGAATTATTAATATAAAACTGTTTGTTTAATATTCAGCTATATTATATTTTGAATATTGATGTTTTTGCAAAATTATAAATTATGAAATTAAAATTATAACTTAGTTGTGTTAAGAAAAACCACACCACAAAAATAAATAGGTATAGAAATTAAAACGTAATGAATATAATAGTATATAGTTACAGCAGCTCCTTAATATAATATTATACGCTTATTACAAATTTTATTTATATTTTTTCTATTGAACTCTAAAAAATATTAACATCGACGACAAAGGCCATAAGTTAAAAAAATGTTATGAATTTATGTGATTAAATACAATGATAAGTCATATAATTAGGTTACATACTTTTTTTATATAAGATTGAACAATTTTGTTTGTTTCATAAAATGAATTATATCTATCTTATATTCATGATTGGGCCCGAGTGCGGCGTCTAGGTTGTGAGATATCCTATGCTCAGCCCGTTCTTGGTTGTACATTAAACAATCAGCTATATTATTACGAATTATAAAAGCATAATATAAAGTGATAAAAAAAATAGCTACTCTGTTGTAGTTGACACTCGCGCATCATACGAAAATCGTATACAATATTATTATATTATTATTATAATATCGTTGTAATGTTATTAATTGATGACCATTTCAATTTACGTATATGATGACCTAATACTTTATAATAATGACGGCGTTTTAAATTTTCATGTCTACCATTGGCCGTCTCCAAGGCTGGGGCGTGATATGCGGCGACGGGTTTGGCGTCCTCGAAGCGTTGGTCGTGTGCCGTTCCGTCGGACTTGGGTACGCAGCAGCCGCCTTCCAGACGGACCAGTTCGGAGGGTTGGACCTTCCAGTCGTGCTGTCGGCAGTCGAATGCGCCGGGAACGAGTCGTCGCTTGCCGGCTGCTATCACCAGCACAAGGCCACGTGCTCCACCAGGAAGGAGACGGTGGCCGCGGTGGTGTGCACACGGGGTGAGTGATTTTTGCCCTTCGTACAATATCGTATCGTCTAGCAAAAAAAAAATTGTTTTATCAGCAAAGGGAACACGTAGAGCACTAATTGCCGATTATGATGATATATAATCATGTGTGTGAGGGACGGAGTGGCTGAGCGGACTAAAGCGTCGGTTCGAACCTCGGTCTCGGGCGGCACTTCTCTTCGGGCAGTCACGGGCGTTCACTTGAAAATTCTGCCAAACTAAAAACACACGTGTTTACAAAAACCTACTGTACCCTTTGTCACAGTTAAAAACCACCCAAAGGCCTAAGTTTCCGCGGGTTAATTAATAAAAAAATAAAATAAAAAAACAATGTGTGTATAACAGTAATATTATATTGTTATTACCTATTTTCGACAAGAGTAAAGTAAAGATACGATATTTTGCTTAATAGCTTGCTTATCGGACACTCGTTAGATGATGTTCGGAGGCTATAATTGTGATGCACCACGAAAGGTTTTTAATATAGGTATTACTGCGTGCAATTTCAGACGGTTTTAAATCAGATCGCCGGGATAGAGTGTTTTTAACGAATTCAATTTTACTTTAGTATAGGTATATTGGTAAAGTTATTCTGATTTGATAATATTTTTTTTAGTCATATTTTTAATGTTCAAGTATTATTCATGTCTTATAAGAAATCAACATTAAAAAAATATAACATCAATATTGTTCATTATTATGCTTCGTGGCATGAACGTCGTCATAAACAAAATTTCTCTGCGTGGCCGAAGTATTTTAGATTAAAATTTCATATAATATGTTAAGGTAAAAAAACAAAAAACAATAATAAAACGATTACTCCGGTTCATATCGTACCTGTATAATATAGTCGTAGAGTATAGTTATAACGGTTGAGTATGGAGATTTCGTCGTAAAATGTATTAAAAATAAAACAAACTGTGACGTATAAATAGGTTACTATACCTAAGCGGACGTGTATAATAGTTGAGTTTTCGGGCAACGATAATAAACATTTAGAGGTAGAGAATTTGTGTTGTTGCGAAATGTGCGTGAAAACATTGTTGTGGTGACCTATATTCGTGAAATTGACCTGTGGAAATGGTTTAATAATTGTAGGTACTCGGAGCCGACCTTGTTTTAATTCAGTTTAAAAAAAAAATCATTGCGCACTCCACATCACTCGCGGCACTCATCAAATTTAAAATTTTATTACAAAACTACCCGTACATATATTTTTTTAATTATAAAAACATATTATTAAAAAAAAAAAAAAAACCGAACATCTCGTAAACAACTCTTCATTAAGTATCGTTGTATACATATTATACAGACATATACAAATATTCACTACCCCTATGTGTGTGTTGTAATACATATACATTTATTAATGTTTTGTGACCACGAGTAGGTAGAAATAATTTATTTACACATCGGAATACATTGTGTGTGTGTGTGTGTGTGTGTTGTTCATCTTTTTTTTTCTTTTTTTTTTCTGAACGCGCAGACTACAGTGAGTTTCATGAAATATAATTTTTTTGCTGTGTGGAACTTCGACTACAGGAACTCAGAGATGATGAGTTATTTTAATTTATTTTCATGAATCGAACGTCATTCTCCACCGCGATGTTTGCCGGTCGACGTGTATATACAGTGTCGATGTAAAAAAAACTTCGCTCCCGACAGCCGGACCCCCGAGGGGGTGTTTTTTTTTTCGTTACAATATTATACGGTTACACGGGCATTTGGATCGGATAAAAACGTACATTATTTCACTGGAACGAAAAACATTTAACGCGAAACCGTACAAAGTATAATAATAATATGTACCGACTGTATCGTAAAACGCATTTTATTGTACGCGGTCGAAGGCCGGATATGCGCGTCATTTGCGTTCGAATTTATGTTCGAAATATTTTTTTCGCGGAAATAGTTCTATGGTTTTACTAGGTCGTATACGTATGTAGGTATACATAAATAGGTTGCGTCCAAGTAGTACCGACTTATGTGCTTAACTATTAATGGCTATTATATTATTATGGGTCGGAAAACAATATAATAATATGCAGTGGCAGATTTATAAAGAAAGAGGCAGGAATTTTTGATTTAAAAGCCCATGTGATTCGAAAATTTTCGCGAATGACTTTAATTTTTTATCAGTTTGTGCCCGGACATGTCTGACTTTGCCGATCGATAAATGTCCGCCACTGGTATAATAACATGATATCGGGCAGTTTGTCGGGAATCCAGCAATGGAGCACACAATTATAATGATATTATGGTATACGATATATACAGCTGGTATATAGGTACACGGAGCCATTAGTGCGTAGAACTTAATATTTTACGAGACGTATATTTTGATAACACTTGGAAACTTTCCTATTACATTATACGCGTAGGTACAACTGCGTAACACTCATTAACCTTCCAAAATTCCATTACGAATAATTTATATCTTTACATTCGAATCATAATGATATTGTGTAGAACACGAATAATAATTATTGTATAAAATTTGTAATATCAAACATAATCATAGGTGCTAAACGACGATAAGAGATTCGAGGCATAGAACAATCGAGAAAACTTTCTTGTCGGATAACTTACACTGCATTATAACACAAAACACGATAAGCCACTATACGTCAAGATCTCAGTTTTTAGCTCCAAATATTAGAAACGGTATTATTAGTAAATTATGTACAATATATAGTACAGGGTGATTCGCCAAGCTTGGTCATCCCCTTTTTTCCTTTCGATAAATAATTTATTCAAATTCTGATTTTAGGAATTTTCAAGCGCACAAAGCCCTTATTTTAAATCACTAAAGTTGTACATCATGTACCGGTTAAGGAGTATTTTTAGTTACTACCTACTAAGACTCTAATATTATCTTCTTAGTACATATATATTATAATATGAACATTTTAATAACTCAAAAACTTCTCTTTTGAATCTTCATTTACATCACATCAAAGTATTCAAACAATCGTCTGGTTCATAATTTTCAGTAAATAGAGGTTGAAAAAAGTGAATTTTGAATACGCCACAAGAGTAAGACATATACACTCAGAAATTGTTTGTATACCTCCATAATTGGTGTAAAATTCCAAGGATTTGAAAATATCATGGTCCTCGGTCCTTTATAGTATACTCAAAAGTATTCGGAATTTGAAATTAAAAAAAAAACATTATTAAAAGGAAAAAATGTGGGCGAATGCGCTTGCGGGTGAATAAACCCTGTATGATATTATATGTATTCAATTTTAAACGTTTCGTTTTACGGGTTTTCGCGATGATGACACGATATTATAAAGTCGGTGGTTGTCGGTCGTGTGTTTTTTTTTTTATCCATCGCAATATGCGCGGGGTATCAATTATATATTTTTATTAACAGCTAGCTGTCATCCCGTACAAAACGTATATTTCACATAATATAATATTACGATATGTAATAATCAAATGATTTATCGACACGACAAACTTCTCCCCGGGTGGAGTGGCGCGTGGTGGTCTGCGATGCGATTCGATAACTGCGTTACACTGCCGTGGAAAGTGCATTAAATATGAATGGTGACATCGGGACGGGTCCCGGCGGTTCTTAAATCAATTATTGACCGTCCCCGGTGGCAGTTAATTTAAAACACCTAAAAGTGGCCGATCGGTCAGCATTACATTTCCTCGGCGTTTTTATTTTCCCGTCGATAAAATAATGTATATATATATATATATATATAATATGTCGTGTATACGAGGAGGTCTTGCAGGGCATCGGCAGTGGTTGCGACGTTTTTGTCGACAAACTTTGGAAATAGGAAAGAAAGTCGAAACGTTGGATGGTCCGCAGCGAAAATCACCCGACCACGCAGCGGCTTCCCGAACTTGTTAAGTTGATTGCTTCCAACGGGTATCCTTTTTTTCCCATTTACCTCGGTTTTTTTTTCTTTTCGCTGGCGGACCGAAAAAGAGCAGACACCTATCGATATATTATACACGTATATGTTAGGTGACTTACCTATAGATATTCGGCTAGGTATATTATGCATAATGCGACGGTTCGAAACTTTTGTCATCGCAAAAATATCGTGAACATTTTCCTCCCTAAATAATATTTAATAACGTGTCGGTTTTCGTATCACGCATACTTATTTTGTCCCGTTTTTAATAATGATTTTTTCCCCGTTAGGTATAGTAATATAATAAAGTCACTAGTTATCGCTATATTATCGATAGTGATGTACAGCATACTGAATTCATTATAATTATTATTAAAACAATATTATAGGTACGTTATAATATTATATCTGATTTTTTTTTTTAATTTAAAACGTAGTGAACATTTCGGTATTCAAAATTAATTAAATTATATGCAGTGAGAACGAATTCAATATTTTGTATCATCAATTTATTTTGTGCGAACTTTGTTGAAAAATTTCAACGTTGAACTGTTTTGGGTGTAATTGTCCATTATATTATTGTTATTTAGTATATTGCCCGAAAACACATAAAACTTAAGTGATTACACGTTTTGGTGATTTGTGAACACGTCTTATAAGCTACATGTAAGTTATTTATTTTATTAAGCCATATATGTATATGTTGCAAAATTAAGTCTGTTTTTCAAGTGTTAAAGGTATTTATAAGAGTATCTGTATCTTTTGTTCGTTTTAAGTGTGTAAAAGTGTTCAATAAAATTAATGAAAGTGTTCGGACGGTTGGCGCAGGTTGCTAATGATATTGAAAAGCTTTTTACTGGATCGTTGTTTTAAAAGATCATCAGTAACAAGAATTTGGTGGAGAAACCAACGTTTTTAATTAAAAACTTTTATGTCGGAATTACCGGAAACGCTTTTATACCGAATTTCGGGATTACTTGTCTACAGGCTGCACCTGGTATACCATGACATCGAATTATATTGGTTTAGGGAATCAATCAATTAATTAACTCTCAATTGCCGAGGCCAAAAATACTACTCTGTAAATTAAAGTTTCGTCCAAGGAGAGGAATAAGAAGTGTAGTAACAACAGTTTAGAAAAAATATTGTTGATGAGTTAATTTAAGTTAATTTATTTTTTTGATTTTCACGTTAATCAACTCAATATTACTGATCTTTAGTATTTTTCGATTTTCACTTTATGGTCGTATATTATAAGTTCCAATTATTGTCGTTTGTTTTTTATTGTACTACCAGCCATACTCCATAGAATAAATTATGTATAAAAATCGATATTTTTACGATACGTTTTACTCTTTCGTCGTTTAAAAGTTGAAAAAAATATATACAATAATATATGCTCTAAGTTTTGGACATCAAAAAAAAAAATGTTTATTTATAAATGAGCGATAAAATGTCTTGGACGATAAATTAAAAAAAAAAAAAGAAGGTAAGTGGATGTCGCTCTGCTGTACAGTAGGTTACAAATGGGTCAATGTATAATGGATTGTATTAAACTTGAATTCAATGATTTAATATAATAATATCATTGTATAAGAAAAACGATTCTAAGCGGAGACGGTTTGTCCGTCTGGATATTTTATATTATTTTTATTCATTATTATAGACTGTGAGTTGAATTCATTTTATAATATTAAAAATTATTATTAGATTCTGAGCGGAACGAGAGATCTAGTGGTTTTACAATGGGTTTATTTATTTTTTTTTTATCTTGTATACAAAATTTCTTCCAGAAGGAGTTCTTTGATTTCAATATAAAGTATCTTATCTTTTAGAAAATTGGATCAAGATGGTACTTTAAACAGGTCATTTTTCGATTTTCTCAATAATAATTTAATGGCACGGGAAAAACCACCGACAAATTACAAAAAACCGCTAAAAATGGGATTTTAATTTCTAACGTTTTGTTTATCATCATAGAAACGAATAAAAATATTGATATTAGTTATTTTGTTGTAATTTATAATATTGATTCAACTTACAGGCTATAATAAAATATAATAACAATATAAAATACCCAGACCGACAAACCGTCTCCGCTCAGAATCGTTTTTCGTATACAATGATACGATATCATTGCATTCAAATTGAATACAATCCATAATACAGTGACCTACTTGTAACCTACTGTACAACAGAGCGACATCCGCTTAACCACTTTTTTTTTAATCGTTTCTATGGTGATAAACAAAGCGTTGGATATCAAAAACTCAGGTTTAGTGTTTTTTTTGTAATTTGTCGGTGGTTGTTCCCGTAAGCATTCAGTAATTATTGAGAAAATCGAAAAATGACCACTCTAAACCTAACCATCTCGATCCAATTCAACAAAAGATAAGATACTATATATGTTTAAATCGAAGCCCTCCGCCTGGTAGAAATTTTGGATACAGGACGAAAAAATAAAATAAAATAAACACCATTGTAATAACGATATCCTATTATGACTGTCCGTCGCAGAGATGGCAGACTTGGAGGTGAACGCCGACGAACTGATGAGATCGGCGTACCTGGAGGACAGGCAGATGTACTTCTTGCAGTGCGCCATGGAGGAGAACTGCCTGGCGTCGTCTGCGTACCAGCTCCGGCGAGACGAGACCGATTGGCACCTGATCACCCGACGGCTGCTGCGGTTCACCGCTAAAATCACGAACGTCGGCACCGCCCCGTTCCGGCCGGCCGTGCCCAAACATCTGTGGCAGTTTCATCAGTGTCACATGTACGTGCCAGACGGGCCATGATGAATAAACATGGCCGACGAAATAATAATAATAATAATACACAATATGGTTATTAAAACATGCAAATGTATACTTTAAGTCGACGTCACATTACGCGTTTATCGGAGTTTCGATTTTTTAGAATTTCTTGAAATTTTGATTTTTAACTTTGGCGCGTATTATAATTATAGGTGTCACTCGATGACCGAATATCTACTACAATATAATAGGGTTCTTACGGCGTCTAAAGACTGTCCAGTTTCACGTTTTCCAATATAAATAAATTGTCTCCAATTGATTTTGAGACGAACGGAAATCGAAATCCAGACGAATTTTGTAATTTAAGAGATAATATCGATTTCGTGATTTCATTATTTTGCGGGTGTATTCGATTCGGACAGCAGACCGCGTAATCGATACTTAAATCTGCAGATGTTTTTGTTCCAGATATTTCGTGTACTCATTTTTTTTTTTTTGATAGCAATTCAAAAATGTAATTTATTTTTTCTGTACGATTTATTTACTTATTTGTTTCACGACCGTCGAGTTTTGATTTAAAATCAGTGACCGGTGCTCGTTTTAGTATATTTTCTAAGGCAAGATGAAAATGTTCGTTAAAATAAAAAAAAAATGTGTGTGATTAATGACGTTCCGAAACTAGGCCATCGCCCGGTGGTGGCCGAGCGCGAGTCCGACCGGTGAAATATTACGTTCAATCCGTTACGACCCAGACCAATAGGCAGTTGTATATTATGGTCGGCTGGAGAAATATCATTCGTTACAAATTTTGTTTACCGATGTCTGAATTTCAGATTTAAAAATGGCTAATGATGATTTTTGTTATTTGTATTCAACGTTTAGAATAATTTGTTAATTATCTGGTGTCAGGCACAACGCCATATTTTTTATATTATAAAGATACCAAGTGGTGTTTTAATTCCAATCGATGACGAAAGCTAAATTCTCACTCGCGCAATCAAATTCTAGACGGACTGTGTATAAGCTGCAGTTGTGCAAATGCAATATCGCTGCAGCACAGCGGCTTTCATCTTAAGAGGCATATAGGTACAAAACACTGACTTACGATGTTTGTCGAGCTTTCGATTGATTCAAACGAAGTTCGGTATACCATAGACATTTTCCCGAACGGCAATATAACATTTAAGACCGAAAAGGAAAAAAGGTCACGGCGTTATTATTTTTATACTTTTGCTCGGCGACTTATCGATGTACTATACGCGTGACCTACTTTTTAGTAGCCTTCATAGCCTATAATTATTAAAAAAGAGTATCAAGATTGTTTTTGAAATAACAGATACTGTTACGGTATTGAAGGGTGTACAGAACATTTTCGACTGTGAATCGACAACATTTTTCTATCACATCAGTTGAAGCTCGGTAGGTATATTATTAGTCTATGGTAATGTTTTTCATCAGATATTTCCATAAATTAAGACTGTATAATATAAACGAGTTGTAATCATGGTTTAATTTCTTTTTATATTCTTACCTTTTTTTAATTTTTGTCTTTGAGATTGTTTCATTTGATTTTAAATTTCGGTTGATCAAAGATTGCGATACGAAATAATTTACATTGCAAACGTTTAGTTTCTCTCTCTCTCTCTCTCTATCTCTCTCTATCTCTAACTTTCTTTCTTGATGTTTCTTTTGTTTCCCTGGTATCATTAAATATTTACTCATTTATTTTTTTTATATCGAAATAATTATTCTTTTAGGAAAATTTTTTTGGTATAAACACAAATACATAATTATTATGTTTTATATTATTAAGTTTTTAAAATTCGATATGATGCATTTGATTGAAGTATATTTGACATATACATTTGTTGTTACAGATTATTACTATAGAAAAATATAATGTACATGAATTTAAATAATTTATTTGGAGTACATACTTTGAATTTGTTTGATATTACTTCATAAAAAACGTAGTAATAAAATTAAATGTCATCAATAAATTGAAGAACGATAAAATTTCAAAAAATATGAAACAATATTAATGTACAATGTTAAGGGTTGTACAAGAAGAAGGTAAAAATAATGATATATAAAAAAAAACTTAACTTATTATAGAAGTTGAAATGTCAATTAAACTAATGAATGTAATAGAAGGATCTAAAATGATGGAAGTCAAAACGTGTCTTAATTGCATTATATTATTATATCAGAAAAGTATTAGTCTGAGCAAAGAATAATTGGTTTGTTTAACAAAACTTCTAAATAGAATTTATAGATGTTTTGTAATTGAAAAAACTCACAAATTCGTAAAACGTATAATTCCATTTCCACCCCATATTATTCCACATTATTATATTATATTCAAATGATTCAAATGAAAAAAGTTTTAATTGAAAAACATTTTAATATTACCATTATGGTTGTTTTAATCATATAACATAAAAATTAAAAGTTGTAGTTTTTACAACTGTGCAATAAAATGATAAATTAAAAAAAAAAAATATGTTGTATTAATAGTTATTGTTTTCGAGAAAATTAAAGTTTAATATGTTTTAGAATATGATGGTGGCAAACAAATGCGAATTCGCAGCGTTTTAGCTGCAGCTGAGTAGGTCACAGTTGTAATAATTAATTACGCGTACGATTATAATAATATTATCGCTTTAAATGCGCCGGGGACACTTGGTGCGGGTGTGAAATTATATTTAAAAAAAAAATTCACAGGCACATTATAACCGAGGACATCCGCCGAGTAACGGACAATTTCTAACAAATTTCTAACCACGTGGAGTTTTTGACACGTCATGTCGATGCGGTAACTTCAACGTTATTGATTTTCGGCGGTTTTGGCAAAACGATTCGCGTCGAGATCAAAGACGGGCGTCATCGTCGTCGACTCTATACTTCTCCGAAGTAATAAGTATGTGCTCACAACAGCTATATTACACGTTTCGATGCGTTCGTCCCGAGATCAAAACATTATCCAAGACCCGACCGACGAGCTCCATCGAATAGAGCTCTCCGTCTATTTGCATATGGGCGACCGAGACCTAAAACGGAGGGGAGTATTATGACACGGAAAATTGTATAATAGTATTGAAGATCGGAATTTCGGACGAGAGACAGTATGGTTTTCCGCAAGAAAACGACAAAATAATATCGCTATCATAATACTAATAATAATAATATACAAAAAGCTCCTATTGCGCGTTTTTATGTTTTACGGCAATGCCGATAGTAATAATAATAATAATAATAATAATAATAAAAAAAACCAAACGGATTTCTGTCACGTCCGCGTAATAATAATACCGCATAATACCCACCTTATATAAATCATACTCGATTGCCGTCCGCTTCCAGTCCCAGTCTATTGTAATACAATATAAATACGATGTGAGAGAACGGACCGACAAATGTAATTAAGTCTAACTGCGTAAAGAGTTTTGTTCGTTATAAATATCTTTTTTTTTTTTAATGCGATTACATTAATATTTATACAATCGTAATAATTATTATATTAATAAAAATAAACCTTAAACATGGATCAGGACAGTGGCGTAGACATGATTTCCGGAAGGGGGGAGGGTAATTGGAAAATCCCCCAATCCTCTCAAAACTATTTACTTAGGTAGTAAAATATTTAACAATAAGGAACAATGAATATAATTTGAATTGATTCAAATTTCACATCAAACACAATGTGGAAGATTATCCACTCCAAAGCCAATGGGAGAGGATCTGACCCCCACGGCCCCCCTTGTATTCGCCACTGGATCAGTACTACAATTTAATCCATAGATTGTCAATAATAATAGTTAGCTATAAATGATAGTGTTTCGAGGGTCGTGCATGACTGTGTGTGTGTGTGTTCGTTTCTTTATTATCCATATACATAACAATATATATTATATAAACCCACTCACCTATAAGAAATAATATTATTATACACTGTGTTTTATATTATACAAAACGATTAATTTAAACAATTTATTCAAATTCTGATTTTTATAATAATATTTCCTAAGAGGATCATATTTTAAAATATTTATATTTTTTATACCATTTAGAGTATCCTCAAACACTTAATTTCTCCAAATGGAAACCATCCTTTTTATTTAAATTGTTAATCAGATGATGTATTTGAAAATGTTAATGCATCAAAATTATAAAACATTATATCTATATTATGTTAACTAAGGAAAATTACGTAGTCCTTTTAATAGTTTTACATGCAATATAAATTATATGTAATTTAAGACCAGCTCTTATTATAATCGAACAAGTTTTAAAAATTACAAAATTTTAATAAATTTTTAATAATAACTATAATTTTTAATTAATCACAGCCCTCACATTATCTTAAACACCTTTTATAACGGACTCTTTTCCTTGGTAATTAAAATTAGTTAACTCAGAAACTACACGTTTAAATTTTGACTGTTATAAATACAACAATTTTCATAAAAAACTCATAATCGGATTTATAATTTAGAATAAAAAACTTCGGTTTTCATTTGAAAAAAAGAAGTTTATGTTGCAACAAGACACTATTTAAATTGCGAAAAAAATCTATGTATCTGAACCTATGGAGGCTTGAGCATATACCTACTTAAAATATCCAAAATAAAGAATTTGAATACTTTTTTCGTCAAAGGAAAAATATGGGGCGACCATTGTTTGGTTTGTCATCGCGTATAGTGCATGTTCATAGATTGATAAATTGATTTCCGTCGGCGGCGGCGGCACGGTTGATTAGATTTTACGACGACGTCCGCCACAATGTCCAGGATTTACGATAACAATAATACGATATAACGATAGCGCTAATAAATTGTCATGTTTATTGTCGTTGCGGTTTTCTATAGGAAAAAAGCGGTCGCTACGGCAGTGGTCTGCGTTTTCCGAGTGCGGCCATCGGGAAATTAGTGCATGTCGTATAGTATAATAACCATTAAAAGATCAAACGCATTAAACACAATTAATAGCTTTATGAATCTCACGACGTTGATACCACGTCATAGCAAATAGTGTACAGATAGAGAAAATTAATATCCTTGGACGTACAATTTGCCATAAGAGTAGGTAAATCTGAATACAAAACGTCATCATAATTATTGCTCAAAACAATAGCATTCGTTATTGACGAGTTACAACCGCACCGATTTTATGACGGCGCGATGTGTTCTATGATATTTTATTTATATTATAATTCTCTCGACACGACTGCGCGCGGAATCGAAATGTGACTGCACTAACCGCTGTACCACATAAATCGGTGAAAGATATTATTTACAGGCCAGAGATATTTTTTCTGATGCGGGAAATACGATTTTCCTAGGATTTTACGTGACCGACACCGACAAGACTTTTTCCCCGAGACATTTCTACCACCCTTTTCTGACCAAACAACCGACCTCTGGCACGGTGTGTGCAATATAATAACCCAAGGACATTAAATCGTGAAAATGCAAAATATTTAAGTATCCTACGTAACATTATTATACGCGATAATATTGTTGATGACTTATGCGAAATAATTGTTGTTCGTGAATAAAATATTATTTAAACACGGGGATTATATGGATATGTGACATCAATAAATTTTGTATGGGTCAATTATAAATTATAGTATACACAGTAGAAATCGATTATTTATACAACGACCACGGCTGTATTGACAATTTTTTTTTTGATTTTCATATTTTATTGTAGAGTTCGTTTGTGATTAACTCGCAACAGTCGTAACTTGAATATTCATGTTGCATATGGACGACCATAATATTCGATTTAGAAAAAACCTTTATAAAGGTCACCACACACTGCAGCGGTAGCGGTAAAATTGTTTTCTCTTGGCGGTGCCGGTAAATTGTGACCGGCTTCATTTTGCGCTTACCGCGTTCAGCACTAATCGCCACGGCTGCAGTGTGTGGAGACCTTTGCACTACTTATCTTTAAGGCGGACATGATAATAACATCATTGTTGCAGGCACTACCACAGCATGGAAGTGTTCGCCACGTTCGACGTGCTGGACGGCGGTGGCATGAAAGTGGCAGAGGGGCACAAGGCGTCGTTTTGTCTAGAAGACAATCAGTGCACGGATGGCGCCAAGCCGGGATTCGCGTGCGCCGACTACGGTGACCAGGGCATATCGGTCAACTGTTCAGACATTTACCGGCACAACATCGACTGTCAGTGGGTCGACGTGACCGACCTGAATCCGGGGCTGTACACGCTCAAGGTAAGCTCGCGGGCAACCGCGTACCAGGTGGTCGGTTACGACCTCTCTGGTTGCAATAGTTTGCTGCAAGTAGAGAAATCGGTGGGTGAACTTGAATCATGGGGCGTTTTCGCGAAAGACACAGTAATGACGATTTGCGAAAGTTTTTATTTTCCACGATTTCTAGTCGGAAAAAATAGAATATATGGTTTATAATTTTGCTGTCGTTTTAAAATTTTTCCAAAACAGAGATTTCTATAGAATTAAATACAATCGCCTCGTATATAATATATAATTAAAAACATCATAAATGCAGAACAAAAGTATTTGTATACTGTATGCGTAGGAGGCACTCACTTGCAAGTTATTCACTCCGATGTGGCTTGATTTGTATTACTTACAAGTCAATTTCATAATATTATGATTCATGTTGTGCAGTAACTATATGTCAGTTAGAAATGGCGTGGTAAGGACACAAGGTCGAGTTTAAAGGGACCCCTACGACAATGTCCAATCGTTCACTAGCAGTGTAATGAGTATTATATCGTGGACTGAATATAAGGTCAAATAATGATATATTGTCATAATAATCTAAACACGGTGGACTATTGATTCCCCTCCTTTCCAATCAATTGTCTATTTATGGCGTACATTATCTGAAAACCTTCACTGCGATTATTTGTCTAATATCATCAAATTTATCAATAAAATACACGTTAACATTATCACCTGTAATATACATATAACTCGCGTACGTTTTCATCGAACGTCCGTAAACGAAAATGTCCACCACCGTCGCGGCACCTGTTCTATACAATACAATAATTTACGTCGTCATCGTCGTCGGAAAACACTTTTGTTTTCGCCCACCAATTTTCACTGTCTGCCACACACTCGTTCGCCGTGTGCGTATTATTATTATTATTGTTATTATATTACGTGACGTGGTCGTCTCCTGTCCGTGACATTGTGCAATTGAATCGGAAACGATTTAATATAAAACGACGGCACATATATAATATTATTATAACGAAACGATTTCGACGTTACAGGTGTCCGTTAATCCAGAGCACAAAATCCCGGAGATGACGTACACCAACAACGCGGCGGTGTGCTCGATGTTCTACTCCGAGACTTTCGTGAAAATCCACGACTGCATCCTACGAAACCCGTGACGGACCGACGGAAGTTTCGCCACCGCCGACGAGCGGTGATAAAAAAAACAAAAAAAAATCACGATCGTTATTGTCGCATGTGCACCCGAACAATAATAATAATATTAATATATTGATGTCATATTATCATACCTAAAGTAATGAACGTACTGTGACGATAAAGATGCGTCGTACCGAATGGCGCCTAATTCGTCGATGTCGTTCGATAACTATACCGTTCGTTTGCTCCGTCAATGATATTATAGTATTTTAAGTCCACATATTTAGCTGTCTCAGGTGCGCTCACATCCGGAGGACACTCGTATCATATAATAATAATAACACTATACATGCACCGACTTCGGATAATTAATAATATAATATCATACTATCACGATTTTGTACTGTATTTCAAGAAATCGCGTGGACGGAAAACGGGCTTACAGTGTACATAACATAAATAACCCAGTAATGTGCACTTTTTATTAATGTCAGTACCGTACGTATATTATTGTGTATCTATTTTCAATTTAATAAAGTTAATTTAGAAAAAAAATTGATTCAAAAGTTTTTGCTTTATGTTATTTTATTATATTGACGTCAACAACATTACTATAAGAATAGGGAGACAGAAGAAAAAACTTCTTTTGGCTTTTGTAGAACATGACTAGCCAAACTTTTTCAACTTCCTGTTATTTGTTAAGTACTTATATTATATTCACCATTTCAATTTAAACAACTTTATCTGACTATCTGTAATGCTTTCAGAGTCGATAACGTTAAAAATAAATCAATAATAATAATAATAATAATATTTAATAGGTAAAATATAGAAAAAATTAATATTTTTTTTATAAAAACGATCAAAATAAATTATAATTTTGAAACAATCGTAATGATAATAAAAAAAACTAAAAATTCAATAATTCAATAGTAATATTTGTATATATTTAGGTACCTAGGTTGTAAGTATAGTTGTTATCTTATAGCATGTGTACTGACTCTAAATTCAATGAAGAGATACATGACATAATACGAATAAAGAGGACCACTATTTTACTCCCGCTCGTCGAGGCAACAGTTCTAAGACTAAATAATAGACATTTTAATATTACGACGTTTCATTGTTCTTAAATGAATTGTACGCATGAAATATCTTAAACTAATTGGATATTATTTTTAGAAGTGAAAACGCTACAGTCTCATTATAATTATGTGTTAATTATTACCAAATATTCTCATTTGTATGAACTGAAACAGCTAGTATAATATTGCGACTGTTTGGAGTAAAATCCTATCAATTTGTAAGTAATATTGCCATTTGTATAACTGAATGAAATTTCAATTAAAAAGATGATAGAAAGTGAACGTTTAGAAAAATGATTCTCCAGACTATCAGAATACTTGTAAGTTGTAACGTGGACTATAAATATAAACTCAAATATTGTAAATGTTGCTTACCACACAATAAATACCATTAAATATATTATTAATTATGATAATACATATTTTGTCACGATGTTTAACACGACGAATATTATTGTGATATACAACATACTATATTATTATGACATATTATCGAAAAATAGTCAACGGGTGTAAGGGTGTAGCTAAATTGCCTATCGAAATCGCCGTGTTACCAAAAATCGCATAACGTAATATTGAAATGCATTAGATTATTAGAATGATACTATTAAACTCCAAGAAATAATAATAATTCGTAAGTTGAGAACTTGAACGTTTAGTTATAGAAGTGATGATTGACTGTAACAAGGATCAAACTTGGCGGTTATTTTTCAGGAAATAATATTATAAAAATATGATAATAAGCTATAATATTCTATTCCTAATAAATTAGGATTAAAAATGTCAAAAAAATCACTGGAATTAAAAAAAATATGATGTTTATATTGCCAGTGGCTTCTAGAAAATACCAAATTTCACGGAATTTCGAAAATAATATTATTATAGAAGCTTCGTGTTATAGTAAACAGGTAAGTACACACATCGGATATCGTTTCAACGACGTGAGAAATATCGAATTGTTGATGCGGTTTTACGTGGAAGAAACGTATTAAGACCACAGTTTTCCTGGAAAAACCGTACTTGCGTATCATAATATCTTACTTGACGTTAATAATTATTATACCAGTGTAGACATATTTCCAAAACGTTGCGTGTATTCCGCGTTTTGATTTGATCGATTTTATTGTGTACTCGCGTCGTGGTGAACAGCATGAAAGTGGTTCCAACAAACACATAATATAATATTAATTAATATACTAATATTTACTTTTTATTATTATATTGATTTAAAACAAAGACCTTATATTAATATAGTCGGAGTATTCCTGGCCGGCGGGGTGGAGTGGTGTGGAAAACGTTGAAATTAAAAACCAAACGAGTTCCTACCAATACTTAAGAGGACGCTACACCCGCAAGTGTCGTCTCCGTCTAACAAATGTAAGACGTAGCAAAAACTGTTTTGCGCAGGCAAGAACCACTCGGGCTGTAGTCCAAGCTAAGCAATCAAATTTTTACACTACAAAGCGCAGAACATTCACTGTCAACGATGTTTTCATTTTTTTGATATCAGAACTAAACAAAAATTAATTTGAGTTGGAATAACTCAAAAATAATGAACTTTTAAACAATTAGAACTTGTTTCGTAATTGAGACATGGAAAAATTAACGATGAGGTTCCACGATCAATGTTATTCTCTTTCTAGTATGAAAATTTGGTTGCTCAACTTGGACTACCACCCAAGTGGTTCTTGCTCGCGTGAAACGGTTTTTGCTATGTTTTACATTTGTAAGGCGGAGACAACACGTACGGGTGTAACATAACGTTCTCTTAAACCAAGTTTATTCAGAACTCGTTAAAATCGTTTGAAACTTGTAAGAAATATTCATGAAACATACAAAATTATTACGTATTTATGTTGCTTTTGTTTTTAGCTATGCACAAACTGGTGTGGTTTACGCACATGCGCAGAAGTGCGGGTCGCCACAATCAGCGTTACCCATGCTCACATAGGAAACTAGCACCATGATCCGTCTATTGGTATAAAAGTTCTAGGGTCTAAAATAAACTATTCGACTGCATGACATGTACTGATCATAGACCTATTAACCACAATAACGCACTGAATACGATATTATACCTACTGTACACATCAATTTATTTATTAGTTAATATTCTTAATTGAGATCATCGTATTTTAATATTTGTTATTTGTTATTTGTTTATAACCACAAAATAATTGTATACTGAATATACGTAATATAAACATAACATTTTAACACTTTTTCCAAATCGCATTATATTTTTCACGACTTATTTTTTTTTCTTCATATAAATCGTAAACTATGTGCTTTTATACAAGAACATATTATCTACTACATCCAACAATAATGAGGACGCATGTACAATACTGTGGTCAACGCGCAGTCCATATATTTATAGGTCTATGGTTCTGATGGCTTATTGTAGTGGCTTTAACGAAAAATAGCGGATGACTACAGCGCTCCCAGTGGTTAACATTTGTAAGGGGTTATTAAAAACCATTAACATATTACGCGAGCCTTTTGGGTTTTTTTGAATAGAAAAGATTTGTAATATTTGTAAAATTACGTTATAATACAATTATTATTATTTGACTTTTATTATCGGGATAATAAAATGTTTTGATTGTTTTTCAGGTTTACCTATAAACGTCCCATCGCTGTATCTAAATTGATGGGCATTTTACATTCCTCAAATCTGTGCGTCCTTAATATATATATTTATTTTAATGTTTATTTTCTATAATTTTCTATAATTTATTATTAATGTATTACCCTTTACCTTCAAGCTTTTAGCTTAAAAGTGTTGGATGATAATGTTAGCTACGACTACCTATACCTAGTAAGTCATAGTTTTGTATTTTGTAAATCATGATAAATTTGCTATTTTAAAAAAAAATTAATATCAAACTGTAGGTAGTAAAAGTCCAATATATCATAACTGCTATAAAAATAGATATTTTTGGATACTGAATATACTTGTTGGACTTCGGCCGGAAAGCGTAGAGCGATTGGCCAATCGCCGGCGGTTTGTCGGGCGAACAAAAGTCCGAAATACTTTATAGTCGACCGACGCCTGCAGCATGTTAGCGCGTGACGGTAAATACGAATCCTTGAAACAGCGTGCGTACCTATAAAATATTATATAAGATCACCGGGAAGGCGGATCCGACTTCCACGATAATAATATGAAATTTTCAATATTTTCGGAAAGCACGTTAAGGGTGGGTATAGTGAGAATTCCGAATTTTCCACCACCTCCGCCCACGTCGGAACGAGGCCATTGCCGAGCCAAACGAGACGGCGGCGCGTTAATAAAACACTATGATGACCGCCGCGCGACGGAGGTGCTGCCAGAAAATCACAAACGCTGGCGCCGGGCGAGGTCGAGACAAATTGGAAGTATTTCCGAACAATGCTCCTCGACGACGACGACGGCGGTCGTCGAACGTGGCGGCGGCGGCGGATTAACGTGAAGCGAGGGAGGGGGCGGGAGTTTCCGTTTTTCGGGTCGGAAGTGCGAGCGAGGGGCGGGTGGCTTGCAACGTACAGTCGTGCCTCCCCGGCGTTCTCCCCATCATGCATTATTTTACCTTCGCTGAAGATCGGAGCTAATTTTAAATTATTTTTTAACTGAAATAAATTGGTCCGTACATTATATTATAAAATTATTGTGTGCGTAGTATATATATAGCGTACTACCATAATAGTGTCTCTTCTCTTCTGCAGCGCCTCGACTTAACGACTCATAAATCGTCGCCGTCGAGACGCAATTATTACTATTATTACTATCATCCGTCCCAAATGAGAACGCGTTATATCATTTATTATAATGATAATATATAATTTTTTATTCTCTCTCCTCTTTTGTTTACGCCCTCGCCATTTTGTAGCGGATTCGACGGCACCGCGAAACGTCAGTCTCCCGAACCGCGCGCACTATCATCTGTGCGTATTATTATGCTGTTTAGCGTTGTAACTTTTGCGCATTGTTGGTTTTTTTTTCTTCTTTTTTTTTTTTTAATTATCATGACCGAAGTCAGACGACCGACGACACAGGCACACGAGAGACGGACGAGTTTAATTTTCTACGCTGGTGTACATTAAAATATTCACATTGGATTCGGCTGAGGATCGAGTGGAAAGGACGGTGAAATGTAAAACACAACAATGGGTATTTGAACAATCGTATTTTACTGGTTCACATCCATCGAAGTTCTAAAAAATAAACAACAAATAAATAAAATTACTAACTAAGAATTCGAATCCATTAACACAGACGGAAATCATTGATTCGCACATACGAATATTATATTTAAACATCTATAGAATATATTTTATATTTAATTTTAATTTTAATTTATAGTAATAGTAGTTTTTTTTCTTCTAAAATTTGTTACATTTTCTATTATTTATAAATAAGTTTTTTTTTTTTATTAAATAACATGTCTCTTCTACATATAAAATCCCAATAAATATTTAAAATTATATTATATATATATAATATACGACTCTAAACGAAAATAATAATATTAATAATTATAATAAAAATAACAACTAATATTTTAACACAAAAACACTATTTACACATTGTACGACTATGTTATTATACACTAAAATAAAATTATATAATTTCGCATGTTTGTTATTTAATATTATTGTGGATCGTGCAGACCGGAGTCGTTCGACTGGTACAAACAAAATTTATTTTAGGTTTGTCGTTAAAATTTTATATAAATGTTTAATTTTTATCAATAATACACCTATATAATTCAATATACAATCAGTACAAATAATTTAATCAATATTTTTTTCTAATATTAATTTAGATAATTTTGAGCAGTCTATGAAATTACTTTTTACACATTCGTCGTTTGAATGCTGCAAAACAATAAAAACAAAGTTAGATGGCAAATAGCTTATTCGTTTGAGAATATTCACAGCCTGATTTTTTTTTAAACAAATATATATATTATAATATATTTTTTTCTCCAAATATTGAAATGTTTGCAACAGAATGAGAGATATAGAGAGAGATAGATCAATAGAAAGTGAGAGACAGTGAGTGACAGTATATAGTAGAATGGTCTAAGACGGCATATAATGTTTGAAGTTCGAAACGGTGTCTTAATTTTTAATTTTTTTTTTGTTTTTTGTTAAAAACGTCCACAATAAACAAAGAACCCGTAGAACAAGCGAAACGTAAAAGCTTGGGTCCGGTTGAAATACATAACGCGCGGTGTAACCTAAAATGTCAAATCTAAAAAAAATTGTCTCAATACAAATGATAAAAGAGATTTAAAACTGTGACGATAACAACAAAAATAATAATAATAATAAGTAAGAGAGTATAATAATATAAGTAAATAGGGTATAAAAGTATATTATAATAATAATATCATGACATGTATTATTGTAATAATAGTAATAATAATAATAATAATAATTTAATGGTATAATAATTATATGTATGTAACGATGACAATATATTGTGCTGCTGCTGGGAAAACGAAACGAAACGATGAAAAACTGAACGCATTAAACATAATTGACAAAAACGTTGGCCTTATAACAAAAAACCAAACTAAACTAAAGTAATACAAAAATAATTGTTTACCGAAATAAAATAGAATTATAATATTTTTTTATGTAAACGTTAAATAATTGTTCAGAATGATGGGATATACCGTGTTTCAGAGAACGGCTAATAACGAGGTATAAATATTGTATTTATTTTTATGGTACTTTTTTTTTTATTATTATTGTCGTCCCTCGAAAAAAAAAATAAAAACGAAAACGAAAACTACAAAGAAAACGAAAACGTTTGATCCCCAAGGTAAAAAATAAAATAAAAACACTACTAACAGAATAATATATTATTATGTAATTATTTTATCGATAACGTTATTATTATTATTTATTTATTTAATTTTTTTTTTTTTTTGATTTGTTGATGAGAAGTGAAATGACGAAAAACCACGATTACCTCTATTTTACATCGTAACCCGTATAATATATATTATAATATTAAGACAGTATATATTATGAATATATTATGAGTACCCGCTATACCTCAAACTACTATTATACACATCTATATAATATTATATATTTATATTATTATAATATTGAACGAGTGAAAATCTTCATTAACTTGAAATAAAAAATACGTTAGAATGTGTAATATGTAAAATATAATATATTATTATTGTGTACAGGACGTATCGTGTATATTATGTCTGCGCAGGCGCGTACAACACCGGACACATCATGACGATAATAATAATATATTATTGTTACGTATATTATATTATAATATTAATATTATATTTTAGTAAAGATTCAAAAGACGTGTGCTAATGCTTCACTTGCTCTATAAATTTTTAATTTCACAATAATTAACAATATATTATATATTATATTTTTACTTCAATTTCGTTTTAAAAACTGCTGAAAATCTAACTCGACGTTTATAAATGTTATACAATAACAACAACAACAATAATAATAATAATATTTTAAATCCTAATATTTATAATATATATATATATATATATATATATATTTATAAATACTTGTGCATACGACACGTACGCACATATATTTTTATATCATAATAATAATGTTCTATATAATAATAATAATAATAATATATTATTTTAAATGGGTTTGAATCACAATATTTTTTCTTTTCTTTTTTTTGTTGAAAATTTACGCTGTTTTAGGTTTCTTATGGTTTTTAAAATGTTTTTTGTTTTTTTTTTTTTTGCATTAGGTTATCATATTTGTTCCGCATTGTTTTTGAACACGCCTCATTGGAGGCTGCACTTGCTCTCGATTTGAGACTTGAGTTCGTTCACTTGTGTCTCGATGGTATTCTTCAACTCTGTGAACAAAAATGAAAAAATGCCAAACAACGGTGGTATAGTCATTAGAATAATAATAATAAAATATAAAAATAAAAAACACACGCCACATTTATCCTCGGATGAGTGGTGGTATGGTATTAAATTTGTGCTTCGGATATAATAATAATAATAATAATAAAATGACATAATCCTCTGGTCGGTTTGTAGTACGATGGCCAAAAGTTTTCGATACATACCACCGCACCAGAAAATAATATGCGCCCGTAAGCTTCCATTCCGAAACTTTCTTATCTCTTATCGGTTTTAAACTCCTCTCCGCAGTGTTTTCATTCAAGTGTCATTTATGCATTATTATACTCCTCGGAAATAGCATTATTATCATTATTATTATTCGTTTATTTATATAATAATAACATAACATTATACATCAACGGGTCGGGAGTAGTAGGAATTATTATTTTTCATTTGCACAGTGCGCATTTATATCACGCTCTGTTGTTCCCCGAATTTCGAGAAAATGACGTTTTAACGCGACTGTAGTCCCCTCCGGCAGTGTCCCCAAAATCTGTGATTTAATCGAAAACTATAGAATTTTTTCATACACTAAGTTCGTTTTGAAAATCCTAAGTGTCGTTATTCGCATTGGCCCTGAATAAATATATTTTGTTCGCCCTGAATCGACATCGGTTGCATCGATTTTTTTTCCATTAAATCCGAGCCGACCATTATCGCAGTAAAATAATATTATGTTTTACCACGCGACTGAAAACCCAATCGTTTATACACACAGTCGGTGAATTAATTATTACGACGTGGTTACTAAACAAATTTGTCGACTTTTGCTGTCTGATTTTCGACGAAATAGCAGACCTACGTCGGTAATAATGTAGATTTACAATATAGGACATAGGCGTACACAAAGGCTGTGTCAATAGGCCTTTATTGTGGCGCTAATACTATTACTGTTCAATTTATATTCTATGCGACAAGGATATCGCCGGTACGCAAATTGAAATTTCGCCAGGTCGTTATGATTTTCTTCACACGCATGCGCGCGACGGAGGGTTTGTTATACGATTCGAGTAGGTTTTGCCATCGTCCGTTGGTGCTGCAGGTCCGAACGGATTACTATGATTACTATAGTTAATTCTTGGCTAGTGCGCTTCGTACACACTATACAGTGGACACGTTAAACCACGTATGTGGTACCTGCGAACTGTTTCTGATAAATCGACCTAAAACGAAGACAACCCCGATGGAGGAAAACGAATAATCGACCCTCGAGCGTTCAGACAAGGCCAATCGTCATATTATTATTATTATTCTCTATACGCCGACGAGTGGCCGTATATAAATTATTATTATTTCTGAACTGTGCGAAACGAAATCGATTCTGTGGGCGTCGGATTGAAAGGGTGAAAAACTGTGCGGCGTTCGTTTCGGGCATTTAATTCGCGTTCAAAATCTAATTGGAAATATTAATCAGCCGATCCGGTTCGTGAACGCCTCGGTGGCTTCATGTTCATTCCGTTATTCGGTGTATAGATGGGATTTCATCGAGTTAAATGGGATTTCATCGAGTTTAATAACATGTTTATTCAACTAATACGTTTCGATTTTAATACATTACGCTTACAATATATCAGCTATCGTGTTTATGTTTAGCTCCCGGAACGGATGATACGATATCTATCATAATGTATTGTAGTTAGGCGCATTGAATTTCGAAAATCATTTTGTTCACAGTAAAAATGTTAGCCCCCCTTAAAAACTACCCGAGCGCTGTCTACGAAAATTCATTCTTGTCTTAAATAAGATTAAAAGATATATTTTTGTTGGGTGTGTTGAAAATGTCCTGAAACGACAACTGCAAATAGTCAATAGACACCACTAAATAATGAAAGAAAGTTGTAGTTAAAAACTGTCCTAACCATTGGTTTCAAGTCCGTAATCATAACACCGCACGTTGCGGATTATTGTTCCTATATATTATATAGTTGTGCTCACATTAAACTTCACAACTGTTCTGTTGGAAATAATCGTAGGTGAATGATATATGATAGGTGGTGGACTTTGGGAGGGTATAAGGTCCGGCGAAAGCAGACCTGCTTATATCATTACGACATAAATAGATACGACGTTAAGACACGTTGAAGTTTATATTGTTATGAAATACCGGTATAAAACAAAATGTGAACTTAAAAGCAGATTTTGTATATTAAACTGCCGTTTTTGTGTGGGAAAATTGCACTATAGGAAAATCGTACGCGCGGAATAAGAGCGGTTGAAATTCGTGCGTAAGAGATAAAACGAAACGACGTAATACCTGGTAAGTGGTATAGCAGGCCGTACTGATAGGCACCGCCTATATTGCATTATAAGTAATGCGATTCTGGGTAAATCGTAAAACCCAAAGGATCAAATTAGGCGAACGGTGAAATATTATACGAAAACGGCATTTCCGTATTTTAATTCCGCTCGATAAGAGATAGATATAAAAAGAGACCTTTTAATAAAATGCTTTTATACGAACGCGGAATTTCAAATGCCCGGACGACGTGTGCATAATAGTAATAATAATACATCAAACCATCTCCTCGGTGAGCAGAAAATCATCTTAGTAGCGATGTATATATAATCTAAGCGCCTCGATAATGTTTTATTTATATATACTCAGAAAACGATGGCCACGGACAACGCAACAATGATCATCATCGTTGCTATCCGACGAAAGTGTTCTAAATGTCAGTTTAATACTGATGAGGAGACCGTAATATACTGCTGTTTATCCGGCGAGGTCTAAACGCGGACGGGTGAGCGATTTTTTTCTCGGACGACTGAACGATAACCAGTGTTCTTTTAAACATTACGCATACCTAACTGTATAATAAATATATGTGTGTGTGTGTATGTGAGTTTGTTTATATTGTAAAGCTAACGCAGCCGGACTGCGATGAATAAAACAAAAGTGGCAATAAACTTCAGCCAAATAAATCACAGTGAGAGTGTTTGGTGGTGGGAGGGGTGATGGAGGAGAGCGAAAGAAAAGTTGTCAACTATTATTTTCTGTCTAAAGAAAAAAAAACCATTTTGTTATTGAAGGAAAGTATCGCTCGAGCTTTTCGAATTTACGACACTAGAATTATTTACGTTTTTTTATTTCGCATTCTATTTCTTATACAATATAATATTATAGTGGTCATCTGTACCTACCGACGTTATAAAAAAAAATTTTCTGGTTCCTAAATTGGTTCCAACGATTTCGCAATGACAGTGACGGTCGTTATTATTGTGTCGTTTTTTTTTCTTTTTCGGTAACCCGTTTTCTAAACACCGCCTTTTTACGGAAAAAACAAAATCATTTCCCTCTTTATATTATTTTGAAGAATAAACAACATACCGAGTTTCATACCCACTTTGGGACCGAAGTGGTCACGGCCAACATTCAGTATAATATCTTTTTTTCTTTCGTCGAGTGAATTTCGAATACACACATATATATATATACATAAATACACTTATAATATTATTGTGTACGTGTGCATGTATATATATACATATATATATAATATATTACAAACGTTAGTTTTACTTAACGGCCGTCGTCCGTGATAAATGCATTTCGGTGTAGTCATGGATGAGCAAACTCGGCGGCGAGACTCGGGTTACTAATAAAATAACCGGAGGACGTTTTAGTGCGTTTCGGGTTTTTCGATTCGAGTACATAACATAATGCACACACCCACCACCACCACCCACACGTGTACGTTTAGTGTACATTTGCGTCCAACAGTGAAATAGAAAGAAGAAAAAAAAAATAAATATATCGCGTTCATTCTTACTCGTAAATTCGTCCTCTTCTTCCATTTCTGCCTCTTTGGCCAACTCTTCGGGCGTTTTCTTTTTGCGCATCAACGGATTGGCGGGCTCCTCTTGTACCGGTTCGGGTAATTCTTCTTTCTTCTTGATGTTGTACTGCACCCGAGAAAAACAAATCAAACGAAACACAATTATTATTTTATAACCCCATGGTTAACATCTATTTTTATTCAACTTTATTGATTTTAAATGTAACGTTATAACGTTATCATAGATGAGGTTGTATTCAGAAAAACAAACTATTTACCCTCCTTCTAGGTATCGCATAGACGCAGAGAATAAATCTAATATTACAATAATGACAACGTACGAATCCAAATCTGCAGCATATCTCTGCGTACGATAACTAGTACTTCCACAGTTCATTATTTACACAGATATAGGAGTACACGGTAAAATTAATAAAGAATAATTTATTTTGAGTTTGCAGTAATAAAAGTGCTTGTACAGCTTTAGTAAATATAACCGCGTGGTCCTGACTTAAATTATCATCTTGAGTGCCTACCTATATATAATATTATACATTCCAGACGGAGATTATCAAATTTTTTCGCGATCGGTTTTTGGATTTTAATTATTATTTATTTGTACATAATTTATTTATTTTTTTTTTATGTACGTTTAATTAATGATTAATTGCCCGTTTCAGAGGCGCGCTGGACTGTGCGGACGGTAGACCGCCGAGCGACTGGGTGTTTTATGTATTTTTTTTCACCGTCCAAATAGTTCTTAATGGGAAAACTAATTACGGACATCATCATCCATTCGTTTGTTAATCATTAAAAGAAGAAAAACAGACTATACACACTGCAGAGGGCTCTCCGACTGGTGCCCGCTATGATGTGTGGGTGAGGGGTGGGAAGAGGGATCGCCCGGGAGCGTCTTTCTTTCCCGCAGCCGTTTTTGGCCCGACGCATTATTTTTACATAATTCTTCCATTCATTACGCACGCGCGCGAGTTCCTCGGGTCCTTTCCCGCCCACTAGTCAACTCCCCCCCCCCAAAAAAAAAAAAAAAACATAATCCTTAACACCCCTGCAGACGCCTGCCGCGGTACAAAGTAAATCCTTGTCGATTCGTTCGTTCCAAATCTCGTCTCTTTTGTTTTCTTCCGTCTATTATTACTACCGTCCGCACAGCATTACCATATTATATTATTATAATATATAATTATTATGAGCGCGCGGCAGTCTGTGCAGTCCTTTACAGAAGACGATTCTATTATCGCCAGACGGTCGTGATGTGCATGGTGAGTTTACTCGTTTGAAAAATTAACAATGTGTTCGACATTACGACGGTAAGAATTTTATAACTCGCGGTACGAAAATATCGTACAGGAAGATTTAAACCGACGGAAATAAATAAATTGTTTGGGAAAAACTCACATAGATACGTAGGCCGAAAAAATCGTCGTGAAATGATAAAATAATCGCCCTGGTCTCGACCGCCAGACACGAGGATTTGACCGGACACGGTCGGATATTGGGTTTTTGGTGCGGGTAGTCCGAGGAGGAGGACGAGGACGAGCGGTTAAGCTGCGGACCTACGCCGTATATAAGTATTTTCGCGATGCAGGAAATCCGAGAAACGCAATGCATAAAGGCCACACGGTTCACAAGATTTATTATTGCTGCACACACGCTGTAAATGCCTTTCTGCCAAAATCGAACCTCATACACGACATAAACAAAATATATAATATATATTATATTATCGTATCGGAGCCGGCCGCGTGGAACGCTTAGGTAATAATAATAAATAATATTGCACGCGGCGGTAAGCTGGTCGCGCGAAAAAAAGGCAAATCTATTACGCGACGAGACACACAAAATAATAATATTATAATAATATCATATTGGATGGTTTGCGTATTATATTATTATATTATTGTAAAGGCGAGAGAATCGGATAAAATATAGGAAATCCTCTTAAACCGTTTAAAACGGTTTAGAATATTATATACACAGTTCGAGTGCGAAATGTGACAATAATCGCGTCGTAATTTCGACGATTTCGTGCGCGATAAAATATTATAACCAGGCGACGTCGAAAAAATGAGAAAATTATTCAAATTTCGTTCATTACTTTGACGCGTCGGCCGGTTCTTATTTGCGTGACGTATAATATGTATTATTTTCCACGCGATTACCACGCTATTCGATCTATTGCTCGATTTGCCGTCTACATAATATAATATCAGTGTATTATATAATATTATGGACTATTTATACTTTATCGTGGCCGAAAATTTGAAAGTTCGTTCGTCATGACGTATTTTATGTACACATATATTATCATGCGAACGTATTATTATATACATATTATATTATACGATACGGTCTGAAAAGTGCATCAATATTATCCAACTGGGAGAGTTTTCGCTGTGAATGATGGCACAAGTGGTTAACAAAAATTTGACATGTACTCCTCCTATCCGATGTTATCGGGACAATAAATCAACATGGCTTGTCTCTCTGGGGCGTATACACTGGCGTCTGGTCTTGATGTGTTCCCGTTTCACGATTAACTTCCCATTCGTGACTTTTGCCCTACCCAATCGACCTAGAACTTTGAAACTTGACCGGCCCATAAACTATACATAGCAAAAACATTCTGTTCGGTTTATTATTATTATTTCACGTACTCGCGTACACATACACACACGCACACACACCCTTACACGTGTGCCCCCAAACGTATATAAACGCACCTTTTTGTTACAAACCGTGTTAACGGAGAAAAGTTTTGTTTGGTCGATCTATAGTTCCCTTCGGAAATTACTACCATTTAGCAATCAATACTCGCGCGCGCGGTTTCATTGAAAATTAAAGTGTGTATAGTTAGGCGTATATATATACGGCTCGAATTTCTAGAAACTTTCTTTTTCTTATACTATCAATCGCCATCCGATACCCCGGGCAAACGTCGATCTGAAGTTTGAAAATCGTGTTTATTTTAAATATTATTCGCGTTATCCGCAATCAATATAATTATATAATCACGGGGTGCGGTGTGGCACTGTTTCATTGGAAGTACAGTATATATTTTAATTTATAATATAAAGTCACGGCTGGAATTCACCAAGAAACTTTTTACTATTTATTATCGCTCGCTATTCAATACCGGAAAACGTCATTCTGGACGTGAAAACTGTATTTATTTTGCATCCCGTTTGTGTCATTCAAAACGCTCGCCTGACGTTATGATATCAAATTCGATAATTTCGTAGTCGCAGACAACGATCGAAATTTGTTTGTTACACACTCGGAGGGGGGAAATAGGGGTTAATATTTATTTATTTAATATATAATAACAGGCGTTAGCCCAATTTAAACAGTACATCAATAATACGATGATATAAGTTATACAACATAATAATACAATATGAATCATGTGCATACACACTTATTATGGTGAGTGTATAATATAATACCATATATGTATAGAGAATAGAGATAGTATATTATATTGGTATACTTTTTGAAATAGGCTTAAATAATATTAGCTATACTATATATGATTATTGAGTACCTATATAATATGCGGTAATTCAATTACATCGTGTCGTATACGTAGAACACTCCTGAAGCCGTATTAGTCCCTTCATACCATAATTGGCCATGGGGACGATAGAGTTTAGAACTAATAACTATAATATGCACTTATAAAACGTATAATATACGAGGTTATGTATCTATAGTTAAAGGTCGAGTCTTTATGAGATGAAACTCATGTATTATAATTGTACAGTTGTATGCAGTGTTTTAGTAACCAATTCTATGTATGGAAAGAAAGACATGATTTTAATTCAAACGAAAAACAAAAATTACGGGGTTTCCTAGTGTAACGTCAAACGATTTTTTTTGTGATATGAAATAAAAATATTTTGCACCGATTGATAGGCATCATTATACGTATCACCTACCAATAAGAACATTTTTTAAATGTGGCAATAGATTTTATGTAATATTTTCATTACTTTCAAATGTAGAATGATTTGCATGATGTCGACACACGTCTATCCGTCTTGTTATGAGATGGGCAAAGTGAAACCAATAACATAACAGCGTCGAATATTAATTTAATATTTTACCATTTTTTTTTTAAATGTATTTTACGTCAGTTGTTAACGGGATGATGGGTTTTGTTGGAGAGCATTGATATTATATTTTAGAATCAAAACAAACACGGACACGGAATAGCGTTAATTTTGTTTGAATAAATCGGTAACTGTAAGTAAAATTGTAACGAAATACCAAAATGCCAATGTCAAAGGAGAGTTGAGTTGTTATTCTCATTTATTTAATTATTGTATTGTTCCGTTGTTTAAAATAACAATTGAAAGCAGTTATCGAATTTCCATCACTATTTTTATTTTTGTCAACTAAATTAACAACAGCAATTTAAAAATATATTATTTTCATAAAAGAGCCAATCAGCACCATAAGTAAACCGTGTTCCAAACGACGCATGTGGTCGTTACGTTTAAATAAATAATAATAGTGAAACGCAATACATGCCGTTTAAGTGTGTTTATCAAATCGTGTAAGACAGCGCAATGTATAGGAAATAAAAGGAAATATTACTCTTATTCTTAAATATAGCGTATATTGGAGACTTTTTCATAATAATTTGATCTAAATTCGCATGTTTCCACTCATGACGACCATATTATTATTATTTCGAAACTCTACAATCGGCACGACGACACGGTATTTTTATATTATGTAATATGCTTGTTCGCCAAAATTTACAAACGTTCGTCAACAGTGGTTTTCGTGATAATAATTACGCGATTACCGGGACATCGGGGTTTTACCGGTTTACATGTCATTATTATATTATATAAAAGAAAAACGTTAAGACTGTGTCATTAAAATATTGTTATTTATTCGAAATACTTGCTGCTGGAGTACGTACCGTCACTCCGTGCAGTTCTACCACTCCCCCTCCACGCTCATTCCCACACCAGCTCCGTTGTCCCAGCTTATGCTTGCACTGCTGCACGACGCATAATATAGATTGTATAATTTTTTGAATTAAAATTTTATAATATATTCGTTGTTACTTTAATCACGATTACCTGCCACGCATTTGTATTATACTATTATTCACACCTATGATAATGATAATACCATTAAACCCTGCGTCATGTCGGCGATGGGGATGGCGGCCTCGGTGACGTTACAAAAAGCGCTATTACAAAAACGCTTTGCGTGCTGTCTCGAGAACGACGACGCGTCAAAACGCAATAATGGTATTATTTTATCGGGCCTATAATAACAATTACTTTAATATGAACCGCTTCGGAACGAGCTTTATTTACATAATGATATTATATACCAATGTTATAATTATAATAATAATATGTACGCGGGCATAATATTATAGTCGGAGAAAACGTCAGCGGGCGAAAGTTCGCTGCGACGTGCGGGTCGGATTCGACGGTGACACCGTGAAATAATATCGTTACGCCGCCGCCGAGACAACAGACGCGCGCGAATCTAGAAATTATTAATTTGCGCCGACTAAATAATATTATACGTACAATATTGTTATATTGATAATATATATAATGTATATAGTTTCCGTCGGTTTACGCGGATCGGTATGGCTGGCGTTTAAATAATTCGGCGGGGATCGAACGGGCGCGGGTCTGGTCGGCTACTAATTTGACAGTCGACTGCCGCGTCGAGCCTCCGACCGTTTAATGATTCATGGCGCCGCCGCCGCTGACTCAGATTTCACGACGTAAAATTATTAATATCGAGTCCCGGAAAACCGATTGCTCGGCGTGGTAAACTGCAGCGGCAATTAGTGACGTGCGTGATTCTGTACAATATTATATAGGTAGAAGACGACTAGGTGAGGCATCTCGCGGGTGTTGAGCTGTTACGTCGGTACCCGGGCGCCGGCGATAAAATTTTTTTACTCAAAGAATTTCTATTGATTATCGTGAACCAGTACGAGATAACGATGATATTATAATAATAGTGACGTCGTTAGACCTATCTGTTATCACCGACCGGACACTACGTCGTAAGTGATAGTATAGTTGTTGTATTGTATTATAACATGAAGGGTACAATATATTATAATTATTCATCATGATCGATAGCAGTGTCGACGAAATGAATCTATTTACGCCCTTGTCTCGTCTATAACAGATGGATAGTTGATGAATATACACTATACATATTGTGTATTCGGGAGCTACTACTGTATTATATAAACATTTATAAAAAGAGGCAGAAGGAAAATATAGTAATTTCCTAGACGATCCATATTTTTATAATATGTAATAATATAATTATTTATTTTATACGAAAATACTTGTAACTGTATTATCATTTTTTGTAATAAATGATGTTTAGTGATTGGCACATCTACAAATTTACAAATTTGTTCAGCGTTAACACTAGTAATTTTTTTTTTAAATCATAAACCTTAATTTAAAAATTCCTATAAGAACCGAAAAGTTTTTCAGATAATATAACATTTAGGTGCAGGTTAATATTTGTTTTCATTTAATCAGAACTGTTTCGTTACAAAAACGTTACCAACCTCAAAATAATCTGGCATTGACTTTTCATTTAAATAAATTACAAGATGAATTTAGCACTTGAACTTGGATTATAGAGCATTGATCATTAAACCTGCAGTGTGTATCAAAAAGTGGATATGCAAATATATTGATTTAGCGCCTTTTGTTTCTGGGCCCATTATGTTTGAAAAAAATAAGCTAAAAATCTAATTAGCCTACAAAATAATATGTATAATAGCCTATCGTACTTGCGCATACTTGCCGCATCGGCATTCGTATAGATGTACACGTAGCCACACAATAACAACACCGAACGATAATAATTAATATAGCATTATATTAAGCTGCCTATCCGGTGGTCGACGCTTATAATTGGCCATTAAATCTAAACACGATAATATAATATTATTATTACTATACAAACACGCATTGCCGGAACACAGAATGACACACGAATTATACAACACAAGCGTTACAATATTACTGTTAATAGTTGATCCCGCGATTGAGTCCGACGTGATCATAAAATCTACCGATAATTGTTTGAAAAAAAAAAATCGTATACAATCCAAATGTTCGCTATGACAATAATAATGATAATAATATAACTTATATTAATCACTCTCTTCGTCTCGCCCGGTGCATGTGGTGCCGAAACGAAACAAAATCGATGACGGCTGCAGACGACGTGGCGGCAAATTTCGACGATTATGGCTGCAGCGTTTCAATCTGACCCCATTAGGGAGTCACATTAAATATAAGGACTCCCTACTAGAGTCAATTTGAACCACATAAGCACTACTCAGGACTTGACGATGATGAACGCCTTCTCGCACAGTAGAACGAACGACTTGGTGTGTCACGTGAGCGCTAGTCCCTCGTCGGTCGTCTCAGCAGTGGACTGGCATGGCAGATAGATGACACATGTGCGAACGCACACATTATTATTACATCCATTGGGTGGTCGGCACACATAATATATATTATATCATATTATATTCATATCTAATACGTATCGGTCCGTTTGCTGTACCTATATGCAACCCGCCTCCCGCGTGCGAGACGTTTAAAGTCGGTTTAAAGGATATTATCGATCTCGAATCGGATATTTATTGTGAACACATAAATACATATACCTACCTACGTTATACGTATACGTACACTAAAACAGGAAACGGTGGGTCAGGTGCTGCAGCAGAGTAGTACACTCGCTCGAGCATTTTGTGTATCGTAAATCATTTTTAGAGTAGACTATAAAAATGTCAAATAGCCCTTGCCCGGGGACCGAATCCAAAAAGTAAACTTGCCGAACAAACGATTCTTCCCCGCCATTACATACGTATATAACTCCGCTCAATTTCCCATCGGCATTGCGCTATTCCACCACCTCCACCACAACCACCACCACCCCACCCCCAGTCATCCCATCAAATCCACCTACCCTCTGGACGTCGAGGCCCAGCACTTTTTTCCACGCGTGCCCCAAGGCACACAGTCTTTTCCTTTCTCCGAATCTCAATTTGCCAGCCGCCAGGCTTCTCTTTCCTCATATACATCTCTTCTGGCACCGTCACCATAATATATATCCGTCTCACCGTCGTATACTGATATATATTTTATATACATATATAGGTAAATAATATATTATGTAAACAACGCAAGTCCGATGTGCAATTTATGCCAACGTTTTATGATTTTCTGGTCTCGCATGTACATTATACATACATGCACGACATATTATAATAATAAAAATAATAATAATAGAACGGCATATGTGGAAAAAAAATAAAATAATAGCTCATTATTTATATTTGTGAAACGAGAAACGTTAAAATATATAATATCATATTTATATATTATGTATATATATCCTTACCCTCGAGTAAGGTTCTTCTTCCGCATTTACATAATTTGTTTTGTTTTCAATATGAAAGCGATTCGTTCCCTAAATACGGTTTGCCGTTATGCCAACAATATACCGTAATTTAAATTCTTATTTATAGATATGCGCACGTTTGTGTTATTAATATTTTCTTTGTTGTGCTCCATTATAATCTTCGAGGATTTCGTTTCAGCGTTTTTATTCTCCGGTGAAATAAAAAGTATAAATGCAAATCAAACAATATCGATGTCTAATTTAAAAGTAAAAACTTTTCAATCCCCCCCCCCCATACATGCATACATAACATAGACATAAAATGTATAATATTATAATACCACACAGACTGAAAAGAATACGCATTTTCAACCGCAAATTTGACCTATATAGTTGATTTAAAATGTAAATATAAGCCTCGACGATAATTTTTCTGCTATCGTCGTTATTTATTCGAATCATTTTATTGGTGGAAATACATCACGACCCCATAGTAATAATAGTAATATATTATGATGAAATGTTGTCAATCAAAAAAAAAAAATAAAAATATTTTCGTCGACATTGTGTGTAAGCGATGACCCGGTGCAGTAGTTGCGGTTGTCAGTCGAAAGAATTTATAGATCAATGTATTATTACCGAAATTATCGGTACCCAGGGTCGTATTAAATTTCCGGTGAAAGTATATGTAAAAAAAAAAACAAAAAAACACTATCACCACCGATGCGGCGACGACGACGTCGACAGCGTAAAAATAAAAAACAAACCGAAAAGCGAAATACACGCGCGCGCGTAATATTTTATACATGGATGTGCAGGGTAAAACATCCCAAGAGAAATAAACCGTATTATATTATTATAATACGAGCAGGTCGTATAATGCGCGAGAAGTTTTCGCGTTTGAAATATTTTCGCTTTCGTTGAAATTTTCATCGTTTCGCTTTTGGCGATCGTAACAACTATACTCGCGCGTATAATATTATAATGCGATACGCGTAATAATAGAACACAGCAGCTATATTATAATATACGGCTACGAAGCGCTGTGGCAGTACTAGTTATATATAATAATAATATATCACACCGATAATAATAGTAATAATTATAAAAATATTAATTACTACGATACCTGTAAGTTTTAGTGCGTAGACGAGTATAGCTTAGCGTCATCTGAACAGGTATCATTTGTCGCTACGATAATATGTACGTAAAAAAACATAAGAATTACCGCGAGGAGATAAGACGATTAGATCGGCCGCGCGTGCGCCATAGGTACCATTATAATATTGTTATCATACAGTAATGTAATGTAATGTCGTGCGTTTTATTACGGCGCCAACGACGACTTACTTATACTATACCTACGCGTAGATGAGCTTATAATACGCGACGAATCGAGTCGACGGCGAATGTATAACGCGATAAATCTACAAACACGGGTGCCTACATGTATAAATAAATTATATGGGTGTATGCCGTAAAAGCTGTGTGCGTGATAATAATATAGTGTATTATAATATATTATATGTATATTTTGTGATACGCGTAGGGGTAGTTAGGTAATATACGTGTTGTATACACATCGGAGCTTGTTGAAAAGACATTTTAAGTTCTAAAACAATATAACGAAACAATATCATATACATATTATTATTAAGGGAAAACTCACATGACAATATTATATGTATAGTACTCGCGATATAATAATAATATAGATATAGTATGTCGTATAGGTATATACCCATTACCCGTCTAACGAGTTGAACACTCTTACGCGTGTGTCATGTCGTCGGCACAACAAAGTTATTACGACTACGGTGCGTGTGCATGATGCATTATATTATTATATATACATGGTAATAATAATAATAGTAATATAATCAGTATCGAACGGATAATGTACCACGCACGATATCAAATTATATACCTAATAAAATAAATATTAACCTAATATTATTAGGTCAACGATAACGATAATGATAATAATAATATAATATATGTTTTGCCGTTTAGCATTGTTCTAATGATTTAGGCATTTAAATAAAAATATACCTTTTATTTTTTTCATCAAACTATATTATACGCGTTACTCTGACGCTGCCCTCGAAACGTGATTACAGAGCTGACATAACGGTTACTTTTTTTTACGTTGAACTTTTTGGAACTTTTATGGGGTTGGGAATTTAGGTGTTTTTAAATCGATTTTTTTTTTTAATTGTCTGTCTCACGATTATATTATGTCTTTTTTCGCAAGGACCACCAGAGTTTTTCTAACTCAGCGAAAGTTAATTTCGAGAAAAAATATAAAACTAATTACCAGCAGCGTCAAGTCGATAGTTATGTGTTTTTTCACACGCGACTTTACCCAGTGAATATCGACGACGGTATGACATCATCACGATAGATTTGTCACAATGGTGTCGAAATAATAGATTATCAAAAGTTACGCCCGTCTGATCGACTCAGCCGCGGTTCGCGATTCGTCATAATCTATTGTTATACTTATTAATATACACACGCATATGTTTTCTCCGTCAGCTTACCAAATTACAACTGAGCACATTTTACGTGCACAATAAGTTAATAGTTAAGTTTACTATGTTAATTTAAAAATTAAATTTACCAATCATACCTACAATTTAATAGTAAAACCGATAATTATCTAGGAGACTTATTTTGAAGCGAGTTATGATCATTTTTAAAACGTGCGAAAAATTAACAGTTTTATAACGGTCATATAATACGTGAAAAATACTATTTTGTAAAATTAAAATACCAGTTGAAGCCTCCTAGATGCTCTAAATAACAATAATCTTACCTTAGTGTATTATAGATCAATAATTTTATAAAAAACAGAGTTATAACTTATAAAAATGGATCAATATGATTATAACGTAATATTTGCTATTGTACGTTCGTAAAACGCGGAGACATCACATCCGGCGTGTGGCGTCCACTCAAGTACCAGCTAGGCGTACAACTACACGCATCATTATTGTATTATTTTTTTAGGGATTAGCGATTATAATAAACAAAATCATAAGCTCTTCGAGTGTATAGTAGGTGTTTTAAGAATAGACTCGATATTATATCGGACCACTCGTAAACGAGCCCTGCAGAACTGACTCGATAAAACGCAATACTAAGCACGCACGTATTATGCGGAAGTTGTCGCGGTGGGCGATCGATATACGCGTAATATATTAATGCATATACGGCACGGTCGGCTCATTTTGGATTCCTACGACGTCCCACTGTACATATATTATATACACAATCTAATACGATTGTGCGCACCTCCTGCTGTAAGGTCGCGTGTACATTCCTACTGTAATATTATACGCCTCCAGTGATATATTAATATATTATTATTATTGCTGTAGTTGTTGTTGTTAATAGTGTTATTATCATTCGGGCAAATCGAGATGGAGTGAAATCGGACGCTTCGATAATAATAATTGGCGATAATATCTATATCGTATATATTATGATGTACGTATATCCGAGACGGAACTGCTGCTACAGTTATCCGTGATCCACGTGAAAAATTTCCGAAATACTATGCGTTTTTCTGTTCGACGGAAAACGAGCGCCATCCGTACACGAACTGCCACTTATAGCCGGATTCGATCGCGTACACGTGGATAAGGACGTTTGACTTTGGCGACCCGTACAGGACCGTACCGCCCCCGAATCACGATTTTTTTATAAACTCTGTAGGTGTGTGTTTATAGAAGAGGTCTTCTCGACTTCGGTGATTCCAGCACCCATGACCTTTCGTTACTGTATCGAAAGTTCGCGGGAAAACATGTTAACAATATTGTATTGTCGTCATCGCACGTCGCTAATTTTATACAATAATATGGATAAATGAGGGTCATCGTGACGTATTGTACGAATAAAAAGTGTTGATAATAGAATTTGTCCGATTCTGAAGTTAATTTTAAATATTAATTCATTGCATTTTTTATTTATAATTTTTAATAATTTAAACACCATGCTATTCAAATACTAAATGTTTTCAATTAGGTATCTGAAACTTGAAAAAATTCTACTCAATCAGTAACGTTTGATTCTAAAGACCAAAAGGTTATTTTTTATTGTGAACATTCATTGTATATCTGTTTAATATATCTTATGAATACATAAATAAACTAAAGTTATTTCCTGATCGGTTTTGTATTTTTTTGATATTATAAACATCTCTGGATTGTTATGATAATGGACTGAATTGAATAATTTATAAGTTATAAGTTTAACCTACCTATACTTCCTATAATTAATAATATTACATAAACATTAATTATACTATGTACAATTAATAGTGACATTACGAACACTGATTCTGATGAGGACAAACCCAAACCAAAATTATTTAAATTAAACGAACTCGAATCAAACTTTCAATTTTTATTCGTACACAAACTAGATTTTTATATTACACCACATTATTGGAACCAAACTTTCAAAAATGTTGTTTATGTTCCTGATAATATATATATATCTATTGTGGTTATTTCTAATACACATATAATTACATTTTATTAGGTATTAATTGGATATAAATTTATCAAAATTAAATATAATAGTTTGAGTGTACCATTAACCACATAAATAAACTATAAATTCAGACCGAACACATTTAGGCATTTGGTTATTATATAGGTTCGAATATATTTGAAAATGTCAGTTCGTTTTTCAAATAATTCGTAACACCACTGATAAAATATTATCGTAGTATAATGGTGTTAAACTGTTAAATAATTTATGATAATTCAAACAAATGAAATTTCTAACTCTTTACATTCGGACCCTTTGCCGTTGATCATTATAACAATATATGACCTTATTATACAACATTTACACTGAGCATATTATGCACTGCAGTCGAGGTTGCACGTATAACGATTGTGCCCTTGTCGTACATTCGACGACCAACGAGAGCACTCAAACCTCGATTGCAATTATTATCATCATCTCTGTCGACTATACACGCGCACACACTTACAGAGATAATACAATTTATTATATAGTTTCACGAATATTATATATGATATGATATTATATAGAGAGGTATATATGAGTTTTAAACGGTCCAATTTCCGGTGAAAACACGAAACCACTCCAACGCAGTGATATATATATATATGAAAATAGTGTTACCGCCAAAGACACTCGCACGAGGGAAAACCTTTATTTTTTTCTACCCACTCTTCGCCGCCGCCACCGTACCACCTGTCATATAGCAGCGCGAACAGATACGGCACACCGAGTATTTATTTTTGCTTTTTTCTTTTCCCTCTTTTTTTTTCCTTCCACCCGTCGTTGTTGTTGATTGCGAATTTAATCTATCGCGAGGACTGAGGCGTACAGAAACGGGAAATTGCGGTGTACTGCCAAATCGAATTGTGAGCCCAACGAACTGCACCGGCGACGACGGTAGCGGCGGCGGCGGTGGTAAAAGAGATTGCTACCCAGCGCTGACTGACGCGCGTCATGCACCGTCCGTACTACCGCAGCTGCCTGGCCGCTACGCCGCAGCGGCAGTCAGTCTCACCATTTCGTATTTCGTGTGCATAATAGTATATAAATTATTATTTCGGTTCGAGATTTCGTTCGCGGCAGTGATAATTACCCGAGAAACAATAATATACATTTTGCCTATACGAGCAGCTCTGCCTGCCCGCGTCTGCAGTGGTATGTATAATGGGACTACGGTGCAGAAGTCAAGAAGTACTTCGAGACTCAGCAGTCGTATAATATATTTTATAATATTATTATCTGTCTGCTGCCGCGTTCGTTAATGTTGCGAAATGACGAAAAATTGTCAGAGGTAGAGGTAATTCGATCCCGAAAGCGTCGGAAAAAACTCGCACCAGTCTTAATTGATATTATAACTTTTCGTCTTGGAAACGCGATATGCTAATATATACGGAAATGTCATTTGGAAAAGTGATCTCTAAAAGACCTCCGGCACGCGGCGTGGCGTATTAATTCGCACGAGTAGGGCAAAATCGACTTAACATAATTATTCGCCGGTAATCGCGAGTGATTTTCGTCGGACCCGAATCGCGTTTTCAGCTTAAATTCACAGGCTTAATTTGGGGAGGAGGTACGTGCTCGGTGCCCTTCAAATTATCAGTCTTAATTTATGGCTTATTATAGATCTCATTTTATAGTAATAAAATGAATAATAATATGTTCAGTACAAATAATGTAAGACATAATGTAATAATTTATTATTGAATGAGACGTGGGGAGGAGGGCACTCGTTCATAGTGGCGCTCGCCAACGTAAGACTATCGAAATAAAATATAGAAAGCTATACCTAATTCTCAGTGTTCTTGAAATTGCAGCCCAAGTTGGAAAGGCCGGTGGTGTGGTGATAAGGGGGGGGGGACATACAACCCGGCTGCCGTGCTGCAGTTCAAAACGGCGGAGACGAGAACGCGGAGTAACGAACGCGTATAACGCATTCAGGGAACGACGGATCGGGTACGTATAATACTGCGTTTCTCGTTTGCCGAAGAAAAGTAAAACGGAAAACCTTTTAGGTAAATTAATCTGTCGGAATCGGGCTGGCGCGCGAGCAGGGGGAGGAAGTCCCGGAGGAGGCATCGGCATCGGTGGCGTTTTATCCGGCCGCTAAAAGCCCGAAATAGCGTGATAAATGGCACTGATAAATATAAAACGTTTTGCGGAAAGGCCGACGGTAACTATAAACAGACATACACACACACACACACACACACACACACGGTCTCCAAAACACTATTATAGTCCTTGCAAGTATAATACACCTATATACGATATACCTATATAGTACATATTATGTATGTGTTTGGCGCTTATCCTTCTTCGTTATATTATATACGTTGTATGTATATAATATATTGACTCCGCCGCTGCCGGACCTTTCGTGTAATCCGATATTTTTCACGTTCGCGTAGGCGCTGACGGTGTAGACGGATCGGTCATCGATAAACATTATACAAGTAGAGGGCGACACATCATCGCGGCTTTTATACAGTATTAGGTATTTACCTATATTATATAACTATACAGTATATAACATACAACACATATATACACTACACATACATTTATATATTTATATAAGTATGTAATAGTAGTATACTTTTTCACGAGGATGACGTGAAAAATAACCACCGCCGCCGGTCGATTTGCCGATTGTGATTTTTTTTATTATTACTATTACTATTACTGTCGTTGTTTTATATATGTGATTCCGCAGAAAACGAAAACAAAATTTAAACGAATTGTACGGATCCAACTTGTGTAGTGCTCGTTTGCTTTGAGATAATCTGACATTTCTATTATTGTAATCGAATGACGACCGTCCTTTTATCTCGTTCTCTTTCTACTATCTCTATAACAACTCATTGTTGTCGTATTATACGTTTCGTGTAGGAAACCGCACGAATACTTCAATAAAACATCATATAACTTTACCATACATATATACAATAACAATATAATCGAGAGAGATCGTGGATCTAACTGGAAAAAAAACTTCCCTCTTTCACTCAGCAGCAGAGAATATTATGCCGATATATAGGTTCTTACAAACAATAACAACAATAAATACTGTGGAAAAATGTAAGACAATCGATTACTTTTTATTGAAGTCATTACGTAAACAATCGTTTTTACTATTCGAGAAGATGATAAAAATACGGTTTTGAATTATTAAAACGATACAAAATGTTTATAACTTTCAAATTACTATGGAGAGGAAAAAACCAGAAAATAAGTGCATCGTATATATAGATACGATGTACTTATTTTTCGTGTTTCTATTATATAGGTACCTACGCGGCATGTACATAATAGCCCGGGCATGCGATATATAAGGTACATGGCAGGTATTACGACTGCAAAGGTATACATTTTTAATCTTTGAACGACTCTTTTTTTTTTTACAACGCTTACAATAGAAAACAAAAAAATATCAGATGAAAAATAAAGGGAGAGAAAAAACGAACGTAAGGTTTTTGGCATCGGACCCGGTCTGGAAATTGCTTCGGGTAACAAAGAACCCTCCACCCATCCGCCATCGCAATCTCTATACGTCTATATCACAAACGTTATCTGGCCTGAAAAATATGTAGGCCGTCCTCTTGTTGTGCATATATATATATATATTATATATTATTTATTATTTATGTGTGTTTAAGACGACTATACGCCGTGGTGTAAACTACGCGGTGCGTAAACAATATAACGACGGTCCCACCCGGGCCTGAGGCGTCGTGGCGGGTGTGGTCTCGGTGGTGTCGCCGAGATTATGATAACACTTAGGAATCGAGGACCTCAGGGGTAATAATTTTTGGAAGGGGAGGCGGTAGCTGTTTGACCGGCGCAAACTTGCCGTACAGCTAAACGGGAATTATCATCTTTATCTCTCTCTCTCTCCCTCTGTCTTTGTGTCTCCGGTCGAAAACTAACTTGTGTACATAATATTATTAAGCGCGTGTACAAAGCCTAATTTCAATATCATAAAGTATTAACGGCGTTGATCCGATTCCCGGCAGCCGTAAAGTAACGACTATGTGTATACGTCGTCCGAGTGCAAAGTACCAACACGTGTATAATACTATAAAATATATAATACCTACGTCGGGCTTAAAAAACACGTTCGGGTTTGATTAAAATATAATATGTAGGTACACACGTGATAATTTCCGACGTTTCGCGTAGGTCCACGGTCGTTACACCGCAGCCAGCGATTCAGCTTTTTCACGCGGCATGACGTACCATATATATTTGTATTCGATCGCGCCCGAACGCACACCCGAATCGATGATAACGAATTTAACTCGGCGAAACTTTTCCGAGTCAACTTTTTTCCGTACAATATTGTATACAACAGTGTCGTAACGCTTATAAACTTTTCGATTCGCGGAAACACAGACCTATGTAGCCGTCGCCGTTGCCGGATGAACGGTCGCCGACGAATGCAGTTTCCGCGGGGTTAGGACATATTATTATTATTATTATTTTTTATACGACATAAACCTATACGATATCGTTTGCGCCGAGACAGACTTGTCTGATCGAACCGATATCGTCGTTGGCGTGACGGGGGGGAGAGGGGTGGTGACTTTCGGGGGTAGATTCTTTCACCGAAATCGAGTGTGCGTCCGCGGGGCTAACAGTCAAACGCCCTTGTTTGTAAACGACGGTCCCGCGTAATTGGATTTCCCGAGCCCCGAGGATACAAGGTGCAGGCGTGTGATATTCTGGGCGGGAAATTTCGGAAACGGCCAGACTTTATCCATATACCAGCTATATTATTATAATATTATATATTAAATTGTCTGAAAGTCAGCTACGCGTCAGTTCCGGTTCCGCGAAAACAACGATCCTGCCGGTTCATCTCGATCGTTTATCCGTACACAGACGTATTCTTTTATTATTTACAGCTTTCATTATCAGAATTATCATTACCATCGATGTATAATGCATTGTTAATAATCGAACCTATAATACTAAATAAAACCATTGTAAATATATTATATTATGATAATTATAATATTGACAGTCGGCCTTCAGACGCCTTTGCGCACGCATCGGGAATTTTGTTATGCAACTGCAGTATATATACCTATATCATATTATAATAATGTATTGTTTTTCATCCTTTTAGGGGCTGCGTGCGTGACAGGTGACTGGTGAGTGTGTAGTAGTTATTTTTATATACATACACGTGAGCAAAATATAAGTTTGTCTCGGTCGGCCGGTCTCCGGAAACGGGACGTCGTAAGTCTCGGAGGACGTCTCCTCGGCCGTCATTCGATTCCCAGCGCGCCAGAATCTCCAGCGGTCAGTCCACCACATATTATATTACTGTTGTGTATCGGGCGCAGTCATTCAATATAATATATTATTATATTTCACGATCCGCACAATACTATAATGTGTTTGTATATTATTATTTGTTCGCATCGGATTCTCGTCCTCCGGCCGTCGCTGAGGAATATTATACTGCCATTTGATATAGATAGCGAGAGTAAGAGAGATAGAAAGAGAAAGAGTGGGTGAGAGGGATAGTGAAAGAGAATATCAGACGACACATCGATATGATACACAACCTCCCCCAAACATGGTGCACACCGTCGTTGATTATGGAATTCGGGTCAACGAGTTATAGTATACTGTTATCGCATCGACGTAATCTTGTATCCAACTGTCGTTTCCCAAGTGGTACGATCGGTTTTCGGCGCAAGAAAGGCAAATTTATGATGATTCAACACTCCACGCGAAATCGCATTATCATAATCAGACTTTAAACATTAAGGATTTATATAGTACCATATTAATAATATATATTATTATTATATCATTATCATACGCGTGTGTCGAAACTCGAAATCATTATTATTATAATAAAAGTATGTAGTTTATTGCATGTATATTATATGCGTAATGCGCATAACGATATAAGATATTGTTGTAATAATATTTCGCGTGAAAATGTTCATACTAATATAACTTAATATAAACGGTATATTGTTGTAATAAAAACATTCGTTTACGATAATGTGGTCGTAATGATATAATATCACTGTATATATAGGTATATAACTTTGAAATAGCAAGTGAACTGCAACGCATCGTATATAATAACTGTAATTTTATAGTTTATGTTTTTAAAATATTAAACAGAGGTAGAAGCTTAAAAGATACTTTAAACGAGTACGTACGGTTGAAAAATGTAAATGTATGATATTTTTAGTACGAGGAAAAAATACAACGGGGTTTTAATACATATTCTAAGGTTGGGTATATTATATTAACGAAATCATTTATTTTTATGTTCACGGAAAAAATATGTTCAAAACTAAAATTCATAATTTAACAGTATTAAATGAAATGGAAAGAACGGATACTCTCATTAAATTAAATGCATATATATGTATATATGTATATAGATTCAAAACGTTCAAAGTTTTAATTTAAAATACAGAAACTTTATTTTGCTCGGGGAACGCACGAACTATGGACGTACAGAATTGTTTATGCGAATTTACATTAAACAATTACTCTGGGAACGGATACGAAGTAATTTGTTTAATTATCCGAGTCAATAGTCGATTAGGTGTACATTTTTCATTTTAGGTCGGTTAAACTCTTACGAAAAACGATTTTGTATAGTGTTGTGCGTTTTTTTGCCGCTAGTGCGTATAAATTAAAAACAAAACTAAAAACCGCGCGCGAGAGAATTGCAACGAAGATAACAATAAAAATGTATACAATATATTGCCGTGCCTAAAGTATACCTATACATAATACATAATAGTATATTATATATTTATATATATATTATATCGACACTGTGTGATCGCGGTATTCTATAATACAATACTTGTATACATTTCACCGCAATATATAATATAATATGTATGTATATAAACAGAGTATTTTGGCGTTATATTATTCCAAGTTGCTAGCCAAAAACTAGAGACCGGTGTTTTCACGCGCATTGGCATCCAGCCATATAATATAATGTGTTATATAGACGCTTATTCAATGCGGTTCTGAGCCACCGACGTGATATCATCATAACGAACATCAGACTTGGCCGAGGCTCGCCTAGACGTCGGTGTTGGGATGGTTTTATGGTGGTTCCCGCATACATAGGCTACCAGCGGTGAGATATTTACGTTTATATTGGTATCATACTATAAACATATATATATATACATAATGTTTATTATATCGTATAATTATGATCGCGTACTACACCGGGATCCATATCGACGCCCCAGAGTCCTCTATAATAATCGTAATACTCGAAACTCGCTCGAAACACCGCTGCGAATCACTGCATGTATAGTAAAATTAGCGATATTTTAGTCTCACGATGCGAACAGACCCGTTCGGTGTGGCTGCAATGTCAAGTGTAAGATAAGCGCGTGTTTGCGATACAACAGAGAAGGCGTCGTCAAGCGTGGTCGATTTTTGTAATTATTTTATGATTATATCTGTATGATGATGAAATTGCAGTGATATATTTACACAAAATAAAACATACCGTTATGCATATTACCACGTTATAGTCCATAATAAACGGTATTAATATAGCTGCAGAAGGTATAGTGTCGAGAAAAACTAAAAAGGTTGATTAATGCCGCGTGCGTGTGTGAGAGCGATTCTTCCGTATCGAGGTTTGTGCTTGAAAAACTTGTAAACATCCCTCCACCTATCCGACCCTTTGATCGAACTGCTTCGGACGCTCCACCGGACTGTGCGATGGGCACGACACCGTTATTAATCTATATGGTACGGTGCACCCGTTATTTGTCGCCTATACACGGTAGTGCACACGCACATATTACAATATTATACGGCAGATGTATGTACACGCGGCTCTATATTGTTATTATTATACCAGTGTATACCAGAATGGTTTAATAATACATAATAACGCCCGAGCGCCCTCGGTGTACATGGGATGGCGAATTTCGGAAACGACGACGTGTACGTGCGCGTGCGTGCATCTGCAGCTAGTTGTGTTTGGTGTGTGTGTGCTTGGTTGTGTACATAGGACGGTACAATCGAGCTCACCAAAAGTTGTTATCTCGTTTACGTATCCCGCGAGGCCGTACACGGGCCGACCCTCGTTTATCATAACTATTTATTATTATTACTATTATTTTACTGTATGTACTATATATATGTAATATTATTAGGCTTCGTATACTGACGCGTTTTAACAGATTGCGGCTACCGCAACGGGGCGCACAGCGGTCCTCTCGTAAGCAATTACTTTCGTGCGCACACGTATAGTCGCTGTACGCAAATTACATTGTATGTACGTACATTAATATGTAGTCGTAAGTTAAACAACACTTGTCAAAAGCACATTTGACGTATAAGACTTTATCACCATCATCGTGTTACTCCGTGAATACCACGTCCCACTTGCAGCCACCCCATCCAATATCTACATACGGTATACGCATTTATTGTATTAGAGTTTTAAAGTTTTTTTTTTTTTTTTGAAAATAAGTTGAAATCTAGAAACAAAATGACTGTAATATCGAACAGCAGCATTTACGCTTTTTTAAAATGCATTTTTATGACGATTGACGTTTGTCGGTTAATAAAATAAGCTTTTTATAATACCAACCGTGAGCTATATATTATGATTTTTGTTCAAACGTAATAATAACTGAATCCTATACTTCGTGTGGTATGGCTGTTGACTACAGTGCGAGACTGTGAGGGTTAGTGAACTTAAAACTTATCTGATTAGTGACCGTCAAAACCGTAGAGGTGGCCGATACTTGCGAGGATCGGTTGTTATGTTAGGATCCTGTTCTACGAATCGCAATAGTCGCTGTATATGAATCTTTGATATCAAATTTGTATTCATAAGGTTTTTTGGTATTGTTATTTTTAATATACAACACACAAGTCAAATCAACATCCGACAATATAACGTGTACCTTACTAGGTACAATAACTATAAATGTTTGCTTTCCGAAAATAATATAACTTTTTTATGTTTTTTATGTGCGTTTTAACATCATATAATAAACCTGAAGCTAGTTGCTCAGCTGACGCTATTTTATTTAGATACCCGGATAGTTTTCTTCTAAGAATTATCAATACTGATTTTATTATATTATAATTTATACTAAGTGAAATTTGTCCAACGTTAAGAACTCGTATATTATATTATATTTTCGTTGAACGAGTATTAAAAATAAATGATCGCCGGTTCATAACCATTATAAGGTATCCGTTAATTTAGAATGAAAACTTTTTACATTATGTCAAACAAGATAATTATAATTTATAAGTAACCTGATCATTTCTTTGGTAACTATAATACAATTTCGGGTGTTAATATTAACTTCACATTAAAATAATAAGAAACTAAAAACATCACAATGGAAAATACACCATAACGAAGTTTAACTTAAAAACCAATTACAATAAATTAATAACAATTTTGTGTTGTTTGTTTTATGAATACAATTTATAGTTATTATAAATTCACTGTGAGTAAGAGTAATAATATTAAAAATATCACATTAATTAGTTTCAATTTTAATTATATTTATAAATTCGAAAAAAGAAAAAATTAATTAAAAATATAGTTTAGCTGAAATCAATGAAGTACTAAAATTAAAATTAAAATAGAACGTCGTTGTACGTTTAATGACAAAATAATAATGTACTAAAAAAGCGTATTTTTTGAAAAAGTTTAGCGAATTAATTTACTTTAACAAAGTGTACAAAGAAAGTTATTAATATTCTAATAAATAATTTCAATGTCTGCAAAAGATAATTTAAATTAAAATAAAAACATAAATCGTTTGATTATAGTATGATTACGTTTACGACCAATTTGTTATAGAATTTTTGTTCAAGAATAATTATAATAGTTCAAAAAAAAAACAGTTGGTACCTACTTATATTTTACAATTTCTGTCCTTTAAGGTAAAAAAGTTAAGAAAAAAAAATTTGAAAAATCTAATTCTATTATACATCTACAACTTTTTACGTACTAAGATCACAGGTTTACTCCGGCTAGATGTTCGAAGCCATGATGTTTGATGATTTCGGAACAAGACCGCAGAGTATTATTATTATGATATAAAAACGACGATTAGAACCGCTTGCGAACCACGAGACATCGTATTGTTTAATAAAAAGGAGAACGGCTGCTATAGTTATACGTACCTTTGAAAAAAAAATGCCAGAAGAAAAAAGTTTCCTTTCGTATAGCGTACGCCCATTATTGCGGACAATAATGAGGCCGATGGCGAGCTGCAGAATAAAATGCGTTATCATCCGCTCTGGCCGCACAATAATTCCGAGGAGCCGCGAAATGTGGCAATTTTGGGCAGCCCTGACACTCGTTTTCGAGACGAAATATTATTATCGTCATCGTCATTATTACCTATTAGAGCAAGTTTAATTCACACCGCCGTTAAGGAGCACTGCAGCAACAGACTTTGGATATCATATACCGTACAATGTTATCATCATCTCGCCGCTCGGAGGTAGGGAAAAATCATGTCTCTCGTGAAATTCAACTCCCAAATATTCGGGACAAAATATCACAAGTGACGTCTTATGTCTATAAGTAAAAAGAGTTGTACGAATCGGACGTCAACAGGATTATAACTGAGTGGCCAGGATTTAAATTAAAGCGCTATTTTTGTACACGTATTTACTTGGAATAAAATTATTATGATGAAAAATATAATAAATACGTTACATAGATAATGTTCAATGTTAAAAACATATTCATCGCATATTTCTGCATAAAAGGTCGCATATTTGATACAATTCGATTAATATGTTATTATAAATATATCAAGAATTTTTTTCGAAATATCACAAAGCTTTTTGGCTAGTGACAGTCACAGAAGTTTTTAGTTTTTATATTATAACTTCATGTTTGTCGGGGTACTAATTTAAAATTGAAAATCATAATTGTTTTTATTATTGTTAAGTGCACGTACCTAATATACAAAATATAAATTTAAACTGAATTCATAGTTTCTTACATATTTTAATCCTATGATCTCATAGACACGATTGTAAGAAACATTGATTGCAATACTATTACATAACCTACTCATAACGACACTGCGATTTATTTTAAAACCGAAAGTTTATAATACCAACACTTATTTTTTCGATTATTACGTTGCTTGTATTTCGTACAGAATATTTTCAAAGTTCTATTCATCATCGTAATAATATTTTGCAACGTTTTTCGCATTTATTTCACGTAATATATGTGTGAATATATGCGTATTTTAGTTAACAATGTATTTGACATACAATTCCTGGCCCTAATTATAACAATAGTTTTATTATCTTACGTACAGATATTATGTGAGCGAGTAGTATTATTATACACTGGTAACGGCGACGGTCGTAAAAATCTCAAAATGTGATGCGACAATCAGTGAACTCTATAGTACACGACAAACGCAATTAAAACTTTGGAGAGTAATAGTTTCGTCGTATATTATTGTATAACGTACAATGTGCACTCAATATATATATATATATAAGTACAAGTATAACGTAATTGGTATGTCGGAATGGTATAGAGATAAAACCAAGTTAAACAAATCGTCAGGACAATAAAAGCCCGCCGTGGATTATAATTAGTTTTTTCCCTTCTCCCCAAATCCAAACCTCTAAATCACGAAACGATAAAAAAAAAAGTTTAAATATATTATATTTATATACATATGTATAAGGACTTCGAGGAGACGTCTTTTTTTTTGTTTTCAGAGATTAATTCTTATGGAAAACGAACGGCTTAAAAAACTGGTATGTGTGTTTCGAGTGCGTTTTTGTTTCAACCCGATGGACGTTGATTAAGTGTGACAAGAATTAAAAAGATTAACAAACATAAAAAGTCACGATAACCAACAAAATATGTTCGTCGAAACTCGATGTTAGAATCGTGACAATTAATAGTCATTGTGTGTCAAACAATCGTAATGGTCTCGATGCAATGACGGAATTGGAGGACACAAATAAAATTATTTCTGTGAGAATTGATACTGAGCATGATTTTTTATCGACGTACTTACGTGGGGCCGACTATATAGTATACACCGTCTACATAGTATCGATTCAATTAAATGTGTTAATATTGTGATAAGCGTTTGAGTGACAATAATTTTCCTAATGAATGTCATCGCACGCATTGAGACGAGAAACACCCTGTCGACGTGATGGTTAAACGACATCTAATGTAATAATAATATTTGATATATTTTACAAATGGCGGATTCTAAGACTAAAGGGAAATTGACAATAATTTCAACTGAATTTTATTTGCATTATTGTATACCGTCTTCGTGTCTTCCGAGACAATCGCGCATATGTGTGCGCGTTGGCCATATTATCTTAACTGAGATAGGGCGTTGTTCCAGTTATTATTGTCGTCATCATTGTTGTCGTAGTTATTACTATTATTATTATTATTATTATTATTATTATTATTATTATTATGATATTATTATCTGAACGGTACGGCGGACGACGAAAAAAAAATGGAAAAACCTACTGTCAAATCTTTTGAGTTTTGTTCATCCGCCATGACGGCGGCGGTAGGAGGTAACGTTACGACCAGGCCGCCGTAGGTCAGAAGAGGATTTTATTGCAATATTACTCTCCGGCACCCCGTGACCCACCCGACTTAATATATATATATATATGGAAGGTTATTAACATCATTATTTTACCTTATCTCGGATTTCTTGTCTCATTTTCTCCCGCTCTTCCTCCATTTTGCGGTGTTTCTCTTTGCGTCTTTCCTCGGCCTCCCGGATCGCCTCCAACCGTTCCCTCTCTGCTTCTGCGTTTTTCTCTTTGTCTTCGGCCGATTCACCGCCATCGCCCACTGCCCCTGCAAAACACAATAATGAAAAATATAATTAGGCTCTTTCGTGTGATTCGCCGCAAAAATAAATATAAGACTGTGATAACAATATTATTATCATTACGCGTGAGCGGAGACGTTAAGCCGTTAAGGAATATTATAACAAGACGCGCAATACATATATTATAATTGTATACGATTGTTCGCAATTATATTATTATGATTATATTTTTTCTATTCGTCGAAAATATAACCGTGTTAACCACGAAAAGTCATAATAATTATCATTCTAATATTATACTAATATTTGTGCGATACCAAACACTGCCTCGTGGCCTCATAATAATAAAACGTTACCAACTATAATTCGCAAATCCTTAAATTGTCGACGGTGACTATTATTGTTTCAAACTATCGTTACAGATACATTGTTAATGAATATAAGTTTATGGGAGCGGTGTATAATATTTAATTTATTTTTATTTTTTTTAATTACTTTATACAGAATATAATACTTTAAGCCTTCGATTCCGATTAATCGCAGGCGTATATAAAATACATAATGAAACAAACGAACCAGATGAATTTGATTAATTTACTATAATGTTTTGAAAAAGTTAAATGCCGACGACGTGTACGATATTTTAATTAGTAACTTCATTTTAAAGGAATTTATTTATTTTTTGTTCAGATAAACTGCACATTTAATTTATTTTAAATATATACAAATAACCAAGTGTACATAATATTATATTATATTATATGATGCAAAATACAAAACAAAAAAAAAATATTATAGTGTTTGTTATGGAATTATTCAAATCTCTAAAACCACAAAAAATCTTATAGATCCATAAATAGCGGTGTTTTGTTTGAGTAAAAAAAAATCTAATTTGGAGTTCTATTATTCATACAATTAGTAATTACAACGTTAAAAAAGTACAAGCACGAAAAATAAACAATCGATTACACCGTCTTATATAACAAAATACTTTTTCGCGACAATAACCTACTTGGCCGCACTAGACGCATGTAACTCCTAAGTAATATTAATATAATATATATTATATTTTTAATTTATATCAATATTAATTATTTTCAATGGTTCAATAAAAACAATAATTGCTGATACGGCGTCTCAGATAGGCAATTTTGCTACATACTGTATTGCGAGTATTTTAACGTTATAATAATCAAAATTGGGTAGGTACCAGTAAATCTGGTTAAAAATTAAAACACATCGTTAATTATTGGCAGACATAAGTTATGATACTAATATGAGAATGTCCAAGTTTATTATAATAACAAATGCTAAGAAGATATTTTTTTTCAAACGTCCATATTATAATTAGTATATAACGATCGAGTGATATTTTACAGTCGTCCTAACTACCACACACCGTGTCGAGGTGCACAGGGCTGAACGAGCCGAGTATAGTGATAAACAGTTCCCAAAAGTTCAGTGGATTTTTAAACGGAAAAAAAAAGACTGGAACGAACCAAAACCCTTACCCGAGGTGCGGTATATCTTATAAACGATTAAATAGGTCGAACTACATCTACATAAACGGGCTTCGATACCATCGCGTATAGTATTCACTTTCCCGCGACTGTTCGCGTACATTTCGTTATTCGATTGCTATCAAGAAACAGCACCGCCGCCGCCGCAGCGTTCAGTATTTACAAAATTCAATTTGCGGTTACGTAATTCGACGGAGCCGTTTTAGTGTATTAACGGCGGCGGCGGTATTGTTGTCGTGGAGTGCGCCGCGTGTGCATGCTTTATATTGGAATTAGCGCTCGTGGCCTAAAACCATAATAATTCATGATTGATTTTGAGTTTCTGGGATTTACAATAATGATTTTGTATTACGATTCCGGCCGGGATTAAATTTAATACACGGGTAAAACCCGGGGCGCACATGGTCGTGTTGTACAAGTATAGTATACAACGTGAACAACACATAATATAATAATAATTATGTATACACTGTCCGAGGAAAACACGACGACGTACTTGGGCGGACGTATTTCGTAAAACATGATATTTTTTATTTTTAAGTCAATGCAAACGGGAACTCGTATGAAAATGGTGGTCGGACGATGAATAACCCGCGCCGTTACAACCTGCAAGCCCATCAAATCTTTTGATCGTCTTCGATACAAAAGTGACGTCGTCGTAAGGCTCTATTCGCTTTGGCTAGATCGCAGTTACAATTAGTGTGTCTGCGAGATGACCAATCGTACAAAAGTGTTCTTACGAATTTCTCACGTAAATCCCAAATCGACCAGAATTCGGTCAACCGAATCGAACGTACTTATTGCTGTACTGCCACATAATATTATAAAATATTATAGAGACAACCGCGAACTGTTAAATCGCCATGTTCGCAGCGTTTGTACACGTGTGTGGGTGAATCAGATACGATAAAAATATGATAATAATATGTGCGTGGAGAAGGTTTAGGTTTGGAAAACATAAATCTCCGTTTAATTGGGACGTCACTGCTCGCCGAACTAGTAAGTCCGCACGCATATTCCTCGTACACGCGGGTCGTCGAGATATGTTGTATAAATATTAATCCTCGTGGGTTTTGGGAATTTGTACGAAAAAAAAATCCAATCATATATAAGTTTAATAGCGACCACAAGACTTACTTAAATCCGCTCTGAAAACAATACGAGCCATTGGCCGTTTCCGCAAAATCACTGGTATTTGGCTTACTTGGGTATTCGGGGAGTACCTATTATATAGGACACGCGTAGTGGACATCATAATTTTATATTTTAATTGTAGTTCTTTATTGTCACGTATTTTTTTGATTCTTAATTCGATTTTTTGATCCGATAATTTTGTTTGTTATTATTATCATTGATGTAAAATAAACTTTGGCTGCGCAGGAAATTATAGTTTTATACAATTGATTTAATTTAACTAGTTTTTTTTTATTACTAAATTGTGTGGTAGTTGGGTTTTAATCGTGAATAATAATAATAATAGCGCTGCGTTTAAGATGTTGGGTATATTGCGTTCTTCAAGTAATTTTTCTATGTGTGCTTGCGGATTAATAAATCATAAGTCGATATAAACACGCTGGTCTCGAAAATGTACATCTCTAATGATTATTATAAATGAAATAGTCCAGTTTATCGTAGTTATAATTTAAAGACGTCTTGGAAAATTTACACCGATTTCCGTAAGGATTTTGCATCGTCTGATCTCCATTTCCTACGGTGTGTGTACTTAAGGTTATTTTTAGTATTATGTGAACCGTATAGCTGCTGTCGTGGTTTCAATTCTCGCTCAGCCCGGGCGTATACAAATCAGCGTCGGAAATATTTCGAGTTGGTTTGAAGTCACTTCCGGCGCTCTGCGACTAGGTAATTTATCCCAGGTTTATGTTTATATTACTTAACAGCAATATTGGGTCTGTTATTCGACTTTGCAATTATTTACTTTTCACGGACGATCTCATAAATTATACGCTGAAATTACAGTTACACACAATAATATAGCATAATGACGGTTTAATTTAATGCTATCCGATTTAGATATGCTTTGAAGCAAACAATTGCCAGTACTAATATGATGTAGTATAATTAATAATATACAAATTACTTTTACTCGTTGTAGATATATTTGAAATAGTTTTAATTATAATACCGTGCATTTTGGAAATAATATTATTTAGGTATGTAATCGTATTATTCTTATTGGAGATGAGATTCTATATTAACCGTAAATCCCACGATTCACAATTCAACTTCCATTATAGTGACCAGTCAAACGAAATTTTGTACATTTTGTTTTTTATTAAGGAATGCAAATAAATACGTTAAGATTGATAGATTATAAATAGTATATTCCATAAAATACCAGTTAGTAATTATTACTTATTGGTTATTTCTAACAAACCTATAATATGGCGTAATTGATAGTTTTAAACAAAATACAAAACCAAATTAGACGAAGGTACCTTGGTTGCTTTCCTGGTTTTGTGTAATCGATCGATAAAATATTTAGTCATCGTCAACACGAGAAAACACAATATTTACACGTTATATAATTAGCTATAGATTATTTATAGGTTTATCATAAACCAGTGGTTTTCAAATGCAGTGGGAATTTAACCGTCAAAGGCGAATTTTAATAATATAAGAAACTCAGAATACAAGAAATAAAACTAATTTTGGAAATTTTTACTGATAAACTATGCATGCCGTAATAGTCACGGTTAGGTTTTTTGACAACTTATCTATTTTAAAAGGTTATATTTTAATATGGAATGGAAAATGGTCATCTGACTATTAGTAAATAGGTGCCTTGAAGTAAAATGTCGATAACCACTGACCTACACTCGACAGATATTAAAAAGGCATATTTATGGTTTATTTCGTTTCTACGAATCATATTCGATTATTTTATGTTAGATATTTATTTATAAAGTTTATTTTTCAATTGGTGACCCAAATAATAATCAAATATGTGGAAAAATTAAGAAAATAGTTCTAAAAAAAATAAAATACAACCTTGTACGGGTTCTTCGTAATATTTTCATTACAAAAAATGCTTGTGTGAAATCTTTTGAAAATGATGGGATTTTCAGGTGCAAGCAAATATCAGTCAATACAAATACAGGATACAGTTTTTCACACGAGTTTTTCACGAACAACGTTGTCAACAGATCACGGATCACTGCACTGATCTAGTTGGCGATGCCAGTTACCGAAGATATACGATACATTTAATAAAAAATTGCAAACAAAAATGTATCATATTCGATTTGGTTTGAGACCTGTCTAGAAAACTCTAGTATGTATAAGCGATATTAGAGTAAATATTCTGCTAAAAAACGTGGCGATAATAAAAAACAAACATCATTCTTTACATCAGACAGCTCAAAATCTAAACATGAGAAAAAAATGTTTGAAAAAAATAAATTAAGTAGTTAAGTGGAGTCCGTGGGGGAAGCTTTTCATATTAAAAGTTGATGTATTAAAATGTAATCGTCTCGGTCGAGCTTCAGACATGCCACTGGCGCTCCATTTTCGTATTCACCCATTGCATGACGGTGTGACAGATAATAACGATTATAATAATAATAATGAGAGGAAAAAACGACGAGACTAGTCGGATGTAAAATGTCACGTTCCTACGTGATTCTCAAACCGTCGCCGTCGGCGATGGGTGGTGGTTGTACGACGACGACGACGACTATAATTCGCGGGTCCGATGACACGGGGTTGAAAAATCCGAAAGCGGAGTACGCGTTTAGAAATCAACCGTATTCGCCGTAAATTTATTTGTCCGTACGAGTAAAAACATCATTAACGACAACAACAACAACAAAGTTTCTTCGCCATGGCTTGTGTATACGGCGTTGTCGTCGAGGAGGTCGACGAAAATAACTGATCGTTTTGAGGTTTTGACCTAAATTTTAATGAAGCCACGGGGTTCGAGCACATTCATTATCGGGGTTCGTGGCGGGTGCGGAACAGCTAGGATTCGGTGGCAAGAGGAAATGGGATGCGTGGGGGGGGGGGGGGTAGGGGCTGGTCGGAGGACTGCGTTATTTGCACGCGAGAACGAAGAACCAGATGAGTAATCTGTACGATATATTTCGCGCCGTATCTACGCACACTTTTGGCGAGTCGGCCTAACCGCACGGGTGATGGTGGTGACGGTCGGGAGGTGCTGCTGTCAAATTAAAAACCGTATGGCAAATCTGAATTTCCCCACATCCGCCCACGTCTCCGACGAGTCGACGTGCAAAGTGGCCCGCACCGTGGCCGGATGTAGTTTCAATGTTTTGCGAATCATTATTCCGCCACCACGCAGGGTTTGATTATGTACTATATATAATATTATAGTGCGATGACGGGAGAGAGGCTAAAACCATAATACAGGCAGTATATAATTTTCTTTTGCGACGATCGAAATTCATATCCGGATCGACTACGGGAATTCTCTACTTTTAGAGTAGCCCATCGGTTAACTCACATAATAATCGCAGCGTTTTGTTTATAGTTTTTTTAAATATAGAATTCATACACGGTCGTCTGCGCGTAAATCATGTCACATATATATTATTGGGGAGGGGCTACACGATTTACAATTTAATAATGAAAATTCGCTCAAATTTTATTATCCGAATATAATATAATATTATTATTATTAACCTTGCGATACGTTTACGTAACTCGCGTAAAAGAAAGGAAAAAACTATTTAGACGCTTCCGCACTTGTACTCACACTGATGAATACGATGTCGATTTTCATAACCGATTAATAGAAAACGCTTTTTCCCGATCGTTGGGTGTGGTGTTCGAACGACAATATCCCGTTTTATGGACCGGAAATGAATTCGTTAACAGACCGAACAGACTAGGAGGTGACGGCGTCAGCAGATGTTTATATACATGTCGTATAGTAATAGTCGAAACGCGCCGTTGATGCCGACGGCCAAACTGATTTAAATACCACGTCCACCACGTAGTCTATGAAAGAGATTTTTTTCTTTTGTAGTTTGTGCCCAGACTCGGTTCTGTCTGGCAACGAGAGAGTGAAAAAACAGTATTATATTATTACTACGGAGCCATAATGTTATATTATTATATATTATGGCTGTGTGTACTGCTATTCAATATATTGTATTAAATTCGGATAAAGTTTACAATAATGTGAATACTTTCAAATTAAACGAGATAAATAAATATATACTTTCCAAAAGCTATTCCGTTTGGCGTCGAGCGATTTATTACGACCCACAATTATCTGAAATTGTACTATAATGCTATCTGTGTCTTAAAGTCGGAAGTTTATATATTATGTTATTTAAGTCCGTTTAAGGTGAGTTAACATCTTGAGGATCCGTTTATAGAGTTTTATTTTTTTTATATATTTTTTCATTAGCAGTAAACTCGATACGAATTGCCAGCTTATATTTAAGTAAATATTTTCGAAAGAACATTAAATACGCGAAATTACGTTTTTACGTCTTTCATTTCGCCGGCATTGAGAAATACGAGAAAACAATACGCATTTGTCAATTCTAAAATTGCCAGTTACCAACCACCGCACGCCGTAGTTGTCGGAGGCCATAAAACAAAATCCGTTATTTTCCGTATTTTCTGCGACGGCGTAATAATAGGCGACATCGCGTAATTTAATCTAATTTATAGCGATACGTTTTCGGCCGCCAACGACGACGACGACAAAACCGGAATCGAACGCTATTAAATTCTCGTACGGTTATAATTATAATAATAATGTGTATGGCATACAACACGATACTATAAGACGTCGGCGACGAACGAAAAACGTATATTTGATCCAAACAAATTAGTCGAAACCGTTGTCGTTTAAATATAGTTTTACGTCCCTATGCGAATGCCGAAATTAGGTATAGTCACCGGATGATGTCGTGATGACGAATATTTTACACTGAACCCTTAGCCGTCGCGTACAAATGCGCGCGATGATATTCAAACTACAAATAGACTATATTATATTATGATACGGTCATTCAAAGTCTGAAACGATAAAGTTTCGAAACGCCCGGTCGGCGATAAAAAAAAAAACAATCGCTCCGTTTAATAATATTATATATATGTATATTATTATAATATTATAAGATACGATATGATATCGAAACGCATAACGTTCCGTCCGATCAGATATTCCGGAGACGGTTTTCGAACGCCGGAAGTACGATTTCGATTTGGAAAAACGCGCCCCGAAACGAAATATATATAATATACGTTCCAAAGCCGTTTTCGTTTTTTTTTTGTTTTGTCGGACACTAAGCCAATAACGGCCAGATGTTTTCCGCGCCCGTTCACGTAGCTATATCGCGTGTAACGGCTGTTGTTCGGTGGGGCCGACCGTAATACGGGTGTAATAATATATACGGCCGACGTTAATTTTCTGGCCGTATCAATTTTTGGGCGAAAAACTCCGGGCACGTAGGACGACTGAGAGAAAAAAAAAACCAAAACCAAACCAAAAATAAAGCACCGAAAACATAATATAGACGCGTCGTCAAAATCGTTTTCGACGAAATTCGTTTATAATGTTAATATTATATCACACACACGCATACACACACACACACACACACATACACACACACACGCACACATAATTTTTAGGTTGATTCCACGGGCTAAAATCGCTAGCTGGTACATAAAATCAAGTCTCAAAAGTGTCAAAACGCTGAATCACGTTCAAATTTTGATACACCGAACATTTTCAAAATAACCATCTATTTCCCATTTCACAATTAGAACTGTGTTGTATAACCGACATTCAAAGAAATTTCAAAATGTAGTATTTGAGTACACTAATCAGTATTTAATCAAACGCATTATATCAGAGGATCTTCGCGAGTCCGGCAATGAGTCATCCTGATGTAAATATCATAATATATATTATGCTTACATTATTATCGTTTAGCGATGGTATTTTATTATATAATAACGAATTCAAGTCAAAAAGTCATTAGAAAATAATATTATAATAGTACGAGCCACTTACACTCAACACACTCTTTTCACAGGCCAATCCCTGTGGTGTATTATCGGTCTCGTTGTACGATATTTATTTAAACACACACACGCATATTGTATCACACTTCGCGGTGTGCAGCCAAAGTCTTTTGAGCCACATGATCACAAAAGACGGACTTTTGGTCAAGTTTTTGAAACAACCGCTGTCGTTCGTTTGATGTGAAAATAAATGTCACGCGATCGCACTGTGTGGTCGGAATGAAGAGTGCGGGAGCCACGGTCGAGTTGGGCGTAATACATCCGATAAGAATATAATACAACGCAATAACAATAATATTGCGCCATTACTGTGTCATATTATATTATACATATTATAATATTATCGTGTTAACTACCGGATTCGTTGCGTTCGGTTTGACGATAAAAATAACACCACCGACACGCGTACTGCAGCTGAAGCGCGGTAAGAGTGCCGGAAATCGTGTTAAAATAATTTAGGTACACCACCGTCTCGTGGGTTCGCGTTCTTCCGGTATCTCGTAAGAACATAATATTATTATTATTGTTGTTTATATTGTCACTGTTAATGCATTTCTGCAATCGCACGATAAAAGCGTGGTAACACGGCGTGTTGAATAGGCAATTTAGCTACACCTCCGTGGCCGTGGGTACTCAACGCGTTTGTCACTACAACACATCATTAAATTACGATACGAGTGAGTGAGCACGAGTGACGCGAAGACGGCGGCGTATCAATATTTATACCGTGTAACGACTGACTGCGATTTTTTTCACAGTTGAATAAAATATGTGTTTTTGAAATTTTCCGCATTTTATCATAGTCGAGATTTGTTTGTAGTCGACACTACATTATTTTATTCTCAAACAATCGACGTGGAACGATTTTTCAAAAACGATTTCAATATCGTATTAAATAAGACGTGTTTAAAGTTTAGACAAGATTAGTGGAGCGACAGTAGATACCGTGAATGTATACCACATCATTGCGATCCTCTGAAACTTTAAACCCCTCTAATACTACACTTTAACAGTAAGTGCTTCAAATTATAAGAAAATAAAGCTCAAAAACCTACTTAGGAAACAACAATACGCCTGGGGTAAAAAAAAAACAATCGCCTTGTCGAAGGATTATTATCCACGTATTGAAAATGAAGGCGGTGGTGTTTATCGCAAATAAGTCATCATATATAATAATAAAGATGGAGACGACGAAAAGTCGGGTGTGAACAACAATACATGAAAAGTTTCAGCCAATCTGGTAAGGTTAGACAAATTACGGGATTTCCGATTGGCTCTAGGAAAAACACGACCAAGAACTTTTGGCCGTCAGCAGAACTCGAGTAGGTGTAGCAGGTACCTATATCGTTGTATGAAGAGGGCGCAAAAACTTTTGTAATTCCCTCGCGAGCGTACGGCAAAATATTAATCCCGCGTATCGTATGATAATAATACGACGTATCGATCCATTTGAAACCAATCGGTTACGGTACAATAACATTTAGAGGCTTCAGTTATGACTTATATAAGTATAACAATATTATAATATTTCATGTGCGTCCGTAAATCATGGTCGATAATTTTTTTTTATCCCGGACGGACGGTTTGAGGTGTTGGGCCAACATGTATATTTTTAGACAATAGTTTCGCGAGCCTATGCAGTAGATAATAACAAATTATTGCCAAGACGTTTGTTTTTTTAAATATCGAAAAGGATGGATTAAAGGTATATGACATTATACTTTTGGAGTATACCGCAGAAGATACACTTGGCAGTCGTCATACTACCGTGTAGTCTGCAGGCTCGTACATCACAAATGTAGTTATAATAATAATAATAATAATAATATACTGCTAAAATGCATATACAACCGTCACCGTCATAATAACGGTAACAATAATAATAACCTCACAATGTCCCGTGTATATCATAATAATATTATATTTAATAATATTATAATTTATAGTGTCGCCTTGTATAATATACATATATACGCATAGCGGTTCGGCGCGGTATGTGCGGCAATAATGCACCGGATGCGTTTTCCGGAAATGTTTGGTCGCGCTTATTATTATTATCATCATCGCAGTCGTCGTCGCATTCCGACGAGTACAACTGCGAACGCCGAATAAAATACTTGCACGAGCAATTTATGCGGCGGCTGCGGCTAGGCACAATATATATATATATAGTGTCGTCTGAATAAAACGCGTACATACCACCACAGCCTCGCGTGGAAAACTCTCTAGAGGCATCTCGTTCCTCGCCGCACTCAAAGAATTCCGTTTGACTTTTTTTTCCCTCACGGCGTTTATTAAATTTTCCGAGCCAAACTCGATAAAACGCTCTCTTGTCGAGTGGGCGATCCGCCGGGAGGACGATGGTGATGCCAGTATATAGTAGTAATGATAGTAATAATAATAATTATTATTAATGTTATTTCTCGTTTTCCCGAGCTGCACTCCACGTCAGACACAGATGCGGCCAAGACTCCAAACAACGATTATTGCGGGGATGCCGATACTCATTATAGGTATATGCCTACAATAATGGTATGACGTAGGTAACGGACAATAGGCGTACGACGGTTCAATTAGAATCGCCGACGACTGTGAAGATTTGGGTGAAGCCTGCAAATAAAACGGGAATAAAAACGGACTGGTCCAAACGGGCCATTATAAAATAATATAATATTTTCTTTTGCACAATAAATTTGATTTCTAATTATTATACTTTTTTTACAGATTATTCTCTCTTCCTCTGGGAGCGGAATATATGTCGGAATATTTTTTTTTTTTTTTTTGTTGTTTGAGGCTTCGACAACTTAGGTCATTAGCCTTTGATACTGTGGGGGGTAGAATATTTATATGACGACTCAAAAATGACAAAAAAATTATATCCCAATGCAAGTGTACAAAGACTCTACCGCGGGGCTGCAGTGTGTCACGACGAGGAGCTCGCGATGATTTATATAACGCCGTACGCGATTTCGGTCGTGCACGATACGATACGTCGTCGGACCAAAACTGCGAAAACCTTTCTCGTCCGTTCGTCGACGCCCAAATCCAATAAACTTATATTATTTGCGGGCACGCGAATAGAACGCGAGGCTCTTGTAGGTTTAGGAACATAATACGTAATCGCGTGTCGCTCATCAATATAATAATAATATTATGTAAAGAACTCGACAGGAAGAAGAAAACTATTCGTCGTTGCAATATATTATATTATGTACGTACACGAACAGCCATACGTTATTGCGTTATACATCATACGCGCTAGCTGCTGTTTGTCGGCAAATAAAGTTTTCACGTTGTAGTCGTACGAAATGAAATTTCCTTCGTCGTTTTTCGATTAACCGCGCTCCTGCACTACTATATCTGTGTATTATTATAGGTACACGACTAATTATAATACATCGCCCGGTGACGTCCCCGTTGTTAGATATTTCGTGGGCATGGCGTATTGGTATATATATATATAATATATTATATTATGTACCCTGCAGACTTTGCTTTGCCGAATATATTATTATCAGGTTCATGATATATTAAGTTTTTCGATATAAACTCGACGCGTAGTGCAATATTGAATTTTTGATTTTATTTTTTCTGCGTAGCCTTTTCCCGGCAACCATTAATACATTACGCACGCTCCAACAGTTTTTCCAAATCCTCATTACGTGTCCAATGAACAATCGCGTGGTCGGAGCAACCAAAAGAGCGCCATATAATAATAATATAATAATAATAATAATAATAATAATAATGGCGTGCTCGGTCGACTGTGAATTTCTGACGACGAATTAATTTCGCGACGCGCTCGTATACGGCCCGCAAATTAATCCACAGAAAAGTATTTGCAAAAGAGCTTAGGCGACGAGTTCAGTTTATTCAATTTCGCGATTCCTCCGGCGGAGACGGCAATGGTGGTAGATCCATTTCGATTAGTGAACTCAAAACGCTTTCGGGCTCATTGTCATCATCAATTTATTTTAAACAATTTCCCGGTTTTAGTTAGAACTTACGAGTCCGTCGACAGTTTGGAACATTACACTCGGCAACATCACCACGCTCACCGGAGCATAAAGATTATTCAAATATATATTTCGGTACCACCCATGTAATATTAAATTAGGTTCTTATAATATTTAAACACTTCACCAAATATTATATTTCGGCATTATAAAACGATATTGTTGTTTCAGAGCATTATTAGATTTACACAAAATTAAATTTTCAACGATCTATAATGTTTTCCGAATTTGGTCAATTTTATAATATCTATTATAATAATATGAACATGGCGATAAGCGAACAAATACCAGTAACGAGTAAAACGCGGCGGAAACGGAATAACGTCTACTCCTCTTCCAGACATTGGCCATTGAACACATCTAATGGAATCAAAAGATTTTCAGTGTGACAAGATTCGGCGGTATACATGACAATATTATAATACTGTCTACGCATATATATACATGTACGAGGTATAGATATTTGAAGATATTAAAGTTTATAAATTACGTCAAAACTTGTGTGGGCGAAACGGGCTGTTGGAAGATGGTATAGACGTATATTATTATAATATAGCCCATCGATGACGTTATCGTCGATAGAACATACGCATTCCGGTCGATTTTCGAAAAAATTTATAAAATATATTATAATATTATAATGGTTCGTCGTCACCGTCGTCGTTGTGCTTTTCACCAGTGTGGACAAAACGGAAGTCGGAGAAATGACAGTATTGTCGATCGGGGTGAAGATAACAGCGTGGTGCGTTTCAGTTTGTTGAACCCCGCGTGTTTGCACGCAAAAATATAAAAATGTAGAGGAGAAAATATTTGTGTGGTGTAATAATCGCGATTCACCAAAGCAAAACGTTATATAGTGACTTTTTTGTTAACGGTTGACGTGGTGTGCATGTGCATTTGTGCGTGTGTGATATTTCTGTGTGGTATATACAATTCTTGCAGTATACGGCAGTGCGTTGAAACTTTTCGCTAAGCTCCTTCCGCGTGAAATGTGTGTCCCCCGTTTAGCGACGGTGTATAGTAATAATAATAATATAGTGTGAAGTGTTTTACACGCGTCATATATATAACCACTGGTCTTTATAATAACGGAAGAGAGTTTTTAATGTTGGCGCAGAAAATGCTAGTGAGGACGAGAGTAAAGTAACGGAAAAAAGTACATACTGCAGAGACAAACGGACGGAGAAATAGAGTAGGTATAACTTTTACGATAAAACCATTACGTTTAACTGGCGCACGTTTTCACAAGTGTACAGAACAAAAAAAAAAAAAATGTTAAAACGAAAAAACGAAAAAACTCTTTTGTCCTACCCCATTTCAACCCATCCCCTTTCCACACACGCGCACACACATAATACCAGTTTGCGCGGATGAAAATAAAAACGTAAAATAACTCAGACTCCCGAGGTAATACGCTTGCGATACACGTGTGCATAAGTCGCACATATTATAATATATTACATACGCATATACGTGTGTGTATGGGGATAGAGTGTGGTGTGCGTGTGTGCTATTGCACGTGTGAGCAGTGTAAAACGGAAGTGTACGAGGCTCGTAAAACAATGTAATGTTATACCTGGCGCTATTAATATTAATACTCGCACCGGCTACACCGCCGTTATACTGTACAGTACCTATACAACAGTTGCATTAAAAGTTTAAACAAGCTGCAGTGTGCGTATATATTATTACGAAAAGCGAACGTTTTGCCAGCATTGCGCGCGGTATGTTTAATGAATAGGTAGGCGTTACGGGCGTACTATTATACAGCCACCGTGCATAATACATTATACACAATACCATCAGTCACCTATTAGAATAATATAACAACATTTAGTTACCATACGGCGGCGTTAGGTGTTAGACAGCGCGCGAAAGTTCTATCGAAAACGAACGCAAGACTATATTATAATAATATGGTATCACGTCAATAGTATAAATTAAGAATATAAACCTCCCCAACAGAAATCTTAAAATTTTTTAACTCAATAATTTACGACACGAGATATTAGAATTAGTAGATCGACGAAAATCGTGACGCGCTTATAAGACGTATTCTTAAGTTCGGGTGTCTGACGATCTATACAACTCGTGGGATTCCATACAGGTGACTTAAGGTATGTTATTTCATAACCACAGGAACAAATAATGTAAAATATATAAATACGATATTATTATAATGGACTAACCAGAAGTGACGACAGCTATAAAAATGAAGAAGACTGGATGCTGTGGCAGTGGCAGTAATGAGAGGGCGGCGGCTCTGATAAAATTAAACAACGACTCGATGGCTGGACACGCGTGCACTGCGACGATCGTAGCGATCGCACTGGAACTTATATACCATTCGAAACGCCCCCGCTCACCCCCGCTTTATCACCTACCACGAGGGCGATCAGCTGTCGCATCGTCTGCCACCCCGTTTCTCGTTCGCAGGGACGCGCATCCGAGTCTTTCACTCGTCTCACTCTTTCGCTCTCCCGACCGTCGACCGCATTCCGTTCCTGCGACGTTCAAGAATTTTTTCCCGATAAAACCGCAAAACCGCAAAACTCGTAAAATTTCCCACCACGTCCAATGCGACGGAAAGCGCCGAAGCGTTTTGTACATCGAAATCGTTTTTCAAAAATGCTATTCGTTTGCCGCCTTACACGCGTACACTCACGTACCTATATATAATTGTGCGTTTTTCGTGCCAGCACGCACGCTCGGTGTACTATTATATCATGTTTATCGAACACGGTCGCGTCCGTCATGTGCCACGGTGCGTACCTATGCTAATAACGATGAATAAAAGAAAAGCGATCGAACCGGCCGCTGCGAGGTGAAAAAAAAACGATAAAATACGCGTTCCAATACAGGAGTATGAAAAAAACTGCGTAAAAAATAATGGTTCATTTCTTTCCTCTTTTTATTTTTTGTTTTTAGCTTACTCGGCCACCGCACATTATTAACAATATCCACTATCGCTTTCAATTTTACGACGTTTCTGTTTTATCTCGCGCCGACGAGTTTAGTCACGCGTCTAAATTGTTCTTTTACGAATGACTCGCAGATCACACGACGTATTATTGCGGAGTGTTATAAAAAAAAAAAAAAAATTATTTCGTTATCCGCCTCTTCGTTCAAACGTCTACTTGAGGTTGCTGAGAATAAACCTGATGGTATTATTTGGAATGAAGCTTTCGGAACTATATTAGATCGTCCTTTTTATGAGATACAATTTATACTTGACGATAAATATTATTGACTGAAAAAAGTGTTGCTATACCGATCGATTTGCGAACAATCGTTACCGGGGACATATGAACATGTATGTGTGTGCGAATGAGCGTCAAACACCATACTTCGGCACTGTAGACGTGTGGCACGTGGGCGGTCGCGAAAACGGACGTCAAGTTAATTTCACGTTATTAATAATACCACGTCTCGGACCAGTCAAAAGCTGGCCAAATGTTCCGGACTGATCCGACGTCATAAATTATCAAACTTATTAGAGACTATAATATATTACATATATATATATATTGTGTGTGCGTGTGTGTAAGTTTACACAAGCGGCGGGCGTGTTAAAATTATTAATATTCAATTATCTCCTCCTCCACATTAGCTAGTGCCTTTCTAGAATACCTGATCGCGATATTTTTGTCATGCGCAGGTATACGTATAATATGTTAATAGTATTTAATTTGAAATAGTATAACTCAACCGCGGTCCATTGAACGGTTATCACGATTCTTACCAAATTGTCATTTTATCTCACGTCCACTAATAAAAAAGAAAACATATATAACGACCACCAGAAAGTTTGCAAGTACTTACGGTAGATATACACATACACACGCACACACCGTCACTATACAAAATTGCATTTCTGTAGTGTTCTTTTTTCCCTCCGCTTTTTCGCTAGTTCACTTATCGAATTTGCTGGTCAACAAAACCATCGACCGTAATTTATACTGTGGGCACACTCAGCCGACCTCTAATCGCATTTATCCCAACCGGTAGGTTAGAATACATTATTTCCGCTCTCGAATCTGAATTCCGTCCGCTCGTCTCTCACCGCCGCCGCCGTCAGCGCATCCGGACACAATCCCCGTGACACGATCCCTAAAAGCGTGTTCTGGGGATATCGAAACGTCACTCCGCCGGTACCGGATCTCTGTTTTACTGTGGGTACTTGACCGACGACAAACAGCCCTTAATTTACCTAACTTATACCCACCGCGGACGAAGCACTACGGTGGTGACGTATGCATAGTAATATTATTATTATTATTAATATCATTATGTATACAGTGTGCACTATTACAATAATTTCATGATACAGACCGCGCGCGAGCGATCCTCCTAATATTACGGTATTATAATAATACTGGTGCGCGTTCACACAAAACTTCTCTCGATTACGTCGGGAAACGATAAATCACGGTGGAGAAAGAAAAAGAAACGCTCCGTTACGAATATTATACATAGATACATGCACACAAGAACAGAAGTAATATAAAACGATTATATATGCACGGATAGAATGTTTTATTTTCAGGCGATTTAGCTTTATTGACGTTATTACATCGGCTCCGCGGGGGAGGATTACGCGAGAAATATAGAGTATATATATATATAGAAATGTTTTTATCTACTGCGTGAACAACACGACTATAATAGTATATAATATTAATATGAAACCCGCCCGTGTACTGCACGGTGCGTGCAGCGATAGTGAATACATTTAAAACGCGAACGGTAACAACTACAACGTTATTATAATACGAATTATAGTATACGAATAGTTCGGAAACCGTAAAAGGATCCTTCGAAATCGTATATGAAATGCGAACGAATGCGCCATTCCCGATCTCCAATATAATATAATATATTAATATATCTAATGGGTCCCATATTATGTACATTACGGACAGTATAATAATAATATGTCGGGCGTGTCACGTCCAGTCGACCTCATAAATATTGTAAAATTCGAGCCGTAAAATTTGTGTACGACAAAATATTAGCGTGCAAGAAAAGCGATCGACTGACGAGCCACGGTGTACAATATTAACACATAACACTGCGGCACTGTGTTTGCGTGGTATAATGTTAAAAAATAAAATAAAAGCGGGTAAGTACAACTACTAAGCAGGTCATTTAACGAAATTACCTGCGACCTGTGTCACGTCGCTATAGCCGCTTAATGTAAACAATATTTGACGTACACAACGCGTTTTGTAGTGGTGACTATAGTGACGAAAAAATAAATAAATCGATAAAAAAAAACCCCGATAACAACATCAATTGTGAAACTGTCAACGAAACAAATTGCACGAATGACACGATGATCGATAAGTATTCAAATAAAATTACATTTTCGTACTCATTATATTTTTAATAATAGTATTTATACTACTTTCTCAAAAAACAATAACTTTATATCATTAATTCGTAACTGGATTGATAAAATACAGATAAACGCATAAATTATAAAATCTGAAGAAAAATAAGTATTGTAGGTCACCTAATTGCAAGACTGAGGTTTTGAGTTGACTTTTTTTTGTTTAAACTAGGGATGGGAAAATCCACAGACTACAGTAGCTATAAAAGTTTTATAAGTTATAAGTTATAAACGAACAATACTTTTTTCTTTTACTAGAAGTTAAAACTAAACTAAGTGGATGGATAAGAATTTTAAATTCATTTAAGAAACACATTAATATTAAATATAAATAAATTGGCTAGTTAAGTTTACATTTTGATGAATAATATTATTTGTAGGTTAAGGGGGAATTTTCATAAGTTCTTGACGCCGAGAGGAAACACGAATTTCGTTTAAGAACGCTCAATTTTTTTTACGGATATTTTAATATTTTTGACGAAAAAATGGAAGATTGAAATGTACGTTTGTTAGCTTTCAAAGAATAACGGCCGGCTTTATGTGCGACTGCATCTAGCTAGGGAACTATGACTGAGCAGTACTTAACTACCTGCAATAATATTATATAAATCGTTTTAGCTGAAAGACGACGATTGAGTGGACTATGTTGTACGTATACGTGGTAGACGGGAGGAGGCTCTAATTTTCCCCGTGCCACCACTAAGTCGCCCTTTGTTATAATGTCAGTATTTGAAACGGGACTTCGGAGCAGACCCCGAAACTCCACAAAATATGCCAATTGCCAACCAAACTTTTAATGACGTTTACTCGCGCTCCCCCGAACTCGGCTTGAATCGCAAATCATACAAGTAAATATATATATATCGTTGTGTAGTAAAATACACATACATATAGGTAGGGTATATACTATTATTATGTATTGCGTAGGTACTCTTATACAGTTGTATTATATAATATGGGTATATGACCTATACACAGGACTATTCTCGCTAATACAGTATTGAGCGTTCGCATTGTGATAATAATAATTATATTCACCAGACCAGAGTTATTGGCGTCGGCGGCGTGGGTACCTGTATATATATATGTATGAGTAATATAATATGTATACAGTATGTATACACATATACCTGTACATACCGTAATGTGTATACGCGTAGTATTATAACGTTAATATTATGCTCGTCGAGTGTGCAGTGTGTGTGTGTGCGCCACAGTCGTCGGTAAATGGTTTCGGCTCGTCGTCCATTAAGCCAAATCGATAAGTTGGATAACGTTCAAAAGGGTCCGTCGGCGTACGCACACGTGCAAAACGCGTACGCAATAACAGTGGCCGTCGTTGTATTAGTATTATATTATATAGCTGCGCCACCGTTCGCTGCCGTTTCCCATCGATATATAAGTATCATAACACAATAATAACTGTTATCCCATCGGATTACACGCGACTCGGTGGAGGCGTACATTGTCGGTCTGCAATATACTCTGTACGATAATAAGCGGTCGGTATAATAATATAATAATATGACGTGTGTTGTATTGTTGTTGGTATAGTCAAATTCCGCCTGAAGAGACGTTCGATTCCGCCACCACTGCAGGTAGAACACGCGCACAAGTCGCATCATAAAACGACGACTTGCTACTATATATGTCATGTGTAGAGGTCTCGCGGAGATGGACCCTTAACTTTGAGTCTTGAGAGGCCGACACGAAGGAAGAATGACGTCTTGCAATATAGTATTATTTTATGTGCAAAAATTGTTGTGGCAATATTATCGTATTGTGCTCGACATTATATGAATGAAAAAGACGACTTCCGGAATGATTTGAAATCCTTTACGATGGTATAATATTGTACACAACAATAAGTGTAGGTAGGAACATTATACTGTTGTAGTTGTTCCATTATGTATTATATTATATGGTTTTACAATCATCTTTGGAGCCATTCGTGTGAATTTTGAATAAATTCAAAGATAAACTATAAAAACTTTAGAGATGCCCCGCAGAACTATATAATATATATTATATATTATAATACACATATATAATGCGTTCTACGCGCGTAAGTTAGGAGATTTTTCTTTCTCTCATTTTTATTATGCGATTCACGCAGGGCCGAGGAGAAGAGCGAACGCGTTTACCGATAATAATAATATGTAAAACTAACAGGCAAATACCCACAACCCGACCGCAACTATTCAAACCACAAGGCAAATCGGGGGGGGGGGAGAATGTCCGGTTGATATATAGTTGGTCTGTATGTGAGCACCGCTGCAAATGATGACCTACATGTGAACAACTCGAGAGATTTGAATTCGACAGGCGGCGGACGTCGAAAAGCTTTTCCCGATATAAAATTTGTCGGACCGCCGTCGCGACAGAAACGGACTCGACGCGGCAGTGCGGTGGGCCGGAAAAGAGATACCTAGAAAACGCATTAGATAAAATACACTGTACAGACGCTCGCACTGCGGAAACTTTATTGTTCGGAATTGACCTAAAGGTCTCGCGCCCGCATACACGTCGTTTTGCTGAAGAAAATCTTCGGAGTGGAAGGTCGCAACGCCTGTGGGCGAAGGGCCACCCCGCCCGGGGAAATGCGTCTTATTTCATCCGGACAAACATCGACAGAATAATGTTAAATCCTTATCGGGGCTGTCGTATATTTTCCCTAAGACGTCCTATATATATTATGTGCCCGGGCGTAGCCGTCGTCCGATTTATATATTTATCGTATAAGCGTACATTTTATTCCGCGGTATAGAAACCGCACGGCCGCGCCGGAGGAAAAATATCTTTTCACCGCTGTCGCCCCGGTGGCGATTCGACGCGATCGAAATGTCTTGCCGTTTGCATGGGTCCGATGGTTTACATTGTTTTACGTTTGTTTTCGCTTTGGCGTTGCGCGTTCAAAAATAACAACGGCGATGACGACGGACAGAACCGTTTTCAATAGTTATATCGTATACGACCGATAACGTGTCCTCCTATACCTATTATATGTTTATAGCCCGTCCTTGGGATTTTGATATATACAAGGCGTAGACAAGTAGTGTATCGGGTGATCCATTTAAAGTAAGATAATCGTGATTTCAATATCTATTACTGTTTTTGAAAATTATTTTTACCTATTTATTTTGAGTGGATTATTTTTTTATCGTTTCCATTTTTTTTAAAAAGTTTTACCATAATTAATGACAACGCATGCTTTTGAATTCCTTATTCAAAAGCAGAATTTAATTTTTAAATTACATTTAATAAGACACATTTAATTTCGAATTTTGAATGAATAGTTTATGATTTACAACTTTATAAGTATTTCAAATTTCAATAAGGAGAGTGAAATGATAGACATAGGTCCCCACAAAATGTTGGTCCTACTCAACTCATCTAAACTTTAAATACTTATAAGTTATAACTAATAAACTACGTCTTGTTCGAAATGCATCAGATCGAAATACTCCGAATAATATTCCACCTAGGACTATGAAACTAAAAATGAACGTCGCCATTCAAAAGAAAAAATAATAACGATAAAAAATAATGAGAAATATAATTATTCTTTTGTAACAAGTTAAAATTTCATAAAATAAATAATTTAAAAAAAACTTTAGAGTTTTCTAAAATAACGAGCGTCTTACGTTATAACTGAATCACCCCATATCAAGTAGTATACTATTTTATAGCATACACTATACACATTTAATAATAGTAGTGATGTTCAGTGGCGCCGATCCCTTCTGTATTATTATTATTATAAAGTGTATATATGGTTTACGTCAAGGTCAGGCCAAGGCCACGTCGCTTTTTATTTCTCTTAAAAGAACTCCGGCGCCACTGATTCGATTACTCGCGATGATGTAGGTAAACGCGGAAGAGCACGTCAACAATACAATATCAGTGCAGTGTGTAACGTATTACATTTTATGATAATATAATAATATTGATCGAGTGACGTGTAGTTGGTTTTGAGGGTATTTTTTATAGATGAATTATATTATAATGACAACCATTACGTCTTAACAATTGCGCGATCGTAAACGCCGTTCTGTATCGACTGACCGTTATTCGTATATAAGCGATATAAATGATCAATTCTACAAATAATTTTATTAGTTGTTATTTATTACATAATATTATTATTGTAACGGTTCAACACACTGAAATCTCGAACACACCCCGACCGCATTAAAACTATTATTATTATTATTTATGCCATGAACATGATATGATACTTCTCTGGGCCGCTACCGGAAAATCAACTACATATTATATTAACTTTCAGATTGCTGGAAAATATATATAATATGATATATGCACGAGTATAATATTGAGGATATCGTCGATATTATTGTAATAACGGACGGCGACATTGGTGACTGCTACAGGAAAACCATGTCATTTTTGAGACTATTATTTTATTATTATTATTATTATTCGGCAATATATTATTATAATATCCGCAACGTATTCTGTCACGATATTATATTATGTATTTAGTTGATTTATTAGCTCGAACAGCACACGCATGCGCGCCACTATTAAAATAATCGCCGATGTAGATAGAGCTATATAATTTATTGTGTTTAATATTTTTATGATCAATTTATTGTAATTTATATGCAACATATTAATGTGTTTTTGTTTTTTATTTTTTTTGTCAATAATTAAATTTGTTACAACGCTGTAAATAAATTATGGTACCGATTTAACTTACTGAAAATATAAAAACAATATTATTATTATTATTATTTTGCAAAAGCCTGTTAATATTAATTAACAATATTTCAGGTACACAAGTTAAAGTACGTCATTTGAAAAAAAAGGTGCCTCCATACAAATTAAATGTTTGTATTAGCTATAGTGAAAAGGTTTGAAAATTAATAACGTGCATGTATGTGTTATATTTAGTTTATTGTTGTAGATGAAATGTGTTAACGCGATCCACTGGACTAATTAAAAAAAAAATCTAACATTGACGGTCATTTTATGAAATTTTTATTTATTACAATCGTGTTATTCTGTGTGTTATTATAAATAAATAAATTATAGGTTTTGAGAGTTAAGTATAATTATTATTACTATAAACTAATAGATTCTTACTTAAACACATAAAGCCGTGTACACAGCTCAGACAGGAAATTATATTCAAATAGGCCACCAAATCTTGATAATGAAAATGGTTTATTAATTATTTTTTATCAGTGCATCCAACACAGAAATATTATACACATACTACGATGAGCAAGTTCCATATGAATTTTTCAATTAAAACCACAATTTCATTTACAAAAAAAAAAAAAAATGAATTTCAAAAGACGCGCGTGACCTGCAAATCTTTCTCAACGTTGTCATTATTTTGTTTTTGTGTGTACCATTTTACTTGATATATAATATTATGAGATTTATTCTAAAGCTTTTCTTTAAGTTATATAATCGTTCGCCGAAATAATATCAGAAAAAATAGAAATGTTAAGAATCCATTACATAAATCCATTAAATATTGTATTGATAAAATGTTCAACGTAGAGCCATCAGATTACGAATAACTGAATTAATCGCGCACTTTCCCACTGTGAAAATATTATGCAAAATACTTGTTTAGGACAAACAATATATTTGCGATATTTTTCTTTTTAATACAACCACTAAAATTGTTATGCAATAATAATAATAATATATAACCGTGAATTTATAAATGTCCAATTACTATAAGATGTTTATATTAAAAATAATGTCACTGTACAAGAGTATAAATTGTTTATTATTACAATTTTGATTAAGTACTATGGTTTACGAAAGAAAAAAAGCACCAGATGCAATTTACTTAAAACTTATACATAAATAATAATATTCTCAGTATCATTTTTTTCACGATATTTTTTTTCATCCCTTACAGATTTTAAAAGGTTTTGAAAAATGTAAATATATATATATACCTATTAATCAATCGCTAATCATACAAATACATTATTCTAATAAATGTACAATTTACACAAACCGAACGGTTTCTATTTCATATAATATATTATGCATTAAATACGTCAACAATTCAGAGTTCAGACCACCACAAGCGTACATCGAATACATATGTTAGCGAGAGCAAATTCTCAGACAGTAAAATATATTATGTAATATAATTATAGACTATTTTATATGAGTTAACTCAAATAATTAATATTATGTATACCACAGGTTTTCAACCTGTGCGTGGCGGCTCCCAAGGGCGTTACGGATTATTATTAAGGGAACCGCATCCGCAGTAGAAAATAAAAATTAGTTCATTTTATTACTAGCATCATTATTTGTATGGGAGTCGTTTAAGCTGTAGAATCACACAGTCCCTTCAAACGCGTTTGTCCAACACATATCTTAAACACAAGTATTACCATGACACCTAAAACGATCGGATTTCTTTGGGTCCAATCTCATGTGAAAATTATACGCAATACAAATTCTGAACGATCTAACAATTATTCTGCTTATACGTAAACAACTATAATCACACGTATTCCTTACCAAGACATAATATTAAAATAAACGCATGTACACTGCCAAGATATTATGTCGAGCGACTTAGGAAGAACTACGAGCCAATAACGTAAGTACCAGAAAAAATAACGAAAAATGGGTAGTATAGGTTATCCCGACCTCACCCATATAATGACATGCTATGGCATCCAATAATGAGATAAACCTCTCACAATCAAATACATCGTCCTAAATTGCCTAAAATTACTACACGATGATGATTACATATTAGACTGACAAAATCAACTACACTATGGGATCGACATGTGGCTCGTACGGCACGGCCTTTTCAAAACAATCGGCATGGATACCAAAAATAATATTATTTAGACATATAATCTAAATGTAATTAACTGTGAAAAATATTTTATAGTAATAATATGCATATACCCATTAAGATATCACAAAAATTCCTAACTAGTCAAATATAGTAATAATGTTAATTACGTTGACTAATGAGTAATGACCCAGTTGTTCAAACTTTTATACTAAAAAAAAATATAAAAAATAAATAATTGACGTCTATAAAGTTGGGAAAACAAAATAATGGACCTATAGTAGGTACACAACTAACGGTAGTTGTTCACAACTGTACGGATGGCGTCGTATCCGCGACGTTATTGACCTCTGCGGAAATATTAATGTGCGTTAATATGGTCGCTATTTATATACAACGAATCGCTTATAAGTAAGTTCATATTTTACAAGTGATTTCGTGCAAAATCCTTAGCGGCAATTCGACGTACACCAAGGTGCAATGTGAATACAATTTAAAAAGTGTTGCCTCAAAATATGTACACATATAGAATAATATTATTATTGTTATATCGCATGTGCCCGCGCACGCGAATATTATAATATTCGTTCGTCGCTCGTGTAGCAAGAATAATAATAATAATAATTGTCTATTTTCGTACCGTAATTGAGAAAACATAATATATATTATACTATTTACTATTTAAATTATACACTATTAAATAAATACAAAAGAATATAATCGTGGTAAGAGTTTTTTTTCTTTTCTTTTATAACCTACATATACCTGGGTATCTCGATTAAATTAAAACACAGACACGAAAAAAAAAGTAAATACCATAAAACACGTAGCGAAATAAAAAACAAACATCAAACCGTAATTCTATAATATAAATGTATACGATATTAAAGTGCGCGGGAGTCGTGAATATCCGTTGGAATAGTAAATTACAATTATTATTATTTTGTATTATTTTAGGATGATAATAATATATAGTAAGACCAATCTTTTTGTTTCTGAATGATTCGATAATCAACCATTTCAATGCACCTGTATACGCATGCCTACACAATACACACATATATATATATATATATATATAAATATTGGCATATTGTATAATATAGACGTACGCTTTTATTAATTTATAAAGCGACCCAAAAGTTCAAGAAATATATAGTCGGCCGTCTTCGTGCAACGGTCGAGGAAATGAGAAAATACATAATAAAAAAAATAATCATAAAAAAAACCGTGTAATAGTGCCCTGATAAAAGTTGTTACTATTCTATAATCGTAAACACGCATAGAATTTATCAGGATAAACCCTCCCCGGGGTCTCGATATAATGTATATAGGGATGCGAATAACTTTCGATTTTTTTTAAATGGGTGTTCCGTATACATCTTTAGGTGCCTGGTGTATTACAATCAAAAGTTGCCCCTAAAAGTAATACCTGCCGGTATAATGAATATTTGATCCCGTGAGCATCGTGAGTATCGGGAAGGGTGAGTGGAGCTGAAAGGAGGGTGGTGAGAAATCACATTCCGGATGAGGATTTATTTAAATTATTGCTTTTCACGAAGTACAAGTGTACAAGCTTATAAACAACATTACTTTTCGGATGTGAAAGAATAAAAAAATACTGAAAAACTTATTTTCGTATAGAAGCACTGCACAAAAGCGTAATATTTTATCGTGTTTTTTTCACAAACTTTCGTGGCCGCTCGCCCGAACATACAACATAATATAGATTAGTTCTGAACACAAACACAATGGCAGCAGTAGTTCTACAAATTCGGGTTGCGCGACTATTTATCAATATTTTATACAGTGCCTACATAAAAATAGTTAACAAAGCGCATAGCTAGAAGGAACCAATATTCGTTGGAATTAATGAAAGAAGAGAACGGGAAAAAAACCCGCAGAGACGGAAAAAACCTGCGGGCGGTCGCTGTATAACGGTTATATTAAAAAATTCCGAAAACATATACAGGGCTGCCGTCTCTCCGAAGACGACAAAAATATTGTTTATCGGCGAAACGTGCCGACGCGCAGTCAAAAAACTCCTATACCCGCCCGTACGTGTCGCGTGCATATTTATAAAAAAAAATATATTATATTCCAATTTTTTCGCAACGATATTATTATTATCTATATTATAATGTTTATCGTTTCGAATATTATTTACGGCTATATTATATGAGGTTGGGCGTGGACCGATAATGGGACTTTGCAGGTACCTTTAGCCACGACGTATTTGGTGCGGAGACCGCGCGTTAAAGGAGTTTGCGCGATATGATGACTTTAAGTTTTCGCGACGACCGTGGTGGGTCGAGACTGCGAGAACCGCAGCTGTGGTGAGGGCGTCTGCGCCATAAACTCTTCGTGCCGCTGACCCAGGCAACAAAAAAAAAATGCATAAAAAATACCGCATAATATATACGAGTATATACCCGTTTAAACTCTTTCTCGCGTTTCCGAGATTATTATACGAAACGATATACCCAAAGCCCAGGTGGCCCTGTGTCGGCATTCAGCGTAAGGGAAGTGCGCGAAGTGACGTAGGAGTGTAGTGTAAGGGGTGGTTTCGCCTGCTACGGCGATCGGGTGAGTGAGCCCACAGGTAAAGGGAGCGCATCTCGTAAAAGGATACGCGACGGTGGACCGTGTTTTATTTCGCTCGCGTTCGAGTCCGTGTGGTGTGGGTGTGTGTGAACCGAGTCGGCCCAATAAAACCCACTCGTAACACGTAATTAATTTCCACGCCGCAGCACCTAACCGGCCGCAACCCCCACCCGCATCGGGTCTGTACTTTGACGCGGGGGATACCGGGTATATACCACCAGTTACCGTGGTATATTCCCATATGCCCCGCAACGCAAGTCACGCATAACTACTGTTCATGTTGCCGACGCGTTTTCGTGCGTCAGCGGTGAACAGTGTGAATGGACGACACGAGCTTTTTGCATACATATAATAAAATATAAATTATATAAATAAATTGGTAGATAGGTAGGTAAGTATATCGTGAAAGTATACTTAGGATGTTATAATAATGTAACGTCGTATATAATATTATATATTTCAATATTATTGTTTTGTACGTGCCTTACATATTATATTAAATTAGTAATACAGTAGCTTGGAAAACAATAATGTGCAATGTTATTTACGGCTATAGAACGTTCGCGTGCGATTATAACGATATTGCTCTGGTAAAGCTGAAGCCTATAATGCGGTAACTGTATACGCTATAGGTATTGCTGTGTTGTACGTCGTCGAATAAATAATATTGGTATGTTGCTTTTAAGGGTTTATATTGTACTTTTGCTGTTTTTCCGTTGGCCTTCTTGTGTTTTTCTACCTTTGTTTTTTTTATCGTTAAATATTCAAAAATGTAATTTCCGTTATTGTTGGTAATCCATTATTTTATTTCTCAATCCGATTATAAAGTTTGAAATTCAATAATAAGAACGAAAAAATAAAATAAAAACTTCGGGTCGTTTATTCTCGAAAGTAACGCCGGCAACACTAATGTATTTTATTTTCTTAGATATAATATATAGTTCAGATTGCAGTTTTTAACGTTTTGTTCTTTCAAACTCGATTACGCCATTGTACGTTTAATGTATGTCTTTGGTCCGTACGCCATAATATACGCCATATACGATATACGGCATACACATTTTACATTTATTTATGTTATTAAATCTAATCTCTATATATAATGACGTTTTAAACTGAAATAGTTTTAGTTTATTTGCTAGAATTAAATTTATGCATATTTTTTTATATATATCATAAAAAACTTTTAATTTTTAAATTTCTAGTAAATTAAAAATAACATGCATGTATACTGCGTACATATTGTAGGTACTTAATAATATTATAAGCTATATGAATAATTATATTATACAATATAATAACATTATAAAGTGGTATGGTTTTTAATAAACATTTTATTTTAAATTTCCATTAACTCACATTTTGTGAATAACTCCAACCAGCTTAATATATTTCATTAAAAAAATATATAAAATAAGTTTTAAATAGGTACATACACTAAATCATTTATTTAGGTTGAAATCGTAGATTAGATAATTTGGATATGGCAGCTATGCAAAATTTAAACTATATAATTATTTTTAACAAATATAATAATAAATTAATATATTATACGGCTAGTATAATCCACACATTACCACAGATTATATTAAACCAGATAGCGCACTTCCTGTTCAAGCCATGTAATTTTCAAAAATGTAAGAAAATCAAAATCTATTCATTATATATTATTGATTACTAACTACGCATCACTGATATTTAGCACACGCGCCAAATTCCAACCATTATCATATTATTTGATAATAGATACAATAATTATAGTAAAGGTGTCGTACAATAATTTATTTCTCTAATGTGATCCTACTGCATTGAGGTAGATCTTAAGTATCAGTAAAATGGAGAAGTGCACCATCTGGTTTAATAATATAATCTGTGACATTACTATGTAATTAGGTATTAGAATTAATAAAATGGCATCCGACTAATACCTGAGAGAATAAGAGATTTTTCCATTAGCCTGAGTGTGAAAATTTAATGTTTTAACTTCTAATACGCGTGACCTAACCGTCAAACTGATTATAGTTTTATTATTTCATCCCGCGTGACCGACATTATTCACTAAACTCTGTCGCAACGTAATATTTTGTGCTGACGTGATGTTTACCTGACGTGTACCTACGCGGGGGAATAAATAATTTGTCGTTTACTTATTATCAAATCGGCTTACCGTCAAATAATCATGTCGCGAACACGAGGGGAGAGGTGTTAAAACTGCGATGCCTATAAATAAGCGTTTGGGTTATCGCGATAAAAAAAAAAAATGTGATAATAATAAAAACGACCATTAATTCGGAGATTTGTCATAAAATGCCGACGATAATAACTGGGGTGGTTAGAAAAAATGTACAAAGCAAACAGAAAGATATTTTAATATAACAATATTATTCTAATAGGCGTATTACACTGTTTTTATGCTCACCTCATGGCGGAATTGTGTGTCGTTTCTAATCTGGGTTTGAATTGGAAAACTCACGATCCCGGAAAATACAGCTGATGATATGCCAACCGACTGCAAACCCACGCAGTAGTGATATTCTGCCGCGGGTCGTGTTTTTTGTTTTAGATACTATGATGAGGTCCGTAGGTCGAGTCGAACTGTTGTACGAAAACCAAAGTCGGTGTATAATATTCTTCTACTTGGCTCGAGCGCGTACACTGCACGTTGCTAAGGAAACGGCGGTTTTTTTCTTTCTTTTTTCCGTTCGAGCGGTTTCGTTATCGCTGCAGTCTGATACATCGAGTCCGCTTGTACGGCCAATCAGGCACGCGCACGGATGCATCTGCAGCACTGCACTTTTGATTTAACACGCACACACTGCATATTATATTTTTCGACCGCGGCAAGCGGTGCCAGCAATAATTAATATTATCGTAACGATCCGACGACCTCGAGAAATATTATGGAAATCCGTATAGTATATTTTAGAAACACTCTATGTAGTATATGTGTTGAGCTACGGATAGTTTTTATGGGTCAGGGTGAATTTAAAACGCTCGCGATTGTACCTCCCACCCATATTACGTGCGAATCAATTTATTATTACGTGAAATCCCGTTTTGGAATTCGAAATTTGTAAAACGTCCAGAGTTTGGACACTTAGGCTGCACGCGAGTATTTATAGCCCGACTATTATTATTATTATAGCTATATAATAATATTATATATTACTATATATTATAATGTACGTTTTATATACACATCATGTGACCCACCGACTTTTAAATGTTAAGTACTATACGGTTTAATATCACGCACAAATGCACAGTGTAACTACGCGTCTTTGACAAATATTTATGCGTTGTACATGACATTTAACGCGGCGGCCTATTATTAATTTTATTACGATATTAATTATTATATCGGGCACGTGAGAAGCGTTGTTATTGTGCAACGGGCACTTATATAACCTACGTGCAGCAATCTCTCCGCAGAATTAAGAAAAAAAGTCTATGCGCATAGTAATGCGTTATTATAATCGTCTGACGTTTATCGTCCGATATATTCGGACGAGATTATAATACGAGGTCGGCGTATAGCGATCCTCGCACATAATTGAACGTGCCAAATAATATGTTTCTTACGTGAGATAAGATGGCGGAGTCGTAGTGCCAAAATAATAACATTAAAATATCACTGGCTACACCTGTATAATACGCATTAGCATATATATAGGGATGGTGGTTTTTAAAAATCGATATGCGTTCCCTCTCCCGGTCATTGGGTGACGGCGTGTCCATAGTGGTGGAAGGGAGTGATAAGGAACGCGTCGCATAGGCGCCATCTCCGATATAGGGCATCGAGTACTCTTAAGGCGTCACGGCGGACGCGGGCGAATTGTGACCTATTATATACACGACCCTTGGTATAAAATATCGTACTCTTGAGGGTAAATCTTGCAGAAAAACGATATACATATTCGTAATAAGAGTGTCGTTTTCGAGAATTGAAGATATTACCGGCTATAGATATATAATATATTATATGAAGACCATCGAGTCTTATCGTCATCCGATACACAGCTTGGAGGCGGAGGCGGTGGGGTGTCGACAAAACGAGGCTGCGGTGTGGTCTGACTCTGGGAGGTGTTCGCTGACAAAGTTCGATTTTAATACGCGTTATAATAATATCAAGGACACGAAATGGCGCGGTTATATGCGTGGCGAAGAAAAAAGGTCGGATCCGGCACTTTCTGCAGGTTCGAGGCTTTGACCGAAGTGACTTTTTCTCGAAATCATCATACAATTTCGTAACGTTTTACAATACAAACCGTCGAGATTGGCTTTCGGAATAGCGTTTACCGTCATTTGTTTCGGGTTTTTATCGCTGGTCCGGGAAGCTCGGTCGAAAAAAACGAAAAACGGCTGTGGCGGTAGTGGTGGAGACGTACTGCGCGTAAATAAATCGATCAATTCATTTGCTTATTATACGTATATAACGCTATACATTAATGCGTACTATACGTCATCACCATTTTGGTGGACGTAATCAAAAAACTCTCCTCGAGAGTATAGTATATGTACCACACCCGTTAGATTAGCGTCGGGTTCCACCAATCAAATCGACTAGCAGAAAAATTAAATAATAATAAAATACGATTATTAGAGTTGAGCGTACGTTGACATCGGGAATATGGTTATTTTTTCGTCAGAGTGATAAAAAAAATAGTTATCGATGTAAAGGACATTATTTTTGATAGCCATTTCGTTGCGCAGACACTATAAGAGGCACACACATTTTGTTACTCTTGGTTGTAATTGATTGTTTTTTCTTTCACTATGCATTTTGAAAACACTTCTGCCATTTATTAATTTTTACCAGCAGTTGGCAATAACATTTGTGTCGTACAAAGTGTATGACATTATATTTATGTGCACATAGTGTGCATAACAATCCCAGGTTTTATTTGTATGGAAAGTTTCAAGCACAGATAATTTTAATAGCCGCTTTCCTAGCCGTATTTAAAATAATATATTTGTTTGCACAGAGGTTTTATGTTATAGAAATTTAAAGTTTTTAAATATTATGTACTCTGGAGACCAATTTCAGAATAAACCAATTTGAAACGGCTAGCAGTTTGTTTTTTTTCCTTTACCGCGTGCGAACGTACGATTTTATTCAAATATTTGTACCTATAACGAAAAAGCGGAGATAATATTTATCAAATCCAGATGTCGGACATAGTTTTAGCAAAAAATACGTTTTTGGATTAAATAATAAAAATAGAAACGTTATTTCATGCATTTAAACGGTATAATATTTTAATAATATTAAAAATTGAATTTAAAACTTCTTCCTGTTTTCACGTATAAGATAATAAACCTACGAAATATAGTTTTTTGTTTATATATATTATGTCGAAAGACAATATATGTACTGAAAAAACAGTCGTGTTTTTCGTTGTTAGGAGTTTGTGGAATAAAAAAATAAAATGGTAAATTTGTTTAAACTCCGTTAAAATAAGTTTGTTGTTTATAGAGTGTGGCACAAGTTAATGTCAATAGCTTAAGAAGATTTTCTGACGCTTAACCGAGCACAAAATATTCACTTTTGAGCTCCTGTATATTTTCCCTTCCGACTTCAATAATAATAGTTCACGCGTCTTTACTGATGATTTGACACTTTTTTTTTTACGTTAAACTGCGCAAAACCTGTCGTTAATATTGTTAGATGAAAATTGTTTTCCATCTATATAAAATATACACGGTAATACGGTACATCAATATACGTAAATGGAAAATAACATTTAAAAAATTTTTTTCTTTCAAAGGTTACAACAACTTTACTCGTAAAACAAACGATAAAGCAGTCTGATATACTTTCAGTGATTTTGAACAACAACATAATAATTATTATTCCAATCTATTTACGTCAAAATGGATCAATCGTGAATGGCACTATATTCTCAATATAATTGTATAGGTATAAACCGAATGAATCCAATATTATATATATTTACAATCAATATGTTTTTTTTAATCTAAAGAAGGTACTTCAACTCGTAAAAATATAATTTAGAAATTAAATATGTTCAATTGAAAACAATAGACTATGGTGTATTACCTAACTTTGCCATAAGTCTTGTTTAAATCATAGATTTTTTAAACGTAGATAGGACATGACGTCCTGCTATCAGTGGTTAATTAAATTATTATACGAATTGAGGCCAAACAAGTATACCTATATCGAGTATCGACTGTCAATATACCTATAAATAATCTCATCATACATAAACGTAAACAAATAGCCTCAAATTATACCGCAAAAAAACACATTAGCTTCAATTATGAATGTCCTGTCTATGTTTATAAGATCTATACATATGTATGTGGTTTACATCCACTATGACATTACAATCGTGGAAGACACAGAAACACAGAAACTTCACGACTATGGTTAGGTTAGGTGGGTGGTCAAATGCCCCCCCCCCTTTGGCCCCTCTCTGGGTCTGCTATTCACACACACAATATATACACACATATACGATGTACATACCGATATTTATACTCGAATAAATCTCCGGACATTTGCTATCGACAATGTACCGGCGCCGATATTTTAGCGGAAAATTTGTATTGTCCTATCGGCCGTCGCCGTGCCGGCGGCTCCCCCCAATCCCGTCCCAGCGGAGCTGAACTGATGTATTTTATATTTTTTTTGCGAAGCGTAATGCGGCGTGGCACACGCCAAGAGTAATGTCAAACCTCCGCCGCACTGCAGACGCTCTGCGGACAAATAACTGTATAACCGCACGGCCGCACTCTCCACGCATACCCACCCACTCGTCTCGACATATACCCTACACGTCCGCCACTGCGTCCGACCGACGGGAGCTTACGTCGCACCCCCTCTCTCATCCTCACTATATAGGTACTCGGCCGTCCCTGCCCCGTCGCGGCCCCGTGCCGGGGGATCTTTCAATTTATCTCGTCTGGTATATATATAGGTACTTCACACCCGGTGCACATTTTTTAAATATATATATATATATACCCACACGCATGATATCGGCAGACTGGAAACGTCCATCCCGATATACGTGACTGTTCGCCGATATAACGCTTTTAACCGATGCCGCCCGCCCATTTGCTTTACTGGTGTAATTTCTCGCCGCCGACAGCACCAGGAATCGACGAACGGAAATACATACCGTCTGAAGCTGCAATTACTGTATTTTATACGTACACGATGAACCGAGTCCGACAGAGACAGCCGGCGAGACGGATAGATCTCTGCTGACACTCAGAGTTGTATTTCAAACTCCCCCCCCCACCGCCTTCCTCTCACGCACAGAGTGAGTATGATATTATCGTCGTATACCACACTACGCCGCCGCACTGCTTTTATTTATCCGACGGTTTGATCCACGTGCATAACGCAGCCGCGGCGTCTGCGCTGCCAACCGGAAGTGGATAATCAGCTCGTCCGTCACGCCGCGCATAAAACAATACGCCTGAGGGTCGGTGGGGGGGGGGGGCTTCAGAAAATCTAAAACCGACTTTTAAACCTTCCACGGGCTTAACTCGTCCCAGCGGTTTTTGTATATAAAACGACCCGTCACAAACTATTACTGCAGGGTGATTTTATTCCGCGGTGCGGGCCACGCGCTGAGTATGAGCCTCGCGGTAACGAGTTAATCGTCACGTGCCTGCACGTCCAACTAGGCCATATGAATTAATAATATTATGATATCATCGGTGTATTCGTAATATAATTAAGTCCGTTCGATTTCGATCTCGCTGTCGAGCAAGCATAATATTATAAGACATTATAATATTATGGTATAGGTAGGTACGTTCTACGTTTATATAATAATATATAATAATATTATCGTCGTCGTCGTCGTCACAGAAAATACAAGACCGAAGCCGTGTAAAGTTATCGGTAGTATACATATCACATCGTGTTTCGGTACGACCGGTCGTGTTGTATATAAAATAATATAACATTGCAGCTGTCTCGTTCGTATACGCGATACCGACGTCATTACGTGGCGTGTATCTATATATGTATATATACAATGGACTAGAAACATTTATCATCGACGGCGTACACGTCCGTGTCAAGAATCGCACACCCCCGCACAGGATAGCGAAAATGGTCGTGGGAGGGGGAGGGGGGTGGGCTGGCAGAGCACACGAAATCTATATAATATACTGCCGCAGCGTTCACAATATTATTATTATTGTTGTAAATTTATCTACAGCACGAGGCCTGCCGATCATCGACCCGCGGGGACGATATTATGTTCGGGTGTAGGGTTCGACGGCAGTGGGTATGGGCCTCTATATATAGGTATGTGGGTGTGTATACATTATCGGATCCGACATTTATATTATGTATGCGCCAGTATTTTGACGTGTGGACTAAACGCCGAACGGCCGGGCGGAAACGTAGTGTGCGAGTCCGATTGGTAAGCGATATAATATACGCTTGAAACAATATTATACGCGCATGCATGTACAGGGTGTCTCCACTCCTGATTGATAAAATACAATTTTTCGAAATTTTAATGTGGACGACATATAGCACGGCATTAAAGACGAGTCACATCGATTACGATTTTGATTCACTATTACGTCAGTCGAAATGGAAGAAAAACTATAGGCCCCCGCGTTAAATTTTGCTGAATGATATTCCAGACGGCCAAGACGGTCTCAGAGCTAGTAATTATTTACGTGAATTTCGAACCATGATCTACTATTCAAGTTTAATAATAATAATATCATCATATTATATTGTTATAATCGTGTACCTATGAGTTTTGTTAAAGTTCGCGACGGTAAGTGCGAGTGAAACGTGGTAGAATATACCACATAGTATACTCCACGGTCACCGGTACCCGACACTAGCTTTGTACACAATAATAATATGCATGTACAGTGGAAACCGTTTTTAATGACGCCGATTGTAGTAACATATCGGATTTAATGATACACAATTAAAGGTCCCTGTTTAGCCGGACAAATAGCTTAAGTACCTACAATAACCATGTAATATACGGTCCATTATGCAATGGTTTATGAGGATAATACAATTCGAGATAAGGAAAAATATGAAACAACACGTGTACAATATTATAATATTACTGTTATTAATTATGTAATATAGAAAACAACCATTAAAAAACTAAAATATCAGACGATTTTTTTATTTAAAAAAAACATGTATACAATAAAAACAAGAATTTTTTTTTAATACCTATATCATAATGAATACACTTAGAATGACTTTTCTGATATCAATAATATTATGATGTGTAATACGATTCTGTAATAACAATTTTTTTTAATTTACGCATAATATAACCATCGGTTATTATGACGTATTGTCCCTGCAGGTCCTTTGTACGTTATAAACGGTTTCTAATGTATACGACGCATACAATATAAACAGAATAACAAATGTGTATATTATAATGAATGTACCTATCCCGGAACATATACTAATGTCATACCTATACTATTCAGATAGGTTGCGCATGTCCGCTGTCGGTGCAGTATTATACACATCGAGTAGGTACTAGCCATATTATTACAATGTTCACGCGCGGTACCCTAAGCGTTTCGCGTGCGTGATTTTCCGGCTCAGTGTGCGCCTCCCTTATACCACACGGTTTCGTCGGGGGTGTACGTGAGTGTATAATAATACATACTATATAATGCGTCTGTGCGGGGTTTGGGGGTGGTGGACTTGGCGTGCCGGACGACCATAACCGACGGATGTTCCAATTAAAAACGGAATTCCGCGAGCGCGGCTGCGACGTCACTCGTTTATCATCACCGAAAATGCAAAGGACGCGCCGCCGATATCATATTATTATTATTATTATTATATTATATTGAATAATTCATGTTTTTAATGACCGATGCCATGTATTTTTATTTTCTGCTCGAAATTTGAACCACCGTCACTATACCTACTTTTACAACTACAACGATGTTCACTAAATAATGTATATTATATATATCGACCCCAATCCCTCCCTATACACGACCGTGTTTTATTTCCGAAAGAATCCGTCTGACTACTCCCATTGACAACGGTATATAATATAACACAATAAGCATGGTAGAAATTCTATGACTTCGAACCTATATAAATCGAGAATTTCAATGACTCGAAAAAATATGGCGTACCTACCCTTTGAATTGTCCTATATGGAGTGAACAATGCATTAAACATATACTATATTATCTTGTCTCAATATTTTCCGAATTATTTTCGGTTTTATTATTAATAATCGGTATTATATTTTTTCTTGTGATTTTATAATTATCTGTGAATAAAAATATATGCTCTGAAAATTGTACGTAAATTGAAGACAAATATCAATTTACAGATGTTATTTTATAAGCTGTGTTTTTCTACTGCATATTTCATGCATACATTATAATATATTATATACACAAGGGATCCACATTTATTTATCTACACTCATTATTTCAAAAAGTTCCATGTTTTTCGAAAATATAGTTTTTACATAAGTTGCAAAATAACATATTTGAAAAAAATTTTTATTTACAATATTTTATAGTTTTTTAAGTTTAACTTTTTTAATCACTACATACATTTTTTATTTCATTTTCTGAAACAGAATATTTTTTTTAGTATCAATATAAATATAAATCGAATATTGAATTAGTATTTAAGCACAAAGATACCCACAAAATGTTGGTCGATCAATCTTCGATCAATCTTCGATCATCTAAAATTATATAATAATAATATTTTATATATTTGATAAAATTAATTCCAATTACAATAATATAATCTTCCAGTACATTATGTAGTTAGTAAACAAGATGTATACATATGGATGGATAATACAAAATTTATAATTTATAGATTTTAAACGTTCAAAAATATTAAATGTTATTTAATATATAATATAACATTTCAGTTAAAAACTTAATGAAATAAAGTAAATTAGTTGAATTAATAAAAGTAATAATGAAAATATTAACTTGATAAAATATATTTTGATAAATCAAACAATGGAGATCTAAATAATTAGGACAATTATGTCTAATTTTTTTGTAAATAAGTTAACCTATACTATGATATTTGAACTTCCTCTAAACAAAAGAACATTTTGCAGTTGAAATTCGTATAACTAATCAACACTTGGTACTCGTTAAAAATTAAATTTATATGTATTGAAGTACTCCATAAAATATTCTGCATGTCAATGTTTACATTTTGTCATTTCAAATATTATTTCGTTGTACCTACCTACCTATACCTATTTGTTATTTTTAAATTGTTCGATAAATATATAACTATAATTTATTATATATTTATAAAGATATATGATTGTGGTACGAAATTAAATAATTTTATTTGGTCTTTTTTCAGAATTACATTTTAAAGTTATTAAGTTTTAAAAAAGTTTCAAAATTAGACTTCAACTTTTAATTAAATAAATTTCAACTTTCTAATTTACCAAGTCCCGTTACGTCTGTTAAAAAGTCATGTTCCATTAAAATGTGATTCAGCTCTTTGACATTTGAATCGATAAACCCCAATTGTTAATTATTCATGATGACTAAATTTCCAATCGATTTTATTCATTATTAATAATAATGACTATAATCAAAATGTATACCTGTGTATAATATATACATATTATATTATTCATTATATACAGTTACAGCAGTAGTGAATCAATTTGGATGGTTTGGTAATTTCGAAATAAATCAAATAATGTATTGAATGTATTCAGGCCAATGAAGTGTCATCGAAACAACCTGTCTCTGTCGGGTGTCAATTACAGTGTGTAAATATAATACTGATTGTAAATGGAAGGAAAAAAAATCAGTTAACAATGATGAATTCCCGCAGATTGTCAAGTTCCATTGACAATGTCAACCTGTATGACAAAAAAAAAATAACGCATGAGAGTGTTTTTTACGTCTTTTACGCGAACGTAAAAAAGTAATAAATAAATGTGACAAAAAAAGAAATAAATTCACTTTGAGAAAAACCAGAAGGCTAAGGACTAAAATTTTTCATCTTCGTAGTGGGGTCCAACCAATATAGAAACAATTAATCTATCTCGATTAAAATAATTATTAAATGTGGTCACTATCGTCCTTCAATTGAAAAAAAAAGATATATAACAGATTTATACAAGACACAATTTTTCATTTATAGTTTTTAAAGAAAATAATAATTTGAGCACATCTAAAACTAAATTACTACCATCCAGTATAATAATTAATTAAGAAAAATAAAAGATAAACAATAATATATAGTGTATTAAACAGTTGTAATTAAACTGGTAGGTATTGATAAAAAAAAAATCCATTTTAATAATTAAAACGTATGTAAATAATACAACAGATTCGAATAAAAACAAAGTCTAGTTGGTTTTTTTTTAGTCAACAAGAAAATGTATTAAGATATTAACGTCGTTATCCTAATTATTTAATTTCGAAGGAAAACATTCAAGATTTTTAATCAATTAATTTACGATTTTCGACGTTGGCGAGCTGAAGGAATAGATATTATTTCTAAAATGTTTGGCAAGTTGTAAAAAATTCAATCTTCGCTCCGCTCGGGAGATCTAATAACAATATGACACTCATTAAAAATATATTCTACTCGCTGACCATGTTAAAAGTTTTTGTAATTATATTATCAAACGGATGTAACGACATGGAAATATAAAAAAAAAATTAATAATAAAGAACTCAAGAGTTTCGATAATAGATTGACCGAGTTCCATTAATTTACTACGTGACTACTTCATATCGAGAGTTTTCTACAGAGTTGCTGAAGTGTTACACATAACGACGAGATTTTGAGAAATATAAACCATACAAATTACCCACTTATTACAACGGTGGAGTTTCGTATACCAAATCTATCTCTAACGCACTAACTTTATCTATGATCATAAAACGCACATTTCTACGATACCGATCCAAACGATAAATATCCTGTATTCGTTTTTGACGTTTTCTAGCAATCGCGTTTCGTACCAGAAAAATAATTTCACGGACAACATCATCGTCGTCGGTTTTTTTTTTAATATTATTTTTTACTGTCTGCATCACGCAAAATAAAAATTTGCTATCCAGATTCGTATTTAATGACATCGAAAACAAACAAGCACGAGTTTTGTACATTTGACGGTCACCGAAAAATCGTTACATTCGTTATAACGTAAAATATAATATATTATTATATAATCGACTGAACTGCTCGATGTATAAATGATGTATTATAATGTTATGTATATATTGCTCTAGATTCAAATACGAGATAAAAAAATCATGAATACCATTTCTCATAAAACCATTTGGGTCGATCACAGGTCCAATCGAGTGGAAAATAGGTTGAGACCCCCTCAATCGTCGTCGATGGAGGAGAAAAATTGTTGATTTGAAAAAAAAAAATAATAATAATAATAATAATATAAAATAGCGATTTGCATCGTCAAACGGTTTGCCGTATACAGCGCGCGTGTTCGATCCGGTCGGAAATAAATCAACCGGATGATGAATAACCATCAATAATATTATTGCAATTTTTAAGTGTATCGGACGTGTGTCCCGAACACGTCGTTTAATGGATACGTCGCGTCGTTCGAAGGAAAAGCATCCGTCAACTCAAATGCCAAACACACCAGGCGGCGGGGGCGGAGGTTGTGGTGACGGGCGATGAACAGCAAAAAGGTCAGGTGAATAATAAACAGTGTGTGTCTTACGATAGTTACGACCAACCTACAACAATAACAATTATAATTTAATCTCTATCGTTATTATCATGTATGTGGACGGCCTAATGATTTCTGTTCATTTCTGTTAATTTATTTCCATTTTTTTGGTTGTCGAATTTATCTGCTAAACCAACAAACGCGAAAATGCGCTCGCGCGGGCGTGAGGGTGTGTGAGAGTGAGTGAGTGGATATTTCATATTTAAATAAGAGATGCCACGTCTATTTCTCACAGAATTTGCATTCGTTTGAAGTCGTTTATTATTCTTGATAATTAAATGTCTCCCACAGCGTTTACGAAATACCATTCTTTTTCTTCTCTCGTTTTATAATAATATTCACCTACCTATACAATATATAGGTATAGATAGTATATTCGCAAAAGCCAAAAACTTTTCGATCCAACTACTTTCCTGTTTGTGCGTTCAGACGAATCCCTTTTTTTCGTTTTAATCAAATACGTACAAAACGGATGAATGTTTATACATTTCCGCTGGTATTGGAGCACATTAAAATATTTGAAAGGGTTTTCGAGTTGTTTTTTTTTATTATATTATTATTATTATTATTATTATTTATTATCAACGTGCACGTCCGTTTAGTACGAAATACTAAACAAAACATTACCCTGAAAAATTGTATAATATTCTGCAGCAAAGCAGATTTGATTTACGATTCATGGCAGAGGGTCGAGAGGAAGAAACAAGTGCAATTATTATAGCTGGGGAAGGGTGAGCTGCAAAAGTAATGGAATGCGATAAATGGAGAAAGTGGACGGTACAAAATAAAACCTTTACCTAATCCTAAATATAATTTGTATTTTTCTCAAAGGCAATCATTTGACGTCACGATGGCAGGTGGCTTGCGTGGACAAAATGCGTATGTCACGTGAGTATCTGCAGTTTTTTATACGCTTTGGTGATATATAGTTAAGTATGAATATACGATCCAATATGCATATGAAATGACAGGGTGAGCGGCTTAACGTCAAAGTTATAATACCGACGTTATTCTTTCTAGGAATGAGTTTATACGGAGAGAAGAAAAGTAGGGAAATAAAAAAATTTGCTTAAAATATGCATACGTGAGCATATCAAACGAAATATTATTCGATATAGTTATACGGCGACTTTGAGACGGCCGTAGTATTTTTATATTTTTTTCCATGTGGTCAGTTTTTAGGGGCTTATAATACACCGCCCCTTAAGTTTCGCCACGACCGACCTGTTTAGTTTTAAGACCAGACAGGAAGAAAACAACATGGATTTTATTCCTAAATATGCGATATTTCTAGAAAATAAGATAATGCACTCTACACATGCAACCAAATCATGTTATCCGAGCTCCTATGTCCTAAGTCATTTTTTAAAACAGCATAATTTGTTTATTTAATAGGTGTACATTTATGCGTATTTTTAGTGGTCAGACACGAAACGTAATAATAAAGCACAATAATTATACCTGTATAATAGATCTTAACAATTGCCATTTAAATAATATAAAGTGTGTGTGTATTTTTTTTTTTACAATTGTGAACACGTGTAATCAGTAATTATTGCTTTTAAGCGTTTCGGGTTTCAGGAGTATACATAATATTCATTATATTAGAACAGTGCGCGTCGTCGTTTCTATTCAGTCACGTTTAATTATATTAACGGGTTCTTTTCAAGCCGCCGCCGTGTAATTGGTTCAACAAAGTAGGGTATAAAGAGAGACGTATAATGCACTTAGTGAATTTTTAACCTTTTAAAAAGGTACATTTCTGACCCTTTGAAGATTGATTTTCGAACGGAAGTAATTTCTTGGGACATGCGCATAATATAATAAACTGGGACTGGTAAAGGTGTACATACATATAAATTATACAATATACATAATATATCATAATATATATATATATATATTTATGATATATAATGCATTATATAGGTACTTTTGTGAACGTCACTCAAATACAACAGCGCACAACGGTTCGTACGAGTACGAGAAATACCTCTGTAGACGCAATAATTATTTAATTATAAACGCACGTAATAGTATTTTGTGATTTTCAAAGTTACGAAACACGAATTATCTTTGTATGTATATATTCCCATTATTTATTTAAAGTGCACGCGTGCGACCGGCACATAAACGTTAAATATATGTTTATATAAATGTGCGCGTATCGGCGTAGGTACCTAAACAAAGAATATATATCTACGGTGTACATATAACAATCTGGCATGTCGGATAACATAAAACTCGTAGTTAACCTGCGGACTAAATGTCAAGGACGAAAAAGGTTACGGAGTGATAGGCTGGAATACATTATATTACAGGACGGTGTCGACACGGTTTTGTATACGGCAGGCGATTTACACGATAAAACGGCCGGTAGGAGGTACCTCATTAATATACTACGAGTAGAGGTATGTAATATTATGTTATGCGACGACCAATAGAGTCATTCGCAGGTACGATTTTTTTCGGTTTTAAATGTTTAATCTATATACCGATTCGCGTGTTCTGTGTGTGTATCTGGTTGTGTGTCCGCCCCGTATGTCGATCGGAATTGAAAGAAAAACGAATCACGTTCTCTCAACGAAGACTCGCGATAACAGTGGCGAGTATATATAGGGTTATACATAACTCACTCGATTCACAATATTATTCGAATGAATATCGTCAGTGAAAACTGTGCCAGTGCTGTGATAACTATCTATCGTATTATTTCGTTAGCGATTGTGTATCTATGCGATATGGTGCGGTACCTATATATATGTATACTGTGTATACAAACGATTACGATAGCGGCATGTGAGAGCGGAAAGTTAGCGTAAATTTGGAACTCGAACAGCCGTGGCGAGAGAGACAGAGAGAGAGTGAGCAGGAAGACAGCAGGAAGGAATTCGATTGCGTCTATTATAGAGTGTGTGTGCGTCTGTGTGTATAGTGTGAGTATAGGGAGGAGGGGGTGGACATCAAAACAAAGTTGTTGAGCTATGTCAACCAAAGTTTCGGTTGGCAATTTCCAATTCGGTTACCGAGTTGAACACTGCGCGGCAGCATGTGTGTGCGCGACGACCGAGACAAATTATTACTGCGAGAAGTTCGATTCCACCGCAGTAGCTGTTAGAAGTTGACATCGTTTTGATTCGAATTATTAATAAGTACTGGAGCACTGCTCCTCCACAGCGGCGGCAGCCGTCGGCCAATAGATTTTGCGGCATAAACACGCCGTAAAAGATAATGAAAAGATAAAATACAATCTGCCCGCAGGTAGTAATATTATTATACAACTCACAACAATAATATCATCGGACTACTCGAAATGCATTGGAAAAATATTTCGAAAATATATACGTGCCCGTGACGTGGTAGATACTAGGCTGCAGCCCCGGAAGCCTTAGGTACTATAGACTCCGAGTTCGTCGGTCCACGTGCAGATGACCGAAAAAAGGGCCCCGCGTACCTGCCTGTAATAATATGTAGGTTCGAGTTTACACAGGAGTTCGTATGCGGGGTGTGTATCTCTTAAACTGGAATAAACAAACGCGAAGGCATCGAGTGAAAAAACATTCCTCTGCACATATTACAATATATATTATTACTATTATATATTATACTATGCGGTCTACGAGCGCGGCCACCACCACGGCGCGGTGTATCACTGAACCCTTTTTGTTATGTTGATTTATTTTTATGCTAACCTGGAAATCGTGTTTGTCGACGCAGTCCCCAGTATATGGAAATCGCTTTGAAACCGCGTTGGTTTTTGAGTGGTATGATTTAGTTTGTTTGTTTGTTTTTTTTTATCAGTAGGTATAATATAATATAAATACCAAACGCAAAAATCGCAGTACGTATTACTATATACCATGTCGATAATAATATAATAACGTCACATCTTACATCATAATAATATAATAATATGAATATGATATTTTGATAATCTTACTGAAAACTATCATTAACAATAATGAAAATAAAATAAAATTCGCGCGAGGACGTACGGTGCCTACGCGTTTGCGGATGTAGAATTAGTAATATTATCAACATCACATGATTATCGTTTATCGGTTTTATCGGATTTGTCGTTAGCTATAAGGGGGTACATGTAGGTACTACACTCTTGTATATAAATGTACATAAATTCGAATAATGACTAAGTACCTTATTATGTATATATACCTACGCTTCACTCGAATGCAAAAACTTTTTTTTATTACTATTTTACCCGGGTTGAATTTAAAAACGGTAGCTAATTCTTTTTTTATACTTCTTTGTACTTAGTGAATATTGAATTTTTTTTTCTACATTTTCACTATTACAAACATGATCAATAATTTATTCCGCTTTTTTATACCTTGTAAAAATATTTCAGTAATTCAATTTTTATTGTTTTGGTAAATGTTGGTCGAAATCCAACGAGTACATACCATTTTCGAGACCAGCTGTAATGATATATTAAATTAATTGAATATTATCTTATATTTACAACTATTATATCGATTTTTTTGAATTTATATTATAAATTTAAGTTGACCGATATTATCATAATATTATATAAAGGTACAAAGTACCAATATTTTCAGCTCATAATATAAAATTTTTAGTTTCACTTTGTGCACATTTCTAGTTAGGTAGGTACTTTTCTAGTTACACGAAGTTTACTTTACTAATACATAATAATATTAAAAGTTATGCAGAAATATACGACTTCTATCAAGATTATAAAATATAAAACTTTCTTAGTATTACTTTAGATTTTATACAAAAATAAGCAAGTTAATATTCAAAATTAAGCATTTTATATACATTTATTTTTATGTCAAAGAATAATTTTTTAGGAATATTACAACCCCATATTTGCAAATAATATTATAATAACCATGTAATAAACCGATGTTTATGTATATTATAATATATTTTTGTATAATATTGTGTAGCATGTACTTCAAAAGATTTTTATGAAAATCTAAAACATTTCCAAGCCACATATCTATATCATCCCATATGCATGTTGCCATTGATTCAACGCATATTATGCATAATTATAAAAAGAGGATGTTTTTTTACTAGATAAATAACAATTATTTATTGATATTAAACATACCGTCCCAACTAATAAGAACAGTTCACCTAAGACGGTGGTATTTGAATCCACGTATTAAAAACCAACGATGTATTCAGAATTATCTGAAATGTAATTTATTTCTTATGACATTTTTTAGTTTTGATATAGGTAGGATACCTTGTGAACAACAAACGTCTTGCGAATCGCATCTATTCAACTGCAGAACAGGGGAGCCATTCGGCACTCACGCTCCAGAGACCTCCAAAAAACATAAAGTTTGGCAATAAGTCCACCATAATTCACACAATCAAAAACTTTCGGGAAGCCCATAAATAAACTGTAAACAAGAGTACAATAGTGCCGAAAGAACTAAGAACATAATTTCAAAAGCTCGTGACGTTTTAAAACAAATACTATACAGGTTTTAAATTTAAAAATTACCAGTGATCATTTTTATACATAAATGTAATCATTCGAATATTTATCACGTGGGTATTACGAAATTAGTTGATACTATACTGGGTATAAAACAAAATATACAAGTTGAATATAATTGCTACAACAAACAGAACAAGCGTAAAATAACTTATGTATATAACATATTTCACCCCCAACATTATTCTAGTCTAATGATGTGTGTACAATATTATACCCTTTGATGTCTGCTACATTTATTTTGTGTATTGATTGTTAAAAAGAAAGTTGTTAATTAAAAGGGAATTGAAAAATAGCTTATTTCTATAATTTTTGTGTATATTGCGTATAGTAAAATAATAAAAATTGTGTGCTGAAACCTTTGGTAAACAAATTGTATGCGTATCAAAATTAGTGCGAAACAAAATATGTGGTGGGAAACGCGTATATTATGATTTATCATGATGATATCAATTTTAAAATATATATATATATATATATATATATATAATGATAATATATAACTGCAAATAGACCTTATCACACTATATTTTTAAACACCCCGAAAACCTACAAAATAATAATTAATTTTCCAGGGTTAACGAACGCATTATGGGGGAGAAAAAAACAAGCAATATAAATAATTGTAATTAATTTCCTAAAAAAAAAAATAATAATAATACGTCGACGACAAATTCGACTCGTCGGCGGGTCTGTGTGTGCAGCGCCGGCGTAGTCGTTTCCGGTCAGAAAACGAATAATGGGTGTGTCGGATCTACACGGCGGATAAACAACACACACATACAAAATATGTATGTGTGTTTAAGTATTATATATTGCGTACAACGGTCTCGGCACTTTTCGTGATTTTATTCCATTAGCGACGTTCGCAACTACAACGACGCCGAGTAAACAAGTTTTCGTCAACATGCAAAAACGATTTGTGCCAGGGACATTTCCTACACAAACCGCCGTCGGAATTGTCCTTAAACACGTTTTTAGTCCGATTCGAAATGTCCCCCTCCGGGGCATATACCTAAAATATATTATGTGGGTGTGTGGTGTTTAAACGCGAAATTGCACACGGAATACGCACATAATAATATAAGGTGCCGTATTATTTTGTACTGCCCACCTAGGGTCTTATTCTAAGTGTGCGGGTGGCGCGCTGTGTTGCCAAAAGTAGGCGATGTCAATGTGTTGTTAGAAATACGGTCGAGGAGTAGCAGGACGGAAGCAGAACTGCAGCAACGGTTTTAAGATTAACAAAATATCTACGTTTTATATTTATACCATCTATTACCTACGACACTATTGGACTATTACAGTAGGTAGGTATGAATTTATTGGAATTGTAAAAAAATAATATCATAATACATATTATAATATACGATTGCTTTATTCTGACCGCCCGTGACCTGAACGGTCAATACTACTCTGATTCAGTCAATACTACACTTTTGTTATTATTAATTATATACTACTAATTTATTCGGTATTTAATGCGACCCTTAGAATGTGCCTTATATTTGTATCAAACGTGCATAATATAGTATCGTAATATTTGAGTAGGTACGCATAATATATAGGCAACGCGTCTATTAGGTGTTTAAACGTTGACATCAATAAATAAACGACAGCTTTTACGGCAATAATATTGTTTTACCGTGATTCATGGTAAAAAGTGTTATGTAGAATATACCGTAGTTTTTTACAAAATATATTTCCTTCTAATAAAATTCATCGTAACTACTTATAATTCTCCATTATATGCGGTATAGTAATATAAGTATAAAAAACACAAAGGTAGGTACTACCTTCATCCAAAACATTTGTAGCACGTTATAACAATACCTCAACCTGAATAGCCATTTTACATAAAAAAAAAATGCAGACACTGGCTTATTACTTATTCTCAAGTCAACTGCAATATTATAGTGCACTGATCGTTGAGTAATAGACGATAAAAAACCGAATGACTGCGTTTAAAATATAATAATTAGAATATAGTTACGCCGAACGCAGTTTATTTCGTGATTGGTCTTCAAGAGGTAATCTTAAACATGAAACAAATTATTCTGTGAACTAGTTGCAAGTTGTAATGGTAGAGAAACATCAGACCCATTTGCATGGTTATTATACAATAGTATACATTTCATGAATTATAACACTTAAAAACAAAATATAACACCAAAATGCGCATAATATTATGTGTATGACATACTATAAAGGGATCTGACGATGGCGTAAATGCACAATTTAATAGGTACTTGATGTTTGTACATTATGGAATAATAATTACAATATGTTATGCTATATTACTATACACAATTTCGTCACACAGCGTGTTACAAAATTATTTTATTGAGGTTTCCCGCAGATTTTCCAAATCTACCAAATTATAATACTACGTTTAAATACAATCAACTCTGAATTCTGAATGGCGGTCGTATGAATCTTACGACTCCTCTATACAAGCAACCCGTGAATAATATAATATAATGTAACTCCATGACGGCCTTTGGCACCGAGCACGTAATCCTCAGGAAACAGCTGTCGGCAAATTATATCCTTCGAACCGAATTTCGTCAAGATGACTCATTCACCACTGCACAATTTACCATATTAATACTCACTCGAAAAAATAGTGCGATCGAGAATCAAATTATAAAAAAAACCGTGAGGATTATTACTTGTGACGAACGCCAATTAAGTGACTATGGCTGAATGTTGTTTAGACAAAATATTGTAATTGTATGTTTAGTGTTTATGTCTTAGCTAGGTATACCTAAAGTGCTCTGCGTCAGAACTATATATTATTATTTGAAAACAAGGATTATATACATGAAAAAAAAATTATAAAAAAATAACAAAATATTATAAATTAACAATTTTATAAAAACGATAATATTGTCTAGTATACAATATAAATCTTTGGTTGGGTGTGTGTGCGTTCACGCATAGTTTGTTTTACAGCACAGATGTTGTCCGAAAATTAACTTCTGTACACGCAATAAGACCCAGTGACAATCATAAGACGAGTATTTAAATTGTAACACTGCAGCCTCGTTGACGGACTTGCGCCAGATAAACGGTCACTGACGTGGTGTAGGATCATTTTAAGGGAGCGAGGGTGGATAGTAAAGCCATTGTCGTCGAAAGTGATAGTAATCGAGTGGGTTCGGTATACGCGAGTATCTCTTGAACGGAATATGCTCAGTTTAGAATTGAGTGCAGACGCGCCACAGGGACTAAATACATAAACATATATATATTATATAGGTTAGGTCACCCGAGACCCGTCCGGTTTATCACGATGTTTGCGCGCATAAAAGCAGCGGTGCGGTATCTCCGGTTTGAAACGCGAGCGACCATTGTTCCCGACAACGCGTAGTCCCGAAGAGACAGACACAAAGACAACCGCGTTTGGCCAGCCGAGATAGCGCTCGTTTCCACAGCAGTAGGTTCGCTGTATTATATTATTATATTTGCGGTCCCCATCCGTCCCGAATGTGTATATTCATATAGTTCTATAATATGCGTCTGCAGCACCGCCACCTCTGCCGTGCTTCTATACATTATCATTATTACTATTATTATTATTATTATCATTATACGACTATATACGTGCGGCAGCGGGGATAAGCGGTTATTCGCGATGAGTGCGCCGCTGATAAAACAGAGTACAGGTGACGATGGTGCTCTGTAATGGTGGACCGAGCACAGCTATCCGGGCGAGAATAACGACTATGATATTATAATATATTATATAGGTGCCTACTCGTCGTGCGTTCTTCCAGAATAAAGAGAAGCAAGTGTCACGGCCGGCGAACGGCTGACGACTCGACGTTTTGTACAGCCGTCATCGTCGTCTGGTTTTCGAAATGTAATTATAAAAATAATAAATATAAGCACGCGTGAGTGTGTATTTATAATTTATATTATATAAGTGTGTACCTAAGAGTAAAACGTCAAAAATAAAACTGCGACTGCGGCGTGGCTCTTCTGTCTGTGACGTATTCTCTCTTGTTCCACCGACAAAAATCCGGTCACACACACACACACACACACACAGGCTTTCGCAGCGCTTCTGTTTGATTAAATGCTGGCGACTCTCGTACGCACGCACACCAACTGCAGCTGAAGCCACCACTACTTTATCGTCTGGGCTTTTGTGAAGATGCCAAAAAACGTGTATATATATATATATATATTAAACGGCTCTTGACTGTTTCGTTTAACCGAGACGAGCTATGTATGTGTGTGTGTATGAATCACGATGGGGGGAGGGAATAAAAACCAGTTGGCTGGTGCAAAAGGATTGTGGCGTCAGATGACTAAAACGTGGCCAAGAAATTCGCAATAAATCTTTTAACGAAGAGAAGGGGGGAGGCAAATATTTTGTTCGGAACGGAAAATAACGCCTACCCCTGCAGAGAAACGTTTCACACACGCCGTGGTGTTCCAGTCTCGTTTGACATTAAAAATAATAACAACCGTCCCAGAAACGTCTGTCATCGCATAAACTAAAGTAATCGAAAGTTTTAAATTTTTTTCCAATTTCATTAACATAATAATATTATGTTACTATATTCTTCGACGATGAATATCTGCAATATAACAGATTAGTTTTAACCATCGTCTCACTTAATCTAAACACATGTATCCGAGTATCACAAAACGAATCGTAAATTTGTACATCAACACTTTATTTGAAAAAATAATATGCCAAGTTACGACGACGGTTATTTTTTTATTTATACATGCATAAAATGTTCGGGAAACATTATCGCTGCGGAAGGAGTGCAACAAAATATATATATAAATACATTATACAACGGGAAAACAACTTAAAAATACAAATGATGTATAGAAACTAAATAATATATCATATTAAATTATATTATACCTATACGCGCGTAAATATGTGTAACACATTTTACATAAATTTGAATTTTATTTAAACACATAGAGGTGGCTTGCTTTACATGAATAATACGAAAAAGTGAACACAACAATTTTTCAACAGCACTACAATGGTCTTAGAGCGTTTAGCCGTGGTTAAAAGTGGTTATATTAATATTATGTACACTTTTCGAAATTACGTGCGTGTGAACAACAATTATGTCTGCACCGTAGTGGTGAGGCGATGGGACGGAAACGACATATCGACCAAAAATCTATTATAATTTAACTGATCACAAAAACACTGTGAGATTCCAGCATAGCAGTTCAAATCACTCGTGCGGATACGTCGCGTTTATTTTAATATTATTTTGTGAAATACATTCACTAGCTATGCCTAGGTATAGGTGAACTAATTACAATTCCACATTCTTATACAAACGTATTAATAATATTGCAGTGCGTAGTTATAGAAACTATATAATTATTATAGTCTTAGATTTACGAATTTTTCGCTTTTAATTCGATTACATAATTCGTTTAATTGTCGGGGACGTTAGTGAACTCTACAATAAGAAATACGAATATAATTGAAATTTCCGTGCTATTACACTGATTTGGCTTTGGTTCAACGTTTATTATCTTTCGTATTACGTTGTGTAATGGATTTCATTTCTTGCGATTGTCCTCTCTCTGGTTGGTCGTTTAATTATACATCAGATCGCGACAAAAACAATAAACGTCGTCTCCGTTGAATTACGATCTCGTGGCATCTCGGATGGTAGTGAGGGTAGTAAGGGTAACTCATTAGGAACGAAAATCGAAAGATGTTTTTTCTCTCTCTCTCTCTCTCACTCTCGCTATAACTCTCACTCTCTTTCTACGCTTTTCCACCTCTTATCTCCTTCCTTGTCCTATTTATAATAAGCATTTTTCCCCGTCCATACGTCGCGTATACAGAAAATTTACTGCGTAAATCGGATTACTGAACAGAATTCAACAAGCCATAAGGAGAACGCGAAACGGTTTCGTACAAACTGGATCATTATTGAAATTCAATTATTATGTTTAGCCACCGTGTACACCGTTCTGTTTCACGTAGATCTTTAATATTGCTGCGTCCTTAACATCAACGAACACGCGAAAAGCCAATAATAATTATTGTCGAAAATGCTTATAATATAGTCTTGTGCGAAATTAATTATCTTTTTTTTTTGATTATTTATACGCTACAATCGTTACAAAATCATGTAATACGACTGAGACCACAATAAAATACAATATCTTCTTTATTCGACTATTAACGAAATTCGATATTAATTCAATTTTATTTTAACGTCTGATTTGTTATTTCCAAGTCAAAATGCCATATTCTCAAAGATAAAATGCTACTTTTTAAATTCACTAAATTACTAATAAATTTAACTTGATATATTTTTTCACAGTGTTCAGCTTATCGTGATTATGTTTAAATTAAAAAATATATAGGTATATTCATTCTCATCAAACCAACAAAAACAAATTAACTCAATAATGGCTTAAATAATTTATGATTATCGTTACAAATTAACTGAAAACGGCATAACTACTCTAAAAGCAATTATTTATTAAAACTTCTTCGGTAAGTCATCCTGCAAAAGGTGTTAAGAATTAGACCGAGATAATTGTATACCACGCATACATTTTATACATGCACGTATATTTCTCGTTTAATGAGCTGGAACTACTGTTATCACTCCTTGTTTAATCTAATGGCAAAAAAAAAAAAAATAGTGAAAAGAGTTGGGCCAAAAACAGAATGAGCACATTTTTTAAATATACAGTGGTGAAATATAAAAACAAAAAAGCACGAGACAAACAGCAATAAAAAAGATTTGCGATTAAAACTGTTTGGCGAACCGTCGTAATGGTAGAGAGAGATATATATTATAGTATACAGAGATTGAGAGTGTGAGAGGAGTGAGAGAGATATATTATAGTATAAAGAGATTGAAAGAGTGTGAGAGGAGTGAGGGAAGAGAGGGAGACAGAGAGAGGGAGAGAGCTGGCTTCGAGGCCGTTAATCGCATATTATAATCTTAACGGGATTGTAAGTTTTGAAAACATCGGACGATTCGGTGGTGATAAAATTTGAGATACGGTTTTTTAACGATAAATAGGTACTACGGGGTGACAAACGCTGCGTCGGAAGAAGTATTATAATTTAATCAAGGTGCTTCGAAGTTTTTTCGTTTTTATTTTCGATCCCACACGTCACCGAAGGACCCCATATACACACTAGAGATATCGACGATATGACCGACGGCCTCAGACTCTCACTTCAAACACCGCGGTGATTTGCATAACGCACCACATACATCCTGCGACCCTACACACGCACGGCTCATAATATAAGTTTTAAACGTACCAGCTCGCATTATACCGGGATGGCTATGATTTACCACTACTGCGAGACGCGCTTGCAACAATAATATTACAATAATAATATACGATTTGTATACACCGGAGCCGTTTACACACGCGTGTATTATAATGGGTATGGTGTGTATATTTTACGTATACGATTAATATAATAAGCTCCAGAGTTATAACACGACGAAGAACGTTCCACACAATATGTGTAGTTGTACGAAATTTATCGGCGGGGTTACATTATGGTCGTCGTTATACAGCACGAGTGCTTCACATAGTCACATTATACATATTTAGCGTATACAGGCAAGTGTGTGTGTGTGTGTGTGTGTGTGTGTGTTTGTGTGTGTCATATGCAAACACGTGGCGTTGCACGTCCCGTGAGATTCGTCGAGAGACATACGCCAAAATGAGAGCCTTTGACAGCGAGCTGCCGCTGCAGTGTTGTATGACAATAATAATAATAATAATAATATTATCATATCTGATTGTTTGTATAGGCAAGCAGCTCCGGCGGGAACGAAAATACATAATATACTTACCTGCGTACAATTCATATCGTCTTTCTGTTTCGTTTGCTGTTTTTTCATGGCGAGAGCTTTTGAACAGAAACCGTCACTCACGTGGGTGCGCGGATGATAGCAAAGCGTGGTGCTGCCGTTTTGCGATATTATTACGATTTTGTTCGAAAACTTAAAACTATAATTTGCAGCATTTGTTCACATACAATACATAATATTACATGTTTAATATGGTGTAAAGGGTGACTAATTATGCATATTCACCTAATTTTTCTGTTTTTTGCTTTGAATTTTTTTAATATTATACTTATAATGGAGAGGATAATAGCGGATATTTTATCTGAAACTGGTGACATATTGAAATCAAAATTAGAACGAGTCGTTTTTTGAGTTATTTAACTTCGTGTACTAATAGGACCCGGGTTCGGTAGATATGAGTCATATAGTCGTTTGAAAACTCAAGTTATTTATATTGATCTATCAGTATTTATAATTTGTAAATACTGTCCATAAATAATAGATACTAGACCCAATAACTTTTAAAAACTATTATTCTTAATATAATATATAAAATAATAATATTAACATTTTTACAACTGAAAAACTACTCGCTTGAATTTTCAATTAGGTATTCAAGTGCATCAGCGTTTTTAAAATAACTAACAACTAAGTATAATTTGAAAAAAAAATAATTTTGAATCACTCCAGGACCACTCCTTAAATATTACAAAAAAATGTCTTATTATGACGTATATTCAAAAATGATAAAACTCTGAATTTGAATACATATTCATTTTTAAAAGGGGAAAAAATGGTGTGTGATCACCCTATGTAATGCAATGAGATAACTCGCGTATAATCTCGAGACGTTTGCTGATTGTTATTATAATAAGTGTGTACAGAGGAAATATTGCAGTTTGGGGACGAGTTGTTAACTTCAGTGTTCCCGAGGGGTAACTCGATATACATTATATTATACGCCTGCGTGGTGTGTACTATCTCGTCAAACCGACAAATTCTATGGATAAATCGCTCGCAAAATTCTATTAACGTATATTTTCATCTCAGTCACGACGTTTATCGGAGCTCATCGGTTAGAAGTATATTGTATTCAATTAATTTTCGTCTACAAAGTCCTCAGCGATGCCCCGTCAAAATATTATTTTGTTTTAATAACACCTGTATAAATTATACAGCTGCTGTCGTTGACGAACTCGTCCGATTTTCCGGACCTGTTGATCATTGTTGGCGCTGAATATGACAACAGTGATATGCTAATGAGCACGAAGGCACGATTGTCTTATCGGTCAGTCCCACCTTCCACTCATCTCTTGTTCCTATCTTTTATTCCTTGTGTTGTTATTATTATTGATTATTAGAATCACCTTATTTATTGTCTTTGTTTTTATTTGTATTATCTAAATCGTTTTTGTGTTGTTTTCCTATTATCATTTATTATTGCGGCCAACGCCCTTGTTGTCATAACATTGTTAATTATTTTATTGTTTTTTCTGTCGTCGTAAAACTTCCATTATTCCGCTATTGCAGCGTTTTTGTTTTCATATAGTGTTTTTTTACAATTTTGTCGGGTGTTCGGTGTACGTATTTATTGGTACACACCACGCACCAAATATATATATATTGTGTCCTTACTTTGGTACACACCAATCTATTATGTTTGTAATCTTCGATCTTTTCAAACGGACTGTCTGGTCATTGATCAACTCAATTAGTATTGTTACCTGCGGTGTTACGTGCGACGCTGCTGGAAGCCGTCACTTCTTTTATTATTGTTCAAATAAACGGCCACATATTATTATCAATCACACCGTGAGTTATTCTTTATTTAATTATACTATTGCCATCCGTGGGTCACCTGATCCGCCGGCTTGTACGCATCCGGTGCGCCTCACCGTCACCAAGTACTATCTACTCACGCGTAAGTCCGCCAGCACTCGCCGTAGTGTGTGAGAGGCCGCCCAGGTCTTCGGAATCCACATCCAACAGGTGTCTCCACTGTGGGCAGGCTTCCGGGTCAACAAGACTTCAATAGTTTAAGTTTAGTTATTAAGGTTAGCCGACTCATGTGAGCTCCGTGGTCATTGCACATGTCCTAACCGACTACGGAGACCCCCCCCCAATAACTAAATTCTATCATCTTGTTTCCCTCAACACCATCACGTCCCTTTCCTAATCAAACGTCATCGTTGTCGTCGTGCATGTTAAATTGCCTACCCAATTTATAAAAGGCGACATAAACAAGCATAATTTACAAATCACCTTTTTTTGGTCTCGATTAATCATCGAGTGGTCCTTCGGGAATTTTACTATGTCAGCTGTCCTGGCGTAACCATATTTTTGGTCCTTCGGGCCGGATGTCCTAACACACCGCGACATTATGGTTTTGTCCTAAGGTTTTGATTAAGTCTGTCGTCAACCACAGAGAACAATTGTTAATATCTGTGCGTACTGTTATAGTTGCATTCAAAAGTATTTCATACGATTGAAACACTGTTGGTTTCTCTATTCCAAATATTCTTCTTAGTACTTGTTGTTAAAATGATCTCTCCACCTTCAATGACATATGCAGATGCAAAAGCACGGATTGTCCGTTCAATTGCAAAAATCACATCATTTGTCGCTGCAGCTGGTGACTATAAAGTCGATCGCTCTAATGCGGGTAAACATGCAAAGGTAGTTAAGATGTTGTCTGAGTTAAATGAAGTTCGGCGAGTGACCGAAGATGACATTCAAGTCATGGAATCATCTGTTAGTAAAAAGTTAGCCCCTACGGATATCTTAGATAATAAAGAGAGTCTCAAACTCAGTTCTGAGTTTGATAATTTGTACTATGAACTTGCCGCATTTGCTGATGTATATCATATCTCGTTATCTCCTGCCATGGATGTATCCTCAACGAACGTAACATCTAACCAAACAACGGTTATAAGTAATTTGTCACATTATCATTTACCCAAAAGGAATTTCCCTACGTTTTCTGGAGTTCTGACTGAATGGCAAGGATTTGAAGATCTTTTTAAATCAATATTATCTCACGCACCTGACCTTCCTGATGTTGAACGGTTTGAAATTTTAAAAACCTCTCTGACAGGTGAAGCGTTGTCCCTGGTTTCACATCTCCCTTTGACGTCTGCAAATTATACGAAGGCATGGGAAGTGTTGCGTGCTCGGTATGGAAACAAGCGTGATTTGGCTCGTATTCATTTGGACGCTCTTTTAGCACCTCATAAAGTCAGTTGTAACGACGCTTCTTCGATAAAAACTCTTCTCACCACTATCCTTGAACACACTGCGGCCCTGGATAATTTAGATTTTGTTACTCGACAATGGAGCCCTATTCTTGTACACACATTTGAGAATCATCTTGATTATGATCTTCGTTCCCGTTGGGAGATTACTGTTGGAGATCGCCATCAACCGGCCACGAGTGACTTTGTAGAATTTTTAAGGAGTCATGTTCGGTCAGCCGAAGCTCGTGCAGGAAATTATTCAACGACTGTACAATCTAGTACTTCCCAACCAAAACAGTCAAAAAAGATATATACTACACACTCTCGTCCCACTTATGGACCCAAAGTGTTGACCGCCAGTGCGGCGCTCTCCACTGAATCAGGTCATCGGTCGTCTCCTATCAGTAACTGCCCCCTTTGCAAACAGCCACATTCGATTCGACAATGTCAAAGGTTTCTTAGTAAAGGCCCAAACGATCGTTTTCAGCTGGCCAAAACACATCGTCTCTGCATCAACTGTCTTGGCATTGGACACTCATCCGTTACTTGCCCTTCAAAATTCAAATGTCAATCATGCAAACGTTCACACCATACTTTGTTACATTTTGAAGCAAGTCAAACCACTAGTACACCACATCCACCATCAAGTAGTTCCATGGTAGTCCAGTCAGGTGATCCTACCAGCACGGTCTCGTTAGTTGTAAAGGACAATCCCCAGAAAGTGGTATTATTATCAACTGTACTTCTGGACATTTGTGGTACCAATGGTCATCGTCATTCGTTTAGAGCCCTATTAGACAGTGGCTCTCAAGCCAGCTTTATTACGGGCAAATCGGCTGACATTCTTATGCTCAATCGCCGACGTTCACCTGTTAGTATAACCACGTTTGCTAACACTACTGCTACTCCTGTTTGTGGATCATCGGTTGTCATTGTGACTCCTCACGGGAAACAAACACCCAGCCTAAGTATTGACGCTTTGATTGTACCACAGATCACAGGCAAAACCCCGCAAATCTCGTTCACACCTGGTCAATGGACACATATTCACCATTTGCCCTTAGCAGATCCGTCATATCACATTCCTGGTGACATAGACTTGCTGTTAGGTGCCGACATTCTACCATCCATATTATGCGACAGTCTCATTTCGGGTAGTGCAGGCGAGCCTACTGCATTAAAAACAATTTTCGGTTGGGTTTTGTTTGGTCGGCCACTTCAGCTCCCCCTGTTTCACTGACCACAATGTGTGTGTCAACATCCAGCAACCTTGATGCAACCTTAAGAAAGTTTGGGAGTTGGAAGAGCTACCTGTAGTTCATCACTTAAGTCCCGATGACAAAGTTGCAGAAGAGATCTACGTCTCAACCACTACTCGTCTTAGTTCAGGTCGTTTTATGGTTACCCTTCCGTTTCGAACACCGTCTCCTGTGTTAGGTGATTCTAAGTCTCATGCTCATCAACGCTACAAGGCCCTTGAGATTCGATTAAGTCGACAACCTGATCTGCGAAAACAGTACATAGACTTTATGCAGGATTACTTGTCAAGTGGTCACATGGAACTTGTACCAGTGTCTGAACGCGACAATCCACTGAATTACTATATACCCCATCATTGTGTCATTAAACCTGACAGCAAGACCACAAAATTGCGTGTTGTCTTCAATGCTTCAGCTCGTACTTCAACCGGAGCCTCTCTGAATGAGAGCATGTATACTGGTCCAAAGTTGCAACCAGACATTCAAGTTTTTGCTCCGCTCTCGTCTCTGGAAATACCTGTTTATGGCTGACATAAAACAGATGTACCGCCAAATCCTAGTTCAACCTTCAGATCGAGACTATTTGAGAATCCTGTGGAGATTTTCACCCTCTTCTCCAATTGATGAATATCGGCTCTGTACGGTTACGTATGGAACGTCAGCAGCACCTTTTCAAGCTCTGCGAACTATTCGTCACCTTGCGACACTGGACGGTGCTAAATGGCCGATAGCTGCTGACGTACTGCTCAACGACACTTTTGTCGACGACATTTTAACTGGTGCAAATTCAGAAGAAGACGCTCTCAACTGCCAAGACCAACTGATAAACCTGTGTGCACTCGCTCAATTTGAACTCCGCAAGTGGGCCAGCAACAATGTACAAATTCTACAAATGGTCCCACCAGAAGCTCGTGCAATGTCCGTCTCAGTTTTGTTCGACAGTGATGAACTCTCTGATTTAAAGGTATTAGGTTTAAAATGGGACCCATCTGCTGACACTTTTTCCTTTAAAGCTCGACCATCGAATATCCAACCGACAAAGCGATCTGTTCTGTCCGACATTGCGCGTGTGTTTGATCCGTTAGGACTTTTGTCACCCATGACATTTTTCACAAAACACGTCATGCAGCAGCTGTGGACCTCCGGTGTCGCCTGGGATGATCCAGTCCCCCCTGAGATTGCTTCCCTGTGGGCCCGATATCAGTCTGAACTGCAGCTAGTTGAAACCATTAGCATTCCTCGTCGTATTACTTATGATCATGCTATTTCTGTACAACTCCATGCCTTTTCTGATAGCTCTGAGAAAGGTTATGCGCGCGGCAGTATACCTCCGTGTAGTGACAGTCACGTCTGTGTATTGTCATCTCATAACAGGAAAGTCAAAAGTGGCACCTCTCAAGCGATCCACAATTCCTCGTCTGGAACTGTGTGGTGCAGTATTGGCTTCGAAACTCCTCCGATTGGTTGCTGACTCCTACACTAATCGCCTAACTATTGACGAACTCCACGCCTGGACTGACTCCACCACCGTTCTCGTTTGGATTAGATCTTCCCCTCATCGATGGGCCACATTCATCGCGAATCGAACCAGTTTGATTCACGATTTGACCACACCTGCAATTTGGCGCCATGTTCCCACGAAGGAGAATCCAGTTGATTGCGCATCGCGCGGACTGTTTCCTTCCGAACTCCTCAACCACGTACTGTGGTGGACTGGTCCATCTTTTTTACTGAGTCCTCCAGACAAGTGGCCAACATTACTATTAACCGAACTTGAAGATTACAGTGGGCCCCCCTCTCAGGAAGCACGGGTACCTACTGTTCTCACCGTCACTGTAGACGTCCCGATAATCGAATTGTTAAATCGCATATCATCTCTGCAGAAGATCCTTCGTGTAATCGCCTATTGTTTTCGATTTTTCAAACCCCGGTCTGACGCCCCCATTAGCAACATTATAACTGCGACAGAGATAACTCGTGCTCTCTCTGCTCTCGTCTACTTGGTCCAACGTCAAACTTTTGCCGTCGAAATTGCAGCTCTGTCAAACGATCTTCCCTGCTCAAAATCTCTCCGACGTTTAGACCTGTTTCTTGACCCGGTTGGTATTCTCAGAGTGGGCGGTCGGCTTCGCAACGCAGATATTCCATACAGTCACAAACATCCTGCTTTGTTGCCGTCCCGTCATCGGTTAACTGATCTAATTATTGATCACAACCATTGTGTGTTAAGCCATCCAGGAGCCATGACACTCCAATCACATTTACAACGTGAGTTTTGGATACTGTCAGGGAGGCAGGCTATTAGGTCCCGGCTGCGATTATGTGTTCCATGTTTTCGCACGAGACCTCAAACGGTTCAACCAAAAATGGCTGCTCTTCCTAAATACAGAGTACAACAAATAAAACCATTTGCTATCTCAGGCGTTGATTATGCTGGCCCGATATCTGTAAAAGGATCACGTGGGCGCGCATCATCCAGGATCTCTGCCTACATTTGTTTATTCGTCTGTACCGTAACAAAAGCATTGCACATAGAGCTCAGCTCTGACCTTTCAACGGAAACTTTCCTCCTAGCTTTCACTCGTTTTGCTGCTCGTCGTGGACCGATCAAAGAGATCCATAGTGATTGTGGTACTAATTTCGTTGGTGCCGCGAATCTCTTAAACCCGCTCCATACCTTCATCGCATCAGAAACCTATCAACACAGTGTACGAAATCATTTGTCCAAGACCCAAATTACTTGGTTTTTCAATCCTCCGTCTTCTCCTCACTTTGGAGGACTCTGGGAAGCTGGAGTAAAGTCGACTAAGTCGTTAATTTTTCGATCCATTGGAACCCATAGACTCACAAGTGAAGAACTGATCACTTTGCTGACAAAAATTGAAGCCACTCTAAATTCACGGCCTTTGTGTGCCCTTAGCAATGATCCAAAAGATTTAGAAGCTTTGACGCCAAGCCATTTTTTAACGCTGGAACCATCGACATCTCTTCCGGACCCTTGTTTGGAACACGTACCTCTCTCAAAAATGCAGCGTTGGCGCTTAGTGACTGATCTCCACCGGTACTTCTGGACCAGATGGAAAAATGAATATTTATCTACTCTCCAGCTGCGAACAAAATGGTCTGATGATGGAAAGCAGCTGAATGTTGGAGACCTCGTCCTAATAAAGGAACCCTCGCATCCGCTGTATTGGAGATACGGACGTATCACGGACCTCCACCCTGGTGCAGACGGAGTGTCACGCGTTGCTACTGTCCACACGTCGTCTGGAGTTCTAACTCGGCCAGCTGTCAAGTTGTGTCCAATGCCTTCTTGTTGAAGTTCCTTCAAAGTGGGCGGTGATGTTGGCGCTGAATATGACAACAGTGATATGCTAATGAGCACGAAGGCACGATTGTCTATCGGTCAGTCCCACCTTCCACTCATCTCTTGTTCCTATCTTTTATTCCTTGTGTTGTTATTATTATTGATTATTAGAATCACCTTATTTATTGTCTTTGTTTTTTTGTATTATCTAAATCGTTTTTGTGTTGTGTTTCCTATTATCATTTATTATTGCGGCCAACGCCCTTGTTGTCATAACATAACATTGTTAATTATTATTGTTTTTTCTGTCGTCGTAAAACTTCCATTATTCCGCTATTGCAGCGTTTTTGTTTTATCATATAGTGTTTTTTTACAATTTTGTCGGGTGTTCGGGTGTACGTATTTATTGGTACACACCACGCACCAAATATATATATATTGTCCTTACTTTGGTACACACCAATCTATTATGTTTGTAAATCTTCGATCTTTTCAAACGGACTGTCTGGTCATTGATCAACTCAATTAGTATTGTTACTGCGGTGTTACGTGCGACGCTGCTGGAAGCCGTCACTTCTTTTATTATTGTTCAAATAAACGGCCACATATTATTATCAATCACACCGTGAGTTATTCTTTATATTTAATTATACTATTGCCATCCGTGGGTCACCTGATCCGCCGGCTTGTACGCATCCGGTGCGCCTCACCGTCACCAAGTACTATCTACTCACGCGTAAGTCCGCCAGCACTCGCCGTAGTGTGTGAGAGGCCGCCCAGGTCTTCGGAATCCACATCCAACAGGTTCTCCACTGTGGGCAGGCTTCCGGGTCAACAAGACTTCAATAGTTTAAGTTTAGTTATTAAGGTTAGCCGACTCATGTGAGCTCCGTGGTCATTGCACATGTCCTAACCGACTACGGAGACCCCCCCCCAATAACTAAATTCTATCATCTTGTTTCCCTCAACACCATCACGTCCCTTTCCTAATCAAACGTCATCGTTGTCGTCGTGCATGTTAAATTGCCTACCCAATTTATAAAAGGCGACATAAACAAGCATAATTTACAAATCACCTTTTTTTGGTCTCGATTAATCATCGAGTGGTCCTTCGGGAATTTTACTATGTCAGCTGTCCTGGCGTAACCAATCATATTATTATAATGTATAATATATTATTAATATATACGATAATCGCGTGTAGCGATTACGACAATGCATTTATAGGCAACGGCCGTATTATTATTTTATATTGCAGTGAATGTAAGGCCGTATCCGATTTCCGGACGTTTTAAACGAATCCTTTATGCAAACAGCGGACGGACGGTCGCAAAAACCGTTCGATTTCTCGGACGACCGAAGAGTGGATAGAAAACTTAAAATATTTAACGAGGGGCTTTTAAAACAATGTTGAAATAATGAATGGATTACTTTCGAGAGTATATATATTATATCTATATATATATACATACGCGAGCACTCGACTATAATCCTCTTCGTCGGTCGCTGCACGTTTTCTCTCTGTAGCGTTTTTATAATATATTATTATTATATTTTATTGCAGCGCGTGTATTTGCAGTCGTCTTTGGTACAGGTTTTTTTTTTTTTTTTTACAGCGGGGTTAAAAATTAATGATGTTTCTCTATATCAAGATGTCTATAATATTATTATAACGACGAAATTCTCTGTGGTTTTTCTTTTTAATGGTAATCCCGAACACAGCTACATCAACGAAGACGCACGTCGCGGTCCGCACGCATAGACATATAATAAATAATAATATTATTATACGAAATCATTGCCCGCAATTATTATTATATTTCGACCCCCCCACTGTATTATTATACACTGAGCCAATCATATCTGTAAATATATATTCTGAGAAGAATATTTCGATAAACCGAACACAAGCGTATCGTGTACTACCCTTAATAAACCCGAATATTGATAGTATATTAATATATATATAATGTCGTATTGATTTAGGGTGACACGCTTTGTACCATGTTACTATATTAATGATTAATGGTTCTTGTATTATTATTTATCTACGAGACAAATATAATTGTAATCTAGCCAAACCACGCGCAAGATATATATTGTATAACTATTACGTTACGGCGCTAAAAAGTTTTATACTTAGATTTCTTTTTATCTTTTCGACTATAGACACAAATTTTGTCCTTGGCGGGTATAATGCATATTCCATTTATGCATATGGATTTGTGGTGTATACTGTATACAGTATTAAAATAGTTTTATAGTCACAGTGTTACACATATTAATTATAATACTATAGCAAACAACCAGCCATTGTAATTAACGTAAAGTGCCAAATAATAAAATATAACTTTCTGAGAGCAAATAATAGTAATAGTCTCAAAATTAGTGGTAAATACAAGTAATCATGCCATACCGATTCCGGATTCATTCTAGGTATTCATAGTTGTGATGTAGTTCTATACTATAATAATAAGTTTGTTTTTTGTCAATTTCCGTAAGTAGGCAATATTAATATGCTCTGTTAAATTAAATTGGTTTTAAACATGGAGTGGACGCGGACTGCGTATAAGGTTGTGTTCGTTTTACTAAACATTTAACCCTATTCATGAGAACAATTTCTGAACGGTATATATATATGGAATTTTTACATGAATCAATTTTGAAATCTCGAATTTTAATACAAACCAGCGTGTGGCCTTTGATCACTAACATAAACTTTAGTTATAATAATTAATAATACCTACGATAACATTAAAACGTAAAAGACCGTATAATCGTAAAATAATAATATCGATTCGACTAATGTTTTCGGTCAATGTAATATTTAGGTCAAAATATATATAGGATATAGCATTGGTACTAAAACATTTATATTGTATATGGCTATCATGACACAGAAGGGTTTTTATTCAGTATAAAATATTAATACAAAATTTTTCAACACGAAATATTTTTCATAAAACGTTCATATTATATTATATTGTGAGCAATATCATATATATTACTGCGCGCATATATATATGAACATAATATATAATAATATCGTTATATGGAAATACATTATAATAATAATAATATATTGTACGCTCGGAAATAACAATAATATAATGCACTATGTACTAAAGCCGTGTGAAGTCCCGTACGCGGACGAGATGATTAAAAAAAAAAAAAATAATAAACGCATAGTTACGACCGTTTATATTATAATATAATATTATTATTATTATTTTATTATTATTATTATATTATTATTATTATATTATTACACACGTGAATATATTATTATTATCCAGTTGTCGACACGAGTGCCGTTCGTTCGTTTTACAGTAAAATATGCTATCATCGATGTACACTCGCGCTTGGACGCATTGTCTTTATTATGTGTATACATTTCGCTGGGGAAAAAAAAATAAATGATTTACAAATGGTCATCGGCTCGTTTTTTTTACGCATACGCGTCCGCGCGCGATTAAAACTCGCTAAACAATAATTAAATCTCCCCTCTGGCTGTTTGCGGATATGGTGCGATATAATATTGTATTATATAATGTACGTAAACGATACACGCTGCAGCTATTTTCATCCCGATCGAACGTTTCGGCACCACATTTCCCACCCAAACAAGTCTCGGTATACGATATTAGCTGTACGAGCATAGTAGTAATAATAATAATATGCGGACACAATAATATTACCTATATAATAATATCACTGCGGATATTATGATGACGACTGACGATAATAATAATACTAGTGCAATCAAGTATAATATTATTATTGTAATACAATTGAAACACGCAGGCACCACGCAAAATAGAGCACAAAAGTTTTTCTGTCTTCGGTTTTAAACGACCGACGACGACAACGATGGTTTATCTATAGCTGCTGTGCGGAACTATCGAAAGATTTACGACACGACCGCCGCTGTAGCGACGCATATATAATGATATGTAACGGGGTTGGAGAACCTGTTAATATATATATATATATATATACAATATACGTAGGTGATTCAGTGAGGGTTTCCATTTGAATTATAATTTTAACTGTAGCAGGGACTAAGGAACTTCAGGAAAGACGGTATTCAAATAATAAGTTCCGGCCCATGTATTTTATTAGTAGTACACAGTCTTAATTAAATATTTAATAATATAGTATTACGCAAAAGACTTATACGATTTTAATTATATTATAGTTACATACAAAGTTCCTTGCGTAGTGTGCGGGTTGCTGCTACCGAAGAACTGATGAACTTGACACTGTGTGCATTTTATATATCACGGAGTGTTGACATAAGTGTAATATTATACACGATTGACTAGGTATAACATAATATGTCTACTATAAGCATATATTATGCCATACTATCTATGGTAGTTTATGGTTTATAACGGTGTCACACATCCGTGATCCGTTACATGTGAGAGTTTATGTATATTAGTTAAAACTACTTCAGCATATCCAGCAGTTGTGTTAAATTGTTGCCGTTATACCGTTGTCACTATATGGTTCGCAGGCTCCGGTTGGATGTGATCGTGGTGTACAGATGGTGTAGTAATCAACTAAGTACCATAATATTAAATTATATTATGATATGCATATTATTGGCGTGAATCGTATATATATAAGTACTACCATCTAGGTTCCGTCTCGGACGTCATTTTTTCCAGCGTTTTTTTTCTTCTACATACTCCCGTAGTCTCGTTGTTATAATATGTATACTTCTGTCGATTGGCGTTTTCTGCAGAGCAAATTTAGTGAAATCGTCGAGGGACAACGTAAAAATATACCATTTATATACATACACTCGTACCTATGTATAGCTAGCTGCAGGTATATTAGAGAGACTGCGCTCACCGGCGGCGTGTATGGACGCTGTTAAGACTGAAAACACATATTGAACCGCCCCGTGTTCCTACCCGCAGCAGGCCCGACACTCCCAAAGGGGTATCTTTGGAACGAGGCCAAACGATTTCTGTGGCGGATATTCGTGAAATATGAGCGCTTAAAAGGGCACTCGGTGTACATGTGCGTACTGGAACGTTTTGTCGGGGATAGAGAGTGAAGGGGTAGAAAGGGAAAGAGAGATAGAGAGAGAGAAAGACATACGAATAGACAAACGCAGAGCCAGAGAGATAGAGAGACAGAGAGCTTATACGTGTGTGTGTGTGTGTGTGTGTGTGTGTTTATGTATAATGTATAACCTATGCGTTGGCGGTGGTATAATGCTCGCGGGACTCCATAAACATTTTGGCAAACTACGCGAGTCTCCGCCGAGCTCAATGTTCGTATATTATGTAAGTACAATAATATAGGTAGTGTGTGCAGTGTGAGCGCTGAATATTGGTGCGGTTTTTTGTTCGGACGTTGATAAATACATAAGGAAAACGGAAAGACGACATTTAAGATATTTCTTTGGTCGATACAAATGCATTTTTATCGTGTTATTGACATCGATGACAGACAATAATGTAAGTGTTAAAATCTACAATGATATCATCGTTAACCATCGGCCGGCGGAAGATATAGAATTATAGATGTGACAATATAGAGTTAAATAAATAGTGAGAAATGGAGGGTACTCGATTCAAAATTAGAGGGCCGATAAAATAACGAACCAAATCTTCTGGAAGTGACGCCGAAAAAGCGATTTCAGTGAAATAGTTAAAATTTGATTTTTAATTCATCTCGTCTCCTGCTGCTGTCTCGCTCGTTTCGTCTCAACTTTAAGATACGTCATTCCGGAGGATGGCTTATCAATACTGCACACGGACAAAATAAAACCCCTTGCAGTGTTTCGACAATGATCCGCCGAGCAGGCTTATTGCGAAAACAGTATATATTCCGAGGAAATAAAATAAAATCCTATTACGCGCCGTCCGTCGGTCCGCCGCTAACAGACTCACCCCACCGCCCCCTCCGTCATTTACACAAACGATTTCTCGGCACCGTCATTATCCTATACTTTATTTCCTCGGCTCAGAACCCAATTTGTCGACGATTACTCGGCGGCGACCGCCTACGAAACGACAACGGAATGTTGAAATTATCGGTTTTCCCCGAGTCACCCGGGCGACGACTGCACCAAACGAAATAAAACCTCCTCCTCGTCCTATATATATACTAAACAATGGTCTACTTTTGTCGAATCATCCGATTTGATCGTCGACTAGAACCCGGTGTCTGGTCGCGATGAGGTCGTTTATTGTCTTGCACTCCATAAACGTGGTTGTACGCGGTAAGGCGGTGTCACATCGAGATAACACACAGACAATAATTGTATTGCGCTCGCGCTCTTAGTCAGTCGGCTGAAAAACTGAGATGGAAAATTCAAGATTCCTCTATTCAAACAAAAAGCTTCAAATTTCAGAGCTCAAATTCCGCCGTTGCGCCGATCGAAATGTATACGGCGTCAATGAATCACAGCGAGGTCGATTGTTTGACCCTATTCCATAATATTTGTATTGAAATGTTTATATAGTATCATGCTTTTATTATGGTATTGTGACGATCGTATTTTATACGCACATTATTATTATAAACAACGACCGAAATTCACCACCAGCGACATCGACGACGGTTTAATCTTTTTGAAACTCGTTTCAATAATGATGTATAATATTATAGTTTACGCCCCCGAATATTAACAATATTTACTATAAAGCTGTTTGGAAGCTCATTAATTAACGCACGTTCTGTTTTTTGTTTTATGTTTTTAACGATTAGGGATTTAAATTCGTTTATCGAGTATTGCATAATACGAAAACTTAGGAAGATTACACTACTCGTTTATTTTTATGTTACTTTTTTGGTCATGACATTCTCTTCAAATTAATATAATATTATGTAAGAACCACGTGCGCAGTGCAAGAAGTGTGAGATCGGGTTCAAATTTATTACGGGGCTCTATCAGTTTTCCGCTCGTGGCGTAAGGATGTCATTAAAATGGCATTTCGCTTTTCTGACTTTTAAAATATTTACACAATTTAAAAAAAATAACATCACTGTAATGGGTGGTAGGTACTAGTAGGTAAACCTAACCATCAATGCACTCGACGCCTTTCGTGTACACGTTTCAATTTAAACCTACCCCCTCGCCCATGCGCATAATGGTTTACCATCCTTGTGCGTTTTGTGTTAATATGAAAAAAAAACTTGCATTTATATTTAACATTATACCAAGTGGATACAGGTATATAGGTTCGTGACTAAGCTCCGTGACGATTTGACCTTGGAATGATTTCGGGTGGAATGCGATTTTTAAATGGGAAAACATTGCAGCGTTCAAATAAATGTCATGATTTAAATGAGTGCGCGTAAACAATATTAAAAGAGGCACGCCGGTGGTATAGCCTACGATGTATATATACCAACATAATAAAATATTATTTAATATAATAATATTGTAGGTATATAGACGGCAAGTCAAACTTGAACTCTGAGTTCCTCGACCCGTCGAAACGCGCGGGATATAAAAGGATATCATTTGGCTAAGGGTTGTTTTGTTTGTGTGTATATATATATTATACCTAACCGCCATCAGATAATGTTATACCTATATGGACTCGCAACGTTACACTCGATAGTACTTATACGGTTGCTTTATTTCACTTCTTCACAGACTCGAGATAAACACACAACATCCGCAGAATACAAATTGTAACGCACGCCGATCGATATTTCTAATAATGGTCGAGGAGGATCTTTTGTGATTGTATTTTTTTCTCTTTCCCTCTCCCTCTGTCCCTCTGTCTCTTGTTCTTTCCCGGGTGGCGCGTATATAACATATTTTCACTGTTACAGTGTACCGCGTATACGGTATTTCATATATATATATAGATATAGATATAGATAGGTATGTATATACACACACACAAGTATAACAAATTCGCATACAACTACGGCTCAGCTACCGCATATAAATATATATACGCGCGAGTGTATGTGCGTATATAATAGTAATCCGAAACGCCGCATTCGTGTCTTATGAACTGGATAAGACTTCGATCGGTATTCAAAACATTTTCTAGTCATTTACAAAAGAAGACCGAGAATATATCCGACGTCGCGCACTTGCGGTATTTCAATTACTGTACGGCACGGTATCCCTGTGTCTGAATATTGATCACCGTAATTCATTATTATGGCATACTTTTGGGAGCATAATTTTACGGTTTTTTTCATCCATAAGAGAACATAAGACCATAAGAGTCTTAATCAGACATTCTCAAATGTCGTATTGCGAGTACTCAGTGGGAGAGACATAATGCACTAATTTTTATCCAAACGAATTTTCCCCGAAACTATTTAGGATTTCGTTGTTTTTCTCCTAATCACTTCGAGTCGACGTCGTTTTAGAATTTCAAATTATACAACTGTTTTTATCGTGGTACCGAAACCTAATTGGGTCAGAAAGGAAAATGTCATTGGGACTGCATCCACAGTATGATAATAGAGTACCCATATAATATTATAACGTGTTTCGAGTCATTTTATTGCCAGTTTTCGCGTCGAACTCGTTACCAAGCGCGCACATTCCACCTAATTGCAATCCGTCATCACACGCGATCCTGCAGCATATTTTCAGTATAAAATCGATGCGCCTTTGAATATTTGTTCGTCGCGGTGTTGTGTGTACACGACATCAAAATATTATATCGAATTTTGTGAGTAGCAGGGCCGCATACGTGAAGGGGTTGTTTAAATTACTACAGTAAAAAAAAAAGTTCAATTATACCGCGTTTACATGGATCGGCGTGGTCTCTACTGGAGTTCTAAAACGTCGATTCGATACTCTGCAGAGTCGCGCCACAGATTCTGTATAATATTAAGAACTTCATCTCGTCTGTAGGACAATATTGTCGACCGGTATTGTGAGTGTCTGGTGAAAAGTCTCATAAGATGAAAATCGGTTTTGTCGTGTGATCACCGCCGATTACCTATACTTGGCACTCTTGTTCAGATGTTGGAAAATAATGGAAATGGAATATAAATCCACACTCGTTCCATTTACTTAAAACTCATCCAGCCGCGTTCCATAATAATTGGTTGTGGCGGCCCTTCTATTCTCGTTGTGGATCTTAAGTACGTAAACCCGTTATTTTTATCGCGGGGGTGTGTGTTCAAACAAATTGCAATCACGTCCCGTCGGACAATTAAAACAACTCCCGCAAAAACCGTTCGTTCCAACGTTCTGCACTCGTCCCGGTCCTATAACATACCGTGGATTTCGCATGCTTCTGTCGTGGACAAAAAACCCAACTTCGCGATTCCCGAAGAGAACGGAATGTTACCGCGGTGACCTTATACGCCTGTCATCCGATTGGTCAGGACTTAATTTTTGCGCGTTATTATTGTTAGCATGTCTTATTAGAAGAAAGTGTAATGTGAACTCCGAGCGAAGCTATTGGCATCGTCTAAGGGGGTACAGGCGGCGACGGAGGGGTCGCGGGAGATAAATGATTTACGATCGACGTGCTATTATAATATGCTCTGTCGTAAACCATGCGCGTTATCATCCGTTTTGTTTTCAATTTTACGAACATATTTTACAGTCACCTATAGTTTGAATAGTTCAACGTAAATAATATTTCCGTTTTATACTCCACTCGGTATAGGTACCTATATAACATAATATTATAATTTAATTCGATTTCTCTGGCGTATATCCCGTCAGCGGTTTTGAGTGCGAACGTCACTACGCGACTTAACTAATCGTATATAAGATAATAATATATATTTTTAGAATTTTTATTTTATCAAACAAACTATCAGCACAGATTATATTAAATATTATTATATTATATTTTATATAATCTGTGCTATCAGCGGCATATGTGGCCGTTGGACATAACATTACATTTTAGATATTTATGTATACATTATACATAAATAGTTGACTAATTATAATCAAAATTAAATTTTTAGGAATAATAAAAATAATAAATAAAAATATTAAGTATTGGATGATATAATTGTAAACAATAGAGGTTATATATTGCTAAGTTGGAACACAATTTGTTTAAAAGGTGAGTTTAAAAACTGAATAATCGTGGAGACTTTGTTGAGTTCCGGGTAAATATTATTATATTGTCTGCTTAAACGGGTGTATTATTAGGTATTATATACACTGGCTAGTGGATAGAGTTAAATGGTTTATTATCTCAAAGCATATAGCAATATTGGGCCCCCAATGCCGCGGCCGTCACTGCGCACACACATAAGCTGATAAATATTTTAACACAAGTACTGGATTGAGTATCAAATATATGCTTCACAGTTCGAGTGTGTTTAATGTCTACCTATATGATCCAAAGGTGTATAGAAGGTAGAATGTATACTAGTGAACAACGGGTTTGACGTTTTGAAACAGCCATAGAACGGCAATTTAAAAAAGTGTCACTACTGGGTGGTTTATTTTTATTAGCCAACTCATGTTCATCGTTCTTTGATCCACGCTCATACGCTTATTTAAAAAAAAACAAAAATAATTTACAGATTGTGTATTTTTAAGAATGAAAGAAACAGCTATCACGATAATTAAACTTGTTCAATTTAATTACATACGGTAGTAGGTTGTGATGATGTAATAATAATATTTATCAAACGAGCCGTATAACAATTGACGTATTCACGTACCCACCAGAAATGATCGTAAACGTATCGTCACGGAATACGATGTACCGTAGACGGATTATCAAACATGAAACAGAACGCAGAAACTATGCGTGTGGGTATGGGTCGTGTGGTATATAATGTATATGTCGTAGCCACTTCGTGAAATCGTACTTTTCATGAAAAGATGACCATTTCATGAAATGGAAACGGATATTTTACACTTCGTGAAATTCGAAAATATTTCACAAAATGGTCATTTTTTCATGAAGTGGTCCAAATTTAACATCGTGTAATTTTTTCACAATCCGGTCGTTCACTTTGTGTAATGGAATACAACATTCATTACACACGTCAAGTTTGTTATATTCGTTATTATTTATTAATGTATTTATTAAGTATTTTATTTTTAACTTTAACAAAACTATAAGTTATTTTTATCTATATTCTATAATTTAACTAAACATTATATTATATTTTATACTATTTATATAATACTAATATAGTATATTGTTCATATTACAATAATTTTTTTATTTATTAGAACAGGTAAATGAATTGTGACAACGACTGTTGCATTTTATACTAGCTTTAAAACAAACACATCTTTTGGTTAGGTTCCTATTCTATATGACTATTATACATTTATACCTGCCTAATCGCCAGACTATCTGAAATGTGTAGATGATATTTATTGGTTTTTGATTAAAGTCATAATCACATAATGTCATAACAGCATTTTGGTAATTCCTTGATATTAACGCAGTGTGTCAGAGTATAACTTACTACTGTTCGATCACATTTCTAAAAGTTTTAATTCTACACGCAATGGAAGAGTTTAATGATAAAATGGAGTTTTACAAAAAAATGGATAGATAGGTCTATAGGATTGAAATTCGTTCAATTCCAGAAAAATTCTTCACATCATCGAATAATAGGCCGCATCACAATTCATTTACCTGTTTAATAAATAAAAAAATTATTGTTATTTTAATATAATATATTAGTATTATATAAATAGTTATAATATAATAATTATATGTTTAGTTAAATTAATAAAATATAGATAAAAATAACTTATAGTATTGTTAAAGTTAAAAATAAGTATACTTAATAAATACATTAAATAAATAATAACGAATATAATCAACTTGACGTGTGTAATGAATGTTGTATTCCATTACACAAGTGAACGACCGGATTGTGAAAAAAATTACACGATGTTAAATTTGAGTGACCACTTCATGAAAAAATGACCATTTTGTGAAATATTTTCGAATTTCACGAAGTGTAAAATATCCGTTTCCATTTCATGAAATGGTCATCTTTTCATGAAAAGTACGATTTCACGAAGTGGCTACGACATATATAATGTATATAATATTTTATATCGATATTGTTACCCCAGGCTTTGATGCTACAAATCTTTGACGAAACGTCGGTCGTAAATATCAGTCATCCGAATTTAATATGTTTTACTGCGAATTGCGAGCACATAACAGACTTCTAATGCAATGTACAACAATAACGTCGTCTTTGAATTTATTAAAAAAAAAACAATAATCACAAAAAATAAAAACTGTATGACCAAGGTTAAAAAAAATATAGAAATTCGAAACAGTCAGTAATTAACGTGACACTGGGTGGCCAATAATTCTTCATTCTAACCCTCAATAAGAATATTTCAATCATTACAAATCGTTAAGGTCAATTTTTGAATAAATACTCGATAGTTATATTAGGCTATCATAAAATTTAAAATTTAATATTTTACTAGTTGTACGGTTTATATAATAATTAATAATATATAAAATATTATTTATAAGATTACGCTTACAACTATTGAAGTAATGCCCCCCCCCCCCCCAACAAATAATCCTTAGCAAAAGTTTTGGCCATTTCCTATACGTTATATACTATTCAGTTAGCAAGACAAAATGAGTAGATACCTACAGTATTTTCTATATATAGCAATCAATAGCCAATAACATTATATATATTATCGTATACGTAAGTACCTACCTATCACGAAAAAATATTCAATTTCCTCGTAAACCACTGCGGAGGAATAATAAACAATTTGTAAAATGATAGTCATAGTATGAGGAGAAGAAAAACGCACACGACTATCGTGTCTTTGACATATTACCGAATACTTTAAAATAAAAGCTATTTGCGTGTAACGTTTTAATTTAAACATTCCGGTGGGGCACCAGCTGACATTTTATCGGAGAGGAGATATTTTATTTTTTCTTTGAAAATTCGATACAAAGGTTTTCGGAAGAAAAAAAATAAGGAGTAAGAAGAAATAAATAAATTACGTTTAGTTAGGTTTTCGAATAAAGTCAGGCAATAGATCATATTTCTGTAAGACACGGCGAGACCGGCAGGTAAAACTTTAAAGCCAAGATTCTTGACTGGCACTACGTGATTCGAATTTGATACTGCAGCTCGTGGAGTCGAGAAAAAATAAAGGCAAGCGAAAAAAATCTAGCGGCGGCTATTATTGTACACGTACCGCATCCCACCCCCTCGCCCCACGCCCAACATATATAATAATACTGTGGCGAAACGGTTTTTGAAAAATGATTTCGTACATTATATCGTAGCCACTACCTGCCCTGCAGTGCCTATATGGTAAATGTATAATATATATATATATATATATATCATACAATACGTCTCCACGCGGGACGAGCCTGACCCCGAGTCGGATAAAATATTGCTACTGTCGTCTTCCGCACGCTCCATGACCGTGAGTTTATGGTCATCGCGTCTTTTCGCGGTCCGGAGCAGACGACGACAAAAACGCCCATCAATTGCCCGCCTCACTCCCCGCTTAGCCACGCTGCTGCAATCGCTCAAACAGCGGCAACCGTGGTATAATACGTCCTTTTGCCGGAGAGAAATATTCAAATGACCGCCTTTGCCGTCCAGCTAGACCGTATTATATACATAATAATATACAAAAAGGTTCGATAATGACAATAATAATAATTATATATTATTTTTTTGGCGTCCCGGTATAATATAGTTATTATTATTAGGTCCCGCGGATTTCAACGAAACGTGAATTTTTAAGGTGCTCTAAGACAATGCTCATTCAAAGTACATATTTTTATTTTTATGTGCCAGTTGATAGCTGACCTGCCTACTTTAAAGGTGAAACTTTCAATTTTGCATTTTTCCGTTTTTCTGAACATAGTTTTTAGAATTACAGGTATCTAATTGTAGGTACAAAAGCTTTTATTGTAAATTATGAAATTCAAAATATTATGTCAAGAAAATTTCTTTACGTAATATTTACATAATATCTTATAATACCCTTTATCGTTTCATCAAAACTAAATTTTTTGACCATTTTTGATAGTTTTTAGGGTATTTAATTACGGGTCTTAATTCTTTTTAAAATATTTCTTCAGCTGAAAATGTCGCAGGTGGTCGTTATAAACGCTAGCTTTACGTTGATAAACAATATTATTATTCGGAAATAGTTAATTTATTTTTTACGCTGACCATTTTTTAATTTCGCCGCACAGTTACGAGTCTATAACAATACGTGATTTCAGCCCCGTAACCATATGCGTGTTGAGAACTTTTAATATTGTAGGTAAGCAGCATAGGCTCGTCCCGTTTACACGCAAAACGATTTTTTGCCCCCCATGCCACATTATGTTTCATTCAGTTTCACAAGAATTGACGTTTATGATATTTGCATACACCACGTCGTGACTTAAACATATATATTACTAGGTACTAGGTAGGTGTACTCACTATATTATATAATTTTGAAATTGTTCGTGTTCTTACCTGGAACAAAAAATTTTAAATAAGTTTAATTATTGGGCGGTGAACGTAATTATTATTACAACAGTTGCATAACATTATGGCTAAAATAAAGTCATTTAAAAATGTAACAAAAAAACACACACAAAATGTGCATACTATTATACAGCTGTTTGTACGGCGATAACCGAAAACTTTTATTTTTAATCGCACTGATAACGAATATAATACGCATTGTAACGATTCGGAGAGGATTTCACGCAACAATATCGGCGAACGCACATAAGCCTACTGCAAACAATATAATCATCGAATCGTCAGCTGTAACGGCAGTGTATATTATATATATAACGCATAAGTCCCGAACAAATAATAATTGCGACCGCCAGATAGGTTACGATACTCGACGATGACAAAACAAAGAGGACTCTTGTAGTTTATTGCTCACCAGTAGTTTCGAGTAGAATTGACTGAATTCAAATGTGAGTAGGTAAGTACATATTAAATACTAATATAATAATAAATTTACTTTGTGTTCGTGTAACACAATTTACTTAATTTACAGCAAACATGAAAATCCGTTTGCATTTTTCAAAACGAAATGTCTATTATTTCTCAACACTTTATACCAGTGAATATCATAATACTTTTATGTGCGTACCACTGGTGGCACGCGGATGCCTACATCTACATGTTGATAGTCGGCGGATTGATACAATCAATTAGTACAAAATCCTAACCTCACCTAACCGTACTAAATCTGATGAATAAAAATAACCAGACATTTGCGTGTGTATAAATTAAGAAAAAAAATCAAAAATAAAACAAAAACAATGTGAAAAATTGGTATACCGAACCCGTAGATCTAAATTAAGACATTTTTTACTAAAACACATATAAGTGCCACTATGCGAATAGGCGTATAGCATTAATTATAATTATTATTATTATTAAAACCAAAAGCAACCATTCATAAACAAAAATATTAATCGTAAATCTCAAAATCCCTGATTGAACACCTGGTTAACCTCTAATTTATCCTTTTTTTAAATAGCCAATCTTCTTAGAGGTCTAATCTATCTCTGTACCCCATTCCATCGCAATCAGTCCAGCCGTTTAAGCATAAATAACGGACAGACAGACAGACAGACAAACATTCATTTTTATATAAGATTATTGTTAAATAGATATGTATTCAAATTTAATTATAATTATATTTTTAGCCATTAGTGGTACATGACGGATCCATAATTCAGATACGTGGTACGTGAAAAAAAAATGTACAGACTAACCGATATAATATATACTATATTGTATTGACGAGTTTATAATATAGGCATATTTTATTTTCAGTGATACACACAACAACATAATATAATAATAACAATATATTAAAAGAGTCACACAAAAACATAATAATATAATAAATTATGTTGAGCATTTTGTGAAAGGAACGCAAGTATGAAATAACCGTCGGTAAAACATGACGCGTCCAACATTTTAGATTACCGGCGTATTATCGTATAAAGTAAGTACCTACGAATGGCATTCGACTATATTATTATTATTATTATTATACACGGCTGTACTGTAATGCAATACTTTACGTTATACAATTATATTTCAAGGAAATTTAATACGTTTGGACAAATATAGGGAAGAATGATGATAATATGACAAGCTTTTGAGTTTATAAAATTGTATATGTATACATCACATGCGCATAATGCTCAGCTAAGGCGAGTTCACGTTGAAAGGATGTCTTTTTGGCTATATCATAATATATTATACAACACTTAATATACCACATACGGCCACGCATATATTATATCGTCCGTTGGGTGTAAATTTCGTTTGGATATTATTTTTATTTTTTCATTTTTGATGCAGCTTCGGTATAATTTAGGTTATTAGTTTACAAACATATTTAATATTAATTATTATTTATTATGCAATGTACGAATAAATACATTGGTTTTCCTAGATTGAGTTGTACACATCAAGGGATTATTATTTTAAAATATATTAGTATATTGTATTTTCTACGAACAATAATTATTACAATAACTATGTGGGCAAAATAAAACCCAACGAATTTAGATTGGCCGTAAAGTCCCAAGCAATATAAATCTTATGCGGGTGAAAAAATGTAGAGTAAAATAGCACGCACATTTTCGTCGCCGTTATATTATAGTGTTATATCGTGTTTTATCGGACACCGTTTTTGAAAATATAACTCACTTTTCGAAAGCTCTTTTTGAACGCCGCCGTGAGGTGATAAATAAAACAGTTCGTCCGGATGAAACTGACCGTCCGCGCAATAGAATATTTGAATAATGCATATTTTTCTCGAATATATTTTTACTGGAATTCAATATATTATAATATACAAATATAGGCATGGTGGAACCGGCGCCTATATATCATAGTCAAGTTTGCCACGCCGTAGACACAATATTCTTCTCGTCTGACGGGGATAAACGTATTGTAAAATATATTATAATATTCCGTTTGAACGTCGCGAAGAAAACAGCTTTTTTAAGAGTCGTATCGTTCCTTGGCCGGCTCAGCGGGTTCGGTCACGACTTTTTTACGATTCCAAATAATATATTATAGGTACGCCCCCGTCACTGCAGCTGCAGATTTCCAACGTGATTTCCATACGCTATTTGAGAGACGGACGCGATTTGCGTTTGACAACAACAACAACAACAACCACAACATCAACCCTCCAGTCGGAACGGGACTGCAGATTTTTCACTTGCCTCTTCCCCCACACATCCTTGTGACTTAATTCACGGTATAGTAATATTGTACGATACACGAACTCGTCGAATTAATACACCGACGAATAATGGGGCCATACGTCAACAATTTTCGCAAACAGTCCGGCACGACGAGTTCACCGCCATCGCACACGTCCGATTTGTCGGCAAAATCTGCATAATCAATAACACTTGGCGCGGTAAGCCCCCGCTGTCCTTGTACCGTGTCGAAACCGTAGGGGAGGTGGTCGAGGGGACCAAAAATACAAACGATAAACACGTAAACTCTAGAGTATATACTCTATATATTGGTGTATATTATATTATACAGAGTGTTTCTAAAACGAATATCGCAATTATATACTCGGTAAAGTGGCTCAAAATCGTGAACTTTTAGTACCTAACTACCGAATAGTTGAGTGATTATTTGTACGTGCCGATACCTTTTTATATTGACTGATACCTATCCTTACCTGATAATACTTTTCGATATACCTTAACTTACTAGTCAAAAACCTGCAACACTTGCAGGATAGGTTAGGATTTGTCTATTTATAATGATAAAAGAATAAGTCATGAGTTGTTTTATTTTTAAATTTTGGTACCGAATTCCACCAGTTACCTTGGTGCAAAATAGAGTGAATTCCACGGAACAAATCATTTCACTGGTGGACATTGTAGGATGTACGATTTAATATTTATTTTAAATTCAAGTTGCGTTATATTGAGAATATAATATTATCAAGTTTTTTAGATCTTAAAATCATTTTGAAAACTTTAGTTAGGTCAAAACACACAAAGGATGTGCTTATCCTGATGGTCCACATTTTTCGCAGAAACCCCCCTTATAACGTCCGTGCCTTCGACGCTACATCCTTAGTCTTAGGTAAACGTTATCACTACAAAAATATAATATTATGTTTGTGAAATAGTGTCTTGTTCGTGGATATAAGACGATACGCGGTATCAAAACACTGTGCGTGTATAGTGTATATATATATGGTAAGTTGACATGTAAAGTCCCATTGAAATTTTCGATTTGTTCGAAATGACTTCAAAGTTTTTGCGAACATAGTTTCAAAGATTTACGGACGACGAAAATGATAATAACTATTGTCATCGTAACAATAATTAAAGAACGGGGCGGAGAGTCAGTGGACTATATACTTCAAAGCGCTACTGTAAGTGTGTGTGAGTGTGTGGGTGGGTGGTAGAAAAGTGGCAGGTACAGGAAAACTTTTTAAAAGGAAACGTTCAGTAGCCTCGAACCATTCTCGAGACTCTTATATAAGATAAGTTTGTCGATTTGTTTTCCTTTCTCTTTAATTGAACTTTTTTCGGGATTTAGTGAAGAGGGAGAAAAGGAAAGGGGGCGTAAAATATTAGAAGTCATTAATATACACCACAACCAACACCGTAGTTATGCCGAACACGTCGACTTGTTTGCAGCGAAAAAAATATGAGAGGCGGGTGATTTTTTTTTGTATTTCTTTTCTGTACCACTACTCACCATGTCTCCCACGCACCACCGCGGCGGCGGTTTCCTTCCAATAATTACGAAAACGCTCGTAAAATAAATTATATCGATAATGATGATACCAGGATAGTATGAAGAGTGGATGATGAGGCGTTATTAAAAACGGCACCGCGACATTCACTGGCGAATGGAATTCGTGGCACTTTCATATACGTAATATTTCTAATATACACGTCATGATGTACTCGTATTATTCAACCGCATATTTTTATCATTCGTTCAAGCACGAACATTTTCACGCCAATGCCACTCCCTCTCCACCCCGGAAAAGCTCGGTTCGGCCAAGTGCAATATTATTATATACGTATACCGGATCCGAGACTCGAGGACAAGGCGCCGTGCGGCATTCGATTAAGCGGGATCCAAAAGACAGGTGAAATATTTCCGCAGAGGGATTCCGATCGCATCTGAAGAATTCCGAGCGTCGGCAGCGATGACGATGAGGTGACGACCGACTATAAGGGGGGAGCTGAGTATTTGGTGGTCCTAATATATAAGCGACCCGGATAAAACGCTCGTATATTGCATTACGCCACCGCGGTAATAGGTGCGTCGCGTATACTTTTAGCAAGGGAATTTCTCCCGTTATTATTCAGAGACGACAATGGCGACGACGAAGATCGATTCGGAATTTTTAATCTAATCGTCTGTACACGGTACGGAACGAACAATATAAGGAACGAAAAAAATACCGAACTAGGAAAAATCGAATTCAAATAATTCTGGTGTCATCGATGGATAATAAAATTATTTCCAGCGTTATCGAACAACCCTGCGGCGGTGTCTAATATTATGTGTTTATACGTATACCTGCAGCCTACTTACGATTCAAAGACGTCGCACGCACAGTGGCTCTATATAATATTATTCTGCACTCCAGTGGAATACGTGTCGAGCAATTCTATAACGAAATTTGCACTTCGCCAAGAAGATATAATTATTATAATACAATCATATCAATGACGATAGTGCTCGTGTATTGTAGTAAGGTCGGTGTGAAACAAGCCTTGTTACCAGCACGTCGTATTTTCTCGTCGCTCTCCAAAGTACGCAAAATCGGCATATTATTCTCGCGGTTTGTGGTGGATTATTACTGTTTAAAATGAATGATACATTTAATAGAATTTAAGACTTCATGATATAAAAAAGAAATTTCATGTAACCGGCTTACTGATATGATTTATTAAGAGATAATGTACAAGTAGATAATTTACACCGCAATTTTTACAAACACCGATATGATTATATGACTGGATCGTTAGAATATAAACATATAAAATCAATATATTATTGTAGAGGTACCGAGTGTTTATAATGGACCAATCGTATGAATCGTTATAAATAATAAATAATTAAATACGAACGTAAAAACTGAGTTGAATTATAATATAATATTATATACAAAGAAAATATAAACAAATATTTTATTTAGAACAAACATTCAACTGAATCCATCAGCACTTGTTTGCTGTTTAAATATTGCAGCAATTATACGCCTACCACCTATTCGCGGAAAATGCATAATTAAATTTCATTACTACCCTCATTATAGTCTGAAATACAACGTTTTAAGAATTGAATACCTATTCAATATCATATATTATTATACATATTATTACATACATTTAATTTTGCGTTTGCATAAACAACATTATGCCAATATCTGCAACGTTTAAAGTATGTGATCGTTTTATTTAATAACCATCCTGAAATTAAGCTACAACGGTGCAGCTTCATTAAAATATTAATTTACTATTGTTTGTTCGGATGCAGTATTATGTATAGTACCTAGTATAGTTGTCTTACAACTAACTCAACACTAAAACATTAATTTATTCCAGAGAGCTATTTAAGATAATATTTATTATCTTGCCATAAAATTGTAACTCGTGCTGAGAGAGTATGACTTAATTTATTTCGCTTTCAACCGCACACTACTATTATACAGTTTGCAAAGATACGCATTATTAGAGTATGCAAATCGATCGTTAACAAGCGCCCTGCACATACTTACGGTAAGTGATGTGTATTGGATTCTGGTACGTCAAAGAAATTTGATGCCAGCTTTCAATTTCGATAAATTTTGGTTTTTCTAAATGTAGGTAGGTTTGTAGTTGTTGTTAGACGTCTCGTTTTACGTATAATCTAGCAGGTGACCTTACACTGCCTTTGACAAAACAACTTCAAATAACATGTCTGTCAGCGACTGCAGAAATTGCCATGCCGCACAAAGCTGCAAAGTTTAGCATTTTGTCGAGAGGCTGTTTAATCAATGCGCTTCTATGAGTTTAACGACATTTAACGAATTCTGTTACGTCATTAAAATGATTATTAAACTTTATTTTAATTCACTCGTAACTTCTCGAGTATTTTTTATTTTTTATTTCGTGTTAATATTACACAACTTAAATGCTATATTATTAATATTCCAATTAACCGAGATCAGCGTTTTATAAGTATAACATTTTAACGAGCTATAAAAACAAAGAAAGCCTATATGTATGAAAATAAAATTAAGCATTTTGCATTAGAAATGCTCGTACAATTTTGCCTTTTGTCTTGTGTATAGACTTGGGAAACATTTATTTTCGAAAGTAAAGTATATACGAATTTTCTATCAGCGGCTATTGCAAGTACCATAGTGAAAATGGTTGTAAAAAAATATTACAACAACTAATGAGTATTAATATTAAAATAAAAAATCCAAGGTATTCAATAAATAAATGAATGTATTATAATAACATATAATTTTAACATTCAACGATATTATTGGAATTTGCATAACAAAACAGTCTAATCCATTGAACATTTGATACAGTAAGTAGTTATTGTGTTTTTAATGAGTCACAAAAAAACGGAATAACATCTTTAACTTTTAAAAGAATTGCAATATTTGTTACGTCTTAGCCATCTTTTGAAAACCTACAGTAAACAACCACTATTTAAAATATACTAATAATTATTCTGGGATCGTAAACAAAACTTGTCTTTTTTATTTATAAAAACCTCTAAAGAGGTTAAGAGTAGAGTTTCTTCCTGTAAAGATAACTAATATCATAATAAGGTTCCCCCGACCACTTTACAGTATATAATTAATATTCGAAATTCCTGCTTTTATTTAATGGTGGAAAATTAATTATTTTTACACAGCAGAGCTCACAAGTACTTGAATTAAAAATATATATACACTAAACATAAAAATAATGTTATACCCATATCTGTTTGTAAAACTTTATTCACTAGAAGTAGAAAGTGCATAGTTTTAGTTTTGTTTTATGATTTAAAATATTTTAATTTCTTCAGAATTTAATAAAAAATAATAAAACTTCGGAAAATCGAGTTTTTGAGAAAATTTAAATTATTAAAATACTTCTACGTAATATTTTAAATCTACGTTTGTAACATTATACTTTACGAGTAAAGTTAATGCAACATGTTCATAAGCATGCAAACTGAGTAATTGTATACATTTCGTTTTAGTTTGCACTACGATTTATGTGAGCTGTAAAATATTATCGGTTCAGATTAACGTTCAAAGTGTGAATCCTTAATCTTCCAACAGTGGTAATAAATTATAATATTCATACACACACACATACACACAGTTATAACGCATACGCCACAACAATACGCTATAATGACGACGATAATAATATATAAACGCCGGAAGTAACTTTGAACCACCGTCGTAATAATCGAGGCACAAACACGGTAGTGGTGGCAGCACTGCCAACACAGGGGCGTGAATTCGCACTTAACAACATGCCGTTTAAAAGTGTGTCTTCTATACTCATTACACGCCGTGTACACGTATTTTTTCAAGAGGGAAAGAGAGAAGAAAAGAGAGAGAGAGAGTATAATTACGACGAGAGGATAGAGTTTTGAAAAAAAACGACCAAGTCAGTGTCATCTAACTGCAACCCCACCCGGATGCGGATCGTAAAACACCGACTACAATCTATAAAATATACACAGCAGAAGGGACCTTGAATCTTTAGATTTATTTTTCTCCTACTATTCAGACGTCGAGTGTTTTGAACGCGTGAGTATAGTAGAACGGGATAGAAATTAAGTTTTTTACCTACCCAAAAACTAAACACGAAAAAATGTTCTAAACGAAAATCTCTCCCCCCCTCCACACAACATCAAGGGTGGCTACAAATGAGTTCAAGCTCCGAGCCGCAATACCATCGCGGTACATATAAGCGATACATACGTTGGGCGACGTGGGCGAGAGGGACGGACATACAACGGCGTCGCGCGCGAGTTCCGCGCAAACCGTTTGACGGCTTTTCGCCGTGCCCCATGGGACACATAAAAACTGAAATATCACGAACCCCCGAATAACGAAGTCCTCGCCGAAACGGTGGCAACACACGCGCACGTATAGATATACCCATGATATACGGACTCGCATCACGCACGCGCATGGCACACATATAATGCCGTAGTGCATATAAATTCGCGGACGGTACACACGGCCGCGGTAACCCCCCCCCCCATACTTGAATAGTAATGCCAAAATATCTCGTATATAAATACGTATGCAAGTATGAAACGCATGTTTGTGTGCGAGGGAGTGTGGAGTTGTTCGACAGAGGGGTTCGGGCGTTCTACGCGGCCGATTCGAACGATGCACGAGGTGAAAACCACCAAGCACCGCGGAAGTGCTAGTTGAGAAATAAAACAAAATATTATACTATTTATTATATGCCAACCGATAACAGTGAGGACCGACCGGCTAGTGCCAAGCAGCAAACGTTATGTGCGATCGAGTTTTAGATTTTTGATTACCTCCGCGCCCCCACCCGCACCATCACGCACGCGTCCTCGCCCCTGCGAAACAACCCCTCGAAGACAACGATGACACTGCCACCGAAAGAAACCGTGAGCTTTTGAGCTTTTGAGCTCTATTATTATTATTATTATTGCGATTATACGTAGGCTGCAGGTAGGGCTGCATTTAAAAACGCACACCAAATGATTATAAGCCACATTGTACTTAAATGTATGTGTACATTAGACAATATCGTAAGACGATTTATCATAGCTACGAGTTTTTCTATTTTACTCTCTTAACAATAATTATCGTTGAATGGCTGGATAAATGTATATAGATTGGTATTTAAAATTTATCTTCTTAGGTCATTATTGTAAGTCGAAATTATAAAAGCTCATTAAATATTATAATATTAAAATATCGTCTTCAATCTTATATTGTTGGAAAGAAAATAATTTCGTACCTAAATCGTAGTAATGTAATATAATTTTATATAACCTAACCTGCGCGTACCTTATGCATCTGGCAAATGTCGACCGACATAATATTATTAAAAAAAAAGTGGTGTATTGACAAACGTAGCACGCTACTTGACATTTTCCGCTTCAAAGAAAATATAAGAATCATAAATATTTATTAATATAAGTTATCATTAATTGTATATGTGGAAATATAGTGGAAATTAAGACATTTTTACATTTTATTCGTTTTTATAGTTTTTATACGCTAAACAAAGCGTTACGCATAATTGGTTAGAAAATAAAAATATCTGTACCCAGCCCAAAAACATATTTATGTTAAAAAAGAGTAGACTATCATTCATACGGTTTTGACTTATCTAAATAATTGTTATACTGCTACTTTCCATTATCTTAATATTATACTCATATTATTTATATCCTGATAACTAAATATCAGGATAAGTATTAAAATTTAAAAGTAATATTCTATTTAAATTTATTCAACTTTAGTCCTCAGTTCGAACATCAAACAAAATAAAGTAATATATTATATTCGACTGGCCATTGTAATAATTGTGTTATAGTATCCAACACAAGTCCCACCGAAATAATTTTAACGAATCACTCGCTGTACAAGCGTAAAAATAGACGATTTTTGAATATTAGCGACCATATTCAGCCTGACCTTTATTTATCTCGTGCTTGGACGTATTCCAAAAAGCTACAGTCGTTAGTTGTGCCGTTTAATCTTTTTTCTGCTGAAATCGAAAAAAATTGGATTAAGTCGAGCACACAAACATTAATCCAGTAAATAAATTATTCGGCTTTACCATTTTTTTTTCATTTGTTGTTTATCATTTATAGAAGCAGTACTACACCAGACGTATTGACCAAGTAGTAGTAGTAGTAGTAGTAGTAGTAGTAGTAGTAGATACTATAATAAAGGATAAACGATATTACAATGTCATGATGTTGATAAATAGAGGCACGCACACGTGTGTCATTCGCATTGGTTCACTCGAATGGGGACAGGATAGTAGTCCGGTATCGTGAATTAAGTATGAAAGCAATGTTGTTGGCAATTGGAGAAATAAAATAATAAATCGTATCCTAAACGTAGATAGGTTAAAACAGCGTTTGTAAATTAGTTTCGATACAATTACTGGTATAGTTTATTCTTATGCTCAGAGAAAATAGATTAAAACGCATTTCAAAATAAATCGAAAAATTACATCTTTAAAGTTCGTATAACTCTATATCCGAACTCGATTTCGATTTTACTATACCTACGCTTTTTGAAACTATAACAGTACCTATACCAACCAACGATTTCACAGAAACAACAATATGTTTAAAAGTAAATCTGTTCCAATTCAATCAAGAAATTATTTTAGATCATTTTATTGCAATTTTTGTTTTTTAACGGAACGCAAGAAATAAAAAAACATTAAATTCGTGAATATAGTATAACCTCGCACTTGTATAATATCACAGAAGTCATTCAAACGCGGGCACGTGGCCAAACATTATGATATAGTACATTTTAGTAGCATATTTAATACAGTTTTATATAGTCGTCAGTAGAACATTATTTTATACCAATATATTATTTCACCGAGTTATATTTTATACGACCTTTGCCACAAAGTATGTCGAAATTATTATGAACTTTGGGAATAGTTATTGTAAATAGCGTTGTATAATATAGGGCGTTTAAAATATATGGTGGGAAAAATGCTCACCAATCGTGTGACACGAAAATTTGAAAACCCCGTAAAATGAAGAGTATAGGTGTAATATATGTTACGTCGAATAGTGTGCACACATATTTTCAGTGTATGGAATTTTGACACGTATAGTGCACATATTATAACATACACGTTTAAAACGGTGCACGTCCCACGTTGTGGTCCAAACCCACGGTTTATTAAATTATACACAATATTGGTTTCGGCAGTAATGCAATTTCAGAATCCTATTGAAATTGGTCTTAAGCTCATACGACTTAAAGTGTTTCGAATAATGGATCGACCTCCTTCAGTATAATATTGTTAGGTAGCTGGTATGATATTTCATTGTACCGCGGTATGTACGTGATATAATATAATATAACGTCGTTAGTAAATATTAGCAACTGGAAAAGTCGTCGTCGGAAACATGAAAATGTCATATCTCAGTGTCGGGCCGACGGCAAGTCAAAGGCGAATGACGTGTGAACGACACACAAAATTATTTTATATCAATATCATTAACGGATAGTTGGTGAAAAACGGAACAGGTACCAATAGAATATTTTTCGATTCTAAATCGATTTCACGGAGTTTTACTGTCCGGAATACGGAACTAGTTTAATTACAACAATAATGAATTACCTATATATACGTAATTATATACCTACATACGTAATAATGTATACTATGCGTTCAACGTGTCCTACTATTTTTGAAATTATTATGGCATTTATATTAAAATGCGTTCAACTACAGTTAAATGCAATTGCAAAAGTTCCAATATAATATACTATTCCGAGGCGTATGACGAAGTATAGCGACGGTCGACATCGTTATACCAACAAACTGCGTGCGGACGGGGTGCAGCAGTGGTCTAGACGATTATCCATGACAAATAACGAACACATCTGTAATAATTTAATAACAGCATACAATGCGGATTCCTGCACAATAGAAATTAATCAAATAAAGTGTTGCGCACGCTCGACTATCGCTATACAAACTGCTGCAAAGTGATGAATTATTATATTGTTTAAATTGCGTTTTTATCAGTTCGTCGAACGTTTGCATGGCAAATATCGTCCACACGACCGTTTAAAACGTTCACATCAAATTATTATGTGACCGTCTGCAGTGGCGGAGATGAAACGAAATCGTAATAAAAGGGCACTATATTATTACGACGTATATTATATAACTGTTTCTGCGACAAATATTAAATCGTATCGCGACAGTCCACCACCTAGATGTGACATAATATTATCATTATCATTGCGGAACGAACGCCTGACGAAGAGCGAAATATTTACGTTTACAAGTAAGCTAGAGATAATATAATACCTTCCGAAAGTACATCCGATTGTGCGCCCCGCAGACGGAAACGCGAGGGAGCTCTGAACTTTCACATGCACGTGTGTCATACACGCGTACACACACACACGCACAAACAAACGATATGAGTATTTGTGCGTTTGAAAGTATATGGGTATAAATGTTATTACAAAAGTTTTTCGGCCACCCATAAATCACGATTAAGTAGAAATAATAATATATTCGTTTATTTTAGATTGTGCCGACGCGAGGATTCCCACGAAGTAGTAATGTGTACATATTGTAATATGCAGTGTAAGCGTGCGAAAAACTTTAGCCATAATTTAATAGAGAAAATCGTTTTTCTCGGGTGCAACAACAATATCCATAATATAGCTGGTATACTTAGGTATCAAATACTGCATAATATGTATATCGTTCGTTAGAAAATAGCATCGTTTTCTTTGACCCGGACGCATTCGTATAGTAATATTATTACCACATTTATTGTTATTTCTAGTTTTACCTACAAGTTATTATTTATTATCAATGACATATTATTATAAACGCACACGCGCGCGCAAAATTAACACAAAATGTATAATATTATTTATGCGTTCTGACAGTGTGAGCGCACAACGCGTGTGCCGGACAAATTATAACGGTCGACTACGGGTCGAAAATGTTAGGTTTTATAATTTCCAAAAAGCGTGCAGAAACGTTACGATTTAATAAACGGACGTACAATGGTAGGTATATAATATTATAATCTCTGTAAAGAGAGCGTATATGCAATGCACTAGCATTATCCGTCTAAAGATTAGTTTTACAGTTCAATAATTTTGTTTGGGTGAAATCGAACCAGAACATGATTATAAATTAAAATATATGTATATATAATATATTGGTACCTCAAATTATCAAATGAACTTATTGATGTATACAATACAAATATAAATAAAAAAAAAATCCGTAAAAAGTAATAATATATATAATGATGTCGGTATACGCGTACCACCTACATGCATATTATATGGATTGGAATGAATTCAAAAGATATATTATATATTATTATGTTATCAAATGTACATTATGTAACGGCGGGGATCAGAAGCTATTATAAGCGTGTAAATAATACTATTATAATCATAGTTTATTCTTTTTATCTTCTACAACTCAGAGCCGATTGGTATGAAAAAAGCATACCTATTAATCGGAATATTTGAGTGAAAATAGGAACATTATGTACAGGGTAATTATTATTATGTCATAAATACATAACAGCATCGAAGCACCGTGGTAGTGTATTGTATAAGTTAATAATTGACTTGCGTTTGTTTATATTTTACTAATGGTTTATGGGCTGATGTTTCTTTAAATCGCACATTTTATGAGCTCTTGCGCGTATATAATGAAAAATTATAATCGTTTATTTCCGTCGAGTTTAATTTACTTCCCCACATCACAAATATCTACAGCCAATCAACTAACGGTTTTGTTTTTAGTTTTTCGATACTATTTTGCAAGAATGTTGGGTAAATCGTATCGGAAAACTTGTATTGAATATGTATATCTTATAAGACGGTATAATATATTTTCGAAGAAAAAACCTTTCGTGGCTCGGAAAATCAGTTCAGGGTATGATAATAATAAATTTTGAATTCGACACGAGTGTTTATTTTGATTGGCTATTTTGAAAACATAACATTATTTTATACCAAGAATAGAAACTTGGTAAACTATAGATACGTAAGTCGTAAATAATATATTATACAAATTAGACGAGTCATTTGTTTTACTTTAAATGTTCAACTACCGTTTTATATGCATATACAAATGCCGATAAAATATAACGCGTGCCAAAAAGACTTCTAGACAACATGACATCAAATAACAAAACAAAACGCAAAAAAAAACAATACGGTTCCAAAAAACAAAGAGGGCCCTGAACGTCGGCCAAATAATTCGGTAGATCCACAAATTATGCTGCACAATAAATATATATATATATCACGTATACACATTTAAACAAAACGGTAACCCGAGTCTGATGTTAAACGATTTATAGTGTAATTTATAATATAATTTACGCGTGAATAAATTTATATTAAACTACGTAGAAATAAAGAATGAAAAAAAACCAATACGGATAATTTCTCCAATCATCTACCAAGACGACATATTACAATGAAATCGTCCAACGCGCTCCCGACCTACATCCGTTTTGATGCCCTCGTTATCCGCGGTGTACTTGTCGACGGCAGTTTTTTTGGAGACTTACAAATAATTTGGTATAGGCGCATTATACAGTTTGTGGAAAAGTTTTGTTCCAAAAAGTATACGCACAACTGCAACACGATGATACGTAGGTAACTACATGAGTTTCAATTTCCCCTTAATTGATCTGTAAAAGCGTTTAGGCAAGCTCAATTACTGTTTGGGCAATATTGTATAGTATGAACTATTTAATACTATACAATATTATATATAATATTTATGTTTGTGTATGTGTATATAAGTTTTAATTTTTCAATGATAAATTCAAAAGGAAAATTATCAATTTTATTATTTTTTTTTAAATTAAAATGTATAATGTTGACCTTAGAGGTAAATATATCTTTAAATTTTATTTATTATATTATTAGAACCTTGGAACAAATATTTAAGTGATCCCATATTGTTCGACAACAATTATCTTAGAATATACTAATTTACTATATTCATGGTAAAACATCCGGAATTGAAGAAAAATAAACCCCATTGGATAGGGCGTTATCGGATCACGTTATTGATGTTTACGATATATAACATCATAATGATTTTATAATAATAATTTTTTTTTATATTATTAATATGTTTAAATTGTCCACTTAACCCCATATAATATTATATTAAAATAGTATACAAAATCTCATTGAATATTGTTATTACATTATTTTATTCGATATATTGAAAATATTAAATTTTATACGCGTGAAAAATAAAACCATACTTTACACTTTTGACGTAGGTATTTACCATTCAAGAGATCTGTGAACTTTTGTCGATGCATTTGACGGGACCCTAATCGTGTGCCTATTATGTCGTACATGTATTATTACGTCGTATTTGGTTAACCAGTATATAGTTGTAGACTTGAAGGGCACCACGCGTACGCCTTATCATAATATACCGCGACTTTCCGTTCCATTATGAACCTATAATTGGAATTATTTCCACTCGAACGCATACGTCTTGAATATAATATATATATAAGACTTTTCACTTTCTAGTCGGCTTTTACGATCGTCCGGGAGGGTTATAGTCAATTGTTCGTCGTGTGCAGCAAGGGGATGAGGATCAGCCGTCAGATCGGTATAAATATACACGCGTCGTGTGCCGGATGACAGGGAGAACGAATAAACGATTCTGTTCATACAACCATCGACTTTGTACCGCGGTTAAACGGAGTCGTGTGTTCGGCGTGAAACGTTTTTACGAAGTATAGTTTATTATTTTTACCCGGTCGACCGACGCGGTGTGTGACGCGTCGTCGAACACGCTCCGACGACGAACGCGTAACCGACAGCCCGCGCGATAACCATAACCAGTGATGGGTACGTATAATGTATATTGTATGGCTACGCCGTAAGATTGACGAGGTTCACCGACAACAACCAATACAGTGAGAGAAGACGTGTACAAATATATAAAATACATTTTAAATCGGTTTGGATCACACCGAATTTCTGAAACGATATCGTGTGCAGCTTACTTTGACGAGCCGCGAGGATAGTATAGGCAATATAATAGCATTATTACTACTCATACTAGTACGCCGATGACGATAATTTATACATATTTTATTTTTCGCTGTAGGACTACAACGTACAGTTGATTGTCATGACGTCATCCACCTTTCCCTTCTAATTTTTTTTATTATTTACAAGATAAGCACAAGAAATTTTAGTAGCTTGATTTTATTTCTCATGAAATTATAATATTTTGGAAACGGATTATTCGTTTTAACTTTGAAGTAAATTAAATTTATTTTTTCCCCGTTTAAGAGAGAAGATTTATTTATTTTTTAATTTAAACATGTAAACAAAACGTTGTACGAGAATCTCTAAAAATACGAATTTTATGTTTTTTGTCAAGTAATTGTTTCTGTTATTAAAACAATTTTTCATGAAACAAAGACGAAATTAAACAAAACTACTTATTGTACATGTAATATACAGTATACATATATTTATTTTCAGTTTTTCTTACGGTCTACGAGTAACTAAATAAAAAAACTGAATTTTTAAATGTAGTTCTCTTAAAAAGTTTCCTGCCAAAAATAATGTACTTAAATTTAAAAGTTCATCAAGTTTATTTTTAAGTTTAGAAAGTTTACCAGACTAAAAGTCTATTTTTATTTAATAAATAAAACAATAAATAATTAAAAATATTAGTACTTAATATGTGGCTTTAATAGAACTATGAGTGCATCTAAATAATACTTTTTTTGGTTTAACGTTTAAAACTTTATAAACTTCTATAATTTTACAATATTTTTTTTATTTATTTTATTCGTACTATTAATTATTGTGAAGATTTTAAACTGGTAGAAAAACGAACAAGTCGATATGAGGTTAATAATTGTATATTCTCTATTTTCTTTTAAAAGGAATAATATTTTTATACATTTTAAATTTTAAATATATTATTTATCCTTTTTTTACAGCGACTATACTAAGGTGACAGTAATGTTTATTTTGCTTTATTGCAAACAGTCTTCAGTCGTTAATACGCCGCGCAATATGACGGTATAATATATTATTATTATTATATATTATTACGTTGGGTAACCAGTGAAATGCGTATTATATGTTTTATTTCACCGCGTTATACGCTCTTATAGGACGGTAATATACCTCGTATATATCGGACTGGAATGAAAATGTGTACCGTGGTATATATGACACAAGTCTTTATTCCGCTATATAGCTGCAGTATAAAACCCTATAAACACACATTGTATAGTCGTTCGAAACAGCTGGAAATTAACTCCGAGTCTTGTTATTCCTTTCTAAACGATATATTAAATGTAGGTACAATGTATACGTCATGAATTATATATATATCCACTCCGGCCAGTAAACAAATAATATATACCTAAACATCCACGCGCACAGCGATAATCCGAAATCGAACTCTCTCTCTATCTCTCTTTCTCTCTTTCTCTTTATACATAGATAACGCGCACACACACACACTCACTGTTCTTCCCACCTTATCCTATATAGTTTTACGACGTGATCGTTAAGACACAGTCGTCGTACAACTACCGTTCAAAGTTCAATACGCGTACACGACAACGACGGATATATAAGATATATATATATATTATTACATAATACATATTATATATATAATATATATCATAATATTGTGTACACAACTCATCCAAAAGCGCATAAAATAAACATTTATTCGCATCTCTCGTATATAAAGGAGAAAACATGAAATAACAGTAACATTTGCGTAAAATTACTAAAAAAAACACATACTGTATATATATTTGTATAAGGACAGAGAGTGAGCAAGAAAATATGTGGGAGAGGGGTGGAGAGCAGACAGTCAAAAAAAAAAAATAAAATATTATATTATACATCATATCACGTAGCGTTGCATAATTCAATGCGTTGTATATATTTTATATAAAATAAAATAATATCGTGTTCTAGCGTCTTCTTGGCGATGTAACTGAGTGCTGTTTTTCAAAAAAAACATAATATTATTGTGATGGAAAAATGTCCTTTTTCAACATTTTTTATGCAAGATATAGTACTTTTTATTGTTACTAAAAATATTCAATTGATAAATAGACGGAAAAATCAATTACAAGGCGGTAAGTTAATATTACGTTCTGTTTGGCTTCATTCGCCCATCAGGGATTGGGACATAAAAAGTTAACACTGCAGTGTTGTGTAATTAAAATCAATAAACGCATACTTAAGTATGGGGTAAAATATGATTATTATAAAACCTAGTAAAATATTATAAAACTATTTTTTTTCAATTTGGTTGTGTAAAAATAAACTTTTCCGGACGTTTTTTATCGAGGAAATTTATAACTATTTTATGGCTGACCTGAATAATTACATTGAAATTTTCCTTTACACGGCATAATAATCAATCTCAACAATTATATTTTATATAATATTACGATGTTTATAAATTGTATAAAATAGTTAGTTATATTAATTAATTTAAATATTAAAAATTGTTATAATCACGTACAGACGAAGAGTGAAAGAAATGTACTCAGGAGATTGACTCAGATATAATATCAAACGCCAATGTGCTATTGATTCGTAGTAGCTTAAATACTATATTTCTATGTGAATGAATATAGCAATAGTTTATTGTCATAAATGATAAATTGTGTTGATTTTGAATAACAATTTAAAAATTTTTTTTGAAAAACAGAATTGCTGTATATTTCGGGTTTAACTGAAAATTTTAAACAATTTTGTTTATTCGATTGAAAAAAAAAGTAGTACAAAGAACTCGTTGAAAAATAAGACGTACTAAAACTTAATTACGATACGGAGAGTTGAAAAAAAAATCGTATAAATAAATAACGTAGTAACTCTGGAACGAGAATTCCGCAATTTATCGAAACAAAATCTATAATACCTATCAACAAAGTGCATACTGCATACATTAAGTGCGCGGTTAGGATTAAACGGTTCGCAGGCTTTAATTCCAATGGAAAAGTTGAACTCTGTCTTTGTGCCTCGGATTTTTTATTCGTGTACAAGATGCCATTACCGCGATGAAAAACAAGTAAAATAAGTTGGTTTAAATATTTTTAAGTATTGATTTTCTGCACTACTATAATATTATAATATATATTTATATATATATATACATTATAAACCTACTGAAATATATTATACTGCTAGTAGCAGTGTGTATATATATATAGTATATACAGTGCACCGCTATAGTATATGATTATTATACGCGTACTTATACTAAGGGTTAACGTTTAATCATGCAAAACTCTCGCAAAGTGTATACGCTGGGTGTACGCTAGATATTAATTGGCGAGTTCTTTAATAAAATTGTACCTTCGTGTCAAAATATTCACTAAATATATAAACCTGAATCGTACCTGCACACAAGGTGGAAATATATATATTAAAATAATAAATAATAGCGCATATACCGTGTGTGTTGAGGAGGAGGAAGGGGGGCGTCAGGCAGGTGCACAGGAATATGGCAGCAGAAAACACGTTCCATGAAACGGCTTCAGGAAATAATTCATAAAAATGTCGACTCGACCTAATTTTGGGGTGCGGAAAAATGGCTGGTATAATAACCCCGAGAGGTTTTTACGACGAGGAGGCCGAGTGCGAATCGCGATTTCACGTGGAAAACGCGATCGACGTAAAAAAGCTCTGTTCGTGCCAGAAAGCAACTGCGAATAATAGCCACGTAGTAAACAATAAGAGGCCGAGACGGTCAGTAATTAAAAAACGACGTTAAATTATTATTATTATTATTATTATTATCGCGTATATTACACGACGACGTCACGGCGGCGGTGGCGGTGTGCTACTATATACTTTTGAGTTCTTAATCGTCTCGACGTCCACAATAAACAACCCGTTATTCGCGGCAGCGGTGGAAAAATTATTATTATTTCGAGCCCGCACACGCGCTGCAGCAGAGAACTATTAAATCTTCACGGGGCTCATGCACGGCGGCGTATGATATAAATATTTGTGCTTTTGTGTGTGTGTGTGTGTGTGTAGGATGCCGCTTTAGCAGTAACGTCTTCGGTATAATGTCGACCTCAATGGGTATAAAATATATGTATAATAGCGGCGGCACGGGGGCGAGGTCGTATATTTATTTTATTGGGTGCTTTGAGAAAATAGGAGATTTCAACACGCGCGCACCAGGAGGAAAAAAATAAAGAAATATACAGTGGCCGCGTGTGTGTAAAATTGAATTTCGCGAAAATAATAATAATAAGAACGAGAACGAGAATGAGTAGAAACCCCGCGTTTGGATAGACATATATACATTATTATTATTGCGGTGCATAGGGCGAAACGGGCGCACATGGCGCACGGGGGACGAACAAATTATTACTCATATATGTACACGCGTATATGTGCGTTTATTTATTTTTTTCGGCAAGGCCGTTCGTATAATATTCGGCCCGGCTGCGTCTTCGCCGGCTTTTCGGATTTTTGTTGACGCCGACGTGGCGCGATATGTGTTTTTACGAAACAAACAATAGTCGCGCAGCCTTCGTCAGCCCGCAGTGACGCCTAGCTAATTTGACGACCATTGTCTTGCCGTCGGTCAATAACAGTTCATTATTATATATCGCAGGAGCGTGTGTGTGTGTGTGTGTGTGTGTGTGGTGTGTGTGTGTGTGGTGTGTGTGTGTGTGCGTGTGTGTGTGTGTGTGTGTGTGTGTGTGTGTGTGTGTGTGTGTGTGCGCGCGCGTTCGTGGGTTTTCACAGAGTGCAATTTTCCTACTCGGGCCACTTTCATCTCCCCACTGCACTGCTCCAATCCCAGAAGTGGTCGTTGGTCGGATTTCGACACAGAAATATTGAAATCCACTTTGTTTAAAACTACCGGGTACTACAGAAATACCTTTTATAAAAAAAAAATGTTAATACGTATTTAAGGTACGCCATACACAATATATATTATATACATTAGTATTATATTGTGGCATGTGCCATCCTCACAGGGGTGTAGGTCGACTTCAAAATCATATAATACACAGAGAGATTTATTTTTTCATAATTTGAATGCATTGCAACACATAAAAATAAAAACAGTAATAGAATATAATTCATAAATAATTATTAAACAACGATAGATCGTTTAAATATTATATTAAATACACAAATTAAATTTATGGTTAATTAATTTTACTGGGAATTATTTGATAAATCTTTTCCTCTCCCCTCCCACCATAAGTCGCCCAATTACTGCCTAGGAATAATAACGATTTTCGTTTATTAGTAATGTAATTGGGAACGTTTGCGAGAATCGGTATCATCCTGAACGGTCTGAACGCCATAATATAATATAATAGTAGGTACATAAATGTATGAATGTTCATGTTTTACGAGTCATATAGTCATATATAGTAATATTAAACTGACCGGAATGATATCGTGACGTGACATACTGTGCGCGTTCGTTTGGACATTAGGTAAAAATTCCGTTATTCAAAATCTTATAAATGCCTATGAAAATTGTAAAACCATTTTATTATTATTTATTAACTGTAGTCCGCGCTCTATAGGACGTGTAGTATTGATCATACTTACACATATTCCATAGGTAGGTCAATACGCAGATATTTTGTTGTATTTACCAGAACTTTTAAACAATAATGGTTTTATAATGTATACCAAGGTACTATTGCTGAAAACATTATGCGATTATATTGTCTATTACGATTTACAAACATTATTTTATTTATTACAGCCATTTAACTTTCGTAGTTACGTATTTTTTTATAAAGGAAGAATAAAATACAATTGTATTTCTCCTAATGATTAACATACAAGATTCGAGTAATAATAAAACATAAAATGGAACAATTTAAATAAAATAATAAACTTTGTATATTATTTAAGTACACAATAATATACATCAATACTGTTCAGAGTTACATACTTACATGCAATATTCAAATTAAAAAATAAATTGTATCTTTTTCTATATAATATATATACATTTTTAGACGATGCTATTAAACATTATGAAATAAACTGAAAATATATTCTTTAATTTTATTTACAGTGTATAACTTTTATTATTAAAATAAACAAAATCCATATTTTATAGATCACATCGCGTCATCGTGGTTTAAGCATGGATTGAAACCAAAACGATGATATATACTTACCAGTTACCCACTATATCATTAACAGTACTACTAAAATATTATAACCGAATGATTTATGAAAACTAGTTTAAAAGAAAAAAAACTTATGCGTTCGACCTGTTTGGGGAAAACGCAATATTTTTATTTAGGAAATACCGTTTTTTTGGGGGATCGAGTGAAAAAAAAGTCTTCCGAACGACTGCAACTTTTAGAGATATAAAAACGCGACGGTGTTTTTTTATTGCATTAAATGGCTTGAAAGCCGTATTTTTTAAGTTGTATTTGTTTTGTTTTTCTTAGGTTTTTATTTTGAAAAAATAATAATATGTAAAGAAGCCCGGGTCTCCTAGGAATTTTGGGTGCCTTCACATTCGTTTCACCACGGCGACAGTGTTGTCTCAAGGCCGACAAAAGTTAATAGTATTTTAAATTCAGTAACTTTTCCGAAATTCTCTAGAGCTTAATATCTTACCATTTTGATTATCAACTATTCACTCTTTGTTTGCAGCGTTTACAATCCTACCTACCTAGCAAAACTTTTACACACTACTAAAACAATGCAGTAGAACTTTTCTCATGAGCAAGTGAGTGACTTTCAAATATTGATATTTAATAACACCATCTTACCTACATTGTGTACTTAAATTATATTAAAGTTTTTGTCACCTGGGCGCACATCTTCACAATTATTTTTAAAAAGTGTTCATTGTACCAAAAAAATAAATGAATTATATTATATTCGAATTATGTCAAAGAGGTAAGACTTATAAAATAATATTATAAGTTATAACATAAATGCGTACCTTTTACGGCGTTTAATTTGTTTCCGACCACTTGCTTTGCCACAAAAGCCGCCATTATGCTTCAATGCTTCTGTAACAAAAGATAAAATAATCTGTTAAGTACTTGGAAAAAAATTATAACAAAATCGATTTCACACTATGGCGATCATCGTAGGTTATTTTGCTCATTCAGTGAATTCAAACGTTGATAGTTATTTTCTTATAACAATTCAACATAAAGTAAGCCAAATTACGGTTTTAAAAAGCCCAAGTAAAATAAATAAAACACATTTTTATCAGAATAAAAATACAATGTAACTACTCAACCACTCTAAATAAAAGGTAATTTAATAAGTCTCGGAATAAAAATAATAATTTTATATCGTAAATGGCTTAATTTTATGATGTCATATACTTATATTAAACATAAAATAAAATAAAAATGTACACGTTTTTGTGTGATACAAACAATTAATATTGCGTATGCTTTGTGCCACTAGGAACACGAATGTGGAACAAATCAAATTGAACACAATAAATTATAATAAATGACTTAATAAATATAATATAATTATAATTAATACTTTCTCCCATGTCGTCATGTATGTACTTATTTCAGTTCATTGTTCGTCTAATTTACCTATTGTGCTATGATTAATATATCGATCGTACTATCGTAGTTAATATTATTGCAAATAAAAAATAAAAATTAGTGGTAACTCTCTGCTGTACATGGTGTCAGAGAGTTATTGTGGAAGATGTGTTAAATTGCTGTGTACGAAAACCGATTCAGAGCGAAGATGGACTGTCCGTCTATAATATTACCAAGTATTTTTGGTGATATTATTTTGATTCAAGTAATTTATTTTTCTACTAAACATCAGTAGGTTAAATTAATTTTGGCCTAAAAAATTGCATTTAAAAATGTCATTGTGTGTAGTGTGTATAAAATATAATAAAATAAGCTAAAAGTTTCATATACCCACGAATAATATTTTTTTTAAATTATAACAAAATAACCAAAACCGTTATTCTTGGTTTTAATATGTAATTTCGTCAAAATTCAAACTTAAAATCTTTGTAAAAAAAACTGTGTATATATATTTTTTTTGCTTACATTATTAACTATTTATAAGAATCCTTCTTATACATTTTCAATTCTTAGCTATAAAAATTCAACATTTTATAATTTTTTAACTATAAACAAATTTGAAAATTTGAAATTTCGATAAATCTTGTCAAAATTTAAATTTAAATATTTTAAAATAAAAACTAAGTTTAGAGATCTTTAATGTTTCTCAACTTATATTATAACTACTTATGAGGAACCTTATATTAATTTTTCAAGCTTTTTGAAATACAATTGTATTGACATTTATAGAAAAAAAATTTAAAAATGTACTCAAAACGAGCCAACATTAGTATCAAATTTAGATGAACATAAAAAAAAATCAATATTATATTAAAATAATCTCAGTTTTTGAGATTAAATCATTGTTTGTTTTTACTTTTGACCCCCCAAAGTAGGTACCAGTTTTTAATTTCTCTCTAAAAAAGATGTTGAAGTTAAAAATTGAACCATTCGAAACGTGATGATGACAGGCACAAAAAAAAAACATACATCATTGTAAAATCAATACAGTCATCACTCCTCTCAGAATTTAAAATGTATAATAATAATATTTTATATTGAAAACTATCGATGAAAATACTAATTGCACCGCAGTCACAGTGATATATAAATACATTATGTATATTACCTGAGGTTGAAAAATATAGGTAAATGTCAAAATATATTATTGATAAATATAGTATAATAATATATATTTATTATATATATTATATTCCTTTATCGTTTTAATAAGGCAGACCTGCATAGATTTGATAAAACCAATACATTTGAGATTTGTTAGAGCGTAAGTTTATAAGACCGTAGACGGTATAATAATATAGAATTTAATTAGTCCATAAATAAACTCAATAGAAAGACAGTTGATATTCAGTGCGTCTATTTCAAACGAATCATTTGATTTATCTTTGAAAATAAGCTATTCGATAGATATAATAAACTTTATGAGATATGATTTTCCATACTTATATAAGTACACAAATAATATTATAGATCCATTGAAATTGAGACGTTTAGTACATTGTATTATATATATATTGCACGTTCGATATTGAATATCGCTGTGCCATATTTACTGTATTTTTCGCTCGAGGAAAAAACAATTTTGCCCCCTCCCACTAATCCTCCACGTGATATCCTTTGTTTATTTATTTCGATTTATTTTAAATCTATATGTTTAAAAGTTTATTAAATGGATATTTTAAATACTAACTGTACACATAGGTACAACATATTTTATTACCCATAAAATAATAACATAATACGAATACTTATTAGTTATAATAATTTTAAGTTTATATGTACTCAGGATTACTAAGAAGTGAATTTGTTGATCACGCTGTCATGACAATATACATAATATATTGTGATAACATTTTTTATTAAAATAATAAATCATAGTATTTTATTCACAACATAATAATTATGAAAATATTGTCTCCCTTGACGATTTTCACGTATTCAGACCTTCATAAATGCTGTCAACGTGCACAGAAAAATCGATAATAATAAAATATTAAACGTATTTAATATTTAGAGAATATTATCGAAAACAACGTGGTTTTTCTAAAAAATACTATTACATGTATGTTATACTACCAGGTACAATAGGTAGATATAGAGTTACTATATTATATTAATATAATATTTACTGTAGCCGTATCGTGCTTTAAACCGACCGTAATTAAATATAATAACGTTAAAAGATTTATTTATTTTTTTTTACTCTGGAAGAATTTCGTCCGAGATGAAGATGATGGATATAATATTTTATACACGAAAGATGTTCACCGTGACGTCTCGAGGTGGGTTTAACGCGCGCGAGTTTCGAGGGTAAGTGACGACGGCGGTTGAACGTCAGCTCCGAGATTCTACGTCGTCGTACACACGCACATTATTATTTTTATTTCATAAATCGTATATATATATATATATTATATTGCATCTTGTAACCGGAACGACGTGAAACGTGCAGTATACGCCACCCGAACGAAAATATTTATTAAGGAATTTAAGACGTTTTCCGGGAGAACGGCGTGGCGGTGATGCGGCCGTCTAAAAACAGAGCGCTGCTGCTGCAGTTGTCGTACAGTCATTCCGACACTGACTGACGTGTACGCGGCGTTTGCAAAGGGTCGGTCAGTGTTTTTACTTTCTCGAAAGAGTTTTTGTATCTCAATCCGTCTCTCTCTTTGTCTGTCTCTATATCTCTATCTCTCACTCACAAACACACACACACATACACCCTGCAACCACCGCTTCGTCGTCTGCCACCGGAGCCGCCGTGTCGCTTCTCGTGTCAAAAACGTTGACGGGCTGTCTTTCTCGGCCGACCGAACGCACCTCACACATATCATACTATATACGTATTATTCACTCGCGTGTGCACATATTATTTAGGCGAGAGTGGGAAAGATAAGCCAAACGGGATTATCTGTCTGCGGCGGGGGTAAGTGTCGAGGGCACGGGGGTGGGCTAAATAAAATACGTTTGCAAAGTTTCACCGTGAAATATGGTCCACACACTTTCATGTCCGCCGGTAGTTACTATATTATGTATATAAATATTGTACACTTTAACACTCACACACACACACACACACACATACGGTCGGTGTATTATATTATATTATTATATAGTCTGTGTACGAATAGAGTCGGGATAGTGTGTTATTATATTATTTCATATTATATTATATATTATTATTATTATTATACAACTCATACGTTATATCACACACGAAACTTGCGCATTGTGTGTATATGCATCGCACACGAAAATCTGCCCCGAAGGGCGAACGAGACGATATTAACATTTCCGCCGCGACGACAATATACAGTATATTATACTATTATATACGAGTGCGCATTATATTATTGCGACTGTACATATTATTATACCTACATATATTTTGGAGCGTGACGGCCGAAAGTTTGACGATATTACATCAAAATCGCATTTAATAATATTATATCAATTTCATTACATACCTATCTCCTAATAATATTATTTCGACGGAGGCGATTTACCCACGAAGGAAATATAACATCATAATATGATATCGCTTAGCCTCGTCATCGTCGGACGAAATTATATTATTGATGAGTGTGAAATATGGTATAGGTGTCCATTATGATGGGGTTCGTGAGTCGCGACTGTTTGTCTATTTTCCTATTTGGTTTCGGCCAACAGTATAAATAGTTTATTGTAATAGGTAATCGTTTATTTCACGCAGTTTTTCTAGCGCGGAACGATGCTGTGTCTCGAGAGGAAATATCCTAACGATTTACAAGACTCGAATAAGGAAATGTTATGTTCGATAATAATGACGTGAAATCATTGTTTTCTATAAAAATATATATTATTATAGATACTGCATGTCTAACGACGAAGAAAATAACAGAATATATAGGTATTTGTTACAGAACTTATTACATTTACTAATTATTATTATTCGTTATATTGTTATTATGTCTTATAATTGAAACGTCTTCATCGGACCACACTAACGTTGACCCGGACGCCGTGATTTCGATTTTGCATAGCTGAATTTAGCTGTATTCCCAGTTAGACAGACATGTCCTCTGAATCGCTCGAAAATTATTCAAATATGCAAACTCACCATCAGCAACCACACAGACACACACAAACACATGTACATTATAATACTAACCATGACGACCACCATAACCTCTACCACTAATAACATCAAACTGCAACGGCGTTCTAAGTCGACACTTTTCCACCATGACGTCATTATGCGCACATTATACCACCGTTTTCCGCACGCCAAACGTCGTCCTGTATTTGAATTTTCATTTCTCGAAACCTCATATTATAATAAACGCCCGTACATTATTTAATTTTCACCGTCCGTCCCACGTGCGTGGTTCCATGAACTCGACCCCGAGTCTAACACGACGTGTCAAGCTCACTATGACGGCACTCCGTATCTAGGTGAACGAAAACGTACCATTCTCCGACAATAATATACGATTATAATATTATAATTTGCAGGTATAACGATAGTATGTATGAATTATAATGACACAAAATGGAAAACAGCTTGAAAAGGTGAGTACTCTCAAACATTTTTTTTAATAAAAAATAAAATATTTTTACAGAGTTTTTTCACGATTTTTGAAATAACACCTATACCGAAAACTATACGGTTCGATTCAAGGAATACTAGATGGAATTAACCTAACCTGAAATTCTATGAAGAAATATAATTATTTTCTAATTCACCATAATTAAATATGACTACTCTTTGTATAATATTATAATAGTTAGTATATAATTCTTTTTTAAAGGTTTTATCATTTGACAGTAATCGTTATTGTACGACTATATTGACTATAATTTAATATAGTTGTATTATAGAGTTAGAAATTTAGAACAGCCATTTTTATTTACAGATCCTTAAATGTAAAATCTCATCAAGGCTATTCATTAGGAGTAACTGATAGACAATACACTTGCCGCTATCGCACATTAAACGTTCTCGTAATTTAAACCATCGCAATGAATACTAGTAGAAATAATTGCACTAATATTATATGCGTGAAGTTGTCGATAAGTATTGCGCGTGAGAAAAATATTTTTATTTCTAATCTTAATAATCGCTTAGATACATATAATAGCTAGGATTCGTTTAATAGCTATTATATTCTAGAATACAAATTTTAAATTTATGTTAAAAATGACGTATTTGGCATGCAGCAGTGGAGAGTGTTTACGTGACCATACTCCTCACACTATTAACTGTACCTAACCAATCAGCGTCTAGTTGCCCCCCCCCCTCGTGGGTGTGCAGTGTTCGCAAATAACGTTGACGAAATCCGTTCGTCGTCGCTCCGTGCGGTATCAGCTGCCACTGAACATGCGATATTTAAAAATAATATTGTGCGATCGTACAGCAAAATATACGTATAATATCCACGATAGCGTGATATCTGGAACAATATAAAATATAATATACAAATTTTGTCCCGTTCGCTTCTTGGTACCCTGACCGAATCGTGTCGACCGTTCGTCGTTCGAAGTTTCTCCGTCCCTCACCCGCCAGTTATGCGAGCGTGCCATCGTTGTTACGACATAATAATAATAATATAATAATAATAATAATATAATAATAATATTATACTTAACGATCGCGGATCGGGACGAATGCGGATATTTGTAAGTAACGCACGTACGTCACGATTTCAGTAAGTATTGTCGAAATAATAAGTTCTTCCAAAACTATAATGTTCGTCGCTATAATATAGAGTTTTAATTTTCGTTTTTATTTATTTTTACATTTTATTGACGCCCAAAATAAATTGACGAACCACGTGTCTATATAATACAGCGCTGGCTGGTGGCTCGTAAATTATTCATTCCCGTGATTCGCATTCATTGACCAGCGCATGGTGACTATAATGATATTGGCAGTGATGTATTTAGTTTGTCGAATAAAATAGATTAAAACATAATAGTTTTGAAAAAAAACGTACACCGCGTCACTATACGCATCACGAGTCACGACATTTTCGAGCCCATGACATCGATTCAAAATATTTTCAATGCTCAGAACTTTGGCCATATATATATATATAATTTTATTACAGTCAAAACCCTATTGTGGTAAAACGTGTCAAATATATCTCATTATCTGGGTCAATATTATTACGATATTACAATAATATAATATTTAAAACTTTATCTTAAAGTTTCGTAGTCGTTCTCGAGGATGATTTAAACAAAATCTATATTCACTCTATAAATTGTATTTTGATCATTAATTAAGTACATATTGTACCTGTTTATATCGTTACTTTTGTAAAGAATTCGTTTGATGTACTACAGGCATTCGATTCGTTTTCCACAAGTTGACCAAGGTTTGGGACGTAAAATAATTTAAATTCTAAATCGATGATTATAATTCAATGCAGGTGAATTATATATCATTAATTGATAACCAGTGATGACGCAATACTTAAAATATAATACTTCACATATATTTTTCATTTTTGACATCCACGACTACAGGCATGTGTCCCATAATACGGCTATAGTCAGAGATAATTAATATGTGTCTACAAAATATCACAATATTATATTATTATTAAATTCCGTTTATACGACACTAAATCTACGTACATTACGATTTACGAAGTAAATTAATCCAAATCACGTTACTTTTAAAGTATAATAGTTTATTAAGTTAATAATAATGTCAACTTGACTTTAGACGACAGTTAGCATGTCTGAATTTGTCATAAACAATTTTTAATTTAATATGTATTCGCTTGATTAAAAAAAATTATGAATTATTGTGCAACCGTACAAAAAACGTAAACACCATTGATTGTAAAGTGAATAAACCACGGACTTTAAAAAAGTTTTCAAACTTTATAAAATAAGTTTCCCGAATGGTATCCAAGATTTTCAAACAGCAGATGCCAAATACAATAAAACACGAATGGATAGTAATTAACATGTCAAACGAAATTAATTATTAATGTAGATTGAGAACACTTTTTCCAGACTTCGAGTTTAGCTTAATATATTGACGTATATTTTAACAACTAAAAATAAAATGAATAGTATCTGTACTGTATTATTTCATGAAGTGAACACAACAACAATTAATATTCCATTTGTAATTGTTTAATAATATGTCAAAGTTAGTTCATTTAGCTGTTTTAATCAATTTTATGCACGCAACATTATGAACGAATGATGACCACGAACACATTAAGTAAAACAATAAATAATATTTTACACCCCTAAGCTAAATACACAGTCTTGCGCTATTTTAATTGAAAAGTTTTTACTTTTAAAATTCATTTAATATTCAATGTTACAAGATTTCGATATAGGTATACCTGGTAGCCGATATGATTCCAAACACGCCGACGTCGAGTTGAATAGGAGCTGGCGTGGAAAATAATTGTTCAATGATGGCTAATGGCATAATAATATATAGCAGGTATCTGGTATAATATAATAGTATAATATATTTCAACGGTTGAACTTTACGAGTTGTGTCATAAAAACGTAAAAACGCACGCGTAAATCAAAACCATTAAATTCCTATGGCGTCGTAACATAATATATTATATTATACAACAGCGGCAATATATCTCGACACTAGAAACAATCGAGGATATTACCATAATAAAAATGACATAATATTATCTAGCGTCAAATCTATGATACCTTTGGCTGAGAAACCAAAATAATTTAAAGTAGGCATTAAAAATAAAACGATAAAAAACGAATAAAGACGGTAGACCGCAGTAACAATATTATAATAATATAGTACCTACTCGTATAATACAGTGTTAGATAGGTGGCTATTAAAATATTATACTTCACCCGATTACGCATTAGCCCACCACATTTTCCGCATAGCTTTTATTTTTGTCGATAGGTATCTCTTAGGAATATTTTTAATGCATTCGTTTCCGTAACAACTGACCTGTGGACGCACAATATGTGACTTTTTAGTACTATTATTTTTTTTCTACAGCCTTTGGATACTTTTTCCCGACAATTGTTGTGCATAACGTTTTACGTGCGTAGATCTTATCCCTACCCCAATATTATTCTATTTATATGGAAAATAATTATTAGCAAAATATTCAGATAACTAATTTTGAAAAATATATTTGAAAAATTATGATGTACTGTTTTGAATTTGATAGGTTTATACGAGAGAGGCTGTGTGAAGATTTTCTTCAATCTTATTTCTTTTACATAGGACTGGGAAACGATTTGAAAATATTTTCAAATGCAAAATAACTCATTTTCAAATAAATATTGGCCTTAGTGGGAAGGGCCAACTTCACGCACGTTAGTATTTTTTTTAGTAATTCTCAATAATGAACATCTCAGGATCTAAATTTTCGATCACACGGCATCTTGTATAGGCTATTTTGCTACACCGCTGTTAAGAATCCACAATAATAATATTTCGTATTATTTTATTATAACTGTAATTATAGGCAAGTAAAACTTATTAGCAATTTCTTTGAGAAGTTATAATTTATAAAGTTTTCCACTTAACAATGCAAACCGTAACCTATAAAATGGGGCGAAAAATTGCTACCATAAAACGGGTTGTACAGTAAGTAACAGCAAATATTATTACTCAGGTACACAATAATATTTAAATATCTACTTATGTTTACTCGTTAGCAACTCTTCTGATCATTGTTACCTATGATATAATATTATGTATTGATGCATGTAACGATATCGGGAAACTAAAATGGTTCTCTATTTTACCCTCAAAAATAAATTATACGATACAACACGACCACCACGCAACGTGTTCAAAATAAATTAGTACATTATACACTTAAGCTTATAAATCGTAAATATATCATGTATAAATTAATATATTTATATATATTTTTTAAACACCTAACTACGAATTAAGACGCACTTCTTATTATAATTATTTTGTCATGTATCATTGTTGCTTCCAATTATACTTCCTGAAGAGTGTTTTAATATGGAGAGAACATTAAAATATTATTTATAAAAATATAATACTACATTTCGATTATCAGCAGCATAAAACTATTTCATAATATTATTGTTATGGTACCGGCTGCTGTACAACAGGTGATTTCTAGCGAGATAAAGCGTTCGCAAGACTCCTCGTGGCACAAAAGAAATTCGCATAGTTTTCGTGTTATCGTCGATATTGTAGGTACACCATGTGGTGTGTATTTAATTTAAAACATGGATACGTGCTACAGAAAAACATATTTACAAATAATATGAAATCTCTATAAGAACATCAGCGTCAAAATGTATTGGATTTCGTGTAGTGGGGCTATACAATATAATATAATGTACGCAGCGTAGATATACTTCATAATAATATTATTAATATAATGTTCACGTGATGACACTTAAACGTTGTATGACTCTCAAACTGATTTCTTCGATCGAACGTTTTCAAAACCACGAATATTGACATAATAATATAGTGAACGTCATTATGTTATGGTACGTTTAAATAATCACCCATTGTTGTTAAAAGTTAATATTAAATTAAACTGACTAAAACTTGTAACGTCAACGAACTGCAATACTCTAAATACGTTATTTCAGCAGGGTAAAAACTGGGTGCAACAATTATAATATTTTTGACACACAAAGTACCTACTATTATATTATACTGATTCGCTGATCGTTAAACTAGCCGTTTATAGTAAGCACACGAACGTTCTTCTGTAAAATATTTTGGGGTTGGCTGGGTGTAAATTCACGTCTGCTTTTTGTAAAATACTTTTTTTGGGCTGTTATGATTTTCAAATGATCCGCAAAACTATTGACACCAACAAAATATAAATAACTGAAATAACGCACCCGGTGTATGCGTTCTATACCTGTACAACAGTAACGCGGTAAGGTAGTTGATAAACGCGTCTGACGCTGCTGCAGCAGTGCATCCGTGTCACCACCGAATACGAAATATTATAATATGACATTCCACGTGTATATGTAGTTTATTATAATTTACTATAGGCACGATACACGATTTACCTCTGTAAGTAAAGGCCACTGGTGGTGGTTTAGGGCACACACACACAATATAACGCGTCATTTATCGTCGATGGAAATATCCCTGCACCGAGTTCATAATAATAATATAAAATTCACGATTTCAGCCGTAACGAAACGTGGAGGAGGTGGTTTTCGTTTGAAGGGTCTGCGGACACGGAGTGCCTCGCAACGAGATCGGCGGCGCTGTGCGGCTGTCAGGTATAACGGACACGAATAGGCACTCGGCCGAACACGGACCATAACTCTAAAATATTTGAATGGCTCGCCGTGAATTCCTCTGCAAATAAACACATTGAAAATTCACCCCGAACCACTCCTTTAGACGTGAGTGTGTTTGTGTGTATTCAACATCGTCGGGGGCGGAAAAAGTGCGTAACGGCGACCGGATGACGGATGCACGTCATATTATTATTATTGATATTACTGTAACGAGTATATGCGTATATTTTCGGTGACCCAAGACCCAAGACCGGTGGAGGTCGGGTGACGACGACACGAATCAGCACTCACGCTGACGGGCGGACGACGTGAGCATTTAAATCATTTCGAATGTCCACCCCTGTGGCCCTGCGCTCTGCCGAAGCTATTGCGTTCGACCGCGGCTATCCTGCGATATTATAATATTATATATTGTTGAAACGAGGGTGAGAGTCTATAGTATATTATACTATCACTACTGAATTGTATATATAACCACGTTTGAATATTAATAATGTCATGTATATAGTGTTAAGTCCTAGATTCTACGGGCTGATTACAATAAAAATAAAAATATACTGGTAGTATTGGATTATAGCCATTTTTATAGGGTCAAATTATTTGAGGAAAATCGTGAATTATAAATCGCGTATACCTACACTTATTATTGGTTGATGAGAAAAAAAACCAAATCGATCGGGTGACGGACGTGGGGTAGTTTGGTGCTTTCTATTTATTTGATTTTCTTCCCTGGATTGCGTAAGAATCACGCACTCAAAACTACACATATAGTCGGACCGGCCGACGTACTGTCGGACATCCGTCAAGAGCCACTTCCGACAATTGGATAATCATTCTAAAGGAGTAGCGGCAAAACTCCACTGTCTGTGTCATGATTGTCTGGATGTATTGCAGCGAGCCGATGGGGAAAACTGCCTATCAAATTGAGGCAGGGGGCGATATTTGGACGTTTTTCTCGGATCGCCGGATTGGAGTAAATTACATCGCCGACGAGGAAAATTATACACCAAGTAATTTTCTTGGTTCCGAGGGACTTTCGCGTCAGGATGAATCCCTCCAATTGCGGTCTCTCACTCTCGATTTTCACGTATGCTTTTTTGAATACACGTCTCGTGTTATAAGCACAGAGCTTTTGAAACCATGCCAGCTATAACTGTGATACTGTGCGCCATATATTATATTTATTTATACGATAATATCTGGAGGCTGTGTATATTATTATTATATTATTATATTGTATATTATTGAAAATCACGTGCTACCGTTACACGAGTTTATGATATGATATTCCACAGTAACTGTGAATAATATAACGATGTGTACAATAAATTATTTACGAGACACTGCGGGAGGTAATTAAAACCGCGAACGCACGTTAATAAAATATAATAAACGCTTTTTCATTCATCGCAATTATTATTATTTTAATTTTGCACTTAGGTGTATATATGACATACGTATCATCACGTCTAATATACGCGCACACTGGTTTTAATATTAATAATAATAATAATAATAACGTGATTGAACGGAAATATAAATATTATATCATTTCATTTCCGCCAGCTATATATAAGAAGACCGACGACGGCGGTTTGAATTATATCGTATACTGTTGTCAATAAACTCGGAATCTGCCGAGTGGACACAATTTGATTTCCGTCTGTCTGTGAACGGTATGCGCGGCGGTGGCGATCGACTATATAATATTGTAGGTGTGTGCATATATGTATATGTATATATATACACATTACACATTTATATAGTGTCGACACCGATGCGCATTGTGTTCGCGGTCGATAAAGCCAAATCACACTGTGTATTATACTATTATTATACGGTTTATATTATATATTATACGAGACTGATGTCGCGGGGTCGAGATAGTTGTGTAGTCATACGCGGTCACCGGTCGCGTGGTGTTTGCCAATCGTTTCCTCAGACAGAGGTACCAGCAGGATTATACGCCTGACACGGTACGCGTTCGGGATCGGACCGAAAATAATTCCACATAGTTCGTTAAAAGCTACATCGTGCCGGAATTGTGTCTGCAGAAATAATAATATCATCATACACGTGAAAGTAAGTACATTAAAACAGTTGTGCGGGGGGGGGGGGGGAGGTAAAGAAGAAGAAGAGAAGGATTCTTTTATACGCCGCTAAAACAGGCAGGTTGTTGGTCGTTCCGTTTATACGACGAATTTAATGTTTATAAACGCCGCGCGTGTATTAGATGATCTCCGAAGAAATTGGAATGATGGTCTCGCCGCGACGGCGTTAAATGTTTATGACTTTGGCGCCGCGGGTTGTAAATTCGAAACACAGTAATAATAATAACAATATCAACGACGATGCGGGAGAGTCCTCGGAAATTATACGTCTCGATTTATTTTCGGGCCTTTAATATTCGCATTGTATTGCGCGATTTATCTCAATTCAGCATACCTGTGTGACGCGTAAAATATATAACATATGCATACTGTAAACTCTCGTTATGTCGAATCTTAAGGAGAACAAAAAGTGGTTTGAGATCTCAGTAAATTCGAGGTATCAAGTTTTATTAAAATAATTGAATATTTAAAATATTAATATAACAGTGTCCACTATAGCACTTTCCCAACCAGCTATATAGTTGTTCCGAAAACTATAGTCATGTCTTTTCATTCTGCAATTGAAAGCCGACCAATTCAACTGGCTTTACAACTATGTGTAGACTCGAGACTCTCGCGGTGACTACTAATGGTAGTTTCGAGTGGATTTCAATGTGTAGTTCGAGATAACGAACATTTCTACACGGCAAAATTGGACATACGAAGTATATTATATTGTATATATATGGCTGTACATTACCACGTCGTTATTACTCCAAAACGTGAAAATCACTTCAGACAACTACTCTAAACAGTTATGAAAAGCGTCATTTAATTTCTTCACAAATGAAGACGAGCATCCATAATATTATATTATTATTTGTGAGTGTGTCGGGTTGGCCCGGCTCGAGTATATGTCTTTTGTTTTTTATTCTCGCATAGCCTCGGCAATTTTTTTTATTCTTCCGCCACCCATATATAGACACACGCAATAAAATATTATTATATCGCGCACTCAGTTTCGTGTTATTTCCCCCCCTCTCCCCTCACCATATGTGTGTATCCCGTTTTATGTATACGAAGGGATATAGCCGCTACCGTCGACAAGAGAATACGCTCCGAGCTAGCTACTACATCGCGTGTTTTATTTTTTTTTTTCGAGAGGTGAAAGTAGGGAGAGAGAGAGAGAGCGAGAATGAGAGTGAGAAAGCGAGAGTGACGAGAGTGAGAGAGTTTCGGAAAAGAAGGAGAAAAATATTTTGTATATACGCCAGCGCAAAGCCTCGGCTACAATCGGGATGCCTCGCGCAGGTATATACCCGTGAAATTACAACAACATTTTATTATTAAATTGCCCCCGAGACCGTGGATATAATTTACGTGCATTATTAAACTGCGGGATTACGTATTCGCAAACCACCCGGAGCATGGAAATTTTCGACCAAACGGTATACATACTCGAGCGACAGCTAATATAAAATACGGTCTTACGTCCGTTCGATACCGATGTAATGGGACCGCCTCTCGAATTTTTATTTTTCGTCGTTCCACTTTCTAGATCATTATTTTATAATATCATTTATCATATACTGAAGAATTCAGTCTCGGCGATTGGTTAAACGTTAATATTATTATAACCTTAAGTGTTTTTTAGAATATTATATTTTAATGACTACGGTGGCGTCGGGTGGTTGTGATAATACAACCACAACCTCGGGTGGACTGCTACTGCTGCAGTGTAGTAGTCGTCCGTGAATTGTGTACAATTTTATATTATATCAAACCTTAACGCGACTAAAATACACCGTAATAAAAAAACGTTCATGTTATTGGGGTTTGTCATTTGTCTAAACAAAAGAAAACCTACACGCATTATGTCCTATATTTAAAATATTATATAGCAATACGCTGTACCTATAACTATCTGCTAAAAGGTGTTGGGTAACAAAAAGTGACGTGTCGACATTGCCATAATTGTTTCAGAATGTATTCATGGCACATATTATAATGATGATATACGTGTATAATATATATAATATATTATGTATATATAGAGAGTGAGTCAGAGAGAAGCGGGAAGGAATACGGTGGTCTCCCGAGCCCCTTTAAACGTAGCCTTTATGTGATTATTATAAAATCAAAAGATAATATATTTTTTGAATTGGTTTATATCCTTTACACTGTGTTTGTGGGTTTTATAATAAAAGAGAAACTGTTATCACTCATTTTTTTATTTATTCATTTTTTTCGACATTTAAACGGAAGCTCAGTTTTGCATAATAGTTCTTTTTTTCCTAAAAACAATGCCACTGCGATAACAAAGAATCACCGAGACGCATCTGATGACTAAAAAAAAACCCGACAACGAGAAAGAATAGAGCTAGCCATTCACTCCACGAAAAATACAATGTTATCACGGTGTTGGGGTTTAAAATTAATTGAAAATTATCTTTTAAATTGAAATCACATTGAACTATTGGTATACCACTAAAACCTCTGCAAATATCTTTCTCTTACACTATGGTGAATATAATATTATATGTTATAAATATAATATATAGATATTACGTCAGCGATTAACACAACTCAAAGTTGAATAAATAAGTGCCAATGAAAACTAAATTACGGAGACCTCCAAACGTACTCGTTTTCAAACTTTTAATTTAAAATATTACAATCTATCGTGTAACTACAATAGTACAAGCACACGACGACTACGTTGGTGACTTGAGGTTTGAACTTGTTTATTGGTAGAGTTTAGTGACGTATGCAGGAAAGGGTGCGATAGAGGGTCACCATTGAAAGTATTAATATATAGTTATTTTTACAGAACCAAAAGTAACGTATGTTTTTTATAATATAATATAATGTGTAAATAAAAAAATACCAAATTAATTCGAATAAATTGTTTAAATATTTGATAAAACTAAAAATTGAGCAAAACAACAAGAGGTCGTACATTACATTATATTTATATTTCTTTATATTATTTTGTAATATTTGATTTATAATGGTTATAAGCCGTCAAACTCTTGCTAACCACTTTTATACTTGCCCTTCAACGATTATTTTTAATTTTTCCACCGTGCACATCTACACTGGAGCACACATTTTTGACCTCACAAATATTGAAAACTTATTTATATTTTAGAATTGGATGAGAAAAATCCAATGGATTTGTTTTGGTAGATATAAATAAATAAAAAATAATTAACTGCGGAGAAGTGAAATAATGATTCAATAAAGATGCATCTCAAAGAATGAACCAAGGAGAATGTTGGTTGAATTAAAATTTTAAAAGAGAATAATACATTATTTTAAAGTTATGTGTACATTTATATTTATAATTTATATATTTATATAATATTATATAAACACGATTATAAATATTTAGGATCGTGCAACTGCCGGTACTAAAATTATGTTTGCTGCTAAAGCCTAAACCAATCCTGCGCATGCCCTCGTTCGATTTAAATTATTTAAACAAGCCGCCGTGTTCGTTATATCGTATATTATGTACCATCGCGTTTTAGTCGCTGGCTCTGGGAATGACAAATATAAAAAAAACTAATTGAATAGTGTCATCGAAAAAAAATCCCAAGAACACGTGGTTGTTAAATAATGACAATGACAATACACATAACTCTTTTAATTAATAAGCAATTCGCTTCAGAACCTACCCGGTTTATTGTATGTATATAACAAACCCGATGTCCATGTAATGATAATAATACGATTCAAAGCTACCTACGTATATTCACCGTTGCGTTGGGGTATATATCCGTTCAAAAAAATAATTATCAAAAGTGGATTTTTATAATGGTATTGAACGAAGGAGTCTTTAATTATTATAAAGACCGGTCGTTATATAGGTCTATTTTGTGTATTGTCAGCACAATAAGCTATTTCGAGTTGTCGACGTGTGTGTGTAAGTATATAGTAAGTATATATCCTCTTGCGTTCGGATTCTGCACTGTCGGCAATTTCTCACCCGCACACCTACTCGACTACGTATCCATAATGTTTTCCTTATATTAATTAGCGAAACAGAAGATAAACATAGACGCACGCGTCCAACATGTTAATGCGTACCGCTATGAAAATCATCATATATTATATTCCTATATATATTATGAATGTACACATGTACAATATGACGTACGAGAATACGTTGTTTTATTTTGTATTCCATGCTCGTACGATACGATATGTTATATTATATAATATTATTATTAATAGATGAAAATCAATTTTCCCTTACTACAAGCGTCGGATTTATAGGGAAATGTTGACGCGCAAAGAGGGCCCGCGGAGAACTTTTGCCGCAAATGATTTATTATGCGTTTGAGAATGCAAAAAAAACAAAACCTTCATATTTAACCGTAGGTACGAATATTATTATTTCACGGGTCAAAATTATATCTGCCACTGCGGTGTGCGGTATATGAAAGACAAAAGGCCAAAATATGATAATAATTAGTAAAATTTTCCGGCAGAATTACTGCTGCTGTCCTGTACTGTAGGTGGAAGCGTATAGATTATATACTATACAGTGTAACGTCTTCGGGACCGACCGTGTATTGTTGTCGTTTTTTTTTTTGAACGAGAAGAAAAAGCGAAATGCATTATTATTTAATAAGAATTATTGTGCGTATTATATGCGAGATGTATTGAGCAGTTTGAGCAATTCAATTGCTAGTGTAAGACGAGATCTGAATATAACACACAACGACGGCGATAATATTAACTCGCATTCACGCAAGACGTTTTACAAAATGGGTTTCGAGCATTTTTTATTTTATTACTCGACCGAAGGGATATCATTGAAACGCTATTAAAGCCTATACACAATAATATGCCCATCATAGTACAAATTGTTTTATATTTATTTTTCTTCGCAGAGTTTAAGACGAGAATTGTTTGTATTGTGCGTATACATATATATATATATATTATAATATAGGTATACTTAAACATTTTTAATACTCACGCGTCGCGTAGTTACTGAACATTATAGTCGCAATAAAAAATAATTTCAAAAACATCTGTTTGTAAAAAGTTTTAATGAGAAAGATAATATATATCCTTATCTATATAGTTCTTAAGTGTATTCGAGTACTAAATAATTTATTATACTTAATGGTATATGAACTATGATAAAAATAACTTGTTTAACTGTTTAAGCACACTACGCAAAAAAAACTATTTAAAACCTTTTCAAGCAACTTTGAAACTAAAATCGGCCAATTCAATAGGATACGGTTCAATGTTCATAAATTTAGTGTATTTAATTTTAGGGATTTGTCATGGACAATAAAAAGGTTTCCACTTATTAGGACCAAGGACTAAGGAACGGGTTATAGAATTAAATAAAAAAATAAAAAATTTACTAACTGACCGAACGGTGCTTTAGAAAATGATCTTTAATGGACGCAATATCGTATTTTACTAAACTACTATAAAGGTTAATCGATCATAACGCAATAATATTACAATACCATTATATAATAATATAATATAATATTGACTAGAGGTCGATTTTATTGCTCGGTGGTGGAGTGCATTTTATATATTGTTTTTGCTGTCGAGTAGAAAATCTAACGAAGCACATAAATAGTATATAGCGACGTTGTAATGTGTGCCGATATGTGATGTAAAAAATAAAATAATAACAATAAAATACGACTGTATATAGTATACACTTTCGTACCGATAACGCAGTACGTATTCTTCTTGCTGTATTATTGTTTGAAAAGAAAAAAAACACTAGAGTGAGTCAGATATTCCAAAAAATTATATTATTATTATGCCTCTCGGGCGGGCGCATAATCTTGTATATAATAAAATATCATATAAAATAGAACGCACAAAGGACATGATATTCAACTTCGTCATCGTCGTCGTCGTCGTCGTCTGCAAAAGAAAAACGCCTTTGGTCCTCATAACGAAATAGGTCGTCGTTGTCGTCGGCGACGCTCGTGTAACGCGTACATAATATTTATTATAATTTTGATGAAAACTTCCACTCAAAATATTTATTATATGCGCAGAGGCATACACGGCGCGAATTTCCCGGAGGCTAAACGAGAAGTACTGTACAGTATGTAAGGTAAAGAGTCATGTGTGTGTGTGTGTGTGTGTGTGTTTATTATATGGTTTACGCTGGAAAAACCCATTAAGTCACACGACAGCGAATATATGACGTTTTATACACCTACCGTGTGTAGTTAGGTAGGTACCTCACCTCTCCTCTCCTCACCTCGCGTCACACTTCAAATGAGTTCATGCTAAACACGCGTGTACACAACCGATTCCCTATGCGCTCTATGACCTACGCCCTCCCCCCTCCCCCGTCGTCACGACAAAGGCACCTTTTTCAGCGCAAAGTAGCCTTTATATAATATTTATTTTGTGAAAAACTACAGTTAATTACACGATCATCGACATTATATTATACGAAATTATATTAGGTATATACATTATAATTCAGTCAAGACTGCGCACATATTATTACAGTAGTTATATTGTAATTAAACTACGTACATGAAAGTATACACCTACCGTTCAATGTGCACAATTTTAAGTGTACCGGAATACGGTTATATTATTATGTTATACAGTCGCATTTTATTATAATATACTTGTTAATTATTCAAGTTTATAAAAACTAATTTTTTTTTTCGAGACATACAAATTTTCAATAATTATTCGTATATTATATTACATAATAGCCTTTAAAATACAACTACAACAAAATTTTCTTTATAAATATGCCTTTTAATTTTCTCGGAAGGTAGTATATTTTGGTGCAGGTACATTCAACCCAACGGTACCTAACCCCGTTTAATTAATTTAAAAAAAAAAAATCATTTTTTTGTCAAATAAGCATCACCCTTCCGTGTATACGCCACGCAATATTGTGTAGTTAGTAGCTAGTAGTAGGTACTCTGCAATTTCGCTGAAAGTGAAATAATCGGAGCAAAGGAAAAGAATATAATATACTGCGGCGTATATCTCGAAGCTGTATTCTAGGCGACGAACCCCGGTTGACGTGGTGGTGGTAAGAGGAGGGTTAGAGAGGAGCAAAATAAAATATCCATGAGCCACCGAGTAGGGAAAAAACAACGATATCGTTACAAAATAAAATCATAATATTATTATACACAACTAGCAATGTGAAATTATTAATGAATATTTTGAAAATAAAAAAAACCTTTCAAAGAGACCTTTGAACTATATACGTTTATGTCACGTGTATAATATTGCTTCTATAATTGCTTGAAGAATAAATTTAAAAAAATGTCTAACCTCCAATCAAACATATCAATTTTTGAAACTACGGTTAAATTTGAGATACACGCAACCCACGTATATTATAATAACATTATAAATAATTGTAATTGAAAAATAAAATGTGACGTAGAATAATGGTTAGGTACATATAACAATATTATAATACCACGTGGTACTCGAGTTCGAATGCATAAAGAAAATATTATGCATTTTTGATTCGAACCCGTCAGAAATCGTATCATATAATATGGTATATAAATAAAGTTTTTTTATTAAATAAATAAATAAATATTTCATGATAATATTATCTAATAACAAAAATCTGAGACAGATGAAAAGAGCGATGGCCGTGTACGTAAAAATAATATATAATATTATAGGTAGGTAGGTAGGTAGGTACTAACATAATAATATATTACGCGTTCAACACTGAGGTAACTTAATGATTTATCGTCACAGTAAATTGATAATAATAACACGACGCGTACTTAGATATTGTTATTGGCATCAAATATTTGAGCGATAAAATATTAATTATCACTTGCATGTAAAAGGCGTGCGACAGCGCGTAAAATCGTTTTTGAACGTAATGAGTTTTTGTCCTATACCGTGCCTACAGCTTTTACAACTGCCGCTAAACACTAGAGGCGTATTTACGGAGAGGTGCTCTGCCAGGTTTCATTCCCTTTGTAAACCTCCCCAACAGAAATCTTAAAACTTATTAACACAATATGACGTTAATATTGTACAGTATAATATATCCTGTTCCAAATAAGAATCCACCAGGCAGGCATGGGAAAACCCAGTTTTGCTAAGTAAATCTGGTGTTTTCTTATTTGGAACGGGATTTAATAATTATAATAGGTGCATACTTTTTTTTGAAAATTGTCATTTAATATTAATAATACAATAAATATTGAAATTATTATAATACCATCTATGTTTTCATTTGAGTTTTGTGATAATATAGATTACAATATTATGTTGGTCGTATATTATTTATATTATAATATTAAACATAGGATGCTATAAAAAAAATGTATTATAATAATTAAACGATTTATTAATACCTACAAAAACCCACGTGGAATTACTGTCGCTGGAAAACTATCCTTCCACCGATTAAATATTGATAATTACGCCGATATATACAATACTGTACACTAAACAGTATAACTACTTAATACCTTTATTCTACATACAACGGGCGAAGCGTTTCAAACTTTGACAGTAGACTGTAGACTACTATTAAGTACGGTAAATATTACAATAATAATAATATTGCAGTAGTAGTGAGCACTTTGTAATTCCGACGATTTAACTGCATAATACTCCCATACATACAGTTATATAGTTATATTATACGTTGTACCGTTAGAGCATTAGTGAAGTGGAACTTAAAATTATATCTAATAGTGTTTTGAGATAATCGGGCTTAAAGATGTTGTACAATAAATGATTTAAATTTTAATGCAATTATTGCATTGTTAAAATATACGACCATGAGTGGTAAATCAAAAATTATTTTTAATCCAATCTCATGGTTTGGATTACCTAGGTTTCATATATTATATAATATACAATATATGAAAAGAAATATATGAGTGCATTGTCAAGATATTTTGATAATTGTCGAAGTAGGTTACCAGTTGATGTTCTGATATGGCATAATATTATAATTATCAGTGGCGTAAAAAGGAGTGGCGAGGGCAAAGGATCCACGGCCGTAGTTTCAATTTCTTACTGGCTTCTTTAACGGTTTACTGGTACATCTGTGATAATTTGGTATGTAATTAATATAATGATGCTGTGTTAATCATGCGTGGAGTCACAGATGACATATTATTTGTGTGCATTGTGTGCGCAGACTGTGAACGGATAGACTATAATAGACTGGAGTAATATAGGTGGTTTGTAACGAATGGCGATAGAAATCGTTTAAATTGCATATTAAGTTTTTTATCACCCCCCCCCCCTCCACCCATTTAGAAATCCCGGCTACGCCATTGATAATTTACACCATGGAAAAACCGTTAGACGAAAACCATAAGTTGTGCTGAAAAACGTACAGGGTACCTATCATGTTTCGAAAAAATAAATCGATACCGTTGTATTACTATTATTATTGTTGTTGTTGCGATATTTTGTTTTCGTGAAAAACCTCGACGGGCGCAGTGGTTGTACATGCGCTCGAGCCATGTTCGTCGACGTCGCAGACACGCATTAGGTACGCGTTATGATTACATAACAGAATGTGGTGATGGAAACGTGATGCCATCCTCGCGACTTTTGTTATCCATTTATCTTTATACCTGTGTATACACAGACGGGCTCTCCGAACGAACGCTGTTTTATTTATTACCCGAAAAAATTGTTGTTGTTCTGATTATTGTTATACGGCTCGCATCGCATATCGTGTGTGTGTGTGTGTGTGTGTGTGTGTATACGTTTGTATTGGATATGATACGCGTGTTGGGTGCGCGTAATACGTAACCATTAAAAACGTGAATAAGCTATTCGACGGAGAAAATCTCATTTATTTCCCGACAGCGGGGGGGGGGGGTGCACACATCTGCAGCCACCACTGAATTTTCTACCTTCCCATACGCACGCACGCGATGAGGTGTCAAGTTTAATGAAGCGAGATTGTCGTCGTAGTCGTCGAAAAAGACATATACGAGTGCTGCAACAGCGGTGGCGGCTAAAGGAAGTACGAGAAAAACGAAAAATACGAGAAAAATTCGAGGGCCCTCAAACGCCGCACGTGAGACACATTTTCCCGCTATAATAGTAGCGTGTGTGTGCGTGTGCATTTTACACTTTTTTTATTCGGACGGTCGCATTATTAAAACGTGTCTCCGCCCCTGTGGCGTGAGCTACTTCCGGTGACGTTTAGTCGACTCTTATACCCACACAATATCATCTACTATGTGACATCGCCACCGCTATTATAATGGCAATATATAATATATACCATACACGACTTCACTTTATATACTATAACGAACCTACGCACCTACTTATGAAGAATAAAACTACTATAATATTCTTATATTATATGTAATGTATATATATGTATATTACGTTCACAGCTATTTTGTTATTATTTGTATTATTACTCCATAATATATAGTACCTTTTATATAATAAGATAATAATATATCTATAAATGCATAATTATTATTCATTATTCGTTTTAGTTATGTACGAACATTAATAAGCAATGCATCGTATGGCGAAACTTAAACACAGCAAAAACCTGGCTAGACAGAAACGCTCTTTAATCTACATCATAGTTTATCAATACAGTATAATAAAATATTATTGTAATCATATTACTTACATAAAATTTTAAATAAATAACAAAACATAATATACAATTAACGTCCACTAATTATACAAATAAACGGTGGTGTTTATGATATTTTTTATAATATTGTTTTATCGCCTAATGTGTAGTATTAAAAATAGTAGTTTTAAGGGGTGGCTAAACAAAACATAAACCCCAATTATTTCCAGAATAATCGTTTTATCAGAACTATCCAACTTGTCCTTCGTAAAAAATTCTCAAATCTGTTTTTAATTGTTGTTAAGATCAATGATTTATATTTTAAGTTTTAAATTCTTATTTTCCCAAGTTATCGTAGTTTTTTTACATCTTTGAGTTGTTTAAAGTAAGGAAAATTTAATAAAACCTTAAGAAACTTGGCCAATGATTCATATCTACTATAATACACCAACGTAAGTGCTTTAAAACTTTAATGAAGAAAGAGAATCGCTTAAAAAGTGATTAATTTAAATAAAAAATATAATCGAATTTTTAACGTTATACTATAGTTATAATTTTAGTGTGTAAGTATATAATATACAATACTTGACAAAATGTTCTTTTATTGTGGTGGAAAATTGTATTGATTAAAGTAACGATTTACCACATGACTCGTTTAAATAGATAAATAAAATTGTAGGCACATATTTAATATTATCTTTTAGCGTTTATTCGAATATTGTTCTATTTCAAATAATATACGGTATGACTATTGTAAATTATTATGTTTTATTAAATTTTTACCATTAAATTTAACGTACTATAAACAATTATAATGTATAATAATTTATTATAATAAATAATAATTGATATCGCAAAGTGCTGCAGTCGACGTCTGACGGGAAATCGCGGCGATTGTCTGCGGACTTTTATCCCTTTTTAAATACCAGCACAAAGAAAATGATCGAATAACCTAGGCGGAAAGAACTAACAGCAGCGAAAAGGTATGTCGCAAATTCATAACACAGCACACCGGCGGTGATGGAGCGTTGGTCGACTGCAAAGATGGTTACCGACATATATTATTCGGTCCGGTTTTTTTTTTTATTGTTTATTTATTTGGTAGCAGAAACGTTTTTATGATGTATTTTTCATTTCCCTTTTCACGGGGGACCTTGTTGTTTTCTGCAACCACGGGCGGCCATCGTTACAGCGTTTCGTTTAAACGACGAGTTAACCTATACAATAATGCTGCGTAAATACACTACACAACATATACACCCTACGCACACCACTAACACACTAGTCTTACACGATTGACAGACACATTTTTTAACTGAAAAACAATGGAGCGAAATAATTTATAGCTGCACACCGGAACGAGAATGGCGACGCATCCGGCGGTTAAAGACGACAGAGGCACCGCGTGGATGGCCGAGAGGCAATAATACATCCTCAGAAACGTCACGTACATTATGCACTAGTCTTCGGGCCACACGAAAATGTCTCTGGACTTTTGAGAGCGCATTAAACTGCTCGAGGACCTCCCCCCACCGTTACCACGGTCACTACACCTTCGTTCCACCGCAACACTCATCACCGGTAAACACACATATACACGCTCCAGTACCTATAGCGCTTAGGTGGATTGAATCCTCGGGCCGCACTACCACACCACGACCCCCCCCCTAAAACCCTTGCATTCGATCATCTCACCGTCCGCGGTAAAGGCATGTCCTTCACCGTGACCGGCTGTCACCGCTCACGTATCCTTTAATCTCGAAAAGTATAATGCGCGCATACGACCGCACTATAAGGATTATCCGCGGCGGTATCGACACGACCTTTTGACCTCGTTAAATGAGAAAAACGCTCGTGTCAACTGTCATAAGCGTATGTATGTATGACGAGAGATACTACAGGTATGTTATAGGTCACTTAGATGTGTGCAGGATATTATTATATCACTGTTATACATCGTATTTATTATTATAATGGCGTGATACTGCACCGAAAGCAGTTTCGCGGAATCACGAGTTATCCGAAAACGTCTAAAAAAAGCATCGGAATAATAAAAAAAAAAAGATATAAAATAATATGTATAGAGTACGTAGGTACACCTATTATGGGTACACGTGTTTCGCAACTGTCGAGATTTTTTAACAATATAATAAGGATCACTACCAAACAACACGTAATTCTACCCACAAACTCACATAGGCACCTAAAATAATAGGTACATAATGAGCGTTGAAATTGTTTTGTTTTGTTGACCCGTTGTCCGTACATCCGTTATAGATCGAGTTATTCATAACAGTTTTCTTAATATTATGTTTGCTGAATTTAATTTTTTCTCTACTACCGCTTCTATTAATATCTACTATTGCGCAAAATACATATACCTCAAAATAGTCTGACCGAAGAAAATTACTGACATTAAATTGTTATGACTCATAAGTCGATACGACGTACACGCGTGTTACATTAGAAATATTAATAAAAACTTTACCAATACTTTTATTCTGCAGATATAAAAATAAGGACGTATTTAATATATATGATGTTGTTAAATCTTTTTCCAAATTTGACTTTTATCGTGGTTAGGAAACTTGATTAATCTTTGATAGGTACATTTTAAGTAATATTAATTCGGAACTTTGTAAATATATATTTTTAACTCAAGACTTAAACATTTTAATTTTTTAGAATTTTCACCATTATAAACTTTAATGAAGTTCCAAGTTTGAATAAAACGTTTTGTTTTATTTCATGTTAAATATAATATTTGTGCATAATATAACTATTAAACATTAGGAAAAAAATCAAAAACCAATAAATTGCCCATTCAGAAAACGAAAAATAATGACCGTCACCTCACAAGAAAATGGTTTCTGATAAGCTCAATTTTAGGTCAATGTATGCCGCCGGCCGCCATTTGTTTTATCAACATGGTTGTCCCAGGAAAATTTATCAAACTACCTAAACAACATTTTATAATTGCATTTGGAACCTCTTCCGTCCAAACATCCTTTGGTTTTACAGGGGTTATACTCGTACCGACGAAATTCCCCACATAACGGGGTGTTTATTTAATTTTGTGGCAGACTTAATTTGGTTTGAAAACTAACACAAGTGAAGTCGACGAACACTGTGCATGCTGTATACGGCAAAAGGACTGGTGCACGTTTTAAGTGCCATAAAACCTATGGTAGTATTTCGTTATTAAAATGTCGTAATGGAATAGTTGGAAATTAGCAAACTAAATGTGTCGCTATAAACTGAATTTAACAAGCATTAGAAACAAATGGTAATGTACGTTTTGTTTAATTGACCAGCGCGTTGTATGCACACTCATTTGGACTATGGATTGAACTACACGTTAATGGTTGGCTAAAACCCCGAGAGAAAGCCGAATAATAGTTCCACATTTGTAGGCTCAAAATAAGTATAAATCCGTTTAATTTGCAATACGATAAACAGAAATAAAAAAAAACCTGTGAATTAATGTATACAATTAAATTATAAGCAATTCGAGTTTATAAAGATAAAAAATCGAATAATAAAATTATACCTACCTACGAATCTCGTCATTGGTATTAAGGTTGATCCCACCCAGTTTGTACGGTAAAATTAAAGGTACAAAATACATGATGATTATTGATTCAACTCACAATCTACTCACTACGTATAATATAAATTTTTTCGGTTAGTTATTCACATAATAATATAATAGTGACGACCAGTGGCTCCGTTTTTGACTGCCAAATAAGATAAATGCCTTAGATAATTTTTATAGTTTATAGGACATTGATGATATTACCTATGGATTGAGACTTTATAATTATTTTATATATTAATTTATATATATACTTTGTACTGCAGTCGTTTAAAAACAAGCTTGCGGCATTGGTGATAAAGATCAATTGAAATGTATACGATATAATAAAAATATGTTGACGCGACCGCTTCGATTTTGTAGGTTCCTTTTATCACAACGCGAAAAAAAGCAGACTATGAAATTACATTACATCAACACACACACACACACACACACACTTCGGGATGTTACAAGCCACGCTTATTGAGTACGAGTTGAATTCTTCATTATTTTGAATTGGCTGGAGCAATATTATACAATTTCCCTATATTTTGTGTCTACAGTGTGTGTGTTTGTGTGTATGTGACGAAGGGAGGAAGATTGGACAATAGAATTGGAGTTTGTCTGAAGATGTCTGTCAGATGAAAACTCACAATGACCATAACGTTTTAATGCACAAACCGTGTCCCAAGTCTAATGGACTCTGGCCGACGCCGTCGTCACGACCGCTCTGGGACACTTCGTAATTAGCCACGGTAACGTGTGTATGTGCTTTCGTGTGTTTCGAATTATTGACATTGTGATATTTTATATAAGTATGGCGGTGTATTCTTGTCTAGTTGCGTCATTAAATATATAAAATGTATTATACGCATTAATAATGTGACGTGATGGAGGCAAAAGGCGCGTGTATAATAAATATTATATATTATAATACATGTATTTATCGAAGGCAAAAATTGTAATAGATTTTTATTTTTCAATGAAAATCAAATCATCGAGTTGCAGCAAATAACTAGATTTTTAAACATGAGATAATACTGTAATTGTATAAGACTTGGATAATCGAGTTTTCTAATGCTTAAAAAAAAAGACAATAATCAAATAATATCCGTCAACTTTTCACGTTAAAGTTTTAATTACAATTATTAGATTTTCTCAATATTTAATTTTCAAACCACTTTTTTATAATATACTCAGCTCTTCGGCAATTAACTTGAAAAATGTAAAAATTAAGTTACTATAAAAATGTAGCGATTTATTATTAAGTCATCAAACCCGATTTTATACATTATGAATTTAATTTAAGGATTTAATTTTGTCATGAATAAAAATGCAAGTACATTTATAAAAGAATATTAATATTACAGTCATTCCCTTGTAGAATTCCATGACGGTAGTATTATTTAAATATTGTGTATACACTTAAGAGCTGGATTTTGATATAAATATTAAGCTATCATTACATAGTTTTATTTACAAGTATAATATAAATGAACGACATGACAAAAGAACTCAAACGTTGAAATGCTAAGCGTGGGCCTACTGAATAAAACTAAAACTTTATAATTATAAATATAAACCAGTATATTATACTTAATGGTTAGGTTAGTAACTATATACAAGGTAATTTAAATGAAAAAATTGAAAACCACAGTGAAGTGCTTTTACCATTGTATTCGGTTCCCGAAACAACCCTTAAGCAGTTAAGCATATTATATTTAAGGGTAATTTATATAAAAATGCACATATGACACGTCATATATGCGTCATATGGGGTTTATGTAGGAGGGCCAGCGGCCAAGTGGTGTTTGCTGATGCAGATATGCAGCCACTTTAATGGCATGACACAACAATTTTAACAATATACCCAATTTACTTTTATTAATTTTTTATTGTGCTGATTCTCGGGATATGGTCAATATTTTAATAAATGTCTTCAATATTAAACAAAATAGAGTTATAGTGTACGTGAAATAAGTTAAATTAAAAGAAAACATTTTGTTACAAAACTATATAGATTATATAAATAAATTTATACTATACATATATAAACCATTAATTTTATATTTGTATACCATGATAACAAAATAAGAGTTTGTATCTATATTTTTTACCATTAAAAATATATTATATACTTTTAAGTATATTAATGATTACTGTTTAATCAAATTCTAGTTAGTTCATAATTTAAAATAATATTTCATGTACTTATTTTATATCACTTTTTTAACATACACTACTCGATTAATAAAATCTTTGTAAGTAATCTGTATAATATTATATACTATAAATTTAAAAAATAATAATTATTCGATAATTTTAAGCTGTGTAGACATCTGAAATAATAAATTGTTTCTGTAGGCTATAAACAGTATAATACATTTTACATATTTTTTAAATCTTTTTCCATGCATTTCTGGAATCAGTCCATAATAATTTTCTTTAACTTATAGCTTCTGCAATTTTTTTCATTTTACCACTTGAACTTTGATTTAGCAATAAAAATGAAGTAAACCAGCTTACACTAAGACAATGAAATAATATTTAATATAATAGTTTTGAAATATATCTAAAGTTATATTTTTATTAAATTATAGAAGGTTTTAAATGGCATTGAGGTTACCTCCATATATTGCGAAATTTTATTATTTTACTTAGACTTAAGTTTTATAACAAGAAAACGTTGACGGTAAATATTAAATATTTTTTCAGGTTTTGATTACTTTTCAATATAATTGATTACTTTTGAATAAAATAATATATTTATATACAAAGGTACAAACTACTGATTAGGTTTAAATATTTTATTTTATAACAAAACTAAATAGTATAAAAATTATTTTTTAAAAATGTCATATATTTTATAGTATTTATTGTAGTTTTAAATTATCTATGTAACTATAACTAAGTCATCGACATTACATTACTATTTTTCCCGTTATTATTACATAAACCGAAATTACATTTATTCGTTTATTAGGTTCTTGGTTTATATATACACTTGATATTATTCATTGAAGACTTGAAAAATAATATTTTTAAAAGAAATAGAGCGTTAAGATTTTTATTTTTTATGTATTTTTTTCTTGAAAATGCAATATAGCCAAGGTTATATTGAGAGGTTATCGTACAATACATGCGTGAAGCGTCAGACTTAGTCGTTTTTATTACCGTGTTTTGTAGCTGTCGCAGCGCACGTGGCATTTGGGACAGCGATAAGGCTCTTCGAGAAAAAGTTTTCGAGATGTTATAATACGCGTAAGAAAAATACGAATGAATACGACGAGAAAACACCTTTGCCATTAATGTGTGCTTTATCTTTCCAAAGGATTTCACGCGAAAACACATGCATGAAATCGTGGCACCATCAAAATATCGACATTCTATATGGGCGTCGACGTGAACAGAGACAGCGGCTGAAATGGAGAGAGAGAGAGAGAGAAACAAAACGAGAAAGAGAAATACGTGTATACCTAGAACTTGGACAGGTGCGCGTATACAACCATCGCTTATATATTATTATACTGCAGATATTCACATTCGGTGTATACAGAACGATTCGAACCGTAGATATATTGTCTGTAAGGTTTTTCGGTCCAGTCGCTTTTTTTTTTGCATTTGAACGTTTAGGTATGAAAATACGAATAATCGATTTACCACAATGCGTGAGGTTTAAATAATAATAATTTTAGATTATTGTACGTAGGTATGCAATTTGTCTCTTTGCGCCGTCTATAAAACTGCATCGCACACGCACATCTCGTTCGATAGGTGGCTGAGGCTTTTTGAAAATCTGTAATTTTTTTTTCGCCAATTAAAAATCAAAAGCGTACGAATGTTATTAGGCATATTAACAACTATTGGACGAATTTCGGGAAAATTAATTAGTTTGCTGGGGTGGACGGATATCTGTTATACCATACAACTGTCCGCGTGCGGTGGTCGTCCTCGATTTCTCGCCACGCAGATGCCTTCCAGGCACCAGGCACCTATAATATTATACGCGGCGCGAGACTGACAGTAGTAAATTATAATGCCGTGTTCGACAACGCTCAGTGGACGAGAGGGAGAGAGAAACAGAGGTGAACTTATATCTATTATCTACCCCCGTCACGTGCATATATTCATATAGAATATATAGGTACTGTATAGTCATTTGCGTAGAAGTTGTATTGCGGTGAGGCGGTACGGGGATTTACGACGACGATCGCCTCAAACCCGTATGGCCCTTATGGCCCTTCATAAGTCGTCATCGTCGCGTATAACAGACTATTTATCCACAAATATTATATTGCTACACCCATATAATATACTGAGTGGTCCGTTTAATGCAAGACACTCGTTATTTACAACCTTAGATAAATAAGGAAAAGTGTAATCTAATAAATTGTCGTCTAACATAAAAATATACCTGGTATCTAGATGAACACGATTAAATTACTCTCTATATTAATATCGCATTCTAATCATGTTATAGAATAATATTATAGGTACATATACACTAAACTAAAATATTTGTTATTACACTGTAATTAAAATAAATATTGTGTTTTTACATTAATTTTATCTTTATGGCCTACAACTACTACAAACCCAAATTATATAAAAGATAAAAAATAAAAATCGCGTTTCTTAATTGTCTTATGTTGTACAAATACTACATATATAAATTAACTAATAATAATTTTTAGGTATAGCTATACAAAAAGGTATGGCTGGTACAAATAGCCTATCTTAAAAGCGGCCGCTGTTGAAGACTACGTGCGACGCAGCATCGTTTGAAATCGACGTTCAGTACCGAATCACATGTTGGACGCCGTCCAATATTATTTATTATTGTTAATACCATGAAGAGTAAAACTAGTTTTTAGCCCTCCCGGCCTTATCAGAGCAGTCCAATAAAATATACGTTTCAAAAGTCAAAGCAAATAATGTTCAGTTATGCCATCTAATTTATAGACAAAAAATAACAAAAACAAATTGGTATGACTAAAATTATATTGTTTATCAAATCAACGACAACAACCTTCAGTGCTTATTAAATTTGTGCCAAAGTTTAAGATTGCACACTTTGATCTGATTAGGAAGAAAAACATTTTTTCAGTAGTGAAGTATTAGTAGAGAGAGAAAAAGTGAGTGAGAGTGAACTGCTGCACCCGTGAGCATGCCCTTCATATGACTTCATGAAATAAAACTTATAAAATGAACAAAATTATATAGCAATGTGAAAATTTAGTTTCATATCTATATACCCTTACTTGTAACCTTACTTTCAACCAACTCAACCAAATGTGAAATTGCTTTTCGATGTTTTTCTGCTAGTATTAAGTGTTATTTTCATTTTGAAAAAAAATCTATGATTAATAGTACCAATTTCTGAATATATATAATATAATACAATATACATATTATACTAGATCAAAAAATATCTTATTTTCCGGTAATGTCATTAAAATAAATGGTGTATGGTATAGTAGGACTTCAAAATACCTTGAAGTCAATATTAAATTATGTGCAGCCTGTTCGCTTCAAAGGCACCGTTGTTTAATTAAATAATCGTATTGTTCTGCAAAGGACACCGACTCGGGCCACCTCTTCTATCACATGTCATTGCAGCCGAACAGCAGCTGCAGTATAGTAAATAATTTATTATTTTACAGTCTCTTGTCCCCGATTTTTCACCGACCAAAATAATATCATTATCATGGTAATCGTGTTGTAAATATTTAGTCATTAAAAGAACGGCCATTATCTAGTTCCAAAAACAACGGAAGCATTAATAGCACTTTTTGCGATGAAACATTGCGCGACAAATCAAACCCGCACCCTTTCCTCTATGTTCACTAACTGTATGCCATTTATTTGCCGTCGATATTTTTCATTTCCTGAATCAAACGCGCTTACGCGCCAGATTGATCGGTTGTATTGTCTAGCGTTAGGGGAGATTTTATATTTATTCATTTGGGTTTTTTTTAAGCATAAAATACACATAATATAAATTATGATATATTATATTATATACGGCTGTATCTTTAGCATTGTTTTTTTATTTTTTTTAATTTATCAAATTCAACATTTTGTTGTTTATTGTGTCGTTCTCTGGATAAATTCTATACTTTATCATCTTCACGAAAAAACAGATAATAATATAAAGACTTACATATCAAATAACTTCACGTATATTTCATTTAAATAAATGCACATCATCATACGATATGAACGCATATTATATTATGCACTTTAAGTGGCTTCGATATTAATAATATTATATAAAGTAGGGTGTACCATTAAAATCGTGTACGTTATTCAAAATCGTATTGTTTCAAATACCAGTGTACATTTTTTAAATCAAAATAAATTGTATACTAGAAAATATGACGACAATACAATCGTTACCATAATTTATAATTATCGCCATGGACACTATAATAATGCACTTAAATGAATTAATATTAACGGATTGAAATATGTTGTATAAACTAAAGAAAATTAATATACACTATAACCGAAATTATTCGCAAAAATATAATAGAAGTAAATTGTTAAAAATAGATACGTCATTGTATATATTGTATATAGGTACATATACTTTATGACATGGTCGTTACAGTGTTGAAACGTTGCAATTATTAGTATTTCAATATTTTTTTAAGTTTTTATTTCGTAACATAGATCGATGTGAACTTAAACACAATTGATTAAAATTAAAATACTGATGTATACATATTATATTTGACCACTCCACCTAATTCAAGTGTCCCACTTGTGCCAAATGGACATAATATATGGAAAACCCTATCTATATTAACCTCTCCAAACAAATATTCTTTTTAATTTAATGATACACATATAACATTAATACAATTGTTTTTTTTTTTTAATAAAAAAAATATAATTAAATGTCAACACAGATGTGATTACTCAGAAAGTTTAAACTAAATTTTATGCATAACAAATTATACATTATACTTACATGTCACAAATATAAATAATATTATAAATAAAAAAATTCCTATGGCATTAACAAAATGCCCAACAATTAACGAGTTAATTAAAAGATACATTAATAATTTTTATGTTTCTTACCTAGAACAGGGTATTTATATTTACGTAAAAATATATTTTGGATTGTAATATTGTTACTTATTCATTACTTTATTATTTGTAATTAATTTATATTAGTAATATTTTTCAAATTAATTTTTTTACCATAAAATTGTGTTGTATTTTAACACTAATATTTTTTGTTTATTATTATTGACATTATTTTAATTCATTTTGGTAATCAAATATATTTTAAGGTATTCAACTTATGATTAAAAATAATGAAAAATACTTTTAAATTCGGTGATTTCCAAAGTGGAGTATAATAATTAATAATAAAACAATCATTAGGACTGGTAAACCATCTAAACTGTTGAAGGGAAATTATTTCATCTTTTGATTATATTTTTTCCTCCGTAAAAGTATAATACTCATAACTATATACATTATAACAACCTTATCGATTATTATAAGATTATTTTTGAGGGGCCATCCACCAAACATTTATATTTAATAACGTTTAAATATACAGCATTATTTAATAACTTTTTTCGTTTAAATTAAATTCAAGAAAGTTTGAGTATTGGTTCTCGGTGGTAAAATCATCAAAATATAGAGTTTTCAAAGTATTTACGATGATATTAAGTCAAAATATTTAAAATAAAATTATCTGTATTTTGCCTCTAAATAGTTCGAATTCTTGTATGACTGCGCTGGTGTTAAAAGAGCAATAGTTAGAAAATAGTTGTGAATGTTTAAACAGTATTCATTATTTTGATTTATAGGGTGATATGTTCAAAGTTTGATTTCCACCTTTATACCTTTATACTTTGTGAAGGGGATATTTTCTGATAGTTCAGCGTAACACAACTTTAGTTATGCGTAATAATCATATTGTATCATAATTCATAAAATAAGCGTAAATACTAATTGTACACTGTCCCCCAGAAAATATTTAATTATAAAATAATATGAAATAATATATGGATTTACAAGGAAATACTGACTACGTGCTAATAAAGTTTGAAATTGTAAGTGGTGATTTATGTACAAATAATATTAACTAAGCTACGTAGATAAATAAAAATATTTAATATAATTCATGCCTATTTACAATATTAGTTAATATTTCACTGCACCGATTTAATAATAACATCTTATTAGTAGGTATATTATATTTTAGTAAAAATAAAAATAAAAAAAGTTAATAATACATTTACAGTGTATTTATTTCGACCAGAGTGCTCCTAAAACTAAAATTGTCAACCTACGACAAACCAAATACGAACATTAAATAATAATATATAATTGTGATATCTGGATAACGATGTAGAGCTATGTTAAATTCATCAGCTCATATTTAATGTGAAATCCCTTAAATGGCTTAATGTTAATTCACTTTAGCTTGAACAAGAACAAATTACACTTATAAAGTATAACCATGGTTAGGTTAGGTAAATCATCGCAAATAAAATAAAGATAATTGAATGGTGAACAGTAACAAATTCGAATTGGAAACAAGTGTAGATGCCCACACCTACACAATAGTGTACCCAAATTGCCTATACAACGCGCCGTCGTACGGTTGATTTTCATTATATTATTGTATTACATATACAACTGTATTAAAATAACATAATCTATTATATGTAGATATTATACATAATTTGTTTACAATAACGTAATATTTGTGATAGCCACGGGTGTTGGTAACATAGCAGCAGTATGTGTTCTACTTAAAAATGAGATTTGTTGATGACTGGTGAGAGTCATTTATTCTACGTGTGTATGTGCGTGTGTGTGTGTGTGTGTGTGTGTGTGTGTTGTGTGTGTGGTGTGTGTGTGTGTGTGTGGTGTGTGGTGTGTGTGTGTGTGTGTAAGCATGTGATGGAAAAATCTGTGGTGCCAGGTACCTAGGGACGAAGGAACGTTCAACGGAATGTTTGGCACGGGTATAATTGATTGCATTGCAAAAAGTGATTTATAAAATGTCGCCAGACGAAAAAAGTTTCGTTACAAATGCGCGTATCAATAGACAATAATAAAGTGTAGTAGTAGTAGTGGTGGTGGTGTTTAACAGTTAGTGTCCGTTACCACCAAGTTTTACATGTCATCACGTACATGCTATGGATTATGCTCGATTATAATGTTTAAAAATGCATTCGTTTAAATTAAATCGAGTTAATTATCGTTGCTACAACCTTGATGTATTTTTCTTAAAATCGTTATTATGTTACAGAATTTTAAATTTATAGAACTATTTAAATAATATAAGTTTCCGCTGATCAATAATCATAAATTATCGTGCAAATTTAAACAAAGCAACTAATTTAAATATATATGTAAATAATATATTAAATATAAATATATATAAGTATATATTCAAATACAGACTGCAAATAAATATTAATAGCTACAACAAAAAAAAAAGGTCAAAGGAAACCGTAACTCAAAATTATCTTCTTTCTAAATGCAAATTATGTAAAAATAAATTAATGTAATAAATCATATTTTGTATAAACATATCAAGAACATTTTTTCGTGATGAATTACAAAATATAAAAAATAAAATGTTTTATATTATTAATGTTAACAATTTAATCATATCATTCATTGTAGGAATACAGATATCGGAATAATTTAGTAGGCAATTAAAGATTATTTACTCCAAATATTAGAAAATAGTTACCTAGTATAAAGTTAATAAAAAAATAGCATGAAAATTTAAGATCTATTCGTGTGACTTCAGTAAAAAGTTTTTTTGTCTGAAAATATCATAACATTTTTGAAAATTAAAATGATTTTATCATCCGTAAATTGTAATGTAAATATAGTGAACTTTCATTTTTGAATAACTTAAACAATATAAAATAGTATACGTAGTTTGGTAATTATGACATAGGTATTATAGTTTAAATAAAAATAATACACTTTTAAGTTCTAAACAAACAGATTCTAAAATACATTATAAAAACCATATTTTGTAAATTAAATTATATAAATTATAATCTATCAATATTTAAAATCATTTTATTTGCGTAATATATTCAATAAAATAGTAAATCAATCTTTAAAATAAAATGTATCTGTAAATATTATCATACCAATACAATTAAATAACCCATCCACTTCTTTAACTACCATATTAAACTTTCAATTTTAAGAATAAGTAGTTCTTTAATTTTTTTATATTACTTTTACTTTTTTTTGGAGTGAAATAAGCTATTACCGAAGTAAATTACAACGTTGAGACAGTTGAACATTAAGAGAAATTACGATACCAATCATGAAAGTATTAGGATAATCGATATTTTAAAATTATTATTTAATACGGAGGCCTAATAAATTAGACTTTCAACGATTTAATATATTTTTTCTATAAAGAAGAACGATTTCATACAACTCTTTTACCAATTATAAGCAAAGAAATAAAATAGAAAACAATAGATGGTGATAGACACAGAGTATACTACTCAATATTAAATAGAAGCAAATATATTCATGAATCAGTTAACCACTCAGAATTTTTTATTCGTCCGGAGACAGGAAAATAAATATAAAAAATGAAATCTATTGTGAATTGTTAACTCGAGATACTTGCAATAATATTGAAGCAAACCAGAAGTCCTCTCTACAATATTGATATCTTAAAAAAAAAGTAAAGAAAATAGAGATTCCGTCAAAAAAATATAAAAACAATTTTTGACAAATTCCTGGCAGATATAAAAATAAAAATTTTACGATTAGCTTCAAACACCTATAATCTCTAAAAAAAAAACTTATTATAACTTATATAAAAACAATTTTGACAGAGAAATTGCTTAGAAGAAATAATTTAAGTATTTTTTTTACGATGGTAAGTTTTTTAAATTTTTTTTTACATTTTACTCAACTCTCAACATTCATAATTTATTGTTATAATTAAATAATGATAGAAATAGCAAGTTAGAAATATTGATGGTTGGTAATAACAACAAAATCATGTTCTAGTTTATAAAATAATTTTCTCTTCCATTATTAGAGTATAGAGCGGATCATGTTTTTATCAATGCAGTACAATTAAAGGACATTTAATAATGTCATTAAACAGAATTAGAAATGTTACTTTTGAAATAATACAATAATAATAATAATATCTTGTTATGAAAAATTCATTCTTATAAGATTCTCAAAAATAATGGTGCATCAAAGATCAAATTGTATTTTTATTTTCATCGTAACTATTTGTTGTTTTTCATAGTCACAATATTGATTATTGAATTTAGGTATCTAACTTTAGATTTATTTCAAAACAATATTATGACTTTGGCTGATATTTAATTACAATTTTAAGGATCGAAAAGTAGATAATATAGCGTACTGTGGTAATTATTCAAGATTTAATCTGTAACATGACAAAATGAGAACAACAACACTTATTGTGCGATAGAAGATGTGACTAACCGCGTATGCCTATAATAAATCGACAACGTTCATCTCCACTAGGAGCGTATATGTACCGAGTTTTGCATTATACTATCTATGTAAAAAAGAAGGAAAGATAAAGTCGTGATTTCTCGTGACAAACATCGATGAATTCACGCACAAAAAATAACCACATTGGAAAAATTATAAATTATTATTTTCCATTTTATTGGCACCGTCACCATCAGGATTACGAACGCTGATTTATGTGTGTCGGTTTTTGTTGTTTTAGCGTTGTCTATTTTCCATTTGGATGCAAAACTCGAAAATCCTCCAGCTCCTACTTTGCGTCTTCGCTCATATTGATTTAATAACACACGTACAGCTACGGTGTTTTCCAGCTTTGTATGACGCCAGTGGCGACAGCGAAGAAGGATGGCAATGACTGATTGTCGTCGTGACGTTGCTGCTGGTGGGTGGAGGTGGTGGAGGTGGTGGTGGTGGTGGTGGTCGTAGTATCGGTGGAGGTTGTGGCAAGGGCAGCGGTGCTGGTGAGTGAACGGTACGGGTGGTAGTGGTGGAGGAGCTTGTGTTACCGGCTGGTAGTATAGTGAAAGAAAAGAGTAGAATGTTTGCTCAAAACTCAGTGACTGCTAAGCAGACAATGGCAAATCAAATATATTTTTTCTTTCTCGATACTATTGACAAAAATAATAATGACCCCATAATTTTTTTTAATAATAAATCTGTTTAATAACATATCCATAATGACTAACATCGTTAACGTATTGTTTTTACTTTTTAAACCAAACTCGATATTTCATATATTTTATACGTGTCAAACTTCTAACGAACATTAAAGGTACTTTCGTCTTCGCTATGTAAACTAAGAATTACAGCTTACTCGACTAATCAAAACACAAACAAACTTAACGTATAAAGTATAATAGATAGTATTAACTATTAACTTTAACTTAGTATTAACAAGATAATTTCAATTTTATGTCACAAAAATAGAGGGATTTATTTATGAATTTTATGTAACACTCATATTAACTAATTTCCTAATTACTAATTCACTTAATAGTTCAAATGATCCAATCGACTATTACAAATTGAAAGAGCCAAGTTAAATAGGATATCTATAAAGTTGTAGTAACATATTTTATATAATTGTTATGCAAAAATATTTAACATTTCATTTGTTTACATGCCATTATTTGAAGTAAAAAATTTAAGTACATTTATTTTTTTTTAATGTTGGTCGTGATATCATCGATAGTATGCTCGTAGCTTACTTACCAATAATTACAATATATATTTAGAACTAAAGTACATTACATGCTAATTGTTCTGTGACTACCTATTCGATCGTTAAAAATTATTTTTTAAGAATTTTTTTCTTTTTATATAGGTTAACAATGGTTACCATTTATTTACACATTTCTAACACATTTATACAGTCGATTTCCTTAAAGTATTAATCCAATTATTTACGTGTAAATATTGGTCACTCTTATAACATAAGGTACAAATGGGATGTATATAATATGTCCACGCATGAAATATAATTTACGATCGATCACATTCCCTTATATTATTTTTAAAACATTAACAACAAAATTATTAATGGTTAAACATGCATTTGACAAATTCACATAATAGGCTTTTTTGAAGAAACAAAAATTATCCAAGAATATTTTCAAACAAAAAGTTTTTTGTTATGTGCCATAATAAAAGATAATAATGCGAATATACATATACCTTTATCGTAAATTTATGAAATTCCAATTAATAATAAAAAATGTAAGTACACTCAAGTTCATTATATTATATATAATTATGAGCGAAGCGATGAATATTAAAGTTTAACAATGGTGTGTGTGTGTGTGTTTTTTTTTTGTGTGTCTAATGCCTCCTTGGGTGCAGTAAAATTTTTTTTCTCGATCCACAAGCTTAAAAATGTAATAAAATGTCATCCATAAGTTGTCCTTATAGTAATTTAAAAATATCAAAAATACATAGGTAGAAAGTTTATTATTTTTTCAGCGTTTTAAGTTCATATTTTGATAAAATTTTTCAAAATGATAAAAATCTAGTATCTAATTAATTTGTAATTAATTTGTAATTAGTTTAACACCTAAGACTTAGAAATGTTAAAAATGGTTTCTTACAATTTAAAAATTAAGATGTAATAAAAGTTGTTTTTAAAAAACTGAAATTATGTACCTACTTATTTTTCTGCTGTTAATAGTATAAGAAAAAATATATTTGACCAATCAATGTATAAGTATAATATAAAGAGTGACGGTTTCAATAATAAATTATTAAATAATAAGAACATTAGATAATGTTAGGTAATAGTAGATATAATAAACAATTTAGTAATTTAATGATAAATATAAGAATAGAACTATTAATAAAATATATTAGGTTTTTATTAATATGTGCCAACAAAATAAATTAATAAAAATAAAACTTAGTTTTAAAGTTTACCTAACTATAATATTATTTTAAGTGGTATGAAATGGAAAGAAATACCTATATTGTTGTATTCTAGAATATTTTTAAAATTTCTGGTATTCCGAATTTACAACTAGAAACATCAATCTTGCGCTCAATGTATGGCCAAAATTCTTAAACTGATTTTACCGAGTTATAGATAGCGCGGCAGCATGGCGGTGATGGTCTTAACGCTATATACCGTCTGAAATGTAATATTGAAACCTTCGATAGGATTTCCTTGGCCATTAGTGGTGCATCCAATGTGCTCAACTTGCACAGACCGATGGAGGGAAAACCCGTACCGTTCGTTAGAATTATTGAGAAAAACCGTGCGGCCATTATATATTATACCCTTTGCAAGGCTATAGTATCCTTTGGACTGTGCTTCAGCCGCCACCACGCACTCGTTTCATTACCCCGGAGCGCGTTTCCGTTTGGTCACATATTATTAAAAAGGGGAAGTCGTATCGATTTTTGTCACGGTGAATTAATGTTTTATTTTTCGTTAGTGGTCTTTAGGAGGGAAAAAAATCATCCAGTTCCTGTTTTGTGCAACGGAAATGACCGATAAATAATGTTTACATCCCAATAACTCTGTACGAGTAAGGTCTGTAATGAAATAATATATAATAATATAAAAGTCAAACGAGGCATGAGAACAAAATTTACTTGTACGCTTTATGTGCGGTCGATTGACTCGAAGAGAACGGAAAATGTTTCAATGGAAAAACATAATGTTACACGTAAACATCAGAACCATAACACGGATATTATATAATATAATTATATATATTTTATATTGCGGCATTCACCGCGAAATATAATTCTAAAATCCAAGTAAACTAATGTGTTGTAGTAGGAATAAAATGCATACTAATTTGACGGTTAACGCGTGTTCATATTCACAATTCAATTTTTATCGTTGCCACGAATTTGATTAGTTTTATATATTACGATTAAATTTAATTACACTCGAACGTAAGACTTGTATAAAATTATAATATAACATAATAGAGTTTTGCGGTATTTCATGAAATACAATACAGATTGACCTTGTAGTTATTGTGGTCTACAATAGTGTAGTATATTTTGTATGTTTTTCGAAGAAAGCCATGTCGAATATTTTATTTGTTTTTCATTTGTATAGTGTTACACCTATAATGGCTTATAATATAATAGGTACTTTGCTTATAATAGTTCTTTGTGGTATTATAGTACAGAAGCTAAGCTGAGGTAAGCTATGTAAGCATACGTATCATACATGCAAATTTAATTTTATGTTCGTAATAGAATTATTATTATTATCATAACACTATGATAACAATATTATCATTGCACTAATGTCTGTAAATTAAATTAATATAAAACAAATATCATTCAAGTCATGTTATATGATTTTGTCACTATTATATTTTATTCCAAAATGACGGATCGACGATTACGTTATCTGTCATAAATACATAGTAGGTAGGTATACTGTTATTTTGATTTATTAAGATTAACATCAAATTCTATTTGATATGACCATTCAATTTTTTTAAATGTATTTCTCATTCGATATCATTATAATTTCACAAGTGGGAACCTAGTTATAATATCCAAGTTAAGTAATAAATCAAACATCCTAATCTAGAAATACGACTGTCTTCGTGATGAATATATTATTTTAATAATGCAGAAGTTTCAAAAAATAATATATAGCGCTTCAAATTTTACAACTACAGTATTTTTTTTTTCGAGTTCAAAATCTCTGTCAAAGTGACAGCGTAGCGGCAGCACTCGTACAATGCGACGTCAGACAGCGTTGTTTATGGAATATAATAAAAACGGTGCAAAAAGTGAATATTTCTAGAGATTTAAAGGTCAAATAGATTTGACGAGAAAGGGATAAAGTGTGTTGAACGCGAGGGTCCACCCACCTGCCATCATCCGAACTTACTAACCACCACCCCCACTACTACAACCACCACCACCAACACTACCCCAATGAAATCCGTTGGGGACACCTTACGGTATAGTATTTACATAATAATTCTCGAGGACGGCTGTAACGACGGGGTGGAGAGAGTGCAGTCATCAGCGTTAGTAGCAGCAGCTCACCGCTACACGCAGCAACTGTGTTTATATGGTTTGATACAATAACGAGCACCGGCGTGTCATCTGCGGCCGCGGGTGACTCTAGAAAATGGACGTTAAGCGGCTTATGTGTATATTTACGTCGTCGTCGGTGCCGTTTGACAACCAACAGCGTAGCCCGACTAAGACTACCGAAGTATGGTATGGAAGACGATGAAGTCTAATGATTTAACCGCGAGATTTACAACAGATTTTCGGGGTAGCCGACGACGTGCACACAATGTATAATATTATACCACCGGGGCTGGAAAACACTAAATAAATAATTCAGACTGGAGCGGGAAAAACATCGAATAAAACCTGTTCGGATGTTTTATGGCCGGCGTATATAATGTAAAAATGGCCCGGGCACGAGAAAAAGCCGTCAACAGTCCAGCCGCCGAGATTATATACACCGAACATATACCGCCGCACACTCACATTATACACCGCACCACTTGTCGGCGATTCCATTAAAATGTCAGCTTCCGCGTGAAACAATGACGCAGCATATGAAATTCATCATCTAATGTGATATGTCATTGTTGCTGCTGCTGCCGCTCCTCGATCCCCTCTAAAAAAAACGGTGACAGCGCGCGGGGAAGTGGTTATGCGCGATGGCGGTGACGAGAAAAACTCTAAAAATCCATTATTATTATTATTATTATTATTATAAGAGAGCATTACAACACCGTTTGCCACTTTTATACCATCTCCCGTCACCGTCCCAGGAATGATCGGCTTAATGATTTATTTTTTTCGGCACACTGACATTCTCATCGAATACATTATAATATGATATTTATACACATATAGGTGTATGTAGTATGTGTGTGTGTGGGTGTTTTTTTAAAAACAAAACAACGACGTGGTTTTTAACCCACAATAGCGGTCACTAATGTTATTTGTATACCGGATCATCTGAAAACGATGTCATTGATGTTATTTTTGCAGAGAATACTATATTTTTTATTATTTCTTTCCATCTCGTTTTTACTTATTGACGTCAATTCGATTCATATACGTTCAAATTGTTCACAAGCGATTAAGGTTATTAGGACCAGTCACTTTACTTTGTTAACGTCCGTTAAATCGGGTTGTAAAACGTTTTCAAACTGTACACAAACAAAGTTATTACTTATAAACGGATTACCACACCATTGTACGCAACAAGCAGATTCTGCGCTAAGGCAATATAAGATGTTTATCAGAAGAAAAACAAAAGATGTTATAATATTCACACATATTAAGTCCTTGGTGTCAAGAATTTCGGTAATATAGTATCTGAAATTCTAATATCAATGAGTTCCTTAATTTAATGAAAATAATAATAAAATAATTTTTGATACTATTGCAAAGGATTACTCCAAATTCATGAAAATCAGATTAACTGTATTGTACCTACAAAAAAACAATTGTAGGTATTTATAAAAAAACCGAGACTGTATCACGAATAATAATTTATACCGATGTTCTATACACCAACTACTGATTTCGATGTTTTTAATAAATAAATAAATAAATAATTATTTGTTGAACGATATGGAGAAAAAAGTTATAACTTATAAGGTGAGGCGTGACGGTATATATTTTCTACCGAATAATTCCATGACACGCAAATGTAAATTGATACCAATAGGTACTTCTGAGCACCAGGTTCGTTTTGTAAGTTTTGGTTAAATCTCAGGTTACCAGTAGACTGCTCATTTTCGAAGCTCCCTTGAGGGTTTTTCATATACGATGTAATATACTTGTACAATCAATGACCAAGACGAGTAAACCTTAAAATTGTACGCATAACAGTATCGGGCATAAAAAAAATCATTCAAAATCGTTTGGCACGTCGTTGGACGACACCGATGACTATTGTCACTAGGTATAATAACAGACGGATAGAGCTGAATTGAATAGTTCGTGTTTTCCCCTTGTATACACGGACTATAGTAACATTCAATGATTGATAACGGTTTATCGGGCTATAGGTGTGTCGGTATAATAGAACCACTCGTACTAACGGCGAAGAATTACACAAAAAATCCAAACACAATGAATTTTGGTAGATAAAACAGTTTGTATTAGGTATAGTAATCGATATTAAAAATAAAAATGGAACATATTTATTTATCGTTTATGTATTATGAACGATTTAAACCTATTTATATGGTTATAAAGTTTTAAAAGTGTATATTTGTATTATTTTAAATTACATATATCTATGACTTTTTATGTTGTGGACTAAATAAATACGACGTGAATAATCGTTTTATAAAATAATTATGAAATATTAAAAATTATGTAAAAGACGTATTATATATTATAGGTTATATGTTATATTATATTTTCATAGATTATCATGGGTTTTATATTTATGAAGATTCGATAAACAATAACTGATTTCAATATTATAATTGCGTTATTCACATACCTAACAATATTATGAGATTGTATTCCATCAAGCTTCGAGTAATTATATTTAAATCGAGCGTCCATTTTAAATGAAGAACTTACAATCTATTCCAAAAATCATAAATAATTTTACAGAAACAATTGTTATATAAGCATCAACAACTACCTATATTCAATTAATTCTTCATATATTTTAGTCACTCTTACTTATAATTTATATCCAACAAATGTAACATAAGCTGTATAATTCATTTATGGGTTAAGTGGAGAGTGAAGGATACATTAACCCTCCCCCCGAACCTGAGCTAGCTTTTTTAAAATATAGGTATCAATAATTAGTCTTTGTCATAATTGATATAACGCAAAAGTAAAACGCCAGCGATTGGATTGTCATCGATTAATTAAATTATTAAACTATACATGGACTGTTTTTCCACTGTAAGAGCGTCCTTTCACATCGATTGATTAATAGTAGTGTAAAATATCACGAATGATTATAATATACAAGCATGTTCACTACCTTTTATAATTTGTGAAATTGTCTGAATACAGTAAACTCAGTGTAAATAAACTCAGCCTGGTCCTGATTTGAAAAAAAACTCCTCAAATATAAATAAAAATAAATAATTTAAAATATAGTGCTTAGTTATTTTTTAAAAAATCCTAAACCTATTATTTAAGGAAAATAATATGGACATGAACATGTATAAATCACCCTCCGGCCTCCATATAATATAAAATATAATTAACTATTCATCATAGCTATATGAATTATTAAGTATCTATCACTTCAGATTATAAAATACGACCAGTAAAATGTTTAAATCTTAATTCACCCCTACCACGGTGAGTGATAAAACTCCAATGGAATGAGTCGCCTAATAGTTTAGATACATCATCAATTATATTATATAATATTATATTTAGTTTGTATAACATAAAAAATAACTTACCTCAAGAAAACTTGAGTTACGAATTTTTCTAGTCCGTTTGAGAACCTGAAAAAAAAATTGTATTAATATACTAAATCTAATAGATTTTATTTGCCTATTTACCTATTATTTTTGTTAAAATAATTCAAATGTCTACCTACTTTGTTAAAATAAATAAACCTGAGTATTTATACATTTATTTTCTACGCTACTAGTATTATATGAGTCGTATAAGTAAATATTTATGAAATACATTATTTTAAGACATTTGTTCTAACAGGCAGATTCGGTATTTTTGTAATAATTATAATATTCACACTTAAACTAGAAAATTTTTACTGTTTTGTATATTTTTTATAGAATATAAAGAAGTTTGATCGATTAAAAATGTAATAGTTTTAATGTTTAACGAGAATAAAATGATATCAAATTTTACTTTCAATAGCTATATTATAGTTAGTGAGTAACCATCGCACGCCACGACGCGGTGCAGTGTATAATATACCTCCGACCAAGCTCATATAGTAATTTATTTATAATGCAAATACGTAGTTATAATATTATTATATCGCTAATTCGCTAACACCATCTTGGCACTCGGAGAGATCACACACGCACACGCGCATAAATACGAAAGGCGAATTCATAATATCGCTCTACACTGTTGCTAATTTATCATCGTTCCTGCGGTGTTTGCTATTCTCGCAGATTGCAAGCGCGAGGCTTTTACATATATATATACCAACTATCATAACTACTATACGTCGTCACCTATATATTATATTACGCAGTGCATAACAATAATGTATATCCGGTGACAGTGCCGTCGACAACTTCGCCACTCCCTCGCAACCCCGTGGATTCTTAGCTGCTATCAAGCCGTCCACCACGAGTCTCCGATGCGTGAAAACCGGTAAACGGATTACACCTCCACGTAAACGCGTGAAAGTGTGAGACGGGACTTTCGGGCGACGGGTGAGGAACGCGGTCTTCCAGGAGGGTGCAGATAGTGGTGAAGCCACGCCGCGTCTGGTTCGTACATTTAGGGGAGAGCGGCAACTGATCGTTTAATTATGCTCAATATATACATATATATAGGATGACTCACCAAACACGCTCACTCCCATTTTCCCCTTTAATCCCTCTAATTACTTCAAATTCTGATTATTGGAATTTTAAATATAACTATCTACTTAAAGACCATATATATTGTTGTTTTCAAATGTTTGGGATTTTTTGTACTAGGTACATAATTAATTATAAAGATATTTTGTTTGGCGTTCCCGTTTTTAAATGAGTGCCTTACATACCTATTTTAAATTATTTAAAAACAATTTGATGTACCTAATTAAAAATTTGAACGAGTAGTAATAACAGGTTACTCAGTTATTGATATGTTTATTCTGAGGATAACAGTCCTTGAAAATAGTTTTATAAAATAGATATAATATCGGATCTATCATTTATTATACTTGGACCAATTTTAGAGTTGTAAATCATCTATATAATTTACAGTAGGAAAAGGGGTTCTCGTTCGAAAAACAAAAGTTTGTATCTTTACAGGACACTCATTGAATGGTATAAAAAATCTGAAGAATTTGAAAATATGGCCTTTAATTATATCTATTTAAAATTACAAAAATCAGATTTTAAATAACTAGATAATTGAAGATGATAGAGGGAGCGGGCACGCTTGGTAAATCACCCTGTAGGTATATTGTATACATGCGTATTATTAAACTGTGCGTGTGTGTATAATATCTGGGTTCGACGACGCGCAACAGCAGCAAGGGTGTCGTTTTTGATCGAGGGTAATAATAATTAGCGAAGCAACTAGTGATGCATGAAACAGCGCTACACTCCGTTCATCGGAATTATACAACCACAACACCGTCGTCGTCGTCACAGATCCTGATCACCGCTATAACCGTTTAAATGTTTTATAATCTTATTATATAACTATATAAGTATTAAATAATAACACAATCAGCGATGGCGTTCGATGACGACTCTACAACGGTATTTTAACGTTTAATCTCGCCACGTCGGCTATCTTAAAAGTATGTCCACCTAAGTGGTAAAGACTTTTAGTCTTTATTTGTTATTTTATAATCGGAACAGATATCTTCGGGTCATACGCAAAAATTGAATTGAATATGAAATTGATCGGAATTATATGTGTTTGTTAATTGATCGTTGCTGCTGTAATGGTTAGCCAACGTTTACTCGAGTCTTCAAGCATCTGTGCATAGACTCGTTCCATTATACCAAACGAAATATTTTTTCATTGCAAAATGGTAAACACGATATTGCTGCCCAAACTGCAATCAAAATATATCTGCACGTATGGTTTGAAAAAAACCCAATCAATTTGTATTCAATATTATGTAGGGGTAGTGCAACTAAAAATAATAATTATTATTATTATATTATTAGATGTCATCAATATTAATGATTGTTTCCACATGCATTTATGCGTTTCAAATCGTAATAATTTGAATTAGTTCTGTTGTGATATAATGTGACTCACAAATACTATTACTTAATTAATTATAATACTGGAGTGCACCTATGTTTGATTAAATTTAAATTTAAATACTGAGACCTAAATCAAATGATTCAATTCCAAATAAAAATTAATTTAGTTACCTACCATAATAGCGTATCTGGGTTTATGTATTACACTATACTGTATATTATTTATATTAAACATATTATACATAAATTAATAATTTGTTCAATAAATATTTATTTATGTAAGTAAATAATTGATTAGGTATGCAAATGATTAAAAACAAATTTAAAATAATCATTAAAATAACATCTATAGCTATACTAGTTTTCTCTTTATTACATAACATACATTTTTTAAACTAAAATGTATGACCCGAAATCTCATCATTATTATAATAATATTATATTCCACTGAATCAAAAAATATTTAAATAAACCTAAAATAGTTTGTTTAATATTTATCCGAGGTGATATTATTATTATGGATATGGTTTTGACACATCATCAATATATTACCTATTTAAAACCAAATACCATGCTTTCAAAACTACCCCGCACATAGATAACTTTTTGTTTTAAACTCAAAAATGACTCATTGTTACAGATTTCTATATCAACGAGTTTATATTACAATATATTAATATATCACTATTCAGTAAAATATAATATTATATTCGGCCACAAATCAGAATTTGCAAACGAAAAAATCAGTAAACCGTTAATAACAGCTAGTGTGGTAGTATATATATATTTAATCTAGTGAATGGTAACAACGATAGAGATTTGTGATGGCATTAGTACAGGTAACAGAATAATAATATGATACTATAATACTCTGACAAGTCGTGACAATGCATGTTGGTGGTGGTGAAATGGTGTGTGAAATAATTCTGTAGTATATTAAAATGATCGCGACCGTTGGAGGTAGTTCACTTAGTTGATTAAATAGATTCGCCTGCAGTATCTCCAACTATCTTTCTATACCTAGTGGTGCTTTGAATTCACAATTACAGTCGCGCAGGTCCAAAGTATTTTTCACTCGAATAGTTTGAGATCTTCGAAATTTGACTTATTTCAAGACGGTTGAATCGAGGTGAAAAACGCCAGTATATATTTTAATTAGTCGTGTTCATACGATTTCTCACGTGTTACCTACTGCATTATGACAACAAAGAGATGGAAATTGGCCGGAAGGTACTTAGGTGGGGGATGAACAGGTGCACATGGTACTCGTCTGCAATAGGGCTATGCAGGAAGATTCGTATATAATTTGATGCCATTGGTACTAATAAATAATAATAATAATAATAATATACGACGGACCTCGGCGGAGGGCCGTGCTCTTCTTAAGACAGTTCAACCGAAATTATGATAATAATATGAAAATATTTTTTCTCGTATACAATTTTTGCACGTACCTACTGTGTATGATATTATTATATTTGATGGAGGATAATTGGCCATTGAAATTGAATAAAGAATAGAACGAAGAAAAGTGTAGTAAAAGTTGAGAGTTTCAAAAATAATATATTATAACGATGAAAAGCTCAGGATTTTTATGAGAATTAATGAGATTTATACATATTATTGTACCTAATCTATTCCACGTTCTGAACTTTGCATTTCTATAGTTTTTTTTTTTTTTAAAGAGTGAGATCTAGATTATAATATAATTAAATTACTATAATGATGTATGGTTTTTGATATACCTTAAAATTTTATAATATGTACATAAATTTATATTTGTTTACATTTGCAATAAAAAAAAAATTAACACAAATAAATAAATACAGTTTCAAAATGTTTTGAACGCTTGCATTCAACTCAATCTAGTCGTAATTTTATTAGCCTCTAATAAACTGACAATCATATGCAATCATGCTTAAGGTAGGTTAGTTAAACAATATAGAAATGGAGAACAATGTGTTTGTTAATTATTAATTAAAAGCCGAGTATAATATTAGGTAGCGTGGAAAATAATTCAATTGTAAAATGGCACTGATAAATTATGTTCCTATTGTAGATTTTAATTTTAAATCAAAAAGTATAACAAAACAATTCTTTTTTATCAATAATTTCAAAGAAAATTATTAAACACGAATTCTATAATCGTACAGGAATACAAGATGATCAACCAATTACTAAGAAACAGCTATACGAAAAGAATTATACCTAAGTACCTAAGCAAAGATCAAAAGTTAGATAATGGTTTTCATTTATTTTCTATTATTATTCTTCTTCTTATTATTATTATTATTATTACGCCATTTGTCTTCTAATAAAGTTGAAAGTTGAAGTTTTTTACATTTTCTTCAATGTCATATCATTATAGTAGATTATAATTATATTAACTTTTGTTCAAAGATTTGGTACTTTAAATTTGATAGTTGATATTCAAATAGAAAATTAACTGATCTACAAATGTCTATTTAGGTGATTGCTTAAAAACATATCAATAAACTAGGTCTATACATTTTAAAGATTTAAAATATAAGCCTAACATTTAAAGCAAGAGTATGTAAAAGTAGGTAAAAAACGTTTAATCGTCTCATTTAAATTGTATACATTATACGTATTATTGTATTAATGTACTATACTCTTACTTATGACATGCGAAAAAAATAATAACTACGTCATGTTACATGGAAAAATGTAATATACGAAAATTTAGTTGCTTATCAGTTACCACTAACACAAAAATAATGAATATATACATAAATGTACATAAATTTCTTTTTGAATTCATTCTTAGAAGAAAAAAAACAGTACCTAGCAAAAAAATAACGGTAACGTTTTATAATAATGACGCATCATTATCGTTATCCTTCATGAAAATTCGTCTTATGTATTTTATTTTAAGATACATAATATATAAGAATTTCCATAGACAATTAAAATCACATTATTATATATTTATATGTCTAAAGTTGACAGCAATAACCAACTGTGGTAAAAATTGCGTCGCTATCAGAGAAAATCAGAAACTTATTATTAAAAAAAAATTATATTAATAATGACAATCCCAACCTGTATAAAATCACTTTGTATACATATTAATAATAAGAAGGAAGAGATTAATTTACTGGTTTTCATAAGCCTACATTTTCGATAACTCTCCCCCTGCGAATAGTACAATAAGAATTACATATAGTTGCAAACATTCTTATTAGGCTGCCACCGACGTTGTCGAGTAAAACTGAAAAATGAGAATGCATCGGCGAGGCCCATTCATTGGTGACGGCCAAGGTTTTCCATTTCCACGTCACGGTCGTACGCTATGTATTTCTGCTACTGTCATTGGTCGTGTAGAGGTGCAGAGAGAATAAACAACCGTCAACCGCACTACCGATACAACACTACACGTGTAATGTAGAAAAAGAGAAAAAAGGTTTCAACAATGGATTTTCACCGAAAACCCTCGCCATTGGCGTCAAACTAAAATTTAAAAAAAAAACACATTTCAATGTCATTTGTCCGAGTATGCATATAGGGGTGATATTGACTGTACTTTTTCCAGTCAACAATACTATACCTACCTACGTAATATACCGATATATACTGCGTGGTGAAAATCTGATAGTTGCATATTATTGCTTCTCTCAGTCTACTAAAAGCTACCACATACCATGCGATTTTCCACATCCTTTCGTGTTTCAGTGTCGACCAACCCTTGTACTCGCATACCAGCCCGCATTGTAACTGTCATCGTTTAAAATTGCTTAAAAAGACAATAATGACAGCAGAACGTCCAAGACGATCGACGACCATATAGTGAGTGAACGCAGTCTGGTGTGATTTTTATTAAAACTGATCCGCAGACCGAAAAACATCCATAAACTCTACATTTTTACCACATAATCACATGATGCGCGTATTTTTATTTTTTCCATCGTTATTATTTGTAACTATAGATTTATGCTCAAACTGAATGAGATTTCCAAATGATAAAACTATTTCATAATATTAAAAATGTTTAATTTCTTTTTTATACCAAATAGTATATTGATTATTAGAAGAAAAATAAAATATTATTTATTGTTATAATAACATAATATTAAGCACAATTAAGTAATGAATGATGGTCGATATAGATTTCCGTATTTATAGAAAAGAACAAAATTAACGCCACTATAAATCAGTATAAAAATACATACAACAAACACATTTAAAAAGTTTAAAATAATTGAAACACTCGGGTAAATTGTTAAGACCATCTCTCTGAAGATTGTTTATAAGCGTGGTGATAGGAAATAGACTGTCAAACGCGTAAAGATTGATCGACGTTTACCTGTCCAAGAGTTTCACATCCTCACTTCCCTGCTCATAGATTTATCGATGAAACATTTGATAACAAATTTCTCAACTTTTAAAATTTCAATCAAAAGTAGAAAGAAGTAATAAATAAGATAGTTTCTCATCGATGTCTCCATTCAAATTTTAATAATTTGAAAATAAGTCTTTAGTTGTGAGTCTCTAGGTTATAATAGCACATTTGTGTAAATATTGAAAAAAAAATTTCTTTAATAACATCACAACCATACATCAGTATGCATCAGTATTATTAAGCAGTTTTATTATCTCAAGATTAAATCTTATAAGTATTATAAACCAACTAAACTTTCTAAACACTGTATAAACACTAAATATCCAAATCAAATATTGTCAAGTATAATAGTATAAGTATGAATTATATACTTTTCAAGCCACGAGAAAAATCATACATAAAAATATAATCTGAATTATGAATTATGATTAAAACTAGAATGTTTTGATGAGTAAAATATGATTAAAATTAACAAAATATTGTGAAAACAAAACTTGTATAACAGTCTCTAATGTAATGGAAAAGTTTTTACCTACCTTTAATCAAAGTTAAATTAACAATCTTAAAATGTCTAGCAAACATGAAAAATAGACTTTATTAAACTAATATTTAAATAATATGAGTAGGTGGCTCGAGGTTGTTAAGTCAAATACAATACATGTATATTGTATACATATACATTTCATTAGCAGAAAATGTAGCAGTATGTTGTACATTTAACTTTAGAGATTATGAATACATCGAATGTATAATTTATTTTAGAATATTTATACATTTCTTTCATAATGTTTAATTTTTTATACATATCGTCGTGATACAAGCAACTTTCAGAGCACTTAAAAAACAAATTAATTTTACAACTAATGATTACCAGTTATTCACTTAAATTTTAACATTTAACATAATATTTTGCTATCTATTTATAATAAATTAATATACAATTATTATCGATTTTAAGTTCAGCATTATTTAATAGAAAGTGAATAATTTATACTATTATACAATGGACATGGGTCATTCAATTAGTATAAAACTTAGTATATTATTATGACATTGTGCATAGCAATATTATAGGTAATACCTAATAATATTATGACCTATGAATAATGATATTATTATAAGTTATAACGTATCAAAAGTAAAATATTCGATTTGATACGCACGGAAATATACATGCAACCCAGATATAAAAGCACAAGAATTATATAAGTGATGATCGCATAATAAAAATGAATACCTATAATATTATTGTGAATAATAATGAAATTTAATATAATTAATATTCTTTATAAGTAAAAATAGTACATGGATCAAAATCAATTTGCCGTCGTTAAATTATTCACAACACATCCGATGTCATATCGATGTCATCCGATGTGATATAATATTAAATTATAATAAAACATTAAAACTAATTAATTTGATTTATATTTTATAGACAAAAAATATCTTTATTTTATACAGGTATTAGGTATGTTATAATATTGTATAGATAATAAATTTTTATTATACAAATAATATCAATGATTTTAAATTGAATTGTATTAATAATTGATCAATAACAATAATAATAATAATAATAATAATAATAATAATAATAAACTTCAGTTGTTTACTTGTAGGATACATTTAGTTGGTGGTTTTACTTTAAATGTAATACAAACTTCATGTAACGACCCCATACGGCTTAAAACGATTAAAATTTTCAACTTATTAGTTAGGTTTTGCACGGAATTTCTAAGTCCCCACCTTGTTAATGCGGACTTACGGTGAAATCCTTTTCGGTCAGGTAACATCCCAATGGATGGTTTTCGCGGCCCCTAAGTATATCTTTTTTTTCTCTCTCATTCTCATTTTTTTTACAACCATTAAAACTCCGACCGTTATTTTTAATAGCCTCTGCCAACACAGTACCTATGGTTGAAGATGCGGACGACCTCGTTATTTTTCGGGTGAACTTTTTAATTAACTCTGGTGCGCCCTTTCGCCTTATTTCATAAACATCACCCATTATATAAGCTATCCAGTTTATTGTCTCAAATATAAATAGTAGCCATACTATGTCATGTTCAATGTTGAACTTATTATAAAATCACGAAAAATTTATTTTATTCAGAAATAATCCGAATGCGGACCATGAACTCGTCGAATAAATAATCTGTTATTTACATTTTTCATTCGCAAAAAGTTGTGTATGTTATAGAAATAAACATCACATAAAATAAATTCTACAATAGTATTAACGATAACATGGCATTTATTTTTTTGACTTACCATAAATATAAGTTAGGTTGTATATTTATTGATGTGCAACATCGTATTAAAAAAAACAGGTACTACATAATATTTAATTAACTTTTTGATCTAAAAATAAATAAAACTTATTACTAGGAAGTAGTTGACTTATTTTATATAAATTGTACTTGAAGTATAAATATATTAAAGTGTTTAAAAAGAAGCATAAGTTAAATATATCTTAATAATTTATTTTATTTCCCTATAAAATTATATTATATTATTATAATATTAGTATGATATCTAATACATAATACGTTTGTTTTAATAATATTTAATTTTAAATTTATCCTACTTTTAACATAATTTTTATATTTTAGCTTCGTAGTGAAATTATAGTAAAAAATAGCAACAAAATGAAATTAAATACTTACATTTTTATAATTTGCGTATATTACACTCTACTTTTTTACGTGTTATTTAAAAAACTTATATCATTTATGCGAATCGTTTTTTAATTGGAACAAAACATGGTCTCAATTATTTGAAGCATTAGAGTGTGAAATAATGTGCATTTCCTGAATATAATAGTAGTCTTTATGTCGTGCTGAATTATAGTTATTTTGAAGGCCATATACTCAAAATCGTGGCTGTTAAGTTTAATTTTCCAATTAAACTTTTAACAAAACCGATTCGTTAAGCTCCAAGGATGTTACAAACACGATTAATTCCATTGCATGTCTCATAAAAATAAGAAAAGGGAAGAGTAAAAAAAAAATAACAGTTCAGACGGCTACTACTCGGGGTGATATTGTTAAAAGTTACGTTCACATTGGAAAACTTATTTCATCATATAGGGGACGAAAAGTTTGAAGCTTAATGAAAAGTACTTTTACGACAAATTGAAAGTAAAAACAACTATAATTTTAGTTTTTCAACGAGGAATTCCACGATCATAATAACGATGATTTTGGATGTGTATCAAGAAATACATGGCCCATTAAAATGTACTTATTGTTTTTTTAAAGTATTTTCTTTATTTAAAAAAATTGTTATTAATGTTTCTTATAATAAATAGTTATCTTGAATGGATGTATCATATGCTTTCAATCCTACTCCTACAACAATATACATTTATAATTTTTAAAATGAACTTTATTTGAAATTCCAATTCATTATAATATGAAAAGGGGTCAATTTACTTTCTATTCTTCTTGTGAATTCTACATTAATTACGTTCCCTACTCAATGTCAAAAACAGTCGCTCACAAAATAATTTTCTAGGCCGAACAAAAGCAACCAGCCTGGGCATAATATACGAATTTGTCTCAACTGCAAGCTTATACATTTTATGTATCTCATTAAATTACTTAAGAAAAATGTTAAAGATATAAGAAATATATTGTGATGATATATGGTGTAAATAAAATTATATTGTATTTAACATAAATGTATTATCAATATAAATAATTATATTAGAATTAGAGAAATCTTTTAAACTACACAAAAGGAACCCATTTACTTTTTTTACAAAATATACCAGAATAAAAACTTAATATCTTAATTAACCTTAATTTACTTAGAAATAAATTGTGTTTCGTAACTTAAAAAAACGCATTACATTTTTATCTAGTATTTGAATATACAAACTTTTATGTGAAAATTCTTGTGTTTCTCTTTATTTATTTTTGAATAAACAATAATTTTTAAACGTAATACAGTATTATAAATATTATTTATTGATTAACTATTAACCAGTAAAATATAATGATTTATCTATATACGTATAATTTATTCGTATATAATTTATACTAGATATATATTTCTCAATTCTAAAATCGAATTAAATTAATTTTTTTGTATTTAAATATCGTTAATGATAACAATCGAATCCTATTTTAATTACTTAATAATTATTATTGTAAAAACAAATACTGTAATTTCTTGTTAGTACAACGTATGCGCATGTGTGTGTATTTTAATTAATTAAAAAAAGACTAAATGTAAAATAGATAAAAATAAAAAAATAAAAATGTTTGAAAAAAATATTATGATTGTAGGTTATTTCAGAGAGAGGTGGTTCGGAAAAATATGAATGCGTACAAATGATGAATGGGAGCTTGGGCTCAACTGAACGGAACTACCGGGGTTTTTTTCAAACAACTCTTTGACAAATGAGATATAAAAAAAATTGTTTAAAAAATTATGTTTAAATAAAATAACAAAACAGTTTGAAATGAGAACGAAAAAGTATAATGTTTGTATATAAACTTTTGAATGAGATTATTAATAGGTAATACATTAAAATATTTATTACACAATTAAAATAATAAACTAATTTATTCGGTATCTATTTTCATAAACAAGAATACTGAATAGTTATATTTAAAAAAAAAGATTATATATCATCGTTATATTTTATTTATTAAGAAAATAAGTGATTTTCAATTATTAATTATAAAGTCCCAAATAGTCTAGTTATGTGATTTCAAATTTACAAGGATATATTATATGTTTTTTTAAATAAAGCTATTTATTATTCGCTTATATTAATTATATAACTAAGCAAAAATGTATAATGAATTAAATAATAACATGAAAAAATTCACAAACGTGATGCTTTATTATTGCCTATATAATTCGCCGTATGACGCCTGTGGATCTTCTACACATCTAACACTAGCGTCTATTTCAACTAAGCAGAAGAAAAATAAAGAAAGGTGCTGTGAAGACACGGGAGTTGAAACTTCATTATTCTTTACGGTGTACGTGATACAGATGGATCAACTACTGTTTATTGTTGCAATAATAAAAAAAGTCATCGGACCTTACTTTTTCGAAAAATAAAGAAAAAACAAATAATTCATAACATTATCTAAGAGTCATTTTGTTCCAGACAATTTTTTTAGTACTTTGAAGTTTTAGTGAACGCTATTTTATGACTGACTGCTGGCATGAGCTAATAGTATATTTTATTTTATTATGAAAAAAAATACACAGAGAATTTGTCAGAAAACTCAAACTATGCCAATGATACCTATTATTAGGTTATATAAATTATATTATATAGTATTAGATGTTTTATTGAAAATACATGATTAACAAACCATTTGCCTCTGCGGGTTTTATAGATTACCTATATTATAGTTATATAGGAAGTTTTTTACAAAACACATCATTTTACTGTCAGATATTAGGTACACTCAATTTATGGTCTAATCGTATTTTTGTTTTAACCAATCTGAACATTCATACTTACTGGGATTAATATGTTCAAGTCTGAATTATTCTATTTAATTGTTGTATAGGCCATACCATTTATCAGGCAACAAAAAAAAAATAAAATAAAGCAGATAAATAAAGTCAATTGCAACATTATTCTATTAACAAGGTGGCAAGGAAACAAAAAATGCATCGGTGTCACGGAAAAGTCGCAATGTGACCATGCAAAAATCCTTAAACTTTCTGACGGATGCGATTCGTGCATTTTCCGACTTTTGTTGTACGCTGCTTTATTATCCATTTTTACAAACTTCTGACATTCACCAGAAAAAAACTTTTAGTCTTATGTTTTCTTAGCGAATGATTATTTAAATGAGATGTTTTCTTATTGTAAAAGATCGAGCTAGAAAGAATGAAGAGAAAGAACGAGATTTATGCGTATATTATAAATGAAAATTGTAGTATAAAAGGAAATATGAGAATAAATTATTATCTAAATATTCAACCAACAGCCAATATTACTAGTTTCCTTGTTTTTGAAAACAATCATATATATGTTCAATAAGCGGCGAATATTATTTTTAATGCAAACGAATGAATTGGAGTAATTTGCTAAAAGTATTTTCCTAAAAAATATTACCGTAAAATAGAATCTTCAGATTAAATTAAAAATAATAATTAAATAATTTAATAATTAATAATTAATTCATAAAAAAAATTAATTTGGGAGTAGAGAGTATAAGTTTTGTGAATCTGATCTGATTTAATATCAAAATAAGTTTATGTAAAATGTGTACAAATATAAATATAATTTTTTAATTCTACCGTCTCATTGAATAAATAAATTGTATTTAATTGCTATGCATCTACCTAAATTAAAACTGTTGAGTTAATTATTTATTTGCGCTAGTTCCGTATTTATTATTAAACATTCTATTTAATCGTTTTACGTTTGCCTACACTTAATTATGAAACAATCATAAACTAAATGTAGTTGAATAAACTTGAGACTAATTTAAAATGTTAATGAAAATTAAAAACAAATAAAATAATATATTGTTTTTCTTCAAAATTCCTACAATAATTAATATTGAGTACATTATATTATGCATGATAATATAACCAAAAATAAATTGTATAGCTTTCAATTGGTAGTTTTTAATTTTTATTAAAAATATAGCATAAAGCAAACATTTTAGAAATCTGTACAGTCGCTATTTATTTTTTTCTATAGTAAGAGGTTTCGAGTTATATTGGAACTGTAAAGAAACAAATTTAGGAAATAATTCTGCATTACTAAAGCCTCATTATATCTCTTTTTTTGTTGATAATATCAGTCACGTTTTTTTGTATTAATTTCAAAAACAAAGTGAACTTTATATGCGATGATGTCCATACACACACGCTTTGGTACTTTACTATAATATAATAATTTTGATAAATTATATTTTATTCAAAATGGCATTATAAAACTGATTATATAGGTACCTACCTACTTAGTTTAAACACGATTCAAAAAGTTAGATTTGATATTTTGAGTGAGGTTATGTAATTTTATTTTCACTGCAGCGTACGTGGCGTAGAATAATAAGAGATTGCATTCAAAAGCAAGACCCCAGCATTGTATAGCCATAAAAAAAAGACTGTGCTGTTGGTTACAGATAAACTCAACTAATTTTACACCTCTTACACAAAAATGTTTTTCCCAGCCAGTGTACAGTGTACATATACATTACACACATAACGCACTCACACTTGCACCATACATATACGCAGACACACACACACACCACACATGCGCACCCTCAACGGTACGTGCGTGAACGCTTGGGGAAACCTGGTCCAATCTTCTGATAACATTCTCACTGATGAAATTTATTGCACACTCGTGGACAACAAGTGATAACGTTCAATTTCCATGTGTATTTTTGTGATATATTGTGTTTTTAGTGAACAAATTACTTGAAGCCCCCCTCACATATGGTTAAGCAATATCATATATCATATCCAAATAATATACTAGTACGTAAATAGGTTATCGGTCGGTTCCTGGAGGTACTTGTGGGATGAATTTAAAACCAAAAATATAGCAAACAGAATTGTTGTAACATGATATATTACAATATAATATGTAACTAAATAATTGTTCATTTCAGTGGAATAATACAAGTGAACAATTCATGCAAAAAATCATATTTACTATAACATTATACATCGTGTAAGATACATGGTATCATAAATTTTTATACGAATAATATTATATATTTACATTGTGTTCTTAGAGCTATGATTGTGGATAATAAAACTTGTGTAAATTTAATTTTCATTGGCAATAATTGGTAATTATAAAAACGGATATGTTGCAAAAATATAAACGACAGAGCGAGACAATTTTAAACATGCCTATGTTCATTTGGTAAATTTATTTAACATAATAAATATTTCAATATTTGTTTCATGAAGATGATTGGTGTTTAGTCGAAACAATACCTATACAAAACATAAATATTTTAAGAGATGAGATTGCCAATTGCCAAATAGAAACTACATCGTAAATTGACTTTTCATTACCCAACACGAATTGAGAGTAAGTTATGCTTTTGTTTTACATTATAAATCAAAATGAAGTTTATTCATAGTCACGGTTTGTTTGGTCAGCACATTGAGATGTATTATCAGTTGAAATAAATATATTATTATATATATGTGGGGTGAAAACCAGTAGTATAGTTAAGCCCATTACTCATTCGCTAGGGTGGAGGAACAGTGGGACATGTAATTCATGTTCATTATTGAGTTCGATCGACTGTCATAACAGAATAGTGTAGCGCTACAACACCGTTAAATCAAAAATCAGTCTGTTATCTTGCATCTATGGATCTTACAAATTGCTTTGCTGTATGTTACATTTTTTTCACGCACTCCATTTGGACGTTTTTTACGCATTTCCGGCGATTTTTGCCTTATATTTTTTTTCTACCTCCTGACTCCGAACATACGTGACTGTTTTCAACAAAATGCATGTGAGACTTATTGCAAATCCGTAAACGTTTTCCAACCAGAAAAACACCATGTTAGCTAAATAACTTTCGACCAAACACCGAAATGTTGCTAATAACTATTGAACCGACCAAAAAGAGTTTACCTATTACTACTTTGGTGACAACTTTAAACTTATTTTGCATATATTGAACCATACTAAGTAACATAATAAGTGAATATTTTATTTGTTAATAGTTGATGATATCACTGTAGTATCTACGAAAATATTAGAATGACGACACGTGCGTTAAGACAGGCTCAGAAAACTAAAAAGTTGAATCAAATAAAAAATGTAATTCTTGAGTGGGAGTGAACGTTAAAATTATTTACAAAACGATTTACTAACAATTTTTAATATTTTGATAAAAACAAGTATTTACTTCATAACCAATAAGTTTTCAGATTTTTTTAAACTTTAATAATTACCTAACTTACTTAATTGCCCGGCTCTCAAGTCTCAAAAAGTATTCGCCAAAAGAGTAAACCTCGTAAAACCTTGATTTGTTTAAAATTTAAGTGTGATAAGAACTTTAAAAAAAAGGTATTATGGCAAGACAACATTTTAAGAATACAAATAGAATATAATATAATTGTTCACATAATATTATGTGAAACATAGCTCATGGGGCATAGACCATGAATACACTAATTATACCTACACTGAAGACTATCAACTACAACCTGCCAACATTATGAAAATTATATTAAGAATTATTAAGACGTCTTTATAGGTTTAATAATATATAGATTATAACAATAAATGAAAACAAAAGGTTTGAATCAATATATAGAATGAATAATAGGCACTCATATAACAAAATAGGGGCTGTGATTTTAATTGTTTTTAATTAACTTGTGTAAATAATGTTAAGTATCTAAGTATTTACTTTGATGAGTATACGAAATAGAAAACACAAATTAATTTAAATATAAAAAGATCAAGAAAGCTTTTACATATATTAAAAGAATGAAATATTATTTTAGATCTATTCACTTTGAGTGATGTTTATTTTGGCTCTGATGCAGTCTGTCTTATCCAACGGTATAGTTTTATGGGGATCAGCTAAGATGACCACTATAGAACAATTAAACACTACGCATAGGTCATAGAATATTAATTAGAATTGCATTAAAAGGCTATGACAGAATTAATACCTCACAACTTTTTGACATCCTAGGAATATTTAATATAAAACGATTCTCTGAGTACTGTTCATTAATGCAACTACATTCTGATTTGAGTATCCGGGTTAATGAGTACTTAAGTATTATTCCTAAAAGGAAAAAAGAAGAATTAGTCTTAGGGTTTCTAACTGTAATTCTACGACTTATCAAAACTATTATCAATACAAAGCTATAGCAATGGTTAATAAATTACCAAAATATATTAAGTTAATAAATGATAAGATGTTGTTAAAAAAAAGTGTGAAAAAAATATATACTCGAGAGAAATAATCATTAATATCAATAAATGATACTTTCAGTTCATGTTCATTATTATTTAAGTACTATTCTATTTTTATTTTATTTTGTGCAATAATATTATAAAAATTTTCACTTTTATACATTTTAAAAATGTGTTAAAAATGTATCGTTGTATAAATAATATTTGAAGTCCTCCTCTATCATCACAAGCTTACTTAAGAAGAGGGGTGATCAGCTCAGTTGATATTACCATTTAAATTAATTTGTATTTATGTATCTACCTAAGTTGAGTTGAATAAATTATTATTATTATAATTATTATGTACTTTATACATGTTTAATATCTACTTAAGTATTGCAAGCTTAATATCTATAGTTCTTTACATAATATGCAAATATGTTATGTTTCAAACATATTTTGGTACTTGAGTTATGATTCAATTTATTTCTATTGACAATTCATTAAGCAATTATACAATGAATAATCAATTTTAATTTATTTAAAATAGTCTTAGGTTGTTTAAAATCTATAGAGTCTACTTACAACTTTTTAACCTGAACATTTTAGGGATAGCCTTTTCGACTTTTTTTAGTTGAATAGAAACATATTCAATGAATAAAACATTAATTAATAAGGTACTAGGTATGCCTGTAATAGTATGAGACAACATAAAGGTAAATAAAATATAAAATCTCCTAGGTATATCATAATATTTATATACTTTATATTAGCATAGCCATTGACTATCTTTTTTTAACACTTAGATTTTTAAGATAACATTTGTTTTTTACTATAAATTATAAGTAATCAAAAAGCAAAAATAAATTCACATACTACTGTTATATTAATAAAATGTAATAATAATAAAAAAATGTATTCGTTTTTAAATTTCTGTTTTAAACATTGATAATATTATCATTGTCACCGCGTAAACGGTTGTTTTGCATTTATCCCATCGTTACCGCTACCCCTAGTTTTTTACTAGTTAATTACGAATTACGATAACAGTTTTTTTCCTTGAACACCTTTCTATATACTTATCGTTTAATTTATTAAACTGTTTTTCCGTACTATTATCTTCATTACTAGACAACACCTTCATCCATCACCTGACTTAACAGTTTACACCCTAATTAAGTAAGATACGTCATACACACTTGGGAATTCAAGCACATAATTTTTCTTTTATTTAAGTATTACATTATATAGCAAACATAGTTTAATGATATTTAACAGTGAAACACGTTTTAATTTTTAAAAAATATAATAATAAGCTACTGTGCTAATACAATGAACTAGATATAAATTTGAAATCTTTGACGATATTTTATTTCATGACAGTATATAAAATAATAGTAAACATCACGCCATGTATTCCATAGTACAACGTATACCTACCATATTTAAATAAATATAATTAAAAATTTAAAAATTACCTGATGAACCGTCAATTCTCTGTTTGAAATCTTTTCTCGATGAATCTGAAACAAATCAATCAAAAGTCTATATTGAAATAAATTTTTAATAATATTATTATATCAATATTATAGGTATGTGCTTGCATACCCTATAGGCGGTCGCTATATTTAAAGGACATAATACAAACAAAGTCCCAAAATATAATTTTTTAGAAAAAAAATTACAAAGTATGTTGGTACAGTTAATGTTCATGGCTTAATCATATGACAAGAATCATGAAATTATACCCTTTTCAATAAACCCGTATTTATAAAAATATGTTTTTATTTTTCAACATAATAAGACATACCTATATAAAAACCTATTATTTTCCAATAAAGAATAGTATTAATAATAAATATTTATATGGGTAGGCATGACAATTTTGTATTTCTGGGAATCAAATTTTATCAGTTACATACCTCTGGACCAAATTCCACACACGCCTGTCTATTATACATTGTGAGTATGAGGTTAATAATCGGTAGAATACGATATTATTTACATTTACACAATTATTATTGACTAAATCGACGGTAGAAACGGTCTGAATGAGAGGGTAACTATAAGTATATGTCATACCTACATCCATTATGTACAATAGCGCATGTTGTGTTCGAGAAAGTTAAAAGTTACGAGGAAGCTACCAGATGTAGTTTGTTCTCACGGTATAACATAAGAGGTTTAGAAAAGAAAGAAATAAGATAAAAGTATTTTGTATTTTTATCAAAAATTTAAAAAAAAAATCAAAGGGCCATTTTGAAATTGCTATATGATAATATACAAAAAAAAATATCGCATGCGTTTTTAACAATATTTTAACTATACCTATCTACAGATTGATTTATTTGACAACACGTTTTTTTTATATAATGTGTAAATACATTACATTTTTTATTCGGATAATAGTTTTAATTTTAGTAATAACTAATTTCTATCTTATTTTAAAATACAAATAATTTTATAATACAGAATAAATATTATTTAATCAAATCAATAAGTTGTTCATTAACCCCTATAAACGCAGAACATATATTTTTATATTTTTTTTTATACATATAATAATTTACTGGAAAGATGTATTTTAACCATTAAAATATATAATCTTTCAAGGTTTTAGTGATATATTTATATTATATAATACCTAATACAAAATTAAATAAAACTGGTAGTCACGCTAGTAGAACCATTCACATACAAATTATAAATAATACCTCTACAAATGCTAACGGGTGCATACTCTGATGTTTATATAACAAATAAATTTAACTTGAAAGTTGAAAGTAAGTACCTAGTCATAATATTATTCAAAACAATTAAAAATTCAACTTATTTTTGTTGTTTATTATTGTTTGTATACATTTTCCGTATAAATGTTTTAAAAATCAAATACCTATAAGATACAAATCCGTTATATTTTTATTCTCCTAGTAATTGTAATTTTATCAAGAATTTATCGAAATTTGATAGATCACAATTATAGTTATTACAGTTATAGAATAGTGCTACAAGAAATATAAATTCAAAAAATATAACTCAAGACCTCCCGTTTTGAAGTAATCCATCAATTTCTATACTATTTGGCTCATTGTTTATGTTTGGCAACACAGATTTCATACTACTACAGACTTCTTTTTTCTCATTTTCTTTCATTAATATTCTCATATAATGCTTTATTCTAGATTATGCTGAAAGGTACCTTTTGTTTTGAGTTTCCTCTCTCCACCTTAGAACTTAGTCCTGTGGGATCTTATTTGTCTTAACAACAAATTGCACCAACACGAATATTTCCCTCAGGAAAACAAAACGATAGATTGTAAAACGTCGCTTCAGGTGATTTCAATCACAATCGTCAAACCAGTACGACAGATATTCTTTTTGTGTGTGTCTCTCTCTCTGTATATATAGGTATATATCCCAACAATAGTATCAATGGGCAAGCTATTATTGATTTTATTGTGTAACAATTGTTTTCTATTTTGCTCGCATTGATAAAAACAGTATATCTACTCTCGGTAGTCAATAAAAATGACATATGAGTCATATGATATGATAAATGACTCCGATCATTAATATTTTTTATTTTATTTTTTATTTTTTAAACTGTAATTGTGTAACTGTTTTATGCTGTTCGACTTTTAAATGATTTCTTATACTTCTTAGTTGATTAAAGAAATGGTACAACAGAAAAATAAATTTAAGAATCAAAATAACAATAAAATGTATTCTTATTAAAAACAATAAAATATTTAAATTTTATACTATACTTTATATTGAAAGAGTATATTTTATATCTTAAGTGATTTCAGAAAATGTATTTATTACACCTAAAGTATACAATATATAAAACAAAACAAAATACATATTGCACTTTTGTCAAATAAAAAATATGATCAAAAGTTGTATTGAATAGTAAATCAAAGAATATTAGTTTTAAGCTATACATAAAAAGTATTACAAACTATGTTCTAAACTTGTTTTTTGAATTCACCTTAAAGCTATAGTTTATATTTTTATTTATATATATATACGTCGTGTATATTATATATCATAAACTATTATTACACATTAAATTACATTTGTCTTGCAACCACTTAAAACGCAGATAGGAGATTAACGACAACTTTTATTTTGTTATCATAATAAACAGATCTAAATTATATAAATATTTGAATAAATTAAATAACTCATCTACATGGAATAAATGAATTTTTGATTAAATAATATATAGAAAAATGTAATATGTATAATAATATATAAGATTTATTTTTTTTTACTCAAAATATTTGCAATATATTGGTTTATTTGGTACCTTCATACAATTGATTTAAATAATATAATTATTGCATGCACACATATTATACAATATTATTAATAACTAAGATTTTATTCAAAATTAAATTGTATGTTAATTATTTTTAATTTGAATGAATACTGTTTGATCAGAAATTTCATGAAAAAATGTTTGTATGATATAAATATAATAAATTAATCGTTTATTTAAGGTAAACTTCTTCTTTTAATTAGGCACGTCCTCCTTTATCTTATAATTATTTAAGTACAGTTTAGAGTTTAAGCCTTATTATAATAGTATTGTTTTTAATAATATGACAAGTTACTATACCATATTGAATAAAGCTTATAAATTAAAGAATATCATCAAAAAAAGTTTGACAAACACTAATTTTCATCAGCTCATCTCAGCACAGAAAAACCTCTTGCTTCATAAAAGTAAAGAAAATGTTGAACAATTATACAAAAATGAGTTCAATTTTTACTCTAGTAAATTGACGTAAATTGGACGTATTGTATTCATGTCGTCATAGAAATAATTTATTTCGATTATTAAAAATTTTGAAAATATATTGAATAAAGTATAAACCTATAGTATGTTTAATTACAATATTACAAAGAGTATACGTGCATATATAAAAATGTCAATTTTTATAATTTGAACACCCTCCTACAAATGATAGTATAACAAAACTAATAACAATGTCATTAAGCATTAATTACGTTTTTATATTTATGAAAAAAGTAAATATTGTTAAATATAGTTATATACTGATAAGCTAATCAACATTGAACGATACTTAAAGTATCCTACTCAGTATCTAAAACAATTATCATCATTAGTCAAAATAATTAATTTGATCATAATTCATAGAATCATAAATTCATAGCTAAAACTTAAAACTTTCATAAACAATACTTTCTACCTTCTAACTGTTTTTAAGATTTTAATTTTATAGACTTAATCATAAATGAACTAGCTTAAATAAAATTTCTTCAATCTTCAATCAACTTTTCAAGTATTTTAAATTATTTTAATTTCATGATTATAGTACAATGAATATTATTTAACCTAAACCTACAAAAAATGTATGTAACAGGTATATTACAAGGATTAATGTATACATAGTCTTTAATATTATTAATTTTTAAACTATAATAAAATACTAATATACATAACCAAAATTAATTTTGTTGAAAACATAAATGTGCTTTAAAGTTTATACTCCACTGTACTGCGGTAGTTTTACAACCATTTTTTGCAACTATCAGTAAAACTAATGATAATTAAAAATACAATAATGACTACAATGTACTATTTGTGTTCAGTTAGGTAAATACATAATGTTAAGAAACTATCACAAAAAAGATTAAAACAATTTTTGTAATTAAATTAAAATAAAACGTTTTTATTTGTGCATGTAGAATATTTTTAGATTTTTAATTTTATTTAATGTATACCTAGTATTGTATTATTCAATTATTCCAAAACTTTGTAAAATATAACAATATTATTTTAAATAAAATAAAAACTAAAAACTGCGTTTATATAATAAATCATAAGTCGTAAGTACATATTTATAATGTAAGTTACAATTTTTAGTTTTTTCCTTGAATTCAAAACTAAATGTTCAACTCATTGTTTTTTTATTAGGGACGTATAACTTATTTTATTTATTTACTTTTAGCATAATTTTTATATTAACATAGTATTGTTGGGAATTTACTCAATATAAAAGTTGTTCAATTTCAATGAGACTTAAAAAAACACAAAAATTATCTGAAAAAAAAAAAAACCAAATTTTATGCCATTCCTTTAGTAATGATTTTAATAGGTATATTTTAACTAAAACGTAATCATTTTATGGATTCAAAAATATTTAAATATCAGTACTGCAGGTGTCCAAGTTTTGATATTTCAATTAGTTTGATTCCGTATCATATATTTAATATTAAAACTGACAATAAAACGAAGTTCATAAACTGTTCAATTTTTGTCTGGAAGGGTTTTTAATGATTGAATAAATTTTGAAAGACTTGGTGAGGAATGAAGATATTTGAATGACAGCATTACTAGTCTATATTACATTGGCAGGGTAAAATTATTATTCATTCAACCATTGGGGATTTTGGTCGCGTGAGTATGATACGACCAAATGATACCGGATAATTTGCACCCTGTTCCGACGCCATGAACCTATTGTTAAAGACAACAGGGTTAGAGGAACAAAGTTTTATCATTCGGCCTTTGTGTTCGGCGAGCAAAGAGAAATGCTTGAAATTACACCGACATTAGTTCCAGGCAAAACCCCGTGGCCAAATACTATACCCGTAATTTAATGTTCTTCCTTCAAAATACATAGTTTGGAATATTTAAAAGTTCAAGAAGTCACATCATGAGCTATTTTTAATTATAAAAAAACGATGACAAAAATGTTTCAATGAAAATTATTGATAATAATATCGTATGTTTATTTAATTTAATAATATATTTTTTAGTTTATTAGCTATTTAACTTTTAGCTAATATTAGGTACCTGTAGGTATTAGGTAAGTATAGAGTACAAAACATAATTATCATAATTACAAAATATTAAAATATCACTTTATAAATTCGGATTCATATTATCAATTTAATTTTACTAAAAATTGGTTATATTAAGTTAAAAGTTACAATATCTTAAAATTAATATGTACACAACTTTATTTTAAAAAAAAAAACTAAATTAAGACTATTTAAAAACCGATATTATTTTTTTATGGTTGGAACATAAGATCTAGATAGATGCCTTAGTTTTTTCACACTCCTTAGTCTTTACTCTAAAATATAATCTACGTTTTAATACATATTCAACTATGTATATGTGTTTTAGATCTTTCACACTTATTATTGATTAAAATTTATTTTTACATACATTTTTCCAAAATCATGGATGTACAAGTTTGAATATACTGAATAATAAGTAAGTAGATTCCTTTTATAGTTTTATATCAAACATGCCTTGTGCGTAGTTTTTAATTTTATTCAGTTTTACATTAAAACATTCAATAAATATTCATTCTATTGTTTATTAATTGTAGATTGAACTTGGATAATAATAATAATATAGTAATTCTGTTAAAAGTTTTGAATTATTACATTGCTCGAAAATTACAATATAATTGTTTTTAATTTTGTATGCTATTTGTATGATCCTAATTACGAAAAGTAAGATGAACTATTTATTTAAGTTATTCTTATGGAAATTAAATCTCAAAACTCTCAAATATAATATAAAGTCATCAAATTATACAATAATAATAATAATTTATTAAGTAGGTAAGTACTTACTATAAAAACTATCACATATACAATCAAAATAATTATTTATGTATATAAGAATAAATGAGAAACAGTATAAGAACTGAACTATACCAATTTCAAATTGTATAGGTAATATCAAATAAATAAATTATATAAACAATAACATATAGATATCTACATTTTAATTTTAAGCTGATAGTGGTAATTATTATTGATTCATAAATATTGTAGGTAAGTAGTTTTTATTAAACTTATATACCTATATTATCATTTTTATACCCACCTAATATGAGTATGTAATCATATACAATTTATAAAATCAAAAATTGTAGTCATAAAATAATAAAAAAATATTTGTCCAGTTTCAAACTAATTTTAATTTTAATGTATATTACAACCACTAACAGAATATATACTACGTATCAGTTTAATTAACGACCGTTTAAAACCTTAAATACGCTGAGTTTCATGTTTGTGATAAAGGCATTAAGTAATTCATAGATTAACAATTACTAATTGTGTTTTCAATATTACATTAAATTTAACTTTGGAAACACTTATAAAAATATAATTATTACTATTAAAATTGTGGTTACAGAAAAAAAAACTGATGAATATAAAATATTCCCGTGTTAATAGCACGAATATTATGATATTATATCTAGTAAAACACAAAAGTACCGTGTAATAGTTAGATAAACGACGACAAAATAAAATTTAGCTTCAAAATTGTTCACAGTAAAATTCTCAGCATCTTTCCCCGAAATCGTTCATGATGCGCGAGCAGTATACCAGGATTACTTTTAGTACCACCGTAAAAATGTTCCACTCTATGTTACACAACACCACACGGATAACAATATAGATAAATCAAGATTTACTTTTTGATATTATTGGGTTTATAGTTTATAAGATTAACGTATTTCAGCCATGGCTCACAAGAGCCTTTAATCTACAGAAAATATCAATGCCATAATAATTTAAGAATTTAAATAATTAATACTAACCATAATATTTGATATTTACTATTAAATTAATACGAAGACCATTTTATACATTGAAAACTATAATATTATATCCGTGCATACCAAAATTTGTAATACCTATATATTATGAATAATAACTAATAAAAAAATATTACATCAGTAATCACTGTATAGGTAACAATTTAAGTATACGCCTAACCTATGGATATATAATATAAATTACGTATATATTATAATCGTTCATACTCACATAATTTTATTATTCTAGCTGACCGTATTCAAACCTTAGAACAATGATACACTTCATTGATTTTAATATGACATACTTCAATAACTTAAAAGGTATCCTTCATAAAAGGTTTATTTGTAGACAACTCATAACCTATGCTTTTATAGAGTTGTTAGGGACACACTTGATATTTAACACTCAAGTTTTTTTAGTGTTCGTCAGTTCTCTTATTAGTAGGTGCACAAACATACTGAGTCGCATAAAGGTCAAATGAATGAAACTCATAAGAAAATTACAAGAAATAGCTATAAAAAAAATAGTGTTAAGTAATACCATATAGATCATATTATAATTCATAATAAATTGGTTTTTAGTTTTTAATTTACATCTTTAATCTTTTATACACTAAGTATACAATATATCTAAATATGTTCACGTATCTGCTAGTTTTTTTTTAAATTAATCGTGTAACAATTAGCTCATCTATCTACCTACCCTACATTCTTAAATGTAATGAGTCTCAGTCATGTACTCGTGTATTCATTTTTCTACGTTTTTAGTGATTCATTAACAAGATTTCACTGTTTATAGAACATTCTTTGTTAATTTTATATGAATACAATATTATGGACTAATTTTTACACCCATGAACTAACTAAAAATTAACATCGATGTATCAGCTTAATTTCAGAATCACATTTTTACGAATTTAGACCTCCGGAAGTAATGGTTTTTAGCTCTGGCATATAGTATACACGTCCCATATAGCTAGGGGAATTTGATTTTTCCGGATCCGCCGGAAATTCCGTGCACAAAAAACACCACCCCGGCAGTAATCTCCTGCGTGCACACCGTAACTGCTTGGAAAACTAATGTGACAAAAACTTCTACAGAGTAATGTCAATTTGAAATCTACTAAGTAATTTGTATCAACTGGTACAAAATATAAACATATTTGTTTACTTTTTGGAATTGACATTTTTTAGTAAATAACTAAATAATATATACTAGATAGTCTATGCATAGTATACTACAAGTATTTAACACATTTAAAAGTATACAACACTTTAATTTTATTGACATTTTATTTTCTGTATAGGTACCCAATTTTATTTTAAATTCCTAAAAATGTCCTTATCATTTTTGACACGATAGAACGTGTTGACCCAATTATCTTTTGTTGTAATACAAGTAATCGTTCATAAGCTGTTATACGTAAGGATTCATTTGAGCACAATAGTCTATAGGCTATAACCCTCTGATAAATAGCAAAGGTGGTTAAGTTAAATAATAGGGACACAGCGAGGCTCAGAGTAAAAACTCGTACATATAGTATGGAGTGAAGAGTATGCAATACAAACTCATCGCCTTAACAACGTCGATCAAACGAAGCCTTACTTACGAAGCACGTAGTTTTTGAAAGAGGTCAAGTATCGTTAGAAGAGTTACACACAAATGACGCTCTAAGAATTAATATAAAAAAGAGAAGCAAATTATTATCTTCCATATCCGAAATACATCAAAAAGACAAAATAGCTGATATTATCGGTTTTTATTTTCATAGGCATTTAACATTTTTATAAAACAAAAAAGAATATATATTATCTTGTTTTCTGTGAAATATATCTATAATATGAAGTGTAATTTTTATTTAAAATGTTCAAAAATGATAAACAACTATCATTTTATTAATTATAATAGTAATTTAAACACTGATCATTTTAAATATTAATATTATTTATTTATCAAATAAAAAACCCAGGGAAAAATCTGAAAGGGTTGAAACCAATTTGTTATGGGTATGTATTACATTTTTGTTTCAAAATAAAATACGTTTAAGTAGGTAGTGAAATTATGATAAATCGCCTACTAACAAAATATGATAGAACAATTAATACCATAATTTAATAATAAATACCACGTACAATGAAATTCACAATAATTAGATATTATTATATTGAACATGTCAAAAGAGATGAATTAATTTACAACTATATGACGTATATTATTATATAAATAATAATTAAGTATAATTTGAATGAATTATATAATTTTCACAATTTTTACAGGTTACATATATTAATCACAAATATAGTATTTTAAAAACTTGTAATAATACAACAAATAGGTAATTTTAAGGCAGACATTTTGAATTTGGTTTAAAACTTACTACAAATCTACTATTGACACTGTATTAACACCAACAGGTTCATTAGAATATTTAATCGGACAAAAAATTATATATGAAATTGTATATTATGAATGAATTCCAGAATGATTTCTAGCGAGGAAAATAATTTAATTTACCGACAACCAACCACGAAGTTTTGATAATTATTGAGTTAAATAAAAAAGTAAAACAGTCATAAACTTGGCAAGAACAATTTCTAGAGTTTATTAAATGTATACATATTTTGGGTCAGCTGTGTACGTAAAAAAACAGACGAAAATTAATAATAATAAAAGCGACAGAATGATGAATGTCGTTTTGAATGAATGAAAAAAAACATCGTCCCGGTGACCTCAACTATATGATTTTGTTAACATATCGGAATTCGATATTATATTTTAATATAATATATTTATAACAACAATGACAACAATATCAACAACAACAACAAAAACAACCACTGCAACAACATAAATGTACATAAAACGTGTAAACGACTTACGTGTAAAACGTGGAAACGTGCCAACACGTGTGTATTCTGCCAGTGCGGAATACGTACGTTGCCGCTGGTGGACGGCCCGTCAAAAGCCCCCTTGGACGCCGATACCGGCAAAAATTTTGTCCGTCGCCTCGTCGTCGTCTCACGGGGCAAAAGTGTGATAATAACTGTATACGATGTTAACGAATTTTTTTTTATATATATTTTGTTAATTATATTATGTTTTATTTTATGTCTTAACCGCTCAAAGTACGAACGACTTGTCGTCGTCGCGTGGTCTCATCCGATAACGGTCGATTAATAATATTTCGTCCGACGGGCAACGTGTCGGAGACTATAATATTATATTACGACAGTATAATAATATTATGTCACATGTATAAAAATTCATACATACATACACACATACATAATATATAATATTATATACGTAAACACGTTGCTAAGTATATAATATACATATGTATGTATATATATATATGTGTGTGTGTATGTGGTTTTTTTTTATTTATTTATTTAAGAGTATGTGTAAGTAAATTTTTTTTTGGACAGAGTGAAAAATACGTGCAAGTTGTGTGACGCAAGACAAATGCGTGTCGTGGTCTCGTGGTGGACTGACGTCGACAGCAACGGTACCAGTGACCGGCGGCGGTGGTGCGACGACAACGGCGGCGACACCGGCGCTTCGCGTAAATGAGCGCACGCGCGTTTTCGCGTGCGCGTGTGCGTGTGTTTACGACGGTGTATTATGTGTATAATAAATGTGCTTGAGCGGGCGCATGCGCGTTTGTGTGCGTGTCGGCGGTCCGCGCGAAATCGGTGCTCGGCGACGGCGTGACGACGCTCGGCGCGATTCCGGCGCGCTATAGTGGCCGGCGCTACGGTGGCGCGACCGCGCGGACGACCAACGAGGCGCTACGAACGCTCCGCCGCCGCAGCCGCCGCCGCGGCCGTCTCCACCGCGGTGTCCCTATCGATTCGTACACGTATAATGGTATACGCGCGCGATGCGGCGCCACCTCGGCCGTCGCCACCACCGCCGCCACCGCCACCGACGACGACGACGACGGCCACGGCGGCGGCGGCGGCAGCAGCGACGAACCGCTCGCTCGCGGCCGGACACGCAACACGCACAGGCGCGCGCGCTCTCCGCCGCCGCAGCTATTCCATAAACCATATCGTCTTACCTGCCGCTGCCGCCGCCTTTACCTATCCCCCCCTCCCCACACACACACACACCGCAGAATTCCACTTCGTCATCGCGTCCGGCCGGGGTGCGATGCGGGGGTGCTGCCTGTGGATCCGCATTCGACTATGTGTAGGTTGTATACCTGAACATAATAATATGCACACGCACTGACCTCACGACTGTGCGAACAGCTAAATATGTAATATTATTATTGCGTATACGACGATTATTTCTGTTTTATTATTAGTACGCTGTCTGCGCCATACGATTACCCCTACGGTGGTGTTGTGAGCTACGAAAAAACAAAACAAACCTCGTCGACTGATGTATGTCGACATAATATTTTATTATAATTATTATTATTATTATTATACCATGTACCCCGGTAAAATAAAAATATAATAATATATCGTCGCCGACGACGATTAAAGTTTTATCTTATTTTTTTTTTGGGTTTTTCTGTTCCAGCCGATTTTTGAAAGCTTATTGCGATTTATTTTTCATCACTCCGAATGTCCGTTTATATACGTGTAAAAAACATACAAACATTTGGACATATTATTTTCGTCTATTCGACACGCGATGTCTTAGACTGATAAAATTTTGTAAATAAAACACGGAACTCGAGTTGACAGTGGTAAAAAAAGCTTGACACGTCCATAATCAATAACATTTTTTTTATCAAAATCGACAGTTCTAATTATCATTTTGGTGTAAATAATAAATACTGAGTCCTTTGTTTACAAATAGGACTACGATTTAAAAAATTACAATAAATTCAATCACATTATTGAATTGCAAAACCTATGGTCTAAATTATTTAAAAAACAATAAACTTAGATAGATGATTGATCTATCACTCCGTACTACGTAGGCGCAATATCAATTTTTTTCCTAGAGGAAAAGAGCTAGACAAATGTATGCCAAACAGACATATTATAAGAAGAGCAATTTTTCTGTGATGTAATGTGTATTTTAAAATTGTAATGTTTTATAGACTCATAACTTTCATAAACGCTAAAATATCTTGAAAAAAACCAAAATTGCAACCGAACAGATTTTAGTAATATTGAAAAAAAATGTAATATGTGATTAATGATAATATATAAACGATTTTATTCGTAATAAACATCTTAAGGGAAGAAGGATTAATTAGCTAAATTAATTATTTGGTTATAAGTATTCCTAGCCATTCTCCCAATTTACGCTTAAGCCATTCTTCTACCGTAGTCCAAAACATTCATGATATCTAGAAAAAACGAGATTATATAATCAACAGCTTTCAAATAGGCTACACACGCCATGGATAATACCGTAGACAGAAATTTAATAATTGGGAGGGCAAATGAAAAAAAAATATATTAGTAGTTATAAATGTTTGGAAATACATTTACATACTTTCCATATTGTACGGGGATTGAACCCCTACCCTCACCGTATCTATGACCCTGGCGAAGAAAGATCTCAATGCTCAGCTTCCGTTACACCCATCTCATAATCTGAGTCAAACACATACTTTTCATATACCAACATTATACCGAAATTAAGAGTCAAACATCAACTTCCAGAAACTCTTCAATATATCCCACCACCTTCAAAATAAACAGTCAATACACTCATCTACAAGTTAATGAAAGAAACTTATGTCCATCGTAAATATTTAATATATAATCTTAAATAGTTTAATTGGCTAATCAATGATAATTTAAATCAATGGATTGTAAGATTATGAACTAAATTATATAATAATATTGTGTTCAATTACCTATTTGTATTTAATATTTTTTTTATAAAACGATTAATAGAATGGTGGTGAAGCCATTTATTTCTAATATGTTTCATGGTTTCATTTAATTGTACATAGAACATAATTTCGGTGATAAGTCATTACATACTATTCAGATTTCTGGATAAAATAATTGGAAATATGAATAGCAAAAATAGTTTTAAACAAACATTCATATCATCGAAAATTATTACTCTTTAAACCCAAAATATTATAATAAAATTAAGTTTTCATAAACTTTTTTCGCTTAAAAGTAAAAAGTACCCATGCATTGTTTATTTACATAATTATTCAAAAAAATATATATGAAACATGAATATTAACATTATTTTGTAACTATAAAATTAAAATCCAGAAAACTATTTTTGAAATATTTTAATCAACTAATTTATGGCAATAGTTTATTTTGAAATATTCATAAAAACCTATCTAACGTTCTAGTTTATAGTTGATATTACATACGTTAGGATATACAAAAGCATGCAATAATAAAAAAAATAATAATAAAAAAAATTAATATTCTGTAAATTTTTTTTTTTTAACTGTATAAAAGCATCATAAAGTACACTGCAAGTACTTACAGTATATTAATTGTAATGTATATCCAATAAAAAAATCTGATAACAAATTTTATAAAATATTTAAGATTTAAATAGAAGAACACAAAAAGAGTTTGCACAGTAAGAAAACTATTATTAGGAAACAAATTTTTTTTCACTTTGTTTTCACTTGAATTTTATAACATTACTTTATAGGCAATGTAAAGTAAAGTACGATCTCATGGAACTTACACCCTTCAGTTTTACAAGAAAATACTGCATTGCTAGACAGTTTGTATATAACAACAGAAAGTTATTTTGTTTATATTATTGAAACGAATTTAATTTAAACTTCAATTGTATGTATACATAGAGAGAAATAGGGTTTGGGACAAAAAAAATCAACCCTATTTATTCGTGGGCGTATTGTTATTTTTGTATTTGTATTCTATTATACATAATATATTCCTATACTCGTCAAAATACACTTTAATGTTTAAAAAATATATATAATGAAGAGTGCGTATATATGGGCCTCGGGGGTGTCTGATAAATACTAACTAGTTTATTTGTTCTTACGTTTTATTCGATGTTTTATTCAACTATTATCAAAAAAACCTGTTTGAGCAAATAATTAATAGCTAATAAGTATTAAAAAAAAATAAGTCACAAATAATAACAAATCTATTGGCCATCTATCTATACATGAAATTTAACCTAACCATTTTTAGTGGTCTTATATTCTTATTATAATTAAGTTATCAATACGTATTAATTAATCTTATATGTTAATACGTCATATTATACAAAAATATAATATTCACTTACATCTATGTAATAGTTTAAGACATAACATAACATAATTGAAAATGGTAGGAAAAACACATACATTAAGGACAAATATATTTCTCTTCTGTAATTTTAAGAATCTAAAAATACTTAAACTGTCAAATATCTATTTTTGTACAAGAATTTATTTTATATTTTTTATTTAATATTAGTACATGTTATGAATAATTATCATCAACACTTCCCAATACACTAAAGTCATAATAAAATATGCACGATGCGCCTATATACTATATTATTATACTAAGTACACAAACATTGTTCAGGAAAAATACATCAATAAAGTCAACATTATAAACTATATAATGTAAAGAATGTTACTAAAAGTGAAATCTAAAATTATGCTACAATGATTAAAATAATAATAGTAATCTGACTATTTTTTTGCAACCCCTAATGTTTATTTTATATTATTTCGCTATCTATACGAATATCTGTAGGTATACGCCTATACGTATGTCCATAGGTATATGTAACTACCTACTAACAACGCATTATAATATTATTATATAATGACACAATAGTGGCGTTCATTGTTAAATATAAAATATATCCTACACGACGTGTATAGTTTAGAACGGTATTCTACAAAAACAAACACAAAACCATCTACCAAAGATCGGATTAAAATTTATTTTAAAAGTAAACATTTGTTTTTGTTTTATTTACCATCCTAAAATTTGTAACATTAATATCGTCCGTCAAAATGATATTATAACAGAATAGTGAGATGATGCGTCATACGGCAGTTTATAAGTGTACAGCTATATTACTCTAGTCTGGATATTCCTATAGAGCAGGGGTCCTCAACCTTTTTCAACTAGTGAAATACACTTTAAGTTTGAAATTTCGGTTGATCTAACCTTATATTATATCAATTTTTTTATATTTAACCGTGCATTTTTTGTAATAAACTATGTATTCAATACAACCATCTTAAATACGTTTGTTTACTATAATATACGAGTACCTACATAAATATAATATTGTAATAAATATTATGACAATCGAATTATTACTGACGATTGAAAAATCTCGGAAAAATATCTCGGTGGCACTGAGGTACGCATAAACAGTACTTTTTACTGTTTCGAATAGACAATGATAAAAAATATACATCTAAAAATGTATTATATTTATGGAAATAGTCTTAAGACAGAATTAGACGTGAGCCGAAATAAAATAATTTCATATTAAAATAATTTTTTTTAAATCACCTGCAGAGGGAAAATGTCAGTGTTTCGTAAAAAATACCATCAGTTGATTAAATTTTTATTAATATTGTTTTTTTTGTAAAAGTATAATATTATCTAGGATCTAGATTATGAACGCAATCAACCTATAATGGTATGATAACATTTTATTGCCATCGACCTTTATTCGATTAAATATTTACCGGTCGAACGCGATCCACATTATCCGACTGGTATATGGAGGAACCCAGGTATAGAGGGTAACGCATTGAATATTCGTAAAACGTAAGGACTATTGTAGTGAGTTAACTAAAAGATTTTATTCAATACATTTTTGCAGTTTGCTAAGTGTGTTTTGTTGAAAATAATTATTTTCTATTAAACCAACTACATAAAATTTGAAATTTGAATATACTAACGGGACGGGCGTAGTCACCACCACAGTCGTACCACACACCGCGTTTTTTCGTTTTTCACTTTTCCATTATTGCCAACAGCTAGGAGAACGGAAAAAATTCAATGCCGACTTATTATATTATTACGGAAAAACCGTCTTTTTCGTTCGTTCTTAGAAAAGATTTACATATTATAATGGTGTATGATCCCGGACCGACGAGGTTCGCGGACCAACGGCGTGTTGTTATACAATACGTATTATACCATTTCGACCATAGTCGGTTATTATAATGTCTGTATAAAGTGCGTTTAAAATTATTTTAGTTGTACATTATTATTATTCCGTACCTGGTGTGACGGACTGCGTAGTTAACGACCGCGACCAGTATGTTGTCGATGCTACACGATTGAACACTTTACGAAACACTATACGCGGAAAACACTCGAAACTCGGCCGACGCACTGCAGAAAACTTACGCGAGACGCTCGTTACGGGTGGTCGCGACGGACTGAAATGCCCACCGAATTAACTGGTATAAGGTAGTAATCTGGTATCCAGAGCCATTTTGAATGGCTTCCCGCAACAACCAGACGAATGGCGCGATTCCCGAAACTGACTTTTCCATGAAAACCGTTTCATGAAATAAACGAACATTTCCACTAATTGCCGTACACAACCACCACAAATCCGATTAATTTCTACCGCGGTCATCGTTATTGACAACAAATACATGGGCATAGGACGTGTTAACGTCTTGTCGGTGAAGAATGAAATTATACGAACTGAGGCCAAAAATGTATACCTACATAATATATCGATTATCCGATTATCCACAGTAATCAAACGGCCTCGATTTCTTATCTGTGTTGGACCGCAAAATTAACACGTCATGTCCTATTCACATATACCTGCGTATAAGGTCTATGCCGATCCGTGCCTTTATTATCTGTGGTCGTCATACATTTCGGTAATTATTTTCAGTGGGAATAACGAATTTTTAAATGGCCACGAATGAAGAGTTTCAAATTATGGAATTTTCTGGTTATTGCAGGGATCCCTTAAATTATTATTGAGGCAGACGGTTATTGATTTGCCGGACCCAAAAAAAATATTGTCAAATCCCGGGAAATCAACCAGTTCAGCCTCTATTTTGAATCACTGCATGAATACCAACTTGACAAACTATAATCATACTGAAATTAATAATAATTATAATTGTACTGAAATCATAAATTAAAAATCTAGGTAAGTCACCTACGTACCTATATAAATATTATATAATATGCACTGTTTAAACGTAAGTACATATTATTTCATAATCACTCGACTGTAACGCAATTACAATATTTTTTATAGATATTACATATACCTATTTCGACGGTGCTAATATTTTACATATGAGATAAGTCAGTAAGAAGTTTATTTGCAGATTCTATATTACATACGTTCTATATATATTATTATATTATACAAAATACCTTTGTGAATGGTTCACTAAATGCCTGTATGGCTGCACGTAATGTATTTTCTACCATCGCTTAAACGAGGCAACAATAGTCAATAAATAGGTAATACATTCTGAATATTATTTTGATTATTATGTTAATAGTTTCCAAATAATTAGATGGAGTATGCACAATCGTACAAACAATGATTTTTACAAGGTAATGAAATAAAATTTACTCCTTTATTTATTTGAGCAAAAAAAATATAAAGTAGGTACCTATTCATAAAACTGAAATGTAAAACAAAAAATAAATAATTTTAAACAAACATACAGAGAACAACATCAACTTAAAATTGTATTAAACTTATACATGTTCATTATACTTATTCCAAATTTTTATTTATCTTAATATTTCATATTTACGCTTAAATCTAAGGTTTCAAGCTGTAACATAAATCACTTTTAAGGACTTTTCATATTTTGAACAATTGAAATGGATATTTGCCAAACATTCATTGAATTCTGTTTTTAAAAACGGAAATATTTTAAACTAAGATATCTATTTATGAACTACTTCATCTAATTAGGAAACACAGATTTTGATTTGAAGCCAAAGTTACAATATTTTAACGGTAATTAATTCTTTTTAAGATCACTAAAACCATTTTAAATGAGTTAACACGTCATTCCATTTGATTAGATGTGGTACATTTGAGATTTTCATTGACTGTGTGATTTTATACCATAGAACATAGACAATATAATATATATATACGTCATATACTTAAATGTTATATTATTTTAAGATGATAAACTACTTATAACTTATAAGTAATAATAAAATTAAGTTTATTATTATATAATAAATAATAATACATTATGAGCTGCAGGCTGCAGTACCACAATTACAATTTCGAGGTGTAAAAATATTTTAGTTTTTTATTTTAACACCACAATTGGGGTGTGGCTGAGCCCCTAGTGGAAAATTAACCCCCTAAATATTAATCAACATCAAATTTCACACTACGATTCTGGTAGATTAAATTTAGTAATAAAATATAGATGGATAAATGGATTCGTGAATATTTCAATTACATATTTGATACTTCTGGGTTGACGCAACTACTTTGATTTCCATGCAATGCTCTTCCGGGTTATCGTGATTACCATGGTATCAAAATATATTCTACAACACGATTAGGTATTATCTATTAAACTGTGCTCTTTACTATCCTATGTTCTCATGGGCATTCACACAACATAATAGAAGGGGGAGGGGTAAATCAAAAATATAATTTTTCCAATGACTTCAAATAAACATTGATTAGGTAAGATCGGTAAATTTCTTATTACGCTTTATTAGAAAGTAGAATGTCAACCTACCAATATTAATGTATTAGGTACTATTATAATCAAAAAATCAAATATTTAAGCAACAAAAGTGATAGTTTATGTCGGTATGACAAGTGGTTTGATTAATTTTAGTGAAAGAAATTAATGTGCGTCATTATAATACAGTTTAGTATTTAACATAGAATTTAAAAATAAGATAGGCCAAATATATTATAATATCGGCCGAGTGTACGTTTATTTTAAATGTCAAAAGTTAATACCAGTAGAATTTACATGTTTTCACGTGTAAAAAAGTCGTACCGGTACAATTTACATACAAAAGAGGTACAATCGGTGGAATTTATAATCACCCATAATACGTATAGAATTGCCTTTCGCGGTAACTCGTCGACGCATCGTTCAAAATATTGTCTGCGGGCCGCATCACGACTGATGTGACGTTCATTTGCATATAATATAATATCACGATGCTCTTTCGAGTACCGATATTTTTTTTTTTTGCGCCCCTATGCTATATGCTTTACGAGTTTAAAATTTGAAATTTGCACCCTCTATGATTACTGCCCGGTGCATGGGCCTCGGATCCTCCCCCCCCCCCCGCTTAGTTCCGGTACTGTCGGCCGGAAATATAAACTGACGGTGATTAATAATTATTGAAAATCGACTGAAATCAATACTATACCTAATGAATTGTTGTTTGTGGCCTGCTCAAAAAGGATATATAAAAGGATAAGTACAATATTTCTGATGATAATAATAAGTTAATTGTAATTTGTCAACAAAAAAATTGATGTTTCTAAAATTACCCGTGTAGATAATATTTCCCTCTTTGTACCAATGCTCTATTTTACGTTTAGGGCAATTGGTACATATTTTCGAAGAGGGTAACTTATACATTTTTTAAATACCGAAAATAACCACCAAGTGCAACTTGTCAACACCCATAGGCTCATAGCACACGAATATATCATAACTATTGTGAACCTCCGCATTTAAATTTCCGGGAGGACAATACTATACTTTGTATAATATATATTTTTTAGTTAAAATAAAGTATAAACAACAGTGACGGTCGGAATAGTAGTAAATAGTAATAACTTATAACTAAACACATTGTCGTATGTTTATGTGCAATATGTAGAAAAAAAGATTTGCCCACCCCGGGCTGCCAATATAATATATAAGATAGCGACGTTTGATACACCACTCACTCTCAATATTTCCATGTTTCCACTATAATAGGTATTCCGTGTGTCCGTGTCGTGAGGATAGTTGAATAGTTTGAATTCAACTCGTAGGTAACGTGTTACCGACATTTTTTTTTACCTAGGTACGTGTTAAATATAACCGGCTTAATGTAATATGGTGAAATATTATGTAATGTAATGAATGCAAGTATTATACACATTTATATACCTATATAACATACAGGTACAAGTTGTACCGTACAACAGGTGTAAATAACAATAATATACTGCAGATTTTACTGATAATATCGACAAATCGGACGTTACCAGCTAATACCCACACATACTAATACAGTACTACAGCGGTAATACTGCAGTTATAATACTATAATAGTATATTGGACATAGCGAGTAATAATTACTATTGTACGGGTTTCTTATGGTAACGTACAACGATAGATGTCACCTACTGCGGTTAATACGCAAGTGTGTCCTTCCTTTTCTAAACGCAGTCCATCTATAGTTTGGCTGAGACACGATTGAGCATAAAACACCTTTTTTGCGACACGATTGAGCCAAATCGTCGGCGTATCAAAGGAAATTGGAATTCAGCAAAAAACCTACACGATTGAGCATAAAAAACTCAGCAACTTTGCCATTTCCATTTTAAACTATATTATACAGAAATAATTGTTTAAATAATTATAATAATTCAAAATATAACATATTATCAAAAAAATAACATGATTTTATAGTGAATAATATAGTCACATTTCATAAATCTACTTGATAATAATAATAATAATAGTTATGAATATAATAAAATCAAAATATGGTACGAATTAAAAAAAATACTGCATGGTTTATAAGTCAAGTATACTATAGAGTATGGGTGATCGAACACTGATATTATGTCGATATAATAATTTTGGAATTGTATCTTAATTTATTATCTTATATTTTCCTCCAATTTTAAATGTTTAAAACGTCAGAACTTTATTGCTCCGGAACTAATTTCATAAATCGATAACATTGTCGATAAAGCTGGGCTCAGATCACGGCTCGCGTCTGGTATCATAATAATTGGTATAATAACACGTGAAAATAATAAATTACAAAATATTCTATGCTCAATCGTGTTGCTAAAAAGAGATATGCTCAATCGTGCTTTACCGTATAGTTTCCATCAATAATAATTTTTAATTTACACATGGTAATATGGTATTGTTGTTTTTTTTAACACATTCGTCATGCCATTCCCTTCTTATGTTTCAACTGTACATTTGTTGAATTCGATTTTATATGATATACATACTAAAATCGACGGACGGATTGACTATTTAACCGAGGTTAGATTTGGATTTTACAAAGTTTACAAAGTTTACCTATGTTGGGTGTTCGAAAAGTTTGGAAACGGTCCTTAACCTTATTAGGACTGATAAACGATAATATTATTATGATATAAATAATGAATGATCAAATATTTTACCTAATAAATGTACAACAGTGTCATCAGACTATCTGTTATGACTTATTGCTATAGCCGTAAAGTACGGAATTATTAGCGCTAATAATCTTAAAATTAAGATGTTTCTATGCTCTACAATTTCATCAAAATAATTTTTTAAATGCAAAAATATTCTTTTTCATAAAAATGCATTAAATACTGAAAAACAAATAAAAGTAGCAGCTTATAAAAGTTATAAGATAGTTAAATTAATCCTAATCTTTAAAAAAAAGATTTAAACAGTCATATTTAATCTGTAATATGGAGATAAGATAAGAGATCTAGAGAATAATTGATTTTCTTATCGATATTGCTTTGTGTTATTTCGTCATGATAAATATGATATAATAAAAATATTTATGCATTATTTTATAAAAATATGTGAAAACATAGAATCCCTGTCTCTAGGCCTATAGGTAATATATAGATGCATACAATAATTAAAGCGTTTCCACATTTTTTTAGCATTTTTTATGCATAGATTATACAATTGTTATGTGGCCTTGTGTGACGCGGTGGTCGGTCTCTGTCACTAACGTGTGCTGAGGTCAAGCATCAACCGGTGTTACCGGATGGGTGATCACCCGGATTTTTAGTGACAAATCCTCACCACATAATGTACACAATTTTCCGAACCACACCCTCTCCCACACTAAAAAAACCGACTAAAAATAACCTTTAGGTTAATGAGCTCAGATGTTGAAGCCTTAACTCGATAAAAAAAAAATTATTATCTAAGTAGGTACGATGGACAATTACTTACATATAATATGAAGAATACTGTCCGTTCTACGCATTTGCGGACGACTGCGTTTAAACGGTTTGGTCGAGAATCGAACGCCCCGCGATAAACGCGGAAAAAGCCTGACAGACCGACGACGGAAATTACCGCGGTTACCCGCACGCGAGTGCGTATAGAACGAGGACCGCAGTCGCCGTATTTACCACGTTACTCGCGAACGGGTAACCACGAATCACGTTATTTTCTGTCGGTCGGTCTCAAAGGAAAAGGTGGCCTCCGACCGTTTTCTCCACATCGACCCAGCAGTACGATTCCGCTATCGGATAACTCCATCAAATATTCTATTATTATTGACTATGATATTGAATAAATATTGACCGAGTGACCATTATAATATAATTAAATACAATATTAAAATTGTATCAATAATAATAAAATATAAAGAACATGTATCTCGTAAACTCAATCGAAATCAAAAGTGAAATTTTCCATAATTCGAGAGTATTATTGCCTCGCACAATATTAACATTAAAACATTCTATATTATTTTGATGGAATGAAAAAAAAATATAGACTTAACGAAAGTAATTATGTATGTAATATTATATTCTGTATTAATTGTTATGACTAAATATATTATGAGTTATGATATTTATGACTTCCTATTCGGTTTAGGATTCGTATGTTTTTTTAAATTAAAGTTTTCATATTTTTTAACACAAAATAGTAATTCAACAGTATTATACTTTTAATATTTCCCCGTGTATTGGTATTTTATTTTACGTTAGTACTTATACTAATATATTGCTCGTGTTGGATATTATTATACACTATGCAATGTAATTTATTAACAACACAGTATATTTCTTTAAGCGAAATCGTTATTTTATATAAAATATAAAAAAACATACACTTTTAAGCATTAAACCCTTAAAAGCATTAATGATGATATGTTTGATTTCCATTACATGTAATTTGTCAATGAACTTATACTTTATACTTTTCTAATGTGGAGGTAGTACCTGGCCAATCATTACAACTAATTTTGTACAAATAAAAATTCAAATAACTAAATACCCCAAATATAAGATACCTAGGTACCTGATATAAGTTTATTCATGTATTTTTTATTGATTTTATTAGCTTTATTCAATATGTATGTATTTGGCATGGTTATAATAATTGAAACTTCAACATTTATATATTTTGTATGTATTATGATCTATATTACATAATATTATAATTCAACCACAATTCATAGTGATATAAATCACTTAAGTATCTTTATAGTCAAATCTTTCATCAATTAAACTACTTATTTAAAAAATATGATAAATTGAGTAGGAAAGTGATTTTTATAATAATATTAAAAAAACATTATCGTTATTACTTAAAACGATATTTTGGTTATTTAAAATACAAAATATATGTTTTAAACTTTGTCCGAAAATAACACCATTTTTAAATATTACTAATAACCTAATGATTTATAACTATTGTCATTGTAAGTTATTTTTTTTTTAGTTTAGTGAATAATTTTACTGTCTAGAACTTCTAAATTTTTTCAAAACCTCATAAGATCACTGCTCAATGACCACATAAAATTAATATGAGTTACATTCGAAATTGTAAACACTGATATTATCAATGAAATAGGATGTAGTGTGTGCCCCATGGGAATTTACTAATTTAAAGTGGTAGGACAATGGAAACTCCATTATCCCACTATTCTAAATTAGTAAATTCTCACGGGACCATCTGTACGTCACTAAAGAATAAATAATACAAACAACGTTAAAGAGCATCCTGTGTTGGACATTAATTTATTGTTTGTATTCGATTTTTTTCAGTAGGTATTTACTTTTAATAATCAACGAATAAAAACAATCCATCCAAACGTTGATAACTAAGTTATATTTCCCAAAAAAGTAAAAAATTAAAACAATTGACAGCACTAATATTATAAATATTTGTTGTTTTTCACTAAATAAATGTATACATCATTCACAAGGTAAACGAGTTGTTGACAGTAGTTACAAGGAAAGTGAATAATTTAAAACCAAGTATTCAAGATAATTATTCTCTATTCTATTCAATACAAATATAATTTATACATAAATTTGTTGAAAATATATCTCTAATACAAACTATTAAATTATTTTAACTAGAAAATATATTTAAAATTATACTATACGACATACTTCTATATTATATAATAACAACGTTATAAATTATTACATATTATAACAAAACAAATTCAAAATAATCAAGATTTTATATAGATAGGTATGAACAAAATTTCCATTCATTTTAACGTTTTTCGAAATTCTCTGAAAAAAAAACAACAAGAAATTCAAAAAAATTAAGCGGTAAGTTTTTACAAACCTGAAAATAATATTTAACTATTGCAATTGTGGTATTAAATGATGGTATAAATAATTATTGATAAAATATTTTGACAGTCAGCTGTAGGAAAGGTATATTTGACAAACATAATAATAATAGATGTCAGATGATAATAAATTTAATTAATAAATCGTATAATTTTCAGCAGGATTAATTGATAAAAATATGGTTTTTTTGCATTTTATAAACATTTTAATAACTAATAATCAGTAGTTCATATAATTCGAATTATTAATATTTTCGGTCTTATTTCAACGTATTCATACATAATATTATATACTTCTTATTATAGTTAGTTTGAAATATTTATTTTTATATTTTTCTTATTAGCTATTACTCGTTACTTGTTATTGGTATATCGTTATTTATAGATAAGAAAATAAGAAAATAAAAGATTTCCAGGATTATTTATTAATGTAATACAATACACATAATTTTGTAAGAAAAATATAATTTTTAAATATCGTTATTCATTTCTTATTTTTAAGTAACTAAATAACGATTTTAAAATAACGCTTTACGTACATAGAAGTTGTTTTTCAAAACAGCATAAATGTATCGGTACTTTATTGCTACTTTGATAGTTCAATGGGACTATGATCCATTTTATACTTCTATGCACCTATAAATAATTATAATAAGCAGATGAGACTATTTCAAAACATGGCGTTTTGATATTATTATTTAACATAAATAATTGCATTAAACAATTGTCAGCCAGATGTCAGAAGCTTGTCGTAAATAAAAATAAAATATATAATTAAAATAATATTATTTTACTTCCGATTTTCATAATTAAATTTAAAAAGAAAAACGCACAAACCATTTACTAATTTGATTTTAAATACTACAGACCTTTATTCACATTGGTACGAACAGAAATAAGGGGGAAATGTGTTTTTAATTTTTGTAATGTTTCTATTTCGTGGCTGCGAAATAATTACACTGAACAATGTTACAAATTTAATCGTGATTTGCCATATATATATTATACCTAGTACCTATAGGTATACCTACTGTAATAATAGTTGTACTATATTGTACTATCATCGTTATAATTTCGTGAATCGCGTTCGAATATAATATTATCATCACATAATATATATTACATGTATATATATACATATTTAATATTATAAATTATAAAATACATAGTTGAGGACTTGGGTGGATAAACGATAATGCGTGACTGTTGCTTGAGCAAATTGTTATTGTTCTTCGTAATACTTTGAACGACACACTTATATTCGAACACTCACCACAGAAATAATAGCACGACAGAGATCATAATTATATTCCCACATTCATCTAATCCTGATAGTTTATTTTAATACCTAATCGTCGAAGTGCGTACCTATGATCGTAATGACGTTATATTATATAGGTAGAACGTACAAGTTACGTGTAAAAATTATAAAAGTATATAAACTATTACATACCTGATTTTGATGATTTTTTTTTTTGTTGATGTAACGCCGTTTGAAAATCGCCCTAAAATCACAAAACGAATAGATATTGAAACGTCTCAAAAAGTAATCCTATGACTATGAAACATTACGACTTATTTCTACAACCGATCCTGATAATATTTTAATACCTACTCGTCAAAGTATACCTATGATCGTAATGACGTTATATATATTATGTAGAAGGAAAAATTACGAGTAAAAATTATAAAAGTAGGTATATAAACTATTACAAACCTGATTTTGTTGATTTTTTTTTCCGATATAACGCCGTTTGAAAATCGCACTAAAATCACAAAACGAATAGATATTGAAACGTCTAAAAAGGTAAAACTATGACTATGAAACACACTACGACTTATTTCTGCAACCGATTTTATAACACGCGTTACACAACTTACATCATCGGTCTCCCACTAAAATAACACACGTCTCAGTATCGTCGTGAGTATATATTATATTATTATTTTGCTGCTATGCGAAGGTCAATCAGTTGTCCGACAGTATAATATTGTATGGCAACACTCCTTAATTGAATCTCAAATGCACGCATGGTTGCTCTGGTACCACAGTTTTTGAATTGTTTTCAATCATAAACGACTTGTACAAGACACGAAATATTTAATTTCAAATTGTTAATTACCCATTATCTTTTTTAATTGTATTAAAACCATGCTGACTATAGTACATCCATTAACACACTATACTACAAGACTGCGTATTTTAAGTATATAATTAATTTTATCCATTCAAAACACAATAGTTATTGGTTCAAGAGGATATTTTTAGATATTGTATTTATTTGAACGATAGTCGTTGGTTTTTTCAAAAAGTGGTTTGCAAACAATTTTCGGCAAAAGCTTATTAAATCATAACTTTTATTAGCTACATTTTTGTACATAATTTTTAAATAGATTTTAATGTAGATTTTGATACATATAACTTATTTTAAAAACAATTGATCAACACAATATATTAATATTATTTATTTATGAATACATATAGTTTGATTATCTATCCCTCGTCTAAAATATTATTACCTATGTTCAATAAGAGGACTCAATACCCGAATGATTTCATGTCTATCAATCTTAGGTAAGAATATTATCTGTGTTTGTACTTGAAGTAGTTATTTTACAATATTATAATTTTAACAGAGTTAAGATCATTTTTATATTGTGATAATTAACATACTTATAACTAGCTAAAAATTCAAATGTATTTTAATTTAATATATGTTTTACTTATTATCTATTATTGTTATTTAATGTTTGGATTAACCGTAATTGATGTAGAGATTTCAGGATTAATTTATCTCAAGCCATCGGAGTACCATTGACGACGGTCTTCGCCATCAAGCTGAATCATTGTCTTAATCACTTAGCTCTAATACTTATTGAAAAACTATTGTATTTTTAATAGTTTTCAAAGTTTATTTATTTTAATACAATTTATCAATAAGAATAATACCTATGCAAATAGTTTATACACATATGTGGATAGTAATATAGAAATTAGGAATTCTGAAAACTTTCGACATTGAATTATTTAGGTTACCCTATTTCTAAAATGACAATTTAATAGCAACAAAAGCAATTATATAATATAAAAAAAGTTTAAAACAACTTAAATTTTCAAAATATCTAACTAACCATTAATTTCATATTAGTTATATAATTAGTAAGAAACAATATTATTTTGTATACACCATATTTTATACCTAACCAATAGTTAATTTTTTAAGTTATTTTTATTAACTTTATAGTATACACACAATATTATAAAATCAATGGCAATAATATAGTTACATTAAACAATTCATACATTCAAATTGCAAACTAAGTTATTTACATTATGTAGCGGTAACGCATTTATTTATTTAAATAACTTTATAAGTAGGTACCTACTTAATATTTATTTATTTCACTTGTTTATTTATAATAAAGTTTATGAAATTCAAGTACTTCACATATACTATTAATTGAAATTTCAACTTTTTTAACCATAACTTTTTTAATTCACTATACGTTTTCAAAAAAACTGTTATAATAAAATCAAGAACTTCATGATAGGCATGACTTCGAATTTAAAATGTATATAACTTGAAAAGTGAAAAATTCAAAATTAATTAAGTTAAAAGTTTTATAACACAAATAATATAATATACATTTACTTATATTGTTATAGCCACATACGCTCGTGAACCTTTTTAATAAAGTTATATAGCCAATAGCTATATAACGTATAAGTCACTAATATTAATTCAATTACTTCAAGTATAAATAGGTTTTTTTACATATTATAATTAGGAACTACTCAATTCCCATCTGAAAACGTATTTTATAAGGCCTCCAATTGTAATTGTTCAAAAAAAACCAATTCACAAAATAGATGTTTATATTCAAAATGATTTTTATTTTAGATTCTGAGCGAAGCGATGAATGTATTGATTTTACAATGATGTGTGTTTTTTTTTTTTTTTTTTGGTGTCTGTCATCACTTTTGAGACGGTAAAAGTGCTTGGATTTTCTTCAATAGTAACTTTTCTAATAGGAAAGTGAATTTAGTTGGTACTTTGGGGGGTCAAAAGTAAAAATGTCTAAGTAGTTTTCAAACGCGACGTAAAAAACAAAAGAAAAATTAAAGAAAGACGGGAATTTTTACGTCAAATCTGTTTTCGAGAAAATCGATTTTGGTTTTTGGTATAACTCTAAAACAAATGACCATGTAGATACATGAAATGTTTACTGAATGTTTACATTAACATTTTCTATACACCATAACATTTTCCAAATATTTTGATTCATTTTTAGCTGTTTACGGACATTTTCAGTTTCCATTTTTTTTTAGTTTTTTTTTCTACAAATATCAATAAAATTTTATTTTTTGGGTAAAAAAGCTTGAAAATTGAATACAAGGCTCCTACTATACTGTTACAATGAAATTTGAAAAATATTAAAAATCTTTAGTCACAGTTTTTATTTATATGCATTTAAAGTTCAAATATTGACAAAATACGAAAAAATCACGAAAATTAGCAAATTATATTGAGTTGAGAATTCATAAAAATTTTTCTTTTGAAATCTAAGATTTGAAAATGTAATACAAGATTATTTATAAGTTCGCCTACCTTTAAAAAAAAAATGTATACAAGAAAGTCAAAATAAATTTTTATGAGCGTTTGAAATTCATATTTTTACAACATTTGATATTCACATAATATCTCATGTAACGATTTTCTTATTTCGTTGTAATTAAAAAACATATGACTGTAGATACTTGAAAATTTTACTGAATGTTTGTATTAGCATTTCCTATACACGATAAAATTTTGAAAATAATTTGACTCTTTTTGAGCTGTTTACGGACATCGTCAGTTTTCAATTTTTATAGTTTTTTTTCTATAAATATCAATAAAATGTTATTTGTTGGGTTAAAAAGCGTGAAAATTGAATATAAGGCTCCTGATATATCGTTCTAATAGCAGTTGAAAAATATTAAAAATACATGGGCACGATTTTTTTTATAAGCATTTAAAGTTCAAATTTCGACAAAATGTATCAAATTAATAATTTAATAATTATTTTGTAGTTAAAAATTTATAAAATGTTCAACTTTTATAGCTAAGAATTGAAAATCGAAAACAAGGCTCCGCGTAAATAGGTTATATATAAATTACTTTATTCACAATAATATCATCAAATATACTTGGTAATATCATAGGCTAACTGACAGTTTTCGCTTAGAATCGTTTTTCTTATACAATGATATTATACCATTGAGTTTAAATTTAATACCATCCATTACAGTGACCCACTTGTAACCTACTGTACAGCAGAGCGACCCACCTTTTTTTATTATTAGAAGCTTCTTATTGAGAAATGTTCCAATAATTATTATATATATTTTATTATTTTATCATAATTTAATATATAGTTTATGTTTATGCAAATTAAATATAAATAATTTCATTTGGTCAATGTATAATTTTTATTATAATTTAATACACTTAAATGTTTAAATCTATTTTTGATTTACAACCTTAAAAACTCATATTCAATATGATATGAATTGACATAAAATGCATTATTAATTCACAATCAGTAGAAAACATAAATTATATTCGTAATTAACATAGTCAAATAATGCTATTCTCTTTATACCATTGAAATTTGGTATTGATTTTTGAATGTACGATGACTAACGAGTAACAATACATTTGGTTATTTATTTGTTTAGTTTTTATTCTCCGAAAAATAATACCATACACAAATACACGATAATATTACACAGTTTGTGCATCATGAAGTGATATAATACATTAATTGTATAAATGTATAATTAACAATGAACCTAAATATCAAGTAAATGTTATTTTTCATTTTTAATGCTCTGCAGATATTTTATTAAATACACATGTGACATGCTTAAAAAAATATATATAATACAAAGTAAATAGTATACAGTATATAGTAAATAGTTTATACTTGTATTCAATGTCTAGTGCAGCCCCCTGCCCCAGGTAACCTTTGCTTTCCCATTATAACCTTTGCATGCGTTGGGATATTTTATAGGGTGACATCAAAGCAAAGGCGCTTTAGTTACCATATTATTACTGTTTATGAGTCGGTAAATATTATTTGAAAATTAATTCAACTGATAACTAGGAACATTTAAAACGGGGCAATAATGTTAAATATAGAAAATAGAATAACAATATACTTAACGCACAGTAAATACGACATAATAATAATAATATTATATTTATGGCAAATCTTCTCTTATATGTATATTTAGGTATAGTAAATACATTTAAAGTACCCCTTTGCCCGAACCGATTTGACGGTAGTCAGCAGACAACGATTTTATAACTGTTCCTACTACCTCGCGTGATGGCTATTCAAGACGCTGTGCGAGCCCGCATTTTAGGTACACCCTAAAACACGCTTATACTAGCAGGGGAAGGGGGTGCTAAAGGTTTTCGAATTAACGAATGACTCTCTCGCAGGTATTTACGCTCGCGGAGATAAGAATAACATTTCTAATGCAACTCTCGTCCTTTTTAATTTGTATATATTATACATATAGCCAGAGATATAGGTACACGTACGCTACACTCATCCGACGACTATATGACGAGGGATTTGGCTGCAGAAACCTTTTCGAATAATACACACACAAATGCTCACTAAACACACAGTGGCGTTTAATTGATGAGGGCATTTCGGAACTGTATACATTATACACGCCGTTTCCGAGTCGAAAAGAAATGGCGTTATAAATGGAAAATTCATAGCCGCGCGCGCCATCGTCCGCCCTCACCCCCTCAAAACCTCCCCCGACGATATTGTCGTATACATATATATATATATGTATGTATGCGTATACGCGTATATGCGTATGTATTATATGGAATATATATATATATATTATACACTACACAGCCATTGCGCTGGCATGCGAGATCGCGTTGAATTATTCAACGCTCCCTATAGACCGGTGCGTTAAAATGATCTGCTCTCCGCTCGCGCCACTACCAGTTACCACTATCTGAGTATATAACATATACCTATATATAATATGTTGTATACTTCTACTACTACTACTACTACTACTACTATTACTGTGGATTAAATTAAGTTTTATTTAATTTGTGCTACTACTATAATAGTCAATGCTGTATACTACCGGCTCGTCAGGGGCATACGTTATTTTCAGTCGTGTATTAGTGTAATAGGTATAGATATAGGTTAAGTATATTTTAAATATTTGTTTTTGTACTTATATACTTTTTTTTTTTTATTTTATCTGTTTATAAAATAAAAACAATAAGTAATAAGGTCAATATTGAAAAATATAATATACAAACATGAATCGCGTGAAGAGGAGACCGTTCATTAACAGAACCTCAGACATTTTTTATTATTTTTCCTATTTAAGGAGATCTCTAGGCCAGTTTCTTTTTGATCGACGGAGAGTTTGTGGTAATGTAAGAGAGGATATGTTTTGAATGAAGGGGTTTATGTGGTTTGTTAATTTTGAAAAGGAAACTTTTATAGTGGCTTCTTGCAAGCTCGTTTACTGTTTGTATTTTTTTCATTATGGAGGGCTGCATTTGTTATGTACCATGGAGCACCGGTGATAAGTCTTAAGGTAATTGACTGGAAGGCTTGAATAGGGCGAATGTTTGCGGGGTTTGCAGGGCCCAAATTTGGATGCCGTACGTCTTATTATGTGATTTAAAAACATTTTTATATAATTACCGTGTATACATTAATGCTAAATTTTTTGGTATTTGTATGTATGTGTTAACTTGTCTCCAACCTACTTGAATAACATCTAATAAAAAAATTAGATGGACAAATCCGGTTCTAACGGTGTCTCGTAGACAAATGAGTACTTATATTTTTTTTTTTATGTATTTATATATTTTATATTTGAATAGGTACTCATCGGAAAATATGTTTACATATAATACTTATTCATTCACAGGTATACTCAGGTGTTTTGAATAGATTTCAAAAGTACTTACGACAATAATACGTTAGACAGTATAGTATCAGTAACTAATAGTAGTAGAAGTAGATTAAGTATCGGTAGTAGCATGGTGCAGCACCAGGTACAGGTGCATGCGAATATTATATTATATTGTACGTTGTATGGTATACTATAGTGACGCCACCACTGTTTGGTTGCACAAGCCACGAGGCCACTAGTCTTCCTATATACATGCATATTATGAAGTGTTTTATAATAATAATAATAATAATATGATCCATCAAAACGAAAAACGACTACACGCAGGACCTGCACGACGCGTGTCGGTCAGCCGAATTAAAAACAAAACTGCCGAAGTCATTAAGCCATGTCCGCCTTTATTCGAATCTGTATATTATGTGCACATTGTACTCGTATTAAGTGGTTATTACTTAATATATTATCATAACCATTTGGAGCCGTTGAACCGTGCAGGGCGCCGAGTAAATAAATTTCACTACCGGCCCATTTCTAGTCTTCCGTCGTATAGGGACTAATGTATACCGCTCGTACCGTCAGTTTGAAATGGGTTTTTACTGTTTTTAGTACTTCCTCTTACCTGCATCACACCGCTGTGGTTAAATCGTAAGTTACGTAGTTTGGGCGAACTTTTTTAAAAAAAAAAAAAACTATCCTTGGCGATTTTATTTTCCACAGACGGCGCAAACACAATGGTATAAAATATTTTACAACTTGTATAATAATATTATGTATTAGGTACAAATTATGTGGTCCACGTCGCGTAATGCGTACAAATTAATTATTCGTCTGGCGTATGGAATTATTAAGAATATTTAATAATGCAACTATTGATGATCAAAAAAGAGCGGAGAATATTAGTTCTTTGTGTATCAGCGTAGTATACATAATACAATTATAGCGAGGAACGATTATTGAATGGATATTGTGCAATACACAATAATAATAATATATCCTAATTATTCAGTTATAATCTCTCACTGTACTTGTTACAATCGTAACGTCATTGTGTGCAATGTAAGTACATCACTGCCCACATGAGCATACGCATCATAAAGATTATACCTACTATTATTAATTAAGTTTAAGTAAAGTGTGTGGCTTACAGCCTATGAACAGTGTATCGCCTATATAATACCAATAGAGTTTTATGAATTATGACCATCGGATGATACTATGTCAATGAATATTATGAGAACGCGATACCCGTTATTTGTGGTATCCGCCAATCGCTAACATAATACACCTACGCATAATTTTGTAAATGTACGCTGTGTTTAATCGAATACGACTATACAATATTTCATAATAAAACAACAAATATAGTAGGTAGGTAAGTAATAAATAATAATTGGAACATCTATATTATATCAGAACGATCGATAAAATATAAAAAGTGGCGGAAAATATATCGGAGTATCCTATTATACATATTAAACATTAGTTTGATGATATTTTCAACGGCATAAAAGAAACATTTTCTATAATAAAACTTAGAAAAGAGTAAAAAAATAAAAAATAAAAACGGTTTCTATGATAAAAATAAATACGGGTATCTAGTTGTATATATATGGCATATGCGTATCTTTATATATTATTTCCATGGGAAATATATTTTTAAGTCGTATACCTCACCCAAAATTGCATGTATTTAGGTTCCTATAACATTTTTATTTATCCTCGCACTCGAATACCTAAAACAATTGATAATAATTAATAATATTGCACTATTTTTCGAAACAACAGAATTTTTTCTTTTGACCCCCCCCTCCCTCCACCAAAAGTACCAACTAAATTCACTTTCCTATCAGAAAATATGCTGTTGAAGAAAATCCAAGCATTTTTAAAAGGTAATGACAGACACAAATACAATTTTTAAAAAAACACAACTCATTGTAAAATCAATACTTTTATCGCTCCACTCAGAATCAAGAACAATAGTTTTATACTTCATTTACTATTATATGATATTTAATGACCAACCAACACACACCAATCCATCACAACTTTAACTTCATGAACCTACTCTTGTAATCGCCATACATAATGAGTAATAACACTAAATACACAACTAAACGACTTTATTCAGAATAAAATGTATGTAAAATCTATATAAATTATTTATTAATTTAACACCAAGTAAAAACTATTCAGTTAATATGTGTGCTAACACCTGGATGCTTATTATTCATAATAATAAAAAAAAAATTATCAAAGAAATAAGTTCACAACCTTTTCATATTATTTTATTATCATTACAAAGTATTCAAATCACAGTCTAATAATGTGAGTAAAGTGACAAAGTTAGAACATAATCAGTAATTTCCAAAACAATACGTACTTATTATGTCATTATTGTCATCACAAAAACTAAAATCTAAACTATAATTATTGTTCTTTCTTATCCATCATTATTCACTAACAGTGAATAATTAATATTATTATAAAAACTTTTTGTTAACAATTTTATTTTTTATTTAAATTATTCGTAGGTAGTAACTACCTTACGTTGAAAGTACAACAAACCATAAAAATCAAACAAAGCATGTAATTCATAAAATAAGTTTTTTAAAAATTACTTAAATATTTTTTAACAACCAAAGCATATTAAAACATAAAATATAATATGGTAACAACATGCATTTGTTAAGCTATATGTATAGTACCTATGTTTAAACGTAATATTTATAATTCTGTTTAAATATTTTGATTAACTTTCATCATGTTTTTTGTTAGTACTACGACAATGGTGCTTCACTTTAAAGTTAATGCATTTGATTAAACTATATTTTGTTTTTAATCAGTTTATTGATACCTATGTTTATTATTTTTTATACTTTATTGGTAGTTCAATAATCTATGGTATAATAAAGAGCTATTGAACAATGGTAAATTAATCACATTTCATGGACATAGGTAGTTCACAATATCAAAAAAAAAAAAATTTTCCTCTCTGATGCTCTAAATATATGATATTAATGCATTGTACATTATTACTATAAATTAATATAGTTAATAGTTATTTAAATCCAACAATATCAATTATGAAATAATTTCTAATCGGATGCAAATAAATCATTTTAGCCTTGTACCTACATTTAAATTATGTATGCATTATGTTAAAATATACCTATTTAACATATATATAAATGTTAGGCACCTAATAGGTTTACAATATCATTCTGAATATCTTTTATCATTTATCAACTACCCAGGATATAACAATAAATAAATAAAAATGAATAGACAATATTAACAATAGATTACTACCCTAATCATTGATAATAATTCATTACTCATAACCAATTACCCGGTAAACTCTGTAGTACGGAACAGAAATACGTATATAGCTATGCATACTATGCAATAATGGGCCAGTCCCCATCAACTGTTAATGGCATTTCAATAAAATTAATACTTTAAAAAAAAAACCAGTCCTAATTATTAAAAACTGATAACTTACGATGTGGACGGGATTTATATCAAAAATAATTTAAAAATATAACATAATAACCAAAATAAAAAATGACACTAACATTTTATACGAACATAGGTATTAGTACAGTAATGAGTAATCTAATAAATTATTCCATTTTATTTTATTACTGTAATATTTTTTTAATATATTGTTTAGCATCGCCCATAATGGTTTTTTAAAATATTTTTAAAAGTAGTTTTCACATTTACCTAACTGTAATATTCAATTATCCTCAGTGCGTCCGTTCGAGTAGCTTATTTTAAATTACTTAACTTACGACTATTATAATATTATATTATTATTTCTAATTGTTTAATATTTGTTTAATATTTGTTTTTGATATAGGTACCTAACTAAGTACTCTCTAGTGTATAATATTATAATCTAATATTTTAGTGTTATTTGTTAGTGAATATATCACAATGATAAGAATTACTTACTCGTTAAATTTATTCAATATTTTCCGTGGAAGTTAGTTCTGACTTAATTCTTTATGAACTACCTAACTTCAACACAGTTCAACGTTGTTTCCCAACTAAAACAGATAACCAAAATAATATACCTTCAATCATAATTAATCATTTTACACGATAAAATAACATAAATAATTTATACGCAGAGGCAAGTACTCAAATGCTTGTTAAATCATTCTTTATTTATTCGAATCATTCAGTTATGAAGCGTATATTTATGTGAATTTAGCGATAATATATTGTTGCTAAATAGAAAATTATTAAACATAAAATTAAATTAAATTTTAGATTTATACGAAACAATAACACAACTGGTTTTACAAGAAGATTATTTGACCATTTTCTCATCACTTTTAGGTATTTTGAAAATTAACACTTACTGCAGTACGCTGAATCAGCTGAATTTATGATATTTGTCAGGACTCGGGACATATAGGGTATACAGAATATTATACTTAGATTACTTTGCGACATTTTAATTTAGACTTTATGGCTGTGTCACCTCTATCGTAATATATATATTTTTTTAAAACAATAATGTCTTCAATTCGTTTAGTGTCTATTACACTTAACGATTTTATCATAACGTTTACTATTTTTAACCAATTTCTCAGGTGCGATTTTACATAGGTATAAGTTATTAACTATATTAAATGCATTTTACAATTTCAAAGTTTCATTATGATCATATTGATAAAATATTATAAACTTTAAATAAATATAATATTCTAAATAATTCTATATGGTATAGGTATACGATATTAAAATAATCAGTTATTCGTCAATAATGGTTTGAATAATATTTGTATGTAGGTAGGTATGCGTTCTATATAATAACGCCGATTTCAACACGAAAATTTCTCAGGAGAAAATGTATAATATTATCTAATGCAATAGTTCTTCCACGATTGATCGTCTGCAGGAAAAATATATATTCACCGGTTGACTTTTCGTAATCAATGAACGATACGCTTTGGCTTAGTGTATCCGCAAGCGAAGGCGAACCGAGGAGATTATCTCACAGACATCTTTACGCATTAAGATTAGTAAATACATCTATGAATTATCTTTGTTCGTGATCGTCTGGAAGAACCGTGCGATTTCAACGTGATACGTCATGTACAGTCGTACACGTATTATATTATCCATCTATTTCAAATTATTCACGTTTGTGATACAGCCGAGTATAACATTACGGAACATTTAAATCGATCGGTAACAAATGAATAACTCGCGCAGGTCACGTGTTCGAAAACCAAGTATTCGGATGCAACGCGCGATTATGTGAACAAATACCTAATAATAATATGTAGGTAGGTAGGTATATACATTGTGTTTTCGAAAGGTTGTCAGTTTGAAAAATGGTAATTGACAATTATAATACGGCAACGGATGAAATAATTTCGTGTCAGATAAAGCGAGTAATTGCTATTACGTACATTGAATATTATTATTATCCGCAGTACGGGTTTAAAAGATGTAACGTCTTTAAGTATATCGATCTGTGCAAGCAGGTAGGTACGTCGAAACGTTGTGGTCTCATAATATCTCCTCTTGACAATAATTATTCTGTAATAGACACATTCGAAACGTGGTGTTACATAATATCATAGTGACAAGTCGATGTTGGAAAACGATCGAAGAGAGCAAAAACACGTGGAAGTATTAAGTCAGATCAAAAATCTAATACTATAGTAAAAAGAGTCCGGACGATACATCGTGTATAAAGTAATTATTTATGCAATTTTTCTATTTGATGAGCGGCCACACACACCTACGACGTACGTATATGTGGCGTTTCCAGGGAGGAAGTTAAGGGTTAAAATAGTTGTACCCCCCCCCCACATATTTTCCGATAAATTCCCTTATTTATGACGTTGGATTTACCACCATTAATAATTTAAATGTATTATTAGTTGTAACACCCCCCCCCCACGTCAACATCGAAAATTCCTTGGCACGGCACTGCATACGTAACAAAACAAAAAGTAGTATTTCATACCTAATAATAATAATTGTTATTGCGTTAAAACGTAGTTTTAAAATATCGCTATAATTGACATATTTAATTTGTTAGTATGTTTTTTTTTGTTTTCTCTTATCACTGGAGATTAAAGAAATGGTCTTAGACTTTCAAGATTTTAGAAAAAAATTCTAAGCTATTTTGTAAAATACTTCAAAGAAATTAACTTTTTGAAAATAAAAATAACCCAAGCTTGTGTATTGAACACAGCCTAAAAATGAAGAAAATTCAAAAATATTCGCATAATCTAAATCGCACAATTTTATATATTTTTAACTATTTCTGAGTTTCAAATAAATTAAAAATCATATCTGTGCCACTGCGAACTATAGTAATATTGTAACCTAACATCATAACGTGAGCGCATTTTTACAGGGAGTGACGTCAAAACAATGTTATATTGTTGTATGCACGTTACTTTCGATACAACATTATAATATTAAACAACGACAAAAAGTGGTATCACAAATTGTTTTATCATTGTGATTCACAATAATAATAATAATATAACCGTCTCCGTTGGTACTATATTATGGTATAGGATATAGGCGGTAGCAGTGGCGTCTTGGATATATTTTTTCGAACTAATTGCTCCAAAACCAATTTAGTAAGGCTGGTTATTTTGTTGCAGTATAAAAATATTATTTTTTTAACTTCATTATTCAATTAACTAAATTATGTGGATCTTAATAATTCAGTGTGATAAATTATTATTGTACAATAGGTATTATATCTTACTGATTTACTTTCTAGGTGTCAGGACTTAAGTAACAAAACGCATGCTGCAGCAGTATAATCTAGACGGCAATTTAGTAACATTAATATTATAAAAACTGTATAACTTACGATCAAATCATAAATATTATAATTTCAACACTATTATATTTTTAACATTTTCGCAATATGCTCATTAAGTTTTTTCTTGATATTTAATTTAAAACCCTACGAGTATATTAAACAACATTATGTTATTAACACAATATCACATTGTTTTGAAAGTATTTTTTGTATATTTTGAATTGGTCAAGTTTACAATATTTTAGTTTTTAGAAAAAAGTTTAAAGGACATTAAAAAAATAATATTTAATTCTGAATGTCCTATGTGCATTTCACGAATAATGAAATGTATATTGTTTTAAATTTAACTACCTACCCCTGTAATAGGGGAACTTTGAAGATAATATGATCATATCACACGTGCAGGGTGTTTTTATTATTGGACGTTATAAGTTAAGTAATAAAATATATTATCTCTGCAGCCGAGAGCAATGCTAGATAATATTAATTTTGTATATTAATATCTTACCTGTATATAACAATTAACTCCATCGATATACGACTGTGTATTATTTGTTACGATAAATAATAATAACATGTTACACTAATGTTAATCGATATTGTAACATATATATATATATAATATCAATATTTGTTTTATATAATAAAAAGAGAAAATTATACATTGGCGGGTCTTAATTTTACGTGTGGGTGAGTGGGCGGGAATACATTTCGCCCAATATATTTTAATCGTGGATACATTAATATTAATGTTCGTGACGACGTGACGCCACATGGGTGGTGGTGGGTATCAACTAATATTTCGACAATCCACGGCATTAAAAATATAATATACCTCCGACGCACCTCGACTGCAGCTGCTGCTGCTTCTTGCTGGTGCTGCAGACATCGATAACGCCGTCGGCGCTGTTTCTTCGCCACTGCCGCCACCACCGTCGTTGGTGGGGAAACTCTTGAAGACGACGCGATAACCGGGCCCGCCGGTCGTCCAATGGGGGGCCGTCTTTTCCATAACCACCGCGGCTAGCCGACTATCCCGACACAACCGCGCGACTTGGCGTTCTTGTGCTCACTCGTGTCGCACACGTTCACCTGTTGAAACGCGCACGCAAAGCAGCACGATGCGTTGCTCCGACGTAGTGTCTACCGCGGGCCGACTTCATCGCCGTCATAATCACCGTCACCTAGGGCTGCAGCTGTTCGTCGCACTGCTCTGCCTGGCGTCCGGTAAGTCCCATTTTCACATTCGGTACCTGCTTTTAATAATATATCACTATACACAGCTGCTGGTACCTTACAATGTTCTGTTGGTTTAGTCATGATCTTAGTACATTGTACATTATTGCGTACACGATAACAACACCGCGATGGTCACAACATTATACACTTTGATATTATATTCCTAAAGGTGTAATGATTTATTTTATAATATCATCACCACTATATAGGTGATGAATCCCACCGCGCAATTTATTACTATTAATTGTTATTATTATTATTTGACACGAATTCCTTCGAACCCGATACGGTTATATTGCGATGAAATAACATGCGTGATATTATAGATTTTAAAGGTGTACATGGCGTAAATAACAATTTCCTTAAAACCCGACAGCGAGCTTTTCAGATAAACGCATTATATTTCGAACACAATAGTTGCGGAGTATTAAAAAGGCTTCTTTTGAAAAGAAAATTACTTCAATTTATAAAATTAATAAACATGTTAAAGAAAATTGCAAAAAATGGCGCGTTTAAGTTTTGACACTTTTATCGAAAAGTGTTTTATTTTTCCCCTTCTATTATAATATAAATACAACTATTTTTAATCGTGGCCACAAGGAGTTTAATATATTTTTATACTTTTAATCATAATTTTTGATAAATATGCCGTACACTTAGTCTTTATACACGTATCAACTGTTAAAAACCATTTATCAATCTGCATCAGATATTAATATTACATTTTTATAAATTGTTTTTTTTTAAATATTTGATTTGACAATATAATACCATTATATTATAATATACATCAGGTGACTCGAGCGCATTCTCAGAAACAAAGTTTAATTTATAATATAATAAAATTGTTGCTTTTCCTTTTATTTGAACGTCTCATATTTTGTACGTAAATAGTTATTTATATAGGCGAATACATAAATTAGGAAATTTTAGAAAATTATATGCTGCCTATCATATGGAAATTACGTTAGATAGGTGTCTTTTAGCATATTATTCACTTATTGTGTTATACTAACACATTGTCCAACAATCTACTCCTGTCTATTATAATATATACGAAATACCTATGGTAAAGAAAAATATAACAATGACGACGACACGGATTTGCCGGTATAAAGTCACGCGCGTGTTCAGCTCAAGCAAATGATTTTTTTTCTTTTTTATTTGTTTAGTTTTTGTTTTCTTGGATGGTTTTCACCTCTTCATTGAAATTCAGCATCCGGATAGAGACAAAACCCCATGGTTTCCCCATTCGTTCGGCCTAATTATTATTATCGTTGATACGAGACAACCACAACCGTGTTCATAACTAAATAAGGTTCTACGAACCAGAAATATTCTCTAAAACAAGACGAAACGAATTAAGAGGGTTGGAACAATTACCTACATTTCTATACCGATTAACACACTTAGCCATATTTATTAAACCAATTCAAGTTAATACAGGTTGGTGTCACTCAGTAAATTAATTTTACATAAATATAGTATGACCGTATGGAAAAATAAAATTTAAAAAGATAATAATAATAGGTAAAACAATAGCTGCAAATATATAAAAATACGTATTGTTAAAATGTTCATAAAAAGTTAATAATAGCCATATATACTTGGCCAGTTAGCCACTCACATTAAACTAACCAATCCCATAGTTATAACCAGGTATACACAACTATATGAGTGCTGGTAAAACTACATTTTGAAATAACTGATCGTTGTTGACCCTTTATGCCTATAGGGACATATCTTATTTGATGATTATTAACAGTCCCATTGTTCCTGACGCTGAAATCGCATATTTGTTTTTATTTTCGTTAACACAACGGAGGTCATCGTGACTATTATTGCTCAAGTTAGTTGGCGATAAAATATGATTTTACTTTTCCACATTTACTGCCTTTCACTACAACTACCATCGTCAGCGCCACCATATACTCTAATTCTAATGAAAGAGTAATCACTGACATATACCACGACGGGGCGGTGACACTCCCTCACACTACATGTCGGGTTAAACTCGATTAAACGGATCAAATTATAAATGCATGTGTGATATATGTGTTTATCAAATGTTATACACGTATAGATAATAGGTATATAATATCATATTATTATACACTCAGAAACCTGTCGATCCACTTTGTAAAGTACCTATATAGGTACGACACGCAGTCGAATTTATTGTGAAAACCACCACGGTGTTATAAAATATACATTTAAAACTCCTACATGTGTATATATGAGTATAATAATGGTTTAATGAATTAGTCAGGCGTTATGCAACACTGCATGACCGACAATTAAAATGGCTATCATGGGACAAGAGCACATACGAATGAAGAAAATATAACAACGACAGAAGACTCGGACCAGTCGTTAGTGCGCTCATTTGTATACTCAGATGTGGTACTAACGGTGACCCCCTTGGGTGGCCGACAAATAAATTATCATAAACGCGCTTTTAGGAAATTTTTTTATCAGATAGCAGTGAAACCACGACGGGCCCAGTTACATGAACCCACCAGGAAGAATAATTATGCAAAACATACGTACCTACCTATGACCCATCTACGAAATCATACGTACGAGATGATTCATTTAACGTAAGACACTCATTCTTTCAGAAAACACAAACGTTTTTGAAAATGTTTCATTTACTTACATAATTATAAGTCACTACAGAGCTACATTTTTCGAAAAAATTTATATTTTTTATCGTTCGACATTTTTTTAAAGTATTTAACTCTTTTGAACGACAATACACATAGTTAATTTCATATTCCAAAGCGGAATATCATTCAGAATATTTCGATCTATTAAAAATAAATTTCGGACAAGTAGTTCATTAATTATAAATATTTATAATATAGTTTAGATGAGCCGAGTAGTGGACCAACATTTTACGGAGGATCCTACCGCTACCACTCCACTCCGTTCATTAAAACTTTAAATACTTATAACTTATTTAAACTACTCATCCAAAATTCAGTTTTTATACATCAAAATAATCAGACAAATATTCTGTCTCGGAATATGGAATTAAAAATGCCGTTGATATTTGAAAAAAAGTAAAAAATTAAAAATAGGTAACAATAACGATATAAAAACGTTGATTTTTAACGACTTAAAATTATGCAAAGAACATTTTTATGGTTTTTGAAATGATGATGGTGTCTCGTGCTAAACGAATTACCTGGTATGTAATGAACATACCATAATAATAATCATACCCTGCATACGCACGAATAGAATTCGATTTCTATGGACGAGAAATGCCGCTGCAGTAAGTAAATTACGAAATATCCAATATGCCGTATCATATATATTATTATAACGGTATTACAGCGCAATAATAAATTAATAACTATTCGCATAAATCACAAATTGTAATGATATTAATGTCGAGAGCCGAACAATTTACGAGTAATGAGGAGTATACACGCCTGCAGCCCACGTATATATATATGTCGGATACGGTCGCAATAATATGTATTATATACTACCGTATTGACAAATTAAGACGATATACGGACTCGCCCAAGACGATTGGGGAGGAGTTGAGATTTCGAGGAGAGACAGCGCGCAAGTTATCCCGCCGTAACTAATTGCTCCGGTGCGTTCGTCGTCGCCACTGCTGCAGTGGCGCGCACAGCGTATAATTAAATAGAAGATCCGCGCTGCAACGCTGGTGAAAACTATATAAATTAATACGCACATACACCACCGGCGGTGCGCTTGCACCGTCAGAGGTTTTGGTTCGAAAACTTTGCGTAGGTATATATAATACGCCGAACCACGGTATATCGCGGCGTCCCATCTATTCACTATAACGCCGCCACCGCATCCTCCTCCTGCAACGGCGTGCATAATATATAGGTACGTTATAATGTATATACACGAGTGATTCTCACGGTAAAGTTGGATCCCTGTGGGACCTTTGATGTGGCCGAAAAGACTTGACCATAGTTTCGAATTCACTTGGAAAACTATAAGTTTGTCGTCGTCCGATGTGCGTGTGTGTATGATAATGTGGGAATTATATGTGAGTAGACGAGAGTAAATCATCGCGTCAATTATTTATTTCGCTTATGAAATCGTTTAGGTATAATTTCGAAAATAACGAGCCGAGTGTACCTTCGACCTACTGCAGGGGCAGACGCCGTTATGTTAAATGTTAATTATATTTTAAAACGATATTATGTAGACCTTATGGCTACAATAACTACACCGTCTACGTCATAATAATATGACGTATAATATTATATACATATATTTTAGCAACAGATATCATCGACTTGGGGTTTTACTTTGGCGTTTCTCATTTTTCACGTGATTTTACATTTATAAATATTTTGATTCGTATGATTATAGGGTTTGAATATTATTCCGTTGAATTGCATAAATTTAAAGTCTTATAAGTATAATTATTATCATTGAAGCCAAATAATAGTGGATCTAAATATTAACTGCTGATACTTATTGCGCTTCAATGTTTTCTTAATGAATAGTAACAAAGTGTACGGAAAAGACTAAGGTATAGCATACTTACCTGATTGCCCTAAAATATTTTAAATGATAATGGATGAGTGGTGTTATTTTAATTCAACAACAATTATTAAAGTAATTTAAAAGTAAAATGTTTAATTTCACGTAAATTATATATTTAGGTCATTGATCTACTCCAAAAAAAAAAACAGAATGGCAAAATATATTTTATATTATACATTTAAACATTTCCAAATACATAAACCTCAATTTTCGGTTCTTCATTTCTACATGCAAAATCGACTAATGGGCTATTTTAATGTGGTATTTGTACTAAAAAAAACATGAAATGGATAAACAATATATATTATCCACAAGTCGAAAGTTATATTTTGCGAAACTACAGAAATTAATTTCAAAAACTAAACAAGTTTCTCTGGAGTAGGTAATCTAGAACAAAAATTATTTCTCACTTAACTCTCTTGTCTGAAGACATTTAAATTTAAAAGTACGTATTAGTAATAAGTATTTTTATGCATGAAAAAATATAAACCAACATATTCAATTAAGCTGTAAATGAATTAATATATTTTTAAATTATTATGTGTGTCATGTATTCATCATGTGTGACTATGTTATTAATAAAAATAGCTTTGGAAAATAATTTGTGCAATTTAAATCAAAAATGAACTAGAAATTAAAGATTATAATATTTCATTAATTAGGTACATTATAAAAACAATAGGTACCTATAGTTTACAATACCACAACTTTTGTATGCTCTTTATTAACAGTGAAGATATCTTACCTCAGCGGATACATAAAAGTTTTAAATACACAATGTAAGTACAACTCCCAGAAATTTCCAGAAAGTTTTCTAAAAAAAAACAAGTATCGATAAAACAACATCTTTTGAATAAGTAATAAAAAAGTTAATAAAAAAGATATAATATTGAAGACCAATTATTTTTGTTTGAATTATTATCCATGGACCATATTATTAGTTTTATTTTTGGAATATATCTGAGAAATCAGAAGTATTTATATGGTAAATAATTACAAAGAAAATGATGTAAATCATTACATAATTTTTTGTAATATTAATATTAATTAGTGTACACAAAAATTATTATTTCATTAGCTTAACTTACCACTATTTGACTGAAAGTGCTGTTCGGTATTTATTTTTATAGTAAAAAATATATAATAAGATTTTTATTTAAATAATCTAACAAAAACCTCATTAACTATTTTTTTTTCCTCAAAAGTATAATTCTAATGTACCATTTCAATAATTCATTATTTTTAAACCTATTATAATTCAACATTGTAATAAAAATAAATATGAATATGAATTTCTAATTTTAATTTTCCATACATAATTAATTAACATAGAATACTACACAATTAACCAAGCTGAATAAAACTAATATTGATTGTAATATTAAACTGAGTCAACTTCTTAACCATCTTTACCATACGTAAATAAGAATACTTAGGTGATTTCTCTGAAACACTTGTTTGTTTACACAACGCATAGGTAGGTTTTTGAAATTATATTTAATTTAATCTCTACTTCTTTCTATAATTTACATAATAATTAAATAAACCAATGATACATATGTAAATTATATAGTAATTTTAATTGTTTAAACCATAGTAAAATAAAACACGAAATATACCCAAAATAATTTTAGCAAAAAAATGATTACAAAAGACTTTTTAGTATTTCGCGTTCCACGAAAGTAAGGTATAGGTTACAGTTTTTAGTAGTAAGGTTATACAATATATTATTATTTATAATTTTTAAAGAAAAAATAACATTTTATTATTTTATATATTTATCAAACCTATGGAGTACTTTGATTATAAATGCTTATTCAATTATTTTTAATATCTTAACATACTTATTTACTTATTCAGTTAAAAATACTTCAAAGGTTTTTAAATTATATTTAAAATGTTTTAATTATATTATATTTTAAATACAATTAATAATTTTTGATATAAAATGATTAAATAAAATAATTAGATAATTAAAAACATATTTGTAAGTTATTAATATAATTTTAAAAAAAATGTGACATTTAAATTAATATTAATACTTAAATTAGTATAAATCATATGGTAAATTTGTTTTTTTAGAAGATTTGAAAATAGTGTGTAGGGGTCACCTAATTGAAAATGTTGATAAAACTTTGAAGCTTACTACACTATAAAGGAAATTGTACTCTAACAAATGATGTAGCTTGTTATACTATGCAATTCTATTACCATAGTATGCCGGTACAAACTACGGTACGAACATTTCTAACATTTCTAAAATAATATAATAACCACACTTAAGCATCACAGTACGTATATAATGTAATTATCGAGTAATAAGATTAAAGGATATTACGGTGCCTAAAACGTACAAGGAGCTTATAACAAAATCAATATAATGATATTATGTGCGTTCCGACTTTTCGAGTATAATGCCGGCCAATTTTCGCGGGTACCTATAATATAATAATATAATATAAATACGTGATACACGGATAAGTGTGCGCACGAGTATCGCGTATAGCTAGGTAGGTACACACGTCATGATAATTATATTATAATAGTATAGAATTTAATAGTTACCTACCTAGGACGTACGAAGATATAAATGAATACATGAAACGCGGGGGACTAATAATAAAAAAAAAAAAAGAAAACTAGGGAGGACAAAGTAAATATTATACATAATAATATATTAAAAATAAAACTGCTACTGTCGCCGCCGGACAGACTAGCGGAAAATATACATCCGGACGGAGAGGAATAATTGGCAACGATGATGACCGCGTACGTGTACGCATATGGCATGTATATTAATATGCACACACAGACACACAGACACACACCACACACACACACACTCGCATACACTATAATATATTTTATGCGTTGTTTTTTTTTTTTGGTCTTTTTTTTTAATTGTTTTTTATACTGCCGATATACGATGGTTTTCCAGAAGCATTCGCGCGCAAATTGCGGGTCGGCCGATGATTTATCAGTCGGTCCAGTTATTAATTACCACCATCGGACACTATACGGCGCACCGAACCGCTTTTGACCGCAACACGACCCGTCTTGCCGAAACTAAAATATAAATTAGTCAAACCGAGAGCGATCCAGACACCGCCGCGGTCGCCGGATAACGCGGGCGAGCGAAATTTATAACAGTCGCCGATACCTTGACGCGGACGTGCATAATATTATTACAATATTATGATATTATTATCGTACCATTATGACGTGTGCTGCGCACGTATAGTGCGGTAATAATAACGATAATATTAATATGGAAAACATAAATATTTTGCAGTTTAATGAAAGAGAGAGAGAGAGAGGACAACACATTGTAACGACGACATTAGTACGCGCGCGACGGTAGCACTTAATGGCCTAAACGGATTTAAGACCGTATTAAATGTTATTGCCTCGGTTATGTGCTATAGTTGTCCCAGATCGTAATCGCCCTCTGTCGATGGTATAGGCGAATACATTTTTGGAACGGACTTGATCGTTAGAAATTGCACAGAGTTCTGTTACAGTTATATTATTAATTGGGCAGAAATAATAATAATTGTATCGTGACAAAACATTACGATCGCAGTAACGACGAATGTTTCTGACTTTTACACATAAAATATTATATTATTATAATGTATGCAGAGTATAGGTACTACCTCGATGAAGTGAAATCCTTGTTTGCCGACATCCCTCAATAGCGGTCACGGTTTTACACTCCTTCTCCAATGTCGAGGTTATCGATTGATATCGAATGCACATATGGTACTGTGAATATATAATAATATATAAGACATAAGTTCCATAATAATGATATAGCCGGATGGTGAAGTTTTTCGATCACGCGAAGACCTAAGATTCGTTTCAAACAGCAACCGAACACTATAGGAACTGCACTTTCCATCCGTCGAAAATAACAATTTTCTAACGTAGTCAGAATCCGGTTTACGAATGTATTTATCTTAGTGTTTCGCGATGATTACAGATAACACATATAACTTTTCAAAAAAAAAATAGAACGCACTTATTCACAGTATACTACGTGATACATATAATAAACAACAGTCAACACGAAATTATTTGCAATAATCGAATAATTATAGGGTTGATCAAGAGGAGGTTGTTAGAAATGCATAAACGTTTTAGTTTGTATTGGACTGCAAAATGTATTTACTTTTAGAATGTTATGACGATTATGGTTTTTCAGCTCCATCGAAACATGTTTGTTTATGTGTCCATGTACAATATCATACGAATGAACTTTTAACTGTCTTGACAAGTTTTGCTGGTGTTTAGTTTTTAAACGTTGAAGATAAAATACTGGTATTAATTTACGTTTGGATAGCCGAAATAATCCAATGTATACACAGTATTATGAACAGATCCATTATGGTTAAAAATAAAGATAGGGTCGTTTAACGTAATCCCAAAAGTCTAGAACGTTATAATTTATAATTACGATTAAAAAAAAAACCTCCACAGAGGGAACTTTGATGATTTAAGTCAAGTAACTATATAGTTGTTAAGTAAAAATAGTGACTATAATATTATATGACGATAAAACCGACGATATTATAATATTGTCATTTTACACAGTATTATATTATCAGGTAATGAAAGTACCCACTTAATACTAATAATATATTTTCTGCTCAAGTACAAAATGTATTTATAATATTAAATAATGTGGCGAATGTATTTTTTGTAAAATTATTCAATATGGTAGCAATTTAATTAGGTATTTAAAAATAATTGTGTAACATAATGTATGAAATTGCTTATATTTAGTTTCATACATCCAATGAATAAAAAAAAATGATAACAAAATGTTCATAAGCTAAGATCTTATAATTAAGACCGTCTGCAAATTAGAACATAATATGACAAGGAGCATTATATAAAGTTTACAATTTCCAATCACAGTAAAATTACTTAGCATCCATCAATATAGTCTATCTTATTAGTTTATTAAAAAAAATACTTAAACAGCTTACAAAAATAAAATAATTATTTTAAAAGGCTTTTCAGTAGATTGCAGTACCTATCTACATAAGTAAATTAATTAAACATGTTTGGAAGTGATTTGGCAATCAAATCACTTTATACCTAGTGATAAACTAGTCCCAAAATATATAAACAAGGTAGATCATAAAATATATGAATCGTTTTATTCAAAAAACCCAGTATAAACATGGATAAAATCAGATAAAATTGTATTATCTCAAGTAGGTAGATATTTACTACACAATTCAAGAGCCGTGCTTAAAATCACTAATATGATATAAAAAAATAACAATAATAATAAACTAAATATTATGTGATGATTTGGTGTTTCTAAATTATTGAATGTTTTCATTTTTGGGTTCAAAATTATATTTTTCTTATTATGAGTAGTTCACTGTTGTACGATTATAATGACTTCGATTAATTAAAATAAAACAAAATAATATTTTTTCTAAAATAAAATCCTATATATCTACTTTTAAATGCCAGGTCAATGTCATGGCCAGTCTAAAAGGCCGTAAAAAAATTACATGGCAGTTCTTTCTATTTTTTGTGAACACAAAAAGTTGACAAACCACAGGTTGATTTAATTAAATACGTATTAAAGGCACTTTCGTAAGTTTTAAAAGTATTTTACATATATATATATATATATATAAAGGTACATGTATACCACGAAATATTAATTGCATATTATATCATATTTTAATTGTTGTACATACAATAAATACTCATAAAAAAAGAGTTTACAGTACTTCATTATTCAATGTATGTTATTAAATATTTAAAAAGCATCATTGGACTTAATCAAACAATTTTAATATTTTAAATCTGTAGGATTATAAAATCATAAATATAATTAACATTAATTTTTACCACGTAACTATGTAGTTTTATTTTTTATAAAATATGCACTACGTAAACTGTATTATGGTTTAATATTTTATTTGACTTTGTAATACGTAAATAATAATTGTCGAGGCACGAGTTTTATTAAAAAAAATTGTCGATTTAACTATATAGTCTATAGACTGTTTCACAAATATGTGTATTTTTAGTTTTAAATTACATCCATAACTACCTATTCATATGGGCAAAACAAATATAAAATCATTATTTTTTCATGTGTATACTTAATCAATGATAGAACCGAAACATGTTATGACATAAATAAAAAAAAATAACTAATAAGTCAAAATAAACTGTAGATGACATATTATTATATGACAAATGCGTTCAAAAAATGAAATGGGTTCGAACTTTCAAAGAAATGATCAATTGCACGTAGGTAGGTAGACGAATTGAAGGAATACGTTCTTTTTGACATGATTTACGTTTCAATAATTTTATAAACTTGACCAAACACACCTAAAGTCACGCGACAAAATTGTCTTTCGGTCATAAATGAAATTCTATATTTTGGAAGAAACTAACATCGACTACAGTCAACACTTTTCTTATTTACCTATAGTGATTGAGACGCAAACATCAGACAGTGGTGACCGCAATCACTTAAAATACCTAGTCCATAATATTATAATCACAGATGTATATAATAACTAGATACCCGACTCTATTATATATAATAGCATTGTTGAATTATGAGGCCCAACGCCATTTGTCACTTTGGCAAAGTTTACAAATTCTAATCGTTTTGATTAGCAAAGGGCTTGTTTGATATGAAATGTTGTTGTTTATTATCATATTACCTTTTAGTAAACATTGCCAAAGTTGCAAATGGCTGCCAGCGGCATTGATAAGAAGAAGTCGGGTATCTAGTTATTATATATATCTGTGATTATAATTCAAATATTATGTTCTTTTTTATATTGAAAAGAATTTCAGAACGGATATTTAAAGATAATTCGTTTTTTTATCGATATTCCGAAAAAAAAATGATAGAAAATAACAATATTTTTATTATAATTGTATAATTGAGTTTTTTTTTTCTAATAAATTAAAAGGAAAACACACATACTTATCGTAGGCAGGAAGCTACTGACGATTTTACCTAACCCATTTTCGTTTCTTTGAAATTTGTAAAGGTAATAAATTCGGGCCTGCCGATACGATAGAAAATTCAGCTGATTCGTTGACCTGTTCTGGTTGAGGGGGGGGGTTTATTAAAAATCAACTGACTTTAGCGCCTCAGCCCCTAACACCAAATGATTTGAAATAATTAAATGATATTATAAAAAAAATTGGCTGATGAAAATTCAGATTCTAAAATGAAAAAAAATTAAAACATTAATTAATATTTTATATAAAATTTTAAAGTTATAAAATTGTTTATAAATTGTTTAGTTTATAAAATGTATAATTGTTCAATATACTATGTTAGGATCTAAATTTTCATCAGCCGATTTTTTTATAACATCATTTAATTATTTCAAACCATTTGGTGTTGATGGCTGAGGTGCTAAAGTCAGTTGATTTTTGATACTTCCCCCTCCGATCCTCATTACAAATCAACTGATTTTTCTATCGTATTTGGCGAGCCCGATTATATAAGCTATAACAATTTCAGGGAAGTTAAAATGGGTAAAGTAAAACCTTCAGTAGCTCCTAACTATCAGTTAATATTAATAAGTTTCGAAAAACGTGATATGTAATAATGTAATTTAGACATATTATTTTCATTGTGTTTTTTGTGGAGGTGATGACGATAAACAGTTTTTTGCTTATTGATTTTATTGTCAAACACAATAATTATATGTACTGTGATAAATTATTATTATAAAACAGCGGTATGGGAGGGCAGTGTTGATATTATATTATTATCTGCTTTAGAGCTTAAGTATATATAATATGTTACCACAAAAGTTTTTCTCTTATAAGAACAACGACGAATTTCTTATGAAACTTGGCACGTGACCTCATCTCGTTCGGCCGCTGAAGATTGCGCATTAGTTTTCTGACACATCAAATTACTTAAACAAATTATTGTTAGGAGTCATATAGGGTTGATCTTAAAACCTTCGTGCAATATAATAATAATATGACGTAGACTGCATTAGACACATTTGTCGATGTCACAGCGAGTACGCCTTTCATAATACGGGTTTGTCTGCAGTATATACATATTATAATATAATTATAGTATACACACACCTTCACATGCGATAATGAAATCATTATCGGAAAGAAACTGTATTTTTTTTTTTATATTTAATCGCCCTCGCACTTTCGAAACTTATACGAGCGACTGCTGTCACCGGACCATATTATTATTACGATACTCTGTATTTAATAACAAAAAAAAAAGTCGTAAAATATCCCGTTCACCGCCGCCGTCGTCCTTGGCAGTCATATTAATATTATATCGAACGGCGACAAAAAATATTCACCGTGTTCCCATTGGAAGTGGAAAAACTTCCGTCGTTCCGAATATTGCGAAGCCATCGCAAATGCCAAAGGATTGAATTCGCTGGTACAATATGTATTATATTACGCGCACGAATCGATCATCTAAAATTTGTTCAGAGCTTCTGCAAACGACCTTCGGCGAGATGAGACTTCGTTTAAAATATACATTTCTTTAACGCTAATGGTAGGTATTATAATGTGTGTGGACATATAATAGTGCTCGTGGTCTTAACCTGATACCAAGAGTCAACACGGTAACGATTTAGACTGGTCGTTGAATATTATATATTAATTTCGTGTTAGCGCTTTCGATTTTTGATCGATTCTATATTATTATTATCATCATTATATATATTTTTTAATACAAAAACCAAAAATCCACATACCTAAAACCACAATAATTACAGATAATAGTATGTCAGCCAATTATAAATCATCGCAATATTTCCACGCATGATTCACGAGTAGTCAATAACCAATGCCCTGGTTAAGGTATCAAAAAATAATATATTTGCAGTATATTTTTCTAATATCTACAATCTACATTGATACTATCCAACACTTTTTGATAATATTATTATGATATTATGTGTCATGCAATATGTGACTTATTTATTGATAAACATTTTAAAACGTGTTCATTTTGGATTTTCAATCGGCAACGTGATATATATATATAGCTTGAGTTCAAATTCTCTAAAGAAGTATTTTTCTGAAAATTTTAATTTCAATAAATGATTAGTAAATTGAATTATATTATTTGTTAATAATTATAACACGATTTAAAATAAATTTACACTACATTACATACACGGACACACAATGTTATTGCCGTCTGCAAATTTTTAATTGTTTCATAAAGTTTTTTTATAGATCCATACGCGTTAAAAAATATGGATTATATGGATTATAGACATTTATAGTTGCTTTAAATAGTCCTAATTTGGGCGGTCCTAAATTGAATAACGAAACTACATGATTATACAGTTTGCGTGCTAAGGCTAATAATACCATGTAGGTACCTACAATTTGTTTTTGCATAAAATTGAATAATCATTACGAATTATAATTATTATCAGAGTGGTTATTATCATTACCATGTTACATAAATACATAGTTAAATTGGATAACGCAATACGTTTATAATTAATACAAACCGTTTTTTTCAACAATAATGTTTATGTTTCGTTATTAGTAGATATAAACTATACATAATATTACAGTAGAACGCCATGACTTACTAATTGCATTGTATACGTTTTGACCGGATAAATACAATAACCATCACAATAAAAAAAAGAATTGAAATTCGATTTCGATTTGAAATTTATTCAAAATCATATTGGGATACAATATTATGACGATGATGCCCAAGTTTGGGACCGTTCTATTTCAGCTTTATCGATACAGCTTTTGTTCAAAATACATCGTGCGCATATGGGGTGCATACGACTCTGTCGTTTACAAAAAAGTACCTACCTATCCTTATTCGGGCGCCCGAGTCGACTTTCTACTAATATTTCGAGCATCGTCGAAATGTAATGGAGAATACATAAAATCAAACTCCTATTGTTATGATAATTTGTGCAATTCACTGCCGTTTGCTGCTATTATTATTATCATCATCATCGTCGGTGGTATATAATAATAACGAAACAAAAAAAAAATAATAATAATAATAAATAGAACAATGGACATATAGTATGAAGATAAAAGTTAAGTACGTAAAACTATTCATCTTTCGATGTTATTCGTGCAAACATATCTTGGACCTGGATCGATTTTCAATTAAAACGATTAAAATATTCGTCCTACTCGTATCTACATAAAAAATGGCAACTCGATCGCCGGATGGAGAAAAAAACTCGAGGCACTTCTTTGGTAACCCTCACGACGGCGACCCATTCGATATATAAATAATCGGATTGAATACGATCAACCAAACGAAGGTACGATATATACGATCCGTAAAAAAAGTGTGAAGTTTCTTTAGAAATAAGGAGCTGCAGTGTGTGTGTGTGAGTGTATATATATATATAATAGTGTGTGTTGTGTGTAATAGAAAAGTCAATCGGGTACTTTACAGGTCAACAGATTTTCCTCTCTATTCTATATGCTAGGTTGACATGATTAAAATTGCCGACGACTACAAAAGCGTTTCCGTACGAGGAGACACGTAAAAGTCCCACGACGCAAATGCATCGTGGAGAAGGCTGCCTGCCCACCCACCCTCCTGGCGCTTGTCCCACAATACCTGGCAGCCCCTTTTAGAGCACTTCGACTCTTCTATACCACGCGCACACGAGCGCCCATATTATATTGTAATCTATGCGCTAACAGCAAAGTAACCTATTATAAACGCATACCCCTATTTTTTTCATTTTTTACCTCTAACCGCATTTCGTTGTCGCGGTCTCGATGAAATCCGTTATACATCAAAACACTACATATAGGTACACGAGACTGGTAATTAAAATTTTCTTCCGCTCTAATTGAAAATGTGGGCGATAATTGTTTATCGTGACTACCGACTGAACAAAGTGAAACACGTTCATCCACGCTACGTCGTGTTTATACTTATGAATATAATATGTATGTATACATGTATATATGTATATATGTATGTATGTATGTAGTATGTATGTATGTATGTAGGTATGCGTATTCATCGTGTACGTCCTGTACATGAATAATGTACGATGATACGTATGCAGGTTATTGGGCCATCTACGGTGTATGCGGATTATGATCTTGTAATAATTATCTTTTTTTTTTTATGTGACCTGACCCGAAACAATAATATCAACTCGCGACCTGTTTCTTGCAATGGACCGTTTGCAATATGTTAACTATATTCAGCAATAAAAAGAATAAAGTGCTGATACAATTAAATATATATTATAATACGATATGACGTATTGATTTCGACAAGGGGTTTTTCGATAACCAAGGTCCGAACAAACACGATTCATTTGGATAACATTATGAAACACGAATCAACTGTTCTCGAAAAAAAAATCAGTTAAATAAACAAACTTGCCTTACCTCACAAATCACAATGGAATATCGAGTTATTTAAAGTTATTTCGAAAATGTATAGGTACTTACAGTTATTAAGTTATATACTTATTCTATATTTCCATTATAATAAATCTGATTAGTGCCCTATTGAATTTGTATGATTTGTTTTTTAAAAATCACTGCGTTTCATCAGAAATTTCATTCATCAAAAAAACTTCCATTCTATGTATAGTACCGAAAAATAACGATAATTTATTAACTTGTATAGTTGTTTGTTAGCTTTTCATTTTCAATTAGCTTTCGACAATTATACGCATTCGTGTTAATGTGTTCACGTATTATAGTCTAGCGCAAAGCCACACGTGACTGCAGAGTGCAGTTATAACTTGTTAGGCATAGGTATGAGTAACAAATATAAATACCACAACATTTTAAAATAAAATTTTTTTTATATTTCTAAGTTGAACATTATTGAAACTCTCCTTTCTAAATTTTTACACTTTCACTTTAATTGTGAACATTATGCAATTCAAACCTTGAACTATAATCATTGACAGATATTATAATGCCACGTGCACTATACGCTTGTACGGTCATTATGAATACACATGATAATACAAATAAATGTAACGTTCACAGAAAGTTGTCTACAATAGAAGTACTGGTTTTATATTGAAATAGGTACACTGGTATTTTTATTTTTAAATTAGTAAAAAGTTAAGTAGGTACCCTGTTGGCGGTTAAGGATATTTTAGTTGTTTTGAGTAATCACAATTCATCGGAATATCGGATAAAAATATGAATGCGAACAATTATAATATGTACAATGTACTTACAATAGTCTTACCTATACTCAAGTTATATTTGAACAATATAAAGTCTTTTAGAAATGTTATCAATTTTAAATTTCAAAAATCTCAGATAATGTGGAATACACTGTGTTAATCTCGTATAAATTAGACGATATTTGAAACTGTATAATACACTGGGTATAATTGTAATTATTTTTTTGTTTCAGTTGTAACTAACGCTGCAGAATATTACGGAAAATACTTAGGCCCTTTGAAGTCTTTCCATCATGGTTTGGGTGGAGACGTGTATGCTGTGGATGCTAGAACATTGCATATCAGGAATTTCGTTTACGACGGCGAAGGACCAGGTAACCATTATACTTTATACTGTTTACTGTATAGTTGACATCATTTCATAACGAGTTCGGATATTATAATTATAACGAAAAGCGTCAAAACTAAATTAAGCCCATATGGGGCATATAATAAACTACTTGTATAAAATACGTATCTATATTGATAATAGAATCAAGTTTAAACTAATGCTGTACTGTACTTAGATTATAATCTCGACAGAGATTTTAACTTACAAAAACGTTAAAATAGGACAAATATATTTAGCTTTTATATTTTTGCGAAATATTATTTATATTTTTTTCGGGGGGGGGGGGGGATTTAGAATTATTATTTATAATTTTATAATAATTTTTTTTGTATACACGTTATTTAATTTAAAATTAACTGATGTATGTTGACGGATACGTATTGATTGAAATGCACAAGCTAATGCAATTTTCGATCTATGCATTTTTAAGTGGTGCGTTGTCAATGATCGGAATTATTATATACAGTATGCAATTTTCCATTATTATATATTCAGCTATAAATGAATACATTTATCAGCTAACACATTTCAAAGACTGTCGTCGACAGCGTAATATTATTATCTATGTATGCAAAGTATCGTTGATGGATAAAACAATTATTTTCGTTTTAGTGTAAATGAAGTTAGGTCGGGCTTGATATCAAATTAAAAAATGTTTATTATACTATGAAATGTGATAGTTGTTATTATTTATCCCAATTGACATCATAATATTTCAAAGTCTATATGCACACGGCCATATTATAATAATGTTATACGCGTGTTTTCAGCCGCATATTTTTACGGATCCAACGGCAAACAACCCGGCGTCAACGGGTACAGGATTCGTGACGAGAAAGCATCGTGAGCACAATTATTATTATTATTATTATTATATGCGTTTTCTACGCACGCGCGAAAAAAATATACCCTTTTTACGTACGAATTTTTATTTTTGCTTGCCGCAGAACCAACCCGCTGAAACGGTACAGGAATGAACACTTGACAATCACTCTGCCGGAGGGTTTGACACTGCACGACGTCAAGTGGTTTTACGTTTGGTGCGAAGACTTCTCGGTGAGTGCATATTATTACAGACGAAATAACGAGTTCGGCCGGCACGTCTGTCGTCGTCTGCCCAGTTTTGCGTACCTATACGACTAATATATATATATATATATGAAGAGCTTTTTATTTATATTATGCACATTTACACACAAATTAATACTCGCACATGTCTCCGTGCGCACGCACACAAAAACACGATACACGACACACGACGCACGTAAAATATACATAATAATATGTATATTGTATAAAGTATATACATTATAATATTATCGTATATTGTGCGCAAGGTGTAAGTTTGGTATTCGTATCGAAATCATTTGCCGGAGAAACCGCTCGTATATTATATGTACTATCCGTACACAATTTTCTGTACGGGTACGGATTATCGTGATAAAAACATATCCGTTCGGCGTATAATATGCAAACGTATAATATTATAGTACCTATAACGGTAGCAGACGGGCCCGTCCACTTTCTCCGGTTAACTCATACGCGTACGTGTGTGCAGCACTGCTATACGCGTTTATATCGTGTAAGGCCCGCTTAGTATAGTCGTCTTAATGAAACCAAATCGAAAAAAAAAATAAATAAATAAATAACACTCGGCCGTAATTGTGAGGTGCTTTCTCGGTCACTTGTTTAATTCGCCCGTTCCAACAGTTAGCAACCGCCCAAACGACGAGCCGGTTATGATATTATTATGTTACCGACGACGGAAAAAAAAAAAGAAAAAGTAATAAGCAAAATTAAAATGTCGTACCTATACAGTGCATTATTATTTTTTTACTATTTTTAATGTCGAGTGCGTTGTGCGTATTGCCGCGTAGAAAGGCACACACATGTTAACAAATCGTTTTACCTTCGACCTTCTGACGGCCAGCGCCGACGGCTGACTCTGAAATAATTATTATACGAGCACTTAACGGAGCAGCGCATTTAATAACGAATATTCCAAGTTTTTTCTATTTTATAATCTCTATATACTTTTGATTGATTTACGTTCATCTTATAAACGATTAAGTAGGTACTTACTTAATCGTTAACTGTAATACGGCTGTTCGAAATTATTATTCAATAATAATATTACTATCATGATTATACTCTTTACTGGTAGGTATAAATTTATGAATTCTATTAATCGAAATATTACATGATTTTAATTACCTATTTCTGTAGTCTTCAAATCGGTTAAAATCGTGAACTTTTCTGGTTTATCGATGGTACTTCACGCTGTTCCATAGATGATTTAGTATCTATTTACTACATAGCACAAATTTTAGAAACCTATAAGAATAGGTACTTCTCCATGTATTATATTTTTCGGTTTTGTGCCTATAGAAGAGCTACTAATCTTATTCAATATTTTCATTTCAAAAGGTTAATTTTGGTGACGTGAATATCCCTCACAATCTGGATTACCCAAAACCACAAAAAATCGACAGTTTGTCTGGAATTCATGGAGTTTCTTCAGAAAACATCGTCGTAGTTGATGCACAGACATTGCTAATACCGGGATTTTCTTATGATGGCGAAGCACCAGGTAACAACAATTAACCATATTACAACAACAATAATAGGTAACAATTAATATTATTATTGACATAAAATAATTATTGATTTTAAATTTGTTCTTACCTTGACATAAATGGGTTTGCTTTTAGTATTCGGACAATTTCATTATAAAATAATTGAATTAATTTTTATGACCTTATTAAAACTTTTGATTTAATTCATATTTTAGTAATATTAAATATTGAACCATATTGTGGTTGTGTAATGTTTCATTCACATAGAAAGTGAATTAACATTTTAAAACTGTATATTTTAATCTTTTTTTTCATAATTTCATATTGCTATATTGCAAAGAAAAGGGGGAAAACAACAGTTCACACACATAGGTCACGCTTTAAGCTTTTTGTTTAAACATTTAAAAAAATAACTTTTGTGTGACTTTAACCGTACACTATTTTAAACTTTCGTATATTTCACTGAAACGATCCAAGTGTGCTGCAATACTCGGTAAAAAGAAAAAGAACGTATTTCCAAATGTTTTTCCTCGAAAGCGTATCAGTTGCCAACTATGAGATCCTATTATGAAAAGTTATTTTCGCCATTGAAGTACATAGTATAATGTTTTATTATATTTTATTCGTTGCTAAAAAAAATAAAAACAAATAAATACCACGCGTATAATATAGTGTGTAAAAGTTAACTTGGACCATAACGATTTAATTTTAGATGCCAAGTTCTGGGTGGGCGCCGGCGACAAACCGACTCCGCAGGGCATTAGGGTGGCGGACGAGAATGGAAAAGAAGTGCCTTTGCGTCGGTACGATCGCAAGACCATCGTACTGACTTTACCGGGCGATCTTACCATATTCGACATCGGTCACTTCGGAATATGGTGCGAGGCTTTTACGGTGGACTTTGGCCATGTGTCCGTGCCGTCGGTTCTCAGCGTACCTCCATCGCTGAAAATGCTCGGCGTACTACCACAGGTCAGTATACGAATTATAGCGTAATAGTTTATAGTTGTATAATTCACGGGATTAGTGTATTCGGCGAACATTCGTGCGGTGTCGTTCTCCATGGTGGATGAAGTAAATTTATAAGCTAAATATGTATATGATATAGGTACGCATGTAAATATTTTATTATGTCGCACTAGAGTGGACTCTATTGATAATATTTTTTTTTTAACATATCTACAACTCACTATTCAGTTTTCCAACCAAATACGGAAATATTTCGTATATATCTATAGATAATTTATTCTACTTAAGGAGTGTCCTGTAGAGATACAAACTTCTGTTTTTCAAAATATGAGACCTACACTTTTCTTCTAAAAATAATTTAGTGAATAATTGTTCTGAACATTTTTGAGTTATTTAACTTCGTGTACCTACTAAGGATAATAATGTTGAAATATATAAAAATGTTAGTGATTAATATTCATTTTGATAAATTAATAATTTGTAAAAATTACCAAGTATAATAATTAATACTAGATCCAATATTACATCAATTTTATAATTTTTAAATCCATTTTTAAGGACCATTATTCTTGGCGCAGCCATTAAATACCTAATTGAGAAATTAATCGTTTGAATTTTGAATTAATTAAGTACATCAAAATTATCAAAACAATTAGGTAGAAACTAAATAATTTACAGAAAAACGAAGGTTCTCATTTTTAAAACAGAAGTTAATATCGCCATAGGATACTCCTTAGATAATAAAAAAAAAATTCAAGAATTTAAAAAATTGTCTGAGTATAGTTATAAATTCCAAAATCAGAATTTAAATAAATTCATCACCAAAGGAAAAAACAGAGTGAGCGTGCTCGATGATTCACCCAGCATAATATAACGGTTATTTAAACCACAATCATAAATCAAGGAATCAGAGCATCGTACTTATTTATTAAAAGTATATTACCTATTTTAAATAATATGAAAATTATTTTTCAAATTATAATACATAACAAGAATAATTCAAAATGTAAATCTAAACTAAAACATTCCGACGTATAATTTTATAACCATAATAATACCCCGCGAGTCTGAAAAAATCTTAACGGAGCGAAATATTATATAATAATATACTATTTGAACTACGTGTTGAAAGTAGCATTTCTAATTTTAAAATAGTAAAACAGAAACAATAATAAGTATTCAATTTTATGCGTCGGTTTATTTTTAAGTATACGTTCAATGTTTTTACGTCGTAGTGGCATATACTGCGTATGGTGCGAACAGAAGTATTATAGCTATAAAGACATATACAAATATAAAGCATATTATATAAAAACGATTTCAAACGTGTTTTAAAATTATTATTGTTACTTGTTTATATTATGTATGCCGCATATATACCTAGTTATACTTACATTTATCGGATCGTATTTTAGTATTTGTGAGTTAAGCTCGGGGAATATAAAACCGTGTATGATGTATCTGCGCTATCTATAAACATACTGTAGCGTGACATACAATGTACGAAAGCATGCATAATATATTAACATACTTACAGACTACAGTGAGGATTGATGTCATAGTAATAAAATAATAAACTTGCTCGATATTGTATACACAGTATTGCGGTGCAAAATTCTCCGCGTACATTATATACGTTTGATTAGGGATGACCGAGGTACAAAAAAAAATCGAATACAAATAAAAGATACTATTCACGTTGGGGGGGGGGGGGCTTAAGTACGAAACATCTATATTTTTAAAATCAATGTATAGAGTGCAGTATTTAATTTCTAATTTTTATACTTTGAAAAATTATACTGTACACTGTTCCACGTTCCGCGATATGATAATGCTCGCATGATTTTTACGAATAATTATACACGTACTGTATAGGTATGATGATGAGGAGTGTAAATTTGAGTATTTTTTTAACTAAAGATACTGAGGTGCAAGCATTCTGCAACGCTTCTTCAGAAGTCAATGTGTCAAAGGTATACTTATACTAATAATAATTCCATGTACAAAACATGTCTGAATCTCATCTCACCCGGAAAATACATAAATCCTCCCGTATACGAATATTCGCCAAATTACACGCGTGAATTAATTGTACGTCTCTGCCGCCGCCGTCACCTCCTTCTCCTCCTCCTCCACTCATGCCGAGCCATGCTGCACCACCCGTTGCAGCTGCTGCAGCAGTGCATTTGCAGTCGCTGATCGAAACGCATTCCGTTGTCCGTGTTGCAGAAGCCGACGGCCACTGGTCAAGCCGCAGCGGCTGTAACGGGTCTGCACCAGCAGCATCAGCAGCAGACGACGACCCGCAAGTCCGCGGATAAGGCGCAGGTCCACCAGCCGCCGGCCACCACGTATAGGCCGATCGCCAAACTTCCGGTCCGGCTGCAACAAAATATCCAAACACCGACCGGACATGGCGCTTATAATATATGATAATAATATTATATAGACGTCGGCGCCTTTTGTCGTCCGCGGTCTTGAACTCTGCACGCCCCGTCCGAGATCGATCCATAAATACGCTTTGCGTTATTATTAGTGTATAATACCTACCTACAATAATATGAAACTACGAAACGATCTATTGACGAATATTATTATTCAATTGTAATATAATATTATATAATATATACGAAACTTTATCAATATCCTACGACTTGCCGTTATATACATTACACCTACCTATACCTAAATAGTTTCCGCTGACGTGCATTTCTACGCAAAATGTGAAGGCCTGTATACAAAATGTGCAGTGCATCAAAAAAATTAGGAGTGATGAATCATTTCATATTGTGTGTTTTCCAAAAATATTAGGAACCGTGATTACTACGGTTAAGTGGTTAGGTTATTTGTTATAATTTATAAACATTGACAATATTATTATCATTATTTAATGCAAAGATTGCGAGTTATAGGTATTATACAAAAATGATTTAAAATATTTTAAATCGTGTGTGAAACCAGGTAACCAATTGTTAATGGTGGAACTTATTGTTTTGTGGAAGGTGTGAATTTCGCTATAAAATCATAAGACACAGTAACCAACCATCCGATAATGTTTCCATATCAATATTATTATACGATCCATTATTATCGCGTATTGTTGACGATCACATCACACATCCACACGTTTAGTCATAACTCATAATATTTATACTTGCATTGCATCATTGTAATTTATATTTGAAAGTTCGATAACCCAATATAGGTAATTATAAAAACTACAATGCTAAATCGAATATAAGATATTATTATTTGTATTCGTTTTTATATTAGGTACCTAGGTGCTTTAAACATCGAGTATATTTAAACGACTAGTCCGATAAATCTGAAAAAAAACCAATATATTAATTTTATTATTCTATGTATTATAATAAAATGTCATTTATCGAATTTTAATTGTGGCAATACGGATATTAGCGACCGAAGAAACTGGTACTCACATTTTTTCACTTGCACGAGGATGTGAAGTTCTAAAATTTCTTTAGCGCTGGTTCTGTCTGTATAATATTAGCGTTTATTTATTTTCTCGAGTTTTCTTGCGTTCATCGCAACCGGCCATCGGTAACGCGTCTATACGCTCGTTATTAGGACGAGACGGAATGCAAACGGTTCGCTCATAATTCATGTACCTACCTATAAGCATTACGCATGTACCTAGGTACATGTACGTACACCAGCTATGCCCATATACCGTTCGGTAATATTTTATTAACGTCGTTAGCCGGATGGAGATTTAAAATTAATAATTATAATTGTACATCGTCGGAGTGCTGAATTCAAACCCAAATAACATATCATTATGTTACGCGTTCGCTATAAACCACTAATTTATTATTATCATAAAAAATAAATATAAATATTCAGTATATTTAGACATTGCACGTTCGCGGTACACTATTAGGTACAGTTTTAATTTTGGATATGATAATAATCAGGGTTCGGGACTTATAGCACTTAAAATCATCAAAATAAGCGCTTGAAAAAGCACTTAAAAACATGATTATAAGCACTAAAATAGCACTTAAAATTTTAAAAAATCACGAAAAAAACTGTAAATGCAATTTTTCTTTATTACATTATTTTAACACTTTAAATCAAAAAAAAAAAATATGTTACAAATAACAAATCTTTTTGAGTAGGTTAGGTACTTTTTATAGATTTTCTGAAAAATAAATAAATTTTTTTTAAGAATAACTAAAGAAAAATTGATTAATTTTATTAAAAAAAAATGTATTTTAAAATGTTTCTTACCTTCTCTATTGCATTGAATAATTAGATGTTTTCTTAAATTTTCAAACTCAAAAGCCCTTCTGTTGTTTGATAGTATTGTTTTAAATGCCGAAAACGAACGCTCAACATCTACGGATGTGATTGGCGCGTATTTAAAGTATACGATATCGTTGCTTGAGTAATCATCGGGAAATTTGCTGAAGTCAATCAACTCACTGCTATCTTCACCATCGAGTATTTTTGATATTTTCTCTAACACTCCAAGACCATTATTTTTTTCAAAAACTGTTTGAAGTTTAGTGAGAACTGGTTTTCCATGATTTCCTTTTAACAAATAAAATTTCTGTTGCACATTTTGAACCACAGCAAGTGAATCAGATAATAAAACATTTTTTTTTTTTGTAGTTCAATAATGGCTTTAATAAGAACTTTAAAATTACTTTTCATATAGGCTAAATTTGTTTCCAAACCCGGTTTTATAATGCATAGTTTTACTTTCCTAATGCTGTCAGCATCATTTTCATCTAGGCAATTTACAACGTGACGAATTGCTCTGAAATTTTCGCAATAAGAGATTGCAACCTCAATCCAAGACCCCCAATGGGTAATAATTGGTTCAGGAGGTAATTTTATACCGGGAGCTTCTAATTTAAACATTTCAACGCGATAAGGAGCTTTACGAAATATTTTTTTCATATTAGATATTAATTCATCAACTGTACCAAATTGTCCCCGACTTTGTTCGGAAATTCTGTGAAGGCCATGCGCACAACAAGTGACGTGTATCATTTTTGTATAAAAGTTTTTTAGAACTGTGCCTGCTTTCACCATATATGGTGCGGCGTCTGATACAAATAATAATACGTTATTGTACTTTATATTACCTGGCCATATAATACCCATAGCTTTATCAAATAATTTACAGATAGTGGAACGATTTGCCTTATCTAATTGTTCCGAGTGCAGTAAAAATATACGACCTGGACAATCTGGTCTAAGAATTCCGACTATAACGTTGGCTATTAACCGTCCTTCAACATCACATGTCTCGTCAATTGAGACCCAAATTTTATTTTGCTGTATTTCCATTTTCATATTGTCCAAAGTAGAATTAAAAATATCGTCAATATAACTTTTTCTTAATGTAGCTTCCATTGGAATACTTTTACCAGTATACTTCTCTAAAAATGTTCGAAATACATTGTTAGAAAGCTTATTTAATGGAATGTTCGCAGACACCATTGCTTGACATAAATCCATATTAAAATCTGATTTCACTGAATTTTGATTGGTTAAAAGTTGTTGGACTCTTCTCTGAGCTTGTTCATTTTTTCGTTTAACATTTTTTTGGTGCTTTCCGTTTTAATGTGCTGTGATACATTATACTTTTTTTCGAATTTAATTTTAATTTTACACATTTTACAGTACAGAACATTACCATCGGTTGAAAAGTCTGTCCCATATTCAGATACGTATTTCTTTAACTTCTCTTTTGACATTATAAAAAAAATAATAAACGCGGACACTAACTACGAGTTTCAACGAACACAACGGCGCGATGACGTGACCTAAAGTCGACTAAATGCTTATTGTGTATAATGTGTTGATCATATCTCGATCGAAAAATAATGTTTGTTTTTATCTAGAAATAAATAGTAAATCGAATTATAAATAGTTTTTTCTATGGCAAAAATGATGCATAATGCAAAGACGATCGAACCGATTAGTAGATAAGCAAACAAATGCGGGTCCCGTTGTTTATTACTAGGAAATATGATACAAAGTAGAAAAAATATTTTTAATTCTAGCCTTACCGTAGAAAAAAATAGAAACTAACTAAAATTTCTAGGTTTACGTGTCATAATTAAGAAAAACTGGTCAAAAAAGCAAAAATTATCAAAATAACTTGAAATAAGCATTTTTTTGAAAAATCGCTGAAAAAAGCAAAAAAAGCACATTCAAATTTCATAATTGAACGTGTTGTAACATGACATACACTTCTATAGCACTCTGCTACATTTTAAGTCAATCCATAAAAATAAGCAAATGCTTTAAGTCCCGAGCCCTGATAATAATATATGCAACTAATATACATGAAATACATTTCTCCTGAAATCGAAATAATTTAACGTTAGAAATTGTTGTAATAAATAACGTTGCTTAAAATAATACAATTTGTATGACAAATATTATTATACTTGACTAATGGGAGCAGTAATAATTTCGAATTCAACGTTTTAACATTTTTAATAAATAATATGACGTGCTGAAAATATATTTTTTAATGAGATCATTGATCACCGACAAAGACGTGACATTAATAACAACTACACTACTATACAGTGCATACTTTGAATTATATGTTTTTCTTCCAAGTGTAGAGGGTGTAAATTGAAACATAAAAATATTATTTTATACACACAATAATTATGTATTTAAACTTATAATTGATTTAAGCTTTCAAAAATGGTGTACTCAATGTCTCAAATAAATATATTAAGGCCAATTTATATAATATTATGTTTATAAGACGTAAATATAGAGAAATTATAGATTGTTGATACATTCAACGTATTTTATAATGCCAAGGTATATATAGGTAGGTTAGGTTATAATAACTTTATCCTTGGGCTTTATCTCTTAATATCACGTGATTTGTGTATAAATATTAAATTGTATGAGTTATCGATAGTTTAAATGTTCGAAAAAAAAAATACCATTTAAGTAATATTTATTACATGTAAACCCATCCCTTAGACGTCGGTAAATAGGAATCTACGATATAATAATCATATATTATAATTTAACGTAACACACAAAAATCCAATATATAATCTTACTTTACGCAGCCCATACAATAATAATATACCGAAAACCGATGTAGGTACAACTAATATGTAGGTATTATTTACTATCTATGTATGGGTTCGATTACAATATCAAAATAACGATTAGGTATATAATACGGATTTAGACATTTACATAATATTGTCGCGATTCGGAGGGGGTGGAATATTATAATCGGAACAAAATATGCAATAGATGAGAATAAACTTAAACGATTTAACTCGCCCCTCATTCGACCATTGCCCGTTTTACTCCGAGCAACGTAGATCAAATCTACAGGATTCCGAATTTGAAAATAATGCGATTTCGTTTCAACTGTGCTCGAATTTCAAAACGAGAATATAGATAGAAACAATACTTATACGTGCTCGTAATCGTCCCCGTCGACGCGGACGATAATAATAATATTATTGGTGCATTATACCCGATGTGGACGATACAGAGGGCATGTTCAAACGAGAGAAAAACTAATAACGATACATCGATTCGGGTATTACGGTGTTTTTTTTTTTTGGCAAGCAATATAAAAATCTATTTTTCGTTCCATATATGTACCTACGCACTAGAGAGGATGGAAATAAAAATAAAATATCTTACAAAACCCCGGGCAGATAACCCCGGTCGGACTAATGCGCTTGCGAAATTTAAAAATTAAAAACACAACTATAATATTATATTCTACATAGGTTCGCATAACAACATTATTATGACGTGTCGTTTACAATATTTGTTCCGGGCACGATATAATATTATATTACGGACGCTAATATTCTTCGACCGCCGCCGCCGAGGTGACGTCGTGGGCGCAGGTCTCGTATAACACAATTGTTGTCGGCTATCGTTGTGTTTTCGTTTATTTTTGCGACCCAAAATTGTCGGCTTTCGAGGCGATTCGATCCGGGCCCGTAATATTAAGTGGACGTCAGCGCACAATTTGTTTCCACTCTCTGACCCACGCGCAACGTAGACAAAACGCATTTACGCAGAATCATTTTTTCTATGTTTTTAAGACGTAATCTTAGAGTAAAATCACCCATTACGAAAAATATAGAGAATAATATTTTTGGGGGAATGACATATCAATATGTCTGAATATTGTCTCAAAACAATTTAAACTTAGTTTAAACTTACAACATTTTTTGTTTATTTTGAAAGTCAAATAACAATAAAATATAAAATCGATAATAATATGTCATTCCCCCAAAAATATTATTCTCTATATTTTTTCTAATGAATGATTTTACTCTAAGATTGCATAAAAACATAGAAAAAATGATTCTGCGTTAATGCGTTTTGTCTATGTTGCGCGTAGGCCAGAGAGAGAAAACAAATAATGCGCTGACATCCTCTTAATATAATATTATAATTAATAATAATATTATGAATACTGTTAACATTCGAATTCCAACTCCGCCGCCGCCAAACGCGGGCAGATGATATAATAATAATATTATTACGATAATAATAACAATAAGTTGAAAATTAAGTGTACGACGATCGTGTAAAACACACTACGCACATTACAGAACGTCGTCACAACAAAAGTAATACGCAACGCCACTAAATTAATTTAATATTATTATTATTGTAATACAATAACGCCGAGAACAGTAAAGTTGTTGTACGCCTCCGCGCGGGGTACGGCTAAATTGTCCGTACAGTAAGTTGTTATTATGATCGTTTCGTACGCCGAGAAGAAGAAGAAAACGGCGACAACAATAATGATAATAAAATATTGTAATGTATTTCTGTCATTACGCAACGAGTCTTCTTCTTCTCTCGATTTCCGTCGCGCACGAATTGTTTTCCAAACCGACCGCTAAGACGACGCGCCGCGCGTACCGGTTACGGCGGCGGCCGACGCTTCTTCGTACCCACCGCCACCGCCGCCGCTCTACTCCTACGCGCGCCCGACTAACCCCGTCGCGGTGTTACGCAATGTTATACGACCGACGCCGCGGCGCGCGGTCGTCGTCGTGTATGACCTTTGCGCGAGACCAATTATTATATTATTATTATTATTACAGTCCGTCGTGTGAACTATTGTCTCAGCGACGCTCCAAGACGCGTGTGGCCTTTCCGCGCGCGCTTTCTTTTTACGCAGACTCGTCGACTCATCGGCTCAACTATCGAGCTCAGCCCCCTAAACGTTTTTTTAATTTTTAATCCTTCTTGGTTAAAATCTAAATCATTGCATGAAAACGTGTGTGATGGGTTTTTCTCATCAATGAACGGGTTATTTTGAAATTTGGTTTTCCAGGAATCTTTCCCCAGCCACCTGCGGGCTGGCTGGGATGCTGGGATGCTACAGCATGGCTTGCCCTAAAATATTTTTACCTATATTATTGATTGTACATTTAAAGACACTAATGAAAAGCAGATCGTTACCAACTTACGATTATCGGTGATCTATAGTATATTGTACGATTTTGATTGATAGCTTGTTGTAACTTGGTACTTATTCATCATGTTTTTAACGTATATTCAATATTTAATATTTTTTTAAAGCAAAATAAAATATATTAATATTTTATAAATAATCTACATGTTTTAAATTTGCCCCAAACATTTTTGTTATTTGCCCTTTAAATTGTGTAGCATCCCGTGCCCTTTTTTTACCAGTCCACGCCTGCCCCCAGCAGTAACTATTAAATTAAATCGCAGTTACGCCCAGGCTCGAAGTCTGCGAGCATTTCGTGTTTTTTTACCTGAACTCTGAAAATAATAGCATTTCAGTTAAATAATATTGAGCTAAAGGTTATTTCTCATCTGCACGCGACCAATAACAATTTTCTACTATATCATTTCAAGGTGCAGACACTCCGCGATGGTAACTACAATAATATAATTGATTATAAATACCTGCAAGTACTACTTTACTTAATTCGTAGTCTGCATGCAATTTTCCATCAATACTTATTCATAATCTTTGTCATCTGGATAAATGTGCATACAGACAAATCCCCATACGAATAATTATCATTATCATGGTGTTTATAATATCGTCTCGGATGAAGACACAACCCAGCATTTCGGAACAGATTTTTTTTTGAAGAGTAACATTGACGACTGCAGCTGCACTTCTACCTGCAGTTGCAACAGCAATTGGCCAGCTAACTGAAACAACAACTCGTACGATAAAATGACAAATATTTTCGAAACGCGTGCCGACGCAAAGGGTGTATGCTGTTTGGATACGTGGACGATTTTAGGTTTACTGAATTTCGACTCTTGATGTCTGCTGTACACATTGCAGGTTAGGTACACAATTTTGCGCAAACTCATCTAGGACCTCCTCGATCGTGCCTTTTTTGCCACCTGCCACCTAGAGTAGTGACTATAGTGAGTATCGATCTTCTCTGAAATTTAATAAGGCATATATTATCTACGCACACGCAACTCACCCGTTTGCAATATAACGACGAATTTTCATTCGTCTGGCAACCGATAAAAGAACATCTCATGGCTGACCGACCATGCATTGGTAGACAGGTATACGACGTTTTCGAAACGGCAATCACGATGTATTCAAACTTCAATCTGAACGAAATGCATATTATTATTACTATTATTACTATTACTCGCTACATTGTTGTCGGTATGTGTATACCTAAACTATTTTATGGTATGTGTTGCACAACACTGCGTGGACGACCCGCAGAGAGAACATTACGCTGTTTGCGAGAAAACAAAATATATAACGTACCTACATATATAGTATCAAACACCTTCACTATCCGCCGTCACGCGCCAACGTGGGATGCGTATAATAATATTATAATGAACGCATTCGATAAAACGAAATAAAAATACCTCCGCGTCAAATATAATATATTATAACAAATGATATCTACGCTTATATATTATGTTTAGTACATAATATTATTATATTATACTCGCTGTGCGACGGCAACACCAGCCGACGGTTACAAATTCGTTTTTAAATTTTGACAGGTCTATTGGTGACTCCCAAGCTTGCATTCCAATCCATTCCTGCAAGCCACAGTCGCTGCAAGCTCTCTTATATTTCTCTCTCTTTCTCTCTCTCTCTCTCTATTTTTTGTACTCTGATTTCGTGCTTTTTCCACACAGCTCGAGTGTCCAATTACAAGGGCGACTAACAATTTCGAGTAATCTATCAAAATGTGTGTACATATATACATCTTACTTTCTTTACAGTTTCTCTTTAAGCATCCGCCCATTATTAAGCTAGATAAACTACGAGGGTTTTAACTAGCATGTAGAAGAAAGGCAATAATCATTATTGCTCCTTATAATCTCTATATACTTGTATCCACTTCTCGTCTGACGTACGCGCAATATTAATCATTATACATTATATGGAGGTCGGTATAATTCAAAAAGAGTATACAGATAACAATTCTTTCGATTCCTACAGCCCACAGTGTTTGGAATACAAATGGATAATTCAATTAAATTACCCGTTCGCTCTAGATGAACTGCAGATAGGTAGCCTGCAGTATATACCTATGCCTATGTACTTTAAAAATTGTTTACTCATTATCACCGTCTGACGATTTAAAATTCGCTATTCGCATACTTTTAGAATACTTGATTAATTTATTTCGCCTTAAGAGTTGTATAAAAATATGAGATGTATTGAAGTCGTTTTGTAGTATTTATAACTTTTACGCAGCAAAGGAAAGATGATTATTTAAAGTTCACTTTTATTCAAGTCAACATTTAATCTAAAAGATACCAACAAACACAAATTAGTTTATGCACCACTAAAGTTTCTTTGCAGTTGCCTTTTTCCTGGTTTCTATACTCTGTCAATAAACGTTATTTTTATATTTATTTAATGCTACTTTTTGCGATTGTATTCAATTATAAATATTGTATGAGTGATAAGAAGAAGAAAAAAAAACAACATCAAGAAGGGAACGGTTTCAAAAAATAAATGTCTTATGTACAGTATCCGCACAAATGTCTTATAAACTTTTTGTACTAATGTTATACCTGATTTTGAAGACAGTTGTTTAGCAGTCCTTTGCTTGAAAAATATAGAAGTTATTAACATATTTTTTTTACAAACAAATTCAAAACCATTACGCTATAATTAAGACAAGCACATGACCAATAAACTCATCAATTGAATTTGGTATTTTTTTTAACACTAACCAACTATTATGTATCGACCGAATACAGTTAAATTCTATCTCAGTCTAATTTCAGTTTTATTACAGTCGTAAAATGTTTTAGATATTGTATATTTTTTGCATAAGTAAAATTATTATAAGTCAAGTAGGTCTTGAAAACTCGAGATGTATACATTACTACGGTATATAAGTAAACAATAATTATATATTTATCCTTTATCAACATATTATCTGCTATTATATAGTTAAAAAATTCTAAAATAATATTACATTTATCATACAAGAATGTATTGTACTATAATTATTGTTATCCGTCAAACATAATATAAGCAATTATAAATTAAATATGTGCACTTTTACAACACGCTCCGTCCATCACTTCCATCAACTATGACACAGTGTATTATACAACTCGACAAAAAATAAAACAAACAATTCCCAGGTAATATAACTAATCCAAGAAATATTTATTACCATAGTTTATTATAGGCATATCGTAATATATCACATTAAAATAGAAAAACAGACGTCTGCATGCAGTTACGTGGGGTACATTTCGCGATATTTTATACCTAATCATAAAAATGTGTGATTCATATACAATTGTTCAACTCATTATAGATTAAAATGTAACGATATTAATTATTACAAACTTATGTTTATAAATATTATCAATGTTTGTTATTTTGTTTTAGTCAAAATTAAACTGTGAAGTACTCCATGAACCCTTAGGATACGAAGTACGATGGGCAATAGCAGGTGACAGCATTGTAGTTCAACTGGTCGCTAAATTAGGTAAGCTATATAAAATATTACTCTATGTAATAAAAAAAAATACAAATATTTTATGTTTTAATTTTAATTTTAAAATTAAATTCTATCATTAATCGGTATTAAAATAAGAAAATACTCAATTTTATTACAAGCTCTGCAATTTCATAATAACTTTTACATTTTTAAAATATTTTTTTACACGAGAATTATACAAATCTCCACAGTGCACATATGTTGCGGTGTATAACTGTATATAAGTACAAGTGATAAAATATTAACCATAAAATAAATTAAAGGAGAAAGAGACCCATTGGTTCACTTTGCATGGTAAAATAAATAAGCTGAACGATTTTAAATTATGTTAACATTTTTAAAATTCACCTAACAATGCCTTTTAATATTGTAATAATTATAAAACTGAATGTATTTAATTCAACAATTTAATATATAGTTACAAAAGAAATAACATTTCATACAAAGTATGCAGAACATCGTCAATACTCGTATTCAATCTTAATAATACAATAACTATAATCTTGTTTTCGACGGAAATTTAAAAAAAATATATCTGCATTATATTAAAGCCTAAAGGTTATACACAAAACTAGTTACAGTAAATTAAAACCGTTCTTAAATATTTCTCGTCACGCTTTTCAATACTAAATGTATCGATTATTAGTTATTAGTTATTAATTATTACCTTACATAATCTTGACATATCACGAATTATTATTATTGCTTTAATCAACAATATTTCTCACACTTTTCCTCCCAAACTACTACATAATCAAATTTACAGATTTCAAACTTGATTTACTATTCTCATATAAGGTACCCGGTTTTTTATTTATTTATTAGGCAATTATTAATTATTATAAGTAAATTCAGCAGAACTTGAATAATAGTTTATTTTTACAGTTTATTTTTAGTACCTACCTTAAGTTATTAAAAATCATTCTAAAACATTTATTATGAAATCTCATTTTAAATGAAAGTAAAATTTGTTAATAAAAGTCATTATTGCAAAATATAAAGTACCTAAAAGTGCACCGTTTCTATAGATTTAATTTAATTAAAACATAAATTAACATTTATCCATCTTGTTTATATAGATACTAATATGTTTGATGAAAAAAATCAATCATATTAAATCTACTTAATGGAATTACTTTGCGGTGAACTATAAGTTAGTTCCTAGTTAGTTATATATAATATTATACTTGGTAATCAGTAATCATAATAAAATTTAATGAAACCCTACATACTTTAGGTACTTGCTAATATATTTTTATAAATGATAAATTTATGAACAGGTACATGCATTAATACAACTATAGTTTTCAATATAATTGCCATTAAAATATTATTAAAAACTTTTTTATTTTATTAAACATTGTAATTTATGTAATGCATTACATAAAAATTGAAAATATACCGTTGATTTTTAGAAGACAACCAATACATGTCGTTCGGTATATCTGGCTCACCTACATCAAATCGCATGGTTGGGGGTGACGTAGTTGTAGCCGGAGTAGATCAAACCACAGTTAGTGGTTTTGCTCAAGATTATTATTTACTGGATAAATCACAGTGTATTGTCCAGCAAGATACTGGACAAGTCAGCGGCAGTTGTCCCGATTCTAATATTCAGGTATACACATTTTCATTCATAAACAATTAATACTAAAAGCAACACAATTTAGATTTTACGCATTCTAAAGATGACGTTGTTTTATTTAACTTCATTAGTATGATATTGTAACAAATTCAGTTTGTGTGAGTGTAGTTTAAATTATTAAATATTATTATAACATAAATTAAATTTTTTAGATAAATTTACATTAGTTAAACTCTGATTTATATTTTGATGATCAGAATTCTATTATATATTCTATACAACACTAAAATAGTTATGTTGTATACAAATTAGTCACATAATATTTTTTTTTAATAGTTCATTATTCCAAGTGATTGTTAAGCAAGAAATGTATTAATAATTTTTAATACGTTTTTAATGTTAAAAAAACAACCACGCGGACACAATAATATTATTGTGGCACAAAGATTTAAAAACGATAGGATATTTAAATCAATTATATTTGTTAGGGCCCGGCCGGTGAAAGTGTTCGTTTGTTGAATGCGGCTATAGTCAATGGATATTCAATAGTCACATACCAGAGACCATTAAAGTCAAAAGATAATCTTGACTTACCCATATTGACTAATAACAGTCAGCCAATTATTTGGGCAGTCGGTCCTTTGAATGACAAACACGAGGTTTCATATCATCCGATGTTCTCGAAAGGTATTTACTTATTAGTAACATTTTAATATTATCTTATATAAGTATTATATTATTTACGTTATAGGTAAGTCATAATCATATTATAAGTAGTCATGTGCTGGTGAATATGATACATTCATGCCCAATGAACTTTATTGTGTATTGTGTACCTATCTATATTTATATTAATTTATACATGGGGAATCATATTCATACATTGACATCAAACACATTCAATAACCGTATTTCTATTGTTATGCGCATACAAAGGATACGCGCCGAGATTAACACAGTCACTGTACCATATATCTTACGTATAACATTATAATATTGTAGTCTCTAACAAACAACTAAATACATCCATATTACATGACCATGTAAATTCTTACAAAAAAAAATGTTTAATAATTGATTTAATACAATATATTATTATTGTCTCAATACGGAAATCTGGGTTTATTTTAAAACCCTAGTACCATATAGGTTGAAACAACTGAATTTATAAAATAATATTATATAATACGTCAGGGTATTATGCCCCAAAAGCACCCTAAAAACGTCATAACTTCTAGGCTTACATTCCATACGTTCTTAATACCATAAATTTGAATTTATACTTAAGTATAAGGGACCCTTTTATTTTTATTTTTTACGATACCATATTATTTTTATTTTGCTTTTGGCTATCACAATGTCAATATTTTAAGAACTGTTTTTCATGCGTGCGGTTATAAAATAAATATTATATTAAAGTTAATCAAAATATGTACACAATAGGTGATAATTATATCTAATACTTGAAACAACAACAAAATGATCATCTTTAACCTTTCTTTATATATAATTTATTTTCATGCTAAAAATTATAACTTATAAGAACATCATGGACTATGGTTTTATAATAATTTTTATGCAATGGTATTTATTATAGAAACGATAAAAATTGATTTTGGCCGTTTACCAGAATGGAACTGCCCTATACCAGATACAGATGCTAAATCAGTTGCAGTTCATAACGAAGTCACAACAGTACAAAGTACAACCGATGTAACTACGACCAGCCAAAGTTCATTAAAAGAGGTTAATACAATTTTTTTTCATGAATTCTATTTCACGCTAAGCTTATCGTATACGAATATATATTTTTCAGGTGACCCCTACTAAGAAAATTCGCCCTCGTCCGGTTCCCAAACCCGCCCTGGTGGAAAAAAACGTTGCATGGGACATCCCAGCTATTCAATGTTACGAACCAGACGATGGTGTTTTCTACGCTCAAATGGGTCCTACGGGAGGAAAACACGGTTATTCTGCTATTACAGGTTAATAATTAATTATGATTAAAATAAAAATATAGAAAATATATAAAATAAACTATGCAGGTACTTACCTATATAAGTGTATAACGTTTTATTTCGTTTTTATAGGACACGTTGGATGGGGAATTTCATGGTACATAAACGGATTACTCATACCAGAAATAAACGTTGTTAGAGGACAAACATACACATTTGTAGTTGAAGGAGGATTAGACACAGAAATACCAGCGAAATACCATCCATTTTACATCACTGATGATCCTGTTGGTGGATATGGCTACAAAACAGCCGAAGAAAGAGATGTAATTATTTTTAAGTCTACACATGATAATAAATTATTTTATTTAAATATTTACACTTGATATAAGAACTGTATTCATGGTTAATATTTTTATGAATTTTACCTTTTACTTGACAGAACATCCGAATATTTGCTGGTGTTAGCGTTAGTAAATCAGGAGAAGTAATCCCAACTGGTACTGGTCGTCTGTGCAATTGGACTCCAGATCCACAACAACCTTCTGCGGATGAATTTGTTTCTTTTGGTGCTTATCAAAGAACTCTGAGCCTGGCATGCGATAACGGAGATCCTGGAATAGTACAATGGACTCCGGATGCAGATACACCAGACACAGTTTACTACCAGGTAATTCGTATGACCTATTAATTTAAATGTAAAAATCATTAATAACTATATAATTTTACTAAAAAAAACACTTTCAGTAAATTCACAAAATATTTTAAAATAATTATAATAGTTACTAATTTTTATTTATTAGAAATATAGCTTATAATAGTTTTATTTTTTTGCCTAAATAGATTTATTTAAATGGTTTAAATATATTTATTAATTATTTAATTGTTTTAGTATAACTAAAAAGATTATCAAATTATTTAAAAACATCACCAATTTTAACTGTATTTATTATTTTTTAGTGTTTCACGCATCGTCACTTGGGTTGGAAAATTAACGTATTGGATACATGTGATAAAGAACAGCCTAGCTCTGAGCCTACTGCGCCTGTTTCGGAAGATTTACAGTCGAGGGGTAGTATTCAGTATACAACGAGAGTGAAACCAGACGTGGAGAATAAACAGTTTTTTAACAACAACGAACCTTTAAGAAATTACATCGACCTACAATCAGATCACAAAGGGCATAATATGCCATTAATTCCCACCGCATTGGAAGAAAACCTTAAATCCGATTTTTATAAGTCTTCAACTAATCGCGATCAATTTGTTTATAATAACTACAAATTCCCGACAGCTGCGTCACAACAAAACACTCTATACACATATCCAAACTCAAATTATACTTATGGAAACGTGCCGTTTTATATGCCGAAAGCTCACTACGGCAATCCGAAACCTGTGACGTCTCCTACTTATAATTACATGTTACCATCATACAATATCAACAATAATAATTATAGACCCATAAGACAGCCGGTCATTACACATTTCCAAGCGCAACCCAATATTCTCTCAGACCATCGTCCCGCACAAATGGTGTTCTCCCCTCAGCAGCCGGTCGCTGTAAAACATGGTTACCGGGTATCGGGTAAGAGATTACCACCAAATGGACCCATGCCGAACGGTGCTCATCACTCTGTCGTGTACAAGAAACCTGTTTACAAGTTTAACACACAATCGCCATTACCTTCAGTAAGCCACTACAGTCCTGTGCCCCCCGTTTCTCAGCCAATGCTCTCAGTCTACTCCGGTAATTTCCAACAGCAACATCAACCGCTCATCCAGCAACAGCAGCAACCGCTCATCCAGCCGCAGCTTCAGCAGCCAATGTTCCATCAGCAGCAGAAACCGATGTTCTATCAGCAACAGCAACACCAACCAAACGTCCAACAACCCAGCACTTCGATGTCACAGTCCGTTTCGGTTTCGTATTCTTCGTCCAAACACCCGAAATCTCAACAAATGACTGGCTACGTGCCAATCCAGAGCAGAGAAGAAAGCGATGTACAACAACACCAATCACAAGGCGGTTTCAACCCAAGCACCGTAGTAGTCGAGGGCGGTTTTAAGCCAATCTTACCCGGCGGCAGTGGTATTTTTGAAGACAGGTCTGACAAAGAAATCAGTGGTACTTCGGGCGATTTTGATGAAACTGTGACGGTCAGGCATTACGAGAAGAAAATGAGCAAAAAACTAATATCCAGAAAACCCACAATCAAGCACGTAGACCCCATAATAAAAGAAGACATCACCGATAAGGAACCACAAAATATGACCATCACTACCACCGAAAACGTAGCCTACGTAAACAAAGTGAATACGGAAAACACTACGGAATTGAATCAAACCACCGGAATACTTGTTTTATAATAATATATAGTAGATAGAGATCTATTTATATTTTATACATTAATGCCATCGTATTTGCCCACTGGGCGTTATACCTAATACTTATTATATAAAATAAAATATTGTTGTATTAAAAATTAATATTAATTATAGTAGTAGGTAAATATATTTTTTTTACAAACATTTACTTATTAGTTTGTTGCACTTGAATTATTTTTAAAAAACTATTTGTTATAAGTTTAATAGTATATATTACATAATAATATAGGTACCTACATTTTTTTTATTTGGCTAAAAATATGCCAATAAAATAATACATTCATAAATATAAATATGTGTCCGCTTATTTATTATAGACTTTAATTATTCCTTATTCGGATTAATTTAAATAATATTTCTATCAAATAAAAAAACAAAAACAAATATTAAAAAGTTTATACTGATAAGTACAAACGTACAATATAGTACCATCGATTACATTTTACAAAATTATCAATATTGATACATATTTATAACTATTATTACTATCATTATTATTATGTATTCTTTAGTAATGCGCATTTGTATTTTGTTCGAATTCTGATTTTTAAGAAAATATTATATTTTTAACTACTTAAATTGCTTACCATTTTAGAAGTACTTGTAACAGCCATCATGACGATACAAACATTTTTTAAATGAGAACCATCCTTTTATACTGTACCTATATTGATTCGGATGATGTTTTTAAAAACTTTGACGCATCTAAAACGAAAATCAAAAGAGAAGTTTTTAGTTATTTAACTTTATTTACTCAAGATAAAATATATGTTATACTTAGTTACAATCGTATTAAGTATACGTAAATAGGCGCAAATTGACCAAATTTTTTGGTGGGACTCAAACCCTCCTCTCCATAGGCCATATTGCTTAGTAACACAGAATATAAAAATTAGTATTAATGACTAGGTTTTGAACTGGGGGGACTTGCCCGACATTTTGGGGGTTTAAGTCCCCCCAAGCCTCTTCCTATTTGCGCCAATGTATAAGTACTTAGAATTTTCCAACAATTCATATTTCAATAAGTACAATAAAACAGGATGGTTCTCATTTGAAAATAAAGTTCGTTTCACGACAGGACTTCTTAAATCACACAAGAAATATAAAGATTTAAAAATATAGTTTCTAAGTATAATCAAAAATTTCTAAAATTAGAATTTGATTTAACTCATTATTAAATGAAAAAAATAGAGCGAATGGTGATCATGTTCGATTAATCATTCTGTAAATAATATTTTATTTATAATAATAATTTATTGTATCATAAAACCATTGTAAAACTTTAGGAAAGACTAGGCGTTCAATTTATGCCATTATTGAAATTCCCAGTTAAAACTTAAAAGTAAAATGGTAGTTTTGTTTTTGACAATATATACCTATGTTGAGATACAAACGTGAACCCATCTCGAACAATGTGATTACCTGCAATAGGTTTTACAAAAATGAGTTTTTATTTTTTATATACCTACCTTTATAACCACTGGTTTAGGAAAAAGGAGTGTTCTAAAAGTTTTACGTAGAAACTTTTTAGATCGAAAATGTCATCTGGTTGGTACTTTATAGAGGTTATTTTTCGACTTTAACTGCATTAGGTAGTCTCCGCAAGGATAAAACGATAAAAATTGCGAAAAAATTGTGTCATTTATTCAGCAGCCTACCCATTTTTAACAAACCCGTAGTTTATAAAACAATAACCCAAGAAACTTCTCATTATCACCAGTTATTTTTAATTTATAGTATAATTATTAAGCATATTTTATTAAATACATTTATTATTTATACGTAGAAATAATTTCAACTTGATAGACACATCTCAGGTAATTAGAATTTTTAATTTTTTTTTTGTTTTATTTTTACCAAACTCGTCGTTTTTAATTGGAAAACCGAAAATACAAAATTCAAGGTCATTAATGATACCTATATTTTAGAAAATCGTAAAATATAATCAATAAGTGAAGTTTCGTGGAACAATTTATATTTAGATTTTTTCAAATACCTATACCTACTTCATATTTTCAATTATAAATTATTACACGACAATAATTGTTACGATAACTAGTCCAATGACCTTTGGTTTGGCCATTTAAATGTCGGTATGTTAATATTCGATATTTAGACAAAGTGGCGTGCCAAAGTCAGACATGTAGATCCTGGCCATTTTTTTTTCTACTTATACGACCTTTTTGAGCATGGAATTACCTACAGTGAAACGTAATTTTTGACTGATGAACATAACAAATTGTGTATCAGGATTCAGGCCGGAGATAAACCGAGATGTAAACGGAGATGTATGGTGATCGGTGAACGGGTGACGACAGGTGTGAACAAAATCGCTGACCCCCGAAATCGCGTTTCAAATTTTCAATCGGAAACGAAACCATAACTTAAGTCGTAACAGATGACGACACGAGATTACGGCAGTGAGATAGGCAATCGAGTGTACACCATTTTCTCAAAATGATATTATTTTTCTGACGCATTTGGTTCGCAAAATCAATAGGCTACTACAACGAATATTTTTTTTGGATAAGTATTTAAGATTTGCAAAGAAAAAATGCAATACGTATAAATTAGCAGTGACAGTTACTAAGAGGGGGGGGGGTATTTTTGTTAAAAATACTTTTCAAATGTTTCAGAATACATGTTTAAATACATACTTGAGATCATTTGTATTTAAAATACATATTCGAATACTGTCTTTGAAAAGTATTTGAATATATAAATACAAATATATTTTTAAATTATTCAAAATACTTAACTATTACTTTTTTTGTATATGAAAATATTTGTACGTTTATCACGAATGTATACTTAAAGTTATTAATAAATATTTAAATTAAATAATTAATAAATACTTTCTATAATTGGCTCAAGAATTTCAGATTTGACATACCTATTATATTTTCATCAGGTCAAGTTTAACTTTAGCTAGGTAGATAGTATATATTTTAGCTATTGTTATCTGCGTTTTTGTTGAAATCTTATAAATTCTTAGAAGCACTATAAAATATTATTTAAAACAGTAAAAATATACGGAACAAAAAAAATTATATAAAAACAATTAAAAATTGGTCGTTAAAATTCAACGGTAAAAAAAAAGTATTTAATATTCTAAAATAAAATATAAAGAAAAAGTATTTTTAAAGTATTTAAATACACGTTTTATCAAAAATTATTTGAGAAGTATTTTAAATACCAAAAACAAGACTGGCAGACGGTGATGGGGTGATGACCAAAAATAGATGTAATGATTTAATATTTTACATTTTAAATAACGTTTATTTTATACATTTTATCAAAATTAAAGAATTTATTAGTAGCTTATAATAGCTTATAGTCAATGATACTATTAATGATAAATACATATTAATAGCCATAACATGATGCATAACGGACAAAATTATAGTTAATTAAAATAATAATAATAATAATAATATTTTATTTCTAACTAACAAAAATATACAGTGCGATTAAAATAATAATAGTAAAAACAGTAGTTGGTCACCGTCAAGCCTATTCATTTGAATATTAATATATTGAGTTTTATAATATATTTTTTACGACTATTTAACATTTTTCTAGGTTCGTAGTTTAATAAATCACCCCTCCATGAATCCCTATACTACTGGATCGACTACTGGTATTATATAGTTACCTAGTTATACCTTATACGTACAGACTCGTGTCAAGGTTTAAGTCCAATACGGTATCGCTGGAATACGCTCGTACTTATAACTGTTTTTGAAGTATCGATATTGATCCGATACGTATTGATACGCCCAGATTTCTTCCCTCGAAAAGCTTGAGGGTCACGTCATAATATTATAACATTTATCGTTTATCGTTTACACCGTTTGAAAAGCATTTTCGGTACACCAAGACGAAACCATATGATATTTATACACACCCACGACTCCAAAGACGTTTGTCAAAGTATACTCTCGGGACCCCACCGTGTTGGGCCGACCGAACGCTTGGGAAAACCCGACGGACATGTCTGTACGGCGCCCCGGGATCGTGATTTTACAAATGAAATAAACAGGATAAACAATATCGTATCGATTATAATCGTTGGAAAAACGGGCCCAAAGACCCAAAGTGACCGGTACAAGAAAAAAAAAGAAAACCCGCGGCGTTACCACTGAATTTATCCGGTCTTTTGCGGCCGACGTTTTGTACCATGCGTTTTCCTAGTCTTAAACGGTTTTAACTTTAAGCGGTTCATTTACAGCGTTCGAATACAAAATGTTTAATATTAATATCGACCTGTATACGCTATATATTAAACAAGGCGTCATTTTCGGACCGCGGAACAACAAACGAAAAAAATTAATATATTTCGACTGTATAATATAGGTAGGTATGGGTGCGATTTTTTTTTTTTAACAAATCGTATAATTCAAAACATGCAGCGGCCAAAAAAATATCGTATTTTAGCCGAGTTTATAATATCCTATAACATAATAATGTACGAATGTCTCCATATAATTATATTGCGTTCTTGGCAAAGCATTATAATAATATATTGATATGTATTGTTAATTTTGTTTTAAAACCTTTTAGACGAATTGACGAACTATATAATAATTATTGGTTCACATACAACAAATTTTACTTCATATTATGTATATGATATTATTATGTACCTACAACAATATTTATCACCAAAACAAACATGAATAATTCAATACATACTCCATCGAAAATATTAATAATACAATATAGCCGGCGGCGGATAGAAATAATTTCGCATTTATTTTAACACACTTGTGCAGTTTATAATATACGCGTATTGATAAATACGATTAAAATGTATAGAGTCAATCGACGAATAAATTAATTTTTCATTTCCACGTCCATTCTGCAGTGATTAAAATATTTAATTCAACGCAAGGAAATTAAATTGTAATTAATATTATTTCAGTGCATTTGTACAAGTATAATCGTAACGGCTGTTCTTAAATAATCATTTTTTAATTAATGGACCGTGTAATTAAAATATTTTCCACAAAATTATTATTATTTTTTTTGCTTGTATAAGAACATCTAACCATGACTTATACTTCTTAAGTCATACATTTAAATATTTAATGTCTAATTTATACAAATGTTTAAGCTATATAATAATAACCATTTTTTTGTTTAATATCATATATTTTATAAATAATTATAATATAATCTAATATGAGTTGTAGCGCATAACTATGTATATATAAAAATACTAGGTATATATAGTATTTATAGTTACCCTATTTATACTCTATAGGTATATAGATTCTAATTTCTAAGTAAGGCCGAATAAGTACATTCTATTCATTTTATCACGATATTGTAAATGTTTTCTATACATATTTCTAGTCAACTTGTACAAAAAAAAATTGTATACGGCCCAAAAACATATCTTTAAAAACCTAACCAAATTTTTTAAATGGTAATTCTTAAATTATTGTGATGATTTACTAGTGTCAAAAATTAGTCCCACTAAAACCATAGTTTTCCGAAAGTTTCACAAATGATATAGCGTAATATTGACACTTGAAAGAACGCTCGGTTAATTTTTTAATTAATTGATAGAAATAATGATATTTATTTAAGTAATACAAATTAAAAGTTTTAATTTCTATAAAGATTCCTATTCTTTTAACGATTTACCTAATAATATAAATCATAAAGTTGTGTATCATGCCTATATTTATAAAAATTGTTGGTAATTGGGGGGAAATATCAAATAATTGTCCACCGAAAATGGGCAACTTTCCGGTATTATCATTATTTTAAAATAAGTATTTACTTGATTAAACATATACCATTGATTTTATAATATACTATAGTATACTCATGCCCATTCAAAGATTTTAAATTTGTGAATATAAATGTTTTTTTTTATTATACATATGTATTGAATAATAATCCGGAATCTGAACCTTTTTTATTATGTCTTAATACTCAGAAGCGGTTAAATAGAGCAGTAATAACGATGTAGAATCAATATCATGTAATCATCGTGAAGATTCAATGTTATTATACAACATTATACTTTGCTTAAATTATTAGTTGTGATAAATGATAGCATTTTAAACCAGACTTCGCCGTTCAGACGTCGTTGCTGCACAATTCATGGGATAAACATTAGGAAGTTATTTTCTTTTTTATCTTTGCTAGCACTATTCCCTATTATTATTTGTTATTTGTAATTGTAATTTATTTTTTTTGTGGATGGGTATAAGTGCAAGCGTGCCTGCAGAAATAGAAGCTGGGAGAGGGGACAAAGTCTTGAATATAATACAACATTTATATTTTACAAATCATATAAAAATAATATTAACTAAAATAACGTATGGCATGTCCATAGGTGGTGTGGGCTCTCTTGAAAGAGTGGAATGTGTATACTATTGGGTGATATAACAACCCCTACACCACCTATCAGACAAGTCAGTGTAATAATGACAATGTATCAATAAAATGTGGCGTAAAAATCTTGTAAATAATCGTCCAAGGTAAGCTAAAAGGGGTGTGGGATCTTTTCGGAATATATTTGTTCAGTCTCAAAGAAAAAAATTAAATTGCACTTATATATACGTTCTTATAATACATATATAATTTTTTAATTTATTTAGGGGATCACAAAAATAAAAAGTCAAATCACGTAATATAGAAGGGTATATATATATATTATATTATAATATTGCCATTCGATGCCATAAAATTCGCGAAGATTCTTTAAGTAGTCAAATTCATCAACGGATAGAGTTTCTGTATTGTATACAAAATGTAGATGTGTAACATAAATATTATTTTGATACGTAAGTATTAAGTAACGTTCGTTTTATTTTATACCTATAATATGTATTCGATAGTGCTAGCGGTGGTACCCAGGGCCTAAAATTGTGTGCAGTAGCAAATTTAAAAGTGTGCAGTACTTATTTTCGGCTTTTATACATTTTTATTTGATTAATATTCGATATTGATTATTGAAAATTACTAATTAGCATTCTTAACACTAAAAATAATACCAACTACACCATATTTTGGGTGGCTTATAATATAATAACTAATAAGTATATTACCCAAGCTATTTCGTTTTTAGTTTTAAAATGTTTAGTCATATAGCCTTATTATAGATATCAATGACTTTTATAGAAGATTGTCTTAGATTGTATTTATTATAACTTATTATTAATAACTATCAAAAATAATAATGCAATGAAGTTATATCACTTATATGTGGCATGTGCACTACTAGGTCTATTTTCATTATTTTAAAATATTTTGGTGTGTAATTAGGTGTGCAGTACCAAAATATCTTAATTTTAGGCCCTGGTGGTACCTATCAGAGTTTGACATTTTGAATACAATATTCTATTACGACGTATTTAAAAACTATAATACCCTGAAATTCTGCGGGGACCATTTCTTATTAATATTATAAGTTATACCAATTTAAGGTAAATATAGGTAAGTACCTAATAATTGTTCGTTTGCTGAACCTATGCGGCTATATGCCTTATTATAAGTTATACACATTACACACATAACTATTTTTTTCCAGATTAAACATATCATTGATTATAGGTACATATATTGTTATTAGGTTGAATAATTTTTATTACCACCATGTTTCAAAATTAAATTGCCAACCAAAGCATAGTCATATATGTCTGTTTGCGCACGTGCAGTATAGCCGATGCCATGTTATTGATAAGACCATTTGTAACAATCATAAAAAAGTTAATACCTAGTTCTTTGTAAATGTAGACCATATCACTGGTTCTATATGCTTCCCTATATCATACTCCACTTCACCAGTGTAAAGTGTAATAGTGTAATGCGGTAAATTTTTGTTGCATCCGTATTTCGCTCGTTAAGTTCGTTTTCGATTTTGCATTATGACTAACCCTAATCATAACTCTATTTATCTATGGCAGACGTCATAGTAGATATTTTAGATGGAGGAGGGGGGGGGGCACAGTAAGTTACTATAGGGATCCTGCTGTGGATCCAGAATTGTACATACAAAGAATTTTAATTATAAAGATAAATAAATACGATATACGAATGATTAATAAATAGCAGATGCTGTTTAGTGTTCAACACTATTATAGTCTATAGCCTAAATTTTAGTTACAGTATGAACAATAGCTTTTATTAAATAATTTAGATTAAAATAATTAAACATGTTATTCTTGGTTTAAATATCTAATTTCATCCAAATTTGAACTTAAAATATCTATTTCCATATTTTTTTTTATTTTTTTTGTACCCGATATTTGTAAAAATACTGAGAATTTTCAATGTTGACCTTTCAAAAGTATAAACTAGATTTGTATCCATATGCACTATCTACAATCTATTTCTATCAGAAACCACCATCAAGGTTAAAAATCAAAATATACAAAAATAAATAAGCAAACAAAAAATAAAATAGCCATTGCGTAAAATCAATACAGTTATCGCTCCGTTTAGAATCATAAATGTATTTAAATATTTATTTGGCTAAAAACTAAAAATAAATTATTATGCATAGCATTATGTGGGTGCTTTGATTTGCAGCTAATTATTAAATTGAAAAAAAAGGGGTAGGATATTGTAAAGCCCCTTGATGTACCATGTCATAGTATATTTTAAACACTTCGATGCCACCGATTCAATTAATATTATTATTATTATTTGTAGTTAATAATTAGCATAATATAGTAGGTATACATAGTTTTAACTTTTAAGTTGTCTATGGTACCTATATTAGTACTTAGTTGAATTTAGTTCATAGTTATTATTTATCAATTATTACGTTTTTTTTACTTGACAATTTCTATTGTGTAACTGTGTATAACTGTATAAGTATCAGTAAGTATAGGTATAAAATACCTCATTAATCTTAATGGCGTTATTGAATTAAATTGTAGAGAATGTCGTATTTAACAAATAAACTGATATTCCACTTATTTTTTTTTAAGAAAATAATAATGTAATTTTATTTAATCAGTAGTCCATCTTACTTATCCTGTTTTTTATTTTTGACTATTTCATATTTAAAGATTAATTAATTGTATTTATATAGTTTATCTATCATGTCCGTGTCTATATAAACACTGTTACTCTGCAGATAAACCTATCAGTGTAGGCATTTTTAATAGTGCTATATAATTTTTTAGCTAATCTCTAAGCTTGCCATTCGACTTGTCTAATGCCAGATTCCCGTGGCTGTACACATGTATACTCCATGCCGTAGGTTAGTAGGAATGTCCACTTTGACAACTATTTTTTTTATTTTTTTATTTTTATTTATTCTTCAAGAAGACAATGGGCCCCACTAAACATGTTTGTGTGGGGGCCCAGGGATTCACAATTTTAAATATAAATACATTAAATAGTTCTTCTAAATTAAATAGTTATAATTTGTAATATACATTTCTCACATACCTAACTTTAATATTAATAATATAAGTAAATATATATTTTATTTTATTTATTTGTATACTATAATATTATAATATAGCATTATGTATCATATTTTATTGGTAGTACATTCATGTCATTGTATAAATATTTTGTGTGGTATCTTGAGTCTTTTTTTAGGATAACTTTTAATATTTTGTTTTGTATTTTTTTTAATGGATCTATAGTTGTATCATACGTACCTCCCCATATGGAAATACCATAATTAATTATGGATTCTATTAATGCTTGATACACTACTCTAATTGTCTTAAGTTCTAAGATGTCTGTTAAATTTTTAAAGGCATACATAAGTTTTCTTAATTTATTTGTTAAACATTTTATGTGGTCATTCCATTTAAGATTATGACACATTTCTATACCTAAATATTTACAGTTTTTAACTATTTTTACAAAAGTTTGGCATGTACATACATTTTGATTTAAACAGTCATCCTTATGTATACATAGATTTGTTTTATATGGTTGATTCGAATTAACTATATAGTGTGGTAATATGTAGGTTTTTTCTAAGTTTAGGAATAAATTATTTTCACGTAGCCACTTTTATATTTTACTCATGTCAGATTGAACACTAGCAAATACTTCATCCCAGGATTGGCCTTCAACGAAAAGTACTGTTCATCTGCGTAGCAAACTAGTTTTCCGTGTGTATTCAAGTTATTAATTTGGTTTATATGTATATTAAACAGTGTAGGCGATAGAGTTGTCCCTTGAGGTACACTACATATTATTGAAGTTTCTTCGCTTAATTCATTGTTTATTCGAACATGTTGTTTTCTATTTTTTAAGTATGAACTTAATAAATTCTGAGCCGTTCCATTGATACCAAGTGTGTTAACATTTTTTAGTAATATTTTATGATCTATAGTATCAAATACTTTTGCTAGATCTAAATAAACAGTTGCACATTTTTTTTTATTTTTGAAAGAATTATAAATATAGCTTGATACTGTTGCAATTGCTTGTTCAGTACTTTTACCAGGTCTAAAACTTAATTGGGTACATGATAGAAGATTATTACTTTCAAGGTAATGGACTAATTCTTTTTTAAACATTTTTTCAAAAGATTTCGCAATATTTGATATTTGTGAGATTGGGCGGTAGTTTTCAATGTTAGATTTGTCTCCTTTTTTGTGTATTGGTGTTATTACTGAAATTTTAAAGCATTCTGGAATAGTAGATGTTGCTACAGCTAAATTAAAAATGTGTGATAATGGTTTAATCAATGAATGTATATTTAACTTGAGCATTTTTACTGAAATTCCATCTAATCCTGGAGGAGAATCATTTTTTAAAGCCTTTATTGCTTTTATAATTTCTTCATCATTAATTACACTAAATGTATTAAATGATATGTCTGTAGTATTTAAGGTTAGTTATTCAGTGTATATACATTCTATGTTATGTATATTTTGTCTTGTAAGTTTTATTTGGTCATACATGTTTTGTGCTACATTTGTGAAGTACTCATTAAAATAATTCGATATTTCTTTTGATTTATCTGCAAAGTGCAGTTTTTCACCAAATTTTTTATTAATAGTTTGAATAAAGGAATTTGTTTTAGAACGGTTTGTTACGTTTTTAATAACTTTCCAGTTTAGTTTCAAGTCATTTCCGGCTTTTTCTAGTTCAGATTTATAAAATTTAGTTTTAGCTTCTTTTATCGTGTTAGTTAACGTATTCCTATATTTTAAATAGTACTGTTTAAGTTTTTCGTTTAGTGGATGCTTTTTTAAGCTCAGATGGAATTTATCTCTATGACGAATTGGTATAATTGCAGTTGTTGCCCAAGGTTTAATTTTTTTGGTTTTTGATGATATTTTTTTCTAAAGAACAATTATTTTGTTCATTTTTTAAAATTTCAATAAATTTATTCGTCGCAGAATTTACATTAGAGTCGTTCACTACAGATGACCAATCGTAGTTCTTTAATAAACTTGATAGTTTTAAGTAATCAACTTGTTTTATGATTTTTGGATTTGTCTACTATATCTTGTCAGTTGTCATTGGTGATGTAATGATATGCACCACAATTACAGTATTTATATTTTATTATAACATACATGTATTACATATTATAGTTCAATTGTTTAAAAAGCCTAGTCAAAAGGCTTTAAAATTTAATTGAAGGTTGTTATAATTATAGCAATTTAAATATATTAAAGATATATAATAGGCACGATTTGCTTTATAAGCTTTAAGGTTCTAATGTTGACAAAATTTGTCAAAATCATAAAAATCTGTACTTAATTTATTTTGCAGTTAAAAATGAATAAGATATTCAATTTTTATAGCTAAAGATTGAAAATGTAAAACAAGGTTTCTCATAAGTAGTTCATACTACAGTAACCGATAAATCTAAAAAAATATATATAAACACAGTTTCATGCATAGATATTTTAAGTTCCAATTTGGATGAAATTATATATTTAAATAAAGAATAACGATTTTAGTTATTTTAATGTAACTTAAAAATATTATTTATTCGTAGGTTGAAACTTGTAATGTAAATTATTATATTATATACGCTCGCAATGACATTTTCAAATGCAATGTTTTCGGCAAAAAATATTTCATCATAAAATTATATACTTACTAAAATAGGCAGACCACCATAGCTCAGAATCGTTTTTCGTATGTAACGGTTTATCATTGAATTCAAATTTCACACACACTCCAATGAAGAGATACACTCGACACCTACTGTACAGCTACCTATTTTCCCCTTTTTTGTTATTGTTTTTCTCCGGGATTTTTCTTGTAATCTTCCGTTTCCAGTTTTCGTGTACTAAAAAAATTGGAAACTGAATATGTGGCATATATCCGTAAACAGTACAAAACAAGTCAAAATATTTTGAAAATTTTATCGGGTATAGAAAATGCTAATTTAAACATTCAGTGAAAAACCTCCCGTGAGATGTTCTGTTTTTGCTGATAGATAAATACATATCGTAAATTGTGTAATTGTCCCTACACTGATTATATAGACCGTTGATACTTTTTTCTTTTTCGTATTATCGAGGACCGGGGAGAGAACCGCGATTTGCATTACAGCTCCCCGGCCCCATCGTTTATTGACAAACACAACAAGTTATCAATTATAACAATAGTGCAAGTTATCAATTACAACGATACTAACTTATATCTACAAGATCCGAATTGCAAGCGCAGTTGATCTGTACTTCTTGACCCGGCTGGCTAGCCCGCCGGTCTCGAGTTCTCGTGCTGTCCTGGTGTCCGAAATCCAGTGATCGAGCTCATCTTCCGGCCACCTGCCTTGCTTTTTCTTCTGTTTCCTTCAAAGAAAGGATGTCCTCTATCATTTTGTAGAATAGCCAGAAGGCATTGGCTAGCAAAATGCCTTTGTCTTCTAGGTCCGGAGGGAGGACGTCGAAGTCGGGCCCACACAGAAGCTCCGGAAGGTCCGCTGCAGTCGGCTGGTGACCTAGTCGGGCTGTTAGTTCTTCCCGGTGGCCGCTTTAATATGGACACGCAAATAATGTGTGCTCTGCGGAGTCTGAGTCCCCCTGACAGTGTTGGCATGCCGCGCTAGGAGCTCTTGCCATTCGGAATAGGTATTGCTGGAAACAACCGTGATTCACTAGTGCCTGAGTCATGTGAAAAGACAAAGGCACCCTAGAGACCGTTGATACTTGATACGAACATAAATATAGATTATATTATAAGCATAATATAGGTTTTAACTTTTAAGTTTTCAAGAATAAAATTCCTCGCCCCCCATGGAATTGACCTGAAGAAGCCTCTGGTATTGCATTCGTTTAGTGGATAGGTATACAGAAAAATTATTACAAATATTATGTTTTTATATTACAGATTAATTTATTTAAGAGTTAAATATTATCAAAATAATTACTCGAAAGACAAAATATACATTAATGGCATAAGAAAAAATCAACTCGTCTCAGCAATTTGTCTATTGGGAACGCAGAAAATGTTGTATTCTAGAAGGAGCAGAAACAATAAAAGTTTGTATGCAGATCTTTAAGAAGAGGAAGAAATACAATTTAATAAAACAATGATGCAAAAAAACAAAAGAAAAATGAAGAGAAAGAGGCTAGACTGCTAGAGGCATATTTTGTTTAAAAATGGTATACTGATTTTATTACGATAAATTCATTTAGTTTAACTCGAGGTTTAACTATTGTATAAATATTCTTATTATCTCATTATTATACCTTACATTAACTAATTGATATTAACGTGATAAAAAATAAAGATTTATTTTTGGTTGCGATACATTTTATGTTCTTACGTCATATTTGATATTATTCTAGCTTATATTTCAGTGTTAGAAAATAATTTTCATGAATATTTTGAAAATAATTAGATATATATGAAGAATAAACGTATAGGTACACGTTTTATTGATACATTCAGCATTGTCAATATTACTCAGGCCTGTCCTGATAGGGTCTGGGAGTCCCTGGGTTGATACCCCATCGAACCCCACTCTCCCATCCACAGTGAAATAAATTACAATACCAAATAAGAAACGATAGGGAAATAATGCTAGCTAAGGTAGAAAATAAAATAATCACCTATTGACAGTGTAGGCTCAACGAATAAATTATGCAGCAACAACGTAAGAACTAAGAGGTATTTCAAATTATATTAATATTATAATATTTAATAAGGACAATTATATTGTACCTAATATTAAAGAGCATGCTTTCCCTTTGTATTACAAACGCAAATTATACATTCTGAATAATTCATAATTATATTTAATAATATCAAAACCTCATGATATTGATCATATTTATTCGTTATTACTGCTCTATTTAAACGCTTCTGAGGATTAAGATCGTGGTTGAAATATATTTCAAACATGATTAAGATATAATATTAAAGATGTTCGGAATCCGGAGGAGTATTGTACAATAGAATAGATATTATAAAGGAACATTTATATTTTAAATTTTAAAACCTTGGCACGGACAACCGACAAGGGTTGTCATTAAAATTATTACGCCTTAGGAACGCTAGACCTCTTCTTTTACCATTCATATTTTATTATAATCTCTCCAGAATATTATATTTTTCTCAAAGTTCCAAAGTTGTACCTGTTTTTTATGCCGGACGACAATTATTTCACTCGTGGTATTCGTTCAGTTCTGTGCAGCCATAACGATAGAGTTTTGAAGAAATTGCAATTATTTTCAATAACGTGTACAGAAACGCACAAATTGTCCAAATTTTAAACAACAATATTTGAAGAAGGGCACCTGAAGACATGTACGTAGATAAATAATATTTTATTAAATAATGTAGGAGGGGCCTTCAAGTAAAGGCTGCCGCGCCAAAGCTGTACATATACGATGTCGGATGTATAAATACTTAATACGGCGAAGTCGACATTGGAAGTCGACGGCGCACAGCTCGCGATCATAATTTTTGTATTTATAAAATGATTACCCAACCATTACCATGGTCCGTGATTTCGAAATTATTTCCAAGACTACCAAAAGACTACTGAGAATTTGTACACTGATTTCCATTAGTGATTTGCGGTAAAATATTTACCCCTCGAGTCCTGCGGACAATAATTATACATTATAGGAAACTACAGTCGAAGTTAATAATAATATTAATAGTGATGAATTATCGGTATTATGGCGACTACGAAAATAACTAAAATTACAATATTATAATTCCATGTGCCCGTGTACATCGGAACCGTACTTAACAGAGTATAACGGGCGTGTATGAATAGTACCTAATAACTAAACATAATAATAAAAAATCGTCGGCGAGCTCCGCGGCGTCGGTTAAAAAACACTTTCCAATTTAGCGTTTTTTTTTACGCTCTACGCGACTCGCCGCACGCGCACCGACAACGTAATATTATTATTTACGTCGATCTATGACAAAACAAGTAGTGGTAGCTTCTACTCGTACCTAATAACTCGGTCGGGCCGAAAAATACCGTACAATATCGTCGTCGGTTACCCACCGATACCCCGACGGGGTTTATTTTAGAAATTTTCAAACGGCACGACCACCGCGGCGTGTTCCGTCGGCGTGTCGCCGCGGTCTCGCAAAGTCGCGACCGTCCAAAAATACGTCCGACGACTTCATCACGGGCGGCGTCGTTACTATTGCTATATTATAATACTACAAACAATATTACTATATTTTTTTTTTATGCGTTGCGACATCTGATCGTACAAAAACTATCGCGTCCGTCGTGGCCCGTGCCGTCTTCATGTGTTACGTAAGCATTAGTATTTTCAGTTTTCACCGTCGCAGCAGCAGCAGCAGCTGTTGTTAAACGAAACACTCTACTCCGCTCGAGACCGGTGCCGTGCGATTTCTTGGGCACCGTGGACGGCGCGCACCACCTCCAGCAGCCCAGTCAGCGCGTGACAGCGTCGAACCGACACACGGGCGAACGTGCTCAACGTCGACGAGTGTCTCGCGTGATAATTCATCGTTGCTGTTTGCATACATTTGCGCAATACCGCGGGCGAGCAGATCGCAAATCGCGCGGTTATTAATCGTTGTCAATAATATTACCATAATACCGCCACCGAAGTTTGGTTTGGGAACTCGTTTTCCGGTTTTCGACGCCACGGAGTTGTAGGTATTGGTATACGGGCGAGCGACACGCCACACGCACCATCGGATCACGAATCACGATTTTGATAAACTGATAACGACACGGTACCGTTGATAACGAGAAGTTGTAGTTGTATTATTATTTTTCGCTGATAGCCACTACTCAGCACTGCGACTCTGTTCGACTCTCGATTTCTATTGCGCAAAGTCGATACTGCTGGTACACTAAACATGAAATAACTTAATAACGTCGAGTCGTCAAACCCCTAACCGCGACCATTTTGCGAAAATATCGTCGTTTTTTTTTTTCTAGTCCTCTTTGTCACCCGCGTACCACACCGTCGTCGGTCACTCAAACCGCACACGGTCGTCCAACTTTTGTCGTCGACAACTTTTGACAAGTTGTGCTTTCGCGGTGGTCCGCCTGTCCAAGTGCACAAAGCTTGGTTTTATGTACGTAGGTCGCAGACATTAAAAGAATCTTGTCACAATCGTCATGAGTACGACATATTACGATCCGGACGGTTTGCAGAACGTCAAACGCAGACGTTCCACCAACTTCCGCGACACGTATTTGCGTAATCGCGAGTACGGGTTCCGACCCAAGTATGGCGATCAAAGTCGTTTACACTGCGAAATGTATACGTCCATATATCCTATCGCCAAGTGGGAATACGACGTTTCAAACAATGACATCACCAATCCGGCTGGTATATTTAATCTGGAATTCTCCCCAGATGGGTAAGCATTATCATCCAATTTTTAGGAAGTACCTACCTATTCTCAATATTGCCATTTTTTTATAGCCAATTGGTTGTATATTATAACTATGCATCACAATATGTTGCTTTAAAGTAATATTGTATTATAGAGTAATTCATGTTTTAATTGACTGATTTGATAATTTTGTACATATTATATGTATAGTAATATGTTGTGACGACATAATATTATATTTACAATCAGTACAAGTGAAGAATTATAGGTATTAAACGATCAGGAGTTTTGATTAAAGAAACTACCTATTGATGGGGCTTTGTTAGGACATATTTTAAAAAAAAGTGGTACCTTTAGTTTAAATCTTTTAGAAAATACTATATCAATTAAGCTTCTGTACATACTGTATACAATAATACATTTCTGTTTTATCATTAAATAACATTTGTGTTAAGGAAGTGCATATAACATTTTTTTAATTTTCAAATTTGGAATTAATAAATGTATCATTATGTTATACACAATATGCTACTCCCAAGAGTCAAGACTTAAATATTCTAAAAAAAAACAAAAATAACCTTTCTGATCATGGTCAATTATATTTAGTAGAGCTAATATATATATAATCAAATTACTAGTACCAATAATAACCTTCACCTTTGATTAAATCTTTTTTAACTATATCAATATTTTCAAAAATAATACAGTCAAAATAAATTTAATGTAACTATACAATTTATCACATAAATATAATTTTCTATAAGTTATAGTAGTTATAAAAATATTCAATGAGTATATAAAAACCATAAAAAAACAAATATAAAATCCAAATAATCTATACAATTTATATTAGGGATAAATTATTTAATGATTATTCATCATGTTTTCTAGGAAAATATTGGCAGCAGCATGTGAAAAGAAAAGCATTATGTTATTCGATCCTGTAACTCAAAAGTATATAACATCAATAAAAAAAGCACATAATGATTGTGTTAATTGTATAAAGTAAGTACCTAATTAATTATGGATCTATAATGTACTTTTTATTAATAAAACATTAATTGATAAGAGAAAAGTGCGCTATTATATTATATCACTGTATAGAGGGGCAAACCTATTTCCTATAATAATATAATAGTTTAGTTTCTGACAATTAGGTATTAAAATAGTTTAATTTGTTTATGACATGATGTAGGTACAATTAGAAATTAAAACTTCTAATACTATTACCAACATTTATTATTAAAAATATTATTTACAATACATTTATTATTATAATAAAATAAATATAGTAAACGAACAAGTATCTTCACATATATATTTTTACATTTATAAAATTGGTTAGTTTTTTTTTTTACAAAATTTATGTTAAAAAAAATGATTTATTGATTTGAGTGTATTCCTTTAACAACTATTTTGCGGCAAAATAAAAAAAGTTATAACTATTACAATTTTTAGAATTTAAAGAAACTTATTATAGTTCTTAAATTTGTTCCCATAATAATATTCATAAAAATTATTTATTCTAGATTTTTAGATTCTAGAATGTTTGCTACATGTAGTGATGACACTACAATAGCATTATGGGATGTTCGAAACCTTAAAGACAATATAAGGGTATTGAGAGGACATTGCAATTGGGTGAAAAGTATTGAATATTCAGCAAAAGACAATTTACTTGTTTCCAGTGGATTTGATGGACAAATTTACACATGGGATATTAATAGGTAAAAATATTTTGCATTCCATAAGTCATATTTATTATTATTTGTTTTTGGTGTAGTTACTCAGAAGAAGGAAGAGTTCCCAATAATTCTGTATGTCACATTAATGGACTCATGCGCATTAAACTTTTACCTGACTCTAGCAAGTTAATTGTCTGCACAACAAGTGGCTTCATATTACTTATAAACAATTTAGATTTGGAGACACTTGGTACAGATATTCAAGGATTCAAAGTAATTTTTAAATTTAAAATATGTAACAAATAATAATTATAAGTTAGTTTATTTGGAATAATCATTGCTATTTAAATTTAGGCAAAATTGTATCTTAAAATAATTATAACTTTGTTGTAATCATGGGCTAGAAAATGTTTAAATTAATTGTATTACTTTAAACTATTGCAACAAGAGTGACATTAATTGCTTTGATTCAAAAATTTTATTATCTTCTAATAATATAGATTACTATATTTGGCATTGTGATTTATGTTTTTGTTTTCTATAAGAATATTTAACAATAAGTAATTCTACAAATACCATTACATATTTGCAAAGCTGAGCATTAACAAGTTAAAAAGTTAATATAATTTTAACTTTTTAACTTAACTAGTTACTTTTGGATTTTCATGAACTTAACTATTAACTTACTACATTTCTTTTTTTAAATAACGTAAAATTAACGAATTCATTTTTCATTTTTGAAGTAAGTTAAGTTATTTTATTTTGCTTTTAATTTTATTAAATTTCATTATTTCAGTCTATTTGGTTTTCATGTCAAAAATATTTACCATGAATTGTTTAAAGTTGAAATTGCATATTTAAAAAATATACTGTAAATACTATAGTCTATAATTAGTATTGAGTTGGAAAAAAATTAATTATACTAGCGTTGCATAAAAAAATAAAAAAATGTTTAACTTTATAAAAAGTTAACAAAAAGTGTGTATTAACTTTTAACTTATTGTTATTGGTGCATATTTGCTTGACTTAACTGAGTTAAAATAAAATAATTAACTTGCCCAGTCTTATATATTTGTCTAAGAACTGAAATAAAATTAATAAAAAGATAAAAAGATTTTTCCGCCATTTAGGTTGATGAGTTACAGAAGAATAAATATAAAACTATGTGTTTGATTATTATTTAATAGGTATCTTATTTTTATTTAATTTTTTTTTTCATTTATTATAAGTAACATTTTAATCTACGTACACTCTATTTCACATTTAGTTACTACAGTTTTTTAAGACTTATATTCTAATCATATTTGCTTAATATTAAAATAATTAATATATTGTATTAAATTTTGAATAATAATTTATAAATTGTTAAATACCTTAAAATATTATTTCTAGCCAAATATGTACCGTTTGATGCAGTTGAGTAAGACTACCATTCCTAATGCAGCTGCCCACACTCACATGTTTACTCGTAAACGGAACCGCGTTGAATTCATTGTAGATTTTCCTAGAAATGATGATGCCGAAATAATATCTTCTATCCAGGTAATTCCTTAATAATTAATTTACTTATCTGTCAATGTTATTTAAACAATAAACATTTGAATAGGTACATCCACAAGGTTGGAATGTATTAAGTCGAAATGTTACCACTGATGAACAGTCTGAATGGACATGTGTACATGATATACAAGACTTTGCCATTCCTAAACAACAAGATGAACCTGAAGAACTGAGTTCTGAAGAAGCAAACTCATTGGAACATTCCTTAGCTGATGACCCAATGTAATAAACTAAAAAATATACAATTTGAAAGTGATCTAAATTTATTTTATTTTTTTCAGGGAAGGAAGACTTCACCGACGTACACATGTTGTGATTCCTCGAGACATAAGTGTTGGCATAAGTAGTATGATACCATTTTCTGTGTTAGGCCCAACAAGAGGAAACCGTCAAGCCGACTTATGGGAAGCAATGATGAATGTCAACAGTGGTAATCGCATAAGAAGTTTAAGATATTTATCAGGCATGTATAATATATTATTAAATTTTAAAACATATTTACATATAAGTACTAGTATGTATTGCCCAATGCACTTAAGTTAGTTTAATTACAATACACGTTACCTATAATTGATGTGTCTAAACACTAAAAATCTGTTATATAGACTCTTCGCTTTAAATATTGTTTTCTGTATGCAATCATTTATCCTAAATAACACATACATGACAGTGACTTACTCAATGATAAAATACACTCAACACTTACTGTACGGCTAACAGAGCAGTTACCTCCTTTCCCCCATTTTTTTTCTAATTATTAAAAAGAGTACTGCACATTTTTTACTTTGACCTCCTTAAGTACCAATTAGATATACTTTGCTATTTCAAAGGGACACTTAATCATTTTTACTGGTCAAAAAGACTATAACAAACACAAAAATAAAAACATATCATTGTAAAATCAATAAATTCATTGCTTAAAATTCAAAATATGCTCTAAATATAAAAAAAGTATTAAAAAAAAGTTTTAATTATCTTATTATGAAATATTTAATTTTAATAACTTAACCTGCTAACATAAATATTTATATTTAAATTGTAATAGGTAAATAGACTAGTTTTTTTTTCATAACTGTAAATTTGTAACACGTGGTCATTGTTCAACAAACATTTTTTTAAATATTTTTAATATTTTATCTACAGCGATTATTGAAAATAATTTTTTTTTATAATGGTAAAAACTTCTTAGTGCATCCAAATATCCAATAATCTTTTAGCACCATATTTAGTTTTAAAATTAACCAAATCATTGCTGAACAAGTACTCACATTTCTTGTATAGTAGTGATTTTAATAGTTAAAAGTCATATTATATATCTTCAATCTGTTTACTCTCATCCCTAGTTATAATTTTTGTGGGGTAATAACAAACCAGTAGTTACTACTCATAAAATCTATTCAGGTTAAGAGTAAACCAAATACTGTTTATGTCTGTGCATTCTCACTCATAATTCATAAATAGCTCCTACAGCAAGTGACTCTGACAGTGCTAGGCAGCCTACATGTGCGATAGTGGTTCATTTTTAACCTTAAAAGATTGGACTAGTTTTGTAAAACCATTTCTAATTTCAGAATATTATTGATTTTATAACATTTTATACTTTCATATTTTTCGAATGTTATCAAACCTGAACAATTACTAACTTAATGGGATTCAATACCGTGGAATTCTGTTTTTGTCTTACACACATTGTACACCCAACATTGTATTTTAGACTTGTTTTTTGACAAACATACCAATTGATTTAATGAAGCAATAAAAATTCTGAAAACAGAGTTAAATTTGTCCCCTTAAGTTGATTTACTTATTTTTATACAATTATAATACTGTAAAATGGTATAACTTGGGACACTTCTAAACTTCAGATGAATGCTGACCGATAAGTTTTCAAAGTATGATAATAATGGTAAGGACCAAAAATTCTGGTCTTGGCTTAGACTATAAGACCCATATGTTGTTGTTTTTTTTTGATCCCCCTTTCTCATTTTTCTTTTTTTTAAATATGCTTGTCCCAAGTTGCCCTTGAAACTCGAAAGGGTATTTCAATTTTTGGAGAAGTTAAAATCAAAATCCCCTTAAATTGATTTAATTTCTGACTTACTATTATACAATTATAATACCGTAAAATGAGTTAACTTGGGACACTTCTGAACTTCAGATGAATGCTGATCGATAAGTTTTCAAAATATGATAATAATGGTAAGGACCAAAAATTCTGGTCTTGGATTAGACTATAAGCCCCATATGTTGTTGTTTTTTTTGATCCCCTTTCTCATTTTTTTTTTAAAAAATATGCTTATCCCAAGTTACCCTCGAAATTTGGGACAACTATTGTTTTATACGAAAAAATCATGTTGAACTACACATATTTTAACTTGGGACAAATGACTTGTTTTTTAAAAAAAAACCGCTTTTAAAACATTACAATTTAAAATTTTTATTAAACAGTTTTTTAACCTGTTTTAGATTAAACAATGAACTTATTTTTTTTTTTTTTAATTAATTAGTCACTTTTTCATTTAAAATTACATCAAAAATAAAATAAAACACAACTTGGTCAGTTTAAATTACTTTACAATACCACATAGTTTAATTTTAAGGTATAAAATGATTTATAATTACATAAAAGTACATGATTAAGTTACCATAAAAACTATATTTATTCCAGCATTTCATGGTAACAGCAAAAATTACATATAATTAATAAAAATGAAATATTGTATATAATTCACTAGTAGTTGCTGCAACTAATGTTGGAACCCACATTTACTTTCAACTAATTGCAAGCCATGTGTACACTAAGTTTTAACATGGTTCTATAATACATAATAATCTACTTATGTATTTATATTTAAACTGAAGTATTTATAATGTGAACACGTCTGAACAGCAAGACGATCATTGTGAACGTGATAATAAATAAATGTATGATTATACGGTAGTGATAAAAACATTTCTAGTGCTCAAATTGTATCATTTATAATACTATATCATTTGTATTCAAGTTACCCAAATGTCCCAAGTAAACCCACTTTACAGTACTGTATATTTTTTCCTTGAATTTTAAATTATACAAATGAGATACACATGGATAAATGTTTAAAGTTTAGAAAAGTAAGAGATTACATATTATTCTTTCAATTTTACTATTTATCTTAAGATAACTGCATGTGTTGTTCTGTCTTACAAGTGTGTAACATGTCAAATTCTATGCAAAACAGAACACGTGTAGCTCCGTTAGTTTAAAAATTAGAGTGAATTGACCTCTTATAAAATCTTAAGGTAAGATAATTATCTAGACAACCTCATGAGATTTTTATTATATTTTCATTTTTAAGCGAGCTATGAGTATTTTAAAATTGTAAATTGTTTATAGATCTTAAAGTACTCATAACTAGCTTAAAAATTAAAATATTATAAAAAGCCTATGAGGCTGTCTAGATAGATCTGTTTAGATTTACAAAAGGTTAATTTACTCTAATTTTTAAATTAACGGAGCCACACATGTTTAGCTGAGTGTAAAATTTGCTATATTATGCACTTGTAAGACGGAGACAACGCATGCGGGTATCACGTCCTCTTAGTTTTAGATATTGATATAATGTCAAAATGTATAGACAAATTATTATAATAAAATCTTATAAACTAGGATAATAAATGATAATAAATATTTGAGATAACAAATAATTTTAATAATTTTCTACCTTGTATGTGTTACTTAATAATTAGTATTTAATATTGATATTTTAGAAGGACGAGAGCGAATATTAGGCACATATTCTGGCGTACGGATCGTACGCAGTGCAACTGGATTACAAGATCAAGACCAAGACGACATAGAGGAAATGATAGCAGATGATGATGGGTCTTCAGAGCGATTAGTCACAGTATTATTTAACCGGAATAGTAATCGTGTACCTGACATTAGAATGCGTGGTTATCTCCCCCCAAATTCTAGAATTGATATCACTCGACCAAGTAGGCGTAGTACTGTGGAAGTAGGAAATGGCCCAGACGCAGTGGTGTTTATTGGCAATAGGCAACGTCGTAACAACTATGTTCTAAATTGTATGAATAGATTTCAGGTGCCCCTTAACCATAAAATTCACAAAAATTTTAACCGTCTTACACATTTTATTGAAGAGGCAAATGTGGGTAGAGGGTATATCAAAGAACTCTGTTATTCTAGTGATGGACGTATAATATGCTCGCCCTTCAGTCATGGAGTAAGGCTCTTATCATTTTCGCCCAACTGTGATGAATTGTCTACTCTGCAGCCAAAACTGCCAGGTGTAAAACTTCATGAGATCGGTACAAATGTGTCTCACTCTAATATTGTACTCTGTACCAAATTCTCGCCTGTCCACCCTCTTCTCGTATCTGGTTGTTTAGCTGGTCGAATCGTTTGGTACCAACCAAGACTATAATACTTAATGACTTTACTATTGTATGTATGTAATGTTTTTTATTTATAATAATCTACTATTCAAGATTTGAATAATTCATTTTTTTGTTTGTTCTAACATTACAATTTAATGTCACTGTATGTCTAGGACATACAAAGACACCATATCTACTCGTGTATAAATATGTTACTTGTATTGAATATGTCTGTGAATAAGGTCTAGTGTACACCAAATGAGTTAAGTTTTTTTCGTACAAATGTAATGAATTATCTTCGAAGTTAGCCACTTGTACGCAAAAAATGTATGCTCAATAAGTAAGAGACTGTATAAAAAATCATATATTTTTGTCTTTCTTATTTTGTCTTTTTTTTTTTAAGTTTTAGTGACAACGATGAAATATTATTTCTTTTTCTAGACAATTTTTGTCTGTTTGCGACATAATCTTTTTTATACTACTAGACCTTTAAAGCTATGCAGTGACTCGTTTGTAGCACATTAATAATCTCAGTTCTTATAAACTCTTAGCAACTTGATACAATAAGCATTAGTGAACATTTTAATGAGTAGATCGTTTGTCTACCAAGCCGGTTGGCATTTTGAAAAGTTTTAAAACACATAACAGAATCAACAGAAATGATATGACTTCAACAATATTCGGTTATCTTGATAAATATTATTAATTCTCATAATTTGTTTTGATGACACCATTTTTAACAATTGGTTTTTTACCAATGTTGAACCCATGATAAAATAACTAGTTGGTTAAAACAACTACAACCTAATCTGTTACTGTTAATAATTTCGGGTAAGTGCATTCTAGCTTTGTCTAATTATTATAAGGTGCCTTAAAAATTAATTTTTGTTTCGTCTAAATTATAGTAAATAATGTTATCAACGCTTACAACTAAGAAGTTTTTGCTAGGTTCTTTCTGTAACATAATATTCTTCCAATAATAATGTTAATCATTATTATTATTGTTTGTTTTTCATTATAATTACCTCATGTTAATGTATATAGGGGATTAAATACTATATCAAAATTTATTATTATTATTATTATTATTATTAATTATTTGTATTCAAAGCAATAAAAAAAACAACAAAAATTGTATCATAGTACATACTATATGTATATATATATATATATATCACACACATATATAACTATATTATTATGTAGTAATATATATTAATTATGTATTATTGGTTTTCGATACTGTCTCGTGTTTACTCCTTTCAAACACTTATGGTCATTACTATTCCTCTGCACTGTCGATTTTTATTTTGTTTTTCCTTTTGAAGGCTTATTGAATTAGTTTTTTACAGACGCCAAAATATTCCTTCTGTACGCTGATATATATATAATAAAATAAAACGCTATTTGTAAAGCTCGAATCAACGTGTATATTGTATATCATTTAAAAACAACGTAATACAAGTTGTTAATAGTCTTATAACCATAAATATAATATTATTAGATAAATATAATATGTTTATATTTATATAAAAAAAATAAAAATGATTACCTATAATAATAAACCATTTTACAAGCATAATATCATAAAACAACACTACTTGATCTGTGTACATGTTCTATTTAGTATTTATACATGTATCATGTATGAACGCGTTAAGAATGACAATAATGTTTTCATATAAGAAGTAAAAGTATAACAAAAAATTAGTAGGTAATAATACAATATATAAATATTGTCTATAGTAGTAATTTATTCAATGAGAGTTACGTTAACATTTGTACAGTACAAAGGATAAACGCGTTTTAAAGTATCCAATAAGTACCTGCTCCATTTCCATAAAAAATAAATTTTTTTTTTAAAAAAAGTAAACACTGTTAAAATTAATTTTATTGGGAAATGTTCACGATCATCATGAAGTACGCCGTTGTCCTCTTTTAGCCATCACCTACACACTGTTGTAAGTCACTGGACCAAGTGATGAAGTCCGTGTTTTTTAATGTACCGTTGGCGGGCTTCATCAATCAATTTTGCTTTCCTCTCCATGAATGATCCAACTCCAAAATTATTGGGTTCTGTTTTTTTTGACTAAAAAATTAAACAACAAAAATCATAACAATACAAAAGGTACAACATAGGTAAACTATAAATAATACTAGAGTGAAACTTAATTTGTTCTCTTACTCGTGACCCATACAGTGGCATAACTAGGGGGGTTGATGTGGATGATATATCACTCCCCAGAACCTTTTTTTTCTGCATTTTAAATATTCTTGGTACATTATACATACCTACTTTACAATTTTTTCAAATTTAAAGTCAAATTACCCTTCCCCTTTCCAAAAAAAATAAAGTCCTAGTTACGATACTTGACCTACATAACTTACAGTACTTATTAAATAAGTGCAGAATTTTAAGCAAAATAAAAATGGGTTTGAAAACAGGTTAATGATTATGTTTACTTTTTGTGAGACAAATGTTAATTAACAAAAGTTAATGTTAATTCAGAGGATGTCAGCACACTCTTAGTTTTCTGTCTCTGACAAATGCGCAACAGATATGATTCAAACAACCAAAATCATTTTTATTTTTTTATGTATTTAGAACAATCTCCAACTTTGGAGAACATTTTTGCAGGTTTGTCAAATCAATTATCCTAAATATTTTCTCAAACCAATTTAAATATTTATCATTTAAGTTTACAAAAAAAAATTTCTTATTTTTAAAGTCGAATATAAACTCAAATACTCAATAATAAAACCGATATCAAACCCTCAAAAATCATTGGAAAAAAAAACAATTTTACATAATTTTTTTTGTATATGTTGAGTGGGTTGGGGGTAGTTGTCTGAAAAATGATAAGGTAGTTGGATTTGAAAGAAAAATATAAATACTGCGTTGCTATCATCTTATATCAAATATAATTTACAGACTAACTACCCATTCATATAAGGCATCAATTAATCAAATTTAAATGCAAAACTAAAAAATAGAAAAAACTTGACATTACAACAATGTACACATCTTAGTAAATTTCATGATAATTGCTCAATCAATTCTAAATATTGACTCAGCGCCCAGTGATGTAATCCTACATAAATAAACAGCTTCCTGTACTTAATTATAATCATCTTACGAATTTTTCAATCAATTCTTTTAGTATAATCCTTCTTGCATATATTTTATTTTTACTGGGTCTTGATGATATCTCTGACCCTATCAAACTTTGGTAAAACAAAATATTTTACATTAAAAAAATATTATTATTTATATAAAAACAAATGTGATGAGTGATGAACTCAGAACTCCAATGACTAATTAATTGTTAATATATAATCATTGTCTGTTTATTTATCGAAATCATAATTAATGTATGTATTCCTCAATAAAATAAAAAATATTTTTGAATCAGAATTGAAATTTCAGCAAAACATGACTAGCTATATAACCATTGAATACAGAATAGTATTTGCAAAAAAATTCTCTGTTAGTCATAATAATACCTTTATATAACTATGGTATAAGTAAATTTATAATTTACATAATATGACATGGCTTACCGTCGTTTTTGGTACTTTGGAAGACTGTGGCAATGGAGTAAACTTAATAGTGCCATCAAGTATATTTGTAATTGTTATGTCAACACATCTTGTTCGCCCTATGAAATAAAAAAAATCATTGAATGATATTGTAATGGCATAAACTCATAAGTCATAAGTTATATATTATAGTCATGGAGAATGACCAAGGCTCGTAAGCTCATACACTAAAATTATGCAACTATGATCTTAAAAAATCATATATATGAAAAAAATGTTATCAAGTCAATATCATACCAATATTTTTCATTTAAAACTTGTAAGAATGATGAGTACTTTTTTGATCATGTGTTTGATAATAATTGTTTTTATTGGACTGTCAGGTGGACCTTTATTTTTGTCATTTAACTATCTATGAATTGATTTTAATATTAAAATATAGAAATTAAATATGGTAATATTTTAAGTTTTCAAAAAAATTCAGTTTTAAAATTATTGATAACTACATAATTACATCAACAATTAAGAATAATTTTAAATAAAATAGGTTAACTTTTTAGTGCTGGTTAAAATTCTATAACTCAGTGGGCCAATATCTTGCCTATTCCCAGCACTAAATTGCTACCTGATAATATACTGCTGCAAATCAGAATTTTTATTCCAGGCAACAGAAAAGTTAAGGTAAATTTTGAACACCATACACCAAATATTAAATAACGAATTGAACAGATTTTGAGTCATATAGAGTTGATACATTTAACGGGCAACAAAGTGCACAGGATCAGCTAGTAAATTATAAAGAAAGTTTATTAGTTGGCTTACTAAGGTTGGCAACAACAACATTCTGGGGAACATATGGAAGAACATCAGTAACTTGTGCAGCCATTCTTAATATTTCAGGATCCTCTTCAAAATTATCCAGAGTTACATGTTTGTTATGCTTTCTAGCATTTTCAGCCAATTCCAAAAAATATTTTTTTTTATAATCTTCCTAAAATTAAAATTTGATTATTTTATTAGGACAAATCATAGTATATAAAATATAACAAAATTATTCTATGCTAATAATTCAACATTTTTACTATCATACTTTATCGTTCTTTGTAATATTTGAAGTAGATATGTTGAGTTCTTGTGAAATGGCTATTTCCACCCTGGACATTAAAGTTTCATTAGATTCGTCTTCAGATCTTTGAATCACCTCGAGAAGTCTGGAGTTGTTTTGGAAATATTTTGAATTTGAATATTAAATTACATAGGTATTAATTAAAACAGTCCACAGCTTACTTACTTGTACTCAAATTTGGTAATGGAACAAAAAAAAACCAAAATATTTCTGTAAAATTTTTCGATCCGAGCACTGATAACTTAATATTTGCAAATGATGGTCGAGTAATTGTTAAAACTACTGGTTGTAAATTGTCACTTATTAGAGCTGGTACATTAGAAAATCTAGTGTTTTGATAAAAAAAAAATACAATGATTATAGCAGTAGGTATCTAAAAATAACATTTTAATATTTACCTAAGTAAAGCACACTTTCCATTAGTAGAAGCTCCTTCCGGAAATAAGAGCAATGTTTTTTCATTATCGTTAGCTAAAAATTGTTTCAATACAGTGCTCTCCGTTGTAATATTGTCATTAGTTAATGTAGATATTAGCCCAAAATACAATCCCACAGGTCTACTGAATACAGTTGTCGGCTGAAAGATTGAAATAAAAATAAAAAAATTATGATAATTTATAATTGATAGTTATGTACATACAGCAAAACTTCCTGTGGCCAAATGCAACGCAATATGATCAAATAATGACAAATAATTTGAAACCAACACTCTGCTGTTCTTAATTGAAGAATTTTCTTTTTCAACAACAACTAATCCGAGAACACCAGACATAATTTTTAGAAGTGGTCTGTGAATATAAACCCAGGTCATTAGTAAACAATCATAATAATATAGGTACTATATGCAATCGATTTGTAAATTTGGTAATTTACCTGCGGATATTCGGATAATTGCTCAACATCACTGTTAAAAGTAATGCATTTATTGCAATAAAAACTCTTAAAACAACTAAGATAACTCCAAATGGAAAATAAGCAATTATTCCTAGTGTTTCATTTACAGTCTTTGGAAACCTAAAAATTATAAACATTAAATTTTTCAAATTATTCATTACATCACTGTTTATTAGCGTATTAATAAACATTTCTAAAAAACTTATTTTTAAGTGTAATAGCTAAAATATTTAATGATCTTAACCAATAATAACAGTTTAATACATTGTACCGAAAATAATTAACATATTGACATAGGTAATGATGATATGTGACATTTGTATATATTCAACTTCATAAACAGAATATCCGACAAAATACATCAAACCTTTTGACAGATTACGCAACCACAGATTTCGTTGTGTATTTTGTTATGACTTACCCTCCATGCGTGTAAAAACAAAAGAAACCAACTGAAAACTAGAACTCCTAACACAACTATAATAATTGCTCACCTTGATTTTTCCACCAAATTTTCAACTTCGATATTGGGGCTCATTGTTCGGAAGATATTGTGTTGATCTATACGTGAAACAAAATATTTAAATGGATTTCCGGAATAAGTTCTTGAACAGTGGAATTATTATTTATTATAAAAAATTTAAAAAAAATACATAACATTAAACTACCTATTAAAATATTAAACATAACACGATATCGGATATATTTACCACAGAGACAGAATAGATTAAATTATCTTATCAATATAATCCTCAAACGTTGATAACAGGACGACTGGTATCTTCATTGCTCGGTTGTATACACTATACACGGTCTTAGATATCAGCTGCCGCGGTTTATCCGTAATGTTTTCTGCTTACTGCTTACTGATTATCGTGGACTAAGCACAGATACCTATAATATCTTAGACGGCAGTTGTTAGTCCACGATTATAAAGAACTTAATAGAACTAAACTACTAAAGTTATTTATGATCATTGCCACATGCCAATTGACTTCATAGGTAGCTCCAATGCTCAATGCTGCATTGACATAAAATATATTATTGGGTCTTCCAAATCTACGCAAATATTAAAATGTTCGATAATGAATTGATAGAACTGTATGGGTTATATCAATTATATGTAATATTAAATACCAGACATAATTATTCAATAGGTAATATTTTTTGTAGTCAGTCAGATTTGCTTCAGAGTTGAAAATTGTAATAGTGTGGTTGAATTTTAGTTTTTAAATACACCTTTTTGTTAAAATATATCAGTTGTTAAAATTGAAAAGAATAATATTATTGGCAGTCAATGTTATAATTAGGGCTGGGAATGTAAAACCCTAAAAAATCCCAAAAATCCCCTTTAAAATATTCAAAATACTGCACTTCTTATTTTAATTTTAATCAAGTTCTAAAAATATTTTTTATTTAATTTAAAAAAACTTTTGTAGGAAACTGGATTTTATAGTGTCGAAAACACTAACACCCAAAATTGCACTAAAAAATTTAAAAAAATACCATAAAATTAAAAATTTTCAAAAAATGCAAAATAAAAACTTCTTATTCTGATTCAAAAATGCATGAAACGTATATTATGTTATAAAACGAGCATCGCGTAGCTAGCTTTGGAAAACAATGCAAACTGCATCTAAATTCCATTAAAATCTAAGGGGGGGTTAAAATTTTTAACATCAATGTGAATAGGAGCTTTGACTCCACACAGCTAAAAAACTGTATATTTTTGGAAGGGCCTAATGGGATATTTGGGAGCAGTGGCGGATCCAGGGTTTAATTTTTGGGGGGCTCCTAAAAATTACTTCTAAGCCATATAAATGTAATATACATTATAATGTTCTAGTTGACGCTCCTAAAAATATGAAAGAAATGGTTATCAAGGGAATGTTATTAATTTTATTGTGGTTGGATTAGGAATCGTTTATGTTAATTGGTATAAAATCCATATTTAAAAAGTTAGTAAATTAAAAACACAGTATGGTTTTAAGTTCGAAAAATCGAAAACAAAAACGAAAACACAATACTTAATAGTTAATATCGTAATATCACGGTGACACGGTCACAAAAATAATATCGTGCATTCGTGAAATCTCGTTGAATCTCGATAAATGTTTTCATTCCAATAACATTCCCAATGGTTTCCAAAATAGATAATAGATTGTGTAGTTAATTTTATGCATTACATTACCCACTTTAAAATATTTCTGTAAGTGAAAAGAGGATCTGTTGAAGAGGTCCAGGGGGCGAGGCCCCTGGGCTCCCCCCTCCTGGATCCACCACTGTTGGGGGGGAGGGCTAAACGCCCCCCTGGTTTCCGCCAATGCACAGCTGTTATAATAGTTAAATATTTATTTAAAATAATTTCAAAATTTGTTACGTCTTGACGTCTTATTACGCTGACATTGACATACTATAACTACAGGTTGGTACTTACAACATGTAATAGTGTAATGTCCCAATGCCCACTAAGTCAACCACGACATTCAGATTTAAGTCACCAATAGACGCATCCAAGCCTTAATCCACGGACAAATATATAAGATAATATATTATCTTAGTGTTTCGTATACTTTCGTAACTAGATGGCACTGTCGTATACGATTTGAGATGCTCGGTCAATTCTGAAATCATAGAATGAATTAATAATATTATTATTTATTATCAATGGGTAAACTACGTGACATGATCCAAAAGGCGCAATTAAAGAAATACATAAATGATAAAATGTATTATTTTACTTTAATAGATGACCCCGACACCCTATGCAATTCGTTGACCGTAAAAAATGCCAACTTTTATAATATTAGATAAAATGTATTCAAACCTTATTGTGTTCAAAATTTTTTTTCAAAAAATAGAAAAAAAGAAAATATTTAATTTTAAATCTGCGAATATTTATACATAATTTTTTTTGCATACGTTAACCGATTGTTAGCAGAAACGAACAAGACGTATTGGTTATGATTTTAATCCATGCGAGTAAAAAATATAGATACCAAATATTAAAGATATCCAGTCATATCATAATAATTACAATTTTATTTTAGGTAACCAGGGGTAACCATTAAAAAACAAGAAAAATTTAAATTTCCATCGTGAATCTCAAAATCCTTATGTGATAAAAATGTCAACCCTCCCCCCACATACAAAATTCCTGACCTCTATAACTTATTTATGTTGTTATTTTATTATATACTATTAATTTTATATAATTATATTAATATTGGTATATGTTATTCATAATATTGTAATTTAGTAATGTAGGTACAGTAAAAATGACTATAAGTAATCTCCAGATAACCTTTAGTACCCACTTGACTCGCCAGTCAAAACTGAATTCAGGCATAATAAAACTCTTCATTTTATTTTATTTGTTTTTTTTACATACAAAAATCTAAAGAGATCATTTAAGTACCAAATAAATGTTTTTCAATTTTCTGGATAATATTCATTTTTAAGTTTATTCCAACCGATTTTCTGAGAGGTGTCGATAGACACCTATCAACCCCCTCTTTGCGCACACTGCCGACGTAGCTAAAAATATTTTCACTCGTCCAAACGACCATTGATATTTTGGTCAGCGTTTTTACACTCGTGACGAAAAAAAATTTGAAATTAACTCATCGTAAAGTTATCGCAAACGATATAGGTACGGCTGACTTACTTCCGTGTGATAACCCTATTAATAATATTGATTTCCAATATGATCGTGCTAAAAGGGGCGTCGCCTGATTGCGGCCCAAAGTAACTTTTTTACCTTTCTATTTTTTTTATCTATCCCGATTACAGCCTGTACATATAGTATGTACCTATAAAATACTATTTTCAATGGTTATTAATACTAAATAAATATCCCGATTGCATCCGATACGTATTTTGATATAAATATTTTTTTTAAATGTATACAAATTAAAATTTATTAAAAATTAAAAACAAATAAGGAATAATATGTAATTTCGAGTTTGTAAAAATAATAAGCTATACAAATTTACCTATGACACTATAATTTAATTTTTTTTTTTACTCGACTCGTTTGATTAAATATGCAGTAATTTATATAATAATTAATTTGTTCCATAAAAAATGATTAAGTATCCTATTATGAGTTATTATTGTTATACAACATATACAACATATACAATATTTATGATTTTATATTTATTTTATTTCATAATTTCATATATTTTTTTATTGTAAACATTTTTTTGCTTTTTATGAATTAGACTATATTTTATATGACGTATATTATACTATTTATGATGCACATTAATGAAAATAAATTATGTTGATAAAATGTTATTTTACCAATAATAATATTATATAACTATTTTATTAATTATGCATACATTATTACGTTATTTCATAAACCAAAGTGTGTTTTGACGTAATCAGGATACTTATTTAGGATACAAATATCAGGATATTTGGGACAAAATACATCTACCTGAATTCGGCCAACATCGGGCATCTCCGGCAAAAAGGACAAGAGCCGAGGAGACTATTATAGGTATAAAAAGTCTTAGCAACTCTATACAATTTTCCTTGAACTGTTTTTCTATCCTTAAAAACTAAATAAATATGAATATTCAGGATGAAAAGAAAACGTCACGAGTGAGTTTAGTTTAGCCATAAAAGTAAGAAGTTTCGAATTAAAACGTTTTGTACCTACCCGTTATTGTTATTATTATTATTATTATTATTATTTTTGTTACCTACTATAAAGGTTTTTTTTCTGTTAATAACGTTAATGGAAAAGAACCCTATAAAAATGTAAATAAACGATAGTATTGTGGGCGTGTCATTCAATTTTTATTTTTCTATTATAATTTATTTTGAAGTATCAACAATCAACAGCAACAACTGTCAGCAATTGGACTACATAATATAATTATTTTGAAGTGATTCGAATAGGCTTTATATGTTTATATTATAAAAATATAATCATACTTCATCTATAATCTAATATTCTTATCTTTGAACACGTGTGCCTATAAAGAGGTTAAATAACTTAAATTATAAAACTAAAACTTTAACTAGGTATAAAATATAAATATTATATAATATGTATCGTTATGAAAACAAGTTGTCGATCAATTACTGTATAAAAAAAAAAACACTAACGCATGTACAATACGGGGGCGTAAAACATGTCTAGGAGAGGGGAGAGTGAACTCGATAAAAATATACTATGTAGGAACATTTTAGGTACCTATACCAGTATACCACTATATTCTACCGGGTTCACACTATACCGTGTCATGTATAATAATCACGGTTACCACATTCTCAGACGATACCGCGCAGTTGAATATAATATATATTCAACTATGCGGTATCGTTTGGTAACTGTGGTAACTGTGATTATTTTACACGACATGGTGTAGTGTGACCCCGGTTTAAGGGTTTCCACTACATACGTGTACGTGTACGTGCATTTATTGAGCGGATCCGTTCGCTATATGGAACGGTCTCTCAAACGTTTCCCATCGGTTAAGATGGTTTAGATCGGTTAGGATTGGTAACATATTAGTTACCTCATGATATCAATATTCTTATCAATATAGAACCGTGTACCTACACGAAAAAGTTTAACTGGATCCAACTTTATGGTATCATGGTTAAACGTATACAAAGAACGTATACACAGTGGTATACCAAAAGATTACCATGTATACCAATCAATCACAGAAAAGTATTTTTATGCACGTACTATGTAGTGGAAATCCACCTTTACCCACATAATTATTTTCATTGCATGGTTACAGAAAAGTGAAAACCGTTTAACCGGTCGCAGAATCATAATAAAATCAAAACATCGATTTCGGCGGCAACTTTCTAGAAGCGTCCATCAGTGGAAATGTAGAATATTATAACACATGGGTATCTAGATATCGTAGACATTTTAATAAATTATTAATATTTCTATGTTACCTATCTACGATGAAATTCTATTCACCCGCGTGTTTATATAAACGACATTTTCCGTCGGTCAGTCTTATCCGAGCAAACGGCCGTCCGTGGCTCGGCGTTTAATCGTCCGCGATCCGGTCCGAGGATATCTTATCTCGTCTTCGCGAGTGCGTATTATTTTCCATCATGGCGTCTGATTTTATACTGGTGCGACGACGATATTCCAGCGAAACGACGACGGTCTTAAATCGAGTAATTATTGCGAGCTTCGTCGAAGTCGTCATCATCCGTGACAAAACGGTCCGCCGCCGAAACGCGTCACTCGTTTTCATACTATGCGCCGAGATAAATCGCGGCTCAGCACATACCACCTATAAATCATAATAAAACATTTTACAAGACCATTCGTCGGCTACAGGTAAAAAACTTTATTTTTTATTAATTAACGGTATAACATATGCTTATATTAAAAACAGTAAAACTTTCTTGGCAAAAAAGTCGTATTATAATGCGCATCATAATCCGATGATTCTTTGGTTTAATATATTCGGGGACTGGAATTCTGGATTAATCCAATTAATGTAGGGCTGGATAAAATAATTTTTCTCAGCCTTTAAAAAAATTCTAACCAAAATTTATTTAGGTTCTACAAAGCATATTATTACACAAGCAGCATCATTACAGTAATGATAAGTGGCCTAGCTTAGACTCGAAGGCCTGAGTATGAAAATGTAATTAACAAATTGCAAACATGTACCTTTGAATCTTGATAATGATATTTTTCTATACATTTCTAATTTCAAGTTTTAAAAAAAATGTTTTAATAAACATTTATCTAATTACTTGTTTTATGTGATATACGTTTGTACTATTTGTATCTTAGTGTTAACCCACATTACCTGATATAATCATTTAAAATTCACTAATTGTTAACGATAAAACTTTATCTTATCTGTTACGACTATTATACGACATTAATGATATCCACAGACGACAAACCACAACGAATATTAGTAGGTACTTGCCTATATTGCACTCATTTGTGTGACAGCAGAGTTGGAATTAAAAACTTATACTCCGACCATTATAATAGTATTATGTTCTCATTCAGCTATATATTCTCGTACAAAAAATGTGTGCAATTTCCATTGCTGTGCTGTAGCAAATAACCACAATAACAAAGGGTTTTAAATCCGATCAAACGTCTTAGCCTTAGCTATCTATATAGGTATACATATATTTATAAACGCAATGGCATCAGAGCAATATTTATTATTTATTATTAATGAATAGTATATGAATCATGATTATTTATATATTATTATAGAGTTTGAAAAGAGAGGAATTATATTAATATAATTTCGTCGTTGGCAGTGGTGTGTATAATTATGTGGCCTGTCGTCTAGCTGTGTCGTGTGTGTTTATAGTCTCGTTAGGTGACGGCGAATTTCATTCAGATTTGTATATAGTAGTTGCGTTTAGGCAGACATACACGATTGACGTCATTTTCAACATTTTTTTTAAATTATATGAAATTGAAAAGAATAATTAGGTACTGTCAGTCACCAGATACTGTTATAGTTAGGTCTGGGAACGTAACACACTAAAAAACCTAAATATGTTCCAAAAAAACTTAAATTTATGCCCTAAACATTGAAAATAATGAACTTATAAAATGCACTTATGTTTTTAATTTTAAACAATTCGTAAACTAAAAAATATTTAAAAAAAGAATCATTTTCATGCTATCCATGTTCCGAATTCATATTCCACCGCAACTAATCTGGATTTTTACGTCGCGTCGTAATATGGATTCATTTGAAAAATTACAATTATTAATATTCGATTAGGTAAAAACTTTGTTATACGTTAGTGCGTTACAAAGTTACGTCTTTAAGTAAAAATCTTAAAATTAAATTTTAAAAACCCTGATTTTATAGAGTCAAATACCTTAAAATATTGAAAAAATTACCTAAAAATTGAAAATTGCCAAAAAAAAACTGCAAATTAAATACTTCTCATCCCGATTCAAAAACACTCGAAACACATATATAATAGATCATAAAACGATGCAGAGTGTATCATTTCCGTTGCTATACTCAAGCAGATAATATCTGCGCTATATAATTAAAAGGTTTAAGCCCGATCAATCGTAGATGTACCTATATGGCTATATGTAGTGCTCGATTTGGGGGGGGATACGCAGGGGGATAGATTACCCAACTAATGTTTCAGAAATTTTAGCGTACCCCTACTAATATTTTCAAGGGGAACGCAGGGGACGCTTCTTCATTCTACATTTTTATCAAAATGTGCGAGATACCATCATAATTTATCTTGTGGATTATTTCATTACCGCGGATCTATAAATTAGTTAATATTAACTAATTATTACTAACCTATTAATTAATATACTTTTATTATCCGTTTGAGTTTGTTTTTACTTATAACTATAATACACACCTATTATAATATGTGCATACAGTTATTACCTATGTATTGTTTTTTGAATTGATTGTTTATAAATGGTTTTTTTATGATTTAAAAAGGGTTATTAGAGGGCGTGGAGGCATAGCCCCGCGGCTCAATAATGTTTGACAAGTGATGGGGACGCTCTTTTTTTAAAAGTAAACATGTCAGAGTTCCCTTACTTAAATTTTGCCAAGTCTAGCACTGCGGCTATATGTACCTATATACACCTATGTAGGTATTTATATAAGCACAATAATATGACGTCCTAATCGTATTATATTGTTATTATTTATTATTAATATGAATTATATACATGTGCGTCTGCTCTGGCCTATACTCTAGAGTCTAGAGTCTGAAAAGAGAGGATTTATATAATATTATAATTTCGACGTTGGCAGTTGTGGTGTGTGTGTGTGGCGCGTGTGTCGAGTGTGTGTGTAACGTCGTTCGGCGTCGGCGACGGCGCTCGGGGGTGGGCGAAATGTCGACGTGACGCGCCGACCGAGACGTGAATGCCTATAGTACGGTGCAGTCCCGCGCGCGCCGGCTCCTTTGCCGCGTCTCTCTACCGGTGTCCGTCCGTGCGGTGTGTGGCGTATATTATCATCTCATCGCTGTCCTGTTGTGGACGATAATATTCGATACGAATGTCGTACCACTCGCAATAAATACAGGTACCTCTCACCTGGTCACGTGCTCTGCGGACGAAAATATTTGGATACTTGGATCGAGGTAAAGAAAAATACGATACAACATGATAAAATTAGAATAATTAATAAAAACCTGTATGCGACATTTCGTAATATTGTTCCAATCGACGAGGCGGTTACAAAGTCAAAACCGATTTATTAAATTTATCTCAAAATATTATGTTTTAACGGGCGTACAAAATAAATACATTCGCGCGTGTACCTATACTGCAGTTAAAACGTGACGGTGGCTTATAGATTATAATATCGCCTAGTACAGAATAGGTAGTAGAGAACTGAAATATTATATACTTATATATTATATTATACGAACGTGTTTTTCCTTGGACATTTCGAAAGGTAAAGGCACCTCCTAATAATAACATTTAGCTCGGCAACTGTCGTCTGTCTGTAAGAAAACGATTCAAAGAGTTTAATAGTGCATGGTTTATATTTGGAATAGAATTATTTTCTTAAGTTTTGATTTTTTTTTTAACTAATCTATTTTATCTATAGGACGTAAAGATTGTAGCTACATTATATTATATTAATCTTAAAATATTTACAAAATCTAAAACGTACACAACGTTTTTGATACAAATTAAGTCTAGTGCACATTGTCTTAATTTATACCTATATAATAATTAAAGTGGTGGTAGTTATTAATTACTCATATTTTAAGACTTCCCCCTGAAAAAGGATTAAAAACATACATTTTAAAAAGTTACGAAACATTGAGAAAATAATAATATATAGGTGTATTATATTATCGAATATAGTATACAATATATTAATATATTATGTCATATTATATAGGCGGGAACTATTTAAATTCAAAATATAATTTAAGAACCAAATTTTGTATAAATCAACACAATTAATAAATTAAAATGTTAGTATTTTTAAATTACTATGAATACTTTCAAGTACTAATAAATTTTAAATTTACTTAATATGATATTTATTAACTATGATTAAATATTAAAGTATTATTATTTAAAAAAAAAAAATTTCTTGTAAGTAGCTAATGAAGAATTTATGTTTACAGTATGTGTTTCAAAAAGAAAATTTTCTTTTATTTTTGGTTAATTTACTTTCTGCATAGGTAGAATAAGCAATTTTAAACTTATAAAATATGATGCCATATTGGTGATAATTATAATAAAATATTAAGGTATCAATGATTAAGCTCCAGTTCAAAATACTTAACATATAAAATATTACCTGGTTATTAATTTATTATAATTATATTTATTGCAAACTATCGTAATTTGTAATGCAAGTTCTTAACTATTCATTTTCATCACGATTTCAAATATATGATTTTTATGAAAAATATTATGATTATTGAGTTTTCCGATTTAAAATAATGTTATTGAAAGCCAGATACATTTATAAAAGAAAATCGTTCATTTTTTCATAGTCTATCTTTTCAAGTCTTAAATTTTCTGTAAACAACGCAATAACTATTGATTCTATTTCCTGTGATATTCAAATATACATCCCCCATTTTTGTTTGTTTAGTTAGATATTCAAATACCATATCATAACTTTTTAACATGGAGGTGCTAAGAGGACTTCCTATTTCAACAACAGGGGTGACGATAATTACAAGGGTGTCTGTGAAGTATAATAATATTCGTTTTAGCTGCACTATTTCGGGTTCTCACTCCCTCTTTCAGTTTTTTGTTGTTTATATTATGGTTATTAAAACGTCCACACCCGCCGATGACACACTCGATAATATGTTTTCTCCATTGTTTCACGCCTTCAAATTCATAAATCTTTAACGCCTAAATAATATCATATGACGAAATTTTCTCGATATAATCTACATTCTACATATATCAATGTTATTAAAATTTTTTGGATTACTAATCATCATACTAAAGATGCTTATTTTAACTTAAGCTTTAATTTGTAATCAATAAACTTACATATCCGAAAAATTTGTTATTCGCACAATTGTGTATATAATATCTGTACGTGTGTAAGTTAAGTATAACTGTACAAGTAACTAACGATTTCAACAATCAACATCCTAGTATAGTATATTAGAAAAGTATGAGCAGAACATTTAAATTCTAGCAAAGTTGTATACATTTAAAGACAAAATTCTAAACCGTGATTATGTTTTGGAAGCATTAAAGTAGGATTATCTATAGTGGGTGACAGGTTTTAATTATCTCTTTATGGACAGTCTCGCAATTTACTCGCATACGTTCTACGTCAGTCTATATTAAGCACGCCACGCTGAACACTCATTGCTCGAACCCTTTAAAGCTAAATCCAGACTCCAGATTTATCATTAAGATTGATATATCCACCCTTTGAAAAAAAAACTTAGTAAATACATTATACGCACATATATATATATACACGTTATATTCAACACCGAATACGCATTAACAAGATAATAGTATGACGTATAATGTATATTGTATATGATGTACCCATTAAATATTACTACACGTCATATAGAAAATCGGAAAAAAAATTAGAAAAATTTATTTTCTTTAAATTATATATATTTCTTTCATTTTTATTTTAAGTTATGTTAAGTAATTTTTTTAACTATACATTAATGTTAATTGCCTTTCATAAGTCATTATTTAACGTACATGTGTAACGTATATATTATAATTTATAATATGACTAGATACCTACTAAATAAATACCATACTAAATACTTACACATTTTGAATAAACGTAAAATATCCAAAACGTATGGGTTACCTCGTACCTATATTAGTTATCTATGCATTTCTTGTATATTCTGAATTTTAATATAAATATATAAATCATCATAATATCATATAGATTAATAGGTACTATAATACGTATTTATACGTTTCTTTTTACAACAATAATATATTAATTTTAAATTATATTATAGTGTAAAACAAATCATAGAAAAAAAACATTTTTGGTTATCAAGCAAAATTATTTTTTGATATAACAAAAAGTATGTTTTAAAATATTCCACATATTATTCTTAAAATATTATTGGTTAAGTGGAAAAGTAGGTATTTAAAAAAGCCCCGTGTGAAACGCATTAAGCACTGCATCAGCTGCCTGTATAATTTTCACCACCACGTGATTAGATAAGACCATGCGGCGATTATGGATTTACATTGAAAATATATTATATTGGGTAAATAAATCTAGCGTTTGTGCTCGCATAGTATATATTATAATGGTTTTTAAACGTCCACATAAAACGTTGAAGGGTGAGCAAGATATCATCACCTCTCGCCACCACGCGCACGCAAGACGCACGTGTGTGTATACTGCTTATAGTGTACATTATATATATAGAACAACAATAGGACCGAGGACGATAAGTGGATTTTTGTTTAATTACTTATACTAACCCCAAACTTAACCAGTTGCTATTGTTTGCCAGCGAAGACGAAAGAAAAATATTTATTTCATAGGTTAGTTAAAAAACACTTTGTAGAATACAAGACGTCATATACATACCTAAGTTTACAAGACCAATAAAATCGTCTTTATAATAAATTATTTAAAACAATATAAAGTCTGTATATTATAATATTTATGTTTGAATTTCGTACATACACGAGTACACGATGCACCTGTCAGACACACGAGTAAACTATATAGGTTGTATAAAATAACGCCAGTGGTGTACATAGTATATGCGTATGTAATTCTGTGCAATGAAACTTCCTGTGTCGGCCGGCAAACTTTTTTTTCCATGGCATATTTATTTTTAGTGCATACAGGGGCCAGTAACCCTTTAAAGCGCCCGTCTCTGGCATCTTCCTTCTCAAATTAGACGCGTACATATTATTATACGTATATTCCCCCGGGATCCAGGAAAATTTCGTCTAACACGTTCATTACTGACAATCACTTAAGTGTGTGTATATAAATTGTTACTCTATGTTTCTACCCTTTCGTTTGTTTACTCATTATATGAAACGTAGTATAAAATTATAATATATACATTGTACAAAATATATACTCGAAAGTATATAACATTCGATGGTTATTGCCTATTGGTTCTAACTTGTAACGTTTTCAAGTTACAACAGCTATAATTTTCGTATTTTATGTAGTTCAAATATATTTAATCCAATGAATTATCATATTATATTACAATTTATAATAGTCGGTACTCAGTGTACACATATAATTCCTACTCCTTACTTTAAAATAATTGTATGTACATAATTATAAACACATATTTTTTATGTTTTCTAATCATATTTGTTTAATAGAAAAATAACACATTTTATTTTGTAATTTTGATATACATTCTAATGTTTTAGTTAAACATTTCAATAGCAGATATTGTACATATAAAATGTATCTACTTAATTAAATTAATTCTACGCATTTTTAGGATTGTTCTTATAACTATAGGTACTTAATAACTTATTAATATGGTATCTCATAAGTTTATATTACTTTTTAGTATCATTAAAACTACACAATATATAGATATGAAGCTCTATAAAACTTATTATTAATATAACTAACAAATTAAATGTATTAACCATGGTTTTTTTGTCATTATAGTAACTATTATTACAATGTATTCCATTTCATATACCTATTTATGACAAAATAAAAGATTTGGAAACGAAAAAAATGTAATTTTAACCAACTTAAAATATTTGCATTCAAAGTATAGAAGTACAGAAGTAAATAAATAAATGCAGACCGTTAGAAATTGGCTCTAATTATTTGATTATTTGGTTATATGTTCGTGAATATGTTATCTACAATGTTATTAAAAACGTGTTTCGTACCTATATCGAACATTTTAAACATGTTTTATTAGTTATTTTGTTTAACAATATTAATTTTCTATTAGGTACTCAATTTAACATAAATTATTATTGTTTATTTGATTTTACATTAAACACTATGCTTCAAAGATTATTATAAATTATAAGAACGTTTAAATATTTAAGGATAGACACTTTTGAATTAAGAAATATGAAATTGTTGTTTTTAATATTATAAAAAGTAATTTACGTATTACAAAATAGTATTCAAGGTCACAGGACAATATTTATTATTTAGCTTATTCACCTGTAGAACCAATTATCAATAAAATATCTTCTAATTAGAGTGGTACCTAATAATAATAATAATATTATTGATTGTCGTTATTCAGTATTCACAATCAATTCTTATAATAATTCTGATCAAAATATCAAATTAGATTCCATTATTAGTATATTTATGTAAGTTCTATGTTAAACTTCTTGTTATTTTGTTATTAAATATTGCAAGAGAAAAAAACGCAGTATGGCGTTAATATGTTAATAAGTAAGTCGAAAGATAATATACAACACGCTAAGTGAATACTATAGAACATTAGAAAATATTGCATGTCTAAATGGATTATTAAATAGAAGCGTTATACTTGACAAATTTATTGGTTACAGTCAGTAGCAGTAAACAGCGAACAGCTTTACCAGTGTAAATGTATAATCGAGGAGACTGATATAGGTTGTAAAATATTCCTTACATTATCATTTATCAACATTCAACATAAATTAAGCGTACTCAAATAATTATTATGTAATATTCAAAAACAAATATTAGTAAACAATACTATAAACACCATATTATGATACTAAATTATAATATTTATAGTAATACGCAGTAGAATATTAAAGATAACATAATATTAAAGTCATTACAAAATCGGAGAAATACGAGGTATACAGTTGACTGTTTTCATTAAAGACTGTGGACATAAGCGGAAAAAATGAATATTATTGAAATAAAATCTTGCTGGTAAACTATAATTGTATAGCTTTCTAAGAATACATTGAACACATTTTATAAATTTTATTTGGAATATCTGCAGGCTTTAAAGTAGAGGTTAAATTTGTATAGAATGAATATTATGATTTTACAATTTTACCCGAATAGTTGTTTCAATTCTATAGTATACTACACTTTTAATCAAACATCGACGGAATTTATAAAAATTATAAACCGGTCTATTTAGTAGATACCTACCAATAACTTTATAATTTACATTAAATTTACGGTTTCGCCACATTTCTTGAGATTTAATCACTTAACCGATTACATATAATATTATACTATACTTAATTATATAAAATATACATATACCGCGCCTATCATAGGAACCATCTTTACGTTTAAATACTGTTAAGAACCCGAATATTACGATTGATGGACGATAATTATTTTGTTATATCACTGTATGCGCTCTGCGTCCCTACCTATATTATTATGTTGACAAAGACGTAAAATCTCGTGGAACGAATAAAAACATTTTTCGCCGCTTCTGGACGAGTCGTGAACGGTAACGGAATATCAGATTAACCCGCCCCCCCAACCATTCGTTTGAATTTCCACACTTCCGATTACACTTCCGGCAGTGGCGGCGTCGTTAAGCTTTGTACACCATATACCTACCTAATAATATATAAACGCATGCTGATATAAAAAAAATGTATATAGATATACCCGCGGGTAATACATTGTACGCGAGACACTCATTATTTAAAAAAACAATTGGCATTTTTAAAAATATTATTTTATATAATTTTAAGTAGTTAAAAATATCTTTTTTCTAAAAAACATACCTATAATTTTTATCGTATCATTTTTTAATTGTTAACTTTTTTTTTAATAACAACATGCATTTTTAATTTCTTATTCCAAAGCAGAATGTTTTTCGGTGTAGGTACTTCACATTAAACTTTGGACGATTATGGTCCATGAGTTTTACCTAAGTATATACATTTTACATGAACGGAGTGGAGTAATACAGTGGTATCCTGCATAAGGTTGGTCCTCTCCGCTCAACTAAACTTTAAATGCTCATAACTTATAGCCAATAAACGAGTTGACCAAAATTTGATTTTTATAAATCGAAATACTCCAAATAATATTCTGTTACGGAATATGAAATTAAAAATGCATGTATTGTCTCATTTAAAAGAGTAAAACACTTTTTAAACAAATAGTAAAAAATGTTGTTTAGTAACGACTAAAAATTATGTAATAGAAATATTTTCAAAAACGTTTGTGTTTTCTGAAATAAAGGGTATTTTATGCAAAATGGATTAACCTGTACAAGTATTTACGCAAGGTGTATCAGAATGACCTGTAGATGGCTGACAAATGAAATAACTTTTCTTCTAATCAATATTTTTCTATATAATTCATATAGACACTCTCGTTAAAATTACAGTATAACTGTACAATTTTAAATTTTTATATTTTATTATTAACACAGAAAATAAAAGAATTGAAAAAAGCCAATTTGTAAATCTAATTTTTAAAATTATTTTATGGTAAACCCGTTATAATTTAAATCGAGCAGTTAGTTTTTAGAATTTTTTTAAATAGCAATATATTTTTTAAGTAAATTAATCGAAATCGTAATACGTAAAACTGTAAAAGTGTAAAAAACGTTATAAGTTTTTTCCAAATATTCAGAACCATTTGTTTTGAGAGTTTTCAGCCATGAATTTGACCTAAATATTAAGTTATTTACTATCCGTATAATTTTCATAATTTTTTTATTCGTTTAACTATAGTGCCAATTTTTCATTTTTCACTTGTCAGGTCTTTCTGCAGTTACATCGTCCTGCAGTATACACGAATACTATTGTACCCACATTGTATATTGTAGACGCCGTATTATATAATATATTAAAAATATCAGTGGAGCGCACATAATATATATCCGGTATTCCGGTGACCGTTGCAGTCGGATAGTTATCGTGCTCCACTTGTATAGTACGCTGCGCGTCGGCGGCGGGGCGGCGCTACGGCGAACACGCAAATTGGCTTCGGCCCGCGCCGCGAGTGACACGACCCCGCCGCCCCTTCGAGTGCCGGGAAACGGGAATGACATATAATAATACACGGAATATATAGAATAATATCCTAGGGGCGGGGTGGCCGATGGGTGCGAGAGGGGGCGCGCTTGGAAAAAGGGCCCGCAATTAGGTTAACGTTCCGCGCGTTTTCCCCTCTTCCCGCGGGAGAAGCCCCGCGGCGGCGTCGGCGGAATCCGGTAGCCGGGAAAGCTCGTAGTAATATATTATGACTCATCTGCCGCCGCCGCCGCCGCCGCCGTCCCGTTGCCAACGGTGACGAGATGAAAAACGCACGCGCCTTTTTGTCCGTCCGCGTCTTTTCCCGCGAACACCTATATGGGGACGCCGCGGCCGCGCCACCGCCGCTGCCGGCTCAACGTGTACGAAACACGTACGAAGAATGCGTCGGGCGCGGGTTGCAACACGCGGCGGATGGCGTCGGCGGCGGTTGCTGAGTCGCTATACTGTACGACACTCCCGCACGTGAGTCACGAGCAGTTCCAGTTTACGTGTCATATATATATATTCACGCGCATAACGTCACGCAAGAAACGTTGATGACCGAAATCTGCACTGCAGTGACGTATTTGCGTGTATTATTCACTTGTTACGATGGCGCACACGTGCACTTCGTTTCACGTCATTGCTCCAGCGGTGTGAAATCGGCCGACAACAAGTCACCAACAACAATAATAATATGATCACATTAAATGGAATACGCAGAGCCGCATTCAGTGCTCCCCCCCCCCACAAGGGTAACGGGGACAGACACCATGGGTGACAAAGTTTTGGGAACGGCAAATGTATAAGATGATTGCAAATTTGTTGATCAAAGTAGTTATGTATTTACTTTGAATTACTTAAATTTTTAAAAATTAAAATTGTTTTACTGTAATGATATAGTTTTTATTTCATAAAATTACGTCGTATTTTAATAAAATGTACAATTGAGAAAAGTGATATTATGGGCTTTCAAGTTTCAATTCTTTTTTTTATTGTGACCTTGACATTCAAGTAGGGGTCTAAATGTCTATGCGGCACTCCATATACATATATACTAACTAGTAACTACTAGCTGTATAACCAGACTTTGCCTTAAAAAAAATGAACAAATATAAAATACGGCGCTACCATAAGTGTATCGCTTATTAGAGTTCCTCAGTCCATTTTTTTCTGTAGTGAACTGGATAAAGAACTTGATATATTTTTTAAAGCGATTAAAACTGCTCTCCTAATATTTCCAAGAACCATCTCTAATATTTTTGTCAAAATCAAATTTTCCACAATAACATCGACTCTGCGAAAAAAAATAATATACGATTTTCTATTTCAGTACATATTTTGATATTGTCGAGTGTTAGTGAATTTTTACGATTTTTAATTTTGCATCTTTTAGTGTTTCATAGCGTATTAGTTCAACATTTGTTCACTATAATTTCATGTTCATATCCCGTTTTATTAAAAAAAAAATCAAAACTCGAACCGTTGACTAAAAACTGTAGGTAGATACTCAAATTTAAATTACGTATTTAAATATTTTAAATAAGTCCATCTACAAATAATTTATTTATAAAAAATATCATTATAGCCATCCAATTTTGTATATATTATTTTGTGCGTTAGGTAGTTATTTTATAGTACCTATACATATGACTATACATACTCGGCTCTAAATTAATCAATACCGAAATGTGTCAAAACCGATCACTTTGTTCGCCAAAACGACCATATGTATTTTTACATAATTTATACGGGCATTAAAAAAATATACATCACGCGGGATACAAACGCACACCCTCGCATCCCACAACATTATATAATGACGCCACAGCAGTGCACACGTGTATACATACCAAGAACATTATTGTATAGTATAAACGTAGGTTGTAGGTACTAAGTATATATTGTGTGCCTGCTACCTATGTTGGGTATATGTCGTGTTCAGTACAAACGTGAAGATATATCATTGTCATATGTTAATACAGTAACTGAAAATACTTGAGTAAATGTTAACCACGGCGGTTCACCAAAACTTTATAACAAGTCGTTATCGTGCTTTTTATATGTATCTGATTTCTAGATATTAAGGTCAGATCCAGATGATTTGGTCAATCGTTGTCAAAATACGTAGGTATTACCATACAACTTACTGCACACACTATTTTATGATATAATATATCTATATAATTATTATATGTTATAATATATAATATATTGTACCTACTCAATATTGTTATAAATTGTTCTCAAATTAGTAAGCCACAGTTACCGCTAAAAAAATGTTTTTTATTTTACCATTTAAATTAAAAATACTAGAATCTAATGTATACTTTTATTTTTTATTCAATACTATTTATACTGATATAATTAATAAACAGATCACGTCTGACAACAATTGACCGGATTTAAAAAGTTTGTCTGCAAGTAGTAAACTTGTAACATGTATTGGTATTTAATGTAGCCATTAAATTTTACGTCGCAAAAAATTTAAACGACATTGTACCTACAAAATATATTATATTTTATTATGTCGATATGCGTATGCGTGAATTAATTATTTTAAATATTTGACATATATTGTTCTCATTATGGCTTGATTAGTCTAAATCTAAATGTGAAAAAATAAAACCATACCTAAATATATTTAGTGAAATATAGGAATGTTATTTATATAAATTCAGATATTATAATATTTGAGATATATAAGTATATGATATTTTAATATTATATTTGTTTAAAATTGGTACTGTGCGATAATCGCAATTGATTTCAAGACTTTTACGTGTGTAAACTCATTGTACCTGTATGCAACTAAAACGTATTAATTATTATTGTGATAATTTGTTTTTGATTTATGAAACACCACATTGCACTTACAACTTCACATTTAAATAAGTTTATAAAATATTTTTGTTTGGAATTAAAGTTGTAAAATGTCAACAAAAAAGTGTTGACAAGTGCATTATGAAAAAACTTACAACACAAGTGTATGATATTATGCAAACCCCAAGTTAAGAGTTTTCTTTTAAACTTTATACATACACTTCTCAACATACACATTTTTTTTCAAACAAAAATGTGTTTATGCCATTGGATGTTTTTCAGAGATGGAATATTTTTTTAACACTTTTAAATTTAAATAGCTTAAAACAATCGTTTTTCTATCATAAAAATTTAATATCGATTTGTTCCTCAGTGAAAACGATTCAATAAAGAATATCAGTTTTTATTGTATATATATTAATAAAAGTGAAACAGACTAGCATTTTAAGTTTAAATGTCAGCACTATATTCGATTTCCAAAGAAGAAAGTAATATAAATTACACAAATAAAATAAAACTATTAAAGTCTTGTTTCAAAATATTTATTCAGTTTTAAAAAAACGTATATTGCCTACTATTATTTTTATATTCATGATACTTTCGGTTGTGCTTGTAAAACATTACAATGTGCCTAACGCATCAACCCACGTACATTTTCACACCACGAACGTATTCAAAATAATAAATTATATAAATCCCGACGTCATATTCAATATCCAAAACCGAATACATCTACTATATTATGACCTCTATTATAATAATATGGACCACAAATAAGTTATAACGTGATGAAAAGTGTATAAACAAATTGTTAGTTTAGATTTCGAGCAATGAATGTATTTCTTTATTATTCTAAACTTAGCTTCGGTGACAATTACAGTGCCAATACTCATCAGTTTAATATATTATTATTTATTCTTAACTATTTTCATTTTTACTTGGTCATATATAACAATAATATAACAAATATGATTTAGTATGCAATTAAAACAATTTTTGATGTATCCAACAATAATCTATACAATTCTGAAACAACCGACAAAATAAGTATTTTTAATTTTGTTATAAAGTTTTTTAGTTAATTTAATTTTTAGAATTGATAACCGATTTAATTAATAGAATTATTCAGTATTAAATTAAATGCATAATTTGAAATTTTAAACAGGATATTTAGTACAACATTAGGCTTATATTACAATTTACAATATGTTAGGCGTCGTCGGCCTACTATTGTGTCTTTGGTAGGTATATATGAGTATCACCTTACTGTAGAGGAAATGATATCGAATTTATCAACAACAATGTAGAGATACTTTTACAGGATATTGCATCTGCGGAGTGCGTCTTGCGTACATAAAGGAAACATGATAAATGCACCTAGGGCCAACAGGTTATGGCTTCCAGTATATCAAACTCAAAACACAATCCTTTAATCAAAATTAAGTTGAATTTGTTTTATGCTTGAGATATAGATCAATAATAATCTAAATGTATAAACGTGCCGTGAAGTTATAATATAGGTATCTTTATGTTTCATAACCAAGCAGATTCTTTGTATACATTTGACTCGTTTTGAGAATGTTCCAATTTATATAAAATAAAATATTATTATATTATAATTAATGGACTATCTTCCAATGCGCACTCTACTCGAATATCACGACTACTGTATGCGCTCTATAGTCTATAAGTACCTCGAAATTATAATATAATTAAAATAAATTATTATGTATATTAAATTAAACTAAAAATAATAAATTACAGTTAATTCAAACTAAAATACTAATTAAAAAATCAATCAAAAATGTTTAGTACGTCTCTAACATGCTTCAATTAGGTACCTACCCTGTCTATAGATTGTAATAATTGTTAAGTAAAATGGTGTAGGTACTTATTTAAAATTCACACGGTTTTTATTATTTACTTCGGAGACAATTATAAAAAATATGTACCACACATAATAATATACTTAAAAATTGTTAACCACAAAGACAAACTATACCTACACAACAGTTGATCCTTTTTTGTATGAGCATTTGTCAGTTGTCACAGGATCGACAAAGATCTCACTATATGATTCATTGCATTAGGTGAATCTCCATAATAATCTCCATAATACTGTGAAAGTATATTGTTCATCCATATAGTTTCCGTTTTAATACAATATAGGTAGGTACCTACTTTAATTAATTTCTAGTCCTATGAAAATAAAGTGTCTAAATCGTAAGGTAATGTCTCGCGTAAAGCATTGACATAGATATAATATATACACTGACACATACATTTTTTCTTGCTGTATTAAATTTGAATTTTAAATTAAATGTTGATAGGTACCTACGTCTTAATGAGATGTATATTAGTATATTATTACTATTAAATATTAATTAATGATTGGTGTATTATCTACTTTGACTATTTGATCATATTTGATATTATGTACTTAAATTGACTTTAATTCGGTAAATACCTTGTAAATACATTTAACCAACACATTGATATACTGGATTCTGTTATATTTAAAATATTATATTATACTGGTAGGTACATAATAGCTAAAGGTACCTACTATATAGTAAAGGGCTTATTTCATTTGGTGTCGTCGACGAAACAATGCATATGATCAAATACAATAGATAGGTATACTCTATAGGGGTCAAGGCCGAACAATATTGTTAAATAATATTTTTTATAAAATCAACAATTGTCAATAATTGTGTATTTGTGTGGTGACCATTTAACATCGAAAGGCACGACAACCGACAGAATTATATTATAATATATTGGATCATATTGTATCAATTAATTATATTAAGTATTTAGGTGTATTCTACATATTATTATACAATAAGGGAAACCTAAAAGCTATTTAAATAATTTCCAACGTCATTAGGTAAATTGTCATCATTTTAATGCCAAACATTTATAGTTTATATAGGTACTGATGAATAATTTCTAATGGTAACAAGTATAACTTCTATACGTAATATAATATATATAGGTAGTCCAAACTGCAATTACAGCGGCCCATAGTGTAGTAATAAATATAACGGAAGTCGGAAGTATCAGATATGCCTTGGTCTCTCTGGCTATTTTGACAAATTGTTTAGGCTCATGCAGCTCATTAAACTTTAATCTCCTGGAAAAGGGTGAAATGCCTACAGACCCAGTTTCGCAATCGACCCCCGTTTTATCGTTTTATGTCTAAGATATGGTGTATATATATATGGCAAGAGAGAAAGGCGGAGAGAAAAGGGAAAAATGTAATATGGACACTTTACGATGGTATATACGCATAAAAGACACTCGGAAGACGTAGAAAAGATTGTTTTCGGTAGAAAATGGGAAACGAAGAAAACGTCAATACGGTCTCAGAACGGATACAGGAGGGGGTTAATAAATTGGATTTCCAACAGGAGAGTTTTTCAAGTTTTATTCAACTAAAACAAATATATATCTGTATATAGTATATATAAAAAGAAACATTTAAATTGTCTTAATTTTAATTAAATGAAAGTCTCAAGGAACATTTATTCCTGTCAAAATGGATTAGTGCTAAGCAAATTAAAACCTTGTAATTTCAAACCATAAATTACTATTCTTTCTCTTACCTGACTTTTTTTAAACATTAAAATGTATTAAAAGGAACTCGACACCTTTGTGTGCCTACATATAATGAGAATATTATGATATCATATTGTTTTCAAAAAAGTAAACGTAGTAAAAATGTTGTACTTGTACTGCACACTAGTCACACGCAATAATGCTACAGATATACACTGTTGTAAACTTTTCAGTTTTTTTAATAGATACCTAACAATAATTAATTTTTGATAAATATATATTTTATTATTGCAACGGATACAAAATTATTTGGTAGCCTAGCGTGTTACGTGGTTTGTTGTGATGTAGCTAGAACGAATGACTGAATTACCTAGGTATTAATAATATAATAGTATTATACTTTTTACATAGATAATTACCTTGAACTGTATTCTTATAATTACAGTCGTTTTGATGTTAATTGATTTTTGATGAATTCAGTTATAACTTAAAAATGCGGGTTATAATTTAAAACCTCAACTATAAGCTTAATATATAATATTATACTGGTTTGAACATAAAAAATTCCATATACATCAGCTGTTATTGCAGGTAGGTATTAGAAACTATTCAAACTATTCAGGCTTACGAACAAAAAAGCTTAGTGTTTTCATCATTGTTGTAGGCTTGTAGCTGGTATAGGTATACCTTGAATTGAAATGTTTAGTTTAGCCCCTGGCCTGACATTAACCAACATATTTTATTAGATTAAATTATAAATGTGGGTATACTTAGTATAATATATACTTAATGGCTAATGTTATTAGCTAGGTAGGTATGTACATAAATATTTTATCCGTTTCTTGAGTCTTGACGTTGTAATAATATAAGTATAGGTAATCGAATATGTTTTATTAACTCATTCAATTGTAAGATGGTTGAACTTGGAATTGGATGTACCGTGTACGAAAGTAATAGACACGGTGAATGGAGGAAAATTCTCGTTGGTTTTGAAGAAGTTTATAACGCGATAATCCGGCAAATATATATTATAATATTATGGTTACGCGCAGTGGCGTTGCCAGGGGGAAGGGGTTGAGTGTATAACCCCCCCCCCCAAAAAAAAAAAAAATACCTATTTTTCCTAATAAATGTATTATTAATAGGTATTATGTATACACAAAAACTGTAAAAAACTTAGTTTAATTTATACTTTAATTTCAGAACCATTTCAGAATCCTGGCTAAACCAACTGGTGTCGCGCGTATAAATTAGTTTCTTTTCAACTATTTTAGTGTTAATTTAAAAAAAAAAAAACGTATTTTCAACAATTTTCAACCGTCACATATTTTATTTACAGGATTTCATCAAAACGCTCGCGCTCTACGGTGACGATAATCGGGAATTTCCTTGTTAGTATAGGACTTACCAGATAGGTACTGACAAGTAATCACCCAGCGAGTTCAAACATAATATTATAAACTTCAATATTCGGCTATATACGCCTATACGGCTAGTTGTAGGCGTGTCGAAAAGTAGAAAATTATATGTGCCAAAAAATTAAACATAATTACATTATGATGTCGTTATGTTGTGTATCATACAGTATTATTTACTCGTTATGTTTGACACACATATGTTGCCATTCTCGCGGACCGTTATTATTACATATTAATTATATACAGAGTTGTCCAGCTCTTCTATGATGGAGACTATAATATGTTATATACTTTTTAGAGCTCATAATATTATAATGTGTTGTGCGTTTCTAAAATAATGATAATATAGGAACTTTATAACTAAATTAATATTATTCAAATAATATCATGCAGCATTTGAAAAATAATATTTGAACTCGCGACAGTGGATTTCACGATATCAGCAAAACGACCACGTAATTATTGCTTTTTTTATTCTTAAATATTGATTTCAACGTAAAAGGCACGTCGTGGCTCTTTTAAAAAATTATTTTCAATAAATATTTAATTACTACCCACAAAATATATCGTATATTATACATCTATAATTATTAAAAGTTGTATAATATTATGTATTATATTACCGCCTATTCATACATTTTTAACGTGCAGACGACGACACTTGTATTATAATATTAATGATGATGAGTTTATTCAGTCAGGAATAATAAATTTTAAATAATATTCTTAATGACGAGCCATTATCGAAAGGTATCGTTATTTATATCGTGCATATTTTATGTAAATTATTATTAGTGCAACTATTTTTCAGTGATTTATGAGTTATGACCTTAAAAACTTTTCTCAAACTTTTATAAACTTTTTATTCAATACCTGCAGTATAACTTACATAATATATTTTTATCTTTCTGAATTGTTGATCAACAATATTAAAAATTTAAAATATCAAAAATAACTATTTTTCAAAACATCAAAAATACATTAGGGAAATGAAATACATAAATGTATGTTTCCAACTAAGAATCGTTATTTTATTCTGAATATTGTTTTAACCTGCAGTAAAACTACGTCGATTAACCAGAAAAACAGAATAGCAGCACCTATTACCTATTTATAGAAGCTGCAAAACCACTATTATTCTTTTACTGCAGTCAAAAAAGAAAATGTTATTCCCCGAAGGTCTTCTCTGTATGGCAGAAACTGAAAACAACGTAGGTAGGTATACCAAATGGATTTATTCAAATTGAGTTTCATCGCCTCCGGGTCAAAAGTCTTTCACCCCTCCAAAAGTCGCCAGGTTAATTTCAACCGCTGCTCTTTTACAACCTTTCCATTTACCCTACAAACACCGTTGCACAAGTAACCCTAAACATACGTTTTGACAACCTTTGTACCGGAATTGTAGATTACAGTCTTTGAAATATCGTATCGTTATATCGATGTAAACATAACATATTTTCAATATTCATACTAAAAACCCGTGTGGAAGTAAAATAATGTAACATGTACATTATAATATCATATTGTATTTTACCAAATATTAATTATTATTATTGTTTCGGCGACTTTAATAAAATAATAAATACGAATAAAATGGTTTTTTAAGAAAATTAACGTCTTATTAATAGTATTATATAGGAATAAGTGAAATAGTAAATCGATTATTATATAGGTATTATATAAAATCTTGTGAAAAACAATTCTTTAGTGGTTAAAATTATAAACTGTATATATTTTATATAAAATGTATTACGTTTAATCGATCATTCAACGAGTTTTATTGAATAATAAAAATGTATATTAGTGTATTAAAGTCGTTGATGTACGCATTACACTTTAATACATGCGCATAATACCATGCGCATGTGTGTTCAGTACCTATTCACGAAACATCAAATTATTATTATTGAATTTTATAATGATGAGTTTCGACACATTTGTCCGACCGCTGTGTATTTCTCATATAGACCAAGTTAATAATTTGTCATATTATATTGCACATAATATATTATGTACAACAACTATACTATATACGAGCCGCCTCACTTTTCGTTTAGCTAACACTGTCGTCTTCTCCCCTATACATAATCGATATGGCGGTATATGTATATAATACACTGCTGCACAGCACAATGTCAACCTGCACTATACCACACAATACTGCAGCAGGTGAATAGGTATCTACCATTATAATAATACGGTGTAGCACTGGCGCATTACGTCTTGTAGTAGTGTGTTGAGTAAAAAAATTGATTTTCTCGGACACTTTTGAAACTTGAACAGCCGCAGAGTACAGGGGAACCGCCTAAGCCAAAGCGTATAATAAAATATAGAAAGTCAATCACTGGGTTATTTTTTGTTTTTTTTTAAGGTATTTCACCGTGCGTTGTGATGTTAGCTTAGGCGGCGACGTAGGCGCGATTATTTCCCCCCTTGCAGCGTTGGTTCCTGTTAAACAAATGAATGTCAGAAGGTATAATATTATACCTAACCTATATAGGTATAATAAACGTATATTCCTAGTAGCAACGCGTTGGCTTCGAGTTTTTTTTGTTCATAACTAGTAATAATTTATTGTCTTTTCAAGAGTTATAAATGCACTTGCCCTATAACAATAGAATATTATTAAAATAAATTAACCTACTAACATTAACTTCATTTTTTATTTTTTTACTTGCTTAGTTTGTGCAGTTTAAGAATTCTTATACGGGTGCTGTATGTGTAAATTATATAACTTATTCATTAAAAATATAAAATAATTTTAAGAACTATTGTAGACACATAATATACTTGGCGATTTTGCGCTATCCAACGCTTATCTCGTTCTTCAGATGGTAGTTATAATAATATTGTCGCTTGGGCTTAAAAAATGTTTATATAATAACAATAAAATATAAATTTATCAATTGTCTGCTATAAAAATAACCAACTATGACTTAGTAATAAAAATATTTTTAAACAAATGTAGGTATAATTATTTTTTATTTAAAAGACGACATAAGTTATTGATCCAATTATAATTAAGGATATTATATAATATATATATTATATTTTATTAGCTGCATTATAATAAAAACATATTATAATATTGTTGACAACAAATTATTAAAGTACCTACGTATATATTTTTAGTTAATTTTTGAGAAACAAATATTGGGTTGTCTTACGCATTGGTCTGTCGTATATAGCTTTACAAGAGTGAAGTGTCATTGCAAAATAAAATTGAAATTATCATCGTCAGAAAAATAAAACAATAACCTACTTCGCGGACAACAGCATGTAACTATTTATTATTTTATACGATTAATACAATTTTCGACGTTCGTCAATCACTGTAGGTACCTAGTCTATTAGTCTTCTCTAGTATTTAATTGTAAATACACTTATTAATTACATCTAGATATTTTTACTTCCACTTTCATGTCAAAGCAATCATTATAATATACAAGCATCACATACGTTACATGCTCCGCCTTCAGCCCTCCGTTTCCTAGTTCGTCTACTGACTTTTTCCCCTCCAAACTATACGGTGATTTTAATTCCATTATCGTCTCTCTAGCGTCCTCTATGATCCTTTTAGTATCCCTCCTATTTTTCACATTCCGGGATCTCCAAAACTCAGTTTGAAAATAAGTTACTCTTTATATTATTTGTCTTTCGCTATTTCCCTCTTTATTTCATATAATTTGTTACCTACTGAAACAATAGAAAACCAATTTTCCGACTTTAACATATATTTTTTAGATCACTATAATTGTATTCGTAAATATTTAAAGACTATCCAATGCATCACGAAGGCCAATTGGTTAAGCACAATTGAATACCTAAGCTATAGGATAAAATATTTATAACGACTCTATGTTATTTTTGATTATTACGATGTCACACGAAACTAAAATTTAAAATTTAGTAGGCATTTCAAAACGTGTCAATTTAGTATACTATTATGGTTATCACTTATCGCACAATAAGTTTTGTACCAAAAGAAAAAAAAATGTTTTTATTCACTTAAATTTTCACGTGGAAAAATTGTTGTGTTATAAATGAAATATCTGTTTACTACATAGACTTACTCCTGTAAATGTACAATAATAAAATATTTTGAAGCGATTTAAAAAAAAAAAATTACTAAAAACTTTTTTTGAAGAGTGTAATTTCGATTTTCTACTTCACTTAGTATAATCCGCATTTGATCATATTATAATAACCGATTATTATATTGTCCCAAAAGGGGAGAGGCTGAGGCCATAATTCAGATCAACGAGTTATAATTGGATATGCTTGAGGAACCTTGTTACTGCTTGGTTTCGTTTAAGTACGGAGGCATTGTAAGCAAGTGTTGTGTGCGAAGGCCTATATACACTTCATCCAGGTGCTTTTAAATCAGCCTGAAGCGGACCTGGGAAAACTTGATTCCCTTGGGAGAAACTCGACCGTCCAATAAATAAACTACGAGCGTGCAGCGTTTTTGCCCCCAGAAAACTCGATTTTCCACTGCAGTTTCCACCTCCGCCAATATGTGCGAATGCTCGACCGAAATTTATGCCTCCCGAATTCGGTAAAATACGTTAAATCTCAAAAACCTTTTCCGGTAAAACCGATCTCGTGTTTTAACCTAATAGTGGCGATTAATTATTATTAACGAGCACGTATTGTCGTACGTTTAAACTCTACGGTAGTAAAGTTCCGTAAAAGTTGCCAACACATATTCGCCGAGTATAAACTTTATAGCTTATTTTCCACGATATGTTCCGTTCTATATATACTATATACAGTTACTGTGAGTCTCATGTGTATATAATATGTTTTATTCGCAACACGTGTCCTTCTTGGATCAATACGTAATACATAAATTTATATGCATTCTCCGTATATGATGATATCAATAACATGCACGCGTTTTAACTTCTTTCGTCGGACAAATAAATAAATAAATAGAACAGAGAAAAAAATGATTTTACTTTTACTTAAACAATCATTTATGTTAAGCTTACCTTGATAAGTGGTCTTACATTTTAAACCCTGTTTTCCCTTTAATTTTATAAATCGATAGAAAAAATAATCGATATAATCTCGTGTTAAGCTATTATACAGTAGGTAACTATACTTACAAAATTATTTCTACACGCATACTATGCGAACCTTTATATTTTAATATCTACAAAATTATTTACCTACTATTATTTCTTTTTTCAATAAATATTATGGTAAGTGGTTATTATATTACTATATTTAATAAATATAATAATTTAAAACCTAATCGATTCAAACGTTAATCCATGAAATACATTTTTATTTTAAGTAGATTTAACTCCTAGTTATATATTATTTTGTATCATAATATTATCGACGAAAAAAAATATACTTTTTATATTCTCATATTTTACCCACCATTACTCAAGCATCATTATAATTTTATAAATTACATTTCTATAATTGTGTATTTATTCTATCTAGCTACTTTGACTCGAATTTTATGCCTGCCGAATAATATGTATTATGTGTATATTGTTTAGTGTAAGCTATATAAATGCACAATATCAAAAAGAATAAATTTCTTAATTTTTGAATGTTGTAATGTTGAATTATTGACGCTTAAAAAAATTACATTATATAAAAAATATATTTACTTTTTACAATATAATTGTTTATTTAGTGTTTTGCATAAATTAACTTTTGATAAGTGTATTGTATAAATGTATAATAGTGATGTAAAAATGTTTGTTTTGTTTAACTATGTTTTTGAGAGCAATATGTAAAATAAGAATATTAAATGACATAAAAAATTAAAATTAAAGTTAGGTACCTACTACCATTGATTATATCAATGCTACAAAAATGTGTTTATAATATTCCTGAAAAATAACTTAGTCTGGATAAAGTGTATAGATAACTAATATAAACAGTGTACAAACTTCATGTGTTTGTTAGGGTTTGTTTAACTGATCGCGTGTCGACGTACGTCAAACCAAATGCGTAAAGTCATCACGCAAATATCGAATTGGCGAGCACAAAAAACAAAATAATAATAATGAACGCATTTAGATGTCATCAGATATTTAAATGAAAATATTCAAGTATATTATATTTACGCGTATACATTTCTTATATAAAAACGTTTTGATTCATAACGTTTATGCGATATTTTCACTTTACCTCACTGTACCTATATATATATAGTGATAGCGACACAAGATTACAGAAGAGTCATATTTTATTCGAAATAGTACCTATCTCTCTACGAGCAGATACTGTTCGCATAGCCTTTTTATAAATGCCACGACCGTTGCCTCTTTACGGTGCCATTATTCGTGTGTAATTTATTTTTCATGGATCCTTTCGTATATAGCTAATGCGCTTTTCTTTATGGTTTCGGAGAGCGAGTAAAACAGGGAAAATGCAAATCGTCGAGACGTGAAGAAAATAACCGTGAAATATTATTTGTTGTAAAACTATATAATTCGCTGTTGTTACATTTCGGTCACCCTCCCCCATTGTAGGACCTTATGAAAAATAAAAATAATAAAAATATACGTCCAAATTGATTAAAAGCGTAGACCCGAGTGCGGTAGATTAGGCCGGAGAAAAAAACTATAATAAGAAAATCTTGTGCTTTTGCCGAGGTCGTAAAAGCGACCTTTGAACGTGAAAAATAAAAAGTTTCTTGGCTTTACTGCGGGCTGGAAGACCCCGGGCGGCATTTCTTAAAACCTTATACACACTGCATCACCAGAAACGGCTCAGTCGATTTGTAATGTAATTCACCGCCGGCTCTTCCCTCATCCTGTCCATTTCTGGGGCCCAGATTATAGTACTCCCTAGCTTGGTTTCAGAAATATTATGGATAAAAGTAAACTTTTCTCTGTATTTTGGAAAGGTATATACTTTTTCACGTAGCCTTCACTTTTCTGTCAACAAAAAGGGTCTCGTGTAACTATGGCCGGGTGTAGTGTATCGTGTGTATGTGCGTGTGTGTGTGTGTGTGTGTATGTATGTGCAGAGGAATTATTAAGTTTACTATGTAGGCACTATATATAGAACGCTGGCTGCAGGTCACAAATGGGGTTGGAAGACATGATTTTGAAAAGTGCAGTATTGTATATGGCTATAGTATTAAAACTACTTCGGAAATCCCCGATATTAACCTTTTATGCGCAGATACCTCCTGTATGCAATTTGTATATTTTGTTGATTTTTATCTACCGCTTTGTACGAACGCATAATAATGTACGAAATAAAAATCCTCCTATAATATACAGGGTATAGTATATTATGTCGTACGCACGTGTGAAGCCGTGGGGTACTCGTATCGTTGAGCTCACCTCTGTGGAGGTGGCACAGAATATAATATATATATTATATATATATCACTATAGTGATTAATGATTATGGTGCGTTATTACTTGTTACTCTATAAATTAGAAAACAACGATAAATCATTTCGTTTGTGAGCTACAAATGGTTCTGAGCGGAACTCGGTTAAAACCACGCTTACTGAGATTTTATTACCAACATTTTTCGCATATGTAGTCCGTCTGTAGTTTTTCCTCGCGCACTTATAGGGAAACTACAACTAAAAATGACCTCTACAAAGTACCAACTCAGGATAAGATTTCACCATTTCAAATATATAAAAATGCTTTTGGTGCTTTTTTATTGCCAGTGTAAAGAATCCACGCATTATATAATATAAAGAAAAGAAAAACATTATCGTAAAACCATTAAACCCCCGAAATAATAACATTTATAATGATTAATTATTTCGTGTGTACTACAGTATATACTGCTACATAAATGGCCTAAATGTGTTTTATTAAAATATTTTAATATTATATAATAGTAAAATATATCAACGTGTTTGAAAAATAATCGTTATCTTACATTATTAAATAAGCCTAGTGCATTACTATAAAAATCTTATACAAAAACAAGTAAAATGTCTTTGATAAAAGACGACCGGGAACATTACTTGCAAGTCAAAGTGGAAATCGTAAATATATCAATATGTCTATATGGGTAACATTAAACGAGTATATACATATGCGTAAGTATACGCTATATACGATGTGCATGAAGTTTGGGAGAACTTTAAATTTGTAGAGGAGATCACATATATTTATGATAAAACGAAACGATTAATTTAACGTATATATATATTCTGTTAAGTGTTATCTCCTGTATGTGCTGTGCCATATATATATATATATATATTAAATCTCCGGATATCCCTTTGCTATAAAAGTATAAAAAGGAAATAAACGCTCACTACTCACTACTCACTATAGGTCTTAGTCTGCCACAATGCCGTGTAGTGTTCACGAGTGATGATGCTATTTTTACCTATACAGAAAAGATAATGTTTTATAGAAATACCTGTGTGAACTTTAATAATTGCATGAAGTCTTTTGACGACTGTAGAAGTTGGAGTCGACGTATTTTTTTAATGTTACATAAATCTAAATGGTAGTCGTTAAAAGTAAAAATACCAAATATGGTTTCAAATTCTTAAAATTAGATTTTATTTCTATTATTTCTATTTGTTAATATTTATAATTATTATATTATAAGACTAAAATGTAGTATATTGTATAAGTATCCCGGATACAGTGTGTGAACAAAAAACCACAATGATTGGTACCTATCAAATTGTACATGTTTCAAATGCTTAAACTATAGAAGAAAGGTGTTACGTTTTTTTTCTTCAAATAAACGAACTAATAAATGAATTCAAGTATAGTGATAAATACAAATAAATATAATTTTGTAAAATGTTAACTGTAGTGGAACCAATGGAGGGTAATGGGTATATTATCCAGTTGTAATAGCCAAATAGCTAGGTGCCTAGGCATATGCACCGTATACCATCTGGTATATTTTTCTATGCATGTCGATTACTATATTCGTGTCTAGAAATTGTATTATTTTAAGTGTTCTTACTACCGCAACACTAAAGTTGTATTCAAAACCGCATAGGATTAACTGCAGTAGTGCAATACAATTAGTGTATTTAAATATAGAAACAAATACGAACGTTAAAAATTAATAAATGTGGTCTGCAATACTAAATTATTTTAACATTACTATTAAATCACAACTAATTTTACGTTTTGTTTATTTTGTTACAGGGATATTCACTCCAGTCACCTAATGGCCAACAACCTAATGGAGATAACTTGGACACCGTCCATGAAAAACAAACTAAAATAAAAAACATTACTTTTCGGTAAGGCCGCATACACACATGCTCATTCTGCGTGTTATATTTTTAAACAAGTAATATGGCTGGATAGTACCATAACCATATCGTTTTAATATACTCTGGCTAGGTACCTTCGATTTTGAAGATTCACAAAACTAATGTATTTTTAGAATTTTACACGCTTAAACTTTAAAGAACGTAATATTTGTTTTTAGGACTTAATAATTACAAACGTTATTTTATTGACAAATGAGCGAAAAAAGTTTTACTTTGGTTTTAATTAAATTATTTAGTAAATTATATATAAGCCAATAGCTTCTTCAATATATCAATTTAAATTCACATCCAAACGTAGGTAAAGTATACATATATAACTCAATAATTATAGTTTACTTTGTTTTTTTTTTCATTATTTCAAAGTAAAACTAAAAACAATATTATCTTGGTATATTATAAATTTATAAATAATTTAACAGATTTTGATTATCAGTTTTTGAATTTGATTAAAAATACTTAAGGTTTATTTTTAGTGTCATTTTTTATTTTTCTAAGAAAATATTCGGACCTGCTAAATATTTTCAATTTTTATTTTTGTTGACATAAACTGACATTTTTTTTTATGTAACACTACTTATATTACTTTTTATCGCTTTTAGTTGAATGAGCTCGTCAAAGAAAATTTATATCATCAATGTCAATGTCGGGATGTATCAGGGTATCCCGGACGGGAGTCCGAAATGATAGCTCTGCGCAGACTCATCAACAACAGTATGCTCAGATAATTAAGGTAATTTTGTAAAAAATAATAACCTTTTTTTATGAAAAAAATAATTATTGTGGAGGGTAATATTTTCAACAGAATTAATGACAGAAACGTCCCTACATAAATAATTTTAGATGATTGGGGTTATGAAAAAGAGAAAATTATTTCATGCAATCGTACGAATTGAATAAAATAATTTTGAAATATTCAAACAAAACCATGGGGTAAATGATTAAACAATTATTTTTGATAGGAATAATCATAAAATGTATTTAAGTGTAACCAGTTACACTTATAATTTCATTATAGAAATAAAGTATAAATATTAAAACATTGTATAGAAAATAATAACAAGTATACCATCATGTATTTAATGTTTATATTCAATTTACTATTTCAATAATGATTCGGTTCTCGGCTGAAACTTCATATGTTAATTTTATATAAATGCAAACATTTGGGAAATATTTAAATTTAAATTATTTGGATTTTAGTTGTTATGAATAAATTATGATACGTGGTTATGATGTGTATATTTGTGATTCACTGAATTACAGAGCTATAACAGACGCCGTGAGAAGCTGATCTTTGGTTACTAAACCTACACGCATGCATTATTATAAACGTCATAGTCACGTTGTTTTATTTTGTCAGCAGCAATGATATCACGATTAAATTTGAATATTAACGCACAGTTTAAAATGTCTCAAGCTTACATTTTATTTGTAATTTTTTAATTATGATAGATTAAACCGATATAAAATATTATTGTTTTTCATATTTTTAGCATTTTTATGCCAAGCTTCTAATTATTATAATTTATTGTTATTACGGTTTCTATAATTTCTTTTAATTACATGCTGTTCGTTACTTTTGAAACTGTTAGTCAGATACAGTGGAATTTACGGGTAGAGTGTCTAAAAACGGCAGTGTTTTCCGGGTAGCGATTAACGATCTCATTTAGACATTAATTACAGTGAAAACTTGCATTATTTATGACCCAAAATACTAAAATGGTCTTCATAATTAAGGCTTTTGCTGAAATATAGTAAGCATCCTTTTCACCCAATTAAAAAGCTGATATATCCCTTATGCGTATAATAAAAATAATTGTGCAATAAATCTTTCATTGCAAACACCTGATGCACGCCTCTGCATTACAATAAATGTAATATTTTTCAGAAAAAATAGATTTCCCATATAATTATGAATACGAAATACATTATATAATAATTTGATGATCCTACTATGAACTAATAAGATGTATTATGTTGTTTGATTGTACGTATGCATACATACCGCATAACTACTAGTGGTTTCGTCTCGCTTGAGTTTAGGTACTGTAACTAATTTGTATGATAAAAAAATTCTCCAAATAACCATTTTTTTAATTGTTTATGGTGTCGGTGTAGGAACTTCATAATTTACAATTGAATAGGTAGTTAATAAGTTATTTACTGGTTTCAGGTGTATACAGATTGGGCAAATCATTACTTGGATAAAGCCAAATCAAAGAAAAACATTAAAGATTTGCAACTAGATTTGGCTGACGGTGTTCTGCTTTCGGATCTCGTCGAAACAATTTGTGAGTCAATTGAATATTAAATATTTAATTGAACACATAATTTATTATTACACCTAAAATCAAATGCAATTAATCATAATATTTAGGTTTATCCCAATTGTCCTGCAACGTATAATATTATAATAAAAAACATTTATCTCGTGCGGTGTCAATAACTATTTGTATAAAACTGAATGAAATATTATAGTATATTATACTATAAACTACAAAACTGACTATAAACAATACGTCAACAAAAATTATTGATTTTATATCATACATTTAATTGTTTTTTGAATAAATAGAGGAGTTTACGAGTAGAGAATAATTAGTTATTGTATTGCACAAAATTACTCGATAATTTATGTTCCCAGGACCTCTGTATATATAAAATATGAACACTAGGTACGAGTCAGTTAACAAATAATTTAAAATTAAAGATCATATTATGTTATATTCTGTAATTTATTATAGCCGTCTAAGGTTTATAACTTTTAGTACTTACGTACTTAATAGTTAATATTTATAACTTTATAGCCTTTCGTAGGTATACTTCTGTAGTTCTGCCGATTCTATCGTAAGTTGATCATTATTCATTATATGGATTTATACATAAACTCGTATATGTTTTTTTTTTCGAATCATTTAAAGGCAAACAATCGCAGTTGACTAATTTCTTGTCGCATTGACACAGACTGTTATAATATAATATAACGCTAACATAAGCTCATTATATATTTCTTGTTAACACCGCAGATAATGTAATTTAAATCTTTTTATTATAAAAAATAAATTTTATTGCTTTTCTGGTGAAAAAAAAACCGAATGAAAAAAAATTTCCGAGTTATTAAACACACTTATTTGAGTCAATAAAAAAATATCATACATATTAATATAATAATATGTACGGAGGTCGAGGAACTCGAACACATGAGTTCGATGAGGTATAGGAAATAAATATCATGTACAAATGTAGTAATCAACAATATAATTTTGACTCGACCGTTGGCACTGTGACAGGTTTCTTTATAGCATTTCGGTTTTACGACGTACCGTATAATACTGGACGCGAAAATCCCGAAAATCCATATAAGACATTATATCCCGTCGTTTTTACTTATTTTCAGGCAATCATCGGTTGCCGGACGTGAACAGGAAACCAAGGACCCATTTACAAATGGTAAGTAGCGTAGTGGTGTTACAATAATAATATATAATATTATATATAGGTACTCGTATTATACATACATACCTATTTACGAATCGTGTATACGAATGCATTACTTCTATTACGTCAGGTGCGAGAAAAAACGAAATAAAATCGAGGATTATCGCGTGTAATGCGTGTGTACCTACAATAATTTCTTATCGGCGCGGCGACTGTATATAGACTTCCGAGACGCGGACTGACGCATTAAACGGATGGCGGGGGGGAGGATGATGCCGAAGGAGAGGAATGGAAGAAAATTGATAAATTTTAATATTACGCGCTCAGCTATATATGTATTAAGATACTCGCGTATGGCCGGGGACACACTTGTTGTACCTATACGTTTTAACACACTTAACCGCCGATCAGCTGACTCGGGACAATGATAAGCGCGTGTCCAAACCAGTTTCACGCGTATATAAGTATATATAATTACAAGTATATATTATAATATGTATTATAGCCGCTTCCATCTGACCTACAAAACTCCTGCGTGCATTTTGTTTATGCTTTATAGCCATGCAATACAGTACACACACACACACAAACACTAAGTTACTAACCCACCTATATACATTTCTGGGCGCCGTTTTGAAGGTTAAACGGCCGCCGTGGAGAAGTTTACATATTATTCGATTAACGACCCGCCTGACCTCCAACTGGAGCCACCGACAACGACGACGACGACGTGTCCGAGATACGCGGGATATAGGTGGTAGCCTATATATTATATTATAGTGTAGTAGCCCATTTAGGTATCCGAAAGAAAGCTAACCGCGTAAATCGTGTTCCTAATGTTCCTATATTATCATTGACTGTGGTCTGTGATATTATTATTATTATAATTATTGTCATCGACAGACTCACCTAAAATATAGGTATAATGTCGTGTGCGGTGTGCAGTCCGATTTCGTCAATAATACCGTAGGTACACATTGTGCGGAACTAAATGCGACGCTGTTCCTATCTGAATTACGAATGTGCAATAACGGAAATCACTAAACGACCTGTCCCAATGTGAGTGTTTATGACACGTATAAAGTGTTACATTATGCTTCTGCGAGCACGTATTTATATATATGCCTTGACAATATTCTCGTTTCCTTCCTAAATACATTATACACCCGCACGATGCAGTTAGAATTCGGAACCGATCGTTTTCCGAACGGTTATACTGTGGCAGATTTAGGGCAAACGGTCGCTATCGTAATTTTATATCCGATAAATAATTTCACTGAAAACAAAAATTAAATATGAATGAATTTATACATATTATGTCCAAGACTTAGTAATACGCTAACACGCGTTGTAAGGATGCGTTCATTAACGTAAAAAATATGCGTAACTAATATTGTCTAAATAGTCAATTAGTATAAATCGTTTCACTTAAAAATAAAATTACTCGTTTAAAAATCGTTGTACGTGTTGAGTGTGGGGTAGGTATATGTTTTCTAAACTAAAAATGTTAATATTATGAATACAAAAATCTAAGAAATCTAAAGAAATCTTTTTTTTTCTCGGATTTTTCTTGTATTTACCTAGTATTAGTAGATTACTGCTACAAACGAGTCATGAGCAAATATATTACGATAAATAATTATTCCAAACAAGTAACGACATGATGCTCTTTATACAATACGAACGGTTTAAAACATATCCTAAAATTATGAGTACACATAGAATCGCGAGAGACGATTTATATAACAATAACAAATGTTAGTACTAATTAGCTATCATTTTAACCAGCCGATAATATATGCAAATGTATGCAATTGTCTACTCTAGTTTATAACACATATTATACGGGTATAGACTATAGACTATTATTTATAGAACATGGAAGCTGCAGGGAATGCATTCAATTTATATTGTTCATTATATGGAAACTCTGATTTCCATCTGTAATATTATTATGTATAGAATTTTTCCGTTATCGTAGCGAAAAAAATATTTACCCGAACAACCGCTCATTCGTGATTTACCGTAATTGTATATTAAATCAATACACGAGGGTTACCAGGCCGAGTCCTCAAAATGCATGTGATGTTGTAATTATTATTTATTGTTCATTGATTTGTTATTGTTTATATAAGTGTACAGTTACACGCGGTGAAGCTCAGGAAACCATATACCTATGCTATTAAATAAAACTGACCTACCAAAACGGTCAATGTCAAGTGTACATATTTTATGTTAATTTGTTTTGCACGTATGTAGTAATGTTTATATAGGTAGTATCAAATATAGCATATTATACAAACTCAAATTAATAGGTGCCTATATAATATATACTATATACATATTATATATGTATTATGTATATACCTATATATCCATTATAATATTTATTATTTGTATTTATTTTTGTTATGTACATTAAACGATATAAACATCAACTATATAATATTTGAATGTTGAAATATGCAAAAGTTGTTCTTTAAAATTTTAAAAATATTTATTTAAATTTTTTTTTTCTTTTCAAATGCACGCGTTATTGTTTGTTGTGCCTTACACAAAAAGTTTAAATCTACATAGCACAGCCAATCGATAAAATTAAAATCACGTTATAATAATCCTTATAAGTAGGCACACGAAACGGTTAAAAAAAACAATAATAATAATATAATAATAAAAATAATAATAGTGGGTGCTGCCATACGATTATGTTGTCGGTGTCCGTGTCGGTCTACAATATAGCGTGGAGAAACAGTGTGCTGTGAACTGTACCAGCGGATAGACCGGTTCTCGTGTTCGTACGAAAAATAAAATAGTAAAATCGCGTATCCGTCTGTGAATAAAAATTATTTCTTATTTTTGAAGATATTTAAAATAAAATTGTGCTTGTACCTACTTCTTAATGTTAATAATATAATCAAATGGATATTCCAGACGACCGGATAATACAATATAATATAAATAAATAAAGTAAGTAACAACATTTTGAAAAAAGTATAGTACCTACCTACTTACTTAATTTTAACCTACTAAAATTTAACACATCTCGTAAATAATATATAGTAATTTATACTTATATTATTAAATATTCACATTTTTTAAAGACATATATATGATTAGGGGGTTATTATTAAGGATTTTTTAGGAAAATGTTTTGAGTGACCATAGATAGGTATTTAAAGAATTTTAAAAATGTACTGAAATATTTTTAAATGACAGAATCGTTATTATTCAATGTTCACTTAAATGCATTAAGTACAAAAATGTTTAATTAACATCATAACGTTATTGACAATTTTTTCATAATAACAAAAAAGTTAATTTTTAATATTTTAGTATAGTTATTTTTATAACTACAGTATCAGCTTTTGAAGTCATACATTTTTACTTAAGACTATAACGAATTAATATTTTGTAACCTTCACTGTATACAATTCATAATTTCAATTAGCCATTTTTTATTTTTTTGAGAATATTTGAGCTTTTTAATACTTTTTAAAAGTTTTCACTATATTTGGCATATATTATATATTTTTTAAATTTAACCATTTTGAATTTATATAGTATTATAATTTATAATTTTGAATATTATTTTATATTGAAATAAAAAACTAAAAACTGCATCGTAATTCGTATTGAATAACAGATCTATTTAAAACCCATATGAAACATAGTAAGTATTAGTAAGTTAATATAGTAAACTATATAGCAAGTCTTATTACTCAATTACTGATTAGATTTAAATTCATATATGCAATATGCATCTATCTTATAATGTGTACCTATAGGAATATACTAGTATAGGATATTAGGATGTAATTGTATACACCTATATTATATTATGTAGAATATAATTTTTAAATTCCTTGGATTACAATAATACATTTTCTTTCAAAATTTATACTAACTTCTTTCTTATTAAATGCGTATTAGTTTAATATTAATAATTTCAAAACTTTTTGTAATAGTTTTCTCACCATTAAAGTAAGAGTAAACACAATTTAAAGTTGTTTTTATAAAACCTAGACAATATGTAAATTGTGAGTATAGGTTTTTAAATAAAAATAATTGGTATTTGGTATTGTTTGTTATCACTATAATCATGTCTCAATCATATTGTTATCTCGACCACGCCATCATTTGAGATAAATACTGACATTATAAAGTTTACCGTGAATTTGATTATAAAAATTGCGAATTTGGTTAAAGAATCTAAATAGGCCAATGGAACTATTCGTTTTACAGTTATTTTCTATTAACACTTTTCGACGTATAAAACATTTTTAAAAAGTTTCATGCAGCTCCTTCATATATAGATTGGACATATTTCCACATAGTTTAATTGTTCAAGAGTTAACAAGAAAATTTCAGAAAAATATAAATAGCTAACGTTTTTAACAAAATCTTCACCATTTTGGATATTTTGAATTCCATTCAAAATTGTCTTTAATGATTCATCATTGCTTTCAAAAATATATATAGATACACGTCCCAGTGGCCTGACCTTCTCTCGCAGTATCAGAACTTTTTATGTTTGTATTATTAAATGAATTATTGTTTATATTTAAAAACTAGTAACAATTAAGATTTCATGAATTAGTTTTTATCAGACCAGCATATAATATAGAGTACAAATTCTAAGAGCCATATATACCTATTATAAATAATATTATGCATACAATAATACAATGCATATTGACATATTATTGTATATATATACATAAAGTATACACACATATATGTTTATTGTTCAATACATGTGTACTATAATATTCGTACTAACATTGTTTTAAATTATAATTGATAAAAAATATGCATGTAATGAATAAATATTTAAAGAAAAATAATAATAAAATTATTATGATTTATAATATATTTAATAAATAAAATATGTACTGAATACACCATACTAATTATGTTAAAAATACAATTATGAATCTAACATTTTTTTTTAAGCTTAAATAATTAAAACAAAATATAAAATATAAAATAAGGAAATATAATATTAAATTACAGCTTAGGTAGGTATACGCATAAACATAACATGACACTATTTGACACCATATACGTTTGCATTTTGTACACAAAATAAATTGCATTAATAATAACTGCATTTATATTTACATTTTTTTTATTTCGATCGTGCTTCTTGTGTCAACTTTAACAATTTTTATCGCGCTCGGAGTTTAAAATAGATTATATGCTATCACTGGGACCAAAACTGCTTTGAAGTCTATGGTTAGACGAGATTCTTAACAATAAATAATGTTCATAGACAACATTTTTAGTAGCCAAATAACACCAATTGTCACGTTTCGCGTGGAAACCTGCGACTTCATCTCTGAAGCCATTAACAGAACAAGAGAGAGAAAGAGAGAGAGAGATATACATACAGAGAGAGAACAATAATTGTCAATTTTGTCACGGATAACCTTGGTATTTATTTTTATGCGGTCCACATCATTGTAGTCTGCTTCTCGTCTCAGAAAAAAAGGATCTTTTCTCTACATTTATAATGCGAAAACAATATTAGCTAATGTGAAAATCATGCACGAAAACGTCCTTATATAATTGTAACGGTAATAATATAAGTCCGTTATACTGGTCGTATTAGGTAAACGTTTATGAATGTATTCGATTTTAGAAAACCATTAATGACAATACTATAAGTATAGTGTGCTAATTTTTTGTAATAATTGTAGGTACCTAATATTATATTTATTTAATATAATAGCTGCTTATAAAATGGTATTTAATTGAAAATGGCACTACATCTTGTCTTGAATTCTATAGTATGAGATGCTCGTCATAAAGTCTTAGGTACATATAGTGTATTACAAAAAGAAACACTTTGGAATTTGATCTAAAAAAAAAACACTCATAACAAATCAAATTCTGTTTGGAAATTATTTTTAAAAAAAACTAAACTCAACTAAAGCATTAACATACGACATATTAGGTATAGTAGAAAAAAGTAGTATTTTGTTTCCGTCCATATCTGATGATTCTAACGAATAATATAAATTGTAAGAGAATTTTTTTTTATATAGTACCTATTGCATTCTTTCAATTCTTAATTATCTTATGTAATGCAATTTATGAAGTACCTACAGAATATTTATCAGGAAACAGAAGTACAGGATTAAAAGATCAATACAATAATAAAATGAATACTTAATTCGAGCGTAAAAAAGTGTATAAACTTAAAACTATTAATAGCAAAATCAAATATTCTAAATAATATTATAGGCTATAGACTATAGCTTTATAAAAAATTCTAGATATATTATTACTTATATATTATACCTCTAAATTATTTCAATATTAAGCTTTATTTTCTTTAAATTATTAAATTATAAATTAAAATATAAAATTATTCTTAAGTGTATTACCTAATCATAAAATACACACAATATAATATGCTAATATCGACTTGGAATGAGAGATCATTTCCGAAAATATTAACTATATAATACTTTTACACTGCTACCTAGCTACCTATATAAAGTTTGGATTTTTTCACTAAAGACAAATGAATAATTCCAATTTTTTTAATGCATTTGTCTAGAACGAAGAATTTTCTTTTTATATACATTTTAATGAAACTTTTAATTTTTTTATAGAAACCTATGTAAATCAAGTATAAAAATTGCATACCTATTAATAATTAATTATAATTATTTAAAGTTTAAGCAATGTACCTAATGTAGTTTACACTGCAGTAGAAAAGTGATAATAAACAATAATTAATTTTTTTTAAGTTTAACCTTACCCATCCCGAATTCCTAAATATACTTAACTTAACCACTAAGTACATTATAACTATACATTATTATTGTATGATATGTATAAGGCTTGTGGACTCCCTGGAGGTAGAAAAAATAATACAATCAGCCTCGCCATAAAAAGTAAAAACATAAAGGTTCTCGGCGCCACAACATCATCAGATATATTTCATTCATTACCGTACCCATGCGATTTGCATATGGTGCAACGATATTTGGAGCTTAAGCCATTAATTATTATTATTTATAAATTTAGCTACCTTCATAACCTATACATAATAACTCAAAATCGAATTTCACTTTTATTTCGAACAAAAGAGTAATTATTATTACCCGTATAGCTGTATAGTTTAAAAACTTCCTGAATTATACAAACGGGTATTAGAACATTTTAAATATAACGTATTATACTCAAAATACGTTTGGATAAATAATTTAAGACCTTATATGGATACAATTGTTTTGCGGCGGTCCAGTGACCTATAACCTCAAAATATTTCCCACTGGTCGTGCTGAAGCTGTAGCTGAGGTCGTTGCGCCTTGGGTCATATAGGTACGTTTGATTTAACTTGATACAATGATACTTTTATAGTTTTTTTTTTTTTAATACTCCTAAACACATATTAATTAATATTAAAATATAATTAGTTCAGTGGTACAGCCAAGTAGACGATTGAAGAGCTCGAACTATGTATACTAAGTACCTATATTTGATACAGAAAATCATCTTGTATACCTATACGATGTTATAAATATATGATAACGATATCACGTATATACATGGAACTTGTAATACGATTTATTGCAATTTTGCAATCACATAAAAACGATGAAAACAGACTGAGATAAAAATCCTAATAGGTATGATCTGGTGTCAAACGAACCGAATTTAAATAATAAGAAGACACGTCGCGTCGTCGTCACATTATATATACGCGCGCTTCAATATCGGAAAAAGTGGTTTAAATATATAGGTATATACCAGTTACATACCTATATAGGTATACATTAATTATATATACCTACATACAATATAAGTAAGACTACTATTACGAAGTTGATATTGGTATATTGAGTTTTAGTATTATTATGTTATACAGGATGATTCACTAAGCATACTCATCCCTATTTTTTTTTCAACAATATGTAGTTATTCAAAATCTGATTTTAGAATTCCAAATATACTTAAAGATCAAATTTTCAAATTTTCGAGATTTTTTGAACTACATAAGGAGTGTGTGGAAAAACTTTGTTTTTAAAATTTGAACTCCCATTTTCTACTCTAAATTTAGCTGGTCATTTTTCTGAAAATATTGTATCAAAGTTAAAATTAGAATGAGTATAGTCTTTAAGTTACTTAACTTTTTGAACTGGTGCTATAGTGATTTGAAAACTTTAGTACCTAATTTATATTAATTCATCAATATTTATAATTTGTTAAAATCGTCCAAGTATAATAAAAATACTAAAATACTAGATCCAATACTATGCATAAGTATACATTAAGTTTTTTTTGTAAAACCATTTTTAAGGATTATTATCCCTAGTATAAACATTTTGAAAACTGAGAAACCATACTCGTTCGAGTAAAAAACTGAAGTTTGTGTCACCACAGAATATATAATTTGTATACAAATATACTATTTATTTTTAGCCCGACGTATAGAGCAAAATGTACAATTGTGTCGATTTTCGTAGGTATCGTTATAAACGTCCCATAGTTTTTAATTTATTTGGGAATTCGATATTTTCTACTCAATTGGTTCAAGGCTATATGTAGCTACTAGATATTTTATACCACATAAATTACAATTAAAAATTGTATGTATAAAAAAACGATCTTAGTCGTAAATGTATACATTTATATATGTATAGTGTATTGTGTATATACTAGGTATATACTATATTATACACCACAGTTAGATTAGGTGCGTATAGAGGCAAATCAGCGAGACGGATACACTTTTTTGCTTTTTATAACACAGTCAATTTTACTTGGATTATGACTCAATAGTACATACATAAGTATATAACTAGTGTCTAAGGATTTTTTAACATTTCAAATGTATGTCTTAATAGTTTTATGTTCATGTGCAACGTAATATAGGTATCTATATAATTTTAAAAGACGTTTTTAAATCATTAGTAAAACTGTCGAGTGCGTTTTGTTTTTTCTTTCGGAAGTATCAATTGTTGCCACCTCACATTATATTTACCTTTACAAATGACGTGTATTTATTTTTGCGAAAATAAAATAATTTAAAAAATCCTAAACAATAGAAACAAAGTATAATATTCTACATTATCATTACCATTTATCAAGGACGCTGTTACTCGTTTTGTGGTTTTGTTCTATCAAATTAGTTACTGTTTAATAATACATAATAATATAGGCTCTAACTTCTAAGTTAGTCGATCGTAAATGAGATAATAATAAAAAAAAAAAGGATAGACCGATAAACTTCATTATACATTGTTTTGTTGTCTTTTGTTCATTGCCCATTGGTCATTACATTCATATAGCGAAAAAGTGCATGTACTCGAATAAAACTTGTTTCGTTTGTATTGCATTGCATGGGTTTCACTGGCTGTATGATTACTTTTTTTTTAATCAAAAGTATACTCAACTACATTATAATATGCAATATGCTCATTGTAGTACGAGTTCTTTGTCAAGTAAAAAGCTAGTAAATATAGTTTAATACCAAAATAATTTAATTTTAAAACCTAAAATTAATTTTTTTAACCTGTAAAGTTTCTTTAAAAATTGTTTAATTTTTTTTTAAATTTAATGTAACATTTCATAGTATAACAATAATATTGTACCTAATTAATTAAAATATTAAAATTTTTTACTAAACAATATGTTAAATATTACATTGCCTAGTAATTTATGACGATTATTAACAATAATATTTACATAATATAAATAATAAATAACAGATTTATAGCCTATAGGTATAATAATATTTGGTTTCACAGGTTGATAATTTGACAAACGTAATAAGATAGGTAATAATTAATCACGATGGTAAAATAATAATATAGGTAATAAGAAATAGGTTTTAGAATTTAGTTATTTTTAACTTTAATTTAAATGGCTCCAGATTTTCAAAATTGAAAATATCAATATTTAAACTATTTTTAAAGGACAATAGAATATTAGTGGGAGAATAATTAATTATCCTTTTATTGGTATTTTGAATTTTCTGCATAGAATCTTGTATGTTTTTATCTAGTATTAAATGAGTGTACTTTAAATTTAGTTTTGATAAGAAGATCTGGACAGTCTAAATTATTATTAGTAAGATTATATAAAAATATTAGAATATTCATTTTTCTACTATGTATAAAAAAAATCTATCCTAACCAGAAATACAATTGAATCATAAACCTGAATGCGGAGATCTCCGAAAATCTCACTTATTAGATAAATATCGTAGAATATTATTTTGTACTGATTCTAATTTATGGTTTTCGAAGACAGAATCGTTGTACCAAATTAGTGAGGCATATTCAAGACGAGACTGTACTAATGAAAAGTAAACTGTTAAAATTGTTGTATGTTAAAATAAATACGAAGTGCAAAGTTTTTAGAAAAATTCAATCAATTATTCGATTCTATATTCTATGTTAGTAAGTATATGAACCGTCTAAATATGGTATTTTAACCAATTTTTATGATATGATGAGTAAACGGCATAATGTACATAGAATCATATACCTGACTCAAATTTCTTCTCAATATTTTATAAAATCAACTTTACGTTGTGTGATGATAAAAAAAATCTAATAACCTTATTAAGTGTTTTTTAACGAGGTTTTTGATTTGTTTTAAATTATAACTAAGTATTGGTATATTTTTTAGGTATAGCTGGTAGGTGCCCCGTATTTTAATAGGCTAATATTTGTAAAACCATTAGACAAAGAATTTTCTATTCTGTCATTTTACAGATAATATTTTTTACTTTATTCTCGGTTGATTTAAAACAACCTTCAGAACACTCTATTTATTTTAAAATGCCAAAGATGATTATTACCTATAGTAGGTATATACCTACTTAACAATTAGCATATCGACATATCAATGACTAGCCTGGCCCAGGTAGATTGCAATACCCAATAGCCAATAGGTTTAGTTTAAGTAGTTGTCATTTACTTTTTTTAAATTATAAAAACTTCACGCATTTTTGTTGAAATTGAATTTAGTTTTAAAACAATCCATCTTACATAGTATACTGGAAAGTGTATTACGTTTATAGAGTACTAGAGTAGGTATATATAAATTATACTATTATAGTATTACAGTATATTACCCTATGACCTATGTAGTATGTATGTATTTTATATGACCTATATTTCACGTACAAAAATTATATGAAACAACATATTATATAATCTCGTGTAATCTTAAATCTTTGCTATTTATGTAATTTAAAATACAAACGACTTTGTATGTGCAGTTATGCGTATTGTGAATATTATAAACAACAAACAAATTCTTCTTCATTGATAATTCATCAATCAATATTCTATACACAGTATAGCTATAATTTATCATTCGCTTTCCCTGTGAACTAAGACCATAACATAATACTATCTGCCGTGCTCTGAATAATTATTATCCTTATCTGAAAAGTGCCAATTTCGGCTCAATCGACGACGAATTATTAATGTGAATTTTTACTGGTTCCTGTATAAATTAAGTAAAGTACATATTATTTTGTTTTTTTTTACTTATTTAAATTTGAATGTAATGTCTTGTTGTTGTAAGCAAATTGGCTCGTAGTTTATACAAATAAAACATGAATTATTTATGAAAATATTAAGTTACAGTAGGGTTAAGTTAGGTAGGTAGCTAAGTAGCCAGTAAGTAGATATTTCGTATTTTTATAATAAATTACACTACGCATTTTTGTATAAATAAAACAACCTTATATTTTTTACCAAACATTTTAATTATTCATAAATTGTTAGTTAATAGGTTTTAATATTTAAATATTAAAAACTAAAATACTTAGTCAATATTATAGTAAATTGACTAATTTGTGAAAAAAATATTAATATGCAACACAAGTCACAACACATTTTTTTTGTAGATAGTAGTATACTTTGATACGATAATTAGTTAATTACTTACCAGTTATCAGTTATCAGTAATCACCAATTATTTATTATTAATAGAGAAGATAAAGTCATAATGTGTTAATAAAATAAATGTTAAGATATTAAAAATTCTTATCTAGGATAATTTCCTCAAGAAAATAATTAAAAGTAATTATTACAATTCTTAAAAAAAATATTTTCTTAAATAAATGTATTATATTAACAAAATTAACTAAATTGTACGTTAAAATAATTAAGACATATGAGTATATGATAGGTCATAAATGTTTATGTTTAACATGACACGTGTTTTTTTTCAATTCTTTCGGTTAGGTTTACTACAAAAATATTATCAGATTCAAGTTTGAAAATTATAAATATAATTTAATTTGTTGTAAACTCAAAGATGATTTTATCGCACAAAAATATACATAAATAAAACTATATTCATGTATTTATACTGCTGCGTAATTTAGAGTTAGGCAAAACTAAACATATTTAAATATTAACTAGGTACCTACTAAACTATTTATTGATTATTAATTATTATATTTTAAATTATATTTATCATTAATTAATAAAAAAAAAATTGTACCAAACTACCGATGCCTAATAATGATATTGTAACTTATTATATATTTGAATAGATTATCAACATATGAGTTTGAATACATTTTTGTAACTAACTATGTATGGAAAAATAATGTAATAAATTGTAAATTAAGATTTAAAAAATGATCTACTAAGCCATTAACGTATCATAATTCATTTATTCCAGTTGGGAAATATCAAAAGTTGTTTGGATCTTTTGGAGACACTGGGTGTAGCTCTGGATGGCATTACAGCCCATGACGTCAAGGAAGGTAACTTGAAAGCCATCCTGGGTTTATTTTTCGCTCTTTCAAAATACAAACAGAAACAGAAACAACAGCAGAAATCTGAGGGCCCCAAGTCCAGAATACCTACAGATATGAAGCAATCAAGGTAATGTTAAACGAAACTTGAGTGATAAATCGTGTTAGAACGAATAATAGAGTATATAATAATATTATATATATATAAGATGTTTAGAAGAGTGGGGGGAAAAATGAAAATAAATTACGTCATTGTGGATGTAGCAAGGGCGTGGACCCTTCATCCCTTTTTACCCCAACAGACGGTGTTCAGTTCCAATGGGGAATTCGAACAGTGCGCGTCGCAATCAGTCCAGGAGTGTCCCGACGTCTCCTGAACTTAGATTAAGGTTCCGGTTAAAATCACCTTATTATATTATTATTACAATGGACAATAGTCGGCGTTTTGAATGTTTTGATATGCGCTATTTTCTTTATACACGCGCATGTACCTACACACTATTTAGATGAAGTTATTGTTAATTTATAATTTCTATTGTTGTATAGGCTTCCTGGACCCACCCTACACTCAGGCAGTATTACGAGTATACCGACCCCGTTCGCTCAGAGATTTCATCAATTGCAAAATACACCTGCCGTCAACAGTGAGTATATATACCTATACCTACCTGCCACACTCAATGTACATGTGAGTGGGACGTGGGAACTTTATTTATTCAATTTTATTGTCATATAGTACCTACTTACCAATTACCATATTTCATACACACATGCTATTTATAAATACAATATATTTAGGTGCATAGGTCCATTAAATACTAAGTTTATGAATTTTATTCTGTGCGATAAATATTTGTAGAACATTTTTAACTTAATAATATAATATATAAAAATATTGAAGTCTCTCCATAGTGTATTATATACAATTAGTACACACGATTACAGAAAATTCGTATATTTACTCGCTTAGTAATATATACTTATTTTTTGTTACTAACTTTTGTTTGAAACTTTAACATTATTTTTTTTGTTAATTGTGTGATCTATCCGTTAAATTAAGTATTTAATAATTAATAGAACCCGATAGTAATTGTTTTATAAATGTATGTTAGTAAACTAGTTAAGTGTGAAGTACCTAATCCTACCTATCTTTATTTTTATAGGTACCCAATACAAGCTAATATATAGGTACCTATATGTTAAAATTGTCTTAAGCTACCTACCTATATATTATTTTGCCTTCTGTAGTTCTGTGTCCACATAGGTACTTATCTATATTATTACTTATCAACTCGAGAAAATTTGTTGAAAACTGCCATCGATTTTCACCTTAATATGATTACATAAACTATTTGTCTATTCACTTAATATTTCTATTTTTATTTTAAGTAACAACATCTAGAAAAGTTAAATCATAAAAATTCCTACGGAGTATCATATAATTTTTTAATGGTTCATTAGTACATTAGTAGATAGGTACTAGGTAGGTGTTCAATAGAGAATACTCATTAAAGATCGTAGTCCTATTTATATTCTGAAGTGACGTAAAAAAAATAAAATATATTTTAAAGGTCAAAGTTAACCTCGAACAACTATAATATTATCTTAACTACCTTCCTAACGTTTTTTTGTTGTCCATTTTCCATCTAAAAGATGCTCTGCACACGCCGAACAATTTGTTTTTAATTTTGAATACTATTATAATAGTCTTATATACAACTATATAAGTAATTTTCACTATCCACAATCCCACATACAAATTTTAATTTAAAATTCATTATTTTATATTATGTTTTATTGTAGGTAACGTGTTCTAAATTCATCTTGATAAAATTTTATATTATAATATCTTGTAATACATTGTTATACGTACGCTTTAACCGGAAACATACACAAATAAATAAAACTTTTGATTGAAAAATGTCCACGCATGACTTTTTTTAAAGTCAAGGTAAAAATAGTATTCAATCTGTGAATTCAAAAGTTCAATAATTAGGGAAACACTCAAACACGTTTCAAAATATAATGTTGATTGTATACACACGTATATATTATATTTTAAAATTAACAATATTCCGAAAACAACATATTTAAATACTAATTTAATAAAATTATACCTACAACCCACGTTATGTCATTATGTTTTCTAGTTTACTTTGAAGTTCGAGCCACCCTTTCTTCCATTGTTATATTTCAATGGTAATCATAATTATATTACCCGCCTTCAGTTTAGTCCAGTCGTCCACACCCTTCCCACATTTCCTACAAATGACGTCATCCAATGCATAATATGCCTTATGCCTGTTGCTTTCTTATCACACGTTTCTCTAGTGTTTCCAATTCTTATCAAACGTTTCACTCGAGTTTCTAGTTCTTATCTGCTTCGCCTGTAAACTGTGTCGGCGTTGAAGTTGTGCTTGGCTGTAGTGCCGTACTATGTCAATGTTTTAATTTTTGTATTTATTAGTAATTATTACCGTCTTTCCTAGAAAAAAAATCACTAACTAAATAATAACTTATTATTTTCATGATACTAATGTACAATGTAATATCATACATTTGTTTTATTATTTTTAATTTAATAAATATATTTCCTACCTCCTATACTGATCAAAATAATCTCACAGATTAAATAAAACTAATTTAATCTGTGATAGTATTAAATTGGTTTTTTAATGAATATTTTTAGATTGAATTTTATATAATTTTTAATATTTAATGACAATTTTTATAGGTCCATACACTGGAATCAAGTGTACATCAAATAGTAGTTCCAGATCAACTAGTCCCCACACGTTTATACCATCACCAAAAAATATCATTAGGACACCAGTTGCTTCACCTAAAAACACAAAGTAAAAATATAATAAGTCTATGATATTAATTTACTCTTAAATAAATGTTGACTTGTACATTATTTTTTTTCAGTCAAAAAAATGGAATGCCTGTTAAAACTAACATTGCTAGCCCATACAGTTCAGCACAAAAAAACAGTGCGTTGTTGGAAAAGTTAAAAGCTTCAAATCAAAAGGAAAAATCCAACAAACAAGGTTATTAATAAATAATACATATTATACATATATTTATATAATATTTTCAACAATAAACCTAATATATTATAAATTTTATATTTTTTAGTAATCAGTAGTACTAAAAGAACTTCTAGCTCGAGTGGTTTTAGTTCTGCTCGTTCAGAACGTAGTGATTCATCAAATAGTCTTTCAAATGAACCAAAACCAGTGCTTAGGTATGTTAAATTTTCTAAAAATATATATATAAAAAAAGTTTTTAATATAGTTTTAATGTAATTGTTATAGCCTAGAAAAAAAAGAAAATTCCATAGAAGTGCCAAAACCAGTATTAAGAAAAAAAATTGTACGACCACCTGTACCATCTGAATCACGTCTTTCTAAAATTAGTATTAAATCATCTACACCTCCTAAATGTGAAAATCAACAAAGGAAAAGTTTTGAGGTAAATATAGAGACATATTTAGATACTTTGTCAATGGTTTTAATTATTGTTATTTTTTAATAGATATTAAATTCAGATAAAGAAGACTTAATTAGTTCATCCACAATGGAATTATCCCAGAGTCAATCTAGACTCAGCGGTACTGGAATTCCAAAACCAGTAGCCACTGTTAAAGGAATGACAAAACCCACACACTGTGTAGCTCCAATGCAACAGATAAATTCTGAACTTAAAAAAGTTGAAGACCCATTAGAAAAAAATAATGTAAAACCACTTGATATATGTAATGAACCTAAAAAATCTGAACATGTAAGTTCAAAAAACAAATTTAAATTACAAGTTAGTTTAATTATATTTAATAATTTTAGACTTCTAGTTTAATTCTGAATGAATTAAAACATGACAAGCAAAGCTCATTTACAGAAGAAGACGATCCAGCATTAAATGTGAAACCAATGGAACCGTTATTAAGAGGATACAAAAGATCAATTATTGTACCCCAACACCGGACTATACCATCAGATTTAGGTATTGGAATGATATTTTCAACACATAAAAACTAAAAATTAATGTTCACCAACTTATCATAATTTTAAAAGTGTACAATAACCTTTAATGTACCTACAATCATATTTTAAAAAGAATTTAATAAAACTAAAAAGTATGTATTTTGGAAAACTCCCAATTATATGACCCCCAATGTTATAATAAACTAATCACTTTTAAAAATAAGTAACTATTGGTTCACCGTATAAGTATGATAATGTTCTATACCCCAAAGTATAAATATTACTGATGAATGTTGATATACCATAAATTTAACACTTCTAATAGTTATAATATTTGTTTTTTATAGGAGTAACTCAAAATAACTGTATGAATGGAAATTTTCAAGATAAACGCATTTCTGCAGATTCTGATTATGGACAACAATCTTCAGGTAAAATTACAATTGATTTATTTCTAATAGAAAGTCATAACTATTGTTGTTATTGTAAGGAAAAAATGAACAATTGATACTAATACTAGTTTTTCTCATAGGTTATGTATCGGACGGTGATGTTCTTCAGTATGATATTCAGTCGCGGCAAATTCTAGCTACAGATCCAGGTTACATGTCTGAAGGACCAGCATACAATGATTCAAAGTAAGTATAGAAAAATTAAGACCATTTTCAAAAACAATTGTATTTTATTATTATAATTAAATTCTTATTTTTGTTGGTAATTAAGTAATTGACAATTGTTTAATCAAAAGTACTTCTATATGATTATATAGATGAAAGTTATTTTTTAAAATACATTAATTACAAGGATAAATGTAAATATAAAATATACCTATAATATTGACTATTGACTAAACTACATAAATGCTTGAACTGTGAAAATTGAATAGCAATAATTGAACAATATATCAAAATCTAGAGCCCTTTTGTTGCGTACTTGTGTACAATAATAGTAAGGTATACCGTATACATTTTATGTTGGTCGAATTAAAGTAAACTTGAGTTTTATAAAAATATAAGATATTATATTACTCTCTGCTATACAAACTAATTAAAATTGATATTTGATTACTGAATACATTTTGTTTTCATTTGTATAGTATAAAATGTATACATATTTGAATAAAAATTATAATTTATACAAAAAGTTTCAAATAATATATTCTTTAATTAAAGTGAAGTAATTTAAGGAAAGTTTTATAGCTATAAAGGTATTTAGGTATTTAACTGTAATGATTAGGGCTAAAACTTATAGTTTTAACATATTTATATTGAATGATTGCATAATGACCATTTGAGTAATATGTACAAGTGTGTTTCAATTTTATTAATGTATTCAAAATAAAATTTAAAAAATGCATTACTAATATTTCTTAAATAATTTAAAATTTCATATCAATATTAATCATGATTTGAAGTACTTATAAATCATTGTATTACCTTTTTATTTATAGAATATTGTAATTTTTTAATGTAATATTTCATTAATATTATAACCTACTTAAACTGAAAAAGGTTAGACTATTTCTAAAACGTTACATAAATTACAACTGTTCTTATTACTACATTTATAAACATATAATAAGAATGACAATAAATAATTTTTATTTCATTTAAAAATAATACAATTTATTTATAATTAAAAATTAAATTTTAAATTGTATAACATGCATACAATTTTTAACTTTATTTGTAATTTTTAAAAGCTAGTAGTCTTCTGCCTAAGTAATGAAAGAACCCAGATGTTAATTTCCTTTTAAAACTTTTTTAAAAAAAATGCATTAATACACTTATTAAAATTCATTTTTGCCAACGTTACATTAAAAATACTCTTAGACAAATTTCTGTAATAAATTTAATTTTACTTAATACTTCAATTACTATATTACCAATGCTTAGTATTATTGTTATTATACATCAAAAGAACAGGCAGAGCCCTAGATGCTATACATTTTAATGAATTGTAATTAATTCAAAATTGAAAGTAAGAGAATTTCTTCTCTTTAGAATCACCAATGATTAATTTTAATATATTATGATCTGCAACTAGTTTTACCTAAATTTAATAACCTTAAAACTGATCGTAAATTAAAGTATCTCTATAAGTTCAGTACATGTTTTAATTTATTTTCATTGATCAAATTTGTGAATTATTTTCAAAGGTCAATTATAACTAACTGTTTAAAGAATATAATAACCGTAATACAAATGTCATAACACTAATACTTAAAATGATACAATTATTATATTACATAATAGAATAAAATATATTTTGTACGCTTGTTAACATAGACATATTCTGGATATACTTTTTTTTTTAATAATTTAAATATGATAGTATGCGGGCAATGACTTTTTATTAATGGTTGTTACTTGTTTGTAATATTATCCCATTATAATTTATAATATATTTATTTGATCTTAACTATAGTTTGGTATAATGAATTTCAAAATAAAATAATAATAGGCAACAATAAAAATAATAATAAAAAAAAAAACTGTTCAAAAAATATACTTTAAAGGTAACATTTAGTTACCATTTATTTTAATGCATTAGAAGTTCTTAAGAGTTAGGATACTGTTTGATGTTTATACTAATTCTCTTTTAAAATAAATAAATCCTTTAACAATTTTAATTTTATAGCAAAAAATCTCAATTTTTATGTGGGTGATGAAAGAAAACTATGAGGTTTTGGAATATTTTTTTTATCATTATTTAAAACTTGATATATAATTTTATAATTTATTAAGTTATTGCAGTTCTAAACTCATACGATTTCTGTCGATAGGTATAGTTTTAGGATATTGACAAATTTAGTTTACCACAATCAAATTACTAATTTTTTTTTTAGTAGGTATACTGCCCATGGTAGAGTGTGTGCCAGACAGTGAAAAATGACAATACATATTATTACATGGGTAGTGTCCTCTTTATGATTAATTGTTCACATGTCATTGAGACATCTATAAAATAGGATTGGGTGAATAGCCTTTTTAAGTTAGCAATGCTTGATTCATTGTTATTTTCATAAATTGATATATGTACTTATAAATAAGACTCTGAATTTATTACACTAAAATACATATAATATTTTTTATGAAATCGCTATCCAACATCCAAATTATACAAAATTGCACAAACACATCCAAAATTAATTTGAATTAAATTCATAGAATAACAGTAATAGTAGAAATAAATAAATAAATACGGATTATAAATAATAAATTATAGTTTATTAGTTTGGTGTACAGTGTGTCTGATAAGTCTCAAATCACGATTATTATCTCCTTGACAAATCAATACAATATTTAAATGAATTTTTTTTTTTTTAAATGGCCATTTTTTTGATATTTTTCTTGACGATATTTAAAAAAATAAAAAAAATATTAAAATTGAATTAAGTTGAACAAATTAAGTTGTTGTTATGGTAATACCTAATTATGTTATCAAAAGGCAAAACACGAATCGCATAATTTAACCAATATCGATTGGAAAGCAATTTTTTTTTTTTAATTGTAAATTATTGGTGAAGCTGTTCAAAAATATTTTAATTACAATATTACAACTATAGGATAACGGAATTTACCTGTTTTCAAAAAACAAAACATTTTTCTGTTGATACAAAATTGTAGATACGGTGATTTTTAACGATCTGGATACTCAATAGTCAATTCTATGGCTTTGCAGCTTGTCTGAAACTTTCATTATTTCGGAACTTCTCGGGTAACATTTTAATACGTCGATGTAATCATGTACTGAGAATGTATAAATAATTTAATGTAAAACAAACAGGTTTTTATGAAGGAGATTGTAATAAAAAAGTCCGCTAGATTGAGATTAATTCATGCGATTTATGTTATCGTGTTTTGCTTACAAAGTCAACAATTTGGTAGATTATCACTCAATTTCAACTTTTTTAAACTTTTAAAAAAACTGATCAAGAAAATAGCTATCTTGAAAATTTAAAAACTTATTGAATTCTTTCCACATACTTATTGCTGCAAAAAAAAAGCATTTAAATATATTATTTGCCACGGAGGTCGGAATACAAGGTGATACGAACGAAACTTTTGGAATATTTTGTACCTATATAATTAGGCATCGCGGCGCGTGATCTACTACGGATCTACCTAGCAATGTAAATTTGTATAACACAATTATACAAATGTATAATATCGTATTATATATGGTATTATACACGCTGTGTAAAGTTATCTTATACAATGGTGTTAAATCTGTATAAAACTTAATTTTTCGCTAAGTGGTACAAAAATTGACTCAAAATATAAACAATAGATGTACAATACGCACCAACATTTTTGAAAAACGTTTGTAATTTGCCCCAAAAAAATATTATTGTACCTATTTAATTTACAACACCATGGAAGTAAAAAAGGTGGGAAGTGGATGTTACTCTACTGTACAGTAGCTTACAATTGAGTCACTGTAATGGATAGTGTTAAATTTGAATTCATTGATATAATATCATTGTATAAGAAAAACGATTCTGAGCGAAAACGGTCAGTCAGCCTACGATATTACCAAGTATATTTGATGATATTATTGTGAATAAAGTAATTTATATATAGCCTATTGATGTGGAGCCTTGTTTTCAATTTTCAATCCTTAGCTATAAAATTTTAACATTTTAAAAAATTTTAACCACAAAATAGTTATTAAATTTTAAATTTGATCTTTAAATGCTTATAAAAATAGGTGTGCCTATATTTTTTTAATAGTTTTAAACTGCTATTGTAACAATTTATTAGGAGCCTTGCATTAAATTCAAAAACTTTTACCCAACAAATAAAATTTTATTGATATTTATAGAAAAAAAACTAAAAAAAATTGAAAACTGACAATATCCGTAAACAGCTCAAAAAGAGTCAAAATATTTTCAAAATTGTATGGTGTGTATAAAATAAGAATATAAACATTCAGTAAAATTTTCATGTATCTACAGTTATTCGTTTTTGAATAACAACAAAATAGCAAAATCGTTACATGAGAAATTGAGTAAATATCAAATGTTGTAAAAATATGAATTTCAAACGCTCATAAAAATTTAATTTGACTTTATTATAGACATTTTTTTTTTTTGATAAAGGTAGACAAACTTATAAATAATCTTGTATTACATTTTCAAAACTTAGATTTAAAAAGAAAAATTTTTATAACTTCTCAACTCAAAATATTTTGCTAATTTTCGTGATTTTTCAGTATTTTGTCAAGGTTTGAACTTTAAATGCTTATAAATATAAACCGTGACTAAGGAATTTTAATATTTTTCATCTGCCTTTGAAACAATAACCTAGGAGCCGTCTATTAAATTTTCAAGCTATTTTAACCAACAAATAAAATATTTTGATATTTATAGGAAAAAAAACTAAAAAAAATGGAAACTGAAAATGTCTGTAAACAGCTCAAAATAGGTCAAAATATTTGGAAAATGTTATGATGTATAGAAAATGCTAATATAAACATTCAGTATAAATTTCATGTGCCTACGGTCATTTTTCTTAAAGTTGCATAAAAAACCAAAATTGATTTTCTCAATAACAGATTTTGCGTAAAAATTCCCGTTTTTCCTTAATTTTTCTTTTGTTTTTCACGTCGCTTTTGATAACTACTGGGATTTTTACTTTTGACCCCTCAAAGTACCAACTATATTCACTTTCCTATCAGAAAAATTTTCTGTTGAAGAAAATCCAAGCACTTTTACTGCCCTAAGAGGTGATGACAAACACAAAAATAAATAAATAAAAAAAAAACACACACATCATTGTAAAATCAATACATTTATCGCTTCACTCAGAATCTAAAATATGAAATGTAATTTGCACCAAAATTTAAATCGATTTTTCGTGGGTCTAGAATGAAAAGTTTATAAACCGTTTTTTATGAAACTGTATAAAAGAGTAATTTTAAGGTTCGAGTTTTCTAATATTTTACTCTTTGAACACCACTTTTTATACTTGTTTTGGAGTTCTAAAACATGAAGCAATATGTACAGTCTAATTCACAAAATAATAATAATAATTTGCTGTATTAGTTAATTTATTTAGTATACAAATTAATTATTAATTAATTAATTTTACAAAAACAATTATTAAAAATCAACATTTACATTTTATTACAAATTTTTATTTATATAATAGTATTAATTTTTATTAATAAGATTCAATTTTCAAATGGGAAATGGACAATGGTTGAGTAATCTGCAAGTTTAAATTTTATATGTAATTTCAAAATTACATATCTTTTAATATAGAATTTTTTTTATACCGTATAAAATGTATATAATACGGTATAATACAAAAAAATATTATCCATACTTAAATACAACATTTATTACATACGTATGATAAAAAAATAAAATAAAATGCCGTATTTTACCTATAAACCAACAATGTTTTAATATAATCATATTATTATATATTCTATTGATATAAAATACATTATAAATTTACTTAATTTTATTTTCATTATTGAAGAATATAATTTAAAACTCATTCAAAAATTTTTTTTCATAACTAAATAAAAACTACTTATAATTTAATCTAATTGTTTTACTAACAAAAAATCATAAATATGGAAATTTCAGGGGTTGCAAATTTTGTACCTTTGCTACCCCCAAATTACGGTACTGGTACAATTGTACAACGTGTTTTAGACTTTATTATTTTCAAATGGTATTTTTGTAAATAAGCAGTAAAATCATTTCCTTAAAAAATGTCAAGAGAAATACAAAATATTACAACATATTTAACCAAAAAATAATTAAAATTATACAATCGCAATAAAAAAATTCTTTTTAATTGTAGTCAAGATTATTTGTCATTAATAACATTATTATTAAACATAATATATAATATTTAAATTATGTGTGTAGGATTTATTAATTTCGAAATTTTAGATGTGTAGGTACATTTCGTTTTTTACTTTTCCAATATATTTTTATTTTTTATACTGTTTTTTTTATGGACAGGACGTGTGCGTGAAAAGGGTGTAATTGAACTCCCTCTTTGAATGAGTCATCTTTCATAAACAGCCCATGCGTAACAAAATTAAATATGTATATAGTATATATTGTATATATAATAATAATGATATGCTGATAAACCATAAACCATAGTAACGTAGCCTATAGGTATATAATATAAAACAATTATTAACTTATTTAATTAAATACTATCCTAAACCAGAATTTAATACTGAATCACTGCCATAAAAATAATATAGGTATAATATGATCAGGTGATGCACTGTTATATAATATTATAGACCTACCATTGTACATTTTTACTTATGACTTAAATATGTACATATTACAAAATAAATTATTAAGAAACTAAATAGGTATTCAATTTACCGTAATTAAGCGTATATCGGTCGACAGTAATAATGCAGGTTATATATTATACACGTGTTTTAAATTCGAATATGAATTTTTGTATAGGAACCCAAAAATATATAATTAGAAAATAACCACTGGCAGCTTGTACCTACTCATAATTTACTATTTAAAACTGAAAGACTCGCTTAAGATGTGTTATAGGTTGGGAGTGTAGGTACCTAAATTGTCATTTCAGTATAGGTCACTGTAATGGATGTTTAAATTTAAATTCAATGATAAATAACTGTATACGGTATACTTATTACCTATAGGTTCTAAAAAATGATTCTGACCGAACTGCGATAAATGATATAATCTATTTCTAACAATAGTGTATGTATTTTATATCAGGTAATATTATTTACATTTTTTTCTTAATTCACTATACGTTGAAACTTGCAGTTGAACTAATTTTCGATAAAAACATCGCATTTAAGTTATAACTTACAAGTCAATGCGCCAATTACGCGACACTCGCGCGTACTGTGTACTGTAGAATTGTTGCGTGAATAGGTTTGTGGTATAAGTAACTTAAAATTATGTACATAATCTATATGTATTGAAAATTTCATTGAATAAAGAAAATCATAATATACGCCGTCATTGAGAAAAGTCTACAATTTATAATAGCATCAAATTTGGCTAAAATTTGAATTTCATAATTTGGACGCTTAAAAAAAAAGTTGTGAATATGTATTTATTAATTATTTTGTATTTTTAATGGTGTAACTACCTGTAAAAATTGTTATGAGGAACCTTGTTGCAATATGTTTTCAAAACTTTTTGACCTACAATAACAACATTATTGTATTATAATATTATAAATAGAAAAAAACAAAAGTTTCCATGAATATCTCAAAAAAACCAAAATCTTTTGAAATTTATAATTTCAAGAAAAATCTTTAAATTTTATGAAAATGTCAAGTCTCTATACGCTTATTATTTAATTCTTTCAAATTAGGTACTACAAAAAACTAAATTGGTATTGTTGAAAACTGTTGTTCCGTAAATACTCTTGTTTCCCCGATGTTTTTGTTTGTAATTCCCGATTATTATAAAAAGTCTTGGAATTTTCCTATTTTTGACACTAGTGTCAACTCTGAACTTAGTTAAATATTCAAAATTGAGGATTGAAGCATCTGACAGACTTTATATCTAAATATATTTTATTTTATATTTATATTGATTTTACATAGGTATTAGTAATTTGCTTTTCTATTAATGAATTTACTAAACCGTTTACACGTTAGGGCTAGTTTGAACTAAAAAAAAATAACTATAAATAATACAAAAATAGTTAAATTATTTTGAAAATTATAAAAAAATGTAGAAAATACTACCTAGTTTAAAGATTTAGTGAAAAATTCAAGTCTCTATGGTTATTAATTATATAATTGTACAAAAAAATCTATTTTTTCGAATTTTTTTTGGAAGTATCAACTTGATTCAATTTTTTACCATAAACTACCCTCAAAGTTAAAGCATATTTACTGTTTCTAGTAGACACATCTTTGCAATAACAAAAGCCAATAGGTGCATTTTTCATTGAACCGCTCAGAATCAAAAATCGTTTTTAATTTGTACATTTATTCCTAAATGGTAAAATGATGTCAATTGCTATTCCAACAATTAAATTAGAACTTTGGTATTAATGTTGAATTTAATTAATTTTCCAAACACAAAATCGTATGTAATATAAAGCATATTATACACATTATTATAAAAAGTATCTTTTTTTAACAATAGAATAGGATCTTTGTTTCTCGCTGGTTTTAATTACCCATACGGCTATACGCAATATGTCTGCATAATACATTAATACTATAATAATAATATCTAATTTATAACAGTAATTGGTCAAACGTTAACATTTAATAACATTAAATTTTGTTCGCGATCACGCGGGTGGGATGAATTCCCCTTTAGGCTTCATCGATTATATTTCCTCAGTCCACCCCACCCTTCACCAGACCTTGAACAACACCCGCAACCCTTCCCAACGTTGGCGACCGTGTACTTTCCACTGCTTGGACACAAATGCAGTGACGACTGACGAACACAGCCGCCGCGCCACACAACAATGTGTCATTCTATCGATCTTTCGTTTTCAATATTATTATGTTAAACATTTTTCAACAATAAAATTGCATACAAAAACGAAAATGCTGTGTTTGGGATATTTTTATCTACAAACGGCACAATGCCTTTTGTGAGCTGAATTGTAAACAATCCGCCTTCTCTTATAGTTGTCGGTCCAACACGGTAGATGGCGCACAAAGGCACCGTTGTGCACTGTCTACATGAGTGTCGATATACGCGAGAACGGGATTTGACAACTACACACCCCTAAGGCTTAAACCACAGTCCACAGTAGTGGGTAAACAGCCTGCACTGCTGTTGTAGTTGTAAATCGTTTTGGATTAGTGATCGTCGTCGTTGCGTAGTATGTTAGATAATATTTAAATGCACCCACCTACCTATTGGTTATTTTAATTTAACCGCAATTTCCATCCGTCTACGTTTAAATTATATTTTATGGTTGTGATTTTATTACACAAGTCGAGTACTAAAAATCCACCCCGTAATCATTCAAAATGTATAAATAAAGGTTTAAAGGTAGACTTTTAAATATTGATACATATAGATTATTTTTAAACATCAATATTCTAAGTTCTAATTGTGTGTTATAGATCTTTAAGATATCAAAGTTCAATTAATAACAGCAAACAAACTGTACCATTAAATAATCATTTAAAACATGGGTAAGATAATATTGTTTCTTTCATTTAAAATAAATATAATTCATTAGGTACTCATCATAGACCAGTTTTAAAGTAATAAAATAACAAGTTATATAGATCACATTTAAATTTTAATACCATTTCAAGAAAATTGTTTAAAACTATATTTTATTTGTCTGTATAACTTATCTAGTATTTTTAGAGTTAAATTTAAAATAAAACAATAAAGTATTTCATAAGTATAGAAATTATTAAAAATTATACATTTTTTTTTTTTTATTGTATAATAGTATGTTTATTATTTTAAATTAATTATGTATTTAAATTTCATATATATAATATGTGTCATATTATTTGTTTTACTTTTTTATGATAGAACTATTTCAATTGATGGACTTGATGCAAATATAAATGATTCAAATAATCAATTGGCAATCAAACAACAAATCAAGGTATAAGGATGATATATTTTTAATAAATAATATAATTGTATAATAATACAATAATTTTATTATTTTTTTTTAGCTGAACCGATTCAATGTGGGCCCAGACGGGGGCTCATCAAGTCTTGGCCCTGATGTTAGTCCTCCAACTAGCCCTCCAGAACCTACACCTGTAGCCCCTGTTTATAAAGTAGTTACACGTAACCATGTCAAGAAGTCAGACAGCGGACAGCAAACCGAGTTAAATAACTCAAGCTTAAGGTATGTTTAATTAAAAAGTTTTTTCCTTCAATATTTAATTGTATTATTAATGCTTTTAATTTCATATTAGGCAATCTTCACAATGGAAGAAGTACATTGAAGCTGGCAAAAATGCAGAACAAATTAGATCAAATGATTTTGAAAGAGTACGGGACAAACAAAGTCCAAGGCGAACTGATAAAAAACGATCAACTGGTAATAAAGAAACTTTAATACAACCAAAACTATCGATTATTAAAATATTGGAAATATATTATTAAGATGGATCTCGTGAAGACTTGCATAACATGGACTATATGGAAAGAAAGTCCAGGAGTGACAAAACTAAAGCTCGAGGTAGTGTCCCTCAAAGCTTTGGTTATGTTAAACGATCCACATCCAGCTCCAATGGTAAAGGTGACCCAAGAACAGCCCAAGTTTCAGCCGTTCCTAGGACTAAAGTAATTATAAATAACATTTACATATTTATATTTTATGTAAACTAAATTGTATGTGTAGTAAGAATATAACTTAAATTTAAGGTGAAAGTTTCCGGCGGTACTCAAACTGATATGAAGACATACTCAGTAAGTGGTCCAAGTGCTACTCAACTGTCACAAAGTGTCAGGGAACGACTAATGGCAAATCAATCTGAACAAGAAGCTAAAATTGGTAGCCCATATGGAACATGGATGAGACACAGTCCTGTTCCACCCCACTATACAGCTTCTCTGCCTTCTAGGACTGGTGCTATAGGTACCTATAGTTTGTATTATTAAAAGGAGAATGTAAAATAACTTCACAATTTAATTCTTGTAGGAGGTATGATTGAAGCTGAAAGCATTGAATCACTTCCTGCACAACTACATCATAGAGCAAGTTTAACTCATTCACGATTAATGACTTCTGCATCTCCAAATACTAGCCCATCACCTAACCAGGCAAATAGAATATCAAGGAGCAACAGCATCAGGTTTGTGTTACAATTGTTTTGTGATATATTATATAAAAAAAATTAATTATTTATTAATATTAATTTTTAATACATTACCTATGGCTAAATGAATAATTTTGGGGAAATTTAATGCTGTCAATTTATTTGCAGCTACCTAAGAGATCGGACATTTCCAAGGTAGGCAAATAGCCAAAAAATTGCACTTTCAATATTGAATATTTTTACACGGTTGTTGCTTTTCAGTTTTTCACTTCTGAGGAATATTATTTTAGCTTATTACAATCACTAATAAATTATAAATTATATATTTTATTTATTTTTGAACAATTCATTATTTAAATTATTCTTTTAGATCAACAAAGTCAGAAAAACTATATCCGTCTATGTTGCAACGTTCAGATGATCCAGATTCATACTACAGTATACCTTATGCATCTTCTAATCGGTCTGAACATCGTACTTATCCCCATGCCTCACAACCAACTAGCCCAACACCAGTTAGTCGCTATAATTATCAATCTCCTCAACCGAACCATAGATCAGTGATTTCATCACCATATGCTGCTTCTATAATGAGTAAAATCAATACAAAAGATGATGATGGTAAGTGTATATATAAATAAATGTTTGAGCTTTAAAGAAATCTATATGCTTGTATTTATTTTTCAGCACACGGATCAGCTTTGAGTCTGATATCAACGGGATCATCATCTTTGTACAGTGGAATGGGAGCAGATGAAAAGCATGCACAAGAAGTTAGGCGTTTGAGAAGAGATTTAAGTGAAGCGCAAGATAAAGTTCATACATTGACGAGTCAATTATCAACAAATGTAAGTAATAAGTTTATTTTTTTATGCCTAGTTTTTGATATTTTTTACAATGTATAGAATATAGTTTTTCATACAAATATTAATAGTAAAACAATAGAAAATATGATTTTGGTCAATATGCTGTCAACCATAAACACTGTTTATTTTTTTATTTTTTATTGAACTTAAGCCCGGCGACTAAGGCCATTAGCTGTTGTAGGGGTTATGAACTGTGGTAGGGGTAAGGTTGGTACGGTAGGTTGATTTTACGATTGTTACGGTAGGTAGAAAACTCGTGTATGTGTGGCAAGGTTTTTAACTACTATGAACCCGGGTGGTTACCCATCCGGGAGCTAGTAGCTGTGGCCGTTACTTACTCTCAGTCGCATTCCGCGACTGGTAGCAACCAACGCGCCACGTCAAGCCACAAACACTGTTTATGTTAATATGCTAAAGGACATATTATTATATTTATATTTCACATTTAATTTAACACAAAATATATTCCAATATATATTTGAGAATACTATTTTAGTTTATCTTAGTTATATTCAAACTTGAGCCAGTGCTTGAAATAATTTTTTAGAACTTTAACTGTATACACCATTTTAGATTCTGAGCAATGAATATATTGATTTTACAATGATGTGGTTTTTTTTTTGTGTGTGACATCATTTGGGGCATCAAAACTGCTTTGATTTTCTTCAGTATTCTTGTTTGATGGAAAAGTGAATCTAGTTTGCGCATTTGGGAGGTCAAAATTCCCAATAGTTTTAAAAAGCGCCAGGAAAAACAACATAAAAATTAAGGAATAACGGGAATTTTTACATAAAATCGGTTTTGTTTTTTGGTGTAAACTAAAACAAATTACTGTATATACATGCCATTTTCACTGGTTGTTTATATTAGCATTTTCTATACACGATAAAATATTTTGATTTGTTTTAAACTGATTACGGACATTTTTAGTTTTTTTTTTCTATGTCTGTCAATAAAATTGTATTTGTTGGGTCAAAACATATAGTAAACTGTAAAAATTTAATATTATTGATATATTGTTACTACAGCAGTTGAAAAATATTAAAAATACAGACATAAATTTTTTTTACAAGCATTTAAATTTTCGAATTTTGACAAATTTAAAAATTATTTTGTAGTTAAAAATGTATAAAATGTTCAACTTTTACAACTAAGGATTGAAAATTTAAAACAAAGTTCAACGTAAATAGATTATCTATAAATTACTTTATTCGCAATTATATCATCAAATATACTTAGTAATATCAAAGACCGACTGACTGTCTTCGCTCAGAATCGTTTTTCTTGTACAATGATAATTTATCATTGAATTCAAATTTAAACACAATCCATTACACCCAGACAGCATTTTGAAATTATAATATTATAATCACAAATAATATTATAATGCTATAATAATATTTTTAGTCAAACATTTGCTGTCTGGGCAGTGACTCAATTGTAACCTACTGTACAGCAGAGCAACACCCACTTCCCCACTTTTATATCTCCTATTTACTTTATTTCGCGTTTGCAATTTATCTAACCATAGTAATGAATATAATAAAAAATTGCATAAAGTTTCAGGGGTTAAGGATGGGTAATGTAAAATATTCATAATAATATATACAAATAAAATAAAATAAAATAGAAGTTTATAATTGTATTCGAAATATTTCACAGAAACACAACAAACATGAAGTATTTATAATAATAGTTTTGTTAAAAGGGTTTTAAACTGCTTTTAAATTCTTCAACATTATCAATATACATACAATTTTCATTTTCTTCCAAACACATTTTTTTAGGTGGACTTTCATCGTTCAAATTGTCTGTATTACTATGACCAATAATTTCAACACTGAATGCACGACCATTTAAAAACCCTTGTTTTAGATTTTTAACATCATCATATGTCATATTCTTCAGTGCTTCTATTTCTAATTCTAATCTATTAAATTTGAAACGTCCTTCCAAAATTTCATTTATATTTCTGTTAAATTCTTGTCCTAAACAATCATCGGGTGCTTCTTTTAATGCAATTAATGCATCTTTAACTTTATCAACTTCATCTGGATCGTTAAAGTTTTCCCAAAACTGTTTCAAAAATTCGTCCATTCTGTTAAATACATGTTGTGTTTCAAATTTATCTTTTTGATGTGCCACCTTAAAATAAAATCCATAATGGTGGTAAGTAGCTGTTACATTTAGTTGTACATCATAGCCTAGACATTGTTTCGTTCGTAATTCATCAAATGCTGATTCTTCCATCATTGACTGTAACACATGATACTTTACAGAATCTTTGATTTCATTTTTATCAAACTGATAATATTTATAAGCCATCGAGTTGTTATCTTTTGGATTATAGTTTGCCATTTTCACTCTAAAATCACCTTGATTGAGCCGCTTTATCAACACAGTTGGAAAACATTCTTTGGGTAAAGGCTGGTAATTTAACATACTTACAACTTTTTTTGAAACATCAATAGCTTGAGCCTGACTTATATTTCCTTGTATTAATGACCTACAATATAAATTGTTGAGTTGTTCATAAAATGTAAGAATTTGTTTGTATTCCAATGTTTCTAAATATTTTAGCCTTTTATCTAAGTACCAATCAGGGTCTTGTATCAAACTATTTTTTAAATCAGATGGAACATAATCTAAATCATATTGATTATTTTTAAGTCTATTTATAGCTTTAGACTTTATCATGGTAAATATTTCCTCAGTCATCAAGCTTGCATAGTTGTTTAAACAATTTATTACGATGTCTATAAGTAAGGGAAGTTTCTCGTTAAAACCATTAAACGCCAATTCAAAGCCAGTTATAAATACTCTAATACTGTAATTGAGTTGAGCCATTACTGCTGGATATGTTTCTTCATTTAATAAAAACACAATAGAATCAAAAAACAAATCCATACACATATAGTTATCCAATGATTTTGATGGTAGCTGAGTAATAAAATAAAACATGATATAGCTTTTGGGTAGTTTAAAATGGTTATCTTGTTTGTACCACAATTCAATATGATCATTTTCAAATATTTTTTCTGGATATTTGGTGTCTGTATTTTGGGATAAAATTGAAAAGTCTTTGGTTAAATATTGATTATCACTGTGAATTTTAAAACACGAGTGAGGTGTAATAGATGACAGTTTACTTTCTAATTCTTCTGTTAAACTTTCAGCTAAATATTTTGTTCCAAAGATTGGGTCCTTTATAAATACATCTGAGTTATCAAATTCTTTAGCCAGTATAAAAATTGCAACACGGTCTACTGTTAGTAAGTTTAAAAACTTTCCAATAGTTTCTGGTGAATATTCATAAAGTAATGCCGGACCACATATATAATCTTCTTCATCATACCACAACATGTTTTGAGAAAGTTCTTTTACATGATTTATTGCTGTTTTATTTTCAGCAAAATTAAAGTCATTTTCTGCCAAAATTTGAATTTGATTAAAAATGTCTTCAGATATTCCTTTTTCTTTGATTAATTTCAAATAACTAAAAGTCAGTTCAATAATTTCATTAACATTTTGTAAACCTAAATCTGTCAGTTCAATGGTTATGGAAAATAAACTATAAATACTATTACTATAAAAGTCGTCTTCAACTCCAGCTTCTAGTTCCATTGCATAGTTTAACTTTCTCAAATAATTAATCAGTGTTCCTTTACCCTCATGACCTACTATCCACGCAATGTATTCTAATGGTTTAATTTTATAAAGCTCAATAATTGGTGGTAAATACCAAGTAAATATTATATTTTTAGTAGAACTTACTGATATAATTTTGAAGATTTTGTGAAAAAGGTCTGGACAGAATGGATCTTGACTAATTTTAAATACCGGTGGTGGGAGGTTATCTGTTGGTACTTCACTAAACAAATTATCAATCCACTCAACCATATCATGTGTTGATTGTTTACTTTGAACCGCCAGAGTCATGCGGCTGGCTGAGTAATGATTTTTCCAAAAATCCACGACCATTTCACTCAAATTTTCATGATTTAGACTATCCAAATTTCCCCAAAAAAATTGTCCAGCCGGATTTTCTTTATCAGCACATATTGATATTAATCTAATACAAAATTTAAAAATTATAAATTGTGTTTAGTTAAATTATTTATTATTATTGTACAAACCTCTGTATACGACTATCATCATCTGAAATAGCCATTTGAAATTCTGAATCTACAACTTGCTTTTCTTTATCTATAGATTCTTTTGCTAATTTAGGTGCTTGAAACATACTAGCAAAAATATCTGATGCTTCTTCAGAATATTCCATGGGCACTTCAAAATGGTAATTTGTGTATTCGCATCCAGTTTCAGCATTTGAATAGCCGGCTTTTCGATACAAAAATCGATCGAAATGATTATCTGCTGGGTAACGTTTACTCCCCATTGATACCATGTGTTCCAATAAATGTGCCAGTCCTTGTGCATCAACAGGATCGCTAAAACTGCCATTATGAACACACAAGGACATTGCAAATGAGTCACTAGTTTCTTTTTGTGTTTCTTCTTCATCACTTGAATAGGACTCGTCAGTCAATGAATCATCATTTTCATCTGTACTAGTAACAGACATTCTAGCTGTGAGCTCAGGCTTGATATTTGTAGAAGTTTTACATCCATTATCTGGCTGACTGATTAACATGCATTTCATACCATTTTTTAATTTATGCAACAAATAATCTTTTTTATTACTTAAACCTTTGCGTATAATCTTCTCTACATTAGCCATGATACTTACTCTATATTGTTTAATAAATAAAATATATTTTGTTTGACTAGGTAACAGAAGAATAGTAGAATAAAAAAAAAACTGAGATACTAATAATAAATTCACTCAGTTCACTCAGATATTTCTTTACTTATGTAGTAGATACAGTAATTTATTTATTAAAACATTATTCTAAAACTAAAAAAATAAGTATGTGATTTTGTTAAATCTAGTTTAAAAGTTTAAACCACGGACTAAGATATAAGAAAAAATAAATCTGATAAGAAATCAATAGTTTGATTTGCGGGCTTGCGACTCGAGGCTGAGCCAGTGTAGCCTCAATAAACTATTACAGTGGTACCAACATTCTTTAAATTCTTGATTAAGATTATCAGCTATAATCTCTTATCACGGGACCCAACTGTCCCCATCCCATACAGCACGAACTAAGATATATCTAAGATATAATATTTAAATATAATTAAGTATATCTTAGTTCGTGATCTACAGTCTACACTCTACAACAGTCAACAGCTACTTTTTTTGATAGAGATCATATACTTTTCGTTTGATGAGGAGCCATACAAATACTATTATAATAATTGTCGACAGTGGTCATTAGGATTTATTAGAGCCTAGGGGGCTACTTAATGTATACCTAATAATAAATTCTGACAAATGTCTATCGATTTTTAAATCGTCTGCATAGGGTCTGAAGATCAATAATATTGAACATTAATTAAACATTAAACATAAAGAAATGTCTTCAACTGTTGTGGAATACAAAGTCCCCTTAAATAATTCCTAGAAAGTACTTACACTTATGGACATTAGTGCACTACAAATAAACAATCATGAAAACGTATTACAAAAATTTCTATACCTATACGTTTTATCTCAGATACCTAAGGTCATTATCGACATTTTATCTTCGCCACGTTTTGGATATTTCTGGTATTTATTTAAATCAATGGAATATTGTAACACTTTAATATCTGTAGACTGAAATTCCTTTTACTTTTTCCCATCACAGAAATTAATCAATTTAAGCAAATATCGTATTCGAAATTATGTGTAGGTTTTTAAATCAAAAAAACAACGACCATGTCACGACATTATTACAAAAACTAAAGTAAATAATAATTAAACTATTATGCAAATAACAATAATAGTAGGTATAATATGATATATTGATATTTTATTTTTTGCAAAATAATTAATGATTTTTCTGCTAATATCCCCATTATACTAAAGTGCAATAGTATTTTGCATATTTTATGGAAAACAACAAGATAGGTGCAAGCAAATATATAGAATTTTATGATTTTTCACCTTTATATTATAGTCCATATTGATTTTTGATATTATATTATTTTATTATATTAAAGTAATTTTAACCTATTTTAAAATACAATATTTCATACCGCTTGTTTTTCCACCGGCATCTTTTATATTATTATTTACTTTATTTTATTCGTCAACATAAAAGTATATAGAACGTAACCAGTGGTGGGTTAAACATTTTTTTTAGCAAAGCACTTACTCGTCGTTGCCGTAACCCATGTACCTTAGTTTTGGAGTTCGCTCGGAAATCCTTCCGCTACAATATTCACTAAAGTAAAAAAGGTATACTTTATTCTTAGTACTCAGAATATTTTATATATTTATGGTCCACTATAGTTACTATCTTTTTAATTTTTAAAACCCATCTCTCGTACATCGTATTTAATAGTATACGCTATATGAAATATGTATAGGTACCTACGCGCTATAACTTATATTAGGTATAGTAATAAATATTAGTAGGTATAATCTAATATTAATGTTTGTAAACTCAACAACCGCAACAGATGTGTTGCTTACAATGGTTCTCTATACATAGACTATTATTGTAGCTACTATAAGTTACGTTAAAATATATTTTACTGCGAATTACGATAATTTATTGAAAAATGTATGAAATATGAGTTTGATTAAACATCATTAATATATTATAATAATATTAACAAAATTATTACTGTGCATATATTATTATACTTGCCCATCCCTTTTCTCGACATGTATATCTTTGTGATAGGGTGTAGGATATATTTGTTAAAGGGCGTATTAAAATAATGGATATGATGTGCGTCACAGGTATTTAGCAACACATATTCGATCACACGCGATATACCAAAAGGCAAAAGGGGAATAATTTTATTAGGGTACCTATATCTTCTCGGTTGCTGGGTGTGGTTTCCGTTTCTACGTCGTTATTTTTTATTTTTTTTTGTTAAAAAAACCTTTTCAGAGTTGAAAATCAAACATGCCTTTTGTGGGTGTCCCGTTCTTAAAATTTTGTTCTATTCCGAATACTGCGCAGATTTCGTTATCATGTACCCGGACCACGATCACAATAATTATTAATATTTCATAATATTATTATGATTTATGATGTTTTTCTATATATATGTACAATCAAGACCAAAATCGTTATTATATATCTATAGACCATCGGAATATTATGTCTACGGGACATAATGCGATAATTATTATCATCAACTAGTAACCAGCGTATAATAATAACTAATAAGTCTGTCCATATTTATATAATGACTCCAAATAATGTCACAATTGATTCGTCGCCGATGTATTATACACCGGGCGTAGGGTGGTATCGTTGTCGTATTCCATATAATATCGTATTGTCATTTGTCTGGTTCGTTTAGACCGTACATATAATAATATTATTTGTATAGTCTGCTCCGGTGGCACTATTAAATTCCAATTAAAATCACACTACAAAAAATTGGAAACCGTAAAAATATTATTTGAAACGCGCATTATTATATTATATTATACTTGAGCCGTAAACGACGTGAACGTTCCATATTATTATTACGAAACGTTCGGTAAGAGGAAAAAAATGTACATTATTACACGTCGTACATAACTGTACTAACTGCACTGCGTATTCGTCCATTGTCGCAACGGTAACCGATGGTGTCCGTCAATCAAAGCCAATTTACTATATAGTTCCGTCGTCCCTCGTGCCCACTCGTCGCCGCGCCCGTGTGCTTACTTCACCATCATGCAATGATGATCTGTATAGCGATGACGATTTTTTTTTTTTTCACTCCAATATTGGCATACTACAATAATAATAATATGTATATGCTATAGACAAGACGTGTTTTGTGCTATAGCGGAAAAGAAATAATAAAATGACAAAATCAAATCGGCGACCGTCTATTATTATTGTTATTATTATTGCTGTAGTGTGTCACTGTCTATATTATTGCTGCACTATTCCGCACTGCGGTACTATACGACTGCGGGTCTCTGATAATAATGTAATAATATTATACAGTCGTCGAAACTCGAACGATTCCCAGTTTGAGACCTTATAACCCTAACCCCATCTAATAAATATATTATATTGTACAGAGAGGTGTGTAGGGAAGATATCGAGTGTTATTTATACTAAACTTAGACGTAAACGCCTCGTCAGGTTTTTGCGATACACCGTGTGTATTGTGCGCTTGTGTAGTGTGGATATAACTAATAAGAATAAAATATATAAAATAAACGGCAAATAATAATGACCGATACCTCGCGTATATTACATTAAGAATATTGTATATGATATAAGACGTATTAAATAGACAATAGTAAATGGGCAATTACCGTACACTCGTGCCGGTGTGTATGCATTTCAAACGGCGATGCGTTTTATGAACAACACACGACTCTTTACATAAGATACTGTGTATTATATTATTATTATTATTATATACCTCCTAATAACGGGAATGGAAACGATAATTAAAGACAATTTAAAAACAACGTACATGCGTCATATACGCGCTGTTTTGTGTGTAATTAATGCGGTTATATATTACTATTATCCTCTGCAGCTAGACCGCTGCTGATCGGATTCAATTACGCACTATACTGCTACGTGCATTTAAAATATATTATAATAGGTACTTATCTCGGGGTTTTATGGGCAAAATGCAAATTATATAGTCGTGAACTAATTATTATTGCTGTATAACGCGTTAAAAGAGGAATAATTATCCATGTATCTATAATCTAAATATATTATATATTATGTTATATGTATATCCATATAACATCATATTATATACTTTCGTTATTTTTTTACTACTATTTATATAATATTTAGTTACTAATTGTTAGTAGTATAGTTACCTACTAAGTTATACCTATATAAAAGTATAGACCTATATACAAACACACTTATTCGATAACTACGTCGAACCTTTTTTCGTGCAGTACGGCCAGAGGTGAGGAGTCCAATTATAATATATAAAGTAATTATTTATTACTCACTTATTATTTTTTACTATGCTGCTATATTTGAAATTGGCCCCAATTCGCAACGGCCCAGGTGGCAACTTCCACGTCGCCACCCTTGCCAGAACGTCAGGAATCATGATATACAATAAAAAATTATTGATTTATTATTATCAGTCCAAGATTTTCTAATTAATCTTGATTTGTTAACCTTTACATAGACTTTATTTTACTATAAATTCACTTATATAATTTATCCTACTGTTCCTATTTTTATAAGATTGTAAAAAATACTCAAAAAACAAAGTGCGTACTATGTTTTATACAGTTATATATATATACCGTATACGTTTTACAGTATGCAGATACCCATTACTAATAAGTAATAAGCAATCGAAAACAATTTATTCAAATTGTTTTTTTATTTTCAAGTCAATCCTGATTATTTATTTATTTATTTATGTATTAAACATAAAATACATCGAATATGATATTTTTTTCTCAAGCAGATACGATATTATACAATAAACAGGTTGGATTAACCTATAGCTACTATTTAAATTCGTTGATTATTAATTATACTGTTCTATACTTGAATACTCCTATGATATATCATATATACCTAACCGTAAAAGCAGATTGCCTTAACTTTTTAGATAGCTATATATGTTAGCCAGATATCTAAAATTATTATGTTATTTACTCTAGTAGAGCATCACTATCGATATATAAAAATGTAGATTAATGTTCAAATTTTCCCCTCGAGGCATAAACCTTATAATTACGCAAATACGTTTTTATCTAATTAGACTTGTTTTGGCTCATGATGGACAGACCGTGAAGGTTCAAACGTTATTTATTAACTCACCAGATATAGCCAGGTGTTTATATAATAATATGAACGTTTTTTATGCATGTGTGTATAGTATAATGAAGCTATTATTTTTTCCCCCCATGTATAATATTGTAGTATGGTGCTAGTGGATAGTGTTGATGGAATATTCGACTTCTGTTCTAAACTCAATCTTAGGAGAAAAACGTGACTGACATAATATTACACTTAAATTGTTATATACCTATACGCGGTACTACTAATTTCTTATTGTCTTACGTTTAGTTTTTGGTCTCTTTGAGTCGAACACATCGTTTTGAGATTTGAGGTTGTTAACACATCGATATTACTTATGCTATATTATATTATATATGTTATGCAGGTATTCCCGAGATAATTGGATAGACTTCTTCTTTTTTTTTATTAAGGAAGTTGTTCACTACAAACAATGGTTTAACCAAGTTTGGAATTAATTAAGACGATTGAATTATAATATTTAGAAAACAGTAGGTAGATAATACAGTATAACCACCGCTGTTGTTCTATCCGTCAACGTTGAGATACGCTTGAAAAATGAGCATTTATTTCACAGTTATTTCCTTCCTCTATACCAACGATTTGGCGCAAATACAGTTTATAATGTATAAATCACTATTTTTAGAAATAAAACGAGTGAAATGTGAATTAGTTACTTAAACGATAACAATTTCAAGTGAATTAATTTTCTATCTAATGATTTAAATAAATATATTTTCTGGCCTACTGTGGTGTCGTCGTGAAACGAAAACCCTGCACAGCAGTACGAATTTTTTCGTACAATTATTTAGAAATTTTTCGTTTCGCCGTTTATACGAAAATTATGATGTGACAAAAATGAAATAAATAAATAATAGATATAGTAATATTATAATATATCTCCCTTATGAAGTTTATTTTTGTATAACAAATACTATGACATACCTACAATTTACAAAGTTATAGGTGACTCTGTCGGTTGTGATCACCCCGTCACAGAAGTATAGAATAGATTAAATCTCATCATCAAGATTATGGCTACTCCACTGTCAGAATACGCATTACGATTACGTCATATAATGTCTTGATTAGAACGCCGAGAACGCTTAATTTAAAAACAAATCGAACAATAAATTAATCCAAACGTCTACGTCTGCCCCGGGAAACGATTGGTCTGATGCGAATACAGGGTTCAGAAAGCGTTCAAAAAAACAATACATTAATTATTATTATTAATTATCGTTCTGTCCTACCTGATGGGTACCAGCTATGCGTCGAGTTGTATGTGTGCTTGAATTATCGGCCGGCAGGTTTTCTAGTTTCTCCTTTGAAATAAAACCCGTACGCTTTTCGAATTACATTCGAGTCGTCATTATTAATTATTACTATATTGTATCAAAGTAATTTGGTTTGGGCGAATTTTTAATAGTGCCGCTATTATTACACTTTTTTTCAAAACTTCTTGTTCGCGAATTTATTGTACGGATGTGGTCCATCCTCGGGAATCGAGATAGTACGATACGACCATATCCGGGCCGTCCCTTTGAATAACCACATAATATTATTATGTATTACTATACCGCATATAACCGGAGTCCGGGCTCGACGATTAACGAGTTAACGACCCCCCCCCCTCCGGGCCCTTCCCTTGACACACAAACACATCACACGCGCGAGCCAATTGATGAGGCGGCGACGTATTGGTTTACATAATATTATTATTATTATCGTGTGTGTATATTATTATTATAATAATAATGCAGTCATTACCATAGAACGTATTGTCGCGTGTGTTCGCGTCGAATAGACGGTCATTACGGTTTGTTTTCGTTTTTATTTTTTAAACACGTCGACATAACATCATGTAATACATTATAATTATTATCGTGAACTTACTTCTTTCGGACCAGTCTCGGCCTGTCTCACTGTGGCGCGTTCGGTTGGCGATTCCAACTTACTTACAACAGAAATAATAAAAAATAAAAACGCCTGCATTACGTACGTACACTTGCGCACCTGCGTGTTCGACACTTCAAAGTGTTTCTTTGTGTTTTAAATTACTTTTTATCTTGAAAATTTTGTCTCTCCCAACTGGAACAAAAAACGAATCACAAATATAATAAACACATTATTATAACAATATGAGTATATTATTAAATATATTATGAAGAAAAGTGTTCTAATGTACGATAATATGGGTATTTGTGATTAGAAAAAATAATTCACAACAACAACAACGCTGTAGGGTCGGTATTCCCATAATCCCATCCCGTACGGTCGTCGCATTAAGGGTTCCGCGCCGTCCGTCGCCGCGTGTTGTTCGGCAGCGTGCGCGCGCGCGCGCCGCACGGCCGTAGTCGCACGCCGCAGTCGTCGCTTCAGTCCAGTCCGGCCGGCCGGTGCGAGCACGTGTACCGTCCCGCAGTGACATACCGCGAGTCAGTCAGTGATCAGTGCCCGTCGTAACCGTACGTCGAGCCCTATAGCGAGTGGACAGCGATGATGTACCAGCATCGGAACAACCACCATCATCACAACAACACGATCGGGCGTACCGCCGTGGCCGCGGATCCGGCGTCCACCGCGGTGCACGACGGTTTTGCCACTGTCCGCCGGCCGCACCATTACGTCGGCCACAAGCGGCGGCGCGCGGCCGCCGCGGCCGTAGGCTTGCACCTGGAACCGGTCAGTGAGCACGTCGGTGGCGAGCAGCTGCAGTTGTACGCCGGCCTCAGGCCCAAGTCGTGCGCCGGGGCGGCCGCTGCGCTGCCTTCTCTGCCGTCCGACGTGCCCTGGTGGGAAATTGCCACCCGCCGGAGGCCCAAGAGTTGTGCTGACTTTGGAACCGCGTCGTCGGACAACACCGAAAAGGTGAAAATTAATTAATAAAATATGTAACTGATCTAACTTGTTAAAAAAAAATCGAATTCGGAGTACATTTTAGTATTCTTTTTTTATTTTATTTTAAACGATTTTGATTAAAGGCGATAGGCGCGCCGCTCGATTTCCCGCCATATCGGCGCCGGTAGTAGCCATACAGAGAGAGGGCCAAAATTGTCAGAAAGACAGAAAAATATACCATACACTTTAGATCCCATCACAATAGTCACAGATATTGAAATACCTGTCTCTCTCTCTCTCTAAACAATGTCGGCACAATGGCACTTGGTGACCTATAATAGCAGTGAATGGGGGTGGTACCGTGGTGGTGCGTGGTCCATATATTAATATGTGTTTATGGTGGTAGCGCCTTGGAAACCCGAAGGTTCCACAAGGTCAACTATATACCATTGACGATGGTCTGTGCATTTTTGTCACCTCTCACGCACAGGCACGTTCTGGACATTTGGTCGGTCGTCTTCTTAGCGAAATCTCCGGCGGCGATCTGGGTTCTGGTGTACCTACACAAATCATATCATAATAATGGTTTACCTTATACCCCCCGCGGTCAAATCCGGTGACCGAGCCGGTACAGGACACCTGTTGCCGTGGTTATTTTCGATCCTATATTTTACCGGAAATCCGTCCACCACTATATGTGCAACCATTGATTATTAATGCAAGTAATCAATGATGCAACATATTATATGTTAATATAAATACCGAACACGTAAAAAGCGTGAAAATCCAATTTTTATTGTATATAAGGGGCCTTCCGCACACAATGATAAAAAATGTTGTTACGAGTGATGTATATATGACGTGCATTCGTGTAATAGTGTGCATTATTATTATTATTATTATTTTCACGGGTTTATTGTACCTATGATTTAAATTGCTTTTCTTATTTTTTCAAAGCCAATGATTTCGCTATTATGTTTTTGTATTCCATCAATTGTCAGTCCGTCCTCGTTCCAACCACTCTACGCGTGATCGCCGTCATTGTCGGTTGGTATATCGTATGATAATATGCGACTTGTCGTGTCTAGGGTAACATTATTTTGTATGAAAATTTGTTGGCATTCTATCAAAATCGTAATAAAGACAGATACCGACCGCGATAATGTCACTGTAAAATATCGCATTTATAATCGATTTTTATTTTTTATTCATGTATACCTATACTTACATCCTATCTAATAACTAATAAGTAATAACAATTATGTATAATTGCATTAATTATTACTATTTTGTATTTGTATTTATATCTTATATCTACCTCTATATTATTATTATTTATTAATTATTATGAATAATGACGTAAACTACTATTGGCTATATACGCTACGAAATTGTTGTCGTTTCAATCGTCGGAAAGAACCGTTTTTAATCAAATATTCATAATATTGCACATCGAAAGAAATACATTCGCGCGTGCGTTTCGACGTCTGTTTACAAACGTACAATATATTATCATATTGTGTCGAATAAAGGTATTTTTTTTCATCATTAATGATGCCCACGCTATAGGCGTTAATTTATTATTATTAAAAAAATGAACAATTATAATTGTTGTTAGTATCAGGCGTGTACACTAAAAAGTGTGTCGTGTTATCATCGACCAATTCATTAGCTCCTCGACCACTGCGTACAGTAATTATTTGTAGGTCAGTTATTGTGCAAATCTGTCGGATGTTAAACGATTCGAATTTGTGTTATTTTAATTAGTCTTATTATTCTTGTCGAATGTTGTTTGTGTTCGCTTCGATTGGGAAGAATAACTGGCGATTGTATAAACACGTCGTCCGAGTAATATATAAATTGATGCTGTCTGAATAAGATACTTCGCACGTGCAGCGAGCGGTACTACTATACACGTCAATAACAATATTTGGATCGGTGAAAATGATTTATCATTCGCGTATTATAATAATATCTATTATTATTCATACGTATTATTATTTATTCACTACAATTTATAACGGCCGGACGTCAGGTGTTATAATAAAAAGGACTTGGACCATTATTGTTATCTATCGATTATCAGTTATATTTTCTATACGCGTTTTATAGATATAAAAACGTATGACTATTGTTGCGATTCACGGACGCATTCTACTCATACCCGAGCCGACTATTTTTTACTAGACTTTAAAACGATCATTATCACAATAATATTCTAAATCAGTTCTGAGTGTGGTTATAATAAAATTTAGACACATCGATAACTATTTATTTTTATTCCATGTGACGCGTGTAAAATGTTTTAAAATGTAAAAATGGTAAACGTAAAATGTAGGAAGTAAGAACCTTGTGAGAGTTTATATAATTAAGATAACACTCAAAACTTAAATTAAAATTAAAATTTCAACATTATATTATTATTAACCACAATTATTTTGTCGTATTTAAAAAAAAAACCAAATCAAACATTTTATTAGACTTAGCCATTTTGGTGTACCAAAAATTTTAGCATTATTCAGAATAAATTGTACTTTTGACTTATGAGTTCCGACGATGACTCGATCGAATCAGTAAATATTATCAGGTGTTATTTTTTACAGTAACATGATACAACATGTATGTATTTAATCAGTGGCAGCTACCTTTATATTTCTATAAGTTTATATCAGCATACATTCAAACGCTCCAAATTATTTATTTTTAGACTTGAATAGCATCAAATTTTGATTTTAAATAGTATAATATGTACTTTGTACCCTACCCTGAGATTATAATGCATTTATTATTATTTGGTTAATTTTTTTAAATCGTTTATTATGTTATCGCCTGATACGTTCGGGTTCACCCTGTATATAGGAGTGGTCTCTGTATGTATATGTATAGAACCATTTCGAAATACATATACTTACCATGAATGTGAATAAACATGAACGGTACGAAATAAATAAAATTAACAACGTTTGTTTGAAGAGTTGTACATAATATATATGTAGGGAACTGTATTTTACATTTTATTAGTAGTGTCGCATCAGTCGCAGTGTCGCATTGGAAATCGTAAAAGGTTTATCATTTTTCATTAATTATTCTGAACTTGAAAAAAGCACGAAAAGAGCACCAATTATGATTTAATTTACTCCAGTCACACATAAGTGTGTACATTATACCTGAAATTATTATTGTTATTATATATATTGTAAAATAATATATATATTATTGCATATATTATGAGGTATTGGGTGTTGGGAAAAAATTAACATTTATGTGAAGTTGAATGATGAAAGTGTGGCAAATTAACATTTTTGGTTTTTAAAAATCTTCAATGTTGTATTCAAACTTCAAAGGTATCACTTTGCTACATATAAGACAGTGTCGTCTAATGACAATCGATTTTCTTGATTATTCAGTTTTAGTTTTTACCTTCAATACTACACAATAATATAGTACAAGACACGTATGCCACGGACGGTAAATTTTGTATTCCGCGACGAATCGCTGCTTTTGTGTGACGTATAGAAATCAAAATAATTAATTATCAATGAAGTAAAAAATCATTCTATCGTGTACTGTGTGTAGTGTATAATGATATGTCAATATGTATATATTATAATATGCAAGCAATAAACCAAGAACTAAATCAAATATGACACTTGATCTGTTCTACAACATTAATAACATTATCGTAGTCTGAAATTAATCGGTTATATTTTATATAATGTATTAATATATTATTGCCTTCAAATTTGAAACAGCGTGATTTTTATGGTTGTAAATTAACAACTGCTAATAACGTTTTCAATATCAATTTCTGATACACTAATCAAATTTTATAATTATTAGTTACTCGTTAAAAATTAAAAAATTATCTAAATCGAAACAGTGACTAATCCGAATATATCACAGATATATAAAACTATAAATCTGTCTAATTTTAATATAATATAATATTATTATGTATGTATACTATATATGTGTATCGTACACTTTCGTAAATATAACAATGAATTTGTTTTTTGTGAATAATAATAAATTACAAACTTAAAAATATTTACAAGTCTATTTCTATAAAAAAGTTGGACGAAACGTTTTACTTATTAATATTGACCAATGGCCATTAAAAGCTCAGCATCGATCTTATATGTACCGTGTCTATACCAACCAAATAGATACCCATTTAGTATTTCTTTGTTTAATTGTTTGTTATCTGTATTGATCGTATACGGGCAAAAACTATTCGATAACAATGGAACGACTTTTTAATAGTTATCACTTATTATATACCTATCACTTATTAACCTACCATATCTACGTTGACGGGAGTTAAATAATATACTGCTATTATTATATATTTTGTTCTGGGCCCGTTTGATATGATTGATTGTTATTAAACTATATACTACCATAACTTGTCCGTATTTCCGCGTTAGTTTTTTTTTTAATTTGTACACCGCTATTTTATGTATTATTTTGTAGACAGTACAGTGATTATACTTCGTATAATATATATATATAATTAAATATGTATTATACAATTTTAAATTATCGTATTTCCATCGCGAACTTATCGACAAAAACAATGTCTTATATGATTCCTTGTGTGATTTAATTAAATTCCAACGTGCATACATAATATATTGGTAAGTACTGCGTGTTATGTTTCCGATAAAATCTAATTTCGTTTATTTTATACACCTATAGTCTATACTATAATAATAACATTATACGTCATTAATGCCGTACGATAATAATGGTCTATCACACAACAACAATGGTATCGTAAAACGAAATCTTTTACATTTTATTTTTAAGTTTTTTTTCGAAAGACGTCATGTCAAAGCACGCGTTATACAAATTAAGTACATAATACGCACAGCTCCTCTACTTCATATATATATATATATAATAAAAATATAATTCAATATCGTACACGATCGATAAGAAGAAAGACCAACGAAATATTATAACATATACAACAGACATCGTCGTGGTGGCCGTAGCGGTCTTAACAGAACATATAATATAATATATAATATGGAGTATTGTGCGAGTCGTGCGTATATAAGTTTATTATAAAAAAAAACCCGCGTTATATAAAATATCGTTTTGAAATCGTATTTGTTATACATAACATTATAATATAGTACATGACGTGTATTATTATTGTTACGTATCGTCGTCGTTCTGAATAATTTTAATTAAAATTGTTTGTAATTACAACTTTTTTTCCATCACGCCTGACGTATGCTTTTCGGGGCGACGCGGTACGTCATTACAATATTACAAATATTGCTACTAAACACGTCGTCTTCTTACATAATATTAATATTATAATAATATTTTATTATGTATATGGTTTATTACCCGGTCGGCGGGTGTCCGTGTCCGTTGCGCGTTCCACATCGGTGAAAATAACTATGGAGATAACGATTTTGATCGCGAGAAAATTGACGGCGGCACGGGGAGAGAAAGTGCTGGAAAATTAGAAAGCCGTAGCTAAAAATTAATGAATCGGACACACGAAAACGTCGCACATATCGCATCAAAAAAAAATGTTTTCACCCGCGCGTCCCTGCGTTTATTATTATTATTTTTGTAGATTTCCACCTTCTTTATTACTTTCCCTGTTTCGAAAGAAAAATTGCATCGTATAAATCAACTAGCCCTTTTCGTTCGTTTTGATCGATCGTACACGTGATAACTGATAAGGATAATGTAATTTGTTAATACATACTTACCTGTAGTAACATATTTTACTATCATCACCTATGTATTATGTATATTTTGGCGTATAAAGTAAGTATACGTTGAATCCGTAGCAGCAGCGGCTCGCGTGTGGCGTGTGCCTAAAACAGTTAAAACAGGAAATTGGCCGTACGGGAATGCGTAATGAATGATAATAATAAAAAATAATAATAGTAAAAGGCAGTCGTGGGCAGCTGAAAAATAGAGGATTCACTCCGCGGTCGGACGAAGACACGCGATATCATGACATTCAGTCGGATCAACTATAATATATAACAATAATTTATAGCCTTTTATAGGTACTTATTATTGTTTAATGTCTATGCTGTTGCAGTATAGTGGTTTTATAATATAGTGATCAATAGTCATCGTCATTCGTCATCATAATATTATTATTATTATTATTGATACTTGTTGGCGTCGTGTCTACATTAAACGGCAAAAGTAAATACTAGAGGACGCTACAAAATATATAATATTAATTCCGAGCACGATTATCTTCTCCGAGTTATTGACGTTATTATATAGATGTTATTAGTGCCGCCGTCGTTGGTTTGAATAGTTTCTGTTTTTCTTTCCTGACGTAATGAACGATATTATGTTATTATTTGTTGTGCAAGTGAAATTATGCATCCGAACAGGAACTAAGGAACGGTTAGAACTTGGTTCACCGAACGTGACCAACTATAATAATTCGGATATTTTTTATGTGATTATAAGACTGGGGTGGTAATTTCATCGATCGACTCCCGTTTTTGGTAACCGTCTTTCAGCTTGAAAGTTAAATCCAGCCCGGTAGTTAATTCCAGCCCAGCTGACGGTCGTATGGTATCGTATCCAGCCGGGTTTTTTCCAAGAAAACCGAGAACAACACTGCATATACGGAGCCGTCAATTATAACGGTGTGATTCTCGCAAATCAAACATTATAACCTATGCAACATAATATTATAACAGGTCATAATATCATGCTGACATGCCATTTTCACGTGACAAAGAGATGAAAGAAGTGAAGTTATGTCTGAAATTCTTACTCTGAATACTAGGGATGCGCGTGTGTTCTAAAATATGTTCTAATTGGTCGGAGGATCAAAGAGCACCACGCGGCTATTGCCATTTATTTTTCTGTACTTCTGCGCTATTACCGACTGGCGACAACACATTTTTAATTGAATTCAAGTCAATGACGATTCTGCTTGGAGAACAAATGCCCAACAATATCCCTGACACATATTATGGTGACAATTTAGCGTACACTACATGTTAAGTTATTGAGAGGTACACATTTATTTAAGTTAGGTTTAGTTTATGGCGATCACCGCGATCGCTTATAATATGAAGTTAATTGTTTAGCTTGTGTATATATGTGAAATAGTACGGTAAACCGTTTTTTTATATAGTCTACTAAAATAAATCAACATAGAAAATGTATAATCTGTAAAATTAAAAAGAACTCCTAAATTCGGTGTGAGATTACTCTAAAAACTGGATGCCGTGATGGGGTCGATCGGCGTCTTTTGACACTGGTTTTCTGCTCCAGTTGATTGTGTTAGATTATATATTTTATACCTACCTATGTATATATTTTTAATTGTTTGGGAGGTCGCGTGGCAAATTTCGTTTTAAGCGACGACGAGGACTGTCCCGGAAGGAAATGGGAGAAATATTAGATATTAAGGGTTGTGGGTGATTTATAGTATTAGAGTGGAATTTTTTATAATGTTTTTAGCACAAATATAATTTAATGACAAATAAAGGGACCCCATTGATTGGTGTGGGAATACCACTGCGGATGATGGATGGTGTATGTTTATAATCTAATATATAAAAATAAGTCCGGTTTTCCTCCCTGACGCTATAACTCCAGAACGCACCAACCGATTTCCATGGTTTTGCATTCGTTTGAAAGGTCTTGGGCTACGTGAGGTTTATAGCAAAGAAAATTCTTGAAAATTCAGGAAAAATTCAACAGAAAAGTGTTGAAATCGTTTTTCACATACAGCGCCATCTATTATAAGAATTATGCTTGGTTAAGTCAACGAGCAATTCTTGCAGCAACGAATAATGATGTCCACGCACTGAATTTCACCATTCAATCAAAAATTGCTGGCGATTTGGTGACATACAAATCCGTTGATTCAATAACAAATCCCGATGATGTAGTAAATTATCCAACGGAGTTTTTGAACTCTCTGGAGATACCAGGATTTCCACCACATAACTTGCAACTGAAAGTTGGTACAGTTATTTTGATACTGCGTAATTTGAATCCACCGCGACTTTGCAACGGTACTCGTCTTTCGGTAAAGAGACTTATGCCGAATTTAATTGAGGCAACCATTATTAACGGAAAGTACGCAGGTGAAAATGTATGTATTCCTCGAATACCAATGATCCGACTGATCTTCCGTTTGACTTCAAACGATTGCAATTCCCAGTTCGCCTTGCGTTCGCAATGACAATTAATAAGTCGCAAGGCCAATCGCTTAGTGTTTGCGGGATAAATTTGGAAAATCATTGTTTTTCACATGGACAGTTATACGTTGCGTGTTCACGAGTTGGGAAACCATCCGCTTTGTTTGTGTTAACGACAGACAAAAAAACAAAAAATGTGGTTTACCAAAGAGCACTACAATGAAACATTAAATAACACTTCATTTTAGTAGGTAATTGTAATGAATTTATACTGTTGTGAAATGAAATAATATTTTCCTTTTCAAATATATAACAAAAAAAATTACAACGTTACTTAAAACGAATCTGGTGGCGAAACGGAGTTCGACGGGTCTGCTAGTATTATATAATATTATCGTGTACGCATAAAATAATAATAATAATAATACAGCAGAGACGACGTTTTTACTTGTGCGAGAGTAAATTAAACTATTCGCATTTTTATTTTTTCCGCGTATCGCTGCTCGATGTGCGATGGTTGTGTACTTATAGTATTTATCATGCGACGGGTGGGCGAATTAAAAAACAAAAACAGTTGTTGTTGTGCGTCGTGTATGCGTATTTGCGTATTTGCTTTGACTCGTGTATGTCGAAACTCTGTTTTTTGTTTTGTTTTTTTTTTTCCTATCGTATTATATTACATTCGCATAAAATTATTTGTGAAAACGCTTCTCCGCCGGTTAGAAATCTATACCGTTTTATTTCCTCGTGCAGTATTATATAGGTATAGTATAAGTATATTTTCCCGCGTGTTGTAAAACCGTCCTTGCTGATTTTCGTCCGTCACAGGTGTGTGCAATGTTTGTGATGACAGTGTGTGGTGTCGTTCCGATTTGTTTCGGATTCGGAACGATCGACAGCCACTTCTACAACAGTAAACAATAAAAATATTTTTCTATTACTCTACTTGTGCGACGGAATGTTCATTATTATATTTTTGTGCCCGCGTTTCCGCGTAATAAAATGTTAGGACCGTGTCCGATTTACTTACCATTCCACACCTATACACATATTATAAAATATGATATTTACATGTATTTTTGTTTTGTGGGTAACTTTTAGGGATGGGCTTTTAGGCGCCCTATCCAGTCTTTCGGTAAATATTTTTCTAATTCTTGCATGTTAGGTCTGTCAGCGCGATGTTTTAGCTGGTTTTTCTTTATTAATCGACCGACACAACGAATTAATGACGCAATTTGGGGGGTACTTTTAGGGAATTTTTATTGACTATAACATTATGCCATAGGTATTAGAATCAATTTTCATCTAAGGCCTTATTGTTTTCATAATAGTAATAATACATAGGTATACCTATCAGAATAATAATATAGATAATTGTTTATACTAAGATTAATGTTAAGGTGTATAAAATTAAGGCTCATGAATGAAAGGGGTGGATGGAAACCCCCCCCCCCCACTGATAACTTAAGTCGACATAAATCTAGCACCCCATAAATTTAACCCAAATTGCGCCTATTCACTACGTATGATATTATAATAATATCACTCGAGTCTGGATTGAAACGTTTGTGTCCGGAAAGCATGTTCTGCTGTTCTAGGCAAGTTATCTACGCACTACCGCAGCAACTGTGTTTAATATTACTATTATGTGGATTGATGATAAATTTTGTATCTCTTTCGAAATATAGTTTCCTGCGTGGTGTGGTTTGTGTTTGCACTCTTCGATATCGTTGAGACACAAATACACAATTCCCACCAGACTCCAGTGCCTACTACTAAGTATAGTAGGTATTTATATAAATATATTAATAAGAAATGTTATTTGGATATTTTATATTTATATGTTAAAACACGTCATCATCGTCCGTAAGTCCAGAGAGCAGACTAGGTATACTAATATAATATTTATTTGGAATATTATACGGTTATTACATTACAGTTATTAGATATATTAATTATACTAGGAACGGCTGCTGAGACTCACTCTCCATAATAATAATAATAATACACATACCGACCCCACCGACAACATTGCCGCCCCGAGACGGAAATATTTCCACGCTAACGACGACCAAAACAAAATCTAATTACCCATTATGGTATTTGATAAGATATTAGGTATGTAGAACTATATAGAAGTGATGAAAACGTTTTCGTCTTACGATATGTGTATGATTAAAATATTATAAAATATAGCAGTACAGTACCCTCCTTATAGGTATATTATTATTATAAATATTATGTACATATAAATTATTTTATACGTCATGTGTCCAGCCATCGAGAGTAGTGCTTTAAAAATAGAAGCGGTTCAAGTGTTCCGATCCGCGGCGGTGTTCGAGATTTGAAGATAGGTCTGATATTTAGTAATGGACGAGAAGGATCGTTACTATTTTATTAGACATTAGAGAGTACGCTATATCATTACTATAATATTATAATACTCGATGGTAGAGAGAAGTGTAGAACACAGTTGCGCCTAGTGTTTTCGTGCCCGAACCCCGCCGTCCCTCGATACCTATGTATATACCTCGTCATCGTGTACGATAATGTATGTATGTAAAGTACTTGTATTCAACATAAATAGTATAATAATTAAAACGTTAAAAAATAGAAATTTAAAACGGTTATGCGGATGATACACTTGTTTGATTGAACAAAATTATATTATAAATATTTTCGGGTTATAAATAATGATTCCCGACGAGAAAGCCATGTATAATACTACTCGCCTTATTGAAATTGATTGTATAATATTAAAAATGACCGTGTGTGCCACCTAAAGAGTAAAATATACCAAAGACCGGTAAACCCAAATTTAGGATTTAATTATATTATGTTAAGTCAATCAAATCAATTTTCATCAATTCCATAATATTACGATTGTTATTGGCCATTACTTATTTCACATAATATTTACATAATGACCGACAAATAACACAGTCTATCTTTCTGTATAATCTCAAATTATATTGCTCCACTCTGTAATCGCTCTGTGTTTGGTGTACTGTGTAAGTGTGTTACGATATTTGTATGAACAACGTGTACACATAATGTCACAATGCATACTAAATCGAAGTCTTCCAGATGCAATAATTTATTTTATTGACCTAAATCCAAAAAAAATTTACTTCTGCCGGAATTGTTTATTTATTTTATCGTATTGACTGTTGTTCGTTAGCAATGCTTTTTTTTAGATTAAACGTCAGAATAACAATAATCGTAACGTTTATATAATACGAAGTATAGGAGGTTACACCGTTGTGTTTCTGTTCGACGCAGTTACAGACAAAAGTTGTCAACTCAACGTAAACTGTGGTCTGTTCGGTCTGTGTCCAGAGAGTAGTTGTATCGATACTTGAAAATGGAGGTCTTCTAGGGTGTCACGGATGAGTCTGTGTGAATTAAATCAACCGGTAATGAGTAATAACTAATAACTTACTATTTTAACTGGTAATCCGCCAACTGAGGTTGGGTGCGAAGGCGAACGACAATTTATTCGTTTTCCTCGGTTCCTCTTGCTGATGTAGTATTCAATGTGAAATAATGTAATAATATATTACTGTGGTTTTGAGTATTTTCTGACCTGTATATTGTTTTTTGAATTACTCATCCTATAAATTCGACAGCATAAATAATAATAAAAAATAAAATCATCGTCATCGTCAATGTGTAGTATTGTAGTTATAATTCGCGTCGAAACGGAATGCAACTAGAGCGAATAAACATTAAAAACCTATCGATCGTTGTTCTTGGCTAAACGACGATTTCGAATGTAATTGCTGCAATTGTGTATAATAAGTCTAGACGTCTAGTCTAGATGTTACTATATAACGGTGAATGTACAAAAATATTATAGTGTTCAAAATTAAAGTATTATTAATACTGAATAATTTGTGTTTTGAATTCCTGCAATTATTATGATCCAACAAATCTAATAATTATAGATATATTATTTACGTGAGTTATGACTTATATTATTGTTTACATATCATTCTAACTACAGGTATATTCCATCGACCATCTGCGTATATATATATTAGGCGAAAATAAATTACATTACGTACCCACTTGAGACATATTTTACTATCAATAATTGATACATAGTATTATTACTTGCGATATGGCCATAATATGGGTATATTGTTGAACTATGGATGTGTGATAGGTATCCTTTGAAATTGTGTATAATATATTTGATTCAATTTTCGTATTTATAATACGCAGAAGTACCTATTTAAAACGTTACAACCCGTTATATAATATTATGCTCGCCAAACTCGCGTAAATTCGTATTCTCGGTGTATTGACCACATAGGGGTGTGTTATTGTCTCATATCGTGATCGGGGCATTATTATTATTTTAGACTTCTCTAGTTCTCTCTATGAATCATAATTTATTCATAATCATTATTATTTGTTTTTGTTCTATATAGGCGCACGTGGTGTCTGCTTTCGAGCAGTCTTTATCGAACATGACTCAGAGGCTGCAACAATTGACCGCCACGGCTGAGAAAAAGGTAAATTTATATTTTATTATTTTTTATTAATTCCCTCGCAATAAATTTGATCAATGTAAATTTCAAACAATAATATTATTAAAACAAATGTGTTCATTATTAATTAAGTATTATTAATCGTTGGACCGGCTGCTTATTTCTTTGCGTAGGATCACGAGCTGCACGAACTGCGTCAAACGGTCGAGATGTTGAGAAAACAGGGCGCCACTGATTCAGGGGCGATTCATGCGAATGGCGGCGGCAGTAACAACCACCAAAGGCGGCACACGATCAATTCCGTTGTCGATTCTAGCACTGGTATGTGAATTATTACTCGTTCTTTCGGTGATCCGCCCTGCAGACCGCCGAATTATCAGTGTCGTGTAACATCCCTTCTGTGTCATCTTTAGGTAATAACATTTCACGTCAACTGTCGACAGATTCGGTTTCGAGTTTGAATTCCCTGTCGTCGGCGTGCAGCGCGTCCAGTTCGGCACAGCAGTCCGAGGCCGACAAGAAGAAGAAAAGAGGATGGGTACGACCAAAAATATCCGTATGACGACTAGATTTTAATCGATGATATTGTTAAAAGAAAGAAAGAAAAACCTGTACCTACATTTCTATTTTTTTATACACACATATAATATATTTTATATGTGCAATTTTTTCGGGTTTGGTTTTTCTGTTTTGTTTTGACACTGTCCGATTTTGAACTGCGAAAATTAACCCAATGGGTGAATATAATTTGTAGTAACATGTACTTTATATTTTTCAATTGGAAATTGTAGCTGCGCAGCTCGTTTAGCAAGGCGTTCTCGCGATCCAAAAAGAATCGCAGCAACTCGTTGTCAGATGCCGAAGAAGCTCACATCGCCCGTAATCATCAGAGCGCTTTTCTATCTGACATGTCTGCACCATCATCGCCGATGCTCAACACTCCACACTCAAACGGATTGGGATTTAAGAACAGCCATTCCTCAACGACGTGCGTGCTTCAAATTTAAGTTTAGTCAATAATTTTGCTTATTGTGTTTTTTTATCAACATTTCTAGGAGTTTGTACGATTGCGATCGAGCAGAACATGACTCGAGTCCAGAAATGGTGGAGCAACTGAGAAAACAGCTCAGAGAAAAAGATCTCGTTCTTACCGACATTAGATTAGAAGCTTTGAGTTCAGCACATCAACTTGAATCCTTAAAGGACACTGTGATTAAAATGAGGGTATGTTATAATTTTACAAGTGATAACTATTATAGTTCTTAATATTGTTTTTGTCTTTCTCTTACGTGTATTTTTCAATATTGAAATTATTTTTACAGGATGAAATGTTGAATTTGAAACAAGATAATGAAAGACTACAAAAAATTGTAACAAATCAATCCCTTCAGTCCAGTTGTAGTTCTTTACAGTCTCCACCAATATCAAATCACACTCAAAGTAAATTTTTCACCAATAAATATAATATTCTAAAATTTATGTTTATTGTTTGTTAACACTTTATGTGTTTTTTATTAGGTGATGAAGGGACAGAAGCGTTATTACCCTCATTAGATTCAGACGCCATGTTGGTCCAACTTCACGTGTTCCTTGGTAGTCATGGTAGTTACAACAAGTATAAAGAAAATAAGACTAAAACATGCATAATATCTGCATTACCTATTTCACCAAAATCAAAATGGGATCTGGTTGACCACCTTGTTGTTAAGGGATTCAAAGTAAGAATCTTATTTTTATTACAAATAATAGTATCCCCTTTTCATTTATTCTTTTCACTCTTTAAGGATTATGTGGAACGTATTGATCCGATGACTAAATTGGGACTTAGTGTTGACTCAATATGGAGCTATCATGTTGATGATATAATACGATATATATCAAATACTAAAGAATATAAGTCTCCTGATAAGTCCCCGTACGAATGTATGACTAATGGTTCAAATATTTCTATTTGTCTCAAAGGTGCAATGCATTCTGGAAGTTTAGACGCTTTAGCGTTTGATACCCTCATACCAAAAAGTATTCTCCAAAGGTATAGTTGTATTTAATTGAATAATAAATTGAACATGCTTTAATAATACTTTTTATTTATATAAGTACTTTGCTAGTTTGTAAACACTTTCAGAATAACAAAATAATTTTGTATTTTTCTTCATATTTTTAGATATGTTTCTTTATTAAGTGAACATCATAGAATAATATTATGTGGACCTAGCGGTACTGGCAAGTCTTATTTATCGAATAAACTTTCCGAGTTCCTAGTAATGAAAATGGGAAAAGAATGCAATTCTTCAACTATAGTTACTTTCAGGTTAGTTTTATTAGTGTTAGTATTTGTAATATTTTATACAATGTATAAAAAATTATTTAAAATACTGTTTTAGCGTTGATGAGAAAAATAATAAAGATTTGCAACAATATTTATCCAAAATATCTGATCAAGCTGATAATGACTCTTCCCAAATTCCATGTGTTGTGATCTTAGACAATTTACATAAAGCGTTGTCTTTACCAGATGTGTTCAATGGTTTTCAAAGTCCAAAATGTCCGTATATAATAGGAACTATTAACCAGTCAACATGTTCAACAACTAGTCTTCAATTACATCACAACTTCAGATGGGTACTTTGTGCCAACCACATGGAACCAATGAAAGGATTCCTTGGTCGTCATTTGAGGCGTAAACTTGTAGAACATGAATGTCGACTTGGCCAAAGAAATGCGCAGCTAAAACGTATTGTAGAATGGATCCCTGAAATTAGAAATCATTTGAACCAGTTGCTCGAGACCCATAGTTCGTCTGAAGTTACATTAGGTGATTTTCACAAGAATAGAATGTATTATTTTTACAAATAATGTACATACTTATAATTTTTTATTTTTTATTTTAGGACCTATTTTATTTGTTTCGTGTCCAATGGATTTAGAAACATCTCAAACATGGTTTTCAGATTTATGGAACTATTCTTTGGTTCCATATGTAATGGACATGATCCGTGAAGGCATTAGATTGTATGGTAAAAGAGCAGCTTGGAAAGATCCAGCTTCATTTGTTATTCAGTCTTATCCTTGGTCTAGTACAGTGCATAAAACCATAGAATCGTTCATTAGAATACGACCAGAAGATGTTGGCTATGACATAGAACAGGATAATGACCCATTGGTATAGTTGTTATAGATTATTATTTGTGATTAGAGCAGGGACTTTATGTGCTTAAAATCATTGTGTTTTAATATTAATTACATTTTAAATACAGTACAGTAAGGTTACTGATCTGGACTCTAAATCCGGATTAAACAGAATGACATTTAAAATAGCTCAAATATGAGATTTAGGTGGGTAAAGTATTTTACCTAGCTATTTTACGAGAATATTACCTACATATTATTAACTTTTATGTATTTATTTATTTATACAACATATAATATATATACATACCTACATAATATAAATAATTGATTGTTCTAATTAACTGGATGCCCAGATTCACAAGACCTACTGTACTTAAAATAAAAAGTGTAAATTCATTCAAAAAGTTAAAAGTAAATTGTAGATGGTAAATTTTGCTTCATTTTTTCTTAATTATATATAACTAGGGCAATAAAAGTGTGGATAATACATTTGTATGTAATTTACAATTCAATTTTATTGATATAATTATATTTCATTATTTTAATATAGAATATTATTATAATATACCTACATTGAACTTATAATATTAACAATAGGATTGCTTATCTGTATATTATATAATCAATGGTATTTGACACATTTAAAAAATTATGATAAATAAGTTTTCATAATGTGAATGGTCAATAATAGATCTTATTGAATTTTTGGAAAAATTATAAATGCACAAAGTCCCAGTTTGTTTATCATAATTCCTGATTTTTTATACATACATATATTAATACATATATTTTTCATAAATTTAGTTAAACATGTTGATGACTCTTCGAGAAGCTGCAAATTACTCTAGTCCTCAAAATGACACTGACATGAGCTTGCCTAACAGTAATGGAACTTTGGCAACATTGTGAATGTACTCATAAAATATATTTATTTGTGATTTTTATAATTTATTATAGTTTTTAAGTTGTTTTTACCATAATGTATTACTTTTGGTAATCGAGTCCTAATGACGTTTTGTTTACCAAATAATAATAAATCCAAATGTCCAATATGTGGCAGTATATTGTTTCTTAAAAATAAAAAAAAAAAAATTTCTAAGCTCAACATTTTATACAAACTAATTTATTTTTATATTTTTAATATTTCAGTTTGGCACAGACAATAAATTTTGATTTCAAAAGACAAATTACTGCATTTTAAGTTTTTTTAAATACATTTTTATTACACTATATTATAATAAACAGAATACAGATATAATGTGCTCAATGACAGTCATGATTATTTTTTAAATACATTTTACAATTCATAAAAATATTACATTATTTATTTAAACCGTCCGGAAATGTACTTTTATAACCATTTAATGAATACAATAATTTTTCTCTGTAAATCTGTAAAATCAATCTAAATTTGTGTATTGATTATGAGTTTTTAATTTATTGATTATTTGCTAGTTTATTGTTTCCAGATATAAAAATAAAAAATAATACATCTTTATTAGTTGATAAGAAAAAATTATAAAATTGTTTACTAAATCTAAATTTCCTGGTGCTTTCTTACTATAGTTGATTTGCTTATTATTACTTGTTAATAAATACAACTGTAGATAATTACCTTGCTTAATATACTGTTATTGTTAATATTAAAAATTGCTTTTGTATTTATAAACAATATTATTCTGTATTAATATATTGTATGTTTTTTTATATATATCGTGTAGTACAAATTTTTATTTGTTAATAAAAGCAAAATAAATTATACTTTTTAGTTTTTACTAAAATAAATGTGACTCTTATACTTTCTATTATGATTCCTGTGTCTTAGAATTTTCCAAATTATTTATTCCAAGTTTTCCTAAAATTTGTTATTTTTATTTTAATGAATAATACTAAAAAATAAATTTATAATATTTTTACACTCACATTATAATTTGATATGTATGCCAAACTATCTGCTGTAGAAAATATTGATGAGTTATTTTCTGATGAAAAACTCTACAAAATTAATTAATATCTGATTAGGTATATTGTAATGAATGATGTTTAATGTTAATTACTAACCATGGATATATTTTCTTTTGATGTAAATTGTATCTCCTCGGAGAGTGTGTTATTAAATACTACTGTACCATTGTTTTGCGTTATGTAGTTTTCTTCATAATGAATTGCATTGGAACTTTCTTCTGACCAACTTATAGATTGATGTTGAATGGAGACTAGTTTATCAGAATTCAATGTTGAGTTTGATGAAATAGTATCACTAAATGTAGGCAAACTTGAATGAGACATACTCAGCTCATATATTTTATGATCTTCATAATTATTAAGTTCGTTAGCGACTTTTGAGAAAGAATTAATACTTGAAATGCTATCCTCTTCTCTGTAATTATTTTGTGATTCCACATACCAACTATTCATATTTTTTTCCCGTGTATTGTAATACTCTAAACTTAAATCTTGTTCTATTTCCTTATGATGCATGCTCTTTCTTTGATTGTGTTTTGTCATTGTTTCTGTTTGTGATGTCTTATCGAAATCAGATTCTGAAGTTGATTGCTGGTTGTTGTATTTAGTTTGTTTTTGGTTTGATGTTTTTATATTAATTGGTGGGCTTGTTATTGATTCACTTACTAACCTATTCTTTTTGAAAAGTGAAGAATTTTTTTCAATCTTTTCACTTAAACTTTGTTTTAATACTGTACTACTTTTATTTGTAAATATAATTGATGGTTTCTTAAAATCTGACTCTTGGAATTTTACTTTTTTTGAATTGTCTTCAAAATAAGCTGAACTTATATTTCTATTGTTAATTTTTTTTTTTTTTCTGTTATATAATTTTTCACTAGATACATTACTTAAACTACTTATGTTCGATTTTGAAATATAATTTTCATATTGAAATTTTTTAGGATCCCTACTAATAAAATATATTTCATTCTGTCCACTATCTGAATAATTCAGCTTTTGTGTGTCTCCATTTTGTTCACTATTATCTGTTAGTTGTGAAGAATTTAAGATTTCAAAGCCGCTAAGTTCTAATTTTCTTGGTAATGTAAATATTTGTTTGTTGTATGGAAAAATATTATTTTTTGCTATGTTTTGATTATTCAAGACACTGTCTCCATCATAATATGAATCAGTTGGCAAATTATAACTTTGTTCTTGAATTTGTGTTTTTATTGGACTTAGTAATGGGGTAACTTCAAAACAGTGTACTTTTTTTGTGTTTGGAGTACTACAAATTATCTTCAGATTAACTGAAGGTGATGTTGAATTCATATTTATATATTTTGTTTCTAAATAGATAAATAATTATACCCTTGTGGCTTTGTAACAAAGTTACAACTCAATAATGAATAGTATGAAGTAAAAATACTCACCAGACTTGACTGCAACTGAATGATGTACAACATTGCATAATAAGGGAGTTTTTTTGTTTTTCGGATACCTTATAGGATAATAAGGCTTGTACTTTTTGTAAGCATTTAAGAAACATCTAAAAACATAAGTAAAATGATAAACAATCTAAAATAGTTATAATTTGCACATTTACTTAGGTAATAACTAAAGCTAATTTACTTTATTAAAAGTAAAAAAAAATTTCCAATTACATAAAATAAAATATAATGACAGTGGTGTCAGTGGCATATACAAGGGGGTGACATGAGGGTCAGATTCCCTACCATTGGCTTTGGAGTGGATAATCTTCCATATTGTATTGTTGTGTTTGATGTGTATTTTAAATCAATTCTAATTATATTCATTGTTCCTTATTGTTAAATATTTTACTACCTAAGTAAAAAATGTTGAGAGGGTGGGGGATTTTCCAATTTCCCCTCCCATTTAGCTATATCGTTTTCTTTTTTTGACCCTCCCCCCCCTTCAGAAATCATGTCTACGCCACTAAGTGGTGTATATAATGACATATATAATATATAGGTTAATACTTAATACTATAGTAAATAATTTTATAAAAAACCCAAATTGAATTGAGATTTTTGTCAATTGTATTTGTATTTTTAAAGAAAATAATCTAAACCTGAAAATTGTAAACACGGGTGGACGCATTTTCAAAACACGTTAGGGCGTAATGCGTATACCTAACGCTTGGGTGCAAAATTCTAACAATTAAAAATAAACAGCATTATGAGAAAAATTGAAATTTTTTTTATATTTTCTAAGGTAGACAAACTTACGTGGATTCTTATTTTATATTTTTAAATCATAAATTTAAAATTCAAAATAACTATACATTTTCGTGATTTTTAGGAATTTATGTAGGAAAATATTACGACCAACCTAACCTAACCATCAAACAATGTATAGATTTACGCCTTAAAGTGTTGGGAAAATACGCCAAAAGGTATTCCTTCCTTACATTCTCATCAAACATAATCAATAATAATTGGGTATCATCTCTATTAAAAAATTGCTCATTCCATGATCTAAGATTGATCCTTCCTCCTACATTTAGTCCTAAGCCTAACCTGCACATTTCCTGCTACAACTACAAGGCACTTAAAAACTCAAAACCTTAGGTTAATGAGTAGCACTAAGCGAGTAGCAAATGAGTCCAAATTATCAATACCTATATGAAGGCTATGTATTGTGCATCCATCAAATCAATATTATAATATGACACAATCTTCTGGAACCCTAATGCAGTGTGCCACTAAAACTTATTGTCACTTGAATGAGTACAACGTATATTTTTTAGGTTTGCCAGCTATGTTCTTAAAATTCTAATAACTATTATAAAAAATAATAAATAAACAAATAAATAAATAAAATTGATTCCCCTCCCCCTACACATGACTACTCTCCTATGTTGGCACATCTCAGTAGCGTATCTAGGATTTTTTTAGCCGATCGTAATTCGCAGGCACATAGCTAATAATTTAACTTTTATTAAAAATGTGCTGCATGGCAAAATCGATTTTCCAATGTTATCTCAAATTAAGCACACATTTTTCACATCACACGTCCTTCTTACGTTTTGTTCCATTCCACGTCCTTATTTCCTATAAAATTCTTATTATTACAAAAATCAACCACCCCGTCATGGCATATTACAAGCCAATATGGACACCTATTATATTTTGTTTAAAAATGTCATTGTTTCAACTTAATATTAATTATTATATAATAATATGTTAATTTACCTACCTACTTAAACTATATTACTTAAGCAATTGTTGTTTATAAAAGCTTTCTATCTGAAGGTACTTACTTATTTGGTTCACCACAAACCGTGGGTATTCCTAAAACTTCATATGTTTTTCCAAGTATTTGTTTGTCTGGCAGAAAGCTATAACATTTTTTTATGTATGCCGTACTCCGAAGTAATATATTTTCCAACAATGGTAGCCTTTGGAATTTAGGAATATTAAAATGTACTGCCCATATAATTGGTTCAAGTGGTGTACAACAATCATTATTATTATATTGTCGTGTGATGTACAGTATAAATTCATCTTTATTCAGCATCAAGTTTAATAACTCTGTTTCATCTAAAGTTGGGTAGATATTATATAATACTTAATATAACATAATTTCGATTTTTGAAATTTGTAAAATTATATACTTAGTAAGTATACCTACAATATCCTATATTAATTATAAATTATAATGTATAAATATGCACTTGTAGATAGTAAAAAAATAGTATTAATTGTATTGCAGTATTATACTATTAACTGCAGTAGCAATCGAGCATTCTAAATATTTTAGATTCTGAGCGGAGCGATTCACTTTCTGATAAGAAAGTGAATCTAGTTGGTACTTTGGGGGGCAAAAGTAAAAATTTCCAAGCAGTTTTCAAAAGCGACGTGAAAAACAAAAGAAAAATTAAGGAAAAACGGGAATTTTTACGCAAAATCTGTTTTCGAGAAAATCGATTTTGGTTTTTGGTGTAACTCTAAAACAAATGAGCTTAGGTACATGCAATTTTGACTGAATGTTTATATTAGCTTAGATAACAATTTCACTGAATGTTCGGATTAGCATTTTCTATACATGATAAAATTTTGAAAATAATTTGTCTCTTTTTGAGCTGTTTACGGACATAGTCAGTTTTCAATTTTTTTAGTTTTTTTTTTCTATAAATATCAATAAAATTTTATTTGTTAGGTATAAAAGCGTGAAAATTTAATATAAGCCTCCTGATATATCGTTCTAATAGCAGTAGAAAATATTGAAAATACATAGGCACATTTTTTCATAAGCATTTAAGTTCAAATTTCGACAAAATGTATCAAATTTATAATTTAATATTTATTTTGTAGTTAAAAATTTATAATATTTTCAACTTTTATAGCTAAGGATTGAAAATTGAAAACAAGGCTCCAATTAATAGGTTATATATAAATTACTTTATTCACTTTATACTTGGTAATATCATAGGCTGACTGACCGTTTTCGCTCAGAATCGTTTTTCTTATACAATGATATTATATCACTGAATTCAAATTTAACACCATCCATTACAGTGACCCACTTGTAACCTACTGTACAGCAGAGCGACATCCACTTACCCACCTTTTTTATATTTCATTGTTATATTTTTTTTAATTTTTTTTTTTATTGAGCTAGAGAGCCCGGCAAATTAGGCCATAAGCTGTTGATTTTTTTGTTTGTAGGTTGTTAGTAGGGGGAGGAACGGTTGAAGACACGTTTTTGTGTGTGGCAAGGATTCGTTGCTAAAAACCCCGGGTGGTCACCCATCCGGGAACTAGTAACGCTAGCCGTTACGTACACCCAGTGCGTTTCCGCAGTTGAGTACACACTGCTCCCACTAAGCCACCATTGTCATATTGTAATATAATAAAGGTGTTATAATATATTTTGGTAAAACAATGATTTTCTTATGAATAAAAACTTAATAGGTATCTACACTTTATTAATATTTTGTTCAATGTCACATGATTTGGTCACATGGGACATTTTTGTACATTTAAACATTCAAATGTGTGAAAACCAATAATTTCAATCTTTCATTTTTTGTAGTGAAAATTGCCTATATTAAACTCCTAACTTTCTCATTAATTATTACTCTACCTGTGCAAATCTGTATTATTATTTCATCAAGACATCGATCTAACAATGACCACTTTCAAAAAAAAAAAGTATTTTCAATATATTCTATTTGGACTATTTAAAATAATAACTGCAATTTTAACATTTTATATTGCCCTTATTTATCATTAATCAGACAATATTAATTTTTTTATTGTAAATTGATTTTAATTATAATTAACTGAAAATAAGGAAACTTTTAGTGCTGTACAAACGTTATACGAAATATATTAATATATGTATATATATATATATATATATATATCTATTGTACTGTACTTTGGACAGTTTGACTTATATGCCTAATGGATTTAGTTTATGTCTATTAGTTAATTTTTTTTATTTTTAATGATTTTTTCTTTATTATTAATATATTATATTTATTTGTTATTAAATTCTAGTTATATATTTACTATAAATGACTTACTGTAATTTTCAAACATGTTTGTTGCAGTAGTTGATGTTTCTAAAGTATATTTGTAATAAGTTGTTCAAAATTAAATTTACAACATACATTAGCGTTTCCGATTGAAGTATAAAACATCAGACCTTTTGACAATTTGAAAGGATTAATTAAACCGTTATTTCTATTATTCCATGAAATGTTTATAGACGTATCGGATCTGACGCCCGTCGCCTATGACACTATATACCGTGGTTATAATTTATGTTATGTATTACCACGATGTTGAGAAGATACATCTTCTGACTTCTCTACATCATGTCATCTTATATGGTTATTACTTATTACCTACCCGTATATGAATGCATTTAGGGCGCTATAGAGTTTGATTATTTTGATGCTCATAAGAAACAAAACGGTCACAAGTTTACAACCATGGTATAAGTTAAGGCGCGTCCACACGGAGCGGCTTTTGCCGCGCGGCATGTGTATATGAATACATAAATACATTATACGCGGGGAAAAATTTCCGATCAGCCTACTAGGCGGTCAACGTCAAAGGAAATCCGCCCGGACTGTGACGCCCACCTATGTGTGTGGACGTATTTTTTGCAAAGGCACGCGGCATCCGTACTTATTTCTTAAGTTTTTCAGTTATGTTTTGAGTAATTAATAGCGGAACAAACCTTTTTTCAAATGCCGCACTGCGTGGACGCGTATTTGCTGCGCGGCACGGAGAATAGAAAGTGGTCGATGACTGATGTGCCGGACATAAGTAACTACGGCATAATTCTAGTTTAAAATGGAGTTGGAGTTAATTAATTCTAACAAAAAATACCCTCAGGTTGCGCATAAGGGATTTTTGTACAATTTCCACAAATAATGCTCTAATTTTCTTCGAACAAATAATATGACTGAAGCATGGAATAACCGATTTTCAAAACTCGGTGGACATAAGCATCCAACTATTTGGAAATTAATTAGAAAAATAAAAATGGAAATTTCCGCAGATGAAGCGAAATTAGCTTTAGATGCTGTAGGAGATTCGAAAACTGTTAAAAAACTAGGGCAAACTCGGACAGTAGAAAAACGTTTGCAAAATGTATGTATACAAATACAAACGGGAAGTATCGGTATTTTAGATTTTTTAACAGCCGTCGTAAGTTATAATATAAGAAATATAATAATTATAATATTACATTTTTATAGCATTGTTATTATAGTTATATATAGGTACTTTAATTGCATTTATTATTGACTATTAATTATTGTATTACATTTTATTATTTTAAACTTGTATTAAATTTAATTAAATTATATTTAAATATGTGATTTAAGTACCTAAGTAATTAACATTTTTTATGATATTATACGACTTTTTATGTAATTTTAATGTATTTTTCAATACAATTTTACCATATTTATACTTAAATTTTGATATATTTTCATTCATTTTTGTGGGGACTTTGTATTAAATTTAATTAAATTATATTTTAATATGTGATTTAAGTAAGTAATTAACATTTTTTATGGTATTATATGACTTTTTATGTATTTATATATTTATCAGGACTTTTTTTTCCGATTACCTGTCTTATAAGAACCCCTAAATTTTCTAGAATTTTAGATTCTGAGTGGAATGATGAATGTATTGATTTTACAATGATGTGTGTTTTTCTGAGCGAAGACGGTACGTTAGCCTAAGCCTAACTCAGTTCAAAATGTATGAAATATAAAAACTGAGTTGTTTGGGAAACAAATCCTCAAGGAAAAAAAATCAGCAGTATAAAAAAGTTATATCCATTTAATGCTTCTTAAATTGATTAATAATAATTTTAATGATAAAATATTAAATAGGTTTAATAGTACTATTATTATATAGTAGGTGCTATGTAAAGGAATCAGAAGTGTTTTTCTTATATTGTAGGTACTAGGTGCAATATTTGAGATAATATACTAGTTCTGATTTTGTTCAAGCATATAATAGATAATAATATTCATGACCATAGTGCATTTTTAATAGAAATTGTAAGCCTAGAAAATGGCCATAATACTATGTATTCATTACAAAAAAGTTTGTTTGCATTTACTTTGATGGTGTTGTTCAAAATGTAATTTGATAAAGTGTAACATTAAAAATGTTGTAGTTATTTATTATTTTCATTTTACATAGTTAAAATTTTAATAGTTTTTTTTTTGTTACAAACATTTTTCTCCAAGAGCAAAAATACGAAATTGGATGGGATATGAACTACCTTTTGATAGACATGACTGGATAGTAGAGACCGTTGTGGTAAAGAAGTACGATATGTTATTGATTATTACAGTACAGATAATTCACCAAATAAATATCAAGTGGCTGTTTTGGATGTAAGGCCAGCCTTAGATTCATTTGGTGCGTTGTGGGATCGTTCAAAAGTAAATATATTTTTAATTAAAATTAAAAAAATAAACTTAATATCTTTATAATTTAACTTGAACATTTCAATTTTAGGCAGCTTATTGGAGATGGCGATATGAAGCTGAAATGGAAAGAAATATTGCAAATAAAATGGAAGAATTAAGAAGCGATGATAAAGTGTAAATATAAATTATTCATTTTTTTTTATTGTATAGTGTATAGTAGGTTCCTTAATTAAAAGTTAACTATTTCAACCCTTAAAAGATATCAAGATAAAAACTAAACTAGTAAGTATAGTATTTTTTAGCACTACAAATACATTATTTTTAGATATTTTGTTATTATATTATTTTTCCAATTCAATGATTTTATTGATTAAATATTTTTAATGAAATGTATACTTACGCAGAGTTAACTTTGTTTTATGTAATAGTTAATAAACTATAAGACTTAGTTTAAAATTGCAGCAATTGTATCGTTTTAATATGTATAATTTTGTTTTATATCAATGAGTTAAAAAATATTATATTAAATTAGTTAACATTTATATTCTATAAATTCAACTTCTCACAATACACTACTTTTCAGTTAGCATTTTTTTTTTTTTTTTAATATTTAATAAAATAAAATAGTTGGAATAGGAACATTTATTTGTAACCAAAATCTATTTTATTTTATATTTTGACGAGACAATTTAAGTAATACAAAAATTGGTATAAATTATGTCAAACTCTGGTATAATTTTTAATTTTCTATAGTCTTTTAACATAAATTGTTCTATTAGCAGTGTATACATTTTATATATTTATAACATATCAATAAATATATGATAGTTGCACAATTATAAATAAATAATAATAATAATTAATAATTAATAATTAATAATGAAATAATTTGGAAATAATAGAATTGATATTCTAATCATAATTAATAATACATAATAAATCAAAAATGTAAAGAATATTTTCAAAATTCGTTGACAACTGTCAGTTAATTTAATTAAAGTTTCCATAGAATGCTGTGATTGAATTCAGTCTTCCATTAATAAAATTCTGCTGAATTTCCACTTTACCAAAATCATTTGCCAACCCAATACACTGAAAAATTATAGTATAAAGGTTAGATTATATTGAACACCATACATCATGTGCCTTACTTCTAATATATTTGTGGTTTTCGGCATATGAAATGCAATATTCGGCGCAATAGTTTTAACAATATCAAAAATAGCAAAACCTCCCCCGAAATGATTGTCACACATAGACGCTAAACTGTAGCTTTTATCATTTGAATATCCTGGTCCTCCCCATGGTGGTGACATAAATAGTACATCCGCTTTTAACTTCGGGTAAATTTGAAAAAAGTCACCAACTACAAAATCAATTTTATGAGCAACACCATATATCTCAGCATTATGCCGTGCTAATCTTATCTTTTCTGGATCAATATCGCATGCTATAACTAAACACAAATAGTTTTTTTAAAACTTATATTTTAATTTTTAAGTAAAATATTATGTAACATTGTAAAAATAATACCTCGTTTGCATGTTTTTGCTAGCTGTATAATATTACCACCAGCTCCACAAAAAGGATCCACCACTACGTTATTTCTACAACGCTTTGCAATGTGGTAACTTAAAACCTCTGGACAGACCGAATAGAAGCTCTCTGTAAATAAAAAACAATGTTTAAAAACACAAGATTTAAACAGAAAATAGTTGAATTACCTTTGTCCAAAAGAATACCGAGATCATAATTTGCAAACAACAAGTACCTCATTAACCAGTATTTAATAGGCACTTGTTCATCTCGATGTAGATTCTAAAATATACATATAAATAACTAAATTTATACTTGTACACCATTTTTTTTCCATAATTAATTTTAATAATATACTATAATATAATACTTTTCAAGAAGCTATAGAATTTCATTCAATATAATATAGACAACAGAGCATAATTTTAGACTTATTAATCTTGTTTAGTAAAAAGTTAACTCAATACACAAAGATTATTTGTAAAAAAATAAACTTGTTGAAAGTTCTAAATATTGTAAAATAACGATTGTACAACGTAATGTGTATTCAATTTCAGCTATAAATTTGTTGATGATTAATTATTTGCACACCAAATGGAATTACAATTTTTAAATTATACTCAAGAGCTAACTAAAAAGAAAAATTTTAAAAGTAATATTAATTTAAATATGTTTCATACTTCAATTTTGTAGTTTTTGTTGTAAGAATTGTTTTCCGGGTATGTTTTAGAGTGAATTGGCTTTTGACTTTTGCGTCTTCCATTTTGACTAAATCCATCAGAACTACCTATTGAATTCTAAAATAAAAACATAATATTAAAAAATTGTTAGATAAACTGTATGCTTATATTTTGATGTTTCAATAAAAAATTAAAATTACAGTGATAATGATAAGTATTGGTGAAATACTATTGTTTTTGATATTTTGATTTCTACTTTATATCAGATAAACTATACACTTATAAATGTAGTATTAATATAAAATACCAAACTCATAACTAAATAACTTACAAATTAAAATATTAAATTTGTCCCAAACTTCTATTTTTTTTGTATAAAAAAAATTGCTAATATTAGTTACCTAAACACCCACCAGTCTTAATTCTTCTATCACTAATCTAAATTTTTTATTCACAATTAAATATTGATACATGAGATATAATCTGTAATAAAATGCTTTCTAGTTACTAATATATTTTAGCAAATAAACAAAACATATATTTACTTTTGGTTTTGGTGCAATATAAATTTTCTGACCATATTTGGTAATATGCTTTTGAGCGTTTTCATAATAGTATATCTGTGATGGATAAAATGTATACATTTTGTCACTATTACACACAAAACCTAGATCTTTAAGAACCACATTAATATTTTCCGAGGGTTTATCGTATTGTCTGTAACAAAATAAAATTAAATCATCCATCAATAAGATACTATACAGCCATGCAGATACTTGTTTTATAAAGTAATATTTAATAAATACTGTTAAAAATGTCATATTTTATTTTCGGCTTTTCCATAATATTATTTTTAATTTATATTGGTAAACTAAATACAAATCTCATTTGATTGGTTTATGCATTCATATAACAGACTGTTAACTTCATAACAAATGTACAACTCAACTTATTATATATAATAAACTATGTAAGCACTAAATTTTAGTTCGAAAATAACGGTAGGTATATAATATTATATTATTGTACAGTGAAAATTGTCTAAGGCGGACCCTGAATAAAACGAATATAATATATGAACTATCGAATCAGGAATTCTTCTTTGGTCCCGGCGTGTGTTCCTATAGGCGGCCATAGCTTCAAATTATGCACGTCAAACTCAAAAAAATGGATCCTTTCTAAAAGTTGAAAACTGATCGATTTTGTAGGTGCCGTAATAGTAAAAACCTTGCATAGGTAAACGGGAAATATGATAAGCGCGGGTGTAACAAAAGCCGAAAATTATATAGGTATCTACATAATATAAATACCTACTATATAGTACGATCTATAAAATCTGAAATGTATATTAAATTTTATTATAAATTTTCTCGTAGTTGTGAAAAAACAGTTGTGCACTAACGTCTAACAATCGTACATCGAATAGTTTATTTTGTACATAATTACAAATTTCAACAAACTATCGAAAAACTATTTTAAAAAATTATCGAATAGTCATTTTAGCATGTTTTCATACTTAATATTGCTGTATTGTAAAATCGTATACATCATATTTTTAAAGTCATTTTATTCAATTATTTTAATGAAAATTATTTAAATAAAATTAATTATAAATATTACTTACAACGTGTAGCTTGGTTCGTTTTCAATAGAGGTAGAACGTAGTTCGCGTTTATCTGAATAGAAGTTATCATTAGAGGTTTCATTTTTAACAAATGATTTCGACTTATTTGGAAGTCTTTCGTGCCTATAAAAATGTAGAACAAAATATTTTGAATTTTTTTATTATTTTAAAAGCAGCTAGTATAGGTACAGCTAACTATGAAGATAACTCAGACAAAATATTTAAAACTGCAAAATAGATGTAAATCAGAAGTGTAGTTCGGCGGGGAAAGAGTTAAGCAGGAGCTCACCACCAAAGTCCTAACTTTTCCAAAAAAAAACCATTACTTAAAATAAATGTCTATTAACATAATTTTTACCTGATTATTTTATTTTAAGAACTTGTATCAGTTGCTTGAAAAAATCTCTCCTCCTCAATTAAAAAATATATGTTTACTCAACCGATCAAATTACACGTATCAGGGGCCGTAATCCCCCAAGATCGTATTTTTTTAAAAAATTGTAAATTTTTGTAAAAATAAACATATTATAGTATTCTGAAAGTTATGACTTAGCCCAACCAGTACAAATCTCCAGAGTCACCCCTGTCACATAAGGTATTGAAAATTATAAAAATTGTTTCCTATCATTCCTGTTAAGAATAATATGTAAGTACCTTTTATTTGCTTCGAAGTAAGTGCACAGCAGAGTTATATCGTCTCTGGAGTTGCAGTGACGGCGCCCGCACAACACATCGACCAGTTTTCCGGTACGCGTATCAAAATTCGGCTTTTTCAAAAAACGAGTCTTGTCGGCGGACGGCTCGGGTCTTCTCCATTCCGGAGAGCCATTTTTTTTCGGATCATCTCGATTCACAGGTACGGATTCACTATACGGCATAACTGGACTTAGGGAAGACGATGTGTATATTTGTGTTAATACAATTTCGTTCGTGGTCTCCTCAATATCTGCCGCGGGTTTATGCGCGGTGCAAAAATTATCGTCCAGTTGTCCGGTACACGTATTCAAGTTCGGCTTTTCTACATAAAGAGTCTTATCGGCGGACGGCTTGGGTCTTCTCCATTCCGGAGAGCCATTTTTTTTCGGATCATCTCGATTCACAGGTACGGATTCACTATACGGCATAACTGGACTTAGGGAAGACGATGTGTATATTTGTGTTAATACAATTTCGTTCGTGGTCTCCTCAATATCTTCCGCGGGTTTATGCGCGGTGCAAAAATTATCGTCCAGTTGTCCGGTACACGTATTCAAGTTCGGTTTTTCTACATAAAGAGTCTTATCGGCGGACGGCTTGGGTCTTCTCCATTCCGGAGAGCCATTTTTTTTCGGATCATCTCGATTCACAGGTACGGATTCACTATACGGCATAACTGGACTTAGGGAAGACGATGTGTATATTTGTGTTAATACAATTTCGTTCGTGGTCTCCTCAATATCTGCCGCGGGTTTATGCGCGGTGCAAAAATTATCGTCCAGTTGTCCGGTACACGTATTCAAGTTCGGCTTTTCTATATAACGAGTCTTATTGGCGGACGGCTTGGGTCGTCTCCATTTCGGAGAGCATTTTTTTTTCGGATTATTCCGATTCATAGATACGGATTCACTATACGGCATAATTGTGTTTAGCGAAGACATTTTGTATGTTCGTGTTGGCACAGTTGCGTTCGTGATTTCAATATCTGTAGCGAGTTTATGCGCGGAGCAAAAATAATAACAATAATGTCAAAATTACGTAAATAAATAATGAAGTAGGTGGCGGTCGCCATGCACGTACGATATTATAATAATAATGACAACCCGACAACCGCGGCCGCATTTAGCCAATATAATATTTTAACCGTAAAAGTGTAAGGCTAGAATATTATAATAATGTATAATTGTATTAAATATTAATGCGATAGGTACTATAATAGTTCATAGATTTATGAACAAATTTACACTCATATATAAAATATGTGAATATTATTTTAATTAGAGTACCTGATACATACTCATATCGAATAATTTATGAGGAATACCTCGTGCCTATATCCAAGCTTTTTACTTGCAAACAATGAAACAAATAGGTACCTACTAGCTCACATAAATTATGTATCGAAAAAATCTATAGCACATTTCAAATGTCTATAAAAAGAACCAAAATAGGTAGGTATTTTGAACAAATATCGTCGATATTGAGAGTATAAGTGAAGTGTCCAGTGCTACAGTGCTACTTTATAGGTATTTATATTCTTTATAGTACCCTACTATGCTACTATATAATATTATAATATTATACATAAAAAATGTCAACCAGCATGCAGAATTATTGCTTACATATTATAATATGTGTAAATTATATTATGTAAACCTAATTAAATTTAACCTACCCATTTTGTAAGTATAAAAACAAAATATTATTCTTTATTTAATAATTTATTTGTAATCATATTTCAATAAAAGGTTTTATCCAAAGGCATAGAGTACAGGCGCAATTAAATTAAATACCAAATAGGTAGATACAAATATGCAAATGAACTAATTAATAATATTATAATATTAGTAGTACAGAGTGGATTTTTTTGTTATTGATTATCTACTTACCTATATTAAATTTTTTTTTCGACATCAACAAAAACCAATGGCCGTTATTTTCAAATAGACTATCTCTTCTGATGTCATATCTTCCGGGATTCCTTGAATTAAAGTTATTAAATCTTCGCAGATACAGTTTCAAGCGTTTTAAACCCAACATTTCTCTATTCAATACCAACGCTTCCAATTTGCCGACTACCTATTTTACCTGGAGCTTGTTTAAGTAATTGTTCCGTTTTATGTAGGTATTTCTAAGTAAATAGAATAGATTGTATTAGTTGCGTGCCGGATTTATTTAATCAGATTATACTAGGTACTAAAAATCTTGCAAGTATACTTACTCAAAAGTAAAAAAAAAACACAAAAAACGCAAAAAAGTATTTCACAAAATTATAACAAAACTGTATGCATTTTACTGTAAGTATAATAATAAAATTACGTATAGCTGATGTAACTTCGTCTTAGACCAATAAAATAAAACGCGAATGCCTGCAAAATCCGAACTTTAATTTTATAAGTGTTCAGTAATTATGTCCAACGATAATAAAATAACAATATGCATAATTTAATAATATACATAATATGTAATACTGCTTATAAATTAGTTATGACACTTATAAATGAACCATAGACCTTAACCTCGGTGTGAGGTCAATGCTGTGAACTAGGGAAGAGGGTGTATCAAAACCGCATACACATTATAAAACAACCACCGAATAGATACATTTTAAAATTTAATCTATTCTGTAATTTCAAATGTAATCTGTTCTGTTTCACAGCAACTATTTACGATCTAAAACGTGATCAAAACTGAGGCGGGAATGATGGGGTGCACCAAAGTTGGTTGGTTTGGTCGTTTCGAACCGTCTTTTTGCGAAAGAACACGCCATTCGGAAACACATATATTTGGAATTATTTTATTGAATCAATTATTTCTTTGGAATCGTATACACTAAACCGTTTAAAATAATATATTGTATCGGATTGTCGGAACTCGAAAGCATATTTTTAAGGACAATATTTATATTTTTTTGGAAATATATATTATTGGGTTACGGACTTACCTTACGGTATAGGTGCGGTTCCGATCAAATACATCTCCAACAAAATATAGCCCTCTCAAAGTCCCAACCCACCTGCAGGCACTAAGTTTCCATCCCATATAGCCATGTAGGTATTATTGTATTAATATCATGGATTACCAATCTCAAAACTGATGCCATCAAACAAAACATTAGATAATTTTCAACAACAGCTCAGAATTAAAATGTTGGTTGGACATAAGCGTGTGCAGAATTTCTGGCAGGGTAGTCATATACATAAGTATACATAAAACATTAAAACACGCACATATTACGTATATATAATATTCATATTCACGCCAAAGTTATAAAAATTAATTTGGATGGGGTAACATCATTTAACTAAATTTACCATAGTTATGATTGACTATCAATTATCATAATAATAATATTGAATATTGAGGGGGCCGGGGAGAGTTCGCAGAGTAGTCAAGTGCCTACCATGACTACCCTGTGCCCACGATTATAACTATAGTCTATACCTATATTGATAATTATCTTATGCTCATAAGCGCAACCGGCACAATTGAATTGGATTCCAAATACAAGTAACAAGTAGTCAATATTTTACTCTTAATAAGTATCTTTGAATTGGCTCGATACCTTTTTTTTTTCAAAAATATATTGGTTACCAAAATGTTATTTTATAATAGTCATCTTTGTCAGCAGTGTTAAGCCCAGGTAAATTGTTTTTCATATAGATAAAGATAAAATAACACCTATACTAAAATTATCTATTTAATTATTTTAATAGATATAAGATAAATCATAATTATTAATCTAGTACCTACTACTTACCAAATCATAGACTTATAATATACTGTGTACCTAATATAGTAATATATATCTGACTATATACATTTTTTTTACACAAAATTATTTAATGAATGTAGTACAAAAATCTTACAAGAGTGCACATGGAGAAAAAATAAAAGCTAAACAATAAATAAAAAATTAAAACACACGTTCGAGTATCATTATTAAATTTGTATCAGATATAGCTTTGTTATATTTGCAGACATTTAATTCAACATTTAACATTTAATTCATTCCCGAATATCAACAAAGATAATAATAAATTTGCTATACAAGTAGTTGATCATAATAATAATCATAATGATCGTATGTGGTGTTATATTAAACTGCAAGAGGGATGTTATGAAATTAAAGATATTAAGCATCGAGTTATGGAACAGATAAATATTTATAATGAAAAATGCAAAACCCGGTTAACATTTGAATTTTCGGTTGATCCTGACGATTTCAGATCATACATAAAATGTAATAGAATACTTGGAAAACACTTTGAAATTTTAGCATAGCATCCCTCTTGACAATAAAAAAATCTATTATTTCGTAATTTGTGTTCTGTAATTGAAATAATTATTTCAGTTTTAAAATAAGGTTTGTTGCGGGAAAAAAAAATTGGTGTGTACACGGTAAATATTTTAGAGTGTGCAAAATTTCTGTAATTTTAAAATACGGTAAATATTATGTGTAAGGGGAGAATTTGTGGACAAAAAATGCGAAATCTCCGTGTAAAATGCTATACAGTAAATATTTTTGTGTGAGGGGCAAATAGGTGGACAACGAGTGTGAAATCTCCCCGTGATTTTTGTTACGGTAAAATCATTGTGTTTAAGGGGGACATCCTCGCTTGAACATTGTGAAATTACCGCGGTGAAAAAAAAAACGTACTGAGAACATACAAATGTATATTACTTAAGTGTATTATTTTGACGCAATGTCATGCGCTTGACGGTAGGTACTGCAAGCGCTGCAGAAGTTGACGTTGTTCATGAACTTGTCTAAGACGTCCATTATGATTGTTTCCAATTTTCCATTTCATATGTGTCGTTTATTTTTTTTGTGATTCAGCCATTTTCTAAGGTAAATTGTTCGCGTGTAGGTAGTCAGAATTGCGAACAAGACGATTCCGAATTTCGTCCTAGGCCGTCGCGGATAATTTAAAACAACCATCGTTTATTAGTAAATAGTAGCCAGAAAACCACCATATTATTATTATTGATCGACCTGCAACATTGGCTGGATTTCGGGCCCGTTTATTTTTCCAAACACCATTATTATTTGTATTATATTATATTGGCCATGGCTACTCCTTAATTAGTACAAAAAAATTCAAGTATTTGAAAAATGGTCTTAAAGTATCTACATTTAAGTATTCCAAAAGTTTGAATAATTTCAATATTAAAGGAAAAATGGAGGGTGAACATGCTTGCCGCTTGGCGAATCACTCGGTTTATATATATTTTATTCTGTGGGCGTTATGCTTTTTTTATCAATCTTATTTATTTTAATAAATTCAATTTGTTATCATTAAACCACTGATTAGTTAAAGTGTTATCAATTCTGTATTTCTGTGATTAAACTGTAAACTGATAATGTAAAGAATAATATTAAAATATGTATTGCAAGTTATAACATATAATTTACTAAAATACTTTTAATAACTAATAAGTTCATTTCAGTTTTGTTGTGGACAAAATAGGAATTTAAAAACAAATGTATAGGTAGTTTTTAGATCATACATTGGATGTTAAATAATACAATGGCTACTGCTCGGCAGATATTACAACAAGAAATATTTGATCAATGTGATCAAAAACTTTTAGCGTTTGTTGGTGTTAGCAATGATTCAAAAAAAAAGAAATTTGGATATCTGTGTCTATCAGACACCAAGGAATCACCATCAAATATTTATATTCATCAGGTATACAACCATTTATTTATTGCTACTGATACTATCATAGACTTAATCTGGAGTAAATTCTTGGGAGGCAGCGTATAGTAAAACTAAAAATCCGTAAGGTACAATGAAACTATTGCCTGTTCAGTGAAATATCTGAGAGGGCAGATGCTTCCTTGCCCCCCTCCCCCTCAGATTATACCTATGTCCTATGGATACAATTTTACAAATTATAAATTTTGTTAAACAATAAAAAATCACTCTGATGTAAAGTAGTTGTTGAGTTTAAAAATTATCATAAAGTAGGTCACAAAATAGTATAACTAATGTGTTAAATACTTAAATTTGAATTCTGATTAGACACTGTCTGCAGCCTATTTTTCTAAGGTTATTTTAGCAAGCATATCATATTTACATTACTATTAGTACCTATTTTATTTTTATATAAGGTACATTGAATTAATTTTACTTAAAACAAATCCAATTAAAATTATATAATAATATCAAATCTTAGGCATTAAAATTAAAAATTGTATGTATTTTTAACTGTATAATAATTCGCTAATTTTTGCTATTATAATAAAAAAAAAAATAGATTATTTATAAATCGAGAAAAAACTAAAAAAAGTTCTGACATTTAAAATGTCTATAAATATAATTTTTTCTTTTATAAATATATTAATATAACAATTATAAATATATTGAAAACATCAAGTGTCTTTTATGTGTCTACAGTAATTCATTTTTTAATGACAACAATAAAACAGAATTGATTAAATTGTTTTATGTATACAATTTTGTATCACATTACAAACATATTTTTTTACTTTTCAGATAAAATTTGACAATAAAGTTGTGAAAAAAAAAAGAATTTGGTCATTGAATGAATTAATTACTGTCGATGGCAAGACTTCATCTCAAGTAATAACATACACATAGTACATACACTATACATTTCATTTTTAATATAATTAATTTTTAAATTTTTTGAAGGATTGTTTAGAAATAGAATTGATACTGGACAAACCATACAAATGGGTAGCAACTAATAATCAGGAGCGTAAAATATTTTTGATATCGTTGTGGAAGGTATTTTAATTTATGTAGATGTCATGTCATAAGCCATAAACTCATAGTTTATGAACAATGGACAAAATGTGTTATATATTTTTGTAGTAATTATATAAAAGTTAAATTATTATTTCAGCAATGTGCCAGCTATGTATTTGATAGAAAACCTGAATTCAAAAATTTACCTCTTGACTGGACATCTGGCGATTTAGTTGTTCTACCAGCTGATCGTAAATCAAAACTTTCCTTAGGTATTCATTATAATTTAAACACATTGCAATTTTATGGCTAATTTTTTTCTGAAATTAATATTGTTTAGCTGTATCGCCTATTATAAGTGCTGAAGATTTTCAGCCTCTATCAGAAAAAGAAGAACAAGATCTTGAGTTATTAATGAAAGAATGTGGATTTGCTGCCAAGGATGCTAAAGCATTTACAGATATGTTGGCCACTCAATTAATGGCTCTAGATGGTGTAAGTAATTACTTTTGTAATACATCTAAGTTGTATCACTTATGTGGACTGCTTTTAATTGATCCAGGTATTTGGTAATAATATTTTAAGAGACAGCAAAATACCTATAGATTTTTAAATATTTAATGTAAAAGCAATTTTTCATTGTATGTTTGATGGATGTTTTATTGCATGAAATATATCCTGATTATAAAATGTAATGCTTTCAAAATATAGGAGAATGTACAGAGTGTTCTTGCCTCAGAGCCGCAAGTTACAAAATTAATGGATCAATTAGAAACAGCTATTCAAGAAATTGAAAAGGTAGAATCAGCTTTAGATATGTATGATGAAACCTTAAGACATGTGCGAGATACTATTGATAAGATGGATCAGAAAAATGCCAATATTCAAACAGCTAATAAAAATAATGAAAAATTACTTAATGAACTACAAAAAGTAATTGTAAGTACTATTTAATCACTTTTATCCAATATACTTTTTGAAAATAAATATTTAATTTATTAATAGCATCAATTAGAACTTTCTCCAAAACATCAATTAGCATTAACTGATGCTGACTTAACTACACCAACTGGATTACGAGATGCTATTGAGGCTGCAAAAGAATTACAAGCAGTTATGAATGCGCAAATTCATCCAGCTTTAGTTCGATTAAAAGCAATACAAGAACAAAGAAGACGATTTGAAAAATGGAAAGCAAAATTTTCTCAGATTCTCTCTAGACATCTTAATAATTTGTTTATTCATATGGTAAATTTGAAAAAAAAAACAATACATTATTTACATTCATATAACCCTAAACAATACACATTACAATACTCACATTTATATTTTATATACATTATGTATAAATATAGATTTAGGAAAATGTGAATTAATTTTTTTGCTTAGTAAATATTTCAAATTTTAGTTTTATTTTATAATAATAATAATAATTTATATTTCATCATCATATAACAAAGAAAACAATACATGTACAAATTAATTTCATATATGATAAAAACCTCTCCAAAAAGCAGAGCTTGAAGTAGGTGAGTTCATATCAATGAAAAACTAAATTAACATTGTACAATATGCCTATATCAATTACTATTAGTTATTTTTATGTTAACTTCTATCAATTTTAATTTCTTTCCTGATATATGTAGTTCTTTTCACGAAATGAACAATAGTTTGGTTTTGAGACAGTTTAATATGTAATCTAAATTGAAAACTGTGAAGTTAATATTTTTTATCAAAACATTCATGTGTATTAAACTATTTTACCTATTATTAGATTAGATAAAACTTGAGTATTCCTTCGGTTAAAAATCTGATATTGATGTATTGAAGAATATTTTTAAGAAAATTTGTGGTTTAAAAGTCTCATAACTCACATCATAATTATAATATAAATGAAAATTTTTAAGATGCCTTATTATTATCTTACCTTTACATTTTATAGTAAATCAATTCACTCCAATTTTAAAAATAACAGATTAAAATGGATTATTGTGAACATATAATTGCTATGTTATGCCTTTGTAAGACGGAAACAATGCATGCGGGTGTGGCATTTTTTTAAAGAAAAAGAATTTGTAACTTAAATTACAGATTTTTATAAGAAAATTAAAAGTTTTTACGGTTTCAAGAAATCAATGCGGTAATAAAATTACTTTTATGATGAAAAACTATTCAAAAAATAAAATAAAAACGAGGAACAAATATTTTGCTTGGACTTAAAAATAAAAAATCTTTCAGTCAATGTATATTGTATATGTATAATGTATATAATAATATTATAATATAGTATATACGTTTTCATTTTTAGGGAAATGATATTGGAGAATCAAAAAGAAATTCCAACAATGAACTAACTATCATGAAACACACTTCATTGCATAGAGAACTTGCTGCTTATACAGAACTAATGCATTGGTGTAAAGCAATGGATCGAAAATCTTTTATGGCACTTAATAAAGTTTATACATCGTCTTTATCTAAACTTTATGAAAGAGATATAAAATTGTTTTTAGAAGATGCAAAATTACGCATAAATGCTGGTAATCTATAATTTAATTAATAATTAATGAAAAATTAATTACCTTCATTTATTATTTATTATTTAATAATTTGACTGCTTTATATTTTTTGTATTACTTATTATTTAGTATACTTAACACTTAAAGTAAGTATTAACTTTAAGTATAATTTAAAAAATAAATTAAATAGCTATTTTATGTCAATTGAAAAACTTATAAATATGATAATATTACACCCAATTAATGAATTATATAACTGTTTTGATGTTAGGCCATTTATCTAATTCAAAAGAAGATATAAGAAAGTCAACTGGTCCACCATCAGATTGGTTATTAGGTGTAGACAAAGAATTTTGGGCTCAAGAAAGTAATACTCAAGAACGACAAAGATTTGACCAAGTATTGGAAGCTGTTCTTTCTGAACTTGAACCAATTTGTTTATCCGAACAAAATTTTTGTGTTTCATTTTTCCAATTGGATATACTCAGCCCTACTACCAAAGTATATAATTTACAATACAGTTACTTATTTAATTTTAGTAAATATTATTTAATAATTATTAACTATTAATAGTAATTATAATGCATGTGTTAGGATTTTTGTTCAAATTTAAGTTTAGCCCAGCACTGTTAGTCTTCCGGAAAAATTGACAAAACTAAACATTTTAGGTTTTCTTTAGAATTATCTATACTCTGTTCAAAATAAGAACAGACCTCGGGAGCTACCAATTTTTGTCAGCTGTAGTCAAGTACAGTCGTTGCCAGATAAATTGAGACAGCGACGGCGGTACGATAATGGAAAACCAGTGGTTCTCCGTATTTGAATATTATTACTGAAAATACATCAATAAACCAAAAATTGTCACAAAAATTATTTTACGATATTAATTTAAAATCAAATATTCTGATAATAATCTTTTATTTAAGAACAAAAAGTAGAAATTGTAAAATAATATAAATTAATTAAGAATAAATAATAAATAAAATTTTTTGCACTGAGCCGGGTTCGAACTGGTGTCTGCGCGCGTCGTAGCCAACTGTGTGACCTTTGCACCACACTGCCAGCGACTAGTTTGGGCTACACTTCCTGAAAAGCACCGCCGCCGCCTCAATTTATCTGACAACGACTGTAACACCTGTTTGTCACACCTACTGAGTCACCAATCTATATACTTTCTGTGTAGTATTGTCACGCCCCTGCGCACAAGCCAGCCACCAAAATCTGTTGTTATTTTGAATAGAGTATAGTAGCATGGTGAACATGGTTTAATTTATGCCTAGGTGTCATGATAGAAATTTTTTATATGGGTGTTAGGTAGTTGGATAAATTATGGTAAAAAATAACTTAAAACAAAAAACATATTTACTGTCACATGATAGTTATAGCTATTATATTATACTAAGGGGATTAGTGGGTAGGTACTGAAATATAATATGCTCTGAATCATGGTTTATAAATGTTCACCACGGAATTATCTTTTACATTATCGATAAATATAACATTATTTAATTTATAAACATCTATAAAATATAATGTACATTTACATTTTAAATATTATTCTATAATTATAATATTATAATTTTTGAATATACCTAGAATACCCAAACAACCTTGGATGAAGTAGATGTAAAATCAAACCAAGAAATATTACCATCTTTACCAAAGACTAAAATTGAAAAAAAAATAAATGAAGAAGTTAGAAAAATGATGGGTGACATTTTCGCTTGTATAGAACCAGAGTTGATTGGATTTATTCAATATCATGAAAGAATGGATAGCACGTAATTATGATTATAAATCTTTTAAATTTTAATTTTTTATATATAATATATTATTTTAGTTATTCAATGGCTGTGTTAGTAAGACTGGGCCGTCATGTTATGTCTGCTAATGATACCGGCTCCTTTTTAAGTATGACTTATGGGTCTGCATTAGTTCATGTAAAAAGAAATTATGATAAACTCATGCACGCTCACTTAAAATCAATTCAAGAAGTAAGAATTATTAAAAAGTCTAAATGTGGCATACTTCCTTTTGTTGCCAACTTTGAGGTAACTACAATATTGTTTGTAATTTTTGTTGATAATTTTACATAATGTTAAAGCTGTGATATAATTTTTTTTTATTGTTTACTATTAACTTTTGTAGTATTTTGCCAAAACATCTGAACAAATATTTAAAGAAACGGAGCGTCGAACTGATTTAGATAAATGGTATCTTAAACTCTTAACTATGATGTTTGAAACTATTCATTCAATTGCCAGTGAACATCCTAAGACTCCTGCCGAAGTTATCAGAATGGGTAAGAACCATAAATAGTTTTAAATTTAAACTAAATTAATACTTATAGTTCAATGAATTTAGAGAACTTTCACCATTTATATGCATTGCTGTCTCAATTAAAAATTGGTATATTAGATCAATTCAGAAAAGATGCTAAACAAAAGTATAGTGAGGCATTAAGTGCTTATGTAACACGTTATTTTGGTAGACCGCTCGAAAAACTGAATGTGAGTACTGAGTATAATTAATTTATACTATAAAAAGTTTATTTTGTATTTACATCTTACATACTTATTCATTTTTAACATTTTGTTTAATGTTTAGTTATTCTTTGAGGGTGTTGAAGCTAAGGTTTCACAAGGTATAAAAGAATCGGAAGTTGGCTATCAAGTGGCTTTTAGTAAACAAGAATTAAGGAAAGTAACTAAAGAGTATCATGGACGAGAGGTGAAAAAAGGCTTGGATCATTTGTATAAAAAAGTAGAAAAACACCTTAGTGAAGAAGAAAATTTACTACAAGTAATTATTAATTGTTAATGTTAATGTACTTATGTGTTATTCATCATAAACCATTGATTATTTTTGAACCTGCAATATTATTTTATTATTTGCATAAACTATATTTTATACTGATAAATATACCCAAGACTAAACAATTTCGTTTTCGATTCTGAGCGGAGCTATGATTTTACAATGTGTTTTTTTATTATTTGTGTGTGTACATGATAAGTAATTGAAATAATGATTTGATTTTCCACTTCAGTATCTTGTTCAATGGGAAAGTGAATCTAGTTAGTGTATTGCATTGAGGAAGAAAAAATTTAAAATTCCCAGTATTTTTGAAAAATGCCGGGAAAAACAAAAAAAAATTAAGGAAAAACGTGAATTTTTACACAAAATTGATTTTGGTTTTGGTGTACTCGAAAAGAAATGACCATAAATATATGAAATTTTGACTGAATATTATACTGACATTTTCTATACATCATAAAATTTCAATATATTTTGATTCGTTTTAAGCTGTTTACAGACATTTTCAATTTTCTTTTCTAAAATTGTATTTGTTGGGTCAAAAAGTGTGAAAATTTATTAAAGGTTCCTGATTTATTAGTTATTTTAGCAATTGACAAATATTACAAAAACATACACACAATTTTTTTTACAAGCATTGAAAGTTTGAATTTTGACAAAATTAAAAAATTATATTGTAGTTAAAAATTTACAAAATATTCAACTTTTATAGCTAAGGATTGAAAATTTAAAACAAGGTTCCACGTAAATAGGTTAATAAATTACTTTATTCACAATAATATCATCAAATATACTTAGTTATATCATAGGCTGACTGACCGTCTTCGCTCAGAATCGTTTTTCACTTACAATGTTATTATATATTTGAATTCAAATTTAACATCATCCATTACAGTGACCCACTGTTAAGCAGAACGACACCCATTTGCTTAATTTTTTTACCTTTATAATGAAATAAACATAATTTAATCTATATTATGATTTTATATATTTTTCAGGTGGTTTGGAGAGCTATGCAAGAAGAATTCATTCAACAATATAAATATATTGAGGACTTAATTCAAAGGTGCTATCCTGGTTCCATGATTTCATTAGAATTTTCCATTGAAGATCTATTACAGTATTTCTCAGAAATTGCTAGATCCCATTAGCATATTATAACCAAAAATATAATATAACATGTTTAAATTGATAATCTATTGTATTATTATCTTATAAATAATATTATTTTGTTAAAAATTATGTTCACAAGCCTTTCTAATATACTTTATCCCTTTTTATATTATACAATGTAAATTGTAATTATGTTTAACATTTTGAAAATTATGTATTTCTGAGCATAAAATACAGTATGTATTAAGTGTTATAATTATTTTTCTAATAAAAAAAGTCATGAGTACTCAACCTGTTTTTGAAGGTATAATATGTAGCTAAAAAAAAATCATTAGTTGTTGATAAACCAATGTGTGTACAATAAGTAAATAGAATAATATGAGGCGGTGAATAAAGAACAACAAGTAGGCGTTTCATATTAGAAATGCCCGATATTTTTTTTCAACCACGTTCTAAGCGCAACTGATTGTGTTCTACCTTTGTTACAAATTACTAGTAAGCGCAAATTTATAAATCATGATAAATTGGCACGAAATATCTTGAAATATGAATAATTCGGACAACCGCTGTAAATAAGCCATGATGCTATGAGGCGCAAATGCGGTCGCGGACGCAGTCTCATAAAGAAGTGATGGGCAAACCAAGGCCAAGACTATGGCAGTCTTGGTCTGATTCTTGCAGACTCAGTATTGGTCTTGGTCTTGCAGAGCTATTTATACTCTTGGTGTTGCTGCAAGATTCTTGAAATATTAAAAAAAAAAATATAAGAAATCAACTTTTAAATTGTTATGTTTTATTTTAATGAATATATGATACATGTTATTTAGTCATAAATAGGATTTTTAATTAATTTTTTTCTTTTTTCAATCTTATATTATCCTTCATATTATATAGCTTACTTGCATATGCTTAAAATAATAATTTAAGTACCATTTCACCTATGTTTTAACTGATTTCAGTTTGACTTGTGTCCTTATTTCTGTTTGGAAAAAAAATATTTTATATGAGTACGGCCACTTAAAATATTTTTTTTTAAGCAGAAATAATGACACAAGTAAAAAAAATCAGATTTACAATAAAACAAAGGTGAAATAGTAAATTAGTTAAATTATTATTTTAAGTATACTAAAATATCGAAAAACGTATTTTTTGAGTTGTGTCACCATTCTTTCAGGGGTGCGAATTCTCTTCTCTACATCGTGGTCAAATGCAATATTAGTAATTACGTTTTTATTTTATTCTTATTAAATTATTTCATTTGACCTACACTAAATTACGTATTTACTGGGAAAATTTTTTTTAAAAAAATTACAATAAATATTGCATGACTTCAAGACTCTTGCAGTGTGGGTCTTTTTTGGTCTTGGTCTTACACACTCAGTCTTGGTCTTGGCAGAAAGACCAAGATTGCAAGAGGAAGATAATTTTACCCATCACTAAATTCTGATCCATGCAGTGCCGCAACTAGAGATAGAAGGGCCCAGGAGTGATTCAGATTTTGGGGCCCCCTATTTCAAACTTTTGTTTTACAAAATTGCATAGCACCAAAAACGCAATTAAGAGTGGGGGGCTTACAATTCCCTGGTAATAAAAAAACCCAGAAAACAATATAGACACATGGTCTCCTATCTCAGGAGGATAAATATTTTTATTTTGGCTCTCCAAATAATGTCTATACATAGTGCATACCAAGCACAATTCTAAAAAGTAAAACAATTTTTATCACTTTATTTGAATTAATTTTACTTACAAAATCAGATCAAATAATTTTTTTTACAGCACAGGCCTCCATCAAAATGTAAACAAAATGTGTTTTCATCTCAGTTGGTATTTTAGATTCTGAGTGGAGCGATGAATGTATTGATTTGACAATGATGTGTCTTATTTTAATTTTAGATTCTGAGCGGAGCGATGAATGTATTGATTTTACAATGATTTGTGTTTTTTTTTAATTATTTTTTTTTCTGTTTCCGTCATCACTGTCAGGACAGTAAAAATGCTTAGATTTTCTTCAACAGTATCTTTTCTGATAGGAAAATGGATCTAGTTGGTACTTTGAGGGGTTCAAAAGTAAATATTTTCCAGTTATTTTTAAAAGCGGTATGAAAAACAAAAGAAAATTAAGGAAAAACGGGAATTTTTACGCAAAAACGTGCAACTCTAAAACAAATGACTGTAGTTACATGAAATTTTGACGGAATGTTTATATTAGCATTTTCTATACACCATAAGATTTCCCAAATATTTTGACTTATTTTGAGCTGTTTACAGATATTTTCAGTTTCCATTTGTTTTAGTTTTTTTTTCTATAAATATCAATAAAATTTTATTTGTTGGTTAAAAAAGATTGAAAATTTAATAAAAGGCTCCTAATATAATGTTTCAAAGACAGATGAAAACAATTAAAAATCCATAGTCACAATTTTTTTTCTATAAGCATTTTAAATTCAAATATTGACAAAATACATAAAAATTACGAAAATATTTAAATTAATTTGAGTAAGAAATTCATAGAAAATTGTCTTTTTAAATCTAAGATATTTTTTTAATTCAAAGAAGAATAACTGTAGATACATGAAAATTTCACTAAATGTTTATTTTATCAATTCCTATACTTGATTAAATTTTCAAAATATTCTGACCTGTTTTAAACTGTTTACGGACAAATAAAATTAAAATTTTGTTTTTTTTTTGTGCTAAGAATATCAATAAGTTTAATTTGTGGAGCCAAGTTATAGTTAAAAATGTATAGTATAAAATATTATTTTCGTAAGCATAATCAATACTATAGTAACATTATATTAGATGTTGGACGTAACACGTTACAGCCGTTACAGGTATCGAACAATTTCAATTTTTATCATGTATTGGAAATTGGAAAAAAGTTCATATTAGTTTAAAATCTAAAATCCTTTATGTCTTAAAAGGGCCCCCTAAATATGATAATGGGGCCCTTCTGGAGGTGCGGTGCACCCCCAGCACCCCCGCTAATTGCGGCACTGGATCCATGTGTATATCCTAACCAGCTTTAGAACCATCCGGGAACTCGAATACCTCCGCCGAGCTCCGTATTGCCGGATAGGAATCTATTTATAAATGTACCTATACATTCCTTGTTGTAATCTGTATCATCGTAATATACAATTTAATTTTGTTTTCAATTTACAGTTTACCATCCACATCGTATCTTGCCATTGGACCATTAACCATTTATGTTGGTATTTAAATTAGACCCGACCGGCAACCACAGGAGCACCCAAACAATAATTGAACGCCTTTGAGGATTGGCAGTGTGAAACAAAAAAAACAGAGAACAGCCCGCCATTGTATGGATATCTATCTAACTGAATTTGTTTGGCAACAAAATTTTGCAAACGATCCATTCTATAGAATTCTAATGGACATTAAAACAAACCTACATTCCTCCACAAAAAAATTATAAACGGAATTTTTTTTTAATTTTTTGATTTTAATAGTTTAAAATTTGTTTGATATTTGAAAATGTTTTTTATAGTTAAACATTATTTTTACCTGATTTTTTTACTGTCTAATGTAATAACTGAATGTTTATAAAATCTCAACAATGTAATACGAATACTATAGGGGAACCCGGGGCCAGACGAGACACTTAATATTTAAATCGTTAGTTTGTTAAATTTTTCAGAAAAATTCTGAATTTATGTAACATTTATGAGTCACTGTTCCTTTTTTTAAAAATTGTTCACTTTAAAATGTTTAAAAATATTATTGAAATCAAAAAAATTATGTAAAAAAGACGGAATTTGTCCCATCTTACCCACACCCTGGGGTAATATGAGACATATGGATAAAACCCCGATCGATATTTTTTCAAATTTATCAACATAGGAACTTATTTAGATGAATTTGACAAAAAAAAAACACATGAATATTAAACAAACATATTTTATTTTATGGCCAGACTTTGGTAATACTTAAACTGAACCCCGCATGACTATTGTCTCATTATGTCCCAGATAGACTAATTATGTTCAATTGAACCTAAACTATTAAATACTTAATCAATCATCAATGTTTAATAATACATAATAGTATAATACTAAACTACAGAAATATATAAATATATTAGAATAGTTTTCGTGAAGAATTAATAAATTATTGTTGCCTTAAAATAGCGTAGAACTTTTAACAAAATAAGCCATTTTGAGACGAAAATAAAAAAACATTGATATAGTACCATATCAAACGGTTATCATAAAATTACTAGTAAAAATCACCTAACTTACCTCCGTATAATATTCTAAAGAGGTTTCAAATATATTATTATTAATAATTATGGAGGACCACGGCTAGGTTCATCTATGGCCGTGTGGAGGACCAACACTGTCCCATCTCACCTCGTACACTCATCTTGCCCCATCTTGTTCCTGTACTCAGTTATTTAATAAATTGCGATAGTCGAGATAACCCGGAAGTACAAAATAGTTTTGCGATATTATAAGAATCGTGGCTCACATATTTTCGTGTTGGAAAATCAAGCTATAATTATTATTATACTATTCTATAGATTATTAACAGGACCACTAGATCGCGTCAAAAGCGACTAAATGGGCACAATCTGGGATACCTATAATAGATAATGTGAACATGGTTTATACCATGCCCGGTTCCGGTGTGTTGCCGCTCTGAAACCGCATAACCAAGAAAAAAATAGGAAAAAAAAAACAAGCTTCCGATCACCGACCACCGATATTATTCACTATTCAGTGTTCAGTATTCTCCGCAAATCGTACCGGAACAATCAGAAATCATAACATTCAGAGTCATAAACAATCAACTCACGGTGAGTTAATTCGCGTGATATTTCTAAATTCCGTTCCGCGTTTCAGCGTTATTTGGTTCGTGGCGGAAATGGTATCGCGCGTGCCGCTGACATCCGAAACGTCCCTGTTGTTTTGCAAGATCGCACGACAGATTTTTTTAGCCGCGTAAGTCCGTTGGTCAGTGCTTCCGCGGACCATCGTCTATCATAATCGCGCATCCGTAGCGCGCCCAAACCGCACGACGACGATAAGCTGTTGGCACGAAGCGACCACCGAGTTTCAATCGTGTATTTTGCTGGACAAATCACGGACGACGACCAGAATCCGATATTTTAACCCGAGCTGAACTTGCGACTGGCCGGGACGTGTGACGACGTCTCCGAAAGCAGAAATAGAAGGCCGTCGCGATTTTTAAAAACTTTTTTTTTTCAAACACATCTTTCGTGCCAAACCCGACGCAGACTGATCGACTTATGGAAACCTCGGAAGTCGACACGTCCATACTGAGTTCGTTGCACGGTAACCGGTACGATTACTTGCGGGCAGACGACAAGGAGAGCTTTGGTGATTCGGCTTTCCTAGCCGAGAACCTTGACAAAGAACTGCCAAAAACACTGCCCGAATTGTCTGAAATCACAGACAGCGACACTTATCTGCGCAACAACGAACCGTCGCAGATGATGACTATTGACAGTTCATGGTGAGTCGTCAAGAACCTGTTGATTCAACATAATACTTTTCAAACAATATTGTTTTTCACACAATATTGTAGTTATAATTTCTAGCTGTAGATTTATAACTGATGAATTCTTGTTATACCGATCAATATTGATTTTAATGTTGATTTACATATAAAATAGTTTATCAAATGTCATTCAAGTGCATTTTTTAGTACTAAATATTAAAATCATATTAAAATTAGTTTTTGAGAATGGTTTGTTTACGGTATACGATAGTATTAGGAAATGACAAAGATGAGTTTTAAGAATTTTTTTACTGTTTTTTAGGAATGAAGATTCAACATCATGTTTTCCAACTTCAACAAACTCAAGTTTTCCTATACCACTTCCAGGTCCTAGTGATTTTGATGAGTTCAATAGTATTCAAACTGTTCCCAGGGCTGAAACACCAGGATTAGGGTTAAGCACAATCTATGCCGCTGATGGTGATTTATCTGATCCAACTGCTGAAATTGGTGTCTGTGGTCTTCGAAATCTCGGTAATACATGTTTTATGAGTGCAGGCTTACAAGCTCTTTTATCAACAGAGAGTCTTGTATCATATTTTTTGAGCTTTGACGATGATGGATCTGAAGACACGTTGATTGGACAATTTTCTGATCTTGCTAAACGTGTTTGGAATGGACAGTACAGTGTTATTAATCCACATCAGTTCAAATATGTGTTGGGAAAACGATATGCACAGTTCCGGGATTGCAGCCAGCATGATTGTCAAGAATTCTTGGCTCTTTTATTAGACAGCCTAAATGATGAACTATTGATGCATTTTGCCAAACACTGCAAAGTAACATCACGCAAAACTCGTAAGTCTCCAAATCCCAGAAAATTATTGCCACGTGAAGTTGATGAGTTTGTTAGTTCATCTGAATTTGATTTACCTCAAACTATATGTGACATTTTAACAGAAAAATTATCTGAGAACCAAGACTTCATGGCACAGAAAACGAATAATACAGATGCTGATGTTCTTGTGTCACCAAATATTGATGATGGTACCATATCTTCATGCGAACCAGAGATTCTCAAGGCCAAGGTACAAATTAATGATTTGTTGAATGGAAAAAGAGAAATATGTTGTGATTCCTCTTCTGATTCGAGACTTATGGATTTGAAGCGTGTAAAATTAGATGATAATAAAATACCTAAGACAGAGCTTGTAGAAGCTGATTCAATAGGATCTACTATTCTTGAGAAGCATATACAACAAGATTCCATTATTAATAAAATATTTCAAGGACAGTTTGAAAGTTCTGTAAGTAACAAATTATATTATAAAGCAAAAATTAAAATTATATACTTATTAATTAAACATTGTTTCGTAGGTAACATGTCTTGAATGTAATTATGTGTCTGTCATGCATGAACCTTTCATGTATCTCTCTGTACCTTTACCGTATGCTACTCAACAACAAATATGTAAGCTAAATATGAGTATTAAAGTGCCAATTAGAATGTTAATATTAATGTTTTTTTTTTTTTTTTTTATTAGACATAACATTTGTTAGTGCTACACATAACCCACCAATGAAGTACCTGATAACTGTTAACAAACAAGATGATATTAAAAAGGTTAAAAGCGAGTTAGTAAATTTGATAGGTGAAGACAAACACCCTGACATGTTGGTTGTAGCTGAAGTTTTTAACAGACATATTTCAAAAATATTAGTAAGTTTATCAAAAATACTTAATTTGGATGTAGGTACCTATACGATTCAAACTATTTATTAACTACATTTTTTTAACTAGAGTGATGATCATCAAGTAAGAAGTGTCGACTCTAATAATCGTGATTTGTATGCATTTGAGGTGTTGGAAATTAATTTGGACCTTGTGAATGGGGATATCGAAGAATTAACTGAGGGAGACACACAAATCGTAAGTTAATTTTATTGTATAAACAATTTATTGGTATCAAATAGCCAATGATATGGTTCCCATGTTAAGATTATGTCAAGAGGCAAAACTATTTCTTCTTTTTGAGTACTGAAGACCCCGCTACACCCCCCTGATAAATTATCATGATATTTTGTTTTACACATTCCTGTAATTTTACAAATTAAAATGTTTATAACATTTTAATTTGTGTATATTGCAGGTATAACATAATATATATTTAGGTATAGGTATAGGATATTATTTTTTACTATCTTAAATTGTGGTATATTATAATCAAGGTAATAATAATATCACACCAAAAGCACTTCGTTATAACTCAGTATAAAAAAAAGCTAAGTTAAAAAAAAATAAATTTAGTAATGATTAAATCTTTAAAAGATATGATATAATATGGAAACTAAGTAAAATGCCATTTTATAATATTACAAATACCTATGATGACAAACTAGGATCATTTGTAATGTTAAATACTTAGTCAACATATTGTTTATACATTATTAATTACAAAAAATACTAAAGTGGTTACTTAATTGTATTTATTTAAGTATACTTTTACGTCCTGCCAAATAGCTAAATAATATGTTGACTAAGTATTTAACATTACAATTTATATTATTTGTCATCATAGGTATTCGTAATATTATAAAATGGCATTTTACTTAGTTTCCATATTATATCATGTCTTTTAAAGATTTAATCATTACTAAATTTATTTTATTTTTTAACTTAGCTTTTTTTTACATGGAGTTATAACAAAGTGTTTTTGGTGTGATATCAGTTATTTTTTTATGAAATAAGTCATGATTTTATTTGACTGTATATAATTATAATCCATATATCATGCATTGTTGACCTCCTGTTATTATATCTTTTTCTAAAACTATAATGTAAACATCTTTTCCACCACAAGGCCAGCGTTCCATACTTATAGATATATATATCGTTATATCTAACCCATATTTTATTATTGTTTAATAATTGATGTGTAATGGGCTTGAGACTTGAGTCATAGATGGACCATGATGGCAAATCACAGAATTAAGAGCATATGATTTGCCATCGACCTTAATTGTTGCCACGGGTAATGAATTAATCACCAGATTGTTTATTTTATTATTAAAATTTTTCCAAGTTTTCAGCATATTAATATAATATTGTCGCGTTGGATCACAAATTCACTAAACAATCACAGTCGTTGAGTCGTCAGCAATACACAAAATGGTTGCTGGCAACTAGTATCCGAGAGACCGCGCCTCTATATCGCTAATCATCATACGTCGTCGCGATGAGATTAGTGGGGATGGATAAGCGGTGGGTTGGGAGACATTTACGATATTTTTGTCCCATACGCAAAATCAGTTTTAAAAGTACTTGAACATTTTAGCTTATAACTTTTAAACTATCTAGCCAATCTGTTAGTGAGTTGCTCTGTTCCAATCTGCACAATATTTCTGAATCGATTGATACCTTATGCGACTTTATATGTTTAGCCATTTGCCCTGTAGAGGTTGACAAAGGATTGACATAAATTAGGACGGTTTTTCAATGGTAAAACTCTAGCTCCTGTTATTATACGTTAGTGGCTACTCCGCTTTTTTTTTTTACTTAGCTTCGCTCCACTACTGTTGGCGCTGGATTATAATAATATAATAGACTAATTAATTTAAACCTGCTTATCTCCAGAAACTAATGTACAATTAGGTTTAAACCAATTCACAGCAAACTAGCTCATGTTTTTGTGGTGGCAGTCTGTTGATTTCTATCAGTAATAACTATAAATTGTACATCTATTTGGTGAATAATCCAACGAACAAGTATATTTTGCACTAATTGAATTATGTAATATTTATATCTGATATACATTCTGACTTCATTGAGCATTTACTGTTTTAATACTTATTTTAAGATTGTTGAGGATTTAATATCCACACATAATAATGCTAAATTGCTCTTAACGGATGCTCTTAATTTATGTAAATTGAGATGTCTGTTGTTTAAGATATGCTTGCATATTTCTCCTGCCTTCTGTTCTATTAAATTTGAATTTATTTCCTTATTATCTTAATTTTATTACTAATCAGTACCTCCTTTGTTGCACTTCATGATTTCACAGCCACATTGCCTTAAATTAAATCAATAATAAACTGCTGGCCCTGACTTACTTCCTAATATATTTTCACAGTTGTAAATTTATTATTGAAGTACACCATTACACATAATTGAAACACTGTCAACTTATTATACATGTAATTGAGTTCTCAATCCAGTTAAGTTCAAAATAACTAAATAAAAATACATTGTTTAAATGTTCCATTAAAAATGTTTACATTTAATAAATTATATTAATCAGTATTATGTAATTTATCTCTTAAAAAGATCTATATTATTCTAGGAACCAATGGATATAGATTCTGTAACAATTGAACAAGGAGACATTTGTACCATATGCTTAGAGTATAAACCTAATATGGTACTCCACAAAGATATCAAAGATTGCACTTGTGTATTGTGTGAAGAATGCATTAAATCGAGTTGTTTTCATTCTAGTGGAGATAAAGATCAAATGGACTGTCCTGTTTGTAGAGTAAGAATAGATCCTAAGGTTGATTTAATTCCAATCGAACAACCTGCTGGTAGTACAAATAAAGCTATACGACGATTGACTATTCCAATCGTGTTTAAACAAGCTGACGGAAAAAGTTTAATTGGCCGACCAGCATTGGTTCGTTTACCAAGTGAAGTTCCTGCTGAAGTACTTTATGTCGAAGTTGCCAAACTCCATCCGTATACTCAAGATTTCTCACTATCTTTAGTTGATGGTCAGGGGACCATGTGCTCTAGATGCATGTGGGATGTACATTGTGGCGGCTGTGTGATTACCAACAAAAATGGTATAATCAAGTTTCGCAGCGGTGATACACTAGCTGTTACCTTTAAAGATTATGTAGATGTTTATTTGCTAGACACTAAATTGCATCCAGGATCTACCGAACAAATGCGATCAAATAAACCTCTTTCAATATATGATTGCATTAATGCTTTTTGCCAAAGGTAATAATTTATTATTATTTTTTTATAGAAAATTTGGGAATTTATTTAGGGTAGAATTATGTTTTGATCTAGTTAAATCTATTTCATAATACTTTATAACTCTTTTCAAACACCGATAGATAGTTGAGAGTTAGAGTTTATTTACATTTCTATTGACTACTTATAATATTGATTCAAAAGTATAATATTTTATAACACATGAATTTGATGACAAATTGTGTAAGTATCCAATATCTATATTTGTATACTATGCGAATGGTCAGACGTCAATTTCAGTTGATTCCTCTTGTTAAAATGTATTATTAAATATTTAGTAGCCCCCTAAACAATGTGTGTATTTGTATACATCAAAAGAACTTTTAAAGAGGAACATATTCTCAATAGATATTTATATAAAAAAAGTTTAACTTCCTCTGATGTATATTATATTCTATATAGGTTCTATAAACTGATGAAAAAAAATGGTCTTGTTTTACAGTGAACTTTTAGATGATAATAATCCTTGGTGGTGTCCGTCCTGCAAAAAGAATCAACGCGCCACTAAAACATTGTCCATTTCCAAGTATCCTAGATGTCTCATTGTATACTTAAAAAGGTAAAAAAAATTATTTTATAATACTTAAGAAATACATTTTATAGATATTCATAATTTTAGGTTTGTTTTCCATGAAAATTGGGGAATAAAACTACAAGACAGTGTAGTATTCCCTTTAGATGGATTGATATTGGATATAAAACAAGAAATAGTATATGATTTGTATGCTTGCGTTTGCCATACTGGAAGTATGTTATATTAATTTTTTTTATACCAATCATCAATATCTATTAATTATTTCTTATGTTAGGTACTTCTATGGGTCACTATACATCTTATACTAAACACGTGGAGTCAGAAGATTGGCACTATTACAATGATGAAACAGCCATTAAAACAATACCAGGACAAGAAGATTATTGTAACGCATATATTTTGTTCTACAAGAAACAAGGTGTGTAATACATTTGTATAATATATTGCTTTTCAGTTCTTAGTTTTTTATTTCTTGGATCTAGAATGTATTCTTATTTTTCAAGATTATGATATAAATATTGTGACGCAAGCCGGCACAGGTTCAAACCTTGGTTCACGGACGGCATTTTTCTCCGGGCAACTCACTGTGCCTGGAGAATAAGTGCCGCCATTCCCCACCCGAGAATGTCAGATACCTTCGGGTGCCCACTTAAAAATCCGCCAAAACTACACACACGTATTTACACCTACTGTTCCTTCCCACCCCCTCCCACAGTTTAAAAACCACCCAATGGCCTAAGTTGCCACGGTTAACTAATAATAAAAAAAAGATAAATATTAAACTATATGTTTTATTATATATTGCAGGATTACCTGATGACGATGCTGATTCCTCAGGACTATGAAGTTATTTTTAAATAATAAAATAAGAATCAGTAAAAAAATAATTGCTATTTTATGATTTTCTTATGTTTATCAAACTAAACAAAAGAATATTTTTTTGTGGTAAAGGACTAGCCAAATTTTATCTTGAAAGTCTTGTCCTTAATTCTCATTACTGTTGATGTTACTTATATTATTATTATTATTATTTTCTAGTAATTCTTTATTATTTTTTTAGTACCTTTGTGAGAAAATTCCTTACTAAAATACGATAATGTAAATTTTAAATGGAGTAAACTTTGTGTTATTTGTATGAATTCATTTTTTACTATAAAAACAGTATTATTATTTTGTTATATTATTAAAAAGATTGGACATAATAATATTATGTATGTACAAGTTAAATTAGCAGTAAATAAGCTACTTTGAATGGTAAAAACTTAAATGTTATGTTTCTAAAATATAACTTTTCGAAAGATCTATGCATTTGGATTGGCCATTGCATTTTATTATAGGTAACATTATTCATTATTAACTAATCTGTTAGTATATAAACATGTTGGTATTAAGTATTAACACATGAGCTATGAATTAAGGTAAACTTTATCTGAATTCATACCTATGATTAGGTCCGGAATTATATTCTTTTGCATATTTTTTTTGAGTCTATGCAGTCTATGCGGTGGGGGTTCAAAATATTAACAAATCATGAAACCGGTGAGTTAATTGCAAAAGTTTTTTTTGCATATTTAGGAATATTTCAAGATAAAAGAATATTTCGTATAATAAAGAATATTGGAGAATATATCGATTAATTTTTGTAGATGTTCGATATTTTTTGTTGCAGTGGTGTAAATAATATAAATTAGCACATATAAAAAAATTTTAACCGACTGTCGTATAAATATGACACCAGAGCACATGGAACAAAATATAGTTCTCAACTGTTTTCAAAAATTTAAAATAATTGAATATTAAATATTATTAATAATTTAATCAAACTTTTCTTAACATGTAGTATTTTTCATTATATAGGTACCTATTTATGTCAGGTTTTTGTACTATTTTGTATTATTTTGCATATTATGTATTTATTTATATCAGTTTGTATTATTTGCTTAATTATGTTGCATATAAATGCACATTTTTAGTTTGAGAGAATATTAGCATCTTATTATGGCTGTTTTAAAAGAATATAATTCTGACCCCTACTTATAATATATCTTTAAAGTTTTTCTATTATATTGGACTTGAAAATGAATAGTTCTGTTTTTATAGAAAGTTGAATTACAAGTAGTTATTGTAGGCATAGTATCTATGAGTTCAGGTATAATTTCTTCTTAAGAATTAGCTGTGGGTATAAATCATACAAAAATTATAATTGATTCTCATTGCATAAATTTGTTTATTTGTCTATTGTGTAGGGTGTAATTTTAACAAATGAAAGATGAAATCTAAGTGGTTATTTCTCTTGCCTCTTCTAAATTATGTATGCACACTTCCACAAAAAAAAAACGTATAATACAGATTGCTGGAGTATAATGAAGTTTATAAGACTAAAATTATTTAACTTGACATTTCTTTTTGGTATTTATATAATTTATTTATTTAAAGTAAAACTATAAAAGTAGTGTATTACATTAATTATATATGTATTAACAATAGAGAAATTAGTTTCATAAAAAAGTGAAATAATATCCTTATTTAAATAACATTTCATAAAGTTTGAAGGGAGTTAGCGCATGGATCTTGTACAGGTTCTACAAGGTCAGGATGGTGTTTCTTAATGTGCCTCTGCAAAAATGTGTTGATTACAAATCTATCATCGCATACATCACATTTATATGGGCGGTCTCCTGTATGCCATCTGGTGTGTATACGTAAGGACGTCTTTTGAGTAAAGCCTTTAGAGCACAAGTCACATTTGAATGGCCGCTCACCTGTATGTATTCTTTTATGTTCGACTAGGTACTTGCTAACTGTGAATGCTTTGCCACACATTTCACACACATGATTTTTCTCACCGGTGTGTATGCGCACATGAAGTTTTAGATGGTGTGCTGAACTCAGTAGCTTGTTACAATAAGAGCATTCGTATTTCAGACCTAAATGTGACTGAATGTGTCGTCTGTAACTTCCTATACGCCTGAATGCTTTTCCACAGTTTCACATTGGTAGCTAACTGATTCGGCTGACGTAGTATGTACTTTCATATGGCTATACAAATTGGTCTTGGACGTGCATAATTTGCTACAACGATCACATTGGTATGGCTCGGCACCATGGTTTTTAATTTCATGCGTAGCCAACTCGTCTTTGTTGAAAAAGCCTGCTTGGCACGTATCACAGAACACGCTGTACACTTTTTTATGTCTATTTTCGTGATATTGCATTCGACTCTTATAAGGTGTACGGTAGTCACACGTGTCACATGAATAAGTGACACTAGGATGTTCTTCTTTTTTGTGTTTTTGTCGCGCACACATTGTGTCAAATGTTTTATCACAACAATTGCACTTATATGCAGAGTGCGGATGTGCATCATTTTGATGATCTTTTAATGCGTGTTTAGTATTAAAAGATTCTTCACATTTTCTGCATTTGAAAAATTTTATTTTAACCTTACGAGGTGTCTTAGTCCTATCCGATCTTTGGTCATCAATTTCATCAGTGCTGTGTAAAACATAATAAATCAATAAGTGTGTAAATTAATGACAAGTGATATAGGTGTATTTGTTTATTATGAATGTAAATTTTTAATTAGATGGCATATCAAACAGGCAACTTCTATAACTGTATTCAGATTTAAAATTATTATCAGGCGATAAGTCACAACTAAATAAACTATAGACTTGAAGTTAAGATCTATAATTTTAGTAAGCAGCATATTATTTTAATATGAACTTACGGATCTATTTTCACAGTGTCTTTTGTTTCAATTTCTGATTGATTACTTTCAGACCAACTCTCTGGTTCGTTGTATTCAGATTTGTATTCTGTATTTTGGTCATAATTAATGGTCACCACTGGTTCAAAACTACTGGAAGCCTGTTGATTAAAGACATTTTAATGAATCAATCAAATGTACATAATATTAAATACCTAAATTGTCATCAAAGTGTATTTATTTAAATATCTATATGAGATTTACTATTACTTTCTTGATTTAATCAAGTAAATATGGTATTTTTCTTCACATTAGAACATCAAATAATTTCTATTGTGGTAGAATATGGTAGGTATATATGAACAATTTTTTTTCTAAGAGTTTAGGATAAAAAATATATTTGTTCTGCAATTATTTGAATTTATAGTTCACACCTGACAAATTATAAAAGCATACATAAGATAATGATTTGTAAAAAATGTAGGCTAGATAATTGATTTGCGCAATTATTTAAGTATTTATTAATTGTTGATTAAATACTTAATAAAATGACTAATAGGAGCCAGGAGGTAATCAAAACTAATAATTAGTGCCAGATTATAATAATAAAAACTTTATAATTAGACTGATAATGCACTTAGCAATTATATTTTGTTTATCATTGTTTATGTACCTAAATCATTTAAGGGTACCTAATATTTTTTTAGATGACTTTCAAAAACATGTGAACCTAAATCTAATTAACCTTTCCGGTAAATTAACTGATGCAAGAAAATTGTTTCTGATATCCTCATGTAATTGTTTTCATGAAATAAATTTTATCTATTCATTGGAGACCGTTGTTAGATAACGAACACACCTTAAAAAAAAAAAAAAAACAGAACTACTCAATATTTACTAAAAACAATATATTGGGATAAACGAATCAGCCTAAACAATTACTCGTACACCTACTCGAGTAAAATGATGAAGAAAAGAAAAGACCACGAATACCCCGTCAACTCTAAACGAGAGTGTGGTGGAAACATAAGGAGAATACTACACCGAAGCAATTGGAGTTGACATGGTGGAAATCTACAAGACCACCAAGGTGCGGTGACTACGATGCACCACCGATGAGCGTCTGCTTACCATGTTGTGCTGGACGTCTGCCAGCTGATCGAGCTGTTTCTGGCACTCGACCGCGTTGGTGTAGTACGCGTAGAACTCGTTGACGGTGTCTTTGCACTTGACGCACACGTGTTTGGGCAGCTGGTCGGTCCGGGATATGTGGATCTGCAGGCATTGGGCTATCTTGTCGGACAGTTCGTCGAAAACGCTGACGGGCCACTCGACCGCGGCCAGGCACAGCCGGCACACTTTGGTCAGCTCCATGTCGACGTCGTCGGCGTCAACACCGCAGCTGCCACCGCCGCCGCCGCCGGTCACATTGACATTGACCGCCACCGTCGCGGACGCGGTCAACAACAAATCGTCGTCGTCGTCGTAGTTGTCGCCCGCGGACGTGATGCGGTGGTCGTCGTCGGTGGTCGCCAGTAGCGCAGGGCAATGCGCATCGCTCGTTTTACTGAATTTTCCCGTTCATTTGCGATCGTTCGTTCGAACAAGCTCGCGTTGTTTACAAGACGACGACGACTGACGGCCGACCTGATAAGCGGGTACCACCTCCACGGCGCCATCGCCGCCGACCGTGATAACGCGATAGGCGCGGCGGTGTCCGTGGGTTGGGCCGGATCACTGTCTTTTGTTCCACAAACAAGTTGTTCCAAAGTCAATTTGTTCAAATTGAAATTTGAATTAATATCCAAAATGTACATTCATTAGTCGAGAATTATTGACATTAATTGTTCCCAAGTTCCCAACGCTTATTTATTCCAAAAATTATTTGTTCCGATGGCCAATATTGTTCAATTGCCGTCGGTAGTTCGCTTTGATTCTTTCTTCCATCGACTTCCGCTCCGCGCCCTTGACATTTTCAAATGATTTTTTTCTTTAATCATAAGTAGTTGGATTGTATGGTAACATGTGCTGTGTGGTAAAATGGTAAAATGGTAATATCAATTTCTTATACAGTATTCATTTTTAGATGTGTGTGTAGTGTTTTATTTGAGATGTATTAGGGGGCTAAATAGGTTATTGTAGAGTTTTTCTATAGAAGTTTGGTTTAATGTGGAGAGAAATATTTAATTCTGAGCTTAGGAAATATTTAAGAATTTGGTGATGCGGATATGAACATAATTATGATGAGAATATAGGTCAATTTTTTTTTACACCGGAGTGGACACCGATGTATTTACTATTTTGTAGTAAGTGAGGTTGAAAATAAGATGGTTTTAGATATGTAGGTAATTCGAGGACAAAAATCGTGTTCGAGAATAAATGTGACGTGGCAGCAGCTGGATTTGCTTTTGTTGGTTTTTAGGTACTTTTGAGTTTTGACACAAGCTGCAGGTTTGAGAAGTATGAGAAAGACTAGATTGGAGGTGATTAGATGCGATGATTGGATTTTCAAGCACTGAGAGAATTATTGCCTTATCGTCAGTATATTCATCGAAAAAGGTACCTACAAGGAGGAGTATAGGTTGATTCGCTATAAAATTGACGAACAGGAGTGATGCTGTATAATTATGCCCTGGGGAGGCTTGTTTCGTAGAAGTGGCTGAAATATCGACGAATATCGATTGAGGTAGAACTTGGTTTAAAATGAATCCGGCGTGCCATACCTGATAGAAAGCCTGTGCCTCATGGAAATAGGTGCGCAATATAATGAAAAATAATGATAAGAGAGCAGGAAAAGAAATAATACCTATTATTATTAGTATACATTTTAGTAAAAATGTTGAGCCACCCCTGTTAAAATAGCCATATAGGTAACGTATTATACTTTATTGATGGTAAATGCGATAGGTATTGCCAGGTAGGTACTAAATTCAGAATTATGACCAAATAACCTAGATTTTGGTACCTATAACTAGTATGCAGACATGCAGTAAATTGACGCAGTTGTATAAAAACTAGTGGTCATTTACAGGATACAGGAAAATATTTGTTCTTAAAATTCCAACTGAGTTCAATTCTCATTTCTTTATCTATAGATAGCGCTGTATATAAGCTAAAAAACACAAAACTGTTCAAACTTAAAGCACATCATTTCCTGAACAATATATTAAAAGGAATAGGTACAGTGGCGCCAGTGGCGTATTTACGGGGGGGGGGCATGGGGTCTGGACCCTCCCCCATTGGCTCCATAAATACGTATCTAAAGTTTAATATATTTAATATATTTTTATATTCTGTGCAAATATAAGTTGGAATACAAATGTTATTTTTTTACGTAATCAGGAAAAAAATGTTATCATAAATTATTATGCTAGGTTGACACGTCGTCTTGTCGTCTAAGTTGAAAATCGAAAAGAGTATATTATCTTCGGCTGTTATCAGTTTACCAGGCCACTTGGAGGAACAACTACAGAGAAGTTAAAATTGACCTCTTCTGTTTTGTAGAAAAACCTACCGCGGTTATTGATGGTTGATCTATTTACAGAATATGATAATATATGAGTCAAAATGATCGTAATTAATGATTACTTTTGTTATTGGTTTTGGCACTGAACAGTTAAACGACCCTTTTTACTCTATTTTGCGTTTTGTATGTTAATTTTGTGTTATGTTAAAATGTCTAAAATAACAACATTTTTCACGAAGACAGTGTCTACTACCGCTACTGTGTCATCATGTACGCCTGGTACTTGGTAGTAGTGAGACTGTACTTTTTACTTTATTTGCATGTGGTTTGTATTAATGATGGAAATAATGTTGGCTTATGTAATGTGCTTGGCCTGATCAACATTTTTGCTGTGCTGTTATAATGAAAAATGAACATTCACAAATTACATTAATTGACACATATATAAGTATAGATAACTTAATTACTAGGCCTAATGACATTTGTTTATTTATCAATCGTTCCCTAAGTGACGAAGAGAAAATTCTGGTAAGAATAAATCATATTTCATTCTGACTTTCTTTTAGAATAATATAACCTAACCTAACCTATTATTAATCTACAAATTGTTTATGCTTTAAATAGATTTCATTTGACTTACTTATTAAATTAATATTGTGGGTAGGCAAATATAATATTATGTTATTCATTTTTAGGTTTTAAAATAAATAATTAACAAAATGGATATATGTTAATTCTTTGTAATAAATTGAATTTCTATACAAAAATATAAAATATGCTAAATTTATTTAATAAAGAGTAGGTAATTGGGGGGGGGGCGAAGCCCCCCACGGATCTGTAATATGAAAATTGTCTGGACCCTCCCTATGACAAATTCCTAAATACGCCACTGGTACAGGCACGATGTAGAGAAGATATCTTCTCTACATCGTGGGTACAGGTTATATATATATTATCTTAATATATATAAATCTCGTGTCACAATGTTTGTCCTCAATGGACTCCTAAACCACTTAACCGATTTTGTTGAAATTTTTACAATGTGTGTAATTTGGCCGAACTTAAAAGATAGGCTAATTTTAAAAGGGAAAGGTTTAATCCCGGGAGGTGCTAATACGGGAATTTTGAGAATTCAGATGACAATTTTTGTTTATAAATGGTTGCCATGGGTTTTTAATGATAATAATAAAAAAAAAAAAAACTATTTGCTTTACTTTTTAAATATAAATTATAATATAATAACAAACTATAAAAACGTGAAATGAAAATCTCTGTACAGGCTAAACTCTGGAACTACTTATCAGATCTTTTTGATTTTGATTTTTTAAACGAAAGAGTATTTCACGAAGAAGGTTTATATGAAAGAAAATTTTAGGTTACTATGGTTAATCGGTCATGTTGTTGATTTGTATTATTATTTTTTGTCAATGTACATATATATAATATAATATACAAGAAGATCTGATAAGTAGTTCCAGAGTTTAGTCTGTATAGTTATAGTCTCTGTATTTATATAGTTAGATATATATATATAAATTAATGTTCTTGGGTAGATTAGACCTCTGGTAAGAAGATAGGTTAATTTACAAAGGGTTAAATTTGTTTTTTTTTATTCATCGGTACGGTTAGATTAGGATAGGATTTTGTATAGGTAAATTGATTATATTAATCCTGGTATAACTTTGATACTTTAGCGTTAAATCATACACTTACGTACTAACAGCACGGCGAGGACGGCGATATACCACAGGTAAATTGCCTACCTGATATAATGTACTGCTGCGAATCAGAATTTTTATTCTGAGCAACGGAAAAGTTAAGATAAATTTTGAACACTATGCACCGAATATTAAATAACGAATTGAACAAAGTTTGAGTCATACAGAGTTGATACATTTAACGGGCAACGAAGTGCACGGGATCAGCTAGTACCTATATATAAATTTAATACACTATATACCTATAAGAAAAAATAACAATAATACTTCACTGATAAACTCGGCAATTGTAAACTGCGCCCAACGTACAGGTAAACACGAAATCATACATGTAAACTGCACCCGAGTTCTTATCGTGAGTAAAAGGGTGATATGTAAACTGCGCTCGAGTTTTATCAAGTGTAAAAAGGTGACATATATTACATAATTTGTAAACTTTTAAAAATTGAATAGCTATATTTTTGTAATAATTAATAGAATAAAATTAAAAACATATTGTTGATACATATTCTGCAAAATTAAACAAAATTACAGAATTACTAATCTAAAATTACAATCTTTAATATATTTGATTCGTTACAGCCATATTATAGCATAGTGTACGTCGATATGATCCCCATTTTTTCTTCTCTTTATCGCATATTATATTAATATTCTTGCCATTAAAATTTTGTTTTTTAAACTTGCGCCATAAATACTCACAATATACTGTTATACGTAGCAGGATGGATTTTTATGTACCTAGCAATATGTCATTATGTCAATTTATCAATATACCTCCGGTCTGTGTGTATAGGTATTGTAATCTGTGGTGACGCTAACCATTTTACAATGCGACACACATTTTCACTCAACCACCCTGCAGCACACACCACCCACTCACATATATAGCTCATTATTTTTTTGTGCATTAACGAATATTGGTATCATGTTACGGTAGGCAACCTTTTAATTCCATTATAAAGTATACCTACCTAGTTAATTAAATTTGTAGTTTGTGTGCATATTCGTGAATTTACACGCTATTTTCATCAGCTATAGATATAATTATAGGTACGTATTTAATACTATATTTTACTAATACCATCATTGCCTATATACAGTGTTCGGGCTTATCTAGATAAATTTATCTAGATAATTATTTGTTCATCTTTTATCTTATCTAGATAAATAGTTACAAGGTATCTAAACTTTCATCTTAGATAATTTTTTTACTAATCTAAATATATTCATCTAGATACATTTTTTATCGATAAAAATCGTGAAATTGTACAAACGCATTTTAAATATTTATACAGATTCTCAAACCAAGTTTATGGTTTATAAATAATGTAATTATTTTTATTTATATTATTATTATTATTATGTTCCTAGTGCCCAAAAAGTATACCTAAATTTAAAACCCATTAAAAAAAATTGTATTTTTTTTTATCTACATAAATAAGTATTCATCTTTATCTAGATAAATATGAGTTAAGTTATCTTTTAACATTAGAGTTAATTATACATTTGAGTTCCATTATCTTTATCTTTATCTAGATAAAAAAATACTTATTTAATCCGGACACTGCCTATATAGCTGGTTTGTAATCGATAGGTTACCTATATGTATATGGGTATATGACGTGGCTGGTGTAGGCGTTTAGCAAAACAATTTAAACTAAACATTTATTTTATTTGAATACAAGTCAGATTAGTGTTTTAGTTGGGCGAGTATATCATAAATTATAAATACAATAATAATAGATTATTATAATGTAATACTATAATAACAGTTGGAACACCCGCAGAAAACGAGTTCAGTGGGTGCAACATGCAAATACAATTTAAACATTACACCCTAACACTAACATAAATTAGCAACTGGATACCATACCTATATGTACCGAACACTATTGCATAATGAGGATAATGAAATAGGTAACAACCTTTTAGATATAGTTTTGATAAGGCTAAAAACAATTTGTAGAGCAATGGAATTTCTTTTTACGTCCTGCAGGTATAATGGTGATAATTTATTTTGTTCTTCTATATAAATGTTATAACATATTAGGTAGGTAGTAGGTACATAACATAATATTGTAATAAATTAATATTAAACAATACGTAGTGATAAACGTCTGGTGTTTAACCCAAAATGATCAATGGTATCTTCAAAATTTCAGATTGGTTTTTATTTACATAGGTAAAATATACATTATACCTATGTATTTAAAATGGCCAAGATGCTTAGACGCTTAGCCACACGTTTTAAACGATGCAAAAACAGATTAGATTTGTACTTGAAAATTGATTAATTATCAATGGAAAAAGTTTACACTGAATATTCAGAGATAATTACCTGCAAGTTCTTCCAACTGAACTTCAAGTGGTTGGTAATGTTAAAGCGACTTTAATAATTGCTTTATTTATAGAAGTATAATATTTTGAAAGTTCTAATAAATCAATCAACTGTGAGTTAAGGACGTATTGTTGGTTTGTCCATACGCACAATATTGTATTAAACCATGTTACTGCATCAGAGTTTTCAAGAAAAGGTCCATAAATGATAAAATTGATTGATGTTGAGTGTTCACGCTAAAAGGTACCACTATAAATATTGAAGCTGGATGTGGTTTAAATAAGTACTAAATACACGTTTTACGTAAATGTCTAATTTTTAACCCTTTCGGTGTACGTGCACGTGCGGTACAACTCAATTTTTTTTTACAAATCCCGACAGTTTTTTTCTGAATATTTTGTATAAAAGGTTGTTTCTATTAACTACAAAATTGACAAAGTTGGAGTGAGTTTAATTTTACGAATAATCGCAGCTGCTTACGATATCTTACCATATGTTGATTTTATACCCAAGAAATCCCCTATATTGTTAAATTATTATTTGTAAACAGAAAAGACCTAATTAAACATGGATGTTTATTAAATAACATAATCTAAACAAACAAATCTGTATAACGAGTTCATTTATATAATAATATGATTTTCATTACTTTAAATTATTTTTATTTTGTCTTTCAAGATTTTATCGTACGACTATATTACGAGTAAAATTAGAGTGAATTAACGAAAAAAAAGAAGTGTTAAAAACAGATTATTCGTAAATACTTCAACTTTCTTTAACTTTGTAAATTTAATGGTTAGAAGAAACTTTTTATAAGAAAACTATTATTAAAAAAAATATATATAGTCTATCTGAATCTGTAGAAAAATTGGCATCGCTTGGTCTATAATTTAGTACAATAAAAAGGATATAAATTAGTAACGTCTTATCCATGTGATATTATTTATTTAACCATTGAACATTTGAACATGTATGCACACAACCATATTTAATTAGGTAAAGAAGTTTAGGCAACTATTTACTGCAACACCTATGGGATATAATAATTTAACTTTGCTACATAAGAGGCTATACTAGGTACTACATTATTGTACTAATATGTACATTGCACTTATATGATAGGTACACATTCTGACATTCATACCTTTCATACAGTCATAAACATAATATGAACTTACTGCTTTAGTTACTTGAACTTATTGTGTACATTTTAATGACAAATTTAATCCTTAGTTAACTTAACTCTTAAAAAAAAAATAACTACAATTTTAAAGCTTTATTTCTGAAATTAGATAATACATTAAGACATATTGTATTACTCAGCCTTTAATGATTCAATGATTTTTTATTCAAGGAATTCTTTACATTTTGTTTGCTTAGGGTTTTTTTTGTCATATAATTTATTTTTTGCTGTGGTGGGTATTTGTTTGACGGCGGTGTTTGCGATGATCGGTGGTGGCTGTTCTACGAATTATTCCGCCTCTACTTCATCAGTGTTTCTTAGTTTGCTCATCAATTCATTTAGGTGGATTATATATCGTTTTGTCATTTCCGTTATAAATTAGGCTCTTTAAACAATCTAAACTTACTACAGTTAAGGCTGGGCGTTGTTCTAATTGGTTTTGGAATTGCAAACACGCGTGTTATTAAATCTGTTAACAAATGTGTTTATTTATTAAGACGCCATCACAATGTGTCACAGTCACGTACTCGCTAGTCACATTCACATGTACCTTTAATATTACCTATACTATAACGCATTCCCCCAACGATTAATAAAACACAATTTTCAATTGTTTGTGATGTTTTAATAAATATAATCTTGTTTTTGAGCCTTTGAGGTATCGAAGTAATGAAAATGTGGACTAAACTAACCATAAAATTAAATATTGCCGCGTGGTTTCTCATTTTCTTTACTATAGACGATATTTTGATGTTTGTTACCAAAAGTACGAGCACGGGATTTGGTTTAAATCAAATAAATTTTAAAACAGAAGTGGTTAAATCGTACGTATTAGCTATTAAGCTTTTTTTTTTTTTTTACATTTTATACAGTTTGGCTGAGTTGGCAAAATGTTGTATAGTAATTGCCAAATTGCTCAATTGCCCTATATTCTACAGTCAACTGAGATTCCTATTATAGTTTGAAATACTTGAATCATTAAGTACAGCCGTTATCCATATACAGATTATTATAAATAAAAATATAAAATACAACTAATAGTGTCTAATAGTAGGCATACTTAACAGTTATTTTATTTTATTTGTTTGTTTATTTAGAAAGGTAGTTTGCCAAATAGTGATATAAAATAAAGTATAGGTACAGTTGGTAGTTGGAACAAAGGAAGTATGCAGTTTATGTAAGATTATATAAAGTAGGTATACTGTGCAGTCGTACAGACAATTTAAAAAAAGTAAACTGTTTATTTAAATATACATTAAAAACATCAACAGTTACACACGAAAATCTTTCAATATTACACTAATTTACTTATTTCGTACATTTTTAACAGGGAGCGTCGATAGATTTAAGACTATATTATAGTTCGTAGACTGAAATGGTACTTAAAAATAATTTACTGTTGTCAACGACTAGGAATAAATTGAAACATATAATTTGGAAAGTAAAATTATTGAACAATAAATAATATGTTCGTTAAGTAGCTTAAAATAAAGCAAAGATATAAATGTATCCTTTTTGTTTCCGCAATGATTCGAAGTTTAAAAAATCTATTATAATGGCTTGTTTAGGAGAAACGAGGTTGACGTACATTACTATAATACATGTATACCAAATCTAGAGGACGACACTTTTAACGAAAAAATGATTTTGAATCGACTCAATTATTTGTATTATCTATGTATTTTTATTAGGTACCAAAATTTGTTATATATAAATCATTAAAATCATTCTATTTTTTAATTTTTAATTTCTAGTATTTGTCTAAATAGTGTTATCAATGCATAACATCTAATCTTTTAAATCGTTAAAATTTTATTATTTTGTGGCTCAACTTCGCTGTTTAAAAAAATATTTAGCTTGTATAAAAATATATATTAGGTAATAATATTAATTTATGAAATTAAAATATATTATTAGATACTAACGCTAAAACGTATGTATCTAAATATTTGAACGTCAGTTGGTCATATTATTACGACACAATTTATTTCATATCTAATGACATGACCAATACATTTTACTTTTTAAGAAATTTATGTATTGGTAAGTACACATTTATAAGCTTATAAGTAAATTTAATACGATTTTATTCAATGTTATAGGATAATTTACGTCTGTTTTGGTATTTACATAAAGTGTAATAAATTAAATTTCAACTTTGGTAATTGTTTTATGTACCTAAGGGATAAGATAATAAAACTAAAATTATTATGTGATACTTTTGGCAAATTATATTTTTCATATTTTTTCAAGTGATTAAAAAATGTGAAAACTGTTTACGAAGAAAAGTTTATGAGTGAAAAAACTTTGGATAAATATTGATGTATCGTTCTGACTTCTTGAAATAAATTATAAAAGTACACTTATTTTAATATTCCATTAACCGCTTCCTGGGAATTTCAATTTCATAATTGATATTTATGTGTTTTCATTAGGATTTTTTTTTTTATTTAGGCGTGATGTTGTATTTTTATGTACTTATATAATATATTATGTACTTAAAAATCTGTTTGATTTTAATCAGGTTTCTACACAAAATTAACTATATAATATTTATATGTATACACAAAGTCACAAACTACAGGCCGTGATTATAACCACAGGACATTTTTTATCTTCTCCCGTTAAATATATTTTAGGATATTATAATTACCCTCAGTAAAATGTATAGATAGATGAGGTAATAAAAACCTGGGTTAATAGTAATTGTGCTCACTATTATTTTTTATTTTATTTTTTATAATTTATGCCTAAAAAAATGTCACGAAGAAAAATACCAGTTGACTATGATTGAGTGTGTCGGATTAATAAACAAAAAGCTGCAGCATCGTTAGTGCGCGCGCTAACACGTAAGTACACAAATTTCAAAAATTTTGAATCAAATCACTATCGATCACAAAATGCATATAGGTTTGAGGTTTGATCTCGAAAGATTTTCTCTTGGGAATACAATTACTGACTTTGCAACTCTTAAACGCATTCCCACTTAATATCTTATAAACAAAAATTATAATATATTTTGCATAAAAATTAACCTACAGACTAGGTAGCTGTAGTATATTTTTACGCCCCCAATGGAAACATAACTTTATCTAGGGTAAAAATATTTGTTTATTTAGAGCCTAAAACTTGAGACTGAAATTTTAGACGGACAGATGTCCAATAAACTACAGTACATAAATAAAGTTGATGTAGTATAAAATATTATATATTTGAGGGAATTCTATTCCTGTTACATCAGATCAAGAGGTAGACAATAAATAATAATAATAATAATAATAATAATAAAGTATAGTAAAACTATGTTAGACTCACCACCATCTAGTTAAGTTTCAATATGTGATCCGGTCAATTATGTACAGTGTACATAATATTATATATATATATATATAATTAAAGCATGTAATTAATTTAAAACCGACTGTAAAGTAATTATTAAAATTACACTTTTGTAAAAGATTATTTCAGCGTGCTCATTTTATTATTAGCTTGCAGTTCGTATAGACTATAGGTATATACAGTGGGCTCGAGTGGAATCAAATCTAAAGAAGCAGCGGCAGTCAACAATAAAGAATACAAAAAGTTTAAGAACATTGTAAGCCGTCAGACTCTAATAATATAAACGAAAATCAGAAAATTTAATTCTCCGGCCGTCCTTATATCCTCCATTAGTATTGTTACAAAATGAAAAATAGCAAATATTTTCGAGATTTCACTTTTTAATGGAATGTGCATTGACGATATACGAAAAAGTCGCAATCAGAATCCAATGTAACGATAGTAAATTATTTCAATGGCGTTGACTGCCAAGAGGATTTGCATAGGTACGTAATGTATATTGTATAAAATATTTTATTGTACCTACTAGAAATTAAAATAAACTAAATGTGGTACCTGTTTTATTATTTTTTAAAACCCAACTGCGGTCGCCAACTAGTTATTAATCCCTTTGGACGCTACGCATTTTACCTGTAGTAAATACTATTTTAAGAATAATTAATTAAAAAATATTTATTATTCATCAGTTGGGAATAGGGATACAATATTGTATAAGCAGTCAAAAACGTATATAAATTATAAATAAGCATTAAAATATTTTCTGGAATATCGCGTAATATATGGGATAAAAATATTATATAAAAATGACAAAATAATAAAATATAAACGAAAAAGAAAAAAACGATCGACTGACATAGTGACGTGTGTTCTTTTAAGTCTAAGTGTAGGTACTAAAATAAATAATTCCACGAATCGAAAATATATGAATGTTGCTATAAAAAAGTAGGCAAAAAGTCAATTGAAAAACATGACTGTTGGGATATATTTTTAAATAGATAAATAAATTATAAAATAATGGGAATGACTAGATGGAAAACAAGTCGATATTCGATATTCGACAAAAATAAAACTATAGTTTTCCATCGTATAACTATATTATAATGTGACAATATGACCAATATTAGAAAAAAATTATGTAAACATGAAAAAAACCAAAGTGTAAAAAATTACATTATTTTTAATTTCTCTTCTTTTCATCCGCATAACAAATTTTTAGCTTTCTGTGCTATATTTTTTGTTGTATTCTTAAACGTATAGAAACGATTGCTCATAAGTCATAAGTATTACGTGGTTATTGGCATAACAAATTGAAAACAAATAAACTCGATTGGCAGAAAATAAAATATTGACGCGTATTACGATTTGATATTTTTAAATTCTTTATGCCGATATAATATTATTGTGTAATTTATTCGTTTAAGTAACACATCTACACATAATTTCGTTAAAAATACTTTGAAATAAATCGATGGTTTTATATTGTGTACAAATTGGATTTAGTTTCGATTCCTGGGGTATAGATGGTAAAAAGGTGTTTCAGTCGTTCTGCAGGTAAATTGTATTTAAAAAACAGTAGGAAATGGACCAGGCTGATATCTCAACATCTATAAGACCGTTATAAGTACACAATATGCTTATATTGCCAAATGTCAATCACCTAAATGGGTATATAGTGTATATTGTATATACACATTTTAAGTTAATTGGGATATTTATTATTACAATAAAATATAAACAAATGGAGAACGCTTTATAAAACTTGATGAAAATTGAAAAATGTATTTAATTTTCATACAAATCTAATTAATTATAATATCTTATTTTACAATTAATTATTAATAATTATATAATTTATACAAATCATAAATGTATTTTATAAAAAAAAATCAATATTATTTAATACTCATAAACTACGCAACACTTGTCTTTTTCTGATATATAAACATATTCTAATATACCAACGTGAAATATTTCGTACATTTCGTAACACATTTTCAGTTTTACACTATTTTATTATACAAACAAATCAATTAGAAAATATATGTATTATGTATTTGTAATTAAATGCAGGTTTATCGAAAAGCAACATAATTATATTATTTATATTTTATATATTCGTTCCAAGGGTGGATTTTTTTTTAGTTTTACACTTTATATTTTAATTTTTATATAATAATATGCTCGATAAACGAATATAAGATAATAATAAACAGTCAATGGTCGTGCGTACTCTGAGTAGCGTTGTTGCTAAATTAATCTTAACTCATTTTAGGTAGGTAATGTTTGATATGTTTTTGTATTTAATAATTATTATAATTCATAGTTCCTAATACCTAATTTTGAAATTCTGCGAAATATATACTTTTGATTGGCTTAATCTGGTAATTACATAGTATATACAGAGTGATTCACCGAGCATGCTCACCCCATTATCCTTTAACAATGCATTTATTCAAATTTTTATTTTTTTTTTACTTAAATACCATAGTGTATTCAATTACTTGGATCGTCAATGCCATCAGTTTAATTCTATCTAACCATTATACCTACATAACGTATAAAATATATTATTTAATATTTAGCCTATTGAACTTATTATATTCAGATAATTTTCGTAAATGATAAAATATCAATAGATTAATATTATTTACTTTGATTTTCAAATCATCGTAGCACCCGTTGCATGTATCACGCAAACATATTGACATGGACTAATATTCTTTATCTTACATAAGATTTAAACCTAGAAATCAAATACTCTTCCAAATTTTGATTTTACATAAACATTTAAAAAAAAAATCATCAGCTTAGTAATTTATAGTAAAAACTGTTCTCATTTGAAAAAAATAAGTATGTACCGGTGTACACACTTTAAATGGTATATACAATCTAAGTGTACGTACTTAGAAATTTAAAAGCCCAGAATTTGAATAAATGCTTAATTAAAGGTGAAATTTGGGGTGTACCACTCTGTTTAAAATAACATTAATGATTTTTAATATACAACTTAACGTTTTATTGAATTCCCGTCTATTCTTAAAAAATAAATTTATTTTTGGTTATAAACTAATTTGTACATAAAGTTATTATATATAATTATAAACGATATATAAATTTAAAAAAAAAATGGTAAACGTATATAGGTACAAACAAAATCATATTAGACTCATTTATATTCTTATTGGTGGTCGGCCCAGGTGACATGTCTTGGTTGAAAGTCAGAATTTAAAGTCACACGATCATTAAGGACCTTTTGAGTTGATCGTCGAAAAAATGACCAACAGCCTAATACAAGTAATGTCTGCATAGTGACTAGAATTATACCGATAGCTAATCCTATAGGCCAAGTAATGCACCATTCATAGTTGCGAATTACTGTAAAAATATAATATAATTAATTGCATATTAGAATTTAATAACCATTATTTACACGAATATTTAAAACTAATTATAAATATTGGATAGGTAATTTAATGGTTATATAATAATTAATCATTAAAATGTGTAAGCTAATAGTTAGTTTGATTGTACAATTTATATTTTAATAATAAAAAAATTTGTAATAACTTCATGTAATATTCATGGCATAACCCATCAATTTTCGAAGTGAAATACATTTTAAATTTATTATTTAAATGTAGTTAAAAAATAATATTTTGATTCGTACCTGAAGCTTCCAATCTTCTTGATGATCTATCATTATTATTGTTACTATTACTAATTTGGCTTTGACTGGCTATAATTTCTTCTTGTTCTTCAAGAGATCGTACTACGATTGCGAGTTGTAATGGTACTTCCTTTGTTTTAGTTTCTGAGGTATGTCCATCGCGTTTTCTTCGACCATGGGACACTTGTCCGTTTCCACAATCACTCTATACAACAAATTACAAAACAATACATTATATAACATTTGTTTGGAAACAAATCCAAAAACAAATTTAACTTAATAGTTAAAAACAAACTTATAAAATACTTTAAGATATACTCACTGGCTTACACAGCTGATCACAAAACATCATCATGAGACTAAACCGTAGTACAGGTGACGAAGGAAAACGGAATGCTTTGAATCTTGCGACCATTGAATTTGGAGGTGTTAAATTCAAAACCGGAAATGTCGATGGTTCTGGAGGACATCCTCTCCAATCTAAAAGTAACAAAGAGTCCAGACCATCTCCTGAACTAGCAATCAAGTGGCCGGCCCTTAATTGTGTTGCGTCTGAAACAATTGTTTAAGTATAATTAAGTGTCAATACAATTAAGGCGATAAATACTAATGTCTTACTATATGGTTGATTCACGTCAATCCGGAGTTCCAATTCATCGCCAAGTTTCACTTCAGATACTTGTTTTACGTTTCGTCCCACTTCCAAAATTCTCATCTTAGCGACTTGATTTGCCGAACCTACCAAACCATTTGGATCGTATCCACCGTCGTTGTATATTGTGTTATGTATACTATTAGATCAATAATAATAATAATAATAATAATAATTGTCATGTTATTGTTGATATTACAAATGCAGTATTTGGATTAATATAAATTGAATACAATTAAAGTACCTATAAACTAAATACTTTAAAATTGTTAATTTTCAAAAGTATTTGTTATAAAAATTACTTTTTTTTTAATTGTTTGATAATTTTTTTTAAATTTCATACCTACCAATGATCAATCAAAATATAAAATTATAATTAAGCGTATAATGTCAACTGTTTATAATAATGTAATGGACATTTTAATAAATTATAAAAATTATGAAATTTTGTAATAAACATAATAGTATAATCTATAGTGGTATAAAAGAAAAATAGGTTCTGAAAAATAGACATCAAAGAGCAACGATTACTGTTTATACTCGTTACCAATCCTAATAAAAAATAATTAGTATGTATATTTTATAAAATCAAGTCAATTAAAATGTTTTTAAAATAATAAAAATGTTTTGAATATATTTGTTAGTATGTTAATATCTAAATATTGAACGAAAACTGCTATCCAAAAATTTGAATATATTTTATAGGTAGTACCTAATTTTTTTTCATAAGCTTAATCGAACGTCCATTCTGATTAGTGATGCGATTACCTACGTATTATTTTGAAAATCGTTTTAGCCAAGTCTGATATTTGCAAAATCCACCAAACGCCCACGATGTGTGCTCAACGACACTACAATATTATGCGTACCTAGGTTCTGCCACACCAAATGTTGCGTCTAAAGTGATGTTCTGCGGTCTTGACGCCAAGAACGACGGTAGTGGACTTGAACCAACAGCACACGATACTTTTGTCACTCGATCGCCGACGGTTTGTATGATCGGGTGATGCTGTACTACGACAACAGCTGTAGCCAACTTCCTGTTGCTGTTTGCCGATTTAGCCACTACGACGTCACAGCGATTACGTTGAGTGTGGTTTTCGACGATCGGCAGGGTAATCGTTGTCAAATCTGTATGGCGACCGTTAACGCCGCATTCTTCTGGCCTCCCCAGTACAAACATTCGGCCTTTGAAGCCCTGAGATCTCAACGACACTATCATAGAATCATCGCTACACGAGACGCTTACTGAAATACAATATTATATGAACATGTTTTTTTTTTTTTTTACTCGTATGTAGGTACATAATATTATATTATATATTATTATCATGGGGGCCACGATTAGTCCAAAAATGCTTTGAACGAAAAACTTATGAGCAAAACAAAAATTATGTTATAGAATATTCAAAGGAATTAAGGTATAAATGTACAGTATAATTATATCAGATTATAGTCATTATACGTGTACGATGCTTAAAATGTAATTGGAAATCTAACAATGTTACTTTTAACGAGTAATTAGTAGGAACGTTTAAATACGTTTTGAGACGATTAGTTTGGAAAAATAAACGTTGTCTTACAATCAATACAAGTAATTCTTTCTATATAAGTGGAACATGGCGATGGAATGAGTGGGCCGGCTGTGCTTGTATCGTCACCGTGTAAAAGACACAGAGTGCCACCAAACTCATCTGTAGGACATTTAAAAGTGTAACCTCTGCAGCTAAAATATTGTTCAGATTCACACCTCTCCTTGCACTGTATACAGAATACAATTAATCAATATTTATTATTTTATTAATTATTATTCACTGTGACTTCGTACTTGTTCAATATTAATGTTTTCCACTTGTAAGTCCACTTGTTGTAAAGTTCTATCATATACAGGTTCGTGCCAGCACGAACTAATTTGATTTGCACCTAAAGTGTCAAACCATTATTTAATATCATTTATATACCTACCCTAATATAAAAAAATGAAATAGTGATTATTTTTAAACCTGGCAGTGTATTGGCGCATTCGTTTTCTAAATATTCGACTTGATTCCGACTCGGATTGAACGCCGTGGGTTTGGTCTTGCGGGTTTCGGAGTTCAGAGAACACATCTTTGTCAGTCGAAAGTAGTTCGCCGACTTGCAATCGTTGTGGTCGATGCACAGCTGGGCGCATCGCCATTTGTCGCCGACATTGGGCACGACCGAATACTGAAAACCGCTTATTTCGTAGTACATGGATACCTCGATCGGCCACGCTCTTCGGTTACACGATTCGGGGACTAAAATTGCAAATACATCGGACGTTATGACGTTGGATTGGGTTGGCAAATATTTGACCGACCCGGCCGTATAAATATCTGTCGAGCACTTACCGCGGAGACACGCTTTCCTAAAAAAGTTTACATTCGGGGTGACGACGATATTGTCGGTGGAACTTCCCATGTTGGGCACCCGGTAACACGACGTCGACGTGTAATCTATTATGAAACCGGCGCAGTCCACAGACTTTCTACATCTGCAGTACAATTCACAATAATTATTTACGGATGTTAACAGTCGAGACGGATGAAAACGTTTAAAGCTAAATTTGAGGTTTTTTTCAATAAATTACCTGTTGTAACATTCTGCCGTTATGGCGACTCCGGGAGTGCTGGCGTACAATAGGATCGGCTGCACCACAGATCTCGGAGCCGAATTGCTGTATTTGACGTACGTTACTGGAACGCCATCTGGACAGTCTTGACCTGCAGCAATTATAAAATCGGAAAATGTATTTATTTATTTTTTTAAATATTACCGATCGATTGAAATAGTTTGTTATCGTAATAATAATATCACGTCTATCGTTTCAAACAGCATAAAGGGGTCATTACACTGTCTCCGTATTCCGTGTGAACGCCGCGATGGTTAACCAGGTACCACAATATTATACATACCAAATAGTCGGGAACATTCAAATATTCCTGCACCGTGGGTTATTCAAATGTGGTTATTAATGACCAGTTAAATCGTTATTATTTATACCGCACGGTTTATTAGGTATATACAAAGGTTAGACTGCTAATAGCCACTTTAGACGATCGATTCAAATCGTTAAGCCAATATAATAATATTATAGTGCCTGCATGTGAGCGTAATCGGTAATGCAGAAATGTCTTTAAAAGTTTGACGTCCCTGGTCGAACTTTTGCTCGTCAGCTATTCAAAAACGTGGTCATCGCCATAGGCGCAACTAGGGTTAAAATGATGGGGGGGGGGGGTCTAACAAAACTATTTATTTAAAATAACCCATAGGGGGCTTGTATCTAAATCAATAAGGGATATTTATGGGGGGGGGGGGGGGCTAAATCTTAGTCAGAGGAGTCATCGTTATAATAGATAACGGGATAAAAAATGCAAAATGTGTGCAAATTCAAAATTGAGCACATACTCATAGGTTAATTTTAATTTAGCATGCTTAACAAAGTCTATAAATTAGGTACACCAATAAATAGAAGGTACATTAATATTAGTTAAAATAATTTAATAATGAACATTTTGTACGTATAAAAGTCTGAAACTATGAAATTTAATTCATCCAAGTTGTCCTTTTCAACTAGAAAAAGCGAAAGTATACTGAAATGACAGTATACGAAAAACTTAACAATGCACTTTGTAGGCGTGTGATAGGTATAGCTAATTTTGAAGGTCAACTCAATTGTGTATTATTTTCACGTTGTATTATTATATAACACAGGTGGTCTCTGTTGAAAACAATGAATGCTTATTTTATAAAATACCAGTGTCATGATCAATTTTGTGATATAAATATTGTAAGCTCCCGCTGATAGTGGCTGTTTATATATTCAATGTACTATGTGGAAATTAAATGGCTAATATTATTCTTTAATGATTCTCTTTTGAACGTCGTTTTAATTAGGTAGTAAGCAAATTTATTTGCTTGATCTAACATTTTTTAATTAATATAATTATTTAATCTAGATTTAAATGTTTTAAATATTATTAGGAACGAAATCATACAATATTGATCACCTACTAATATGCTAATAACTAAATTTATATATATAAATACCTAACGGCTAATATATTAATATTATATCAAATAAACAAAAAAAGTCAAAAATGTAATTCAATTTAGATAAATAACGCGCTGAGAACATTAAATAAATTAAGAAATATGAATTAATAAAGTTAGTTAATGTACCAAGAGTATAATGAAACTTCGTAGAACTACTAATGTGATAAGCCAAAAATACAACACTGTTGTTATTACAATTTACTAAAAAAGTTTTCGAGTAAAATTCAATTATATATTTTATGATATATATTATGTACGAATGTACGACATAAATTAAAAATTAAATCACTTACTGGAGTTATAACGATAAAAACGTAACAATATCTTTGCTCGAGAGTCGAGTTCTTAGATATTCGTTATAGTAGCTAACCTAAAGTATAGACGCATATAGATGTAGTATTTTACGTACCTAAGCATAATATGTGAATAATTTTCACTTATTATAGTTGTTAGTGCAACAGCCTCTAGACATTTGCCTGACATTATTTTTTTTTATTAGTAAACGTATTCGTGTCACACTAAAATATATTATGCGTATAACAAACTAGTCATCTGCTGCGTAGGTACTTATTCCGTACAGCCTACAGGTAGTTTACATTTTGTTAAATATTATGATTAATTTATGATTATTTCAGTAGGGCCCAGATTTGAATGTCCTAAAAACTATTAGGAACGAAGACACACAATATTGATTACCCACTAATATTATGCTAACAACTAAATTGATATAATATTATATAAATGCTTAACGGCTAATATATTAATATATCAAATAAACAAAAAAAGGTCAAAAATGTTTACTGTCAGATACACCGAGCGTCCAAACGTCACATCAATCAAAAAAGGATTAGAAACCTATTTTTTAATGTTTTTTTTTCAAAATCTTTACGGAAAACAGAATATCACTCATAAATTCGATATTATTAATATCTTTAGCTTGAAAATCAACCTAAGTGGTGGTGATAACGATCATCACTATAATATTACATACTGAACACTATAACATAACAATAATATGATAACATTTATTGACTATTCTAATCGAATATTACTTTTTTGAAAATTCTATTTGATTTTTAATATAATATATCACGTGACTACGTGAGTGTATGGTACACTTTAAAGTTTAACCATTATTTTAGAATTTATTAAACATTTATATCAGTGTCTAGTGGCTTGGGTCTAAAATGGCCAATCTTAGTTTTTGGCTGACTTCAGTTACATTTATTTTTTGTGCTAAAAAGTAGTAATTCTATTGTAAATTAGGTATAGTAACCGTGATAAATGTCGCAAACACAAAAGACTAATATTATTCCTATAATGGAAAATTCGATGATTTAATAGTGAGATTGGTCCTCTTTTAGATCAACAAAGGGTATTAATAATTGTGATGATATAATTTTGAAGTGCTCGACGAAATGTTAAATATAAATCAGAAATCGAATTTTTAGGAACAGATGTGAGCAAAATTTGAATACGTTAATTACTACACATTTAGATACCTAATATGTTGGTCATGTTTGGGTTATAAATTAATAATATTTATATGGTGTGTATAATAGTTATAGTAACACAGTGACGTATTTATCGATTCCGACAGATTTTGCAAGAGCGCAGGTATTATATACAATATATACAACTATCACGTAGGTACTTACTTACAAGCTATAATATAAGCATAGGATAAACGATAGAAACAAAAATGTAATGCTTATCGCTGTCGAAGCTGAAATAAAGAATTTTAAGACCAATAAAAAATAAAAACCGATAGAAAACCGATATTGTGGTTTTTTTCGATCAGTCCAGGAACAAAAAATAAAATACAAGTGACCGTCGGACCAGATAAAAAGGTAAACATTTTCAAATCGAGACGATTAATGCGCACTATATTATTATAATAATACAGTGTCAGGACATTTTATCAGTCCCGTAACCACGATTAGGTCCCTTTGCCACCTGTTGATATATGGCCTACGAGCCTGCATTTTGTATCGATATTTGAGCAATAATATTATATTACCCGGAAAAATGTGCCGTACAAAAGAAAAATAAATACTATTTCGGTAGTAATGGTATTCACTAAAACATTTTTCGAAACGTTTCTGGTTAACCAACCCGACTGCGAGTTCACCCCGCACCCTAGTCAAGTATTCAAGTGTACCGACCGCATAATGTGAACATTTTGCAAAACATTTAACCTGTTTTTAACTTTCAGACGTTCTTAAACATACCTATCCTATAACAAGTCATGAACCTGGGGTTTGACTTTTATTTTCATTTCGTCATCCGAACCATTTGATCTCCACAACAAAGAGTAAATACACCCTTAGTATACAATATAACATTAAAGTCGAGTTCTCACTATACACCGTGTGTAGCGCAGAGTCGAATTTATACCTAGGTATTATAGGACTTGCGATGACTGTTACCAACATTTTGTTACCTGTTATATTGTATTCGTATTAAACGTACGAAATACGACACGGCAACACGACCGTACGGGGGCTTGTAATTTTCATCAAGACAAAGTTAATATTATTTGCACCGCCACAGGTAGCTGAAATTAGTGTTGGTAATTTGCACCAATCATTATAAAGTTTGAAGTCCTATCCGTCGTAATCGCGTTCTTACACAGTATTACATTTATTAATTTATAACGTTATGGATTAATTATTATGATTCTATATAACCTACTGTACATTAATATGTTTTCATCATATATTATATTGTTATTGTTATTTGGTAGCTTTAAACTTTAAAGTCCACAATACTTACGTACCGTGGAACGGTGTGAACTGGTTAGTGAAATAATCCAATTTTTAGTAGTCAAGAAACTAAAATGGAATATTTCGTGTTAATAGCCTGTCTTCTAGGTAGGTGCTATCTCAATATTTTAAGTATACTACCTCGAAACGGGTGCTACATCGGCGCAATTCATAATTTTCAGTACCCGAGAAGGTGAAAATTAAATGATTTCGGAGCAAATCACAAACGCATTTCAAAAACGTTTGTGCTTATTACCAGTCGTGTTGTACAGATATTTTGGGTCGATTTTGGGCTGATAATAAAATATTTATCAGTTATCGGCCCAAATTTTCGACAGGCCCGGGCGGGGATCGCATACCCACCACCAGCCAGCAGTCCACCCTTTGACTACACTTGGCTCTTTACACATTTCAGTTCGACAGCTATGATATAGGTACATGTCAAGGGTAGTAAAGAAGATAGACGACGAGAGGGACGCCGCCGTCCCCACGGACGATGATGTTCAGACTTACCGTGCGCCGGTCGCTGGAACGACGCGACGTACACGACCAGCAGCAGTAGCGCCCCGCGCGATTCCATGGCGCGGCGACGTCGACGGTCGGAACACCCGCGTCGATCGCGATCGCGTTACAATTATTATAATCTAATTATATAATTACAATTGTTAATTATTACGCTGTCGCCGTGACGGTCGCGCGTGATAGATTTATATTACAATAATTACGATTTTCGGCCGGTACTGACGCGCGTCGTGCCGATGCGGTCGATCTGCAGCTGTCGGACGGGTCGTGTCTTAATAAAATAATATACTGTCGGCGGACGGTTGCGCGCGCGCGTGTGTTGGCGGCACGCACGTTGGCGATCGTTTAAACGACGGCGTGCTCGTCGGCCGCGGCTACGGCGAATCTACGCGGACCTATGGTGGGCGGACGGGCGGGCGGGGTGGCCTTGCAGCGGGTCACGTGCTCTGTCGTCGTCGACGGCGGCGTTGACGTCACCGCGGACCGCTGCCGCACGTCTTCTCTAATGGTTATAATATTATGATTATTGTTATTGTCATTTTTGTTATGACTGTTATTATATTGAAGTCGTACCGCCGTTGTCGGCTTTCCGCGATTCTCCCGGTGGTAGGGCGGCCGATAAGAGCACACGACAAACTAAATTATGCGTAGGTAACCTATATATATATACCACACGTAACCAGCTTGCGCGATGATTTTTTTCTCCATCATGGTATAATTTAAGTACCTACCTGGTGTATAATCGGGATGTACTCGAAAAAATTGTGCTCGAGATGGGATCAAGTCTTATTCCTGTACAGATGAGACCCAATTTATCTATGACATATGTCATAAGTAGTAGATTTTTTAGATGGGGCCCCACCGTAAGCTAATGCAGGGGATCCAGCTGTGGGTCCAGAATTTACATTAAAACGTAAAAATAAATTATTGAACATTGCATTATATAATGTAGTTGCTTTGATTGCATCTACTTCTCATATTAAAAAAAAGAGGGGATGATAGGGGGCCCCTTGACGTGCGATATCATAGTATGTTTTAAACGTTTCGGCGCCACTGAGTGCCTACTATATAAACATACTATATGCATCCTATACCCGCGATTACGAGTACGATTCACGGTTTAAGTCAATATTATAGCCTATAGATCGTATTTAGTATAATAACATTTTAATTACAATATTTATTACGTTATGACGCATTACACGGGTACCTATTACTTATGTTACCCATACGGAAAACTCAGACCGGTATCCAATTGTCTGCATTGCTTCATTACTGCGACTATACAAATTTACAATGACTCGGCGGAACAACAAGTTAGTATGAAATGCATTTAACGCGATTCAAAAATAATGCGATAATTCGATACGAAACGGACGTTACATCGTAACAAGGTCACGTATCCCCCTCTATTTTAAGCGAGGCGCATCGTCGAGATGCACATCTGAAAATTTACTCGCATCAGGTGGTTCTGGACGTCCCGGACCCGTCGCCGAACGAAAGACAAATTTGTCATTCGCATAGGTCGCCACAATCGGCCGAGGCAGTAATCCAATAATCCAATAATATTATAGATAAATTTCTGTACGTCCAGTGGGGTCGTGAACGGGGTCACATCAACGTCGAAGCAAACGAAAATATGGGTGGGTCGGTGGGTAGTGTGTAGAGGTATTAGTACTTGGCTGCGGGTCAGTGTCTGATATAAAACAATCGACTTTAAAAATACAACAGCCAACCTTTTTTTATAATATTAATTAATGGGTTAGTGGGTGGATAGTCAATAGACATATTACTATACGTCCACGTGATGTATTAAATTAAATTATTATATATTTATTATAGAACTGTGGAAGTATATAGGGCCAAGTAATTTTTGTCCACGGTCTCGCGAAGTTCGAACCTCCGGCGTATAATCGCGACGGACAAACTTTAACAATCTATACCGTGCTCTGAGAATATGAGATGGACGTCAGAGAAAGGTTGTGATATTTTCACGTGCGGCATCATCAGGCGACTAACGTATCTGCAGTATTATGTTGGATTATAAACAGCTTAAATAGTATTGATAAATATTTTTTTTGTAGTTTATAGGTACGTCACCGAGTTGCTAGGTGTCGGCGCGATTTTTATATAGGAGCGTAGCTAAATATTTCCGTGGAACGTTCGATTTCGGATTTTAACGTTATTATATTTCGTAGAATTCGGTACAATGCAAATATTAAAGTTTTCAATTTATAGAAATCGGATGACTGTGTGGGAGGAGGGGGGGGGCGAGGTTGGGTGCAGGTTGCAATGACCCTCTGAATCCTCCTAGACACTGCAACAATCAAGACTGCGCATGATATATTCCATTTCGTATATACAACGGCCCCGGAGAGCTCGGGACATAATAAAAAAATGAACGCAGTGAATGCATATTGACATAACGTATATATATATATACATAAAGTTTATGGTATATACTGTGTATAGGTACACAGTGCATAGTGCACACGTACGTAACTACACATCATAATGGTAGTTATTCAAATATTATACTTTTTGTTTTAAAACTACGCACGCACACACACACACACACACACACACATAGACATATTATACAAAACGTATTATACGCGTTAAATGTGAAAAAAAGGAGGACATACGTGTGCTTTACAAATATATCACACGAAAGTGAAACTACGGAGATAAAACATTTAAATGGCCGGTTACGCAAGTAGACCTTCGGTCATTTTTGTTTTCGGTTTTTTTTTTTTTTTAACAAACGAGAGAAAATTGACTGCCTAATCAACCCGTGCTTTTGGACGGCCCTACATGCACACACACACACACACATAGATATAATATATGCTATGATATAATATATGGTACATGTTCAAGGCGGCTTATGACCATTATTATACGGCTACATACCGATCCTCGTTTCAGAATGTTTTGATGAAATAGCCATATATCCCATAATAATATGATCGTCGTCGTAAAACGGGACGATAGTGCGATACCCTAATAAAATTGAACCGACCGCGGAGTATTGGATAAGGATGATTCCCCGCAGGACCTGCACACTGGTATATATATGTTATATTATATATTACATTTTATTCGGTCGTATGCGAAGATATTGCACCACAACATATATTTTACATCATACAGACTGTGTTTGAAAAATATGAATATTACTGTTGTCGGAGAATGCATTTTTTTCCGTTGTACTCAAAAAAACATTTTCAAAATTATTCACAGTAATTTATAAAATTAATAACTATTACCGTGCATCTGAGACGAAGACGCATTATACATATATTATAATATACATTAAAGTTGTATTGTGCATAACTTTAAATTTAAATTACGAAGAGCGTATGATGATTAATGAACATTATATCAATATATATTTCGTATGGTAGTTTATTAACAAACCCGTTTATTGAAATACTTGACGAAGTATTTATATTTTATATCGATTTATGTGCGCCTATAGATACGGAAAAACTTGGCTCGGAGTATTAAAGTTATCGAGCGTCGAAACGTATTATACCACATCTAGTCTGGTTTTGAACAAAATAATAAATAAATGGAGGTGAAAAAATTATTGAAGTTATATCCACTTATCCCGTGCAAAAATAGAAGACATTTAGTTAATAATACGTGGCAGGTTGCTTAAAATATAATTCTATACCGTCATTACGAGATTTTGAAAGACTAAAAATATATTATTTCAACTGCAGCATATATAATTTTACATTGGTTTAAAACTATAAAAATAGGTGCGTACGAAAATAATAATTATACCAAATATTATGCAGTAAAAAAATAAGTCGAATGTACCTACGTTTATAAACTTTTATTGCAAGATATTAATAACTAATATCATATGATTATAATTCATAGTATACATTAATTATTATTTTTATTTTAACCCATTGCATTTAAAAAGGGTCTTTAGTGCGATAATTTATATATCAAATGGCGATACTCACTGACACACATAAAAAACAGCGAATTTGCATTAGACGATAGTTAATAGTCCTTAGAATGTATCTATAATGCAATCGGCGAATAATTTTAAGCAAACGTGTGCAATTTAATTTCACTATTAAAGTCGTGAATAATCGTACTTAATCTATTCAAAATTATTTGTTTTTAGTAGTGATTTTATTAAATTTTGTTTATACTTTTAAAACAAAATGTTTTGTTTTTGTAGTTTTATGTTGCTATTATAATAATTTAGAATACCTAATTTATACAGTCCTGGCAACAATAATTTGTTGTTATGTCAAGTAATGTGTTAAGTTCCAACAACTTATAAAAAATGTAGGATAACTACTTTATATAGTTACTACAACAATTTTTGATAGTTATATTAAGTATTGTATTTAGTTAAATATAACTAATCGAAAATGTAGGATACCTACTTTATATAGTTATGACAACAGTTTTTCGTAGTAAAATTTGTTTATATTTTTAGTTGCAATAACCGTAATTTATAGATTAGTACAACTAAATAAATACAACTAAACCTGAATGGTAATAACAACTTAATGAATAGCTGTCGCCATGCTAACTTGAAATTTAGGGTTAAATTAACTGTTTAAATGGTTACCACAACTATTATTTTTTTCCGTAACTATAGTTATAAATTTAAATTTTGAATATTAATATCATTATAAGCAAGTGCCTACTTACGGCTATAATGTGTAAACCAAATATATAGAAACATAATTTCACGAATTTAAGGACCTTAAATATTTTTTTTGAATTTCAAGGAAAATTTTATTAATATTACACTGAAAAACAATTCGTATAAAAAAAAAATAATGAGTTGAGTATGCTTAACTGTATGGACGCCTGGTATATTAAATGTTAATGCAAAACTCTATATGCATCCAATCAACAATGTTTGTTGTGAATACTATACATATAAAAACAAACATTAAATATAAATACAATTTATATTGTTATAAATGTATATTTCATATTAACATTTCTAAACAATACAGTTATTGTTCGTTAAGAGGATGTCACACCCGCATGTGTTGCCTCCGTTTTACGAATGTACAACATAGCAAAAACTGTTTTGCGCGGGACAACTTTTCTCGCATCATATTTGTCGTGGAACTACCAAATTATCACAACACGTAAAGAAGAACTTTATCTGTGCAACAGCGTGATTTTTTTTTTAATAGCACCATCCAATCATTTTTTATAAGCAAATGAAAAAAAAAAACAAATGTTTAGAAGCAAATAACTTTTATTGTATTTATGTTAACTAAAATATGGGCACGCTGTTGCATAGATAATTTTTCACCCTATATGTTCATAAATTTTGGGGCCACTACTACAAACACAGATAGATAAAAGTTGTCCCGCCCAAGACAGTTTTTGCTATGTTGTACATTTGTAAGACGGAGACAACACATGCGGGTGTGATATCCTCTTAATACTTAATGTTTCGTGAACTACTCAAAATATTAGTAGGTAACTCAATAAAATACGTTTATTATTGATGTGTCTAAATGTGGGTCTCCTTGAGCTTAAAATTACCACTAATTTACTATAATTTATTTTATTTGTGTCCGATATGTTCAACAATGTTTGAGTACTTTAAACAATGCTCGAGGTCTGCGTAAAATCTATAGAATATATTAAAAAATTAATTTATTCCGTGACAATACGACTAAATAATAAATAAGACATAAAAACGTTGAGTAAATTGTCTAAAACCCATAAAGTGGTACGAATTTAATTTTATGTAAAAATGGGTAAAAGAAAATGCAATCCTTTATTTTTTTTTTTTAAGTTTGAAATGATAAAAATGTCTATTTGGTGGAAAATTAATGGAGAAAAAATTTATCCTTTTTTCATCTACCTATTTTCATTGAAACCACCATCTGGCTGACAACTGGAAATCTAATATTATTTCGATATACGTATAGTGTATGGTACGAGAAAATATAACCCAAGGCGGTTTATTTGAATGTTAAACTATATATTTGAGTATTATTTTATGACGTATGATTGCTGGAGATTTAAAAATGGTCCGATTTATTAGATCGACCGTAAATGCAAGATCCGTCGTGTCTGAGCGAAGTCTCTACTTTAACCTCAACTCTAATATGGTTCTACATACAAGCCCCGTTTTTAATTGATTTGAGTGATTAATGTGATTGTATTTTAGACATTCTATCGTGTCTTCAAAATAATTAGCTCTGGTCGATTTGTGTATGTATTTAAATATAAATAATCGATCGGAAGTTTTCATTTTTATGTTGATTTAATAAAAAAAACAACCTTTGTCCTCATAACATCATTATATTTAAAGTAATTATTTTATTAAAATAGCGATACATACAAATTATCGGACGCTGAGAAATTATTTAACAGCCGATTTTATAGTTTATATTTTATATCGTTATATCGGTTTAATATATTGTAGATTGAAGTAATATAGTGTGTGTTTGGAAAATATTTATGTAACTATCTCATCTATAATTTATATTAATTGATGTTCTACATAAAGTCATTAGTTACTGTTATAAAAATCATTAATAAGCATTTATTAATTTAAAAATAAATAGGATTTCTGTTTTTAAATTTAAAAGCCATTTTTTTTTTTCGAAATATAGTACCTATAAAAGTATTATTTTGTAATGTTGTCTGGACAGTGTAATCGTGCAACGCATAAATAGTAAATAAGAACATTGTATAGTGTACATAAACTGTCGTATTATTCTAAGAAATTGCACATAAACTTAAGCTTAGAATCGCGTTTAAGTTTATTCTGACACTATCGATAACACATTTTGGATTTTACACTTCCCAGAAGCTTACTCAAAATAATGGTTAGGTCTACATATATTATGTGCGAAAAATATATAATATTTATTTTTTACGACTTTAGAAGTTTCAACGACAGTGGCGTTTGATGGCTTTTATTATTATCTACGGTTTTTTGTTTAACATTTATTTTTAATTAGTTTAAACAAAACGGTCCGTTTAAAAAAAATTATAGATTTGTTTGTTGCTTTTATTTGCGTTGGGTAGTTGTGTAGTTTTGGTCGAAATAATGTTTTATTTTCTCTGTATACTTTATACTAATAAAGACATTTAAACATTTAATTAGTAGATATTTAATTGTTAGTTGTGTTCCGCAGGATTAACATGCGAAATTCTACTTTGGCCATCAAGAAGCTACGAGTTGACTTTGTATGGTTAATTAATATATAATATTGTTTATTCAGTTTATTGTATTATAATGGTTTACATTTTGAAACAAAATGAAAATAATTATTTTAAAGACTATAGTTTTTGAAATCGCTTGATAATAATATTATTTTATATATTTAAATATAATATTATTATTGTCTTCGATTTTTTTTTTTCATAGCTATATTTAATATTATTTTGGTGGTTTTGACGGCACTTGGCGTAATATAAGACGTAAGGCATAATATCATCAACTAACAAATTATTAAAAAAATTAAAAAAATATTATTAACTATTATCCATATTTTATAACAAACAGACAAATAGTATTTAGACTGATAGATTCTTCAGTTCTAATACCTAAATAATTATTTTGGAATTATTAAATTATTAAATAATTAATAATTAATTTTATTTTTATAATTTTCTTGTACTATCTATATTATTCCGTATCTATCTGGTTTTAAATTGGCACTTAGTTTAATATTTACGCTACCTATTTTTAAAATTAAATTAGCATTGTCTGAGAGAATTTATTGACTAATTCCAGAACAATAATAATGCACGAAGACTTTCAAAATGTTTTATTGTATACATCTGTGCGATTATATAATTTAAAATGTATTCATTGTTTAGTTTGTATTTTAACTAAATTTGTTTAGGTAGTTGTTGTTTCTTATTACGTGAGTTTTGTAAGCCTGTTAAATTCTCGGTGTACAATTATTATATATACGTCCATACATATATTATGGGCAATAACCTATAGGTTTCCGTGTATTTTCATCAGAGAAATGTAAACAATTTAAATATAATAATATGTTTAATCTGTCAAATTTATAATACATGTACCTACTTTGGTTGGCATCGATTTCAGAACTTTCTCTATCTCTTTAGAAATTATATGAAATAAACGTTATTCCTCGTCCTGAATAAACGTTGATTGATTATTTATGGACAATTGCGAGCTTGTGATTTGGCACTACGTAAATATCCATTAATTCGAGAATTGTGTTCTTTTGTTATAAGCAAAAATTATTATTTCAATAAGCTACGAAATTTAGTTTATTATCTATAGAATTGTCTGCTCCAGAAACTTTTATTTAATTGATCATCCAAAGTTAATCAATATTATACAATATTATTGTGTCCTTTATACAGTTGGTAATATAATAAATTGAAATCCTAATTGTATTTTTGTGTCAGATTGAAACGAAGGTATCAAATTAGTAAACAATCTAGTAACAATTTACATGGTACCTACTTACCAACTTACATAACATTATTAAAAAAACGAGACAACACTCGTTGAAATCCAACATTTTGATTTATCACTTCAATTTTTGTGGATTATTTACACAGTAAAATTGATATAGAAATACAATTCTTTTTAACTTAATTATATACTCGTATGAAATATAATATGATATACGTTAATAAATGTGTATATATTTGAAGTAAATTTTCTTTTTTTGAATAATATTCCTTAGAATAAAACTTTCCCAGTACACATAAAAATTGCATAATATACTCGGGAAAGTTAATAATTCATAAAAACTCGTAATTATCTTATTCAATAGGTATAGATAATTTATTATTTAATCATAAGAGGTTTATCTATAAAAGAGCAATACGATTTTATTATATGAATTTTAAATGTACTATAGCTGTATTACCTGACTTTGCCCGGGTCAAAATGAATCCATCTCTTTTCAGTTTTGCATCAGTTGAAATATATATTACAAACACAATTACAATGATTAATTGTATTCCTTTGTTTGACTTTAAGACGTCTTGTTTTTATTAAATATATTATAAATGTTACCTGCAATATTTTTGTTAATTATAATAATAATGCAACCTGTAACCAATCCAGGAAGCCATTTAAATAAACAAAAAAAATATTTTATTTTCGTGAGCCAAAACTAAATTCATGTGTGAGCCACTTTATAGCAACATATAGGGGTTAACAAAATAAGCTATATACGCCCTCCGAGTTTCAAAGGATCTATTGATAAAACTTTTATTGAAAACTGTCCATTCGTTTTTGAGTATATAGAAGACAAACTGACAAAAAGACGGAGAAACATTGATTTTTAGTTTAATATTTATTAATATTACCGTTGTAGTATTGAATTAATACAATACAAATTTTTTACTGTTTATATACAAAATATAGAATATAGAATATGCATATAAAATTGTTTATTTGTTAGTTAAAAAACATATATGTTGGGCTTAAATCGTAGTTAATATTTATGTAATAAATTAAAAAATTTTATTTTTTATTTGAATATTGTGCAAAGCATAGGTACTTAAAAATATTTTGGTATGGACTTCTGTCATTGACATACATTTAAATGTTTTAAGACTTTAGGACTCTGTTTATAGATATAAATAATTTAGATAGACAGCACAACTTGCTTTAACCATTCTATTTTCCATGATTTGTTATTCAAAAAGAGAATATTTTTAACGACTAGCAAACAATGAAATTCTTATCTTTTCTTTTAAATGCACCCAGGAATAAAGAATTCTTATTTTTTCAATGGCAGATGCAATTGAAATAAGTCTACGTATCAAACATCCTTAGAATAAAGACGATATTCTAGTACTCTATACAAATGATTCACACGTTTTGAATACAATTTTTGCAGTTAATTTATAATATATCAAACAATTATTGATGGAGAATGATATTTATTACATTTATATTTATTTTCATTTACAACATACCTACCATGATTTAAATTTATTTTACATTTTTGATTGTGATTTATCATTTTTATTTCAAGTATTCAATCATTGGAAAATATTAATATTTAAAATTATGCAAATAATTTAACTTAAGAATGTATTATCTTTTGTTGTGCGTTTATCATTGATAGAGTTATTGCTTAGGTATTATCAGTCTATATTTTATTGAAACGCTTTAATAAATAAAATAAATTATTCCAAAATAACAATAGACCAATAAGAACGTGATTTTTTTCCAATCCTGTACTGGGAAATGTAAAAATTACTACTTAACTTAATAATGAATACTATGGACGCATAAAAAAAGTATAAAATTTCAACAGTTTCTAAATCCTTACGAACAATAAGAAGTAAAAACTTTATTGATGTTCATTGTTCATGTATAAAAATAATATCATATAATCTACAGGTATATGTAAATTAGCTAAACTTAATATTTAAATATTCGGTTTTTATTATTTAGTTTATCATTAAAGCAATCAAATTTTCATAGTGCATAATCATAATAATGATCACATCATTTTTAACCATGATTTTTGTCACATAGTGTCCTTCAGTTGTAAACTATAATCAAGACATATTCATCTTTATTTGTTTGTTATATTAAATAAATGATCATCAAGGCGTATGAAGATTATAGAATAAAATACTCTCATCAGTCATCGCGTATGTAGCGTCATTAAACTTAAATTTAAGATCAAGGTAGGTATTGTTGAATGATTTATTAAAAATAAAACACTTACCTATTTAAAATTTAAATAATGATGAAAGTATTCCATAAAAATGTTGTCATCTCAAATAATAAGATTTAACATTTTAATCTTAGGTTTATCTCGCATCACATAATAGAACTATATAACTTCATAAAATTTTCTAAAAAAAAATTCGAATAGCTTATTATTACTGTTGGATATTATGTTGTTTTATGAACACATAAGATGTGATGTTAAAACGATAACTTTACGTAGATATTAGGTATTATTACACTGATCCCTGTCCAGAATAATTTTTAAATATGCCGATTTATATATTTGTATCATTGTTTTCAAATTCAAACAACACATAATATCAGTACTCGTAAATACGTAAATATTACTACCTAATGACAATACGAGTAAAGCAAAAATGTAACTTTCTGTATGCATATCTGAGTTGTTTTCTTGTAGTACCCACAGGTATATATAGGTATGCCGCCAGGCCACTTGAATAATATCAAAGTGTTATAGATCTATGCGCAGTTTATATGCTCATTCTCGAGAGGCTTTTACTTTAGATAAATATTATCAAAACTACATTTTAGTATATTATGTACGGTCGTACGGATAACTGCAGTAGTGGACAGTGTATATATATACTTACGATTAATGCACTGATTTCACTGATACGACTGATGTATGACAGACTGCACGCTAGATATTTAACTTAATTATATTTTAACAATTTAAATTTCAATGACTAAAAATGTAATGTATGTATAGTCAATTCGATTTATTTTACTGTGATAAATTATAACATACCTATTCGTTTATTATGGTAGATTTTGAAATGCCCATTGTACAAGTCTGGGGCTACGAACAATAAGCATATTATCATGTACTCTTTACTTTTGCCGTGTTTTAGGAACAGAAGACTTAAGATTTGTTCATCGCGTTCCTCTTCTTCAATTATATTTTGTTGAAGTACTAAAGTGGAACGTCAAGTCTTTCATGGTGTAGGGATAGATGGTGGTATGCTGAAATTGCAGTTGACTGCGTGCAATTGACTGCACCGAAAACAAAACCAGGGCTGCTCTACGAGAGTGTCACTGCAGTTTGCTGCTTGTTGTATAGTCGGCTGTAGGAAAGAAAACCGTCGATTTACCCTAGACTCGTATACAATGGGAAACAATGGACTCGTTTAGTTGGACCGGAAGTTACGAGGATCGCAAATATATTATTATGTACGAGCCAGTGGTGGTCAAATTAATTTTTTATTGTGGGAGGGGTACCTGATTTTATAACACGCACTGTTTTATCATAAAAATATATAATTTGCGGTTATAAGATCATAAATATTGAAAAAAGGGTCATAGGGAACTCTTCTATCCTTCACTCTTTCCGGTGGAGTTTATTCGCACTTCACACCACTATATATGCACATATCTTTCTCCCCCTCACCCCGTTTGACCGCCATTGGTATAGGAGACTCGTTTCGGTGCAGTTTCTTCGCACTCCATAAACAGCTAGCGGACGACCGCGACGGCGCGAAGATAGTTTGACTGACGAACACGACGGACGCGGAGAAATATTCCGACGACGACTGCGTTTACGCCAGCAAACAGTATATAGGTCTGAACGACGACGACGAAGACACGGAAACTGTCGCAATTACCTGTTCGCGGTGTGTACCGCGCACAATATGTTGACCGAACTCATACCACGGTCGAGGTGATAACCATCCGCATTGTATGCATATACGATGATACGGTATAATATATTCTCGAACCGCGGGTATAACCGTGATATTTTCGACGGGTCCAGGCATAAAGGGATAACGGTGTCCGCCGACCGCTCTCTCCAGTCGGTTGACCGTACTACCGTTGATTAATCAGCGTCCGTATACGAAATTTGAGTAAATATTTGCGGAATACGGAGGAATATGCGCCGAGTGGCTTCTTGGGATGACTTCTCTCCCAAAGGCCTCTCTTAGAAACGGCGCCGCATCGTTTGAATAATAGACGTTCAGCACCGGAAACCACGTTTGTCGTAAGCCGTCCAGAATACTTTTATTTTATATTGTACTGTTATCGGATGGCCGATCACGGCCAGTGGCAACGCCGGACGCATCGCTTGAAGTTTTAAGTTTTATAAACTTCCTCAGTATAGTAAGCCACGAGCCTCAGATAAAAATAAAAAAAAAGTCCAGAAAACTATTGGGGATGAGACATAATTTGCTCTGGACGAACCACGAAAACGCACCGCGGTAAAATGCATAATGTAATAAACGGTGTCGAAACTTTTTCGTACTTGTCTCGACCTAGCGTGCAGTGTCGGATTGCAAGGGGGGGGAGGGTGGTAACGACTAATGAATTCATATGAACATTTATTTTTTATCGGATCACTTCACAACACTCGTGACATTTAGTAATAATGTTACGGGAAAATAATCCGTTGGGCACTACTTATTTTAGAAATAAACACTTTTCTAAAACGTCTTGCCATCTTGGTCAAAACATATTTTTAGATTTAGGTTACGTGTATTATATTATATGTATTTGAAAAAAAAAAAAAACATTTGTGAGTATAGGTATCGCGGTATATACAAATTTCAGAGCATCGCTCCACCTGCACCTACAGTAATAGCGGCACTGCTGCCTATAACTAGGACAAAAGGAAAATAAATTAATATTAATTATACTCGGCAGGTAGGTAATTGTAAACTGCCATCATGTTTACATATGGGTCGTTAATGATAGAGGTGATAGGAAAATATCTTGATGGGCGAATTGAATTAATCGTCACCCAGTATATATTTACAACTAATTATATTATGGTTGTTAATTATTATCTTATAGGCATACAAAGATAAGAAAATCTAGTAATTAATATCCAAGAGATTATAAAAACACTTGAGATGTATTGTTATCACTGCATCTGCTGTGTTCATCCCTTTATGCTTCAGTACTACTATAATATAGGGATTTAGTAGGAATTTTGAAATTAATGAGCCAAACTATCACCTGCAGTGTTGTATTATTATTTATTCATGCTCACTTCATATTTTATTTTTATGCGCATTCAAAACTATAAAACTGTGTAATTTATGTTATCTGTACACTTGCGCACAGGCCTGTAAAAAATTAAGAAATAACATTTTAATAGAATAAATATTTTATTTACATTTTATAATTTATATAGCTTATAAAAATTATTTAATATTATTTTTCGTTAGGTATCGCTTTAGTGGTTTCCAAAAATATATGTGCAGTGATCAAAGTGTCTTAAAACTATAAAATTAATAAACCGAGTTTTATGTGCCAATACCATTAAATTATAAAAAAATTCAATCAAATAAAAAATTAATAAAGTATAGTACTTTTTTAGAGTATAAATTCAAGTATGATAGAGAAAATTGATGTAATCAATTACAAAGGGATGTAAATATAAAGTTAATTTAGTGGGGTGGGATTAAATATGATAATTTAAAATACTGGACAGGATGAAATAACTTTGTGCTTACTAATATACTGGAATACTGGATAATAAACATTCGGTTGTGTTCATAATTTTTTTACGTATGATTATAATATTTCCATTTGAAAACGATATATTTTCTAAAAACCCACTATACAGCAAAATTTATAATTTTATAAAACGAACAACGTTTGACGATATGCATTTGACCATCGATGGTAAATCGATCAATTATCATATTATAGGTGTAATTGAAATATTTTATTACAAATGTACGTTAATTCGTAGTTTTAACTTTTAAAGATAGAATATGATGAATAATTATAACATGAGTTTTAATCTCTAAAAACCTTGTACACATCATGTGATGATTTAAAATTAATTTGAATTGATTATGAATTATGAGTTATAACTAGGGCCCGGAAGTTCATGCACAAAAAGCTATCAAAATATGCATGCAAATATGCGCTTAAAATCTATAAAATATGCGCTAAATATACATTTAAAAAAAAAAACTCAAGTTATTTTCGTTTTTGGTAAAAAAAAAATAATTAAAATATGGGAAAAAACCAAGCAAAATGTATTTATTAATTAATATGGTATATTATGTTATATTTACTTTAGGAATTACAATTTACAACCAGTGACTTTGACAGGTTTTCAAATACAAATGAACGGCGATTATCAGCCAACATATTTTTGTAAAGAGAAAAGCTCCGTTCTACATCAACAGAAGAAATTGGAGCATACTTGAAATGTATGAAATCTGAAATTTGAAGTATTTAATACTTGATATTCGAGAATATAACAATTGCCGTTTATCGTTTTAATACTATTTAGCTAGAAGTATAACTGGCTTATCGCCTATCATGAATTATCGCATGGACTTCCCTAGTAATTGCATAATATTAAATTATTTAAGTATTACCTGTATAATTTTAAACAGGTTTTTATACTCAAAGACCGAAATTTCTATAAAATATTAATGAAAAAAAAAAATATCAAAAGTAAAATGCAATTTTTTTTTAAGTATGCATATTATGTAAAAAACCTCAAAATATGCGAAAATATGCAAACTAAAATTTCATTTTTGAACTCATCAGGTTGTGATTCAAATTTGTAGCTCATCCAGCAACTTTTTGATGCACTCATTAAAAACATGCAAATGCATGAACTTCCGGGCCCTAGTTATAACATAAAAGATTAAGTTTTGCTTATTTCGAGATGAAAAGTTTATATTGCAGAATAATAACATATTATTATAAAAGTTTTTTTTTAAATTTCGGAATTTACTTCCGTTTAATAATAACAACAATCTATTTGTACTTGGGACGTTTTATGATTGAGGTTAAAACCACTTGTATATTGGATGTCAATAAAAATCGTATGTCCATAATATTTTTTTTCGTTACATTAAATAATTTATTTATTCCTATATTTTCTATACTGTAATGGATGGTGTTAAGTTTGAATTCAATGATATAATAATAATATCATTAAAAACGATTCTGAGCGAAGACAGTCAGTCAGCCTATGATATATTAATATTATATAATACTATGTATATTTGATGATATTATTGTGATTAAAGTAATTTATATATAACATATTTACGTAGAACCTTGTTTTAAATTTTTAATCTTTAGCTATAAAAGTTGAACATTTTATAAATTTTTAACTACAAAATCATTTTGAAAAATGTTATAAAAAATCAAATTTTAAATGCTTGTAAAAAAAAATTGTGCTTATGTATATTTAATATTTTTCAACTGCTATTTAAGCAATATATCAGGATCCTTGTATTAAATTTTCACGCTTTTTGGAATGTCTAAAAAAATAATGAAAATCAATCTCTCATTGAAAGAGAGTGTTCACACCAGTTTGAAGCTGCACAGGTGATACACATTGTTGCCCGACATGTCGTTGTCCCTCAGTCCACAACCGCTTTAATGGCGCAAGTATTTAGTGTTAGAGAAAAATCGTCCGATAGCTTGTAAATCAACGATATCAAGTGTTTGCAAGCGCAAAGGCGATGAAAATCAATGCCCAACATAGCATTTGAGACAAAGTCCGTGGCCGATACTTACACCAGAAGCGATTCCGTCTGTCGCTTCCATCACGGAGATGCAAGTTTTTCGGATTCGCCGTCGGCCGAATCGACTAACAGCGAAGAATTGACACCTGCCGCTGTATGAGCTAGCGACATCGACTCGCTGTTACACGTCTCGTCGAATTTGCCACCTGTTCAGCCGGTCGATTCCGACGCCCAGCAGTTAAGTTCGATACCAACCACTGCAGAAATACAATTAATCGGTGATGCCGAGTCGGAAAATGGATCGACAAAGCCGCTGGACCACGAGACAGCCAGTGGTTTACTGGACACGGTTACCCGAGGCGGATGTGGAGATGCTGCAGAAACGGACACGGTAGTAACCGTGGTCCGACCTGGACGTCGCACACTGTGGAGTCGGGTGAAGAGATTCGCCGGGCGAATGTTTTGTTGTGGTGTTCCCGACACAGACCGTCAAATATAGACTATGAAAAGTTTTGTGAGAGGGTTGGGACAGTGGCTTTTAAACGTCGCTGCAGTCTTTGCCCTCCTCCCCACTCGCCTTTATTGCGCCTGTATAATACGCTACCGTTCGATTTTGTCCCGAGTTCGCTCTTTTATGTCCGGCTGTCTGAACGCCGTTTAGTTCGTCGGACACTTTGAACAAATCCGTTTAGGCTCGCCTTTTTTTGGCGTTCGCCCGGTAGACATTTTTTTGTCCCCTTGTTTGCAGCCGTTTCGAGCACCTTTGGCTCTTCGCCGTGTTTAGCGCAATGTCGTGCTCGTGCTCGTTTCTCTTAGAAATACGCGCTTGTTACAAACGGTTTGTACAGCTGTTTTCGCAGCGGTAATATAACTCCGACCACGCGGTATCGCCCCGTTTTGTGCCTTATATCCGCTGTGGAATTAAAAGTCAATGATCTACAGTAGTGGTTACTTCTGCCCTCTGCTTAACTCTTTTTAATCGCTTAAGATAAGCTGCAGTTACTGCAGTCAGAATTCTAGCCCTGGATCAAAAGAAGTGTTTATGTAAAAAGATGATACCTATAAATTATAAAATATATGGCTAAATTGCCATAGTCTTGTGTACCTACATTTAGTATTTACACTAATAAACGTTCTAATTTTTATGTAATTAATTTGGTATTTATTTGTTATTATTGAATTTTTAAGCTTTTGATCAATGAACAAAAAATTTTATCAACAAGGTACATCGAAAAAACCAAAAACATTTCGATTTTACGAGAAGAAAGATGTGTAATAAAGCTCTCCGTGGATTTGGATTTCTCCAATTTGCTTAGTAATTTAATATTTTTCTCTAGAATGTTCTATTTCAGAATATAGTTTTGCCATCCTCGTCAGCCTTGCTCAGTGGCGTTCATTCAGACTGTATTGTTATCAGTATTATGTGTATTCTATAATAATATGAGCTAACAAATATAATATTATGCTGTATATTGTACATATATGCTATTGCACAGTGCCACTATATTTCACTATAGGGCGTAATATATTATCAATACAAATAAATTTGTAACGGGTTCAATACGCGCGAGTATACTTGATATAATATAATGTTATATAATATGACAATTGGATATTAAATATTAATTTTAACGTAAGACACTAATTATTTCATAAACTTAGAACGTTTTTTTTACACCATTTTAAGTCACTAAAAACAACAATTTTTTAAAAATTAAAATATTTATAAGTACTAGGAACTAGGTTATAAACTACTTGTCCAAAATTGGATTTTTATAGATCAAATACTCAGAATAATTCAAATAATATTAATAATTTTTCTTTTATTTTTCACAGTGGTTTTGAAAACTACTGGGAAATTTTTACTTTGACCCCCCGAAGTACCAACTAGATTCACTTTTCTATCAGAAAAGATACTATTGAAGAAAATATAAGCATTATTACGTTTCTAAGTAGGTAATAGGTTTATGGATACAATGATATAATATATTGATATGGTATTGTAAAAAATATAAAAATATGATGTGCTAATGTATTATTATAATTGTTGTTCTTATAGACGTTCGAACCAAAAAATAAAATTGAAATGTTTGTTTGGCCATTGGGTGATATTATCGTTTGCTGTTTTAAATGTAAAAGAATATTAAATGTCCTACTGCATAAAAAAGGTTGGTGGTTTTCTAATGATCTGTACCTATTTTAGTGAATGATTCAAATATTTTTTTCTTCCGGAAGATATGGAATTCTCGGTATTGATCTTATATTGTACTTATTTAACAATACTTAATAATTTAGTACATGAATATTAATACATGTAGAAACCTTGAAAATACATAAGGACAAAACTTTGTATATAGGTGCGACAGTTTATAGGTGTGAATTTGATGGTTTGTTGGACTTCGTTCAAATTAGTCATCAACATTTAAAAATCCAATTCAAATTATAACTTATGATTTTCGATTCATCAAAAATTATTCATGTATGGAGTAAATTTCAACGTGTCGAGTAATTTAGATTTTAGAAATATTTAGTTAGTATAGTTATGACACGTTATAGGTAGGTAATCAGTTCTCACTATATAGTACATATAATTGACATACGTGTCCTTGGTTTTTTTTTTTTTTAATAAAATTAACTTATATTATGAATTTATGTTTTTAATAATTTATTTTTGTCAAATAAACGAAATAGAATAATGTAAGTCACTAGGTATAACGTAAAAATATATGATAGCTATTAAAAATCAGAGTAAAAATTTAAATATTTTTTATTTTTCCTGATTTTCTTATTTTCAAGCATAAACAAAATTTAATGAATATCTATATTTTTTATTAGAATAAAAAAAATCTGTACCTACTAGCTGCACGTTAAACAACTGAACAACCGTATAATGAGTTATAAGATGATAATATAGTTAGGTACATGCCGTGAGTGGTGTGAGGGGGAAATCAGTAATTTATTAGTGATTTAAAATTTTAATTCAAATTTTTAATATAATAAATTTAAACCTATAAACATTCATAATATTTTATAATCAGCTTTCAAACATAACTTTAAAATACGTAATGTTGTATCAATTTGTAAATCAAATTCTTTGTTTCACCAACCTTTTTCTATTTATAATGATTGTTCTGTAAAATGTACTTTGTATTATTGTTGTATGACATTAGTTTGACAGTATTGCTATGAATAATTTAGTACATTGCAAAATGCAAACACTATAATACTAACACGAATAGAATATGTATTACATGTCTACATAATAATGAGAAAGGAGCACAATAGATCCTATAAATTTAGACGCCTTCCATGTTATTATACTAAAATCGATATTTAAACGAGTACCTAATATGACTAGACATTTTTAAGCAAAATGAATACAAATTGGCTAAAATGAAATTGACTTTAATATTGTAGTTTACGTGTTAGCGTTAAGTTTAAAATATAGTTGATTTCATTTTTATTTAATTTAAAATAAAATAATGAAACAGTTGGCTGAACTGTTGAATATTATTATATTTATATTATATTATATACTATACCTACGATAAATATACAAATATTGCGACTCACCGGCGTATTTATAACCGTATTTATTATAACTACTATATTATTTAAATAAAATACTATATATTTTTGTAAAGTCCTTTTTTTTTATAGTTATTGATTTTGGATGTTGTATTTTTTTTAGAAAATACATTTATAGAAGTAAACATATAACAATAGTTTTATAATATGGTATTTTTATCGATTAAAAAGTGAACTTTAGTTTCACAGACATGGTGCAAGTGTGTTTGGAGTTGTAACTTCAAGATTACTATTTATTTATTAAAACCACCAACATATTTGTACAAAGACTTTAATTTTGTTGAACATAGTTAGGCATATTATTCTATTAAAAGCTATATAATTTAACAAATAATAAGTTATAAATTAACTTTTCTTCTTTTATACCTATACAATATGAAGCTGTCTGAAAATCGCTCTTAAAGTGCAATAATAAACACCTTACAAGCTTAATATCAGACCATAATATTATAAATTCGTGTACCTCATAAAAAAAAGTAGTCATTTGACGAAGAATAGCGTACCTATTATGTATATTTTTTATGTTTAAAGTTTAAACCTACCTACTCACTTCATTTATTTTATAATGTTGAATTGACAAAATATATACATTATGTAGTTAAGCTAAATATTTTACTTCATAATATAATGGATAAAGATATTAATTAGATTTTATTTTTTCATCAAACTTATTTCAATGATAATGCGACATTATACAATTGTACGCTAAACATAATATAATATATAATACAGTACACGTATGTCGATCCCTCGATTAAATTATTTTCTACAAAAGACTGGTATTATATGATTAAAGGAGTATTTTCTTCTTATATTATTATAACCTGTCTAAATTATACTTTGGATTTGTTTGATTATTATGCCATGTACCTATAATTTATTTTATTTATGCATCCTGTAGTTTGGTATAATAATAATTGTGAGTATAAATAATATTCAGTACATTTAATATGTATAGGTACATCATAAAGACGGGTTCTCTCTAATATTTGGGTACCTACTAATTTAAATTGGTGGACGGTGGTGAAAACTTCATTATCCCAACTCTTTAAATTAATAAATATTCGTGAGATGCCCTACATAATATAATTACTAAAAACGTTGTCTGCTGCAGTTAGAACTATTAACTGTAATAAATATCAAATAGTAAATAATGTAAAAATGCGTTTTTTATTGCTAAAACAGTGATAATTATTTTTGTTTGATTTAATAGTTTCAACTTTTAATTATATCGCAATATAATTATATGTATATAAAAAAAAAATTAATACAGTCAATTGTATTATGAATGAACCATATTATAGCGATATTTTTAATAATGTTTATGACTAATTTTGATTATAATAATATGTCATTGAGGTACCGAACGATTTTGTCCCCATTAAAAGTTGAAACCGACAGACGATAATTATTAGTTGATTGGCTTCTATTTGCTTGTGTGAACAGTTACATCAAAGTCATTACTAGTTTGAACTTTGAATAGGAAACGCATTGCCTATCTAATGTATAATTCATCATGTTGTATATTAATGTCTAGGAAAATTTATGAATTACACATTTGATTTTTAACGTATTTTAACATTACAGATATTAGAGACCGTGATTATTATTTCAAATTTCATAAAAAATTTGTGCCTTCTTAAAATGAACTATTTTCTATTTTTACTATGCACCTCTAACTGTCTCCGCTTTTTGAGAGGGAACGGTAAGTATATCAAGATTAAGTTATCAAATATAGAAAACATACTCCTCATTAGTCATTACTTATTATATTTTTTTTATAAAGATGATCGTTATTTTTCATCAAATGCGTTTTTATGAAATATATTTAAATAAATAAGTTATGCACGATTAAAAAAACAAAATATGTAAATTAATTTAATTACTGCTAAATTCTTAACAATGAAGATATTAAAAAGTAATCTAGCGAAATCACAGAAAACGATTTATGTTATAAAATATATTATTATTTTTAAACGATAATATACCTTTAGCCAACGATAGTCTTACTCGCGGAATATTGAAGAACACGATTTATGATATTTTTTGAGTGATGGATGGATAAAAATTAAAAACTAAATATACAACTGTATAAACTATTAAAAATATTTCAGAATATGATGATATTATTCTTACTCCTTATTTGAAATTCCCGAGCACGTCCCTGGTACGAAAAATTAATTTATTATGGAACGTGGTATTTTAGTAGGTACCTACGTATATACCAATACTATAGCAGTAGGTACTACTCATCATACTTACATCGAAGGAATATGACGCGCAGACGAGGGAAATGAAAACGATATTAGTGCAATGTACTCGGTAAGTTAAAAGTAAAAATAATTATTTAGAAAATATTATCCAACTAAATATCTCGCGATGCATGAAATCCAGTATAATTTTATATTTGATCCCATTTAATAGTTACATTTAATGACCCTATTATGTATACATAATATTATTATATTATATAATTATGATCTTATAATCTGTCGTGGAATTATGTTACGGACACAATAAACAGGTAATAGGCAGAAAAAAGCCGATAACCACTAACTTCGATTACTTTAATGTTTGAAATTTAATATAGGCAATATATATAGCGATGCAAATGGGTCGGAAGAGGAACACGCGCCAGAGGTACAGGGGGTGGTTCAAAAGTGTCATTGAGGTTAACCGATCATATATATATATTACGTATATTATAGATATCTATGCCTATTGTGTAATCTCCAATATAATAGAAATAATGAGTATACCTACCCGCCTAATACCGTGGATTTATTATACAATACCCACGAATTACGATGTATTTCGCTGACCGTATATTATTGTGTTTGAGCGATCGGTGATGAATGACGGTAAATAATATTGCCCATACACGTACTCACCGTTTGAATGAAATTTTATTTACTTCACGTAAAGATTTTTTCCCATTATATAATAATATAGTCTATACCGGATGAACAATTATATGGGAGGTAAATAATAGATGTTATAAACATTATAGATTACTGATGACCACTTATCGCGGATGGATAAAATAAAAATCTGACGATATGTAAAAAGCAATACCCATATTAATGCATTATAGTATAATACAGTCGCTTTTCGAGTCGATATCTTAACTCGCACATTGTGTTTAACATAGACATTTCGAACTTAGAATATTGTTACGTGTTCACCACACATAATTGTGTATTCGAGAAAACTATTTTGAAACGATTTTGCTACCTACCTGCATAGTCATTAACGTATCATGTTTTCCATTTTAATCGAGTGTGCATATAAGATACCTATACGTGTTAGTTGTAATGTTAAGACTGAAAATAGATGATTTTACAATTCGAAATGCATAAAATAATGTTAAAGTTTGTTATATCAAAACGACATTGTGCTCTCGTGCAGTATGTAGGTTTTTGGTTATGGCGTGGAAGAATATCCGATTATGAAACAAATAACAAGTTGAAGAATACTATAAACATATATAGGTAATTTAGATGTAATATAATATCACTGATTACAAGGAGTTTGATAATATAGTATAATATAGTATTAGAAAATTACATTATTACTACACAGTGAAACGTCCATACGATGAACTTCTATTTAACAACATTTTTTTGTCTAACGAAATTTTTTGAGAATCATACCAAATTATAACCAAGTTTATTTAATTATATTTAATGAATTTTTCTAGTTGAAATTTTTTTTTGTTTCTCATGAGGCTGTTATACATGGGAGTTTCACTGTATTACTGTATTATTTTATACGTATTATATAGTAATAACTGTATACTGATAACTAGGCACAAACTATTCTTAACTCATTCCCAACGAAATAAATTTTATTTGCGAGAAATTGAAAATAGTTATTAAATCGGTTACAGGAACTTGTAGACAAAAATTGTACAGGATAACATATATTATATAGGTAAACTTGCTAATTAAAAATATAATACCCATTTCAAAATATTTAAATAATTCTTCAACTGAGTATAAATAATTTTGTTAAAAAAAAATTGTATATACATTTGAAAATTTACATTTGACCATTAGAGTTCGATTAAGTACGTACCAACAATTTAATTTTATTATCTACAAATCGGCGTGTTGGATATTTTAAAAACAATTAAATTTACTAATTTCATTAAATTCAATCTAAGCTTTAGCTCGATAAATTATAGTCTAATGTAAGGTTATAACATTTTTGCATACAATTTTTAGAAATATGTATCACAGCTGAATGTATTATTTCTTTTTAACGTTATATATATTGTAATATTGTATTAGACTATTTAATATTTATAGTTTTTAATGAAATAGTTTCAAATAATTAAATTCTTTGTTTTATTCTATTTTGAGATTACTCTTTTCTTTATGAAGTTTAAATATTTATGATTGCCATTACATTTAACATAGGTAGTGCTTTTTAATTTAAATTAATACATTTTTTAGGTGGAAGGGCTTACATGGGGAAATGTGGCAATATTAGACTTTTATGAGCGTGTTAATTAAAAAAAAAATGGTTCAAATTAAACGTGGATGTATAAAATAATATAATAGTTTATTAGTGTCTATTCAAAATTTATAAAATGTACTACCTAACGATAATCATTATAATATAATAGATCCGCACTACTGTGTTGCATCCTATGGGCTAAATGCAATTACTAATTGTAGGTTAGCTACAAGTAAAGGTAAAGTAAGGTTAACCTACCTAACTTGAGGCATCACAGGGTAATGTCAGTCAAACATTAAAATATTTAAAAGCACGTTGTGTACTCGTGTCTTAATATTGTATAATTTTATATTCTCATTTCACATAGAATTTTGAATTGTTTACTGTATACTTTGCGCACGTGTTATGAGCCAAATTCCCCTTCATAAATATTTTAAAATTACGTTGACACAAGAATAATCACAAGCGACACGAGCCTATAATGTAGGCTCTAGTACCTCTGTCCTCTTGACGCTGTTTAACTTACACCTTCGTGATATTCTTTGATTAAAACATCTTTTACTGAATTTTTTTAATTTTCGTTGTTTTTATATAATATCATTAATAACTATTTGTCATACTTCAATTAGTTGATAATTTATTCATATTGACTTGGGTATATAATTCAATTATAAAAAATATAATAGATATTTCATAATTAATGATTGTCAGATATAATTCGAGTACCTAGGTAACTATTTCCAAGCTTGAGAACTTTATAAATAATACTCAGTATTAAGTAACGCGTTACACATATTATAGGTAAAAAAATTATTAGACTATTTATTAATATAACTAGATACGTAAAAAATGTTCTCGTGTAGACCGTAGATACATTTAAAGTAACACATTTATAATATATATGGTTTAAAGTATTGTATAGTTTTTTTTATTGTTTTGTAAACACAGTTTTTTGTTTCACATTTTATTTTTCAAGAGTTTTTCAAAAGACACGAATTATTCACTCGAATAATACAATGTGTTTATTTATGTAGGTACTTTTTCTACAGTTATTTTAATTTTGAACAAAGTGAAAGGATTTAAACATTGTTTTTTAATGGTATATTTGTTACGATCTAAGCGTTTAAGGTTTGTATTTACAGTGATTTGTTTCCATCTCATACTTGTGACAAATATATGAAATTCCTTATATTTCCTGTAAGTATTAAATATAATAGCCACACTGTAAAATGTAAGTACGTTAAATTATTAAAATATTTAATCATACATTTGATTTACTGTAACTTTAACTTTATAATTATTCAAAAACGAATAATTAAAATTGCTTAACGATTCACCTGATGAATAAAATGATAAAAATAGTATAGGTATGCAGAACAAAAAATAAGAAATTCTATGGTAAAATTATTTAAATTTACTTAATTGATAAAAAAAAAATAGAAGCATTCTGAAGAGTTGTGGCATGTGTCAAATTAGGACGACTTATATTGTGTTTGGCTGTTTTCTAAGACCATATAATAACGAGTAAGGCTCACTTCAGCTATTCCATTATTTATGTTTGCGCTTAGTACTTATCGTAATTAGTATTTTATACTTAAATATCGAATATAATGATTTAATATTAATAATAAAATAATTGAAGTATTTTCTGACAGGTACCTACGCGCGTCTCAACGCTTTCTTGAGAATTTTTTCCAACTAAAAGTCGTCTTTCGAAATTAATAATATATGTTATACTGCAATAGTTTTAATTGAAGCTTAAAAAAATATATTAGGCGGGTATGTTTTGATTTTTCAAGCGATAGAGTTTTTGACTTTGTATTAATTGTTTTTTGTTTTATATAGTGAACAAAAAGTTTTCGATCATAATCGTTGAAGTATTCAAACAAACAGTTTTGTTTTCTCAGCTATAACGTTTATAATTTTCAATTGATGGAGGACAGGTATATACTGCAGATTTGAATTAACCGAACACGTACCGCGGTACCACTATTCATGTCTTTCCCGTCAAGTGCAACTCACGTCATCCGCAGCTTAATATGTCGGTGCAAAGACTTTAAATTATTATAAATACATAATATACTTTCAGAGTTAAAATCGTATAATATGACATCGGACGGATTCCTGTCCAGAAGGATCAGACTTGAAACTGTACATCTATAGTACCCATTTATATATATATTTATCGTACAGAAGAAAACCACGCGTCGGTGGCGCCTTCACTCTCGCACTTTCCCTCCGACTTCTCGGGAGTGTCATCCAGTCGGCTATTTAGGTACCTATATATATATATATATTGTTATGTGTTTCGTTGTATATATATATATATATATGAGCTCACACACTTGCGCGTCCGTCTGCAGCTATCCATTACTATAGTATCGTTTTCCCTCGGCCTTTGCGCGCACAACAACGGAATTTATTCGAAACATTTTTATTATATTTTTTCCCCGGGGTTAGATTTTGACGTCACGGATACACCATATTGTCTCGGCGAATAATGCACCACCATAGTCTTACGCGCCGCACACATTCGCACACCTATAATAACGCACACACACACACCGACTGGAGTCCGATATACACAATTACACGAGATGCACCGGTGTAGTGGTGGTGTGGCTCCTGTGCAGAGGGGCAGAGCTGCTGGCGGCGACGACAGGGCGGCAAACGGTTTTACTCCTGGCAAAACCTCTTGTCAGATTCAGGATCGATCCTCCTCCCCACCTTGGACGCCCTCTGGTCGTCATGACCCAAAGTAACCGTCGCCGCCGCCACCGGGGGACGCGTTCATACGTCACCGCCGTCTCCTGCTTTTTCGGCCGATTCATGTGCCGCCTGGCTACCGTGTGATCTGGCCGCGTGTTCATCCGCCGCCGCCGCCGGACCGGTCACGATCGTCTCCCCTCGGATGCGAGCTGTTTTTCGTCCACACGCATAGCTGAGTGCCACCGCCAAGTACGTATTTTTTTCCACATTATGTATACAATTTTTTTTCCACACTTTTCAACTCGTACACGATTATCACCGTTGTGGTGTTATTCGATCGTTGTACTCTATATTTTTAACGGTAATAGATTACTACGAAATTTTAAACACGTGCTCGTAGACGATAGTTTTGACGCTGGAATTTTATAACTATATATCTACGTTTAATGACAAAATAATATTTGTTCGCACTAAAATTATAATAGACGTGTACCTGACTAATTTTTTTCTACCATAAATATTTATTTATTGTTCAAAAAATTGTAGTACATACAAGTGATATAATTTAAATAAATTGATTAATTCACTTGTATAAAACGTACTAAGTCTGAAAAAAAAAGAAATTTTTACATAAGAACATTTTTTTATAAATAATATTTTATGGGTTGGACCTTTTAAATTAAAGTTTATTTCATCCCTATTGAATATATTTATTTTTAATACGTATTTAATTAATTATAGCCGTTGGTTCCACATTAATAATTAATGATAAATGGTTAGATACACATGGACATGGTAACTAACACTAATATATTCAAATATAATAAACATTTCATCGTAGCGGGTCGTTTAACGTAGTTTAAGTAAATCACTGCGATGCACATATTACTATATTTAATGAACGTGTAAAAATTATTTTACGAATTTGATGTGAAATTAAGAATATTACTTTTTTTTTGCATTAAAAGTAAGTTATATAATTGTAGAAGTTTGTTTAAAACTGTTGTTCTATGTAAACAAAAGTCTACGAATCGTCTTGATTTGTCCTACATAATATCCTTTTTGCTAAAAAGTTATTCTTTGAAAGCATTTTGATCGAAAACCGAGAAAATGTATGAAAAAAACTACATTTTATTGGAATTTGACATAATATATCATGGTAGAGTGCCGTTTTGAATTTAAATTTCATCATTCGTGCTTGTTTGGAATATTATATACTTCGAGTATGGAGTAACTGCATCAAACTTCTTAGGATTAGTGTTATTAGTGTGTTAGCTTGTAAAGGAATCATCAGACCAACTATATGATATGCAGACGAATCAAAATCGTCTGAATTACACAATTATTTTAGTTTAGATACACTAGTTTGAGAATAAAATTCAATATACATGGAAATATTTTGTTTGAATTAAATTCAATACAGTGAAACTCCATATCACGAAGTCTCACAGGGAATAAAAAATTTTTTTTTATAGAGAATTTCGTTATATAGCATTGAATAAATTTGGTTTTAATTTAGTTTGGTACTCAAAAATACTTCGTTAAAAGAAACATTTTGTTTAATGGTAGTTTGTTATATGGACGTTTCACTGTATTATGTAATTGCAGTATTATATTGAATAATGTATTTATTTTTATAGGAAAACTAAATATTTTATCATAATTGATTTACTTAAATAAATTATATAATGAAGTATAAAACTATGAAACTAAAACAGCAATTTTTTTTAAATGTAGCTATTTGATATTCTGTAAATAACTTTATGAAATCACTAATGGCCCATGAAATGTATACCATTTATTATTTATTTAAAGTTTAAAAAAAAGTTAAGATTAAATTATTTATTGCACGAGTGTAGTACTGTATAGTAATGATTATAATAATAAAACAATTTTTTATTTTCAAATAAAATCTGTAAACTCATTCATGTTCTATAGTTCCTGCAATTAATTTGAAATAAAATAAAATCAATATATAAATGACAAACAGGTACATAAAATCATAATATTATAAATTATATTTTTAATTATTTTTGTGTAGGTACAATAATTATAAAAATAAATTTATATTACATAGTATTTTGTATTGGGATTTCATAAATAGGTACTAGGGATATCGAAGTTTCCCCATATTATAAATTTATTAATATTTAAAAAAATCTAAAAACACACGGCTTTTAATAATTGTTAATTAATGTTAATTTATTTATTTAAACTTATATTAAATATACATTTAATCTTGCATCTCGGTGTTATAATCAACCTAATAATGTTTTTGATTAGAAATAAAATATATATATTTTAATTTTTTACTGTCTGAAGACACTTTTTATAATAGACAAAAAACTTGTAACTTCGAGAGGAAGTTTTTGATACCTAGCAAATTAGATTTAGATCGTACTTTGATGGAGGTGGGGGAGAGGGTTCAAAAGTATCAATTTCACAGTACTAAAAAAAATATGCATAAAACCAATATCATTGCTCCCCTCTGAATCTAATGTACACAATTATTATGCTATTAAAAATATTATTAATTTATAGATATCATTAAAATGCATGTAATGAAAAATGCAGATAATAAGTTCCAAAATTAAAATGTTGGAGAAACCTAAAAGTTTAATCATCTTCAAATTAATTACAACACTTGGAAACTCTTGTACTTTGCCCGTAGCAAAATTACTCTTAACCGAAGTTTTCTGACCGTATTTGGGTCATTAAACAAACACCATTTGGTTGTTATGTCCATTGAAAAAAAGAAATATTGGACATGTGGTAAATGGATTTTGTATGTCTAATAATTAAAAACACTTATTAATTAAGCTACTTTTACTTGGAAATAAATAAATGTTGCTATTCGTAGAAATTTTAGATTTATAATGAAACCTTGTGATATATTGGTTAGAATGGTTCTTTTATATATATACATATATATTCTATTCTCTGTAATTCATTATAATGACTTGTTTTATTATTTGAACACAACAGTTATTATTGAATGAAAAAAGTAATATAGCTCGACTTAATCAACATTTATATAGATTTAAAAAAACACTGCTTTATTACATTTTGTTATTCATTTGTGGTAATTCATAATTTTCAAAAACATTTGTTGAACATTTTTTTTTTTTTTTTTTTTATTAAAAATAATAGTGTATTTACATTCTATGCATACAGTGTATAATAAGTAAGTGTGGTGACTTAAAGAACATAAAATAACATTAATTAAAGAGAAGGAAGGCTCCCAGCAGTGCCACCTGACAATAAATTAGGGTTTGAATTTTATTTTATTTTATTTTTTTTTGTTTTTTTTTTTTATGTATTGAGCAGATCTCTTGGCCATTGTCTTTTTAACCTTTTTAGGGATGGTAGAGGTAGAGGATAAACTTTTAATTATGGGGTTTGAATGAGCGCGAAGCATTGAGTGGAATTTTGAGTAATAGAATTTAGCTAAGTCGTTGAGGGTTGATATGTTCAGATTTTTGTGGAGGTTTTTATTGGTAACATACCAAGAGGCAGAGGTTATTAGGCATAGGCATATGGATTGGAATGCTTGGAGGGTTTTAGTGTTTGAAGGTTTTGCTGGCCCCCATAGTATCCCAAGCCGGATGGATTATCGATTTGTATATCGTAAGTTTGTTGGTTCAAGAGTTTTGATTTTAATAGGGGTTTCAAAAGATGTAGTCTGGAGTTCACTGATTTACGTTTTTGTTTTAGATGCGAGCTCCAGTTGAGGCGTTTGTCAAATAGATTTTTGAAGAAGATTTTTGAAAAAGTAGGGGGAAGACTTATCGGTCTGTATGATGCTGGATTTTTGGGAGGTTTATTTGGCTTGAGAATGAGTATTACGATGGAGTGCTTCCAGGAGTTTTGGAAGAAGGATAATCTGAGTATTGCATTGTAAAGGTGGGATAGGTATACTATGGATTTACGTGGTAGGTTTTGTTACGAAGTAATTCGTTATTAGGTCGTGACCTAGGGATATTTTTGATTTTGTTGTTAGTTTCATCGGGAGATGAGGTTTGGCAGGCATGGACATTGATAAAGGAGCTTCAAAGTACTTTTCTTGTTGAAAATATAAAAAAAAAAAAAAAATTGTACAACCGTTGGATTAATTTTCCAATGTAATAATTGAGGCGCTGTCTTAAAATTGTTTAGGTTTTAGTTTACTCGAGAAAGTGTTGACAGAAAAAAAATACATTACCGTAAAACTTGTGCCGCCCAGAGTCTAAAATAAGTGGAATTTGAGACGTAATTAATTAATAATCTAATATAAAACTTTCTTCTCAAGACTTTTTCATTTTTCTAATTGTAAAATATTTCACTATATATTTCAGCAACTTCAGCAAGTATAGTAGGTGAATAGGTATACTACGAGAGTAGATGCTCAAATGTAATTTTATTACAATGGATTTTTAGCACATCGCTCAACCTATTCTAGGTGGTTAAAAGGATATAGTATACTACACATGATATTACTATAGTCTATAATAGTACCACGGTCTACCGACCGGAATTTAGTACTTTATTGCAAAACAGAACCCTATTAACCAGTCCAGTGCGTCACTGCAGGTATTACGGTTCTATAAATAAACTAGAATACAGTGGTTTTTTTTTATTAATTTATACACAACGCGTTTCAATTATTTAAAAAAAATATTAGGACGAATAAGTAAACGATATAACGTTGGACAACTGCACAAAACAAAACAGTTGCCGGGTATATAAAATGCATAGTGGAATACTAAATGCATATTTTTCGTTTCTAAGAATCATACAAATCATTAGATTTTTTTTATTAAGTATTAAATATCTTTTTGAATAATTTTACGTCCCTAACGAAAACAAAAAATGTGTTCGTTTACAAACAATGATATTGTCCCCGTGACTTTTGGGTCAAATTCGGAAATCGTACTGCATATTATTAGGTATTATAGTGAGGCCATGGCTACATTAAATATCAAATGATATCAATTGGTTTATAAATAAATATTGTTACACTTAGGTATCTACATGCGTTAAACATTTTCTCATGTAGCTGAAATATTATTAAATATTATATATTTATTCAACTTTACATTAGATTATTAAATATTTTATACTTAGATTAGTGTGGAAATAATTAAACACGAGTTTAAATTAGATTAGTTAAAATGACATATGTGGATGGTTATAGTGTTTGCTGGAATTGAATTTTTGAATAATTGTAAATTTTAGTGTTGGGTATGCTTTTAAATATTCATTTTGTATCCCAAAATTTGTTGCTGACAGATAATTTATTATAATTTATGACAGTATTATATCATGTGATATATTTACAAATGTTGGTATATTCCTTGTTTCATGAAAACATTAGTTATTCATTTTTAACACAAAACTTCATCATTTTTCTGGAACATTTCTCATACTTTTCAATATCAACATATTTTTTTTACGTCTTTGGTGTCTTGTGTCCGAAGTTGTCTTTATATATTATTTTTATTTTCACATAAATACCTATTATGCGCCGATATTAATATTATCTAATGTCGTAATTCTGTTAATTATAGTATAATAATATTTATATAAACATTTTTGTTTGAAAATTATTGTTCTCAAATTTGATGTCGATATTCTTGTTGTCAGATAACTTTCTCCATAAATTATTATTAACAGAATGTCATAAACTAAGCATTAGTTTCTAGTTTCTACAGAGTATTATACGTCAAATAGGCCTTAAATAGCTTGCAGTTGTTAAAATACGAATAATTCAGTTAAAAAAATTCAACAAAATGTATAAAATATTATCAGTGAATTGATTTGAGCCTTTTTCAAAATTACGACACTCTTAATCTTTGCGCCAAGACAGTGATACCCAACTTTTTTTCTTCGGTAGTCCACAATAGTAAAACGTTGCGTTGCTGTGGGCCACCGATTTTAGATAGGTAATTATATTAAACATAACACAAAGATAATTTTTGTATCTTAGAAATAATTGTATTTTTATTTGAAATATTTTGTTTCATCTTAAAAAATGTCCATGGACCACCACAAAGGCTTTGCAGGGCCACGGGTTGGTCCTCACTACGCTTTGATGTCGATATAAAATTATCTTGTATAGAAGTCTCACAGAAACCATAATAAAATGGTAGGTTGACTTTAATTTTCTAGATTTCTAAATTTCTAAAATGTCTTTAATAATATTATTTAATTTGAATTCTGCAAAAATTGTTTGAATATGGATTGTTTTTTAATTTTTTGGCATTTTAAATGGTTTTTTTTAAAAAAAATATATGTTCATATTTAATATTTTTTGAGAACAATTACGTAAAAGTCTCTAACAGAATTATTCTGTTAGAGATTTAATATATCTATAATTAGTAGTTTATTTAGGGTCATAACTATTTTATTATTATGCATTGATGTATATTTTCCTACATTATTAGTAATTTAGGATTCACTAATAAAATTTTAATGCGACTGACAATTAATGTATGACGTGCATTATTAAGTGTATATTGCCTATCATATTTATAGAAAATTAAATCGGCCTTCCCAATCACAACTATTTTTACTATAATGCATATCTAAATACTTTCACACAGATGAATAACATTACTGAGTTATGTCCAATGGATTGATTATTATTTACTATTTTATGAATTATCTTAGACATTATATACATTGTGTAAAATGTGGTCGATTGAAATATTATTATAATATGTTATTCTATATTATAATCAACGATTACGTATATTTTCATTCGTGAATTAGTTATTTTGATAAGAAAAAAAAATAAACTGCGAATGTATATAATCAACTAATTGTTTACCAATTATTAAAGTCGTAAACTTGCTAAAATATGCATTGCCCTTAGTAGCAGAGCAAACAAGTTTAAATTAAGTATAGAATAATATTATGTATGAGCATTATGGCACTATACCTTGGTTGTCGAAGTTTCATCTTCATCAATATAACAGTGAGTAATGGGTAATAGGTATACGAACCCGTTCAGTGGGGCCCATTATATTTTCAAAGAAATAAACAACAATACAATTTTATTATACAATGCATGTTTAGTAATTATCAATTTGGTGACTTACTAGATCTTGACTTAGGTACTAGTTGTATCGAACTCAATGATGACCTCTGCTGAAGTTTAGAATAATATATTTCTTACGTATTTCAATAATAATTATAAATTCTGTTTACGATAGATTAGTAGGAAATTTAATCTGAAAGATTTTGATATTCTTATTAGTTATTTACGTCAAAAATTTTCAACGTTATGTTAGTGACGCATTCATTAAAAATACGAATAATAAATGGACATTTCATTTTGAAACTTTAATAATGCTGCATAAATTATTTACAGTAACACTATTGTAAATAAAAAGTTGTTTACGTTGTATAACATATTCACAGTGTACATTTATAGATATCTAATATCCTAGAGAGTTGTAATCTGTGTACATTGATAGGTATCTAATATCCTAGAGAATTATATTCTATGTACATTTATAGCGTCCATACGGAAGAGCATAACCTCTATGTTATTAATTCAAAAGAAATAATAAAAAATAGATAGGTACCTATTATGGAATAATCGTATGCAATTATGAATTTCTTCAACTAGTTCGATTAGTAAGTAGGTAAGTGATATTTTAAATTTATTGACACTTATTATAATAATATCATTAGTCATTAAACCTATAATGTACCTTTTCTGTGTAATATTTAAACCATATTCTGTATTTCTGTTACGGTTTTTTATTTCATTACACATTTTGTCAGTCTGCTACTGTTTTAGAATTGTATTATTAGTATGTAGGATTATTATTTTTCTATTCAGAACTTAAAGTAACAATGCAGTTTAATGTAGGGCTAGCGGTATTTCAAATTTTGATACCGGTATCAGGTATTTTTTTACTACCGGTATTATCGGTTATACGATATAACTGAAATACGGTTAGGTTAGGTTCGGCAATAACCGAAAATACTGTACTTAGGTAATTTTTGAAAATACAATACGTCAGCAAATACCGGTTATCGGTGAATTTATTTGTGTTTCCAACCTAGTATTTGGCTATTATATTATGTCATATTGATTATATTAAAATAATAAATGATAAATGTAGGTATGCGGTATTTTTGGTACCAACGGTATTAGCCGATTCACGGTATACCGGTATTCTAATATACCAAAAATACTGGATACTGGTATTTTTTAAATACCGGTAATTACCGATATACTGAAATACCACCAACCCTAGTTTACTGCGTATTAAAATAATGTTCAATATACCTACGTATCGTGTTATTTATTAAATAAATTACTTGAATGAAAAAATAAACATGTTTCCAGAAAAATTTAAAATTATAAATAATTAAAACATAATTATGATGGTAATATTTGGAAGATTTTTTTTCTTTAAAAATGAAAATTTGGGATAATGTTAAAAAAGTTATTTTATTATATTATTTAGTCGATTTGTAGATATAACCCTGCTAATGGCAACGATATTATTTACATATAAATATATAATTAATACGCTTGATAAATATAGTAAATTTGGGGTAGTTTATGGAGTAAGTACGTAAAGGATATTATTACTATTATATTATGATAAACATATGATAATTATGTATTCATCCGTAATCGTTAATTATATTGATGTATATAAAGTTCCTTTTTTAATCAATGATACGTTGTCATTATGATTTAATTATAAGATTATATTATAACAATAGTTTATTTATATTTAATTTTTCTACTTATTTATATTAAGTACAAATTTAATTACAAAAAAATAAAATATATTTTTAACAAAATAGTTAATTCAAATAATAACATTTTATTTCTAGATAGTATTACCTACTTCTCAATAAAAAAAATACGAAACTATTTAAAAGGTCTAAAGGTCTTTAACTAGGTATTTAAGTAAAATTTAAGTTTTCATTAATTGTAGGTTTATATTTTATAATTTACATTGCATGTTGACGTTGAGTAAATATTTTCTAATCAATAAGTTCGGGGGCTTAAATTCCCTGGATTAAATGTGAAACAATTTTTGATAAGTTCTCCGAATATCTTGAATCGTTCGTCTCGGAGTCCCCACAGACGTTGTCTTTAATTTCGAGGTCCAAACCTTTCATCATGAACGCATTAATTTTTTACTCTAGAGATCGACATTACGGGTTGAAATAGATTAAAAAAATAAAAATAAAAATTGTGATACAACTTGGTTTATGATACCTGGAAACCTTTTTGTTTAATCTATCTATTTTGATTCAGCCACCCAGAAATTGTATTAACATAATAATTATTCGTAAACATTGTGATCTTAGTTAACTAACCTACCCAAAGTGTTCAAAACGATACGTCTGATAAATAATTTTAATGACTAACCTTTGCAGTTTGTATATGTATTATAATTTAAGATTTATGTAATGTAATCTTAGGGCAATCAATGTTTAAAATAATTGAATGAAAATTGATTAAATAATATTTTGAAGATAGTTTTACATTCTAATTGAGCAACGTATCTATTCATTCTTCAAGATACAATATATTTTGCAGTGGCGCAACCAGGATTTATTCAAGGAGGAGGGGTCCAAAAAAATGTATTTAACTACTGCTTTCTTGAGTACATACACACATTTTATTTCTTAATAAATACGATTTTCCGGGCTTAAGGCTAATAAAAAAAAAAACAATGTATTGATTTTACAATGATGTGTTTTTTTTAAAAAATTTTTTCTTAAATTTTTTCTATATTCTTGTGTCTGTCATCAAGGTTTGGGGCAGTAAAACTGCTTCGATTTTCTTCAAGAGTACCTGTTTTACGATGGGAAAGTGAATCTAGTTGGTGCATTTGGGAGAAAAATTTTAAAATTCTCAATAGTTTTCAAAAGCGCTGGGAAAAACAAAATAAAAATTAAGGGTAAACGGGAACTTTTACGCAATATCGGTTTTTTACAAAATCGATTTTGGTTTTTGGTGTAACTCTAAAACAAATAAACGTAGAACGTATATACATTGTAAAATACATGACTGGTTGTTTTTATTTGCATTTTCTATACACGATAAAATTTTCAAAAGATTTTGATTTGCCTTGAACTATTTAGGAACATTTTTAGTTTCCAATAAATTGTATTAGTCTTCTTTTTTCTATGAATTTTAATAAAACATTATTTGTTGGGTAAAAAAGCTTGACAATTTAATACTCCTACTATATTCGTTGAATATTGTACATTGTATACTATACTATATATAATGTAACACCATCCATTACAGTGATCCACTTATCACCTACTGTACTGAAGTCTTTTGACATGCTTCCAAACTTATGATTTTATCATACACAATTTTGTAATGTCGGCACGCGTACCTTTAGGTATACCACTGGTAACGTTGCCTGAAATCACTGGTATTTTATTTTAATCGTTCTGCCTTACACGATCTGTTTCGTCAAACCTAATTATTCGAGAAATACGTCTACTTGACTTTATTAGTCGTGTCTTCCTTTGATAGACACTTTCAAAATGTATAGTCTAATAGTTTTTAAATTAAATCCAGCCGAACACCATACAAAGGACTTTATACATTAGCGTATTTATAGAGTTAACTTACAAGATATGAAAGTAATTATTATTATACTTAAAATCACTTCTAGCGAAGTTGTATTTAAGCATTTTTTGTGGCTTCTTTTTAAAAACAATAGAATTTCTATCATAATTTTATAAAATAATATCTACCACATATTTAATTTGGATTATAATATGATACGTGAAACTATTGTTGATGTTTTGTCATAGTTTTAAACCAATAACAGTGTTTAAAGACATAAAGAATTAATTTGATATTTTTTTAGTTTTATTCAAAAAATATTCGAGAGATTTTACAGTTGCATTAATTTCAAAGTAATATCTAATTAAATTTGTTCAATCAATATTTTAGCTTCGGTAAAACTTTTGTGCAACTTTTGTTACCCCAATAACTGTTTTCTGAAACAAATATTATTTTGTTTTATACTTTCACTTACTTCTACGACTTAGCCATTAGTGATCCATACAAGTATATTATTTTGATCAAATATTATTTATATTGTTAGAATATTGTACGTCATGTGAATGAAAAATTATAATAAAAGAACGAATTGTAAATAAAAATACGTATACCTTTATAAACTTGGATATGGTTATTAGTTATATTACAATACAAATAATAAATAAATGGAATGGATTTAGGATTGCATATTAAAAATACATGTAAATAATAGTACCCAAATAAAGCAGCTTTTCAATTATTATTTAATAAATGAATGAATTATATAATATCATAACTTTGTAAAACTTTTATCTTTGATAAACTGGAGTGCACTTACTCCATGTTTACGATTGTCTTGAATAGTCTTTACTTACATTTTTTTGAAAATATTTTTAAATACTTTGTGCTTGATTGTAAGCCAGCTACAATTCGTCTTTCCGGTAGTAGAAAAACGTTAAAATATATTTAAGTAAATTAAATTTAACGATGACAATAAGTATACCCGTGCTTAAAATTATTTTTCTTTTTTAAATGCATTTTTGGGGCATTATAGTTACATAATATTATATTATATTATATAGTATATATTACGTTGTATAGGTTGTTTTCCGACCCTTAAAGCTTTTCAAATAATTCGGCTTATTACCGGTGCTCCCGTGCTCCACCGGTAGTATATTATTATAAGTCCTTACATATTATATTATTTTCATTGCAAACTATTTTACACTTGTAAATCAACTAAAAAAAAGCTCAATACAAAAAATGTTATTACAGTCTAGTCGGGAACTCAAATCTATAATCTACTGTAATACCTATCCAATATTAATAGTCAATTGACATGAAATTATATACAATGATTAATCGTTATATTTGTAAACTTTTAGTATTTACAATAAGATATAAAATGTTTAGTTTTCATTATATTCATAATTACTATAAAAATATAACTTCGTATGTAATATTGGCTTGCATTTTTTTTTCAGAAAATAAAGTTTTGCTAGTCGCCAACTATAATTGATATTTATCTAAAAACATGACCGCAAAAACCAAACAACATTATACTGCAACCAATACACGCCTTGTTTCACTCAGATCTAAAATTAATATTGCCTAAGTATTGACTTACTGTTGATAAATGGTTCATTCTCAGTACTCTAGCGACTGAAGTAAAGTGGAGTTAATATTTTAGTTGGCTTAATATAATAATTTGGATGGAAGATATAACTTTTAGCATTGTTGGCAATATTGGCATTAGGTTATTTGACTAGGTAGTAAGCCTAAATTATAACTATAATATACGTTACATAATATTATATAATTACTAGTTATTCGTTAAGAGTCAAGCAAATCGGTTTAACGTAAAATTATCCAGCTCATAGCCTACGTCAGATTATAATAATGTACGTAAAATCGTTTTTTCATTTTATAATATTATATATAAAGAAAAATTGAAACTGAAAGCGGATATTGAATGTAGTATTATGATTTTAATTTTTAAGCCATTATACATTCGGGAGAAAATAGATTTTATTAAATTTATATAATATGATGAAATGATAACCATGAAACCCCTTACCTAATCTTCGCGAGCAACTCAAAAAATTTCTGTACGATTTACCATATTCATAAATATTTAGAAAACCGTACAAAAGTTAATAATTAGTGAGCAGAAATTGTGTTATTGATTTTTTAAACTAAATTTCTTTTTGATTACCTATTGGTTTTATTTTGTTGAATGCAATGCTCTCAGAAGTTAAAATTTTCCAAAACGTAATACAGTTATGTCCCTATACATTTTAAAATATAGAAGCTCTTTATATATGTATATATTCTTAAACCGCATTTGCAGTAATCTTAGTCAAGTTCTGTAGTCTTATAAGAGTTGAAATTTTATTGCAAGGTTGATTATTATATTCGGAATATTTTCAATAAATGTAGAAAATATTTTTTCGTATTTTTATTTTAACCGCTGAAATTTTAAATTATAAAAGATTATGTAAATTATACCTATTCTATTATAATATTATAAGTTCTGAGTTGTTTTCTTTTTTATTAAAATGCAAACACTATCATTTATTTGGATTTTGTAAATTTAAAATTGTAATTTAACACTGGATTATGCCAACGCACTATAGTGAATCGAGTTGAGTTCCCAACTTCTAGGATTCTTCTGTATTCCTTCGGTACCTTTTTTTTCTACATCTTACATATTTAGATAACAACATATGTGTATCATAAGTACAATCGCTCTTATTATTCTATTCGTACAAAAGTTTAGTGTTAATATGAATAAAACAAAAAGTCAAAACAAATAAATAAATACATGTATACCATATACCTACTCGGTGTATATATATGAACTTGATTGTACACAGATGGAAACTATGTAAAACTTCTGAGTAAGTAGAATATTATTAACTTGGAAAAAGTTACTATCTAGCATGTTTAGTTCAATTACATTAAAATTTGAATCAAATACATTATGAGAATTATCTATATTATGTAAAATTATAATATTTTTATAGAAATGTGACCTTATTATTCGATGTTACCACTGTTATTCTATACAAGCCAAGTTATTACGCTGTTTTTTTTTATACCTATAAGCAGAACTTTCTAATTAAACGATACCTAATAAACAATGTATCTACTTAACTGACTGTGATATAATTTAGATGTACGCAGATTGTTAGTTGGACAACCGGATACATCATATCTACCTACTATATTATTATGATATCATTTATTACATTGACTATCGTTACAAACAAATATCTGAATACCACCACGACTGATACTTACGACGACTTAAAACTATTCGAACAGTATATATAGTCCAGTCCAGGGGGTCACCAATTTTTTAATGGCCACATTAAAAATCTGGAAATTGTTCTCGGGCCACAAAATTGTAGACAGATGAACAAAAATAATAAATTGCAACACTAGAATGTATAGTTTTATTGGTTTTACTTATTTTTTCTTGTCTGCGGGACGATTAATGTTTGTCCACGGGTCACCATTTGGTGACCCCTGGTAAAGTCTACTAACCTACATTATTAACAATTTTTTTTTTATGATAGTATAAAATATTTAAACTTTAAAAGCAGAAACTTACTGACTAGATGAACTATATTAGTTGGAATTGTAATTTGTCACACAAGATCACAAACGACGGTTGGAACCGATTTTAGCTTAAACTAACCTTTTATTTTTCGACTTGTGTAACCGTCTTAGGCCAGTAAACTATTTTGGTCACCAATGTAAGATTTAAAAACAAAAAATTAAAATAAATTATAAGCAGCATACAATTTAATTATGTTTATTTTTGTTAATATTCATGTATATTATAATGTTATACACATATCAGTTATTTAATACCTTGCAGTCAGTGGCGTAGCTAGAGGAACTAAGGGATACTAGCTGGTAGATACTGGCTGAAAATGGTAATTATAGGACGATCGAAAAGGGTATGGTCCCCAAATTTTTCATGCATATTGATTAGGTTAAGACGTGCGGATTTAAATGCAAATTGTATATATTTTTTTAATGTCCCAAAACATTGCTTCCCAATCACAACATTTGTCTTATCCACCGAAGATCTCAAAAATGAAACTTTGATTTTGCATTTTTTTTAAACCTATTATTTTTAGAGCATTTTTTTGGAGCTTTTAGCGCATTTCTTAAACTTTGAGTACATTTTACGTATATTATATCATAATAATGGACTGGTACAAAGTTCGACAAAACATTCATTTGAACACCAAAAAAAAAAAATAAAAAAAATAGTTGTCATTTATTTTGCTTTGTCTTATTATTTTTATCACGTATTTTCTTACCTATGTACCAGACAAATACGTCGGTAGCTGCGCAACAGTCTGACAAACGAAATTTTCGTCACGTGCAAGTAGACAATACTATATATACGATGGTATGTAGATAGGTCATTTTATGTAGGTCTTGTATCTGCAATAGTAACACCATCAAATTTTGTTAATTTAAATTATACAAATAGATTTTTGTTCAATCATTTTTTTTAAGAATATTTTTGTTTTTGGGACATGCCAAATGCCACGTCCCAGTTTTAGATAGTCGAATGGAAATATAGAAACGGGTTTGATAAAAATAAATACAAATTATATAACATGATGAAATTATTTCAGAACGTGGACATCTATGTAATATAATTGATTGCATCAATCCAAATAGTTCAGACTAATCTTATAAAATATGTCATACTCATCGCTAATTGGATAAAACCATATTAATAAATACTTTTGATGTAGATATTATATTTATTATTTTACAATTTAATATACTTCAATAAATTTTTGTCTCATAAAAAAACATACCTATCCTGGATATTCTGTTTAAACTTTAAAGCCTTACATGATTTAATAATGACGGTAACTTTTATTATGTTATTAAAATTTTATTTTTTATGTTATTGTAAGTAAAATATTATAGTATATTTTTCAATGTAGCTTAAACTTAGACAATTTTAAAATAATATCCACTTCAAATATTTTATGTGTAGGTATCCGAATAAGTATAGAATTGTAAGAATTAAATAGTTAAAATTGACATCCGATGATAATATATCCTGTATTTATATTTTGTTGCGATGAAATAAATAATAATGTTAATCACAACATGTAGTATATACCATAATTTTATGAAGCAAATCCGGGACAGGGCAAAAAAAAAAATTAGTGAAACATATTAGGTAGGTACGTATTAAAAAAAACGAGTAACGACATATTATTCTATGCACCCATTTTACCATGCAAAAATAATAAAAATGTTGTTCGAAAATTGTATTTATTGTTTAATAAGTTATAGGTACATTTTAAAATAAATACTTTTTTTTAATTATCAAAAATATTATGTTTCAAATTCATTTCTACCTACATCTTATTATAAAATTTAATTCCAGAAAACTCGTAATGAAAATGGCATTTTATTTTAGGTGCCATAATGACTAAAAGTTACTATTGATATAATAAATTATAGTCAAATATTCATTAGTCTATATAACACCCGTGTCGACTATCAGTAAAATATGAAATTAAAACATAATACATATAAATTAGGAACACGCATTAATAGTGCACACGCGCTTGTTTGTTCCTCTCGAATTTTCCCAATATTATTAATTTATAATTAGACTGTAAATTTGGCATCAATACTTTATACAGTATAACATTTTGACTCTCAATTAAAATTATTATTAGATCATGTTTGCGAAATTTAACCATTTTTAATTTAATTTAATTATTTTCGGGATACCGGTACCCCAAGTCGAAAACCGGTGACATTTCCGTATGGCCACCCTACAAATAAAGATCATGTTTTCACAAATATTAGATCATTTCCATTCATACAATTAATGATTAAAAAAATATTGAAATATACAATAGAGCATTTTTAAAAATGATTTACTTTTTCTAGATCAGTATTTTTTTGTATAAGATTGCCAAAACATTTGATCATTAATTATATTTGGCAGTAAACTGATTTAATAGAAGACACGACTCATACAAACATGTCAAGATCTTTTACAAAACCCTCTGTCATTAAGAAATTTCATTAAATATCTAGTATAATATTGTAGATCAATTTTATAAAAATATCAATATTGTTATAATTTAATTTTAATTTCAAGAATATTTAACCTTTATAAAAATCGTAATTCAATTATTAGGCTTTAAGTTTAACAAAATCGATTTATACGTACTTATATGTATTATAATGTACCTAGCCTAACCTCTGTAGAATTATAATTTAAATTTAAAACAATCCGAATTGTGAGTATTTAAAGTAAAAACTCATTTTGTAGAATTAATGTCTTATAAAAAACTTTGAGATTATTATAACTTAAAATATAGTTAAGACTTGCAAAATGTAAACAATAAACATATTTCGTACGAACATGTATAATGAGTTAATAACTAATAAGTGACAATTTTACTAAGGATTATGACATTCCGTTATTTACATATTATGAAGTTAAATAAATTACAAATTATATTTTTTTAATATGTACCCATTTGATTATTTCCTTATGTCTAATTTTAGATTTTAATTTATTCTAAGAAATTTACATAATTACATACATTTTGCGTTCATAATTAATTTTATTTTGGTCAAAAAAGAGAGAAGTTTATTTAAGTATTAACTGTTTACTCATAAAAAATACTTAATTTGTGATGGGGAAGGGGAGAGATTTATTTTCAATATTAAATAATCGATCAAAAAGTTGGAAATTACATTTATCGTATATCATCTTGGCACTTAATTTATTTTCATGTTTTGTAATAATTTATTACTTAATGACCTGATTCAAAAGAACTTGCTTTTATTTTTATTGTTCAGTTTATCTGTAGGGATAAGAAAGTAAAATAATACTAAAAATTATCTGAGAATAAATAACAATGGTAAAATAATATATGTTAAATTTATCATAGAAACTTATACTTTTAAAAGTTCCAACACAAGTTGTACTTAAATGTATTAAAGATTTTGATAGGAGAAAGAAATCTATTAGTTTTACGATAAATGTGTGTTTTTTCATATATATTTTTTGTGTTTGTATTAACGTTTTTCGTTAGCAGACAATTTGCTTTAATGTTCCGCTTAGGGGATGGTTACTGGAAGAAAATCTGGTCTAGTTGGTGTGGTCAAAAGTAGGAAATTTCCCTACTATTTTCTTAATAAAAAAAATTCTAAAAAAAAAACTATACTATTAAAAACACGCCATATTCACAAAATCACGGATGATATTCGTTGGACTATTCAGTAGGTAATATTTATCAATCTTATAATAATGATAGCTTCTTAAAATATATTCCACAATATTATATTTTTTTAACAACATATCCGAATATTATTACATTATTATGTTTTAATTAAATTTAAAGTAATTATATATAATATACATTGTGTCATGTGGGTGTAAATTAAATCAATTTAAAATGTACTCCGATTTCCTGCATTTCGCAGCTGAGGTGCACGGTATTGTCGGTATTTGACGTGATAAAAATACCAAAGGCAAAGCATAATATATTATATAGTTTTTTTTTTATAATTGACCGTGTGTATCAACAACAAAATATTCCTTCATTATATGAAATGTGTAATAATAGAGGCAGTAATTAAAAATAAGTTGTTCAATATGTACCTGCCTTGTACAGTACCTATCAGTAAATCCCTTGCAAAATAACTTTAAATACATCAAAGGAACTTAAAAAATTAATAGTTTAATAACTTTATGGAATGAGTACGGCCTGTAAGATTAAATCATTACTTTTCATACCACTTACCAAAAATATCAATTTTTTTATTATTATGAAACTACCAACATTTAACAAAGTTTTAATAATTAATATAGATCGTTATTAATTTATTTTGTTTTGGGATAGTTATAATAATATGCACTTTCTAATGGTCTAAAATAATATAATCGATGATATAATATTTCGACTAAAGGCGTATAGGTATACTAAAAACATTTTTGCAGTAGGTAACGATGTAAAATTAAAATACCTTCATTAATTATTATTTTTATATCATATTTAGAAAAATACATTACATTTTGAAATAGAAAATAATTTTCATCAAATAATTAAAAATTCGTTATTAATTTGATTCATTTTATTAGAATTAATTAACAATTTAGTCTGTACATAAATTATGAATATATATTTACTTACACTTTGCTCCATAGTAAGCTTAAGTATTCTGAACTATAGGATATGGATATAATATACATATTATACATTATATTAGTATAATTTATGTAACTTAAGTTTTATAAAACACACAGGACTAAAAATCAGTAAATTTTTTGAACGAAGACTAAAAATAAAAACTATATTGATTATTTGCTTTCGCTGTTATATGTTATACATAAATGTAATTTCGAAAAAAATTATAATAAATGGTTTAAAAATAAAGATTATAAATTATAACTTATAATTAAAATTAATATATTTAATTATATTTAATAATAAAAAAATATATTAATAAATCCTTTTTATTTTATTGATTTACCTTTCAGATAAAGTGCCAAATACAAATAAAACATTAGCATTTTCTGAAAAGACTGGATTATATTATCCTTTAAATAATCACATCCCTAACCTCATTATGGCAACCGAAAGGTTAGAATAGCTATATGAGACAATGACCCAAAACTATCCTGATTAACAAAAAGGGATTGTGTTCAGTGTTAACTTATAATTCAAATTAAGCGAAATATAGTAAAACTAATAATAGCGTTGTTGATCATATATAAATGTATAACCAGTAACAGCGAGCATTATCATTATTAGTTTTTAAACTAAAAACGTAATTTAAGTTTACCACTATTCAAATTTTTGCTTTTTACTTTTTGCACTGGGTGGGTTTGATGAAAATGTTTATAAATGTTTTTATATTTTTCCAAAACAATTTTCAGATAATTTAAAACCAAATTAAGAATACAAAATTTTACTCAAGAAGTCATAATAATTTCTATATATTTTGTTTGGTATAGATTATTATTTATTTTATAAGATAAAGTATTATGGACAACATTTCATGTATGATATTTATAATTATTTTTGACATTTCATTTAAATTTACTGACTCAATTTCTAGAATGATATCTTAGTATTTTGAACTGCTTAAATATATCCAGTTTTTTAATAAAATATTTTTTTCTTTTTTCATAACTTAGTATACATTTTGTAGGCGAATTACAAATGAAATGGAGACAAGATATTTACTATTAAACCCTTTTTCTAGTAAAATGTAAATAGCTATAATATATTATTATGTATTTAATTTGAATACGAAACTTAAACCTCAAAGAAATATAAATGTAACATACATTAGAACATTAGTAATATTTTATTGAAATTGATTTGAGATTATCCAATAAGTCGGTTTTGATATTTAAAAATCAAAATTTGAATTGGTTATTTATTTGGTAGGTATACTTTGGTTGCTGCAATATATTTAGGTAAATAGGCAGGTAGATTTAATAATATTATTGTATTTGCATTTTACTGTCCAACTGTATTTTATACTAAATCAAGTTTGGTTAAAAATATTAGAATCACATAAAATATAAATCGATATTAAGCTTAATAAAACCTTGTTCCTTTATTGCATGCTTTACATTATTCATACGTTTGAACTATCAATCATTAAAATATGGCAACTTTTATAGTTATATTTGAGATGTTTTGTTATTCGAACTCTGAAGTAATTATATCTGGATTGTTATAAACACCTAACTTAACCGCTTTGTAAATAAGTTTCTTTTTTGTTTCCAATAGTTTAAAGAATAAATGTTTTAAACATTTATTTGACATTTTAAAACTTTATATCCGCAAAATGTATTTTAACAAAGATATGAATCTTCACAAAATATATAGTCAAGCACTAATTACGTTTTATCACGTTTTTTAAATTTTGTTTTATATCACTAATAAAGTTCTAAGATATTGGAACTCATTCATTGCTGTATATGTCTCAATAAGATGTTCAACAATCATAATACTATTTATAGATCGAAGTACTCTACATTATAATCCAATTATATTATTTGACTACAAAATGGAAATACATGTATTATAAAACAACAAATAAAAACCATACGTCCAAAATCATAGGTAGATTCAAAGACATTTTATGATGCGATTTTGTAAACAACTTATTTTTCCATTTTTAAGAAAATCATATAATTTTTTACCATACGAAATAAATATTAAAAACAATTCTATAAAAATAGCAAAAGCACGAATAAACAAGTATAATAATATTATTACTCTCGAAGTATAAACCTTCAGGAGATTGACAGAAATCTTGCGGTGTGATGACAAGCAATTGTTTATTTAGTCAATCAACAATTTAATTAATTTTTGACAGTTACTGAACGTTTTTGAAAACTAAAACTATATAGGTAGCCGCAATTTGCTCACCAATTATTATTTTAATTATTAGGGTATCGTTTATTAGGTAGTACAAAAAGTTCAAATCATTGTTTTTTTATATTCCGCGTGTATTATATAACTGAACGATGAGATTATGTGATATTGATATGAATTTAGTGCCTGATTAATAAAAACGAAGAATAAAGTGAGTTCCGTAAAGTGAGGTACTTATATATAATTTCCGATTATCTTGCTCTTATTTCAAACACACTTACAGCGAAACCCTCTAAATACCGGACACTCTCTACAGTCGTTGAAACTTGTGCGGTATAAGTATAGTTACTTCATAATATATTTTACTAAATAATTACAACTGATTGTATAGGACAAGCAATATACAATTTCGACATGACATATTACACGGTTGCAATTTAAATAATAGTAATTCGTGGGCCAGGGAGTTTTTAATTTATTTTCTATTGCTGTCAGTTGTTTTTGAATGTGGTCGGGGGAAGGGAATAAATTAACACTGTCGAAGGGGGTGTAAAAAGTTCTCAATATAACTTGAATGAACGCAGAATGTTGATGCTTAACAAAATAGGCAATATTTTTTCTCTTTATTTTAATGCGACATTTAAATTAATTAAACATTTTATGCACATATATATATATATATATGTGTTATACCCCAAATGAGAAATTTCCTTTTTTTTAACAATTTTATTAATTCGTGAAAAAAAATAGCCATTTTACGAACGATAATATGTCCAAATCATCAATTGTGTAACTGCTGCCTTTTTTTTATCGAATTTTAATGTACAACCTAATAAATTGCATTACATTTTAACTTTTTTATTTGAATAGGTCTACGGTTAACCATAAAACAGTTTAGAAAAGTAATACATAAAAAATATAAATATGTTATAGTTAACCGTAGAAATACGCATTTTACCGTTGCTATAATATCAGATAATGGAAACATTACTTTTAAGTTTATGTTCTGTAGTAACATTTATATAAATTTAAATTAGCTTACAAATAACTGGTAGTAAGTCAAATCATCAGGTACATAATCAAAAATTACCTAATATCATTTCTTTATTTTTACACCAAAGCAATTTTATATTTTTATATCATATATATTATCACCTTATTAATTCTAGTATGCAATTAAAACTTTTTAATTATATTTTATTTTTACTATGACAAAATATTTTAAATTTAATAAAATCTAAAGTTAAGCTTAAAATAATAATTAAAACAAAGAATGGTTCATTGTAGTGTTATAAAGTATATAGTGAAAAGTAAAATATAGAAGTGGCCAAGAGTTTATTTTTAGGTACCTACCTACCCATTCAATTGCTGTCTTTTCTTTGAGATTTTATAAAATCATTATATAAATACACAAAAATTGTTCAGTGTACATATCGTTAGTATCATTGTGTTGTAAATTATTTTTTTAGAGTCGCTGTATGGTCTTAAAATGGTCCCAAGGTTTTTTGATGAATTGGACCTTTTGGAATTGAGGACCACGGGTGGATTAATGATGTTCTAAATTTCAAGAGACTTTCAAGTCTTTACGGCTGTGTTTGTGACATTTTTGCTGTTTGTGGAATGGGCAGATCTTGCACATTATGTTGTTGAGGTTAGTAACTATTAGTTGGTTGTAGTTAGAAGTCTTTTGTATTTTATATACCAATCATAAATGTTGTAATATTGTTGTAGGGGATTGGAAGCGATGATTTTCCGTCTTTGTCTAACACGCGTGGAACATAGGAATTTAGATGTCTTTTCATTCCAACGTACCGATTGATCTATGGAAGCGATAAGAACACTAAAAACAGATTTGAATTTGTCTATACTTGAGATCGACTTTTCCAGATTTTTAATTTTTTGATTTAATTTTCTCCAAAAATTTAAATATTTTATTTCCCATTTTTAGTACCAGTTTTTAGAATTTTTGGGGATAAAATCAAAAATGTGGCAAAATCGATCTCAAGTAGACATGACCGCAAATTCAAAAGTGTTTTTAGAATTCTTATCGCTTCCCTAGATCAATCAGTACGTTGGAATGAAAACCCGTTTAAATTCGTATGTTCCACGTGTGTTAGACAAAGATAAGATATCACCGCTTCCAATCCTCTTAAATCAATTTGTAATAATATTTTCAATGTGACCTGGGTATTCAAATAATAAATAATAATAATAAAATAATTTTGTTTTCTAATTTTGAAACTATATATTATGTTTATACTTTTATATAAATATTATATGGATATCATTATCAGTTATAACGTAAAAAAAAAAATACAATGATCTACTTGAAAATAGTTTGATAGATACTTATGCCTTACTAATTCCATTTTCAATATTGAATTTGCTTCTTTACATTATTCTTGTTAAAACTACAAGAGGTTAGTGATTAAAGCTAAAAAATTGAGTTATAAGGTTTGTTGTTTTAGGTCAATGGTTATTTGTAACAACAAATTCATCTTATAGCTAGGGCACTCCATGAAAAAAAAAACAATACGTATATTCTGATTTTTGTTTTTGGTTTATAAGAAATTTAATATCTTAAGTTTTAAGATTGTTTACAACTCAACATTAAATTTTGATTGATATTTACTAAATTTAAAAACAAAATCCTTTTAATATTATTTTTTGAATTGTTGGTGTTATTTTATGTATAGTTATAAAACTAATTGTTTAATGTTTATAACCAAAGGCATACAATTTTTATCCATAAGAACCTGTAAAAATTTAAATTCAAATTTATTTAAATTTTATCATACTTACAATTTACATTGCTCTTTTGAGTTGTAAAACTACATATATTGTGCTTCTAATTTTAAATTATAATACATTTTTTCAAGAATAGAACAATATGGCACTTCAGTATAATAATTTTAAAAATGGTTTAGGTAATTTCTGTCAATTTTTACTGGAAATTCTAATAAATCGATTGCAATGATAACCTAACATATTGAATATATTTAAAAAATGTTAATAATTTAATGTTTAGTATAAGAACATTGATTATAAATTCTCAATTATTCGAGTTTTATGTATATTCTTATCTATGACATTCTCAAAAATATGTAAAGAGCAACACTTTTGTGTCTTTTGTATTACTATTCATTTTATGTATCTTGGCGTCTCTCACTGTAATCTACTAGAATTGCATACTTATGTAACTATGTCTCGATAGAAAACCATTAACAATCTACTCTAACTTGAACTTTGTTCATTCATTGTTTTAAATTATCAAGTGACTTGAATACTTGATGTTCTTTCTAAGAAAACCTTAGACTTGGCTTAGTGTTCGCAGTGCAAAGTACTAAAGTATAATACTTCAATTATTCTTTTAACTAAAAATATATTTCCTTATTCCCTCTATGTATTGGTAACTGTGTTATTAATATAATTATAATATAATAACACATTTTAATTTAAAGTCTTTCATTATTTCTATGATGTTAATACTATAAACTTGCGATTACAATAATAATCTTTATTTAAGAATTACTAACAGAAAAATAATAATTATTAATATGTAGTCCATTGTTTTTATCTTAGAATACATACAGATATACCATGTTATATTTGGAAACAATTTTTTTTTTTTATCTGTGAATCCAAAATTCTTTAACAAATCTATTTTTAATATATTATATTTGGTAGCAAATTAGTCAAAAACTATCATATTTTCCATTTTCACAAGTATACGAATCCTTAAAACATTTTCAATCAACTATATTAGATTAACGTATTCGATAATACGGACCTGTCATAAGCAACTAGAATTGATACAGTTATCTGTCAATATATTATTGATGAAAACGTTCAATTAATTTCAAAATACTTCTTTTGCGGATTTCATTAGAAATTTTGACGAAAATGAATTTAGAAATTGTATAGGTACATAAACTCCATATGTATTTTATTTTTAACTATTTGTATATTTTGGGACAGTAAAAGACTTGTGAAAAGCTGCTAAAATAAACTATAAAGAGAATATAAATAAATGAAAACCGTTACTACGTCAAATAAATAAATTATTCAGTGTAATTTTATCTGTTGCTATATTTTAATTTTAATATAATATACTACATTTCACTATATAAATAAACACACGATGAAAATTGTATTTTTAACCATTATTATTTGTAATTCATACATTTATGTTCATTTGCAATTGTCATGTTTATAACAAAAGCCATATTTATTGATTCGAATAAAATGCGTACTTTTGATTTTAAGTCACAGACGATATTTACCAACTATTTCATTTACTTAAATATAAGTATCTCGTTAGCAATGATTGAATGAATGTCTTTTATTTTCATTATATTATTATTCATGGTACAATTTTGCAGGAGCTTTTATTTTTATTATCAAATGGAATAATGTATCAAAATTCATGTGTGGGATAGTCGTTTGTTTGAGTGATTATTATTGTAACTCTTAAGTGTTATATTTTTGAATAACTAATTTTTAATGAGCAAACTATTATAGTGTGCAATCCATATGTTGCACCATTCATTTAATATCCCATAGAGGTACCTACCTACAAAGCTACAACTGTAATATTTAATTTATTTACTTATACTGTTTGTCAAATCATATATTATTGTATTTTCGTGCACTCTTCATTAGTTTCTCTGATAAATGCAAGACATCGTTAACCAAATGGTTTAATATAATATGGCATTACATATTATTTCACACTAGGTAGGTAATAGATATTATATCGTGGGGGAGGTCAAATTCATAAAAGTTTAAAATTTTTACACTTCAAACACTTAAATTAGATTTTCTGAAAATGAAAGTCTTATACAAATTCTAAGTTTGAATTATGACTATGGAATAGGCCTAGGTGGTTAGGTCTCAAATTCCTATACGATATATTAATAAATATATTTCAAAAAATAATAATATGAAATATATACGCAATACCACAGATATAGATAATATATAAGACATTCATGATAATAAGAAATTTATTGATTTATTGATTTCCAATAAAATAATATATTATAATATAATACATATTAAATCAATAATAATTTTACAATTTTAGACTAAAATGTAGTTAAAATATTGTCTAGTTTAGTCCTTTTGAACTACGATACATTATGGGCTCAGTCACATATCAAGGACTAATGGTTCGCACTTATTGTACTAAATTCTCTATTTCACTCAAATATGAAAACTTCCACGTTCCACCAATTATTTTTGACGTAAAATAAAAGTTCTGTTTTAAAGTTTTTAAGAACCGAATAGATTTGGATTGAGTAATAATACCTTGTTTGGAAGAGATTGGGAATTTAATTTGACAACACAATTATTCTATTTAATTGTTCAGTTATATAACATGGTTAACCAATCAAATGTTAGTAGGTACATATGACTAAAAATTGTTATCTATATGTAATATAGTAGGTAGTTCCCATATACATATAACATACTACATTGTTTTTATATTATATACATACCTTCAGGAAAGGATATTAATTTAAGTTATAATAAAATGAAGGGTTGTGTTAAACATAATATAAATAATTTAGATATATTATTATTAAATACATAAAGTTGCAGGTTAATAATTATTTTGAAATATTCTCTTTTTTTTAACAATTAATTATATATGGAAATAAAATCGTTTACACAGCGCGTTTCAAATTAATGAATCTTTTCTCTCGATTTCTTTTTCTAAAAAACTAATATGTGAAAACCACAATATAGTATTTCTATATATTTAGTTCTTTTATACAACGCACAAAATACAAATACTGCAGTAAGTATATATTCTGAAGGTTTGGTTTTTAGCTTATGAAACATTTTTCATTGAAATCAGAAATCAATATTCAGATATTTTTACAAATACAACGATTTAAGACATTTATTTATTCATTTTATTAAAATCATTGTACTTTAAATAATTGAAATAAAAGTTTAAAATAAAAAAAAAAACGTATTTTATTACCCACATCAAGGCGACATCACATAATATGCACGAAACCTCGAACCTTAAATAAAATTAATAAATCACCTGTTTTAGAACGGTTTTTTTTATATACAATAGAAAAATAATCATAGATATTGTATAATATATTTTATGTTGTGGTATTATAATTATTGAGTTTGTAAAAAATATTGAGACGGTGGGCATGCACGATTTGTTTAGCTTGTGGCAAACAGCAGATTGTGTTTGATTGTTAAAATTATACATTTTAAAGCAGAGAAAAATCGTTGTATTTGAAAAATGATTTATAGGGAAACTCCGCTTCTAGCCAACCTCCAACAGTTATGTATTATTGTTATGTAGTATTTTCAAATTCTGAGTTCGTTTGAAATAGTGACAATTACAGTAGGTATTTAGAGGAGAGGAACACGAGTATAATAGCTTATTATAATTTATAAGAGTAATATCAACAGGTTTCAAATTAAATTTATTCCACAAAAATATATATTTATACTTTCTAAAATTAAAGCGCTATACTGCTATAGTATTGTAATTAATTGTCTAATAACGTCATTTTCAAGTGAGGTACTTTATAGGAACATCTCAGCAGAGAATATCTGTAGTAAAATTGTATGCATACCCATCATAATAATATGATAATATTGATAAATTCAGTATTGTACGTTAGCTCGTATATAGTCACAGCGGTATGTGAACAATATAATTTGACAGATTTTTACTGTGGTAGTTATAAATTTAATTAAAATGATATTTCAGTCATATAAATAATATCATGGGTATAGTAAAAAAAAAAACGTTGTTTTAATTTGAAAATAATTTTTGCATTTTTAATAAATAATCAATTATATTGTTATTTAATTTTTTTAATTAATTTTTAGCTCGTTAGTGTGACAGAATTATTTCCGATAAACCTAAAATAAGGAATTGAAGAATTTGCTTCGAACAATTTATATTTTCTTAAAACAGTTAAGAAACCTTTTTTGGGTTTATATTTAACAACAAAGAGTTAACTTTGAGTATATATATATATATAGGTATATAAATTCATACGCACGCATTCACGACATTCCTGAATCCTGGTGACAACGTAGGACGTTTAAGGATCTTAATTCTCGGAATACACAAGAATTCTAAAAATAATAAAGAAAAAACCAAAAAAATATAGAAAGAAATACTATTAGAAATAATTTTTTTTTTTATTAAAACGTTTCGATTTTTGTACACCAATACCTTATACACCGGGATATTATTTTATTTTACGGTAAGGAAAAGCTCGGATACAATAATATCAACAGTTCAATTTTATAATTTAATTTTTATGATCAATATTTTTTTCTCGTTGTCGTTTTATTACATTACCTATATACACACGAAGGGTTGATTTTTTTCAGTAGGTATATCGTAAACAATCGATTTACGACGACCTGCGTTACGACGACGGTCTCCATACATACCGCGATTTATTAAATTTTATTGAATGTGGTCGCAGTCGGTATATAGGTATAAGTGGATTCCGCCGACGGTTAACGTTGTAACGATAATAATTATTGATGCTATCCTCGTAGAATATTATGTAGCAAGTATAATATGTAAATATGGTCGTTTGGAATGGAAACCGATAATTTTTGGGATACTTGGCAATCGTTATAGTGGTGCCACGGTGATTATATATTATGTGAATCGTACCCAATAAGCCCCAAGTGCGTTAGTCTTAACAACGGGTTGTATATTATATAGTTTGGTACTTACGGAAATACGGAGAACATTCAAGGTCACTCTTGAAGTACAAATTTTCCTCATAAACATATTACTGATAATTTTCACTCATAATAATATTATCTGAGCCAATAGTATACCTTCGTGGCTTATATTATTATAAACACGGAGTTTATCTTTGTCTATGTAGAATAGTACCCATTGAAAATAATTAGATATTGCGGCAGTAACTGCAGTTATGAAATATTATATTATATGATGGGCTCCCAAGTCTTTGGATGTTAAGACGAATGGCAGTATGATTTATTTTCCACAGTTATTGTTCGGTAGATTATTCGCTTAAATTATGGTTGTCACGTTTAAAATACATTAGTGTGTACCGTGTACCTGCGCAATAAAGCTGGAAAACCGAAATCGAGCCATTCGCCATCTGTATATGAATGTAGTCGCAATAAATGTGGCTGTTGTCTTGTACAGTACAATTATTATTTCAAATAAAATTTAAATATTTTGTTAGCTCTCGAGTGCGATAAATCACTATTAAAATATAATCACGATGGTGTATTATAATTATTATAATATTTTGTAGTATTATTATAGGTATTTTGTACCAATTTCTTAAACCACCGCGTGGTCTTCGAAAATTTTTTTTTCAATAATACCGACTAAAACTCAAACGACCGATCAAAAATAACGAAGACCTAGATCACTACAACTTTAAAGGGTACCTGCGCAGTAAAGTCGGAAAACCGAAATCGAGTCATTCGCCATCTGTAGTTATACGAGTGCAGTCGCGATAAATGTGGCTGTATTGTCTTGAACAATACAATTATTTCAAATAAAATTTAAATATTTTGTTACCTCTCGAGGGCGATCAATCGCTATTAAACAATCACGATGGTGTATCATAATTATTATAATATTTTGTAGTATTATTATATTTTATGCCAATCTCTTAAACCACCGTAGTCACTTATCGCGTAGTCTATTTCTTTGACATTTTTTTTTTTCAATAATGCCGACTGAGACTCAAACGACCGATCTAAAATAACTAAGACCTAGATCACTACCTACAACTTTTAAGGGAAATCTATTTGATTTTACCTTTGGCATGGACAAACTTTATTAAATGTATTTCATACATTAAGCCGTACACACATAGGTGATAAACTTTTGTTCATAACAATATATAATGTAACGTTCATATGGTTGATATTTAGCCAGTTTTTTTTTTGTTCCATTGCCAAATGTGCAATACACCTGAATTTACAATACCATTTTATCCGGTACAGTTTTCAGTGAAAACCATGACCGTTTGTTCGTTTACAAGTTAACTGAAAGTTAAACGTGATTTATGGCAATTGTTTTAGGTTCAATTTTAAATTCCCGACGGTGTGTAGCGAAGAATCTATTGATTTAATGAATTATGATATAATATTTAATTTGAAAAATCCAGGGATTGTTATTTAGGTAGTAATAATGTAGGTGCGTCGATTACCAAATATCCATGTACCGTAATAAACCGAAATGATAAACTTTAAGTCAGTGAAAAAAGTTTATATCATTAATTAAACAATTATTGGTATGAACTATATAGGGTGATTTTTAAGCATGTTCACCCTCATTCTCTCTAGTACATATTTTATTTAAATCTGATTTTTAGAATTTTGTAAGTAATATATACTTTAAGACCATAATATATATACCTATATAAATTCCTGATATTTTTTGTACACTTATGAAATGTTCTGAGGCGATAAAAACTCCTATTTTTCAAAAAAGTTTTAGAAAAATATGCTAATATATTACATGCAATAATATATTATTATGTAGACGTATTATTTATTATACTTGGACCGTTTTTACAAAATTATTTATATTGATAGATCAATAGTAATTACTAACATTTTTAATTTAGTAGTAATTTAAGGTACCATCTCTACTTAATCCATTACCATGGACATATTATTCTTAGCACACAAAGTTATATCACTCAAAAAGTCAAAACCTACACATTCAATTTTGATTTAGATACCTAAATTTAGGTACATTAAAATTCTCAAATAAAATATTTCCTGAACAATAAAAATATAAGGAGGTTTCTTATATAGAAAAACAATAGTTTGTATTATTACGGAATTATCCTCAAGTGTAACAAAAAATCTCAAGTATTCGAAAATATCAAGGTCTTCAAGTGTACCTATTTAAAAATTTAAAAACTCAGAATTTGAATATGTGCTTAAGTTCAGCATACGAATATGGTGAGCATACTTAAAAAAATAGGTAACAATGTAATAAAAACGTTTATATGTGTAAATCATAAATGCATTTTCGGTGGGTATCAACAATCTTATAATCTAGCTATACATTTTTTTTTGAATTAGAGTACAAGGTTCGAACATTATCATACTATAAACTCAGCCGTTTATCACAGAACATACCAATGTTAAGCGCAACATAACAAGCGTCTGACGAAACGCTTTGTTCTCTTCCAAATCGACCTGCGCTTGGGTTTAGCCACGGCCTCTGTTACCGGTTCGGTTGCATCACACCGGTGGACTTCGTTTGCGTCATAATGGCAGTGTTCACCAACGCAATGTAAAAGCTGAACTTAGGACTTGCGAAATTAGCCACGATATTTTCGGTCGAGCCTCTTGACGGCTCGACCGAAACCGTTTGTGCCGAGACGTTGGCAGGCTGTGCGTCGATCGTCACCGGCTCTTGCGTTAAAGCGGCAGACGGAAATCCAACATCGGGTGCGTCACCAGCAGAAGTCGTCTGTACCGGTATGTTCGGCATTGAACTGAAATCACCGTGACTTGCCAATGTGATTTTGCAACAATTTTGGGTAAATTCGTCGTATGGAGATCAAATCTCGACTTCAGATGACTTATTATCCTGAATTTCTGCGATATTCGACATGGTCGTAGACTATATTAATATAATATAATATCTTATCAGAAAAGTGTGTTTTAACTTTTAGAATAATATTAAAATGGATATTCGTAATGTGTTCGTTGTAACGATACAGAAATAGTAAACTGTGACGCAGAAACAAAAATATATATTTAAAACAATATTAGGTATAGTTGTCCAAAGCAACAATGTTTTTAAAACTTTCGTCTCGGGAATAAAATATATTATATTAGTTTATAAATAATCATTAAAATATGTTAAATTCTAATTTAAAAAAAGTGGAAATGTGGGAATCGCTCAGCTGTATAGTAGGTTACAAGTGGGACACTGTAATGGATGGTGGTAAATTTGAACTAAATGATATTATTATATAATTGTATAAGAAAAACGATTCTGAGCGAAGACGGTCAGTCAGCCTATGTGCTATAATATTACTGAGTATAATATTTGATATTTTGATGATATTATTGTGAATAAAGTAATTTATATATAACTTTTTACGTGGTACCTTGTTTTAAATTTTCAATCCTTAGATATAAAAGGTGGGTAAGTGGGACACTGTAATGGATGGTGTTAAATTTGAATTCAATGATATAATATCATATTATTAGAAAAACGATTCTGATTGAAAACGGTCAGTAAGCCTATGATATTACCAAGTATATTTGATGATATTATTGTGAATTAAGTAATTTATATATAACCTATTTACGTGGAGCATTGTTTTCAATTTTCAATCCTTAGCTATAAAATTTGAACATTTTATAAATTTTTTAATTTTTTTTTAGTAAAAATAATTATTAAATTATAAATTTGAACTTTAAATGCTAATAAAAAAAAAAATTGTGACTATGTATTTTTAATATTTTTTAACTGATATTGTAACAATATATCAGGAGCCTTGATTACACTTTTTGGCCCAACAAATAAAATTATATTGACAGTTAAAGAAAAATGAAGTACTTTTTCGTCAATTGTCTATATAATATATTTATGTATAGTAACTTTTATTACAAAAAAAATTACAAAACCATGTCAAGTTTTCAAATCAGAGAACAACATGGCGTCCCAAAAACTAAACACACGAAATTACCAAGTCTGCGGCCGGAAACGAAAAAAGTTATGATGAAAACAAAAGTGTTTCTAGACAACCGACAAAATGGCATGTACTTAATTTTGAATCGAAATGCCTGGAGTAGGTACTTACGTAGCAGTGTAACGAAATTGTGGCCACGAATCTCGACTTACGGTTTTCTTGTCGCCGTTCGCCAATTTGTATTAGGTACTTATAATGTATAGTCATATTATAAACAATAGACATAATATTATGTAACATATATTTTAGCATTAAATACAGGGTGAGGTAGTGAAACAGGTGATTTTCATATTTAAATATACAGGATAATCTGCCGTTCACTGCCCCACCCTATATTTACATATAGTGTTGCGCAGTGGTGAAATGAGTCTTGATCACTTCCGGCCCGACTATTCGGATTACGCGGTTTATAAATGTATGATGTACATAATATTATATTATTATTCACAAATTATTTGTAAAGGTATAAACGTACGTTCGTTTTTTACAACGTCCGTTACTTAGAAACAAATGAAGTTATACTATTGTATTTCCATTTTATAACATCCAAACGTTTTCGTTGTTATATGATTGACATATTATTATCAAAGGATGTTTGGCTTTGATTGCTATGCTAGTGTGTTCGATATAATATTATAAGCACATGACTCGATAAAATAGTTCATAATTTACAAATTATTAAAACAAATTTTTGGCGTTATTTAAGTGTGTAATACGTGCCAGCCTATATTTTATACTCATAAATTATAATAAAATACTAATTAGGTAGATTGTATAAACATTTTAATCATAAAATATAGAATATGATTTAGGACCATAAATCATAACTCATAATATCCAATTAAAATTTTCAAAAATATTATATTATATGCCCAAGCAAAAAGATATTTAATAATTTACCAATAGTTCGAAATATTATAATTTTTATGCTGGTGAGTTAAAAATTATAACGAGAAAAATGTATTATTACAATTTTATTTAATCAGTCCACACGGATTCTGCCAATTTTTTCAATTGCTTTAAATAAATATAGGTACATGGTATTTTATCTTGTACCTTTAACTTATAAGCTAACTGAATAAAAATGTTGTAAGTCCAGTTAAAACCATGCTGCAGGTACAACGGTACAATATCTCACTTTTACGACTTTATTTTACAAATACAATATAACTTTTACAAGTTGTAAAAAAAAACATTAAACTAAATTTAATATGTAACCTACACACCGCAGATAACAGTACATATAAAGGAAGTAAAGAACATTTTTTTTTATCTATTTTACATATAATAAATTAGTTAAAAAACATTACATTGAATACATAGTATACACACTACCCACTAAACTAGAGTTACAAAGAAAATATTATTGTGTGTAATGTGCATGAAAAATTATTCATCATTTTTTAATTATTCCTTACCAGGTCGTTGAAAATTTCCTAAAGTATTGAATCACTGGAAAAAGCTAAGTTTACTTCAAAGTCATTTTTAATTACATTTACGTACCTACCTATCTGAAATTATAGTTTATTATAACTATTATAAATGGGTCCGAACAAAGTGGATACATGGATTTTTAAACAGTATTCACATTTTATTCATGAACACTTGATATGTAAAAAATTATATACACGCCAACTTTAGTTCAACTAAGCAAACATTTTTTTATAGATCATAGTTTATCTCTTATTATAAATTTAATATTCAATACAACTTTATGTATATATTGCAACTAGGTGAAACTACCAAAACGAGACAAATCTCGATTCCTTCATCTCTTCATTTTTAGATTCTGAGCGGAACAAGGAATGTATTTTAAAATCTGTTTTCTTCATCGTAAAATGTGTGGAAAATCTTATACTTACCTATATTTATTTTTATGTTATTAAATAGATAATTTATTAATACGTTTAACAGTGTTGTTATGCGAGTTACTTAATATTTTATATACGCTGTGCATACAGAAATATTTTACTAATTGTACAAATAGTAATACTTCAATATCGAACAACTGTATTTCAGCATCCTTTTAAATTAAACGTCCATTCACATAAATAAATTATGAGTGGTTACCTACATGGTTTTAATGGTCACATATAGTTAGTTATCATACGATTGAACGTGTGTGACATCGACTTGGAGCCTAATTCAATTTTAACTTTTATGCATATTATACCCGGGTTTTGAACAATTAACTAGTTAAATGGAATATTTATTATAAGTTTAACGGGCTGCATTGAATATAGAACAATAATAATATATATGGTATGGCTAAAGTAACGTTATAATATTGTTAAAAGATAAAAAGTGTACTTTTTTAGGATATCTTCTTGACTTCTTAGTGGGCATGACTAGTGAGTTTAATTGCGACTTTGGTTCCGACTTTATTCTCCCATAGAGTCACCGTAGTTTAAAATTTAGGTATATATGTTATTATATTCATGGCTTTTAATCGTTTTCGTTGGTATCATTATTTATTTAGAAAAAGGGAAGCTTTTGTAGTTCATAAATTATCTTGGTCATTCTGCGTTTGCACAATAATTGTGTCAGTAATCATTCAGCTGTTTAACGGTTATTGACGTCTTTAGATTCTTAGTGCCATTAATCTTGTGGCTCCTCATTTTCGTTGACCTTTTTTTCATCTTATCTTTCAATAATTGTTTAAGTGACTATTAATTGTTTTAAAAATGATTAATTTAGTTCGGGAACATCATAATTTGTTATAAAGATATTAAATTGATTTCGATAGACTGTTTTCAACGAAACGCTGGTTTTCAATAGATTTATTTTCAATTTTATAATATTTAAACATATATAAGGCTCACCTACATAAGATTGATTTTTGCTAACGGTTAAAATAATAGTTATATTTTTATCTAAAAAAAAAAAAAATTTGCTGACTGTATCCAGAAATAGATACAGTTAAGTAGTAAACTATTTAAATCACCAATGTATTTTTAAATTTTAGATTCTGAACGGAGCAAGAAGTATTTTGGTTTTACAATGAATAGTGTGTGTTTCTTATATGTCATTCATTGTGATTTGGTAAAATTTGATAAAATTTTCAGCACTAAGAGTAGTTTCTGATAAAACAATTGATATATTTTAAAGTTTGCGCGGGTGGTCAAAAAAAAAAAAAATTCCATAGTAACTTACTTAATTATTTGGAAAAACTAACGAAAAGTAGTGGAAAACGCGTGAATATTTACGCAATACACGTTTTTGAAAACATTTGATGGTTTCTTTTTTTTCTTCTTTTGGTTTTAATTTTTCAGAAAAAAGTAACTGTAGAGACTTAACTTTTCAGTTTACATCAAAAGTTCATATTATATAAAATATTTTATCACTCTGAGTATTTATAGACATTTTAAATTGTTGACTTCTTTTTCAATTAAAGTTTACACAATCTTTTTTTCTTAGTCAAAAAGCTTGAAAATTTGTTACATTATTCCTTTTAAGAGTTTTTCTTATTGAAATTGAAAATATTGAATTTAAATAGTCATAGTATTTGTCAATACTAAATATTCAAAAGAAAAATAACAATTTTTCCTTCAACAGTTTTAATTCTATTTATCTATCTAAAATTATTAATCAATAAGACTTTAAACGTTCCTCTATTACTTTTACTATTGTTTTCTGTACGCAATGCAATTTTTGCACCAAATTTAAGCTATTATCATTAAAAGTTATCTACACTATTCGAAATTGACTAATAAAGTAGTAAGTTCCATATATTGTAATTTTTTTGTCAAAAGTTATATCAACCTACCAAATTGAGAAAATTCTCATAATTTTATAGAGTATAATATATTATTATAAGATAAAACCGGCTCACTCGTTCGGATTAGCCCTTTTTTTTTACAATGTTTTATCGAATTCAAATTCAACACTCCCATTACGGCGAATCCAATATTAATGTAATAATTTAATATAACACGAGCTTTGGGAGCTATTTATGGTTCTATAAAGCGTGAAATGTATTCTGATTTCTGAGTGTAAATTAAATTGTATACTTTACGTACATAATGAGGTAAACTTGAAAAGTTGAAACTTACTATACAGCCAAGTTAGTCCTTGATTTTATATATTTAGTTTGTGTGCTTTATTCGTAGAGAAACGCGCTGAAATATGAATGCTCTATTAGTAATCTGAAACAAACTTCAACAATCCAATAGGCCTAAATTGGTAGTGTACCTTAGGTACCTACCAACGTTCATACAATATTAAAGTAAATAGTAATAATTTGATGTGACAAACTTTTGAAGTCATTAAGATGGTTCTACAAAACGTGAAATATATTTCGATTATAAATTAGATAAGTATTTTATGCACATATAAATTATGTAGGAACGGAATGTAAAATATTTTTTTTCTTCAAAGTTACTTGTCTGTCTCTATTTTTATACTCGCTAAGTTGTTAGTTTTACAGTTTGAGTCATTTCCACGTTTATTTTATTTATTATACAAGTTTTTTTCTTTTTCTTTTGATAGATACACTACACTACTATAGTTTATGTAAACATTTCAAATTTCAAAGATTTAATGCTGCTTGCAATATATTAAGTTACATTTCGTTAGATTTTACACATGTCTTTTTGACTAATTTACAATTGTATAATATAGGTTCAGTAGGATCTTAATAAATTCTAGACGACTGTTGTGATCATAATAATACAGGTATAGGACATAGGTACTTAACAAAAGTCAAAACGTACTTGAAAGACTCAATAAGTCATGTTAATTATAAAAATGTTTCTATCGAAATGACGATTTAATTATTACTAGAGTTCTATCATCAAAATTATAAAACAATAGCGATGTGTACCTACCTATTACCCATGGATTTATTCCAATTTCTGCACGTGGTCAGTAATACCTATACGGGTAGGTATAATAGGACTTGACCTATTTGTTATTTTATAGACTCATTTTAACAATGGTAGGTACAACTGAAATAATAATTATTAAATTCAAATAAGTATAAATTATTAGATATATTATATTTATAAATTATTTTGCTATCAGCTATAGGATTAATAATTATTAGTTCTCCATTTTAAACGCCGGCCCACTTGAGTTTTTTTATTAAATAAATTATTTCTTTGACAGCGATTGCTTTATAATATCGATATTGATACTGTTTACTTTGTCAGCGTATAGCTTTCTTTAAATATATTTACAACATTACAACTACTTAAAAGTATTTCAAGAACAACATTTTTTATCTTAAATGTATGAAAATCGTGAAAGTGAGCGGGGAAGAAATCTAGTGTTGAGCACAAGACTTTCTTTGTTCGACTTCAGTGTGGATTATTTTCATGAGAATTGTTTTGTATAACTTAGGTTATGGAAACAAAGTTTTGTACAAAGCAAAGAAAATAAACACAATTTAAAATTTTAGTACTGATATTTTAATTTTTTTATGCATTACTAATAAATATTTTTAAAAACATTAGGTAGGTATTTATTTGAATATGATTTACTTTGAACTTAATTTGTGGTTTAAAATAAATAGCACACATTTTTTCTAACAGACAAATAAATAACTACATAATTGATTTTAAAACCAGTATAAAATGTTTCCTTTCTGTTTATGTTTCTTAAAAGTAGTTTATTTTATATTTTCATTATTATTAAAAAATATTGTGTTAAGTAACAAATGTTCTAAATTTATTTATACGAAAAAAATGTAAAGTAAAGGAGTAAGTTAAAGTAATTTATAGTTAATAGCAAATAATTACAAAATATGTCATTCTTTGTGCTTACATCAAATTATGTTTGTTTAGTTAAAACGATGTCTGAAATAATTGTAAAGGAAGTCCTCTCGGATTGTAACTAAAATAATTTATATTTATAAGGTATTATGAGGAAGTGTCATTTTAATTTTATTACTTCTATTGTAATCATTCAAATTTCTCGGAAATATATTTAAGTATATTCATTTTTAAAATATATAATGATATACTATATACTATATACACGAACCTGCACAAACTTTACAACATCAAAACATTAATCAAATATTTTTAGAAAAAAAATTAAAAATAATTTTTGTAGGTATTTATATCTTTTAAATGTTGTATTTATATTTTCAGATCGTAACGTTAAACGACTAATAATTGTTAAATCAAAAATGGAATCAGATAAAAAATATTATGACATAAAATAAATTGGTGGACGTAGTTCAAAAATTTTTTTCAAAAAAAAATTATCTCCACCGTCATAAATTCCAATTAAAGGTAACCATACAAAATATCTACAATCATTATATTATTATCGATTTAATGTAAATCATAAAATAGAGAATCTCCTAAATTTGAGTAATTGAGCACGCTGTTTTTATAAACCTCCCTTCATTTATATTGATTTCAATTAATTAGGAATAATATATGTATGTGTCTTATGTGTGTTAGAACAGTAGAATACAGTAGCTAATAAGTATCCAGCTATTTATGAAAACACCAAAATTTAATATTCTAGCATTTAATTACTGATGATAGGAAAACAATTTATAAATTTATAGGCATGAATTTTGTGTTATTGGCATTTAATTTTCTGTAAAATAAAAAATTATCATCTTTTAGGTAAATTCAAACCTATATTTTAAACCGATAGTTTAAAAATCTACTTTAAAATATAAAAAATAAATTTATACTTGGAAATTTCTATTATAAAATATTTATGAATGATCGACTTGTGTAATTTATTTTGATGAAATAATCAAACAATAATGTTCATAATAAAGTTATCATTTAAGAGATATATCATAGATAGTTTAACTAGTAAACAAAACCTAATATACGGCTTACTTTTGAATGATAATTAGACATTGTGTACAAGTCATTTATGAGTTCGATAAATGCCAGTTTACATCATTAAACTAATTTCGTATTGTCAAAACTATAACAATAATCAATTTTGTTTGACGAGGACATAATCCATACATAATTCATGTTGGATATTGTTTGATTAAATGTTAATGACTAGGATGAAAATATTGGATACCTATCTATTAATTAAATCAAATAGTTTTATTATTTTGTTTACTATTTATACTATTTTTGCTATTTATATTTATTTGTATTATAACTGTATGGAGTCACATATTATTTAAATCAAATAGAGAAAATCTTAATGTTTCAATAGCAACACAAACATATTTATCTTTATACATATATAATATTTCTTATTCATATTTCTTCTTCTGTCCGTGTGTTTCTCCGAACTCCTCCTAAACGGCTGTACCGATTTTGATGAAATTTTTTGTGTGTATTTGAGTGGGACCCCCTGGATGGTTTAGATATATAATTGGACCCAGGCCCAGCCCAGAGAGGTGCTCAAATAGGGTTTTTGAGATTTACGATGGAAAATTTTGTTTATAAATGGTTGCCATTGGTTATAGGAGAAATAATTAGTAGAATTTAGTTTTTTTTTGTGTATAAATGATTTCCATTAGTTACTCGGGCAGATGAGGTAAAAGCATCCATCAGTCGTCACGTTTATGGTTTCGAATAAATAAATTGTATCTTAAAACAAATATAAGAGTTGAATGTATATTTGTAGCTATTATATAGGTACTCAAAAACTTAACTGATTTTTTAAAAATTACCAATTGTTCTTGGAGTAATCAGAAAAGTTTAATGAGTAGTGATAGATGTAGTGTTTGTTCAATTTATACTAAGTGCTATATCCAAACCTTCAGAAATGAATTATCCATCTCGGTCGAAGAAGTTCGCAAAGCGACGCAAATTCGCCTGTGAACTGAGGTAGGTAGATCGTAAGTACACCAAATCCAAGATTCACTCATATAGTCTAAATTTTGTATTTTTTTCATTTTTTCACTGGCAAAATCTAGTTGTAGGTGTAACTAAAATTGTATGTTGGTTCATTTGAAGTCAATAGCCTCAAAAAATGACCGTTTTCAATAAAGTTTATATCTATAGATTACTTGAAACTAAGTACACCCGTATATCTTGGCATCACACTAGACCAGACTCTAACTTTCAAGTCACACCTGCACAAGGTGTGAGCAAAACTGAAAACTAGAATTGGCCTCATCAACAAATTAGCTGGCACCACCTGAGGAGCTGTTACAAACGTCCTCTGGACTTCTTCCTTAGCCCTGGTCTACTTGGCCGCAGAATACTGCATCCCAGTTTGGGCAGGAAGTACTCACACAGAGGTAGTAGATATCCAACTAAGGAAGGCCATACGCACAATATCAGATACAGAATTGAGTACAAACAAATAATGGCTACCCTACCTGGCCAATATAGAAACCCACCACATAAGGAGATAAAACAGCGTGCTATATGAAAAGGACAAAATTGCCGAACACCAGGAGTTGCCAATACATTAAGACGGAATTCTTAACCAGAGGCTTAAATTACGAAAACTGTTCTTGTTAAGAGCACAAATCATCGGCAGGCTGAATGGCAGAGAGAGGAGGCATCCAATTAGATAACATACTCACTCCAGTCTTAGGAATGGACTTCCCCAGGAAAATTTGGGTTGGACTCAACAGAATACACACAGGGCAAGGCAGATGCAACGAACTCATGTAAAAATAGAAGTTCAGAGAGAGTCCGGGATGTGACTGTGGCGCAAATATACAATCAAGGCAGCACTTAATCCTGGATTGCCATTTGAGAAGTTACGGTGGTGACCTGGAGGACTTTATCAAAGTGACCTCTGAGGCAGTGGCCTGGTTAGAGGCCTTGGATGTAGACATCTAAACTTAAATCTGTGATACTTAATGTGATATTTGTTAAGTTTTGCTTGTTATGGTACTTTGTACCTTAGAATGTTTATAAATATTAGTTATAAATTTATAATAGTAATGTTAATAGTTAAATTAACCCTTAATAGGAAAAATTGTTGTTAGTGCGCTCATTATTAAGTCATACGAATAAATAAATAAACTTGAAACTAGGGGCGTGTTTACAGCTTAACTTTTCAACTCATACAGGCTTTAGATAGTTAAAGTTATAGTAGCTCCATATGATTTTTTTTCAGCTTACGAAAATATTTTTGCTTGGACAACGTCCGGTAGGACATCTAATATATATATATATATTATATATATATATATATTACCTATTTTATTCTGTCTTATCAATTTCCACATAATTTTTGAAACATTTATCATACTAAACAATATTGAATTATAATTTAATTGTACTTGGTATTTTAATATGTTTCCATACGTCTTATAACATTTTTAATAATTATCACTGTTTGTGAAATTAAATATTTTTTATGCAACATAATATTATATTATGAAATGCATTCAGTTCAGCACACAGTGTCTATAGAAGTTTTATTTGTTAATCTAAATGTAACACAAGAAAAACATTACAATGTTATTAAATTAACTTAACTCGTGATAAAATACCGGGACTGAATTTAAAAACCAGATTGGACAAATATCTCAATTTCCTCACCTAGGTACAGTAATTCAGAAGATTTTATTTTTATAACTGTAACAATTTTATTTTTGGGTAAAAAAATTATATTTAGGCAGCTTCAAAGATAATAAATGCCAAATAAAGTCTGTATGAGTTATATACTTATATCTGAACTATAAGGATACGTTCGTTTTATTTATTTATTAATTAATTTACGGAATAAAAATTCCTTATTTAGTACAGCACACAACAATAATACAATAATTTAACATAATTAACATTTACAAGGAGCGATGGCCAAAAAATAAAAAAAATAAACTCCTCAACGCCCTATCAAGTTTATTTATTATATTAATCTAACTCATGCCTCATGGTAATAGGTTGTCAATCGAATCTATTTTAATAAAATATATAAACTTTTGTTAACTTAAAGTTTCTCTTTCTCCATACTTGTTTTCTTATAAGCTTCATTATACACTGTAAACAAACTTCATATTCATGAATTATATTTTCTTTAGAGCATATTCATGTTCTCCTAGTTTGATTAATTGAGAACTGAATATTAATTTTAAGATACAGTTGATTAATAATAATGTTGTAAAACTATAAAAAAATATCTTGTAATAAATAATATATTATAATTTATATTGGCAGTATAATTCAAAACGTGTCAAGAATTAAATATAACGATTTTTTTTAAATTATTAAACATTATTACAAATAATATTTTATGAAGAATCACATCATCTTTTGTTTCAATGCCTTACAATACTTACATCATCGTTTTATATATGTATTTATTTTTGAACTTGTTTAAATCATACTAATTTTTATTTTATTTTGTTTTCAACAAGATAATAATATGTATATAAATAACTGTTAGGTGCATATATAATACATACCTATATGATATTATATTAAATCTACATAAAAAACTTGTCGTATTATTATTCATATTATAACAGCAAAATTATTATGGTCACAAAAATGAGTCATAAATTATTATTTTGTAATATTGTATAGCTGATAAAACATTTATTATAAAAAAAGAGAATCACGTACATCCCCCCCCCCTCATTTTTTTTTTAAAGTTAACTATTTAATAATATAATACTGTTATTTATTTATGCCTACTGTCTAATATTTTCAAATATTTTCATAAATATAATAAATTATAGATTTAATTTTCGATCAACTCAATTACTTGAATCAAATTTACAAGCAATTATTAAATTGTTGAATATTCAAACTGGTACAGTTTTAACAAAAAAAAATAAATAAATAAATAAATATGAACAAAGGCTAATAATTATAAGTTATGAAATAAGAAAAGAATCAGAATTCAAATGTTTTTTACAAAATGTATCATTTTTATGTCGGAATTTTTAAATATATAATAATAATTATTAATTATATTTTGCTTTATACCTACCTACTTATTTTTTTTAAAGTCTATATTGTTTCAAGTAAGTAGTTCAGTTGATTAAATATAAACATTTATAATATATTATATTTATGAAAATAAAAACTATTTTATATATCTTATATTTTATTTAAAAAAAAAATTTCATATAAAATAATAAATAATATTATATTATTAGTCAATAGTTAACTTTTAAAAAAAATGGGAGGAAAATGTCCGCATTAAAAATATATCGGGGGGGAGGGGGGATATGTCCAGAGGAAAAATGTCCATTTACCAAAAAAAGGAATAGGTTTCGTTGTAGGTATTATATTTTTATTTTACTTAGGCTATTTTTATACCTAATAATAGGTATGTATTCATTTTTGTTAGATATAAAATGAATTAAGATAAAAAAAAATAAGCAAAATATTGTTAAATGTTTTTAATTTATAAAAATGCAGTTTGATTTGAGAAGACATAATTTTCATTTAACATCAATTCGTTTATTTCTTGGATTTTGTCACGTATTTTTTCTGTTATTTATTCATAATTCATATGCATTTGGACTTTTAAATAATATTAAATGTAAAAACTATTTTTCACTCTCAATTTGTGTGACCGATTAGATTACCTGTGCATTAGGTTTTATAGTTTTTGTCTTGATAATTCCAGTACATAGGTACCAAAAAAGATTTTAAGGCAGATTATTTTTATATATATTGAATATATAGACATATTTTATGTCTTTAAATATAAAAATGACCATAATATTATTACAGAATGTAAAAATAGGTATAAAACATAGTATATTGTAGTTTAATTTATAAGTTATACGTAAAAATGCACAATGTATTATAATATTATTTACGTTAGGAATGGTTTCGGTTGCCTATCTCGCACATTTTACATTATTGTTTCATAATTTTTTTTTTTTAAAGAATAATAAAAAAAAAAAAAATAATATTATTTCATTATAGAACTATAATACATGTATAGAGGTATATATAAAAAAAGTAGGTACAGTCAAAATTGTATTTTTAATTAAAATTAATTTTGTTAATAATATTGAACTCCATCAACATTTATTTAATATAATATTGTGATACTTATAAATGCGAGCATTATTATATAGAAAACTTGAAATGACAGGTGTTAATTCATTAAATTGTCAACTTTGTTTTAGAAATTTAATCGCTATTTTTTTTTTTAAACAATTTTACAAAAGAACTAATATTCTATTTTACGTGTTTGGTATTTTATACTTTAAAAACTTTCAAACTCTATAGCAGGTGTTTTAATTTTACTTAACACTGACATCTGACGTATACTTAAATACTGTTTTTATTACCTACCTCTGTTTCAATTTGAATACATTTTTATTATTTTATAGATGACAGAGATCTTTTTATGGCACTTAATGAATTATTCCAGGCAATTCTTATTTGTGTGTATTGTTATTATTATTATTATTATTATTATAAGTCCACTATTAAAGTATATTGGTATAAGTACTAAATAATTGAAGAATATAAAAACAAGTTAATACTTAATAGATATCATTTCTTAAAAGTACATATTGAGTTTTAATGGAAAAATTCATAGGAATTGGTTAATTTTTTACGAGGTATGTCCAGAAAGTAAGTTCCGTTGGGCAATAAAAACATGTAAATGTGTAAATTTTATTATAAATTTTATTTGAATATAAAATACATGTATTACTCTATTTTTCAACATAGTTACCACCATTATTTAAGCACTTATCATATCGAGGTACTAGTTTTTGTATCCCTTCATCATAGAAAGATGACGCCTGTGATTGTAACCATGCGCTAATAGCCTTTTTCACCTCATCATCTTCGTTGAAGTTCTGGCCACCCATAAATGATTTCATGTGTAAAAAAAGATGAAAATCACTGGGTGCCAAATCTGGACTGTAGGGCGGATGATTAAATTGTTCCCATGCAAATTGTAAACGCGATAAAAATAGAAAACGGAACTTACTTTCTGGATATACCTCGTAAATATTTGTCTAAAATATTTTTATTTGTGCTCAGACCATAATTATTTGAATACAATGTTATACAAAATTCATTTTTTTTATTGTCTCGCATACTTACTTACTGTATAATACAATTGTATTGTCTAAGCATGAATTATTAGAAATTAAAATAGACGTATGAACTAATTTTCCTAAAAATACACTTAAATTATATATATTTTTTGGAGCATATAGTTTTTCCATAATTTATATACATATATATATACATGTGCTAAATCATATTTAACAAATAGTTATATAATATCATAAACTGATAATATAATATTATAAATTATAGTTAAAACAAATTGTGTTACATACTTAGAATGGTATTATTTAAAGAAGTTTCTAAAAATATTTAATTCATCATAATAATTTAATATTAATTTAAATGTTGAATCAAACAGTTCATAATCGTATGTATGAAGTCTTATATACTACATCTGAAAATAAATTATCGCCAAATATTTAAAAATAAATTAATACACCTTCTCAATTTCAATTCAATAATATAATATAATAAGGGCAATGTAAAAATACTTGTTACGTTGGAGATAAAATCCCATAATAATGATAACTAAAGAAGTACATAGAAAACTTTTTCATTAACTATGAAATATGAATGGCCTAAACTCAATAAATGTTAGTCCTTGTGCTCTCGGGCCGTTTAAATAAAAGAGCACATGCAAATGGTGAAAACAATTATTAAAAAAAAAAAACATTTTATTTTAAAACCAAAACAACAAATATTGTAACCATTTTTAATGCTCCAAAAAATGAATAAATTCAGTCTGTGAGTACATTTTCATGTTAAATTTAATGATATATTTTATTTTAATATTATGTACCAACAGCGTTATTATGTTTTAAAACAACTCACAGTTGAAACTTGAAAGGTAACGTAATTTAAACATAAGTATACTCACATTTTTTTAAGACTCAGGATAATAATATAATTTTATTTTTACATATTATTTTAAATAAATACGATAAAAAATAGAAGTAGAGAAAGTATATTTATATTATTCAACAATATGAATAATACATTGTTTATATAGTAAAATTATACCCAATGTTCTTGTACACTATTTACAGGTGCATTTTACAATAACTAATACTTGTTGGTTGATACTTTTTATTATCAAAATACGATTAAAAGTTTAACATTTTAAAATGTTAGCAAGAAAAATAAATGAAAAATGTTTATAAATGTGAAAAATAATGAGTGGTGTAGTTGTAGCATAGGCAGAGGGCACCATGGATTTAAGGCACAAAAAAATAACGTTTAACCGCACAAAAATCTGTGGTTTAAAAAAAATACTGGGTTTTTGCCTAATGATAATCATATTCATTATTTGTTTTATCATTTCACTGAAATAAAACTCTGGACTCGAGACTGAATTAAAAAAATATATTATAAACATCGACAAGATAATTATTTATAAGTGTTTGCTACCATTATCTTATATTAAATTTGGTTGTATTTTATGGTACCTGCTATTACAAGATGAAGATAAAAAAATAAAAAAATACGTTGCTTTTGATGTTACTGTTAAATTTTATTTCGTGTATTACATGTACATGCAATGTGTTACACATCTGATAACGATCACTTGTAATCAAATTATAATTTTTTTTTAATTAACCACTGACTACTGGTCCCTGTTACAGAGATTTTAAAATGTACACATAGTAGTCACTCTAAAGTGAGTTTTAGTTATTTATTTATGTATACGTTTATTCTAGATTTAACAATTATAAATGTTAACAGAGTTTAATACAATTTGTCAAATATTATTATTTATTTTAATAAAAAGCTTCAATAAAATAACGATTTTAAGATGAAATAATACATGCAATTTTATTTACAATTTAGACAATACAATTTAATTTATAGAAAGTACTATAAATTATAATATTGCCTAAATCTAAGCCAATACTATGTATACCTACTGCAGTAATGTTTATGCTAGTGTCAAATTTATAAATTATAACTTAAAGAGTAAACGTGAGAAACCTTCCATAATATTTTATTATGCTTGCAGTAGACAGGTGTCTATTATAATTACTAATGATACTATAATATCAAACAAATAACATTAATTTTTTGCTTAAACATATATCATTAAATATTTAATTTATTTTTTAAATTTAAACCACTATTCCCAAAACCGAAAGACAGCCTATGTAAGCTAGCTAGAACTTAAATGTGTTCACAATAAGTGTGTAAAGGACGAACTCTGGCGTTGTTGTTGTTACCATACCGCAGGGACTTATACTAACTGACCTGTAAAACCTGTAAAACAACTTTGATGGAATATTTTTCAAAACTTTTTGTTGTAAGCCTAGCATCGTAATACAAAGTTTATCGAATAAACAAAGATGTAGCTAGTGCCATTTGTTTGCTTATGGATTACTGTCTCATTTTGTCTTCGATTTTCATTGTTATTTATATTTTTTGTATAATTGTATCCAATAGTGTACGTAATAGTTTAATCGTGTGTGCTGTACCTATAAGAATTAGTAACTGAGTCAGGTATTTTTTAGGTAATGAACTTTTGTGCGTCAAATCCGTTGAAAAACAGTGTCTAATTTTAAAATGTATAAATTATAAAGTATAACATATTTATAAAGATTTATTAATCGTGATATTAAAACGTTTGATTCGAACAGTAAGAACGTGTGATACTGTACAATAATGCTCTTGAATAAAGAATCCAGGACTAAGATAAACAAATAATTTATTTTATGACAGTTAATTATATCTAGTATTCAAAAATAGTAACAATAAGCAATCTAGTCATATTTGAAGATTTATTAATAACTGATATTAAATTAAATGTGCTTATATAATATAGTTTATACTTAAATAGCGTCCATATAATATCCATAGGCCATGCAAGATGTGGGGGATGGCGGCACTTGTTCTCCGGACACCGTGACTTGTCCGAAGAAAAATGCCACCCATGACCAGGATCGAACCCGCGTCGGCTGCGTCGCAGCCGACGTAGTGTGTAATATTGTGAATAGGTTCGTCGGATAAATAGTTTAATAGTAATCTAAATATTGTTAAAATTTCATTGTAAGTAGAAAATAATAATACGCGTAACAAACAGTACAATTTTTTTTTATAAACATTAATAAAATAGAACATTCCAAATGGCTTAAAATTAGTCTAAATATTTTTTAAACCTTATAGATATGAATATATTATAACATTTTTTTAAAACTTAAATTTAGTAATAATTTTGAAACTTGACACGAGAAGATTCACCCCTGACCGTACTGAACGTTGCAGAGGGCATAATACTTTGAATAATACCTAATATGTTACATAGTATAGCCATTTTGACGGAATCTCGTAAGTTTATTCCTACCATTAAAATTTAGAACTGGCTATTCGGGTAACTATTTTGTGAACTACCGTATCCCATGTTTATCCAACTTTCTGAAAATTACGTCATTTAATGTTGATGTATACGTGACGTCCTAAATTTTGCTACAAAGTTTCAATCAGATTACGTGCTAACTAGTTAAATATTTGATTTTAGTGGTAGTTTAATTCAACCAGTATAACTATTTATTGTTGTTGAATATTATTAAATCCAAATATATGTTTTATTCAAACATATGTGTGTTTTATTCATAAAGAGTTTATATTAATTATACTAATAAAAATAGGTGATTGACTATAATATAGGCAATACGCCTTGGTTACTACAATATTAATATTTTAACTTAAAATCAAAGTGAACTTTCTATGACGATTTGTATTGAAAAACTAATCATCAGAAATCTGTATAGTTAATTTTTTTAAGACACATAATTTTGCAATTAGACGCATCAATCAAAGATATAAATCATCCAGAACTATGTTATTGTAAACAAAATATATTCAATATATGTATAGATAATTAAATAAATATTTTTTAAAAATGTGTATTTTTCATTTGGTTGAAGTATAATATTTTTGTTATTGATCGGAAATATTAATTGGCATACAAAAACTACTAAACAATTAGATTGATGCATATTAAATCGAATTTAACTTTTGTACAAATGTTAAATCCATAGTTTTACTTTCAGAACTGAGCTTATTGTTTAAATATTTAATATTATGGTGTTATATTATAATTAATATGAACGTAATCCAACATTTAAATATATTCAATTTTAGTGTATTTTATACTTTTTGAAAACAGAAAACTTAGGGTTTTATCATTTCTCCGTAAACCGTAACTTATACAAGAAGAAACGTCATTTTGAAAGTCCATGAATAATTTAAATTACGAAGCTCTTAATCCGATGCATAATTAGTAGCATTTAAACATTCAAGTTTTCGAGATTTCTACACTATGTTCTATAGATTAAAGTATTACCCCATGTTACTGCAGTTGCATCTATAGTAAAGTATTTGCAATAAATATAATATTAGCCTATAAATAAGGATTTAAATATAATTGAGGTCATTTTTAATTATTTTTCTAGTTTAAAATATTTTTGATTAACAGTAATGTAGGATATTTATTTTTGAAAAATTCTTTTTCTAACCTATTACCTATACAGTATACAATATACATAATATATATATTAAATCCTTTAAATCAGCGGTTCCCAACCTTTTTAGTTGTGCGGACCACCAATTTTGTAAAAATAATCTTTGAGGACCATTAATAGCACACCTATATAATATATATACGTATGCATTTAATATATAAATTGATATACATAAGTTATTAGAAATAAAAGAATTACAAATAGTGTGTGATAACTCACAGCAGACACAACGACACATAAACACTCAACCACTGTCGCTGAATAACTAGTCAAGCAATTTATGAAAACAAAAGACCGATTAAGTTCATCGCAAAATAAAATACGATAAAAATGACAAACAAATATATTATATTATAAATATTATTATAACCAGAAATATAATGAGGTATATAATAATGTTATTTTAAGCATTTATTACATTAATATTATTTAATAATATATGGTTCACGGCCCATGAGTTGGGCACCACTGCTTTGACTTATAACTTCTTTTATATTATTCTAAACTTAATATAATTAAAAAAATAATGTTCCTCAAATTATATTAATGCTTTGTACTTAGGTATTATACTATATATATTATTACATAGTAAATTAAATGAGTAATTGTTATAAATCGTTTGACATTTTAATATAACTATGATATATTATTAATTATAATGCAAGGTTAGGAAGCGAATTTACGTATTTGTTTTAGTTGCATATTTTGTGGCTTGATAATGGAAAAAGTATGATGACGATTTAAAGAGTAATAATTAAAATAAATGGTTGCCTACATTCATTTTCATAAGCATAAATTCAGTTGATTGGGTCGGTTTTAACGAGACGGATCAAAATAAAAATGAATTAATTATTAAATTACCTATGGAATAGCTTATATTTCAAATATTTGATATCTATATACGAAATAATTGTTTACTAATAATTATTTATTTAAAAATTAATGTCATTTACATTAAAATTAAATAATTTGTCTTGTAAAATAGACAATTTATATTTAATCATAGAACAATAATTTTATGAACCAAAATGTAATCATACGTTCTCTAGTGTAATAGTGTATTATAAGATAACTTACCTATGTGAGTGAGAGTACCTAATGCATTTGCGAAATATCATCATCTGAAAATAAAATATTATAAATTAAAAAACGTTCTCCAACAGAAATTAATTATAAATATAGATTTAATGGTATTTGTTTTCAATTAAAATATATTATAATTATACGTACAAGATTCAATGTTACTGATAATTGAGGATTTGTCACAAAGGGTTTCGTATTTTCAACGATGTTATTTAATTATTCAAAGCTGTGGAAAGATTTTTAAATAATAATACGATTAACTTATAATTATTTTATAATTAGAGAAAATGAATTAAATTATTAACAAATTTGCAAATATAGCAAATTAAAAACATTGCTTTAATCTAAAAAAAAAAAATGGTGTATAATTATAAACGTGAAGGTTTGTTTTTGGTTACTAAATATGTATATTATATACATGAAAACAGTTATTTTAATATTGGTGGTAAATAGTGACAAGAATGAAGAACTTAAATCTAAGTGAATCTAGCGCCGTGTAAAACAAAAGAAAAATTAAGGAAAAACGGGAATTTTTACGCAAAATCTGTTTTCGAAAAAATTGGTTTTTGGTGTAACTCTTTGATTTGTTTTGTACTGTTTAAGAATATTTTCTGTTTCTAATTTTATTAGGCTTTTTTCTATGAATGTCAATTAAACTTTATTTGTTGATAAAAAAGCTTGAAAATTTAATACAAGATTCCTACTATATTGTTACAATGATATATGAAAAATATTAAAAATCCTTAGTCACAGTTTTTATTTATAAGCATTTTAAGTTCAAATATTGACAAAATACGGAAAATCACGAAAATTAGCAAATTATTTTGAGTTGAGAATTCGTAAAAATTTTTCTTTTTAAATCTAAGATTTGAAAATGTAATACAAGATTTTTTATAAGATTATCTACCTTTATCAAAAAAAAAAAAAATGACTAAAAAAGTCAAATTAAATTTTTATGAGCGTTTGAAATTCAAATTTTTACAACATTGGATATTCACTCGATTTCTCATGCAGCGATTTCCTTAGTTTGTTGTAATTCAAAAACAAATAACTGTAGATACATGAAAATTTCACTGGATGTTTATACAAGCATTTCCTATACACCATACAATTTTGAAAATATTTTGACTTTTTTTGAGCTGTTTATGGACATTGTCAGTTTTCAATTTTTTTAGTTTTTTTTTTCTATAAACATCAATAAAGTTTTTTCTGTTGGGCCAAAAAGTGTGAACATTTAATACAAGGCTCTTGATCTATTTTTACAATAGCAGTTGATAAATATTAAAAATACAATAGGCACAATTTTTTTTTATAAGCATTTAAAGTTCAATTTTTGTCAAAATTTATTACATTTAAAATTTAATCATAATTTCGTAGTTAAAAATTTATAAAATGTTCAACTTTTATAGCTAAGGATTGAAAATTGAAAACAAGGTTCCACGTAAATAGTTTATATATAAATTACTTTATTCACAATAATATCATCAAATATCTTGGTAATATCACAGGCTGATTGACCGTTTCCGATCAAAATCGTTTTTCTTATACAATGATATTATATTGAATTCAAATTTAACACCATACACTACAGTGACCCACTTGTAACCTACTGTACAGCAGAGCGACATCCACTTACCCACCTTTTTTTACATGATTTCAAAATGTTGGTCCACATTCCACTTGTCAAAACTTTAAATACCTATAACTCAAAAGCTACTTATCCTAAATTCGATTTTCTTGAAATCATGCTTAGAAAAATATATTGCTTTCAAAAATGAAATTAAAACGTTATTTTGTAATTTAAAAAAGTAAAAACTTAAAAATTATAAGGATAAAAAATATAATTTTTTAATAAAAACGTTGTTTTGTAATGACTTGGAACCATGTAAAATAATATTTTCAAAAATATTATTGCTTTTTGAATAATGAGTGTCCTACATTAAATTAATTACCCAGTATACATATATACTTAGATATTATACAACATGACTTTAACCAAACATTAATTACTGAGGTGGTGTGCTATACACATGCCGTTTGTTGATAGTATATTCACAGTATTCAATATTTAGATATATTTTATGGGGAAAATCTTACGAAAATAGTGTACCTTATGGTGCGGTTACTCAAAAATATAAAAGGTATATTTTATTTAAAAATAAAAAGACATAGTTTATAGTTTAGCTTTAGACATCTGCGCGTGGTCGAAAAAATAATAATGATATAGTAATGATTGCTGTTACAGGATCACTATAGAGTATGGGACAAACTCTGACACTTAGTTCGTTAAGATAGTCGTAGGTATACGTTCATATTATAGGATTCATCGAACCTTGTTTTTGGTCGAAACAATTTGGATTCATACTATAATAACTATTGTAGTACTGTCTATGTTAGGTAATAACAGAAATAATACACAATATTATATAATATTAGTCTTGTACTGTAAATTACGTCTATAGAAACAAAAACAATAACAGCAGGGGCCTTATAGTATTTTGGGGTCCAAGTCGTTTAATCAATCAGTATACACAATAATTGTGTATTGCCGAAAAATTGTATTTAGAAAAGTGTGCTATTGTTGGAAGAAGAATAGGTAGGGGGGTGTGCGACCGAATTCGGCAGAGGCATACGCTTGCACCCGAACCTAACTGCTGCAGACGGTCGCCGAGTGGTCGATCGTGGTTGCGAAGATACCTGTTATTACATACTTACTACACATAGTATCGTACCCTCAGTGCTTGTATCGGGGACATATGGGGAAGAGGGTGGTGGCAGTATCTCTTTTATTTAAAAAAATATATTTATGCGTACCCTATCAAATTAAATTATAATCAATAAGACATTTAAATATTCAGGTACACACATTTTTACTATACTATTTAATCCATCTTCTATTTTTTTTCCCAATTCAAGTACTGCATTCGTATATTATGTATGAGGTAATATCACAATAGTATGTAGATAGTTATTATAACACTCGATCCGTATGTCTGTACTGGGAAAATTAAATTAACAAAATTCACGATTGGGAAATTTGAAGCCATTGCATACCAATTGCATACCAAGAGATGATAGTACCACTAGGTAAATTATACTATATTTATATTACACGGGTACGCAATAGCATATCTAGAATTTTTTCAAGGGAGGATAATTCGGGATATACAATTTTTAATAGACATTCAGTATACTATTATAGTATTTTATTTATATTATTATATACATGTTGTATTGTGTACACAATTTGGTCTGCAACAAAGCTATTTCACCATCACACCTTATTAAAATTAATTTTTTTTAAATCCGGGTGTTTAACGTTTTAAAAATGATGACGCAAAACAACAGTTAGCAAAAATTATTAGTAAGTTTATGAGTTACGCCCATGTGGCCACGTGAGGAAATATCTACGCCAATACGGTATTTTCACCGAAAGACCAAATATTTAAGTTTCAGAGTTTTGTTTTATTTGAAGTTTAGGTGCATATATCTACGTTTTAAAAAATAGTGGTGCGAAACAAATACCCAGAGACTTAGTCACTCACCAGCTATTCTCGTTTTGATAATTTAAACTAAAGTCCTCCCTCTACATAATATACATTATGAAAAACCACCTTAGGTTGGTGACAGGATAGAAACAATTTTTTCAGCCACACCTTAGGACTAGCACACAGGTTACTTGCTCTAAATAATATCGTAAAAGTGTAACACTGTTAAAGTAACAGCTAATGCATTGATACCACTACAATACCGTTGAAATTCTATCTGTGATAAGAAAATAATTTTAAACATTTTTTCGGATATTCATTACGTTTTCAGCATGAATCAAAATATCAAATAGGTATTAGAGGTTTGGTGAAGTGGATTTAAGCCTTCGATCGTGCTCAATTCGGATCCCCCAACTATAATCCTTGTAGTTTTATCCTATTTCACTATTTAGTTATATATATATATATATATATAGGTGCATTATGTGTACCTACTTTACTGCGCATTAGCTTATGTGTATTTATAGCAGCTGCAGTGCCGTATAAATGTGAGTGGCGAGACAAAGGCGACTGCGTCAAAATTATTTATACAAACACGGCGATATCGTTTTGCTCAACCCCAGCGCCACATCCATAATAATAACATAAGAGAGTCAGGAAACAACACTAGAAAAATAAGGAAATATAGATATACCAAATAAGAATATTCTCCCAGAGTGCGGATATGATATTGTGTCTTATCGATTTCGGATCAGTGTTTTTTTTAGTGGTTATGGTATCATGTGTATATGCGTTTAAGTGATATTTTTTTTAGCATCGTTCAAAAGCCTCTAGAAAGTGGTGGACTTAAAGTATCTGACTTTTTCCATTATGTATTTATAATAATATAGAAGAAAAAAATATGCGAGGGAGAATGAAAGTTTTCTAGGAAGATTCAAGAATGGCTTTTTATTTATTTTTTGTTAATAATATCATACATTTTAATGACCCCATCTATGTTAAGCTAAATGTACCAAATATTAGGTGCCTAGTAAGTATTAAGATAAAAGATTGACATACTTCAAAATCCATCATTATTATTACTATACGCCCTGCAATGGAAACTGATATGTTTTTTCTTCGAAATATTTCTATATACCCTTATTGTTTTATAACTCATTTATGGTCCTACCATTTTATAAGTAGAAAGTTTACTCTAAAAAAGTTCTCCCCTATATACATTATTATAATACAGTTATATATACGAATATAGCTTGTTTTCATTTTGATCATTCATATTATTGGAAATATAATTTATGTTAGAATAAACATTAAATTCATAAAAACTATAAGATAAGCTTTCTATATAAGTTTTATTTTTGCCATTATAATTATTTTAATCGAATTCTATTTAAGTGTATTTTTAGACAAAAGTAATAACTTAATATGCAATATGAATAATATATAAATATAAATCCGTGTTTATTGCATACACCTTAACTACAAAAAAAAAAAAAAACCACTGAATCTGAAGTACCCAGTTTTTTGTATAGTATGATAAATTTGAAAATAAGACAAGCTTACATTAAATAAATACTTTATATGTAAAGTAAGTTGTTATTATATTTAGATGACCCACTTTAAAAGGGTGAACCATTGTGATAACAATTTTTTTTTAATGAAGATCAATTAGGATCTGCTAGGAAAGTGAATCTAGCGCCGTGTAAAACAAAAGAAAAATTAAGGAAAAACGGGAATTTTTACGCAAAATCTGTTTTCGAAAAAATTGGTTTTTGGTGTAACTCTTTGATTTGTTTTGTACTGTTTAAGAATATTTTCTGTTTCTAATTTTATTAGGCTTTTTTCTATGAATGTCAATTAAACTTTATTTGTTGATAAAAAAGCTTGAAAATTTAATACAAGATTCCTACTATATTGTTACAATGATATTTGAAAAATATTAAAAATCCTTAGTCACAGTTTTTATTTATAAGCATTTTAAGTTCAAATATTGACAAAATACGGAAAATCACGAAAATTAGCAAATTATTTTGAGTTGAGAATTCGTAAAAATTTTTCTTTTTAAATCTAAGATTTGAAAATGTAATACAAGATTTTTTATAAGATTATCTACCTTTATCAAAAAAAAAAAAATGACTAAAAAAGTCAAATTAAATTTTTATGAGCGTTTGAAATTCAAATTTTTACAACATTGGATATTCACTCGATTTCTCATGCAGCGATTTCCTTAGTTTGTTGTAATTCAAAAACAAATAACTGTAGATACATGAAAATTTCACTGGATGTTTATACAAGCATTTCCTATACACCATACAATTTTGAAAATATTTTGACTTTTTTTGAGCTGTTTATGGACATTGTCAGTTTTCAATTTTTTTAGTTTTTTTTTTCTATAAACATCAATAAAGTTTTTATTTGTTTGGTAAAAAAGCGTGAAAATTCAATGCCAGGCTCCTGACATATTTTTACAATAGCAGTTGAAAAATATTAAAAATACATTGACACAATTTTTTTTTATAAGCATTTAAATTTAAATTTTTGACAAAATTTATCAAATTTAAAATTTAATAATTATTTTGTAGTTAAAAATTTATAAAATTTTTAAATTTTATAGCTAAGGATTGAAAATTGAAAACAAGGCTCCACATCAATAGGCTATATATAAATTACTTTATTCACAATAATATCATCAAATATACTTGGTAATATCATAGGCTGACTGACCGTTTTCGCTCAGAATCGTTTTTCTTATACAATGATATTATATCATTGAATTCAAATTTAACACCATCCATTACAGTGACTCACTTGTAACATGCTGTACAGCAGAGCGATATCCAATTACCCACCTTTTTATATATTATATTAATATTTTTAGTCATAACCATACTTGTCCAACATTTATTTATCAATCAGATTAATTTCTAAGTTGGTATGCTACAATAATGGTGTAATTATTTTAAAATAATGGTTTAGATATTGAATACACAGTAAATGTTGCATCAATAGACAATAAGATAGGTATTTATATTTTTGAAGCAATCAAAATAATCCATTAACTATTATAGAATATGTAATTAAAAAAAATCTATTATATTAAAACAATTTAATTTAATTTAAATAAATGTAATAAAATGTATATTTATACATATAATAGAACTAATTCTTTTTGGTCAACAACTTTTACAAATTACAAAACTTTATGGAAAAAGAATAACTATTTCTCGAAACTGTTGTTGCTCGACTGTAAATATTACATACAACTTCTTATAAATAATTCGTATATTGTTCTGAAACTTTGACAATATTAAAATGTATTTAAACTTTAGAGTTATTTTTGAAATAATTAAGGGTCTAAAATTCAAACAAAAGCAATATAATGTACCTCTTGCTTTTTTTATCTCTCTTCTCAAGTTCTAACTAATAGTCAGAAGTTTTATTTGCTAGCAAATTTAAATATCCGTTGTTGGTTGGTGTTTCTTATCAATTATCATAGAATATTTATACCTTGATAGTTAGTTTGTGGTCTTATAGTACATTTTAATATTTGATATTATACATCACACAGTGGTATTTGCGGACTACAGCGTGTTCTGTTTGGTTTCAAACTTGCTTTAAACTTTCGATTTTTGAAATGTTTAAACATTATTAGATACTTTTTGGGGATTTATCTTGAAAGGTTTCGTGATTGATTTTTATGTCAGTTTAGTTAAAAATTAAGTGGCGTTTTAGAGCAACAAGTTTCACATTGCAGTTTTACGATTTTGGTTGTATGGTGACGTGTTTCCGTTTTAAGTAAATATATTCCAGGTAAATATTATCGTTAAAACACTTAACGAATTGATCCATTGGCTTTATGCGAGTTCGCTGTCGACAGCATTTTGTGATATCGGGAAAATAAGGATTTCGTGAGTGCCATTTTAAAATACTTATGCTTTAATTGTTAATCAATATAGTTAAAATAAAAGTGAAAAACCAGAAAGGTCGGTCTGATGTATGCCTGTATGGCTGTATATACTCCGGCCCACAAGAGTCCTTACGTAAACCGCGCATCGATATAGTAATACGCGGCGGCTGTTTTCTTCCACCGTGATGCGATTCCCATTATTCGGCAACGCATTTTCACGAATGGACTCTCGTGGGCCGAAGTATAGACTATGAATAGTAGGTTTCAAGTGTACCTCTTCATTGAATAAGTTACTGTGATGGATGTATTACGTTTTAATTCAATAATAAATCATTTTACACGTGATTCTGAGCGTTTCCGGTGTGTTTGCAGACTCTATTTTTATGGATATTTAATCATTTTTTGTTTCATTAATCATTAGCAATTCTGTATATTAAACTATTTTTTTCCAAATCTTTATAAGTCAATAATTGCGTACCATTCTACGATGTGAATAGGTTCATGCCTTCATGGTAACATAGCCTAAAATTAGTCCAAATATTTTTGAAATTTATTTGCGTATTGAAATTAATAATATACATAATGGAAAAAAGTTTCAAATCTACGTGATTAATGTTTTTTTAATTACAAAATAATATCTAAAATCGTTATTTTATACGTTTGAATATACAATGTCGTCAATATTTTAACTTAAAACGCTCATAAAATATGTATGTGGTTTTACCGTAAACTTTTTTTTTAATTCTACTAAAAAGCTTACGAAGAATCTTTTATTAAATTATCAAGCCATAGATATCAAAATTAAAAATGTTTTACATTTTAAAGTACAAAATAGTTTGCAAATGTCCATGATTTTGATGAATTTTGTAAAAATTCAAAATCAGTACCTACCTTTTGTACTTCAAATTACTTTACACTCGCGTAAATCGATAATCTTTGAGTACATATTTTATTATTTTTAGGTAGGTACTGCATATTCTTAGCGTGTATTTCAAAATATTTATTATTTAGGTGTTGTCATATTATTTTTATTATTAAAACTATTTACACTATCTGTAGGTCTAAAGTCCTACTTCTGATTATCAAATAATAACATTGAATAGAATAAAAAACTAATATATTTAATTTAAAAACATATTAAATGTATTAAAAAAATATATTGTAGGTGTGCAATTTTTTAACTACTTACATTTTACACAACTTATGCGTGTTCAAATTTATCTTAGGTACCTATCTAATCACTAAAACAGTTAAAAGTACTTAAAACAATATTATGGTATACGTAAGCCTTGTATTAAAGTTACTGAACACGTACAATATTCAAAATTTAGACGCACCTAGCATTAAATAGAAAAAAAAATAGTTACGTTATTAGAATTTTCCCAGGAATTCCTGATATTTCTCTAAAATAAACAACATAATATGAAGCTGAATGTTTGGATAACTATGTAGGTATTCTATTCTTTCCGCTTGCCGTGTTACATCAATCAAGGACGGGCTGGCACAATATTATACTCCAGGGACACCCCGGATATGTGACAGGTTTTATTACATTTATATTATTTTCTCTCAAACTAACAAGTGTGACGTATAAAAGTTACACAAATTGGAGATATATATATATTATATAATATACAATCATCATTATTTATATTTTTCATGATGTGTACACGGAAAATAGCGATACTTGCATATGAATAAATAAATCTCGAATCACCATCATACTCAATAGATTGTTTGTAATAATACACAAGAGTGTATACACTACCTATAGGTAGACATTAGGTACTTATAGCCACAGCTAGCCGTTCATTCGTACATATCTGGTTATGACTGTTATGAGTCGTTCGTACTGCAGTGGCATACGTCATTCACGTGCACGCAGAACAGGACAGCTTAGTAATAATCTTTTATTAAGAAATTTATTAAGGGTACTTTCCTACATTACTACAGTTTTGTAAATCGATTTCAGACTATGTGGAAATTCTAACTTGCACCACGAAAAATTTTATTAATTAACGGACTTTCAAAACGATATAATATCGAATACAATAGAGCGCAATCGACGTTACCCGAAAGTAGATGGAGAATAAAATATTTTAGTTTCTTAAAAATATGAATTATGATTATAATAAATTATGTTGAACCGGTTTAAACTATTACGCTTATTTGTACCGAAATTCGGTAAAGGATTTTTTTATATTTTTCACATACCTGCATACGCCATAATAATAATCCGATTCACTCTAGCGATCCAAAAATATAATACACAATGTCCGGATCAGCTGATGTACATTTTTTTTCTGCCGTTTTGATAAACCAATTTCCCCTTAGGTTGTCGCATACAATTATTATAATGTCTTTCAATAACGTTCTAATTTTATAATTAACTTTGAATTTTTTTCCGTGTTGACAGGAAAATGAAGTCAACGTTCGTGGCGATGATGACGGCGATGACGCTGCTGCCGTTCGTCTTGTCACACAGGTACATAATAACAATATATTTTATAAAATTTAGACTATACTTGCCTCGTCCCTAGCTATAGCTTTATTAGCTTTACGTCCTATATAGACGCCATTGGTGCGTATCGTGGGAAATCGATTTTCGTACGACTCGCGATAATGATACTACGGCGCGCTGTCACCCGTCGATTATCTTACACAATAATAATAACTATCATTTGGTACACGAAAAGCCGTGACTGGCGTTTTAATTAATCGATTTTGTTTTTTTCGATTGTCTCGTCTATCTACCGCGGTATCATCGCGCGCGCAGCAACCACGTTTACGTTTCGGTGATACACGGCCACGACCAGGGTTCGTTGCTGCCCAGGACAATGGACAGGGCGATGCCGCCGTCGGTGCGTGTGCTATACGCCGAGATGCCGGCCAACAAGTTCAGCACGGGCGCCCTGGAAGCAGTGCTCGACTTGTGGGCGAACAAGACGATCGTCGCGTGTCTGCTGCTCATACCTGAACCGGTTGGTTCGATGCCCGCGTTAACCGCCACCAACTACAGGATACCCGTGCTCTGGCTCCCTTCGGTACAGCGAATAGACCAAGTGAGTTTATGTTTATTTACCACGTTTCTATAATACTATAACATATATAATCTATAAAGACGGCGTTCGGCAACAAGGGTGTACCTAGTGAATTTTTATGAATAAAAGTACATTACATAATAATGTTTTATATTATAAATTATAATAATACATTGTAATACATTTTTTTTGTAGATAACTTTACACCGGGTCTATTGGCGACACTGACATTTGGCTATTTCGTAGTATTTTTAATTATATAGATGGCCAAATTTCAGTGTCACCAGTTGACCCGGCGTAAAATTGTCTAATATCGTCTGAATATGGTTGGCACTCGGGACGCCGAAACGGCTGTTTGTGGTGCGCTCGTTCCGGGAGGCTGATCGGCGAATGTGATACGAACAATACGCGTAACGAATTTTTAATTCGAAGAAACTTTTATCTGTTTTCTCGGAACGCGACGCAAGTTATGAGAAGAAATAATATATTATCACGGAAGAGGCCGCCCGTATAAATATTATTTACTGTCCTATATTATAATATTACCTCTAAAGGTACCACGGGTGGTAAACCTTTTTCTGGCCGTGCCGAACATTTTTAATCACAGTTTTAAAAAAACTTTCACGTGCTATTAGTGCCTATACGTATTCATATCTATTCTATAAATATATTTATTTGTGCTGGTCGAGGTTAGGTGGATAGTGGATCGTGGACGGTGAGATCTTTTAAAAAATGTATACAACCATGAAGTTTTTATAAGAACATTTTTATATTATCACGTTTATAATTGGATCTACATTTATACGCTTATTCGTTATATTTTTTAATGTAACAGGCTTTGGTACCTATTTATATGTGTACAGGGACTAGTTACATCGTTAGTTTTAATGAATCACAAACTGTACTAATTTCATCTGTCAACGTATTTCTCTGTTTTGATTTGATCGCATCCATAATAAACGGAAAATAAACGTTTATCACGTTGATGCGAATATTGAGAGTATTGAATGAGACATTTTTTAATTAAAAAATATATCTAGTAAGTGAGCTCCAATTTTTTAACATTTTATAATTATCAACTAATAATTATATATCTATTAATATTATTTAGAAATTATTTTTTTACAATTTTTGTTAATTGAATGGTAGATGAAATTAAAATAATACATTAATATTTGCCCAACATAAGCCATATTTTGTCACCACCACCTTGTTCCCCCTCATAATAACTCGATATAACTTATTTCTTAAAATCCAAATTATTGAATTAAATTGTATTTAAAAAATAAATGTATTATATCAAATTTATTATCGTACTTCTAATTATATTATTATTAGTCATTACTCGTTACTATTTATTTCATATTTTTATAATATTTTTTTAGATACCCCAGGCATTTAAAATTGATACTTACACTATACCTAATTTGAATAATAAAATACAGGTAAATAGGTAATTATAAATATATATAAATATACTATGATAAGCCTAATATTTTTCACTACATCGACCTATTATGAATTTTTTTTTTTATTACCTACTTCATCAATAAGAGGTTATTCTCAGTGGTGAGATTTATTTTGCATATAACATAATATTCTGATTGAATAAATCCATCAAAGGATTTGGTAATTTTACTATTGGTGCCTGATGGTATAAATTCCAACGAACAAAAATGTCGAACTTGTAATAAAAAATCAGAATATTGACCATATTTTATTTGAAGCCTATTATTTTATAATATTCTTCCAAATGTATTGTATAAAATGAAAAAAGGTGGGTAAGTGGATGTCGCTTTGCTGTACAGTAGGTTACAAGTGGGTGTACTGGATGGTGTTAAATTTGAATTTAATGATATAATATCTAAAAACGATTTTGAGCGAAAACGGTCAGTCAGCCTATGATATTACCAAGTATATTTGATGATATTATTGTGAATAAAGTAATTTATATATAGCCTATTGATGTGGAGCCTTGTTTTCAATTTTCAATCCTTAGCTATAAAATTTGAACATTTTATAAATTTTTAACTACAAAATAATCATTAAATTATAAATTTGATAAATTTTGTCAAAATTTTAACTTTAAATGCTAATAAAAAAAAATTGTGCCTATGTATTTTTAATATTTTTCAACTGCTATTAGAACGATATATCAGGAGCCTTATATTAAATTTTTACGCTTTTTACCCAACAAATAAAATTTAATTGGTTTTTACAGAAAAAAAAACTAAAAAAATTGAAAACTGACAATGTCCGTAAACAGTTCAACACAAATCAAATTATTTTCAAAATATTATCGTGTATAGAAAATGAAAATATAAACAACCAGTGAAAATGTCATATATATACGTTCATTTGTTTTAGAGTTACACCAAAAACCAAAATCGATGTTCTCGAAAACAGATTTTGCTTAAAAATTCCCGTTTTTTCTTAATTTTACTTTTTTTTTTCACTGTGTTTTTAAAAACTACTGGGAAATTTTTATTTTTTACCTCCAAAGTACCAACTAGATTCTCTTTCCTATCAGAAAAGTTACTGTTGAAGAAAATCCAAGCATTTTTACTGTCCTAAAAGGTGATGATAGACACACAAAAAAAAAAAAAACACTTCAATATAAAATCAATACATTCATCTCTTCGCTCAAAATCTAAAATTAATCTCTGATTACAGCTCTTGGATATTTTTCTTTAAGTTGTAATATAAGCATTTTAAAAATCCTCCAACTACTGAATATACATGTTTCTCTTGTTGACTAATTCTTATATCTAAAGCTATTACATAATCATGATGTATATACTGTAAGTATCAATTTTATATGACTTATTAGGTACCTACCTTAAAAACATTATAATAATATTAAATAAATATTAATGACTAATGAAAATATTATTTGAAGTATGATAATAGATTTGACATAATACATTTAATAACATTTAATAATTGGGATTATAATTATTATTATAAAATAGGGGTTAATATTAATAAAGATATTTTGAGGGTGCATACACACTTATTAAAAATATAATCCATGATAAAATAACGATATAATAATGAACACATTATGTACAATAAAATTATGGTTGATATTATGTATTTCTCGTGGTTGATTTAAAAATTGCAAAAAGTTTGTATTCTCGGTTAGGCAACATCGTTGTTTGATTATTTTTCCAGAAAATAGTAAATACGTACACGGGAAATTTTGATCAATTTGACATGATTAATTATGATTTATTCGTGTTGGTTATAGAGGCTTTCAAAATCTTTTTCGTGGAATGGTGTCCATACCTATCTTTATTTCTATCGTTTCAGAACTCATCATAAACGCCAAACATGTTTCGCAAAATTATATAGTTGCCAACTTTAATTGCCTTTCTTCGAACATATACTAATTTTGCTTTGCAAATGTTCTTTTTTTCTCCTTTCCTCTTGTAGATTTATTTTATATTTTATCGCACACTGTATTTTGTTTAACTGTATTTGTAAACTTATTAATGTAGCAAATTAACTTGGCCTATATTATTTGTTTTGTTAGAGATACATTTTATTTGGTCGGATTATTGTGTAATAGCTGGTGTAGTGGTGTCTATGTGTCTGACTTCATGTATTTTGCACTATAATAGTGTTAAGTCATTTTTTATCTGAAGATGTGTATCTTCACAAATCATAATTATAATGAAACACGTATTTTTTAATCTGCTAATAGTTATCTAATCATCATTTCTGTAATATGTGTGTATTCTATTAGATTATTTGATTTTTTATTATCTATATAGGCTAATATAATATTATGTTCATTGTTCATAATTAATGTTTCATAATGTTTATTGAATACGCCACCTGCGTTTACTATCCGTTTAATATCTACTGCATGTCTACATCCATTAAATTATCTAATTTCCTAATAGATAAGGTATCCAAAAAAATATTTTTTTGTCTTAAAGAAAATATGTAAAACCTAAAACCTGTATAAGTACATGAATAGGTACAATATGTAAAGGTTTAATTTTAATTTTCAAATTTCATTATACATTTCTAATATGTTGACTTATGGGGATAGAGTATCAACACATCTTCATAAACTTCGTGTTTATACGTCTAGATGTATTGCCAATTGAAATTTTTAGTTATTAGTTAGTTGTAGAAGTAGAGGGATAAGATATAAGATTAGAGAACAATGGGTTTGTCCGGTTTAGTGTAGTGACATAGATTTTTTTAGTTGTGAGGACGTTAGTTAGGAAAACTTAAGAAGCTACTTCAGGAAGTGTAATTTTAAGTCATTGTGGAGTGAGTGGTTATTGATGTACGGTTGTACATTTATTATTAAGCTTAGTTTTTTTGTTGGTTGAATGAAAGGAATGAAGGATGTTACTGAATAAAATAATTGATAATATCGGAGTAATGAGATAAATGTATATAGAAGAATTAATGCTTTCTGTAGTAGGCGTTTAATAATTTGGTTTGTTAAGTCATGGTCTGGAGATTTGTTTTTCAACAAATGTTAAATTATAATCAGAATTTCGGATTATTAATACTATTAGAAAATAACACTTAAGTCGAATGACAATCTTAGAACTACGACTTTAATAAAATATTAAATCTTCCAAATGAAAAAATAAATACCATTATAACTATTGCAGATAGTTCCAAGTTCAGATTCATATCTATATGCAAAAAGTTTGTATAGTAAAAACAAAGTTAAGTGGAACAAAACGGTTAAGTTTAAACGAAGAATATTGTTAGTTGTATAGGAGAAATTAAAAACGACATCAACAATAAAATAAATGAAGCCTATGTAAAAAAATACTGAACGAACAAAAAAATTATGCTTTTGTAAAATTCTGTACGAATGTTTGAGTAGTTCTTACAAACTAAAAACAAACTTGCGTGTTAAATTTGTTTTTAATTATTTAGTTTGACACACCCCGCGAGAAGTAGGTACCATTATTTGTATCTTTTTTTCAATTGATTAAAGGTTTTTTTTCTTTTAAACTTTTGAATAACTTATTACAACCAAAAAGTGTTGTTCAAGAAAGTTACAATTTATAATACCCAATATTATACATCGCTTAATGCAAAACTGAAAGTTCTCATTCGAAATCTTAGAATTGTACAACATGTGATATGGTTTACTTAAATATTTCTAATTCAAAAAAAGAACACAAAACCCACATTTCTCTGCTGATCGATTTCAGAAAACATTGTTATTTCAAAATTATTATATTAATATCATACCATCATACATAAAGTGTTGACGCGTCGTTATAGTAGAGTTTCAGTTGTTTTTTTTTTAGTAAAAAACCTTAACTAGGTGCTTAGATATTGAATTACAAGATACAAACGTTCACTACATAAATATTTATATTCTGAGAAATTATCTTTCTTCATATAAATATTGTTCTTCATTGTTAGGTTAATATTTCGGCGTCATGGAGTTTTATTATAAACCACCCGTTGTGTATTTGTTGAAACCATTCCCCTCCTACGAGAATCTTTTTGAGATCTTTTGTATTCTCGATTCAGTTATAAATTTAAATTTAAAATGTATTACATTTTAATATCGCATTTACATTTATCTCAAGATATTTAAATTCTATCAACTATTTCGCATTTTCTAAAAGGTACTTTAGTCAAGTTATTTAGTATGCAAACATGACACAAGTATAGGTACTCGTATAATACTGCAAACAACAATAATTTATAACTATCACTCAGAAGTACTACTTAGGCTGTTATTTATATGAAAATACTTAGTATGCTTATAAGTATGAGTAAACTCTAAACATAGTGCATACTGCAAGTGTGAGTTAATTCGATTGATATACGAACTTATCAATTTTTGGTGACATATTTATAAAATCATAAAAATTTAAGATATTTTATTCAAACTATTATTTTGTGGTGAATATTTTTGATTTGCGCATTCTAATATCGATGCTGTTTAAATCAAGTACTGTTGGTGCCTAAAAAGTATATTTAGTGATCTATTTGGTATTCGATTAGATTAAAATTGAGTAATAATAATACATTGCAATTGTTTATCCTATAATTTTCTTAACATAATATAAATATTATATAGTAATACATTTCAATTCCATACAACAGCTGCAGAATAATAATTGCGTTAACATTACTAACGAGTTGTGTCAAAAATAAAATACTAGTCACAGTATTAACCTTGGGCTTGAGTGAAAATGAAAATGCTGCTATAAAAATTTAATAAGCGATAAAAGCTTTGTATTAGATTATAGCGTTTGTTGTTTGTATGTAATATAATTAAATAGTATGGTTATGAATCCAAGGAAAAATGTTGTTGTTTCCTAAATGAGAATAATTATGGACGCACAAAAGATCTGAATTAGTAATTTATTACTTCTACAAATTATTATACAAATTAGGTACCTGAAATATATTTTGTGGTTTATATTGTCTAGTAAATTATAATTTTTAGATTTATATAATAACTAGCTGATCCCGTGCACTACGTTGCCTGTTAAATGTATCATCTCTATATGACTCAAACTTTGTACAATTCGTTATTTAATATTTCGTGTATGGTGTTCAAGATTTATCCTTACTTTTCCATTGCCCCGAATAAAAATTCTGATTCGTGGCAGTACATTATCAAGTAGGCAATTTACCTGCGGTAGATCGCGGACCCCGTGCTGTTTTTACGTAAGTGTACGAATTAACTCTAAATTAGTATCAAAGTTATACCAAGTTTGTCGTTTTTACTTAATTCTACCTACGGTAGATTAATATAATCAATTTATACAAAATCCTATCCTAACCTAACCGTACTAAAATCCGATGAATAAAAAAAAACCAATTTAATCCTTTGTTAATTAACCTATCTTCTTCCCGGAGGTCTAATCTACCCACAAACATTAATTTTAATATATATATATATATATACATTAATAATATAGATATTATCTAACTATATAAGTACACAGACTATAATTATACAGACTAAACTATTATACACTATTATAAACTATTATACACCGGTGGATTTTTCTAAAATTTTCTTTCATATAAACCTTCTCCGTGAAATACTCTTTCATTTCAAAAAATCAAGAAGATCTGATAAGTAGTTCCAGAGTTTAGCCTGCACAGAGATTTTCATTTCACATTTTTATAGTTAGATATTATATTATAATTTATATTTAAAAAGTAAAGCAAATAGTTTTTTTTTATTATTATATAGATTAAAAACCCATAATTGCTTATAGACGCATAATAATAATACAGATTGAATATGTATATGTACAATAACAAATTGTCGATGTATATAATAAATGGTTGTTTGTTCTCGTGGCAACGAATTAACGATTCACTTTAATTCTGGATTGAAATTTCTAGAACGAATCATTTTACGACGTCACTCATGGCAACCATTTATAAACAAAAATTTTCATCTGAAATCTCAAAATTCCCGTTTTAGCACCTCCCGGGGTTGATCCTCTCCCTTTTAAAATTAGCTTATCTTTTAAGTTCGGCCAAATTACACACATTGTAAAAATTCCATCAAGATCAGGCCAGTAGTTTCGGAGTTCATTCCGCAAAGACGTGACACGGGATTTTTATGTATAAGATATGTACGTATTAGTAAAATAGTATGTATACCTGTTATCTTAAAATATAATCATTACATAATATTATATTTTGTACAGATGTTATAAGTTATAAGTAAATCAATATTTATGTCAGTACGATATAGAATGAATAAATTGCACTACACGATGTTGACAATCATTGTATAATTTGATAGTTTATGACTGTCCATTTGGGTGATTGTTTTTAATAATATGTATTGTGATGAAACGGTCATTGGACATGTTGTATAATATTGTGACGAAGGTTATTTTGTGCATAGGCACGTGGAAACTAAACATATAGCATTGTATTTATTTTTATTGTTACGCGTCAAACTTTTATGTGTAAAATGTATTTTGTTTAACCATATTATACCTACGAAATTACACGAATATTCAAACATTTTGAATCGCTATATTATTTTCTCTTAAAAACCAATTTGTGCCTCATAAATCGTTTTAATTTTCTAATTATTCGAACGGTATGTAAAAGTTTATTTTTTGAAAAAAATAACAATAAATTGATAATTTAAACCGAGAAGAACCACCAGAAGAACCGCCAGAAGAATAACCATAGTAAATTGGTAATATATTATCAAATAAACGAGGTTCACCATAAACACGAAAATATCATTGATAATCTGTTATGTTTTACAAGAGTACAAAAGCAGAGGACCTACCAGCTTTGGCCGTGTCCTGATGTTTACATGGGTTTTTTTTCTACAGCGAAAGCGAGTTTTACTCTTTGTCGGCGAACAACTCGTATAGGGGATATAAATGTGACGTGTTGGTGTTGTAAAAGAACTCTGTTTATTTATGTTATGTGGCTTACATACAGGGTGATTCACCAAACATGCTAATCCACATTTTTAACTGTAAATAATTTAATGGATATTTTTTATGAACACATTGATGTATCATGTAACTAATTTAGAATTTAAACGAGTAGATTTTCAGTTATTAAAAATGTATAATAAGGATAATGGTTCATAAAAATATGAAAATTATACAAAAATATAAAATATATAATATATTTATATATGTAATATTGGATCAAGTATTTATTATATTATTTTTGTAGGTAGGTACCTGCAAAAATTATTATGGTCTTTAAATATATTAAATAACTCCAAAAATCAGAATTTGTTGTTAAATTAAAAAAAGAGGAGCATGCTTGGTGAATCACCCTGTAAAGCATATACATACTACGGTACCCATATAAAGGTATATGCGTATACGCACATACAATGTATACATGATGTGAACTATGACATTAGTCATGATACGGTATACCATATCACCCGTACATCTAGCGGACGGAGCATTATTGTCGGCGGCTTGACTTTTCGGCATTTGCGTTCGCGTGTGAATATAATACATATAATATGCGTATAGTATATCATCGTCCGAAATAATATAACCGTAAACACGTCGTCGCTCTTGGGATATAAACACTATTTTTGCAGTCAACTACGCCGCCGGGACATTGACAAATAGACGAGAAAGAAGTTTGCCAGTCTCAAATGGCATAACTTATTATACGCACGACCCCTTACAATCCTCTTCTCACACCCGGGCGCGTTGTTTTCATTTATCGCGGGAGGTGCGGAAACACTCGCACTAGATGTACTCAAACTCACAAACACACATACACCTAACCGGCGCCCAAAAGACGTGTCGACAGTTTTCCCGAGTGCGTGCATGAAGTGTGATTCCGGTGACTTTCCATATATGTGTACCTGTATATAAATAATATATATCATGTCGTAGGTATACCTACCTTCAATTTTACACAAAATAAGATGACAATTCACACTATTGAATTGCTTTTATTAATAATAAACAAACACATAAAATACGAGTCTCTATGAATCGCTTACAAACATACAGGCCACGCTCGGAAATACGCACTGCCCTTCTACCACAGTGCTAACGTCCTTAAGTATTATTTTACAAAGTGCTGCCATAGGAAATTTGCGTCATTGGCCTATTATGACGAATACGATACTATCAATTATTTTTATTATTTAATTAGTTGGCGCGTACAATACTCCCTTATGTTTTAAAAAAATATGTCCCCATATTTTAAATCTAAAACTATGCATTTAAATTTATACAATTATAATACAAAAATTAAGAAAAAGAAAAAAAAATCCCCAATAATCTGTTATCCTAATAGAGTATATATGAAACATAATATATGGTTTAAAAAGTTTGAATATATGACATGTTTCAAAATAGTATTTTGTTGATTTTTAACATATTAAAAAATAATAAACTACACAAGGAAGGGTGGTCAGAATATTTGATTATAGGTATATGCTACTTGCCTTATTGGTTGATTTAAATGGTGTTTCTTTCTTCTTATGTTTGCTTAAATTCAATTTTTCGATTTTTCAATTTTTATTTGATTTCTTCACGCTGGCTGCCATTTGAGATTTGTTATATTTATTAATTTGATGCTTTATTTTTTTGTTTGCGGTGTTCACATAATGATTATTTAGTTTTGTCTATTGGGTGGTTTTCGATATTGAAAAGTAGGTGTACATTATTTTTTTTTTTATAGAAGGGGGTACGATACTGAAAAAAAAAACGAGAGCTAGATGGAATAAAAAAAAAATACAAATATTGTGGATGTTGTTTGCGATTTCATACCATTTCTTCGTTTTATTGTGTTATTTGAATCATTTTACTGTGGTTGATAGTGTTAATTATCGAGTAGTATTGGTGTTGTGTTGTTTGACCGTCGTGTATATATTTGTTTTTGATACTAATATCGTGTTAAATTTTTTTGTACACTTTGAGTTTAAAAATAAAAATAAAATATTTAATATATGAAACATTTTTTTTTTTGAAATCTCACTGTTTACATTTTTATAAAATCTATTTTATAAGTGGAATTTGTTAACGCAAACAACATATAAAAATATATAAGAAAAATAATAATAATAGCAACCAGATGCTACCTTGGATTATTAACACTGTTCAAAATTACTTTCATGAAGATCTAGTATAAAATTGTAAAAGCTTTAGTTAGACCGACAACAATGACGCAGGCCAGACTTAGGCAACCATTATAAAAAAAATTAGAATAAATTGGGTGTTTCCGAAAGAAAAATATTGATGAAAATGTTTTGTCTGAAAAAGAACGAATAAGGAGAATTTGACATTAGGACAATTGAAAAATCGAGAATTTTATACGAAGAAACCAGTAGATATCACAGGTGTCATGAAGACCTGCAGGATAAGGTGGGCCGGAAATGTATGTAGATCAGAGGGGATACCGGGGCAACGTTGATCCGATAGAATCAAAGGTCTTAGGACGATTGAGGTTTTAAACGCAGAAGAAATATCAATGAACATCGTGAAATAGAGGAATTCTCTGTTAATGAGACGATGGACCTTATGGTCTTCAATGAGCCTAAGAAGAAGAAGAAGATTTACTTGTATAACGTAGTACTTGATACGAGGATATGTGATAATGAGAGGAGGTCGTGGCCATAAATCTAGGAAAAGCGTCTGAAACGCACACTGCACGTATACATACACCCACACGGCTGAGGCTTTATATACGTCGTGCATCGATAAGCCGCATAATCTTAAAACGTCCCCGAGGTACGCGTATCGCAGATGCCATCTACATCAGCTATCCTCCACCGCCACCGCGAGACCAATTCCCTGGCCACGCTGGTCCGGGAGTGCATAATAATATTACTATTACTACAACCAGTGCTCGAATTGGAAAAAAAATTGAGGACGGACGCTGGTTTTAGTTCAAAAAACACCGTTCCATAGCTAATAAATTGTAAAGTAACCCGTTGTGAAAATTAAACAAAAAGTTCTCAAAAGTAGAATGTAGAAACATGTATACGGCGGCAATACAACCGAAATCACTTCAAAATTATTACACTTGCAGATAATAGAGATAAGGTAGACATGATATCTTTAATCGTGGTAGTGTACAAACCAATGAAACCACCGCGGCGGTAATAATAACCGAAACAAAAAAAATCCAAATACACCGTTCAAAAGTAAGCATCCCCAGGGGTCAGAGGGGGACTCGTTTTTAGCGTTCCCCGCTTAATTAAATGAAGGGGGACGCTGAAATCTATGAAAAAAATGAAAGCGGACTCCGTCCGCCCGCGTCCCCCCCCAATTCGAGCACTGACTACAACGGCACAAAGTTAAACGAGAAACGACCGTCGACCGTGCGTCGGTCGGCGTGCGGTTTAGAACCGCGCGCGTGTGGTGTATTATTGTAATTCGCGTGCACCCGAGCTCGTGGATATAATATGTAATATATGAATCGAGGGCCCGGAATTGAATTCGCCAGGAAATTAATGGACCCGCTTGTTCTGTTTGTTCGTATATATATACGGGCACACAAGGACTAGAAGGTGAGTGGCGGAGACGTGGTTTTTGGGGGTGATGGGAAATGTATGTACGGGGTTTTAGGTAGAGAGAAAGAGGTCCTCCGCGCTGCCATATTGTTTCACTAACGTCTGCGGCGTATATTACCCACCCAAATCGCCTACCGACTATCTCCCTTTGTCTCTCTCTTTCTCTATCGACGAATGTATATGTGTGTATGAGTGGGTCTGTTAGTATATGTATGACCGTTAACAATCGAAGCGTTCGAGTAGCGAATAGCGAAGTGTTATCGATTATCGCACGGTATCCTAAAAATGTTTTTTAAGTCGTTGACAGCCTAAAGACCTGTGATTTTAACGAGGATGGTTGAAATTTGCACTCAAGTTAAAATAAAGGTGATGTCTAACTTGGGTCTGGAAACGGGTTAACCTGCTCTCGGTCAATAAGTATAAAACGATTATATTTTCAGTTAAACCAGGAATTCGACGTCTCGACGATATAATAATTTGAATTCATACATAATCGTAACAAACTAAAAATTTTACTTTGCAAAAAAAAATGTTTGGTTCAATGTAAGCAAAAATAGCAGACCAAGCAGTTTGAAGCATTAAACTGTTGAAATAAATTAGGAAATAAATAAAATTGTTAAAATTACACACTGTTTGCGTGACGCAAAGAGACGCGTAGGTATGACAAATCGAACGTGATCCTCCTCCACCGTGACCACGAATAATAATTATTCCCAGCTCGCTCGAATCTAATTTAGCAAAGAAGCGTTATAGCTACCACCAACGATGGCGTGTGGGTAACGCATGTCACACATTTCCGTTTAAATAAATAATAAAAACGTGATTTATCGACTCATAAATAGCGAGGTATCATATATAGGTAGGTACATACCTGGAAGAAAATTATTTCACGTGCAACATTAATTTTCATTCAACGCTAAATGCAATAGGAATGTTCTGTGTAATATTATATTATTATAAACTACGTATATTATAATGTGATACCTGTATGTGTATGCGAGACGTTTAACAAAATAAATAATTTATCACACACGTTATATAGGTACCTATTTGTGTATACCTATTACCTAATAAATAGGGTGTCTATATAATATTATAGAGTTGGGAATTTTTCTATTTTTCATTATTTTTTACTAATACTGTTTTGGTCGCTGACACTTGAGAATTAATTTATTACAATTTTATTGCATTTCGACCATTATTTGACACATGTTACATAATTTTTAGTTGAATCCAGATAGCGTATAGAAGCACCCATTTAGGTGTTACACCCATTATTGGCAGGTTTAGCCAATTATATACGGCTGTACCTGCCAATTTACCGGCAGATGGTATTTGACGAATGCAATGTGTGGGGAAATGTTGACACACCTGATACGATTTCTAGTACAGCATTATGAGAGTAGAGCACGGAGCACCTTAATAAGTCTTCGCGCGAAGAAAGCTGCAAGATTGTAAAGGGAGTTTAATTTTATAGAAATAGTATATAAGTAAGAACTGTAGAAGGGAAGAAAATGGACCAGCAAAAATGAAATAATAATTCATTTTGAATCGGGAAATCAAACGTAGATGTGGAGTGCATAAGTGTTGTGTTGATAATAATATTATAATTAGATTTTTAGATGAGAAATTCGTCCGAGAAATATATATTCGAATCGGTCACTGAGATGATGATGTGCCATCATATTTTAAAATTGCCATTTCATTTTGATAGATTTCGATCTTAATTTATAATTTGATACAGCAAACCACGCGTCAAAGAAGATCTAATGTGAGATGTATATAAAAAAAAATATGTATCTGACTGAGCGAAGCATTAAAGGATATGGAACTAGGATGTATAATAATAGGTATGCCTTGGCGCTCGAAGGCACTTTTATATTATATTTTAATATTTTTTATTGAGTTAAGGCTTCAACATCTATGGTCATTAGCCTGAATGTTATTTAGTAGGATTTTTTTAACATTGGGGGAGGGTACGGTTGGTTAGAACACTTGTATGTACAGTAAGAATTTATCACTATAACCCAAATGGTCACGCACCCGAGAACTAGTGAAACTGGCTGATGCTTGACCTCAGAACACGTTTGTACTTTGTTACCGAAGCCAACCACCTCGCCACACCAGGTCACTTCTATATTATAATAGAGATACTAATAATTATAATATATAATAATATGGTGTTTCCATTAAATCGTACTATCAAAATACTAGTGACGTTTAGCCATATAAGAATGGATAGGACATAAGAACTTATCACTAGAAATTTAGTGATACGTTTTTAAGGTTATATGGGGCCATTATTGTTATGATTAATTAGTAATAATTAACGATCTATATTATTCTATATTCTAATTACAATTAATTATGCACGTAAAGTTTAGAGTAATTTGAGTATTCCAATTTCCATTTTCAGGTATAAAAATCAAAACAAAAATTTGAAATTGACAAATATTGTAAACAGTTTTTGGACATAACCTTAAATTTACCCCATATGTCTTTCTCTCTTCCCCAAAAAAGCACACGGCCCCATATGAAACTGGTATAGGCATGACCTATCCATTCTTATATTATCTATGCGTTTAGCCAGAAAAATTGGATATCATGGTACCTACCAGTACCTTCAGGGTAAACGAAACGATGTTGTATGAAATAAGCTAACTTTTAATTTTTGGAATTACCAATGGCAACACAATTTTATAGATGTATATATTATTATTTCCACTTTTGTGAATTTGTTTGTTGGAATAAGGAATATTCAACGAGTCGATGACACCGTAAATGATCCAATAAATTATTGTACATGTAACTTTAACACAATAGAAGCATAGCACATTTTAATATCAAAATGTATTGTTTTTATCTAACTAAAATTACATAAATTGTACGTCTATATAAACTAACAGTGCATTTTGTTTGCACGCATTCATCCGTAAAATAATTTTCCTAAATATTAAAGTAAATCATATAATACATGTACCACGCATGTGCGTGTGTGTGTTTATTTGTGACTTGTGTGTAACATAATATTTGTTTGGGTTTTATACTAATAACATAAAAATATTGTAATATCATAATGAGATTTAATAATTTTACTGCAATATATTATTATGTTATTATTTTTGTGAAATATAAAATAACTGGTTTGATGAAAAAAAAAAATAATAAACCATGTGTTCAATCAACAATTTTATTAATTTCGAAATACAAAAAATTACACAAGCAAACACGCAATTATGTAAAAATATTTTATTGAAAATCTGTTCATATAATAAATAACATTCTGATTCGATTCTATTCGTTTTACTGGCATGTATAATTTTTCAAGAGATCAGTTTACATTAATTTTATATTTAATCTAAGACTATTTAATCTACGTACTCATTGATTTAGAAATATAAACAAAATTAATTTATTATTACTAGGGCTCAGATGTTGCATTTGCAACTTTTTTTCTATTGTTCGATTCGTTGCTAAGTAGGTTATAAATTTGTTTCAAACGAGTACCAATTAATATATAAAAATTTTAAGTCCAATTTTTTGTAATTTTTGACCTTTTTTCAATTTTATTGCAATTTTGTCGATTGTCGTTATTTTCAATACAATTTTATGTATTTTTTTTGTGTTTTCACTTTTTTTGTTAGATTCTACAGAAATAATCTATGGTTATGTCGGGCTTTGTTGGTTGTGACTCGTGACGGTTTATTTGACCGTCGTCGTCGGCGGTAACTAGAAAAGCCATTCAATTAGTAGAGCGTGGTCATAACGCTATTATGACTACGGGAAGTATTTTTAGGCTTGCAGTCAATAACAAGATAAGAATAACGACTTGATTGTTATACAATAATAAAATGTTGGGAGAAATGCATGTTCAAATTTATAATGGTTCAGTATCGCACTGTATTTCGTTAATACTGCACGGCGTACACTATTTTGTATTTTTATTTCAAAAAATGTTGATAAAATTATTTGTGGGTTTCCGAAAAAATAAGAAGACCGGACAAATTACCAGATTTTTAATGACAGCTGACGAGAATTTGATTTTGTATCTTTTTTATTATCCACTCGTTTAAAATCTATCTAATAAAACTTTATAATATTACTTAATAAAATTACTTAATCCGTTTCATAAAATAATTTGTTAATATTTTTTTTTTTAAAATTTTTTTTGGTACATTTTTTTTTATTGCAATTTTTAAGTGCAATTTTGGGTTTTTTTCACCACAATAATGAAATCAATTTTATAACATTTTTAGTGCAACAACATCCGAGTCCTAACTATTACCTTATTATGATTTTAAATTCTCATTTTAATATAATTTATTTTATAAACATTTCCTCAAAATTGATCAATGGTAGGCTAGTAGCCAAAAGCCAACCAATGACGTTACCGGATAAATGATTCAGAAAATGTAGAATATTATAATAATTTGCATTTCCTGCATATTAATTTTTAACGACCAATTTATTATATTGGTTAAAGTTTCTATTATGAAAATACTTGAAGAAGAGTAGAGATAATCACAATTTCTTTAATTTTGTTTCAGTGTATAGTTAAGAATTATCTGAAATTGGATAATGTTTTTTTTTAATGGATTTAAAAGTTTTACTTCCTCTCTAAATACAATTATATATATATATATAATATATATTCATACAAATTAAATATTACAGTTTTAAGTTCAAGATAATTATTCTTTGATTATAGTTGACATTAATGTATGGATTTTTATGAACAATAAAACTAATTTACTAAATACTTATTAAGATGTTAATGTATGTTAATTTATCTCATAATAAATAATTTACCTTTAAAATTAAATTATATAAATTTTAACTTTTTCTTATTATTAGTCTGAAAAAATTCACCATGGATAAAGTGGAAAAATGTCAAGGTGAATGATTTAAATCAAATTCTTTTGTTTTGTTTAAAGATAAATTATTATATTATAGGAATAATAAGTAATAGCAATTCATACAAACTTACTTATCAATAAACACTATAAACTTTAAATAAACAGAATAAATCAATGATTTTTAGATACATACTATTAATTGTATGCAATTTATTACTGAGTCTCCAGATCTTGTTTTGCATTTTTTAGATAATACATCTAATCGGTTTATTCGAGATCATCAATTGATTTTGTCGGTCGATATATTATTTTTTCGAGATTACCGTCTGTATAATAAAATATTATACGGTCATCATTAAATTACTATATTTTGTTGATATTTATCATTAATAATAATATTCTACACTAGGTCATTATGATTGCCAAGTATAATGATTACAATCATACTTAGCTTCAGCTGTTAGTGATAATGTTAAAAAATATATCGATTATTTCTTATTCTTATTCATCAAAAATTATTTGATATTCACTATATGTTTGAACTTGAATGGAAACTAATTAGTGGATTTAGTATTTACTATATTTCTGATTATGTGACGGTTTTATAAATGAAAACTTTTGAAAATCAAAAACATTATTAATTAAATATAAACTTAAATAAGAAGTTATATTAAATCGGATTAAATTCGTAGTTTAAAACAAAAAAAAATAAATAAATAGGATTTAACCCTTAACAAAGACCTGTATCGATTTTTTTTTTAAATGTGAGGTGAGTTGTTAGTTTTGGTAGAAACGTGATGAGAAATGTTTGAATATTTTGCGTGTACATATACTTTATTATGTACAGTATTATGATAATCGATATTATATTGTTCATTTATAGAGATATTTGCCACAGGCTTGGGAGTTTGGGATATTGGAGGAGTACTTTCATTGAAACGTAAACATAACATTGTTGCGTTTGCGTAATAATAATCCGCTGCATTCTGCAGAAATACCTTCAGCAGATACACTGCAAGCAATAAATCTCGGAATATATTATTAGAAAACAATAATACACACATGACGTGTATGATGTTTGTTGTGTAACACATTGATATGTTTTTTTTTTTTTTTTAATGGAAACACACATTCTCATCAGTTATTTAATAATTACATATGATCATTTTAAGTTTAAATGATTTGGAATTATAGGACTGTGCTGCATTATTGTCATCTACATATAATGTAGATTCATAATTAATAATTAATTAATATAATTCTTATTCTGCATGCTAATAATAATTATATCTAGGGTTTAAATGTCTAAATTAATAACTGATGGAGAGTTTATTTCTAATACAAAATAGAATAAATTGGAATTAAAATATGTATGTGCTGACTGCAGCTGGTTTTACTTATTTTGAATATCAAAAGCTATTATAATACTGCTTTGTATCATACGTTACTTTGATTATAATACACTAATACTGAGGTTTTAAAATAAAATCAAGTCTATATAACTAAGTTATAATATTACAATTTCAAACGCACATTTCAAATATATTTAAAAAGTCAAAAACATCGTTTGGTCCGAACAGATTAGTATAAATATAATGTTATATTTTATTTCTCTAACCGGCTTTGGCCAGTCCCGTTGTTTAATCCGGAAAAATTAGAGTTCGAGTCCGAATCGAATACACTGATCGCACCTTATGTCATGTTAGAATTTAATCGATCGTGTTATGACGTAATTGGTATAATAAACTACTGGATATCGTCGGATTACTTATATCACAGACTGCGTTGTTGTTACAGGAACGCTGGAACGAGATGGTGGTCAGGGTATCGATCACACCGTGGGAATTGTTTTCCGCCCTCAGATCGTTTCTGCTGCACACAGGATGGCATAAGTTTTACGTGTTGCACTCGATCACGATCGACGAGAGCGTCAAGACGATGTTGAGCATAGCTCCGTTGAGCTACACGTCGGTGCCCATATCTTCCGACTCGTCAGACATTATGCTGTTCAGGTATGCGAATCCATATTATCATAATAGTGGCGCATCTAGGATTTTTTGAAAGGAAGTGTCACCAAAATATGTATAAATATATATTATATAAATTAAAATACAGTTGAGGTTATATTTATGGTAAAAAAAATGAACTAATAAATACCATCGGGACATTTATATATTATACCTATATATGTATGGAAAAAAATAACATCAATGATATTTATATTTTTATATCTAGGTCTTAGTTACAAAATAATTTAAATATAACACGTGCTAAAAGGGAGTGCCATAGACTCTAAACACCCCCCCCCCTCCACGTATGTACCACTGTGTCATATAATATATTAACCTACCGATACTATGAGGTATGTATAATAATAATAATAATATTATGCTATGATTGCGACTGTCAATTCTGAGTTATTATTAAACGCAGTAGTTCTGGTTGACTTTACAGGTTAAAATATAGGTACTATTTAAACTTTGACGGTATAAAAATATACATCTACCACACATTATTTGAAAACATGTAAACAGTATAAAATGTCACACGCGTCCTAATTCGGTTCGTTTAACTGCTTTGCATTGTAGCAAACACTAAAACGTACAATATATTTAAAACTTTGTATTACGAACATATTTATTAATACAGACTTTTTTATCGTTCTAACTTTCTAACTAAGTTTGTAACGTTTGTATATTTTAATACCGTGATATACAAACATTGACCAAATTTCAACAGAGTTAATGAATACAAATTGTTGAAATAGCAAATTTCAAAATTATTTAGTGTTGGCTTAGATAGTTAGATATCTAATTATATTAAAATGTGAATAGTTATAAAGTAATTCACAATTATTGTTAATATTAATGATTCAATGAAACCTATTTTTATTTTTAAATTATTAATTAAACTTAATAGATTCAAAATGTTTTTTTAACATATACGTTATATTATAGGGTTTTTTTATTCCAACAATTATTATACTTAAATTATAGTTCTCTTCGTGAAATACAATTTTTGAACAGTATATTGTTGGCCTACAATAATTGAAACAATTTTTCAAAAATTGGAATTTTTTCACCGATTTAATTTTTGTACAATAGTAATAACTATTTTATAATTATTATTAGGTATATAATGTTATGTAATATTATTCATGTTTTTATTTTTTATTTTATGTGCACACATGTGAATATATTAAAAAAGCCATTTTCACAGTTCTATGGCATTATTAAAATTTCCGAGTCCTTATTATTTATTTTTTTTATAAGCTTGACACGATGCGACAATATGTCATCGATTTCTTATTAAAATTGACCATGTATGTAATATTATTATTATGGTAATATATTTATAATTCTCAGAAAATCGTTCGGTGGAATTACCTCATCGTTTTCCCGTTTTCCGTGACATTTTAGTTTTACTCGCACACGAACTAACACCCAATTACCATAAATCGTTCGATCAAAAAATAATTTCCCAATACCCCGTAGACTGTATATTATTATATAATATTATAGCGTACTACATGAGTACGGAAGGTATAACAATGAAAGAAGGTACTTACGCTTATATAATATAATATAATAATAGTAAACATTATAATAATTTATTATGTACGATAAACCGTTTGTTAAAATATTTGCGCCATGTTGTGGTATTTATTGTTCATACTTCATACTGCCACTTATACGCGACGTTTATCGCAAGCTTAGAACAAAATGATTCTAGGCTTATCCAATCATTTTAAAAACCATTTAGCATTAATGACGCAATTTATTTTCGGATAAAAACTAGTATTTATCTTAAAGAAAATACGAGAAATGAAAATACAAAGTATGTTTATTGTACACGCTTAACAATAATAATAGATATATAACTAGAGTTAAATAAAACCAATTCGTACTGTGAATAAACAATTTGTCATCGATATTTTGGCTTTGATATAAGTTTGTTATTTTACATTTAATATTATAATTCGTCCGAGATATTACTATTTATTTAGAATTGCACAAACAATATTTTACAATGAGATATTTTTATATTTGTAACAACTCCATAAAATTACCAAGATAGTTCGGTACCCGTTACGTGTTTGTTCTCGCTAAAAACTCTAAAATAATCATCGATATTCGTTGGGTATTCAAATAGTTAGAGTACAAAAAAAATTGCTCTTTGAGAAAATAATTACAAGTGGAACTTGGGAATCACTATATGCGGGAATGATGAAATACCACTATAGGTCATCATCGGTTTGACTTGTAACAATAATAATATACCAATGCAGATACCATAAAATATAATAATATTAAACGTAGGTACACATGTATATTGTATTTAGTACACATTATTTATGCATTTTTCAAGGAGCACATTGTTTGCATTTGATGAGAACGTATAAAATATTACTAAACATTCAAAACAATTTCACTTGAAAACAAAATATTCATATACAGGATAATTCACCAAGCATGCTGACACCTTTTTTTAAAATTTTTAAATATTTACATATTCAAGGCCATATTTTCAAGTTCTTAAGATATTTTGTACTTCTTAAGGAAATACAAACTTCCGTTTTTAAAATGACAGCTCCTCTTTCCTACAGTAAATTATTTAAAAATTCAAACGAGTAGTTGTTGAGTTATTTACCTTTGTGTAGGTACTATAAGGATTACAGGTCCATGGTAATGCATTTGAAAGGTATAGGAGGCTATGGTGATTTGAAAATGTTAATGATTAACATTAATCTATCATTTATAAAAACAGTTCAAATGTATTAAATACTTGATACAATATTGCAAATGATCTATATTTTTGTTAAACCATTTTTAAGGTTTATTTTAACAACTGAGTAATTACTCGAACAAAGTTTGAATAAGGTACATCAACATTTTCAAATACACTTATAATAATTTTATAATTAAAAATAATTAACAGTAAAAACGGGAGTTTGTATCTCCTGTCGTTTGTATTCTCCACTGGACGCTCCTTAATTAGTACCTAAAGAAATTCCAAATAATTTTATATTATGGTCTTTGAGTATATAATGTCTATATTTAAAATTTCATCAAATCAGAATTCGAACGAATTATTTATTAAATGAGGGCGAGCGGCGAGCATGGTTGGTGGGAATCTTCTCTGATTATTTGAGTAATATACTCAATGATATTACATAATATCCAAACACCTACAATTACCTAAACAACATATTGTGTATATTATAATGACATACTATTATATTTGTTTAGATCTATGGTGGAACTTTCGACTTCCGAGGCTTCTGTGGTGGTAGTGGTCGGGGACCGGGACTCGGCGCAAACGGTCTGGCGCCAGGCGGCCGCCCTCGGGCTGTTGCCTACCGGCAACGTGGCGTGGCTGTGGCTGGACATCGGCAACACCGGCGGCGGCGTCAACGCGACCGGAAAGAGGAAGGGCAACGTGCCGGTGGGAATACTGTCGCTGCGTCCCGTCGCACCACCGCAGGCGGACAAGCACATCGTTAGGGCGGCAGTGCGCGTGTTCGCCGAGTGCGTCAAGGACGTGATGGCGGCCAGGTGCGAGGGCTGGACGCCCAAGGTGTCCAGGGTCGGGGACGCGTGCGTGGACATTTTGCGGGGCTCTGAGTTCCCGGGCGATCTGTACAGGTGAGTCGATCGGATTGAGTATGTTATATTTTATCCCCTGAGCAGCACATTGCGATATATTATTATAATATTCTGTGATGCAGCTCCATGAAGTCGTTGACGAAAATTATAATAATAATAATATAACGCGACGCCCACAATCATCGATATTTGACAAGCCGCGCCGTTAGGTAAGGTTAGATTAGGCTTTAGTTTGGTTAGGCGTGTTTTCGCGGACGTAACAAAAGCGAACGGTTTGCTGACTGTTTACCGGTGTGACATAAGTATTATTGTTATGAAGTTTGTTCGTCACCAAAACGAAAATGTATTATCAAGGGTAACACTAAACCGTCGAACAAGTCGGTTAGCGATAGGAGCAAACGTTTTAGTAAACAGTTTTGACATAAAATTATCGCCAAAACGATTTATAGTAAACCATTTGCAAAAATGTGCTTATTATTGTTTCCCCTATACTATTATAATCGCATGACATTATACTTACGAAACCAGCTGTCAGACAATATTACGAACGTTTATGCCGTCGTTTCAGCGGTACACACCGAACTAAATTTCAATATGACATACGCGTTATGGACGTAGCGTTATGAATGATTTTTAAATATTATTTTTTGTGAGTATTTTAACACAGTATTAATTAGGCATATTAGAGCATATTCATTTCTATTTCATAGTAAAATAAAACATAATATAGATTTGAATTGTATGCGGTATTTATTTTATTTTCGTTCTATTGTGTTGTGTTGTATGCTACAGATATTAATTTAATATATTTAAATTAAACAAAGACTATTTTATATTTCATGCATTATGGAATTGTAGAATATTGTTTTGCACTATTCAGAATGTTCTGAGAATAATATCATCATAAAGTATTTAAATCCATATTCTGTTTACTATTTTTTAACCCTAGTATGTAGCTAAAGAGGGATTAGTTTAATATTCCCATTAGCCGTATCAGTGTTAGCGGTTTAGTACGGTCCGTACAGACTCAACTGCAAAAACATATCAAAACATACACTTTTTTTTATCGATTCACTAAGTGCGATAAACGGTTAGTGGTTTGCTTACTGCATATTTTCTTAATATCAAAATATACGTGTTTAATAAAACTGATTCGTTTTTGTAGATCAATGTTAATTATATTAATTTACAATCATAATAATATTTCTGATGTCAACATTTTTTCTCTAATACTATTGTTGATTAAATGATATTTAATTTTTCTGTTAGAGATCTATACCAATGTATTTAGTCGATAGATACATAGTTATGATATGATTTAATATTCTACAGTATGACTTTACCTGATTTTATCATAACTTAACGTTTTCTCTACTAACTTTTTTCGTGAGATACCGAAAAACAGATTTCGTGTCCTACATGTACCTATACTGCCTAACCAAAGCGCCGTGTTACCATCGTTTTTTTTTATTGAAATACATTTACCTTTTTTGATAAGAACGGTACATAATATTATATCAAAATATTATCCTAGTTAAAATATGACGAAAAAACGAATTAAGCAAGATGAGACAAAGATATGTTTCTGGACAGTCAGCGACGACTAGGAGGTACATTATAATGTACAACATACGTGTTTCATAGGATTAATTATATGTATAAACACACAATTCGTCAGTATTAGATTATATACGAGTTCCTTTATTATGCGTAGTTAACTTGTACATTCATATTAATAATTAGGTATATTTTTAAACAAAAATATTTTATTAGTTTTTGATTTGATATTTGAATGTGCAGAATATAATGATTGCTAAAGTTTTATTTAGTTTGGCCGTTATGGGTGAATAAAACTTCTTGTAACTATCATAACATAATCAAAAATATTTATTTTAACATAATATTATCAAACTTAATATAATTTAACCACAAAATGTCGACATATTTTACGATTATCTATAGTTTATTGTTCTGGTATTTTAGATATTCTTTGAAAATGCCTATAAATATTGAAATATGACTATATTATAAATAATATGCATATAAGTATACATTTATAATTTACTACTCACAAGTTTTAAAAAGGATAAAACTACAAGATTTAAAAGTGGTCTACAACTGACAGAGACTACTCATTCTTGCACGCACTTATGTGTGTATATCTATGATCATCTTTAATAATAATTTGTACGATGCATCAAAAACGCTGTGGGCGTTTGTTCTTGTTGTCGATCGTACAAAAGACAACAAAAATTACTTCTAATCCCGTCGTTATATTATTGACTTGACCCGGGTCGCCTCTGTAAGCTTGACGAATTGAACGAAATTTCCAGTATAGGTTCGTTGAAATATAATATTATTATATTGCGGCACAGGGATCAGGCGTATGTGATGTAGGTACCTTATATGTGCACTAGACCTATTTAACCAAATATGTTATATACTGTATAGGTATAGGTTGCGTCGTACATTAATTTTGGACGGGTATTGTTATTGTGTTGTTTGCGATATCGTGTTGTCTTACTGAAATGTGAGTAGAAACTAATTAAAAAAGGTAAACACGTCTTTAACCCAAAATTTAGTAATGTCTTGTCATCATTGGTATAGAGACGGAACCATTTAATAATTACCTACCTTTAAGTTGTACGAACATTAACTTTTAATTTATAAATAATTTTTTCATTTTTTTTTTTATTTTTATTGTATTAGGGCTTCGACGACTAAGGTAATTAGCCTGCAAGCTTGGTAGGGTTGATACAGTAAAGGTTGGAATGGTTGGTATAATTGAAAAAACGTGTATGTGTGGCAAGGTTTTTTCGCACTATGAACCGGACGGTTACTCATCCAGGAACTAGGATTAATTACGTGACTGATAATAGCAAATTTAAACAAATGTCTGTGCAGCCTTTTTTCCGCTATTAAATTAGACTGTAATTATAGCTCACAGATGTAAAATATTGTTTTAGAACATTTTTAAACTTTATGGCCTACAGAAGTGATCAAACATAATATTATAATATAATTAACTATAAATTATGATAAATCTTATATACTCATCATAAACGTACAAAATCATTTACGTTTTCTATACACTTTAGATTTAATGTGAGCCCGCTCAAAGCCCAAAACGAGTTGCGTCTATTATTTATCGTTTGTTTTTTATACAGGTAAAATAATATATATACGAGTACATTATAAACGATCCGCTATAATAACCTAATTTATAAGGAAACCAATTTTCCGTTTTTACCAAAGGTATTGAGAATTCAAAAAAAAAAATATCTGTGTAAAGGGCTTCCACCTGTGTCCACTTTTCGATCAATATAGAGGCTACTCGAATCTTTTAGAAACTTTTTACTGCATTAACAATCTGGGCCATTTATAAATATATAATGTATAAAATATCAAAGGAATTATTGATGCGCATAGGTATTAGACATTATTAATTATATTACTTGTGAAATAAATTTAGTTTGTTCTCTTACCGTTTCTTAATATTTTTAAGAGTGCATATTATTGTTCATAAACTATAGATATGATATTTTTGTACTTTAGCTTAACGCTCTTATTTCCATTAGAAACGTATGGAACTATACACATTTTTTCTTGTTGGTACGCACGCTTCATAAGTAAATGTTTGATTTCATTCAAATACACAACATGAATGGAAAAAAATCATTAAGCACATCTTCATGTAACATTTATATTATATTATATTACTTACGTCAGCGCAATAACATAATTCAATGTCTCAATGTCGTTATGGAGGATACCTTGGTATATTAAACATTATTTTTATCAAACACGTGCCGAACGACTTAATCATTTAAATTGACACTGGCAAACGTTCATTACCTCGGCGCAATTTCGTGTGCGAACGACCGTATACTATCTTCACAAGCTCGCGTTGACACAATCGTGTTTACCGATTGATTCGGACGTATGACAACGTTTTATAATCTAATTTAGTGTACCACTCTTCTCACAATGCGAAACGGTCCGGTCGTCTTTTAAAATAAACTTTTCTTTACGTTTTATTCGTTTATCCCCAAAATTTCGCACACCGTTATAATGTCCAATCGTGTTAATGTAACAAATAAAAACGTCCAGCCGGTCCTGTTTTCTATAACAGACAACGTTACAGTTACGTTTTAGAATACGATATCCGCGATATGACTGGTCCTGTGTTCTGTTCCATATAGGTACCAAAGCGATTCGCGGAAACCCAGTGTATCCTGGTTATCGCGCAGTGTATACCGATAAATCCCGTCTACGGCGATGTACCGAGTGGTGGAGTGCGTCCCGTTTTTAATTTTTTTCATTTTCATACCACTTATAAGTCCACGGTAGTCTTATTGACAAATTATATTGAAATTCCCGGGTACGTCCTTCGGTCCACAGCCAAAACTTCTAAGAGACAGAATCGACGATCGATTATATGGTAGAACAAAATAATAATTATGTACAATTTTATTATACACGTAATTTTTCAACGACAATTGTGGCAATATTATATTATATTATATTATGGTGGAGAAATAGTATTTTATTTTAACTTCGATTATAAAAAAGCACTACTACGACTCATTTAGGTCAATATGTGTGTGTATGTAGTGACCTGATGCAATACCATAATAGACAAGTGTTTACACTTGTTTTCTTCAAAGTTTTCAAAAAATGTTAAATTGAAAATCATAGATGATGAACGAAAATATATATATCTAAAAAAAATAGTACAAACTAGGTAAAATGTGTAAAAAAGGGTGTAAGCCAAAATAATAAAATTAAGAATAGTAACTACTTCGCGGTATACCACAGGTCACTCAAATGAACCGCATAATATCTTTTTTCTTAGAACTTAGGTATACTCATGTAATATCTTATTCTGGATGCATTCAGTACATTAAATAAGGGTCATTTCAGAATGCACTCTGAGAACTCCCGCGTCTTCGACGTATGGAAAATCTCCCGAGAATAAACACAATCGACGTTTGTAATTACAATTACTAGCGCAAGCACACGTACCTACATAAACTGCAAAGCTCGGAATACAATATTATCATCACGGTCCACCGATAATAGAGAGATAATCGGGTTATTTTGTTCACTGTGAACATTTTTTTACTGGCGTTGACGTGAATATTTATTGCATTGTTTCGTCACGGTAACAACACTAACAATTGTAAAAGGCTATTTAATAATACATAGACAAGACGTGCATTATTCGTGTACGGTGCACCAATTTTGTAGGCAATGTGCAGGTACATACTTGTTCAGTGTTTGGGTATTTTAATTTGTAACACGTGAAAAACCATACAAATTCGCGTATACTAAATTATAATAGTTAAGCTTTGGGTTTATATAGAGTCGTGAGTATAGGCCACTGTAATTAGTGTGTTTAATCTTTATATGGCTAGTATGGCATCATCTTCTTCTACTTCTAAAAATAACTCATATTAATAAACTATTACAATTAAGCATTTCCTTATTCGGTGGGTTGAACTAATTTTTGTCAAAAAAAAATACTATAATATGAGCTAGTAGGTACTGACGCATTGTAGGACGGTGTATCATATATATGATATAAATACAATACAAATACATATTATATTATCAGAAAATTTCGTTCAATTTTTAGTTTTTAGAGTTGAAAAACTAATGGTCAATTTAGTATATAAAAATAATGGTTTGTTGTCGTCCACTGATAAAATCCTTAAGTATGGCAGTTTATTTATTGATTTTTGAATTTATAATTTTTTTCACGCCCTATACCCGAACGTAAATTCTATTATTTTCATTATTTAAAATTATTAAACTAGACCATTAAATGTGTTCATAAACCAAAACAAATTTTTGTTGTTATTAATGTGCAATAATGTAATTATTTTTCAAAATATATTTTGGGTGGTATAAGCCATACTAACCCAATTATCCTCACTGTTGAGGATTTGAGCACATTTTCTGTTCCAATCCATATAAAACGTGATGGCAGACACATATAAAATAATTTACAAACATCATTGTAAAACCATTACACTCATTGCTCTGCTCAGAAATTAGAATTAGATTTTTATTTTATACTACCTATGACCTACGTCTTGTATCGCATTATGATATTATTTCTTTATATTTATTTCAATAATAATCCATTTTTTACCTACCTTTGTATGAAATATGTTCTAATCATATTATATAATATCTATCAATGATTAATGCATTCAAAAATAAAAATTATTAGATTTTATTATATGGCAACAATAATAAATATAAAACGTTCATAATTAAATTAATTGTTCACTTACAACTTTTATTTTTTTTTAATTTGAATGAAATAATATACCATAGTATAAAGCGGGTCTTGAAAACTACAAAACATTTTTAAACTTAACCCAGTTTTAAGTAAAATTTAGCGAATATAACTAGCATTTTTTTAATGTTCTAAACCCAACAAAAAATATGATATTATTAGTTAATACCAATAACTAATGTATTGTTTTTATTTTATTTATTTATTTATTTATTTTTTTTTATTAGGGTTAAGGCTTCAACTACTAGGTTATTAGCCTGTAGCACTGTAGGGGAGGGTAATGTAGATTTTTTGATTTGGGCACCCGTAAATATCTGTCATGCCCAGGTGTGGGATGGCGGCAATTGTTCTCCGGACGCCGTGACTTGCCCAAAGAAAAATGCCGCCTCGAACGACGCCTTAGTCCACTCGGCCATTTCGTCCCCCTGCTATTATTTTAATTTTTACTGTATACTGATTTGATTTTTCAAGAAAAATGTGTGTATGTAGCACAAAAAATTGTGGGTTTTATGGGGTATACACTATGATCTATTTTATTCACTCTGGATGTTTGTGATTTATTCAATATTTTATCGACAAATTTCTGAAATTTAATATACAATTTCCATTATAATTAATTTATAGTAATATATAACAAGTGTTTATAGCAATGTTCACATCACGTACACTACGTCGTTTATTTGGCTTCTGCGATTTCAACATCAAAAAAAGTCTCTATAACTATTGTAAATCACAAAGGTTTTGTCACGTTTCTGTAGTACTATTCTTGCCTTGAATATCCTTGGGAGAACTTAATAAGTAATTAATAATATAACTAATCGAAATTAGGATAGTTAATTTAAGATAGTGTTTACTATGTATTCTGAATACTGAGTATATATAGCGTATAAATACAAACGAGTAACGACTATAATAATATCTCCTATTTGTTCGTCTCTATTTGAAAATACATAATATTATAGGTAGGTACTACACGTAAATTTAGTTGTACAGTTAACGGGTTTTTTAAAATTTATTTATTAAAATCTCAAAACTAACTTTAAAAAGAAGTTTAAATAAAAGTATCTTTTTGGTTTTTAAGTTCAACGGTAACATGACCATTTAAAAGTATTAAGTTTCAGTTTATTCTTACCAAAATACATTTGTGAATAATTTTTTACATGATATTATTTATGTTTTTTCATTTTTCTACAGAAATTATATTTTCCGTGCAATATTATATAATAACATAAATAATAAATGCATAATGGTTGTTTTTCCATCATATATTACGCTTATTTATGAACAAAAACGAAATGTTATATAATTCAATACCAACGCTGTATCACTGCAATAGCATATAATATTATAATATTCTATAAAAGTACATTAATCCATACGAATGTGAGTGTTTTTTTTCGAGCAAAGTGTATTAGCAGTCAAATTAATTAAAATGTATACAAAAAAAAATGTCACACCACTGTCCTTTACCACGTATAGGTACTACAGTTTTTCGTGATTTTTTAACATTTTCATGACGAAACGTCGTGGCACAATGTAGGTATCTGTACAGAATGAGCGTTCTTTACCTTATAAATATTATATATTATCCATCTACAATTTTTTCAACCAATTATATTTTGAAATGTATCAATTAATATTGGTCGGCCACGTTTGCAAAATTCTTTCGTATATTTGGATAAATATGTTGCATAAACTCAAAAGTTTATTTATATTTTTAATATAATTTAATATTATACAATTTATTTGAAACGGTAAGTTTGTGAATTTGTTAAGTTTACATTTTATAAGTCGAATTATTGGTTTTCATACAATTATATTATATACCTATACCAAAGTACTTTATGGAGACGAACAGTTTATTTTTAAATGTCTGGGAAAAATCATATCCACACACAACTCGATGAATATCTGAGATTTATGAATTGCGTGGGTATTATAAAATAATTTACGAGTTTAAGAACACTGGATTCAAATAAAACGGCAGGGCGAGGTAGGTGTCACTATATACTACTCGGTAACTCACTCTGTACTCGTGCGTATAAAAGCATTCCGTTCGAGCTTGATTCCAAAGTTGTGGTTATACCGGCGTTAATGGTGTATATCACATATATGCATTTATATATATATATATAGATCAATGACGTCCCCATGATTAATGTTTGAAGTTGTCGCTATGCTTTCATAACTGGTCTTCGCCGTTAGTCCTTTCTCGGCCGGTTACGCGCGTATCACGTTGCGCGGTCTTTTATGATCGCTATCGTTATTATATTATTGTTCTTTAAGCCCCCGGCCATAACCACGTGTGTAACATCCGAATGATTAATCGGCGTGGTTTCCGCATAATGAATGGTTCCGGAAACGGGACGATTCGCCCGCGATAGAATCGACATTATCTGTTTTTCGGGAAAGGCGACGCGCCACCACCGCCGCCGCATTTGGGGTTGATATCGGGGGTGGTTGCGGTGGTGGTGTGTTCGTATAGGTATAGTAGGGTAGTCGTTGGTAGTGGTGGATGACAGTGGCGGTGTAGTAGTGGCATGACGAAACGATAAAAAAAAAAAGAGAAATCGAACTCGGACCAATAAATAATGACTGTTCCGAGAAAACTTCTGGGACAAAATTTCCGGTATGTCAAATTGAGAAGAGGGGATGTTTACTTTTCCTCGGTCTTTCTGTCGAAAAAAAATAAAGTTAATACCGTCCGGCTGAACGTCTAAATTGCTGTTATCCTAAATTTAACAAGATTGTTTTGACTATACGTTTATGTACTAAAATATAGTACTATATAGTTGGTAAATGGTTGGTAAGAGGAGTGGAAGACTGTTATTATAAGATCGACTTTTGAAATTTTTTAATACGGATATATTTCATTCACAAAATATAATAATATTTTCTGCTTTTAAGCAATATACCAATTTGTTTTTGAACTGTCAATGATATTATTACCGATTGTCTATTTAAGTTTTCTTCTCTCACCCATATCGGATATGCAGTACTTATGTTTTCACCGCTATGATATATTTATAGATAAATTATGAAAATCTAGTGGGGTTTGCCTGATTTTTTTTACATGATACATACATAATAATATAAATGCATAAATACTGTGTGCTTCGATATAAACATGACTAGAGTTAAGAAGTGAAAAAATGTAGCACAATGTTAAAAATTCCGTGTGGTCACGTATTTGGGATCTGGATTATTTAACCCAAACTAACTAGAAAGTTCGTTACAGCACCACGTCAGCCTTCTGAATTTGAATTTACTCCTTACGTGATCGATTTACGGGTTTTTTTTATGTTAAATACATATTATAAAAACACTATTAAACCTACCTTATTGCACAATGCACACATACATAAATGCAACAGCGCCATTTCTTATAGTTAAATTTATAAGTGAGTTTTAAAATATTTAAATAAGGTACCTATATAAAATTGGAAAACATATTTTACAAAAAACAATTCCAATTTTTTCATCTTTTAAATTTCAAACAGATTTTTCACATCAGTCAACATCTGAATTAATAAAAATCTAACTTTGTTAACCCATATTTTAATTTTACGATACATAACATTACTTTTTTATACGCTCCTATGGTACATAAATATTTCTTCATAATATTATACTTGTGTCAGTTTGTAAGCTAGGCAACTACTATAACTAAGTTAGTTGAAAAAAAAAATTTTGATACACTACCTATAACTTTTTATTTTTATATAAACGCATTTTGTCTTTAATTTTAACTCAAGACGGAATATAATCTAACAGTAAATTTCTTCATGTTTTGGAAGAAAAGTTTGTTTAAATTTTAAAGTTATGGTTGGATGTAGATGTTTAGGAACAGTTGACTAAAAGTTGGATTGACTGAAAATTATGCGGTAGTGAAATAATAATTTAATATTATTTTACCTTTAGAGTACATTTTTATATTCGTTAATAATTTAAAATATTAAATGTATTAAAAGTGCAGGAATTTAATATTAAATAAATGATTCGTAAAAGAATTTTCGATTTAATAGGTTTTATATTATGTCAATCATAGTGTAAAAAAAATGTAGGTGCACATATTTAACATTTAAAATAAAGATATTTTTTATGACATACACGTATATATATGAGTGTTACCTATATACATTTAAATATTAAATATATTATATATGTGTTTGTATAACATTTATGTATCAACAGAGATCGACCATGGTAGAGAAGAAATATGCCCATTAAATATCGGAATTGATATTATATGAACTTGACAAATTAACATTTGAATTACTGTGGCGCACGTATACAAGTTGATCTACTCGGTCTTAGATTTATTAGTTGATTAGAATATTGATGTAGTCCGACTGAGAGAGAACTAATGGCATGATTTTAATTACGATCTAAATCTTAAGTAATATTATCGATATTTTAGATACATATTAAATAAACTAGTAAATAATTTTGAACAATCATTAAAACTAATTAGTCAGTGTATACATGGGCAAACTACCACGCAAGATAATTTAAAATATGTAATACTAATAATAAATTTAATTTTAAAACAAAATAATAAATTCCATGAATTATAGCTAAGTACAACATACCACCAAGGTTCAATCATAGTATGGGAAATATATTAAATTGTAAAGCTTATATTGGTGCTATTATTTAAATTTATTTTTTATTCATTTTAGAATAGTGCACATTTATTTATTCAAGTGTTTCAAAACACATGATTTCATTCAGTATGCATGCACTCTATTGGAAAATGAATGCAATATTGTACTTTGAGTATTATAAATTGGAAAATGTATATTATTGATATTAAAACGCTTAATTCATTGATAAATATAGAGTTCAATATCGTCACTCATGTTTGTTATTTTCTATTATACTTTTTTTTAGTTTATAAAAAGTTATGATTCTTAAATATTTACTCAAAATTATATTATTAAATATTCTGTATGTTCTTTATAACGGTATACACATGGGTAGATGTTTACATTTTTGAAAATCATTTTTAAACATTTTAAACGGTACCAATGTAAAAAGGTGTTAAAAGTAATATCAAATTACTTTTTAAATAATAAACTAGTATTGTGGTTTTTATGAATAAAAATAAGTTGTCTACCTTTTTTATCATTTGTTTGATACATTGTAAATATAATATATACAACCTAACCTAACTCAAATACTTGAACATTTCGATAAATAATAACATTCAACCTTCCCCAAAAAATTTCCAAAAATTATTATTCATATTTTGTATTATTATAGTAGCATTCTGCATAATATTACAATGGATAATCCCTGTTTCCACCAAAATGAACAATTTATCTTTTTTGCTAAATTGGATAACGTTATATTCATTTTTCCACTAGAAAGATAATTTTTCCTTTTAACCAAAAATAAAAATAATAAAATATGTATAGAAAATTGAAAAAACAGAAATTAAATATAAAACTCGAGTGCGTGATGGAAACAGAAATGTAAAAATATAAAGTTGTCAAGAGTGTAAAAATTAACCATTAGTATATTTTAAGTATTGAAAATATAATGATGTGAATTCAATCCATTCACATCTTGATTGCAATTTGCAATTGCAATTTTACTTCCATATAGGTATGATATAAAATTATATATATATTTTTATACTATGTTGTGATTTAGATACTTTTTTGTATTCTGAATATCAATACATAATATACGATGAAAAATTTTTATTATTATCAACTTATCCATTGCTCGATGAAATATTTTAATCTCATCAAAATAAGTGGGTAGAGTTTCATTTATCAGTATCCATCTAGTAGTGCAGAAAAATTAAAATGGGCCACGTCCGTCCAACTATAATATTTTAAACATTAAGTGTGATTTATTCTTCGGTAAATGAGCTACGCTGAGAATCGTTTTTTAGAATTTTTCGATTAATCACTTTCAAACGTAAAATGGAAACACTTCTGTATGCCCTCCCCAATAGGTCGCACGAAAAACAATAGCTTATTTTTAAGTTAACATATACGGACTACCATCTATTTAAACGAAAAGGTGATAGGATAAAAAAACAACCCGATGTCAAAAAAATGCATGGATAAAAAATATATTATTATAGAATAATTGAAATACTCTCCGGAGGACACGTCGTCATTATTCGTGGTTATTATTTATATTATAAAAGTTGATATTGTAACGATGCGTATTTATGAATGATTTATCTATACTTTATTATGTCTGTTATAATAACACGATTGAGCAAACGTTGTGCATTTCATTCTAGATCTTTGTGTAATTTATCCAAATAAAAAAATAAAATATTTATTTCTCGGCTTACCCCGAGTATCGTCGCCGACGGTCTTGATATCGATTAGTTAAAATAATACTGCGGTACGCGTTATTATTACCGGGGGAGTGGTGATTTCGGGGATAACCTTTAAATTGCTTAGTAGCAACTTTACAGATGACATGGGCACTTAGCAACTCGACGCTGATCAAGTTCGTAAACTCAGATTGGCTTACAGTGTAACCCGTAAACGTTCTTCAGTGACAGTGAACAACAGGCACGCGTTATCTAACCGGATCGATTCACTTGAGTATATTTTAATAGTTTTGAATACTTTCATGGGCAAAAAAAATAAATTAACGTGGCGGCCACAAACATTGTTATTGTTATTGTATCAAATTAATCACCTTTATCAACAGTTGATATAGGTACCTATACAATATATTATTATACGTAAATCAATTGTGTAACTTACCTAAATACATTGTAATGTATTAATGTTATGTATAGTTTTCTATTTATTTTCGACGTTTTAAGAATTTAATAAAAATTAAGTCACATCTATTTTTGGAATTGTCTAAACTCACCATACGTTTCTAGAGACTTGGTCAGTCTACCTCTTAATTTAACAAACAAAAATAAGTGTGATATTTTTCTTTGATTCAATTATGTTAATGAATTTAAGTTTTTGCATACGAATAAACAGTTCAAAGTTTGTTATTATATTACTATAATTAAATAATATATATCTTATATATTATATTTTAATTAGTTACTTTATTTTTTCTTTTTATGATTTTAGAGTGAAATAAAAAAATAAGATTACGGATTTCATGGTGAGGGGAGGGGGAATTATTATGAGGCTCTGACCTAAATGTATTATTTGTTAATCTTAGAATAAAATAAAAAGTAGATATTTTGTAAAACGTTGAACAGTATTACAGGCTATATAGCATACATAATTGAATTTATCATTTACCATTTGACGCTTCAAAACGAACCAATTCTAAACTCTTGAGTATATTCTAACGACAGTATAGGACATGTAGGCACTACCTACAGAATAATGGATCATGCAGATAAAAAATTGACCATGGATTAAAATACCCTTGAATTATTGTTGTTTGACCCGAATGCGGTTCGGAAATTTATATAAATCATTTCAAGGACTCGGTGTGTATTTGAGTATAATAATTATTATATATACCGTTCGTACGTGATAATATAATATGCGTGATCAATGCGCATCAATAGTATAATATTATTATGTATATGATGTGTTACCGACGAATATTAAATCCAGCCATCCGTGATATCCTAGGGGAATTTTATAAAACGCAAAATTTGACTAGGAATGTATTTGACTTAGGCACTGCACATGGCGTTTGTAAAATGAGCAATGCTCAAAACAAATATTACGGTAAAATAAACGCTATATATCGTTGTAAGAAATTATATTTGGGTTGAATAGTGTGTATCTTATAAATTATAATCTGTTTATATATTATATAATATATCCACTAATAACACCGTGAAACATATAAACCGAAATACGTTCAGCAATAGATATTATATTGAATCGTTACATAAATAAGCAACATTTTATATTTTATAATAATTATTATACAGTAATAGATTAGTGTATTCTTTTTTTTCTGTGAAAGCAGTTTTGGTTAGAAAGAGTGCTCGAAAAGTGACCACCAGTGATTTTTTTGATTACACAATGTATCAATATAATTTCACTGGGTGCTAGGAAATCCACTGACAACCCTTGAAAATGTTTGAAGTATGCCAGCTGACCTAATTTTTGCTAAGTTCCGTCCAGGATATATATTTTTGAATGCCGTGTTATTATTATAGTATGATTTTCGATTTCAATACGACTACGGACCGCATTTCTATTTTAATTTAATTTTTTCATCATTGTTTTTATCGTTTTATATTAACACCGATGATATAAATATAGGTTCTCGTATAATTTCTAAATTTCAATACTTTTCAATTATTATCAACAGATCAATCACGTGCAATGGAACCAATTTTAGAAACACTACAAAATAAAAACAATTATGGACGATTATGGACGGGGAAAACAATTTTATTTTATTATACGCATTATTTTTAATAGTACTGCAAGAATTTATTGAGGTTTCAGATACTAAAATTAAAAATATAAATATAGCGCTCCGCAGCCGTTTCATTATTAATTATAATTTAAAACAAGTACATCGATACTAATTTTGATTAGATTGTCGGAACTCTGTTATTATAACGTATATATAATATACTTCAGTGTTTTTTTTTTCAATTTTTTATTTGAAATCTAAATTAATTTGAATGGATTTAATTAAACTCGTACAAATGTTTTTCTAGCAATATGTAACGGTATGGTTACTGTATGTATGGTAAACTATGTTCTATCAACGTATTATCGTGTTCGCGTACCAATTTTGATTCTAAATTATGGAAATTTCTATATCCGGGAGGTTGCCTCTGGGAGTGATAATATGTTAAAATATTTCTAATGGGATTTGAGGATTACAATCGTTTGAGTATCGTATTCGTATAGTATAACGTACAAGTACTATTATAGAAAAAGTTATCTCGATGTATCAACATGAAATGTATGTTTACTTTTCAGAAGTTGATCTGAGTATTCAGAATTCTTGAATTAATATTATTGGATTAGTTGATTATTATTATTCGGCAGTTGATTGGTATAGTACTTATTTTATTTTAGTCAAATAAGAAATGCAAATACAAATAGCAATTAATGCAGATACAAAACGTAATAAATATTAAATTATAATATTTTAACGGTATTCGTATTTATTATTATACAGATTGTATTTTATATTTTAAGAATCCAACTTAAGCGTTTAAAGTGTTAAAATGTTTTAACTTCTTTATGCGGGTTTTTTAATGATCTAAAAACATTATCAATGCAAAAATTAATACAAAGATTTTAATAAAACACCATTACAGTATATACATAATATTATAATTATACATAGTTGTATATACTTAAGCATAATATTATATACTATATAGTTATATAATATATTGTCGGTGGCCTTTGTTAATTGTTTCTGTTTATAAATTTTAAATACAGGACGGAATTTCAGAACTTCACATAAAGTATAAACATTCTTATGTTTTTTCATTCCATCATTAACATAGAACGGTAGTATCTTTTAACTTTGAATAATACATTTAAACATTAAACAAAATCATCGTGGTAAACATGGTGTGGTTGTACTGATTTAACTTTAAAACGATGAATAAAAATGAGGTCTACGAACGGATAATTGGATAACAGGAAATACAAATTTCCATTTTAACTCAATAATTTGTTGTTTGGTCTTTTTAACAACTACCATGCGCATAAAATGTTAGGAACCTTATTTACATGTGAGTAAATATTTATGTTAAATTTATGCTTAAAATACGACGAAAAGAGGAAATATAAATAAGACACAGTTGATATGCAGCAGCGGTTCGATGATAAATAGGTATTTTATCGAGTTTCCAATACGATAGAACCTCAAAACTATACCAAGTCGATAGTTTAACGGAAGGTACCTATCTATTTATTATTATTAATTTTTTTTTATTATTCTTTATTCCAACTTAGATCATAAAAAATGTATATTTCTTTATAAATATTAACTGATCATGAACGAAAATGCTTGGTTGGTGATACGAAATCCACTTACAGGTCGTTTGATTTAATACTATTAAATAGGTATATCTCAATGAGAACTACGTAAAAGAATTACCATAATATCTTTACAAAATCAAACCAGATGCAATAATAATTTCCTATTGAAATGAAATGGTTATACACGTATACATTATATATAAATAATATAATTATTATGCTTTAAAATTACATTAATTTACTGTTTTTGTTATTATTGTGTATACAATGTAGTAGGTACGGTATATTCTGGCAACTTGTATAACTACGGTAATAATTACAATAAACGTGTATATACATGAGAACTTCTAGAAAGTTTTGTAAAAACATTTATAAACTCAGTTTTCATATTGTTTATAATAGGTACGTTGGTAGTCAAATACCTATACCTACATTGGATTTCAAAGAGCAAACTTAGTGTTTTGCAATTTATCTCTTCGTCGTTACGAACATACGTTATTATTTTTTTTACATATTCAATGGTGTGCCTTTTCACTATATTAAAGTAGAAAACCATCCTTTGATAAACAATGGAAATATATAATTCATTTGATATTTTTGGTGAAGTTAGGTAAGCACACGAAATAATATTTGAAATTTGTTACGACGCCGTGTTCCAAAATATTATAATAAATTAAACTGGTTAATATAATATTCTAAATCATAATTTTAGATTCAAAGAATGATAGATTTTTGTTTTAGTAAATAATTTTAATGTCGAAAATTGTTATATATTATTCTTCAATTGGTACCTATCTTTCATTGATATACAGTGTACACTAATAATAACAATAATAGGGGGGACGAGGTGGCCAAGTGGTCAACGCGTCGACTTCGGCACAGCCGGTCCTGGTTCGATTCCCGGCCATCGGGCGGCATTTTTCTCCGGGCAGTCACGGTGTCCGGAGAACAAGTGCCACCATCCCCCCACCCGGGGCATGGCAGAAACCTACGGGTGCCCCACTAGAAATTCTGCCAAACACAACACACACGTGTACAATCCCTACCGTTACAAACCCCACTACCAACAATCGTAAAAACTCCACAAACAGCTAATGGCCATAGTCGCCGGGCTTAAGATCAATAAAAAAAAAAAAAAAAAAAAATAATAATAATAATAATAATAATAATCATGAAATATAATATACACAAAGAGGCTATACAGGATACAAAGAAGGGGTTTTAGGGATTTATCTTGATTTGATAGCACCTCATCACAACATAACGATATGTTATTATTATACACGTATGAAAGTAATGATAAATCATCTCATTCGAAAAACCATCTTGATCGTAGCTCAGGTAAAATTACATTTAGGTACTTATAAGATTTCTTCGACGTTACATTTTTCATAGCTGCAATATTCTCTTGCGACGTCATTGAAAAGCATATTTATAGTTTTTCAATAAATGCTTAAGTTTATTTTTTAATTTTTAATTGTCCTCCTTTTGTACATTTTTACATGGCTAGTTGTTTTTTTTTTAGTTATTTTAGTTCTATAAATTACTTACATAGATATTAGGTACCTATCTAATGTGTTTTTGAGAAAAATAATAGGTAATATTGGATACATCGAAATCGTTACGATATTGGATAGAGATAAAAATAATATTTGTTCGTTTTTTTTTCCAAAACGAATCTCCCATAAGTTTATTTACTTTTAGTAGTACGGATTTTCGTTATTTTCTAAATACTGGAAATTTATAATTGTGACTATAATATATATCGCTACGCTTAACTCAAAAGTGCCACCATGGCACCATCTGTATGAAATTTATAATCGATAAGAGAAACCATTAGAAATAAGTTGGGCACCACTAGCCAAAATAATGTTCATCGACTCGATAGATAAATAAAAAATGAACTCTAAACGTAATGGGTAGGTACTATATTCGCCCTCGCTTCAAAAATCATAAATCCTTCGTTTCGAATTTTCTTTTATTGTGGAAATAGGAAAAATTTAAGATTTCGTACACCACAGCAGATAAAGTATTTCGTTATTTGATTTTTCAGCATTTCCATACAATAAAATATATAACAAGAAACTATATTCTGAACTACGAAACACATTATACAGCGAGTAAACTAAATACAATATATCAAGAAACTAATGTACCGCATATGTATTGGTGGGATGGCTTAGAAATTGTATTTTTTTCGACTCTTACGATTTGGTCGTTCGCCGTGTCGAATAAAAGTCTAATGATCAATCGGAGTTAATATAATATTATATTCATAATATGATACACGGCATACATCAATAATGTAATCAAATCTGTCTACGATGAATTAACATCGTTCCACCGGAGTCCGGACCAAACAAAAATATTTATTGTTTACGATCGTAATAATAAATTTGTTTCCATATATAATATGTATACCCTACCTGTTTGTATACCGTGAAACATTTATTATTATTATTCATGTTATGCATATATGAGCTGGAGCGACAATCAGGATGACGCGGTTGTCGGGGGTGTCAACGAGACGACATATACAACGCGCTCAAGTTTGATACACATATTATATAGGTGCATATATGCGTACATGATTGAGGTTTAACAACAACATTATTTTGCATATTTCGATTACATCGCGTGAAACGCACTAATGCGCTTAACAATAAATTTATGAGTTTTTTTCCTCCCGCCACCTATTAAATCCAATTTATTTTGATCATAATTATTTAGCTGTTGAATAATAATTATTCGTTCCTTGCTAGGTATATAGTGGCAAAAAATATAAATGTCAAAAATATTATACCCATTATATACCACGATACACGCGGCGGGCGTGTATATAATATATAGCAATAGCCAATAGGTGTATATACCAATCATAAATTATTATGTTCGATATTCGAGAGACGATTATTTCAAACTTAATACGTCACATCATACGCGGTCGTTGCCGCAGTGCGGATTATTTTTAAAGATAAACTTATATGAATATTCCATATTATATTTTGTAGTACTGGGTCAACAGTGATATTTTATTTATTATTCTATCACGTTAAATCTGCAGTACCTACCTACACACAATATAATATTTTTGGGTTAGAATTCCTTCAGTATAAAAACACTGAAGATGATTTTCCGGTAACCCTTTTCACGCGTATATATAGTACCTATAAATATATACTGGTGGTATTTAATTTTAATGTGCATTCTACAATGAAATATTTTCGAAACGTATTTTCCACGTACGTTGGATAAAAATAAATTTTAGTAAGAGGTACCTACCTTTCATTACATAGTTAAATTGTATAGGTACCCAAATCGCATAGCACTCTGAACAATAGGGTTAGGACTTCGATGCACTTTGTATTGTATTCCAAAGTTAGACGATGCTCATTTTACATCATAATATACAGTAGAAGTTGTTTATTTGGAACACCGTTAGGTAATTGATACAATCGCTTTATTGAAACAATAATATGTCCAGGGACGAACTGCAGGTCCTAGAAGCATAGTAACCAATCGCCTATTAGAAACAATCGTTAATTGACATACATTTCGCCTTGGTCCATAAGCTTTCCTAATAAGTGACTTCTACTGTATGTCTACGTTTCATGTATTTTTAAATCGGAATAGGAAGTTTTGATTTTTGCAACATTTAGCATTGTTTGAAAATTTCAATTTTTAAGGTGATTTTTAAAAAAAATAATATTTTAAGGTTTTTATTTAAATAATTAACAATTTCTAGATGTCTAACAAGGGTTTTACCTAAGTAATCGAATTTTATTATTTTATTAGCTGACCCCGTGCACTTCATTACCCTTAAAAAATGACAACCCTTTAAAAAATTGTGATTGTTCAAATCCTTTTGAATGTAACTCGCAGCAGTAAGTGCAATTCAGCCACCCTGGTGGGCAATCCGACTATGTCGGATCGAGGACAATGTACGACAGCATATCAAATAGATATGTATATCTAATATATAAAAATGTCGTGTCATAGTGTTTGTTATTGACCAAAACTAAATAATGTTCCAATTATTATTTATGTTTATTATAAATTACAATAACATAGGTATAAATATAAAAATAATAATTAAATTATTATTATTATAAACATTTGTATATTAAATGTCTAATGTATAAATATATATATTTTGTTATATAATAATAATATACATATTACAAATCTTTTTTATTTATTATTATACAATTATTATCAAGTATGATAGAGAAAATCGTAATAAACATTTACCAGACTTAATGGAATATGTCACACAAGTAGATGTACTCGTCTACATTATTTGTTCTACGACAAAAATTGGCACTGTGGCATCTTGCTGGCATTTTTAAAGACACAAACAAATAGAAAATATTCGAATTAAAAAAATAATAATATGGGTTGTTATGGGTTATAGGATTTGAGAATAATATTTATTTGTTATTATTTTTTTTTTAATTTGAATATTTTCGATTTGTTTGTGTTCATAGCAACTATTATTAAACAAAAATTTCTATCGTAAATCTCAAAATTCTCGTTCGAGCACCTCCCAGGGGTGATCAATTCCCTTTTTAAATTCGCCTAAAACGTATTCTCAGACCTACCAAATATGCACAGAAAATTTGATCAAAATCGGTCGAGCCGTTTTGGAGGAGTTCAATCACTATAACACCAACAGGACAATTTTATATATTAGATAATCGTAATTTTTTGAACGGATCCGTACGACGTAAAAATCGAGATTAGGAGCGGCGACGGCATATTAAATGAGAATAATTTTTTTACGGGTTAAAAGTTAAGTGCTACTGATGGGTGGCTTCTTATTCACGTAACACCATAATGTTTGTTACCCTAATCTCACATATTCTTATTGTGCTTAATTGTATAGATTGTATATTTCTTGTAAAAATAAAAAAAAAAAAACTGGTTAAAGGTCTACGTAGAACACTTTAAACTGTGCAGTCCCGCAACACTTTATTTTTAATTTTATTGGAAAATTAATGATATTTAAAATAAAATAAGTGGATTTTAAATAAGGTAGATATAGCGCATTATTTTAGTGCATAAAAGTATTTTTTTTGAGGTATTTATTGTATTTTTTTTTTTTAAATTCATCCCAATGTCTATGTATATAATGTTAATGTATAATATATAATATTTCTGTCTTAATTTACATGCCGGAAGAACAACAGACTAATAGTCGTCATTCTTGATAATAAGATTGAGCTGTGAAATGTCTGTTGAGTCGTAATACAATAACTCTTATTAATAATCTTCAGTATACCGTATACGATAATAGAAAAAAAGCTAAAATATTATAAAAAGATTGGTTTTTCGTAGAAATTCACCGCATTTCACCAAACCGCTTCGCAGAAAGAGAAAACTTTGTTCCCAAACGTCTGAATCAAAGAACGGAAGTTTCTCGTGAAAATAAAAAAATAACTTAAATACACAACTATGTATTATACAATTTACATCATTTAATGAAACGGCGCGGTACTTAAATTTAAATAGTTTACCGCTTATGGTTTACTCTATATAATACCGTATTGTATTAAATTTAATTTTAACGAAACCAATATTCGATTTCCCGCGGGCTTGGCGTTTCTGGAAAGTTCTAATTACTGGCTAAAAACCGTCGTATTGTATTTATACAACTACTTATACATATAATAAGTACATAATTGTTCGGCACGTCATTCCATTATATTGTTCGATCTCAATACAAATAAAACAATAACATAACAATATTACAGAGTATAGACGGTCCGCAAATATATTACCTGCTGTATTAATACACCTTCATCGCGTCATATTCACCAGAATTTTCTTTTTATTACAAGCTCTCGCGCAACTTTCCGCGTTGTCGGTCATAACCGTAACACCCGTTGTAATCAGTAAACTTTTCGACGTTTCCTAACCTTTTTTTTTTCTTTTCCGCTTCGCGCTGATATTTTGGGTATATGTCAATTGCGCCAGAAATCACAGGTAAGGAAAAAAAAATTATGGGATTCAAAAAGGTTATACATCAACTGCGCCGGACGATATTTAGGTCCAAAAAAGATTATACATTAATTGCGCCGGCAATACTGAAGTTGAAAAATAAGCTGATTACACACTAGGCTATAGTATTCAAAAAGAAAATAAAATACAAAATAGTAAGTATAAAAAACAAAAAACAAACATTGATGATCATATTTCAAGATATAAAAACGGTACTATCAATATGTTTCAATTTGTGAAGTCGGTAAGTCACCATTACAAGAAATGAAATTTTAATACTTTTTGACAATTTATTCATATGTAATTTATCATCGTTTATTTATATGTATTTTAATTTTTATGATTTAATTTTATGAAATTTTTATATTTTTTAAATTACACTTTAGTTTATATGTTTGATAGTTATATTATAATCTAATTATAGTATAATAATATAATATTTTATAATATCTTCCTGGCACAATAGATATATATTATGTATACCAAATTAATTGGTGATAAATTTACTGGCGCAAAAGACGTATACCTTTTTCGTTTGGGATAAATCCACCGGCGCAAAAGATGTATAAATTTCAGGTAGTCTAGAAAAATCGGCGCAATTGACAAACACCGGATATTTTTACAATTACAAGCGCGTCGGAGTCGTTAGCCACCGTTAACGCAAAACAACACCCTCGGGCGACAGCGCCGTAGCAATACAATATATAATATAATCGCGTAATCATGTGTGTTAGTGTGTGTGTGTGTGTGTAAAGGATCGAGAGAGAATTCATATTATAATATGTGTACCTTTATTATATATATATACTGCACGGCGCGAACATTAACTTACATGTTTTTGTTGTCATATTAATAATAATAATTATTATTATTATTTTAACAGCCCCTCGGCGACGTTGCTAGATTTTCTTGTATACGTCAGCAGTGGCATGTTTACGCGAGGATATAAGTGAGAAACTCACCCTCTTGCCCTTTTTTCTGCTTTCTGAGTTTCTGCTCTACTTGCTAAATAATTTTCGAAATTCTTATTTGGTTAGGAGATAAAAACTATGTGAGAATCTCCTTAAAAGTGCTGTTTACACTTATTTGCTGCCGATACGTATTTAAATATTTATGGAAATAAGAAATTTATCTATGTGAAATGCATCAAATTATTATAATTTATAATATTGTAATAAATAAGCACATGAATTTGTAGTAGTAACTGATAACTGATGTTCATACAAATAATTGAAATACAGAACGAAGATTTTAAATAAATGTTTATTATATTCGTTTGAAACAATTTAAAATGAGTACCAATTACGCAGTGCATATACACTGTATAATGTATAATAATATATACTCTCTCATTCCCCTCTCGCTTTATTGACGCTCGGAGATGGATAAAATAAAAAAAACCGTTTTTACCGTATAGGTTTATATTATTGTGATATTTGCGTCTTGCTATGTATATTTTTATTTCGCTCCCTCTCTTAGGTATTGCGTATTATTATCATTATTATTAGTATGCGCGAACAATAAAACAGTACATTGACTATATTGTATTTTGTTCTTTCATGTGTATTTTTCTGGCGCAGGCAACTCAGGAGTGCGGTGCACGACGTACTGTCAGGCCGGTCGATTGGCCGCCGGGCCAAAGCCAATGCTGAAAAACCGGACCTCAGCCTCGCCGTCCGATTCGACATCATGAATTCGATCGCCAGCAACCGACACGCACCAAGTAAGTTGGACACGTTTTCGCCCAGGTAATCCGTCGCCGGACGTTTGCCGATAATAATAATATTATGATAATATATGCCTACCGATATAGCGTCTCCTTGGTCGGTTATCGTGATACGACGCATATACACACGATATATAACTACACAATTTTATTTCACATTGTTGGTGTATTGTTTGGTAGGTAAGTAGTGTATATAGTGTTAAAAACGCATTTGACGTAATAGCATTTTATTATTATTGTACAATATATTATATACGTTTATGTCTGGATGGACAAGACTGACGAAATCCGACTGAAAAATCAATAACTCCACTCCATCATTACTCCTCTGCACCCGTTCGCACTGCACGTCGAATCGCGCTGGTTTCTGCCCCTGTAAACCTACTTTGAGAAATCCATAACGTCTGACGTGGCTGCGTTGGTTTTACTCATAATACACGTCCACCGACTCGGTGAAGACCTTACCTATATGTACCCAACAATGTGCAGTGCACTGCCTAAAATTACAATGACACTCAGACAGTTTGACAGATTTTCATCATAGTCCGCACTGCAGATAATTGGCTACACATTATTAGGTATACAGACATAAGTGGATGACAATTTATTTCCAACATAACTGCGTACGTTTCCACATCAAGCGTTTCCCTACAATTATATATGTCGCAGTTTTAAACTGTACTCGATTCAATTAGTATATAGTGTAATTAGGTCTTGTATTCTTAGTATCTATTTGACTATACAGTTTTTTCTCATGACATGTCCTTTAAAATCATAATATAATATAGAATTCACTGTGTGTGAAGAAGCTTTTGGTTACATAAAATTAACTGCGCTGATATGAGCTAATATGCGTAGTCTTAGGGTTCTTTATTTTTTCTTTAGTACTTTCTAAATTAAAATTTGGTTCTTCGGATTTGGTATTTTGGTGCCACCAAAAATCAGCTAGGTTGACAGAATTGATAAATTTCAAAGGAGGTTGAGACTCAGTGGCGTATATAGTTGGTATTTTTTTGTTGGTACGGCACTCATACAAATTTATTTAATCAATGTATTAACTAAAACCCAACAGTGCAACACGGGCTAAAACAAAAATGAAAATTGTTTGCTTTGATTTAATTTATATAATATTCTAGTTTTATAATTTATTATTAATAAAATTAATTTATAATAATAATAAAATAAATTTTTTTATAAACCCCCCCCCTCCAAATTAATTCCTATATACGCCACTGGCGTTAGGTACATATATATTATTAGAATTTAGAACTATAGCTTGTAAATTAAACATGTGCGGACTATACCCGTTGGCCGTTGTTGATATCGATTTAATGTGTAAAAATCTCCTTTGAGCAAAAGGAGAGATTACATTGATACTTATTTTTTTTACTTAAACCATTAAAAGAATCTGTATGAAGGCCTTGCATTTCTTTAGTGATAAAAGCTTTAGGTCAATCCTAAGCGTAATAATTTAGGTATTTCATATCGCACCCAGCAAACTTAATTTTGTTCTTCATAGCTATGTTAATAGAATTGTACATTTAGGTAATGAATCTTTAACTCGGGATAGTGTCTGGAATAATTAATAATTATATTATAATTGTTCGCATACGCGTAATACGTGTAGACAAGTACATAATATTTACCTGAATGAACTATACTCAACTACTGCATATAATTATTATTGATCGCGTCAACGATGACGACGGCGTTGGCGACGGCGGTGGTGGAGGCTGTTTGATGAGAACGTTTCGATTGTACCTAACACTCATCTAAGCATATGACAATTATTAATGTCACGATTGAAGTATAGTAATATACGTATACACAAGTGAACGGGCCACAGGAACAGAATTTTATAAACGGTTGCCCCGTGACTATTCGTTAACGCGATTTTTATTCGTAAAGTGTTGATGACAAATGCGTTTTATGTACAGTCTATATCATAATAGTATAATAATAGTTGTTTTTAGTTTATATTATAGATATGTACATAGGTACTCTGTTGAAACAACAATTATTGCGTTCTCTAAATTTTAATAATAATTGTACCTACGCGAAGCTTTTCAAAAACGAAACCATCGGAATGGAGCGTAGGTACTCTCTTGACACCGCTTCAAACGATCCATAGACATTTAAATTATTATTATGTTTGTTAGTGCCCGCGCCGGTATATTATAATTACATACTTTGTACTGGAGTTATGTTATATTCACTAGACTTGATTATGATCCACGTTGTTATAATATCATCTTAGATTGTAGGTACATATATTAAACCCTAATGAATACGTATTCACTTTCCTGCACGATTTAGTGTTTACATGGTGCAGCGTACCTGTAGTAAAACGTGACTAATGTTTTTCGGGTTAGGTACTTAAAATCAAAAATGTTATGATATTATTAGGGTGGACACGTCTATTTAGATATAATATATTACACGGGATATAATTTTGTTGAGTCCGAAATGGCTTTTATGAAAAATAATGAATAGGTGCGTAAAGTCATGATAAAATATTAGGGTTTTTTTTAGTGTCAAAATTAACACCATAAAGATTAATACGGTATGAAAATATTACAGTATAAATGATAATTTATAATATAACAATGTTGTAAATTGTGTAATTAAAACAGCATGTTCAACACCGAGTTGCGATACGTATATATTTAATAATTATTATGCATGTAAAATGAATACCAAAACATTAAGTCCGCGGTGGAAGAATTATAATAATAATAATAATAGTATTTCGTATCTTTTATTAAAAATTAAAACTAATTGACGAACGTGAAATTCCGGTATCCATTTAAATTACAACATTACCACGCGATGAGCATATTACAATAGTATAATGTACAATATAATGTATTACACGTATATTATGATGAATTACATTTAAGGCTGGATATTTGTAAAAACGGCCAGTCGCATATTATATTAACAACCTCCAACCTATCGTTACATTTATAAAGTTTGAAAATATATTAATCATATGCTGTCATCGTGATGAGTTGCAGTGTCGTTTATAATTCATAATATCTATGGTTATAATGTTATATGGCAAATGTTATTCATAGAGGCGATTTATATTACGGGAGATCGCAATCAATCAGACACAACATTTTTAAATCTAAAAATTTGATCTGTCAAATAATACTAAAACAAATCTTTTTCGTTTCCTTACTCCGCGGGGCTTGAACATTTCAATTTTGGTTGTTGTTTAATCAATTTGTAGGTACGATAAAAATACAATTTGGGATTCTACATACATAATAGGTACCTACAGTTACTTTTTATGATTGTTAAAATAAATATTGTGCATGCCAAGAGTAGGTCAGGTATAGAGGTACGTACAAATACTGCAGGGCGATTCAACAAGCATGCTCACCCTATTTTTCTTCTTCAATAATGCAGTTATATAAAATCTGATTTTGGTATTTTAAATATGCCTTCACATTCTTAACATCTCTTGTACATATGCTACTGAATGAGTGTCCTATGGAGATACATACTTCTGTTTTTCCTTTTATACAATAAATTATTTAGTGGATAATTTTTCTCAAAATGTTGACGTTTCAAAGACGTTTTATAATTTCAAGGAGTAGTTTTCGTGTTATTATAAATTGTATGTACTAATAACAATAGATCCATAATAACTGATTTAGAAGATTCGTGAGCTATGACGATTTGATAACTGTTGCAACTAATCTATCAACATTTGTAATTTGTAAAAATGGTCCAAGAATAATAAATACTAGATCCGACATTACTTATATTTTATATTTTTGTATAACTATTTGTTAAGACTATTATCTTTAATATAAATGAATAATTACTCTTTTGAATTTTTAATTCAATTAATCAAAATATTCAGAAAAATTATCCATCAGATATATTACCTTAAAAAAGCGGGGTTTTGTTTGAAACCTCATATGAAAAACTAAAATTTGTATTGCCACAGCCCACAGAACATTCCTTAAGAAGTACAAAAAGTCTCAAGAATTTGAAAACCTGGGATCAATTGTGTTTAATAATTCCAATAAAATCATTAATGAAGGAAAAATGAGGGAGCGTTATCACCCTTGGTAAATCACCGTGTGTACCAATATATATATATATATTATATACCTACTTAAAATACGTGCGTTTTTTAAATGCACATGCATTAGAAATCATCATTACACAATTAAAGTTGATGTCATTCATTATCTCAATTAATTCCATTCGATTTAATAAGGTGTTTTAGAGATGTTATCCAATAAATCCTATAAAAATATTCCATTTTTTGTAGTATAAATCACGTGGTTATAAAAGTTTGCTCTAGTAAAAATAACTAAGTATTGTAATTTTATCATTCACATTTCGTCTTTCTAATAATGTGGTCTCTGGCTCTGTATATTAGCACACGCAAAACCGTGTGATCTGGAAAGCGAGCATGGTACTTCAATATTCCATTGTCTTTGTTTCATGAAATATCTAACTGTCTGCTCAAGCGCATAGTATTATATATCATATATTTTTGGTACGTAATTAAATATTCTAATTTATTCATACGGCTTGTGTATTATATTAAATACATTCAAAAAATATAATTGTTATTTGTGGTTATGAGAATAATAATTAAAACATTTTTAAAGGGAAACGATCTTTATCCACCTAAAATATAATTTAACATATTTAAGGAACACGCATTCAGATAAAATCTATACACTGTTTATAAATAAATATATTATATAAAAATGCAAACGATTGCATTAAAAAAAAAAAATACACTCATATTAAATTTAAATATTATATTATATTATATTACTGAAATACCGCAAGACGTTATTCTATAAACTTATAAATTATAATATGATATGTGCAATGAAAAGTTTAACTTAATAATATTATTTACTTTAAAAATAATGTCTGCCCTTGCTGAAAATTAAATTAAAAACAGTAACAGTGCGGTACCTACCCACTGCTTTCTTTGTTGATTTTAACTTCTAAAACACTATTGATCGCACAAATATCCTGTCATTCTATAAAACGTGTAAATAATTGAATTCAAGACTCAATCGTACACTGATAAAAAAAAACCCCAACTTAAAATTGTGAAAAAAAGTTTTTCTCGCACGATTAAGTCCGAAAAATGATTAATCGTTTTTATTTTTTTCCCTTTCAAATCGGCGGTTGCCATCGATGTGTGAAAACAAATGATTAGGTTATACACATCAATTTGCTATGACCTGACGAGCGTCACAGTTAGTTTTTATAACCGAAAGTATAAAATCTGATATTGACACATAACAATGATGATACTGACACGTTCGTTAGGTTACGTTTGCGTTATTATTTGATAAAAATATTCCCAATGTTCGATTCTAGTAGATTCTTATGAAGATATTTTTTGCGATTTAAAAAAAAAAATATTGAGATAAACATTGTTTATCCCAATTATATAATATACGAAATAACAATAATTCGGTCAAAAATAATCTAATGTATGATGTGTTATATCCGTGTCACCCCAAAATATAATATAATTTGATATTTTTAATTTAACATCGTTTGGACGATGGGCTACAAATTAATAGGTTTAATTAAAATGATACTAAATTCCAATTTTCAAATGTAGATTTTCTAAAATTGATTTTAACCATCTAACTATACTTATATATTTTTTTAATTATAATTTCACACGACCCCTTAATGTACCTATACTTTTTCTTATTTAATATGTGTTGATTTATTGCTCATGGAAATGAATTGCATTTAAACTAATATTAACTTAATTTAAAAAAATAATAAATACAAATTTTACATATGAACGAAGATATCACAGGGCAAAGTTATAATTTGTTAATTTATCAAGTCTAAGGAAAAATAAATATTTTGAATAAGATGAATTTACATTTCACATAATTTAATGAATTCACAAGTTACAATTATTAATATTTACTTAGTATAATTTATGCATATTTTATAAGTTACAACATATAGTATAGCGTATAATATATTATTTATTTTAAACCCCATTTTAGAAATTAAATAATATTACATAATATATTTTATAGTGGTGTGTGGTTGAATGATACATTTTATAATCTGAGTACTCTGAGCTAAATTGGTGTGTTTGTTTGAGTGTGTTTTTAATACGTAAACACGTCTTTGTGTAGAAGAATAATGTTCAAAAAGTTCCATGTTTCCCTTTATACAGATTACAGGACATTGTGCACAGATAGTACTTTAGAGAGGTCGTTTTCCACAATACTATGCGAGAAAAAAGCAAAAAATACGTCAAATAAATATTACGGCGAACTTGCCAGTTTTGATCATGAGCCTTGACCACATTCGGGTAAATGGAACTCTGAATAATATATTGTCGCTTCTATATTTGATATTGTCATAAATCATAATTCACCACACTGTGCAGTGCCTAGGCGAGAAAAGCTCGAGTGCCCTCTGTACACATTGTATACTTCATAATATAGAAATTGTAAGCTAAACAAATTTTATTTTATTTACTTTATTAAAAACTAAAACGCGTTCAACCATTATCTAGTTATAAATAAAAATAATAAATAAATGAATCCAAGCAGTTGAAAAAAAATAGTGTCGATATATACGTTTGTTTAATGTCTATTAGATATACAGTAGACGCCGCTTATAAGACTCACTTTGGGACCAGCACAAAGTGAGTCTTATAACCGAATGAACCTATAGGCGAAGTGGAAAAAAAAATTAAAGTATTTATAAATTTTATTTTATTACATATTTTGCTTTGATTTTATTATACATACATTAAAATATTAAACGTAATTTATATTACATAAAAAATTATTTTTGAAAAAAATTAAATTTAAATAATTAACGTAATACATATTACATATAAAAATTATTTTTGAAAAAAATTTGTAATTTTAGTTTGTTTTTTATTTTCAATACCAATTTATTTCTAAATTATAACCAAAAAAGTTTGTTTTCTACTATTTATTTTACGAAATTTGAGTCTTATAACCGAAGTGTTGAGTCTTATAACCGATTTTTTTTTAATGTATTTGGACACGTCCGGACCGTTCCAGACGATTTTGAGTCTAATAAGCGACTGAACCTTATATCCGTGAGTCTTATAAGCGGCGTCTACTGTATTTGATAACGCAATGTAACACCGTACAGAAGATTTTTTTTTGGACTTCATTTTTCTTAAGGATGATTGGTCGTGACCGTATACAATCGCAGCTATTTGTTTTAATAAAAATCAACTGTTTAAACTACCTGCCTATATTCACAGTACAATGGGTTTTTAAACCATTTTTAGTTTGCTAATGCTCTTTAGAATGTAAATTATAACCATTTATTCGAATTCGGAAATTATCGACGTATACATATTATAATAAAATAACCAACTGCGTTGAAAAGTTTAAATTTAACGCTTAGATTTGGTAACAGGGTACAATAATAGAATATCAATACTACACAGTAGGTACTAGGTACTATAAAATGGAACAGATTACAATCATTATGAATTTTATTTTTGTCATCTCTGTATTATACTGAATAGCTATGCTCAAAATCCTGGACATTTATTTGTAAAAGTTGGAACTGATCGGATCTTTCAACAAACAGTACCTATAATATTCTGGTAATAACTATTTATTTTTACAATAAAAAACTTTAAGTACCTTCATTTTGAATAGCATTTTTAAATAAATACTTGATTTTGGGTTTATTAATACTATTTTATAATAGCAGCATACATATATTTAATTATTTAACACGCGGCGCATACTTAAAATTGTTTCAAATGGAAAAATCACTTTTTCCTATAATTATGTTAAAAATAATTTTTAAAAAAAATAGTTTTTTCAGTTAATTTATCTGTATTTGATAAACTTTGGAAAATAAGAATTTCGATTTGTCTAAACGATACCACAGATGTATACAAACGAGTTTATTTATTGAACAATATTTGACTCGCTAGTCTTAAAAATTAGTACCGAGAACAATCATGACTCATTATAAACGCATATTAAACCTACGTATTTTCATAAATTGATCGTTAATTCGTAAAAAATTGTTTGGTTATAAAATAAAATAAATATATTGCGAATTAGAACAAAACAATGGTTGAATTTTGGTTTTTTTTTTTTACTTTATATCTTTTTTCATTTGTTCAATAATACCTATATTTTGCTAAATTATTACATACAATTTAAATGAATTTTTAATTTCGTACTCATGATAAAAATAATATTAAAATGTTAACAACAATGTTTAACACAATAATACACGCGCGTGCATAATAACAATATTATGTACATGTCATATATGTATACAGTGGGTTATAGGTATTCAATATAACATGTAATTTATACACCAATATTTTAAAAACAATTACAAACGTATGTACGCTGTTTTCAGATAACTTTGAAGTAGTTTTTAATAATATTCTATATTATGATAATATTCAATCGATTAAATAACACATATTATAGGTATCTCTAATTGATGTGTATTTTTTGTTTCATCTGTAGTTCAATCTCTCCCATTTTCAAGTCAGGTGATAAATCCCATGCCAGAAACTACAGGTCAATCTCAATCCTAGGTCATATAGCTAAGCTTTTTGAAAAACTCGTGCTCAAAGACATTCTACCTTTAGTTAATCCGACTCTTATCGATGAGCAATCCGGTTTCAGGCCAGGGTGGTCAGTTGTAATAAATTTGTTGGTCTTTGATGCACCACCCCTACTCAATTAACAATATCAATTTAACATCGATCAGTCAAAAGAAAGACCTGGGAGTTCTATTTTGCTCCAAAAAAAGACAAGAGGAGTTGTCAGTTACTTGAACTTTCTCAATAACCTCATTGACGGCTCTGCCGACGCTCCTACACTCCTTTCCCTGATCAACTTTCACGTCCCTCCACGTTGAACCCGCTCAACCACCACTTTTGCTATCCCTAATTTGTAAATTACCCTAAATTACGAATTTATAATATGCTTGTTTTAAGAGTTTTGTGTCTATTCTACTCGCGGATAGCTGAACCATGATACGATCAAGATGTTCTCCTTTTGTACCTATACCTACTTACTTAAATATTATTACTGTCCTATTTAACTTTAAAATATATTACTTACAACGTTTGGCAACATGTATTACATTAATACAAATGATTATTAATTTCTGCTTACATTGATATAAGAAAAAGTAGTGGGACACGTTAAGAACAAATCACGTCCTACATTGGTAGCCTCTTATAGATATGTAGACTATAATCTTATTAAGTTTACGATGTAAAAATGAATAACCAAACACATGTTTCTATAACAATCATGTCAATTGTAATATATATAATATTAAGAAATAAAAATAATATTTTAATACTTATAAATATTTTTAAGTAAAATATGTGTATGGACTTCCTCGTATAAAAATATAAGATATTATGAAGTCGTTTGTATATTCAATGTGATTGTATAGTACGACCTACCCTATCTAGTATCTGATGACCAAATACATAAAATACATAATAGGTCGGTTATTAATTGGGCTTACATTCAGATTTTTTTATCGAATATTCCAATATAATCCGGTGTTTGTCAATTGCGCCGATTTTTCTAGACTACCTGAAATTTATACATCTTTTGCGCCGGTGGATTTATCCCAAACGAAAAAGGTATACGTCTTTTGCGCCAGTAAATTTATCACCAATTAATTTGGTATACATAATATATATCTATTGTGCCAGGAAGATATTATAAAATATTATATTATTATACTATAATTAGATTATAATATAACTATCAAACATATAAACTAAAGTGTAATTTAAAAAATATAAAATTTCATAAAATTAAATCATAAAAATTAAAATACATATAAATAACGATGATAATTACATATGAATAAATTGTCAAAAAGTATTAAAAATTCATTTCTTGTAATGGTGACTTACCGACTTCACAAATTGAAACATATTGATAGTACCGTTTTTATATCTTGAAATATGATCATCAATGTTTGTTTTTTGTTTTTTATACTTACTATTTTGTATTTTATTTTCTTTTTGAATACTATAGCCTAGTGTGTAATCAGCTTATTTTTCAACTTCAGTATTGCCGGCGCAATTAATGTATAATCTTTTTTGGACCTAAATATCGTCCGGCGCAGTTGATGTATAACCTTTTTGAATCCCATAATTTTTTTTTCCTTACCTGTGATTTCTGGCGCAATTGACATATACCCATATAATCACTCGGTGGTACCTAGCTCGTATTGAAAAAATAACCACGATGACCTGGACAATTTATATTGTCTTTAAGAATATAGGGATTTTTTTTTAGTTTACATTTAAGCGGAAACTTTTTTTTGTGTACCTTTTAACTGGATTGATCTAGGTTAGAGATATAGCCTAGCAGCTGCAGTACATGCACGGACGACGTGCGGTGTGGTAGTGAAATGATTTACGGTCAGATGGATTTCCTTTTTATACGTGATGGGTTTGTCTGAAACTGATTAATAGGTCCGAACGAATCGTTTGGGCACGATGCGCAGTACCGAAGTCACTGTTTCCGGACCAATTCGATATTGCATATAGTGACCACGTAAAACAGGACCGATCGATTAACGATTCCACGTTTTAAGTATATGCGTGCACACACAGTGGTCTTGCAATGTGCACCGAATGGTATTATTTATATAATATACTTTCATGATAGGTATAGGTAGACCCTGACGTGAAACGTTCATCGTGATCTTTTAATATTGTGTAAATATTTAAATATTTTATCTGTCGATTGAAGTGCATACAAATAAGTTCTTTTGGTAGTTTTCATATTTTTGTGTCGTTGATATCCAACGCAGAGTCATATGATTCCTCCTCCCGACGAAAACTCGAAAACAGCCGTTATTATTTTTGTTAATTACACGTCGTATATGCTGTGTACCTTTGAACTAAATAATATTATTATAATATTGTAGGTATATCTATAATAATACTGCCTACGCGTAATGTTGTGTATAATAATTTATAGTATTATTATCTTTATTAAACAAGAGTTCAATTGTTCCGGCGCGACAAGGTTATTAGTTTACTCGGCTCGTTCGTATAAAGTGTACAATACGAAATATAATGAGGCCATTATTGTGCGCGGTATAATTTTCAATCTCGAGCCGGGCAAAAGCTGCAGGTATCGGGTTTCTTATTATGGTTTTCTAAAAATAAAATTGTAGCCCCGCGTTATTGGAAAAAACAAACCACCTGCTGCAAGTAAGACGCCGCCGTGTGCGTGTACAAAAATCATCGCGGACCATAGTGAAAAAAAATGTCGAAGCAAAAAAATGCGCCGTTCTATTTCCCGTGTTTACGATGCACGCCTTTCCATTTGTGCAGCCGAAATAGCGTACCTATTGAAAAATTATTCCTATCAATAAAAAGTTGTCCTGTAGTGCGTGTTATACGATCACCTCGTTTCAGTCGGACGTTTAATAATCTCGAAACCTGCGAGTGAAACTACCGTTTCCAGGAAAAAAATCTTGTAATTTGAGTGGTGCGGTGCCTATAATATGAAAGTCGCATATTGTCAACGAACTACGAAAGTCCGAAATCGCTTATTATTGTGGTTAGTTATGGGAGGCAATTCCTTTGTTCGCCTCGTGCTCTCGTACATTATATTATTACGTATCTATACCCGTGAATATCGTTCTTGTTAAGACGATCTCACACGGTAGGTTATTGGGTTATTACTGGGCTTTTCGTGAACTATATATGACTGCGACCGAATAAATTGCGACTACACCGTCGAAATGAAGTGCGAGTCCTGGTGCGTATATCAATCGAAATTCAAAGTATTAAAAAGTCAGAACCTTGACGGACGTTTACGAATTCACGATATACTGGCGGATATATAGGTATAGGCACTTTTCCGGAACTGTTATACGCCCACGAATAATAATATACTTGTAAACCGTCTCGGCGACAAGGTTTTAAGCTTTTAACCGAAACATTTTTTTTTCATAAATATAGGTGCCCACTATATATGTATAACAAATATGCGTGTACAAATATTGCAAAAGCAATAAAAAATATGACAAAAGTTGTGGATACTACGCCGTAATAGATTACAACCTAAATTAGCTACACATCGTTGATCACGCTCCATAGATTAAAATTCCGAACATTTTTCTTAAAAAAAAAAAATTTCTTTTTATTAAATCAAGTTTATATATCTTTCTATTCTTTAACTTTTTAAGCCATTTGAATTTGCATTGTTCCACAATTACGAATTTGATTTATTATTTCATTGAAATTCGAATCTTACAAATATGCAAATTAAATAAATGAGATATATAGCTGTAGGTAGAGTAAATTGGATTTGAACTGTGTTCCAGATCTGATAAGAAAATATATAGTCATTTTAGCTGAACTTAATTTTATGGACTCGTAAATCAATGGTTCAAAAACCAGAAACTATTGTGCTCATCGTGATCGCGGTTATTGAGCTAGTGTAATATGTTCTCCGTTTAGCAATTTAAACTGAGAATGAACTATAACAGTCTCAGCGTGCCAATCGTAAAATAAATAGTAACATATTATAATCACATTCAAAATGTAATAATAATAATTTGTAATGGAAATTTTGCAAATTTTTTTGAATTTTTCGTCAATTTGTTTCCGTCTGGTACCTTGTTAACTTGATTGGAATAATAATCTCCTTGCGAGATCAATTTGGGTCGTATGCGGGTTTTTGAGTTGAGGATTTTTAAACATTTATTTTAGGTACGGGTGTTAAGGCGCAAAGCTTTGGTACGATTAAAACGGGATTTTATTTTTGATTAAAACCCGTGATTTTGTGCGTTTGATACTTTGATTGGATCAAACGGTATACTGTTTTGGTCACCACAGCTCAACGCTTGGACCGCGAATGAGCACTTACTATACGGTGTTTCGGATGTTTATACAAATACGACAAAAGAGGTGTTACGATAATGTTGTCGGTGCGTTGGCTAACTGTAATTCCACAGCTTTGCAATATTATTATATTATTTGCTATACTTAAACGATGTATATTTGCTCAGTGGACTATATATATATATTTTGTTGTGTACTGCTAATTAAAGGGACGGTTAATACGGAGATCTGAAATTACAGATCAATTGTACATCAGTACTTATATGGACATATATATTGCAATTATATATTGCAGGTGCATGAGGTGTGTTGGTGTATTTCGTTAAATGTATATTTCTACACGGTTTGATTCGCACTGTTCGCAGTCCAGCCGCCCGCGTGTACACGAGTGAAAACACATATCTAAGTACGGACACAAAATATAAACTTTATATCATTTGATTATATCATTTGAAATAGTGTCACTCGAGGAGAACATTAAATGGAATTCCAAAGTTAAATTATTTATTTCGCGTCGGACTCTATATATAATTAAGGGTAATTAACTATTAAGGGTGTGTGTTTAATAAGTTTATGAAGAGAGACATTAGCAACGGTATGTATACCCTACGCATAGATTTGATTCACGTTATATATAAAGTTCTTGGATTCCGAATTCGCTTGGCCATAATGCTCGTGTAGGTCGTATAATGTTAAATAATATATTATGTGCCGGCAGTAGACGTGAAATTGAGTTGGCCGTTAAAACAAAAACAAACGTTAGAAAAATATACTGCGCGTTTCAATTAGGTTAATTCTAAAACGAACGTCATAGGTAACATTATTTTTTTTAGAATCAGAGTTCTTAAAAAAAAAAAAAAAAACGGTGGATACTCGTTCCAACGATGATTTTTATCACTCAATACAATTCGAACTTATACCGCCGGTGTATTAATAGTAAGTTTTAAGTAGGTTTAAGTTCTAATAAGGTATATAAAATATAATGGCAGTAACGAAAACGACACTGACAAAATATGAAATAGTCTACTGACGATGTAATAACTTTTGTTTATATTACATTTTTTATTTTAAATATAATGTATAAAATAATCAATAATCATATTAATGACATTTTAAAAAAAAAATTATATTATTAGAATAAGAACTATTAGGTACCTACAACACAGTTCATCAGTCAGTTATATTTCTGTTAACTCTGTTTTTGAGATACCTACCTAGGTATATAATATTATTATTATACTATTACAATTTGGAGAATTCGTGGTATTTTTTGTGATTTATATTTCGTTGTTTCAGTGCGAGATAATAACAATAATATTATATATCCCTAATTTTATATTTCCTTTAAGCTGCAACTGTTTCAGCATTTTATCATCGTTTGTTATTGTGCGTCTTTGCGAACACCGTTCTCAGAGCTATTCTCCCTTTTGGTTTCGTTCTTTCGTCCATCCCTTAAGTTATTTCCATTGGACTTGTTTTCGTTACGATTTACGTTTGTACTTAAATAATATTATACGGAATGTTACTCACTCTGTAACTGTAGTACTAATAACGATGTTATTAATTTATTCATCGTTCTACGGAATGTTTCAAATTAATTTTATTGACTATTTAAAGTGTTCTCGGCTTTTCTTTAAGTATATTTTATACATTTGATGATACTGACGTTAAACAGCAGTTCTACCGTGTTTGTACAAACAATATTTTATCAATATAAATATTCACTGGAGTTCTAAGTCATACAGAAAGATAACTAATGCGTCAATGCGGCATCCGTATTTTCATTTTGTATAGGAGGCTCGTAGCCAATATTTTTTTTATAATTTATGCACTTTTATGTATAAGACGATAAAGAATATCTGAATGTGTTGATTTGGATAATTTGTTAACTTTATAATAACTTTATATTAAATTGATAGTATTTTGTATTGATGACCTCGCGTTCCCGTAATATTTTTGATAAATGATGGAATAATATAATTATAAGTAACTAGGTAGAGTTTTCATAACGTTTGATTTTGTTTCATTTATACATTATTCTATGGTTTGGATACTGCGTTAATTTTAATGTAAAATTCAATAGTTAGTATTCCAAAACTTAATTATTCATTTTATAAAGTAATTATTTAAAATGTGATTAAATAATTTAAACAAATGTAATTTTATAACTGATTAACTGAATTTAAATTGCAGTTATATTAAAGTTAATTGACATTTAAACGGACCGCGTATAATCTGACAACCAAATAAAACATGAAAGTCGTCAGATATTTCGGTGATATTCCGAACGAGCGGTAAATAATTATTTATTGTACATTATCAGAAAACCATGCTTTGCAGGACAAATTGACCAGAAAATAATATATCGAGTGTTAATCAAGTACAATTTATCGGGTTCTAATAGAGTAAATTTATCGGGTATTAATAGAGTAAAATACTGAAACGTATATGGATATTACATTTGATTACATGTACATTCTCGAAAATCATATGGGACTTTATAAGTGTAATATATCCATCTATAGTTTTTAAAAACGAGTTTCGGACTTAGGTCAATCCTGCAGTTAACCGGTAAAATTATTTTGACGCATTTAAATTTATCAATAACTTAGTGATGATCTAGTAGCGATGTTTAAAACTTTATCAACTTATTGGATTTGAATATTGTCTGTATGGCAAATAACTTTAATATTATTACCCTAAAATGATAAACTGTACCTTATTCCAGACGGCTAGCACGGTCGTTCGAATAAGTTGTCATTTACATTTTGATATCACTAACTGAAGAAGGTTTTTCTCAAAGAGAATAATATAAGTAGTTAACTTTTTTTGGATTTAGTTATATTTTATATAAAATTTATTTTACTGGCTTGTTTTATCATTCAAAATAGAGAAGTTGTTATTTTCAAATGTGTTTATTTCTAAGTTAAATTTGAATTACCTTTTTATGTATATTTTTAAACGGATATGAATAAATATTGAATATGATTATTGAGTATAATTAATATTTGTTATTTACTTTTTAATAATATTTATCTGGTCTAATTGTATTATTAATTGGAAATTAATGTATTATCAAAAATGCAATAATTTTTTTAGAACTACTTATGGCATTAAGCATAATAATAATATTCGTTTGGTTTGTTTGAATGTTTCCAAAATATAAATTTATTGGGAAGCGATAAGGGTAGTTACTACAGTATCATTACTAATTTAATCTTTATTAAAAATTATGTTAAACAATTAAATGTTTTTTAAAATATGTACGGTCGTATCGTATCGTTTGATTCGTTGATTTAATTTAGATAGCCTCAAAAGTTGTGTCGGAAAACACGACTTTTAAAAACATATTTACATTTTCAACATGGATAATATCTGACGTAACGTAATATGGTCAGTGAACACGTGACTCATTATTATTATTATTATTTATCGTCGTCGTCGTCGTTATTGATTTATATCATGATGTACCTGTCCTGATGTATGATAATAATAAATAATAATATATTGTTTGGTATAGCATTTAAAACAAAAGGTATTATAGTCTTGAACTTTTTAATCCATTAACAAAGGAAAATGGGAAATTTCCAACAAGTGGCCGTAATATTATACTTACCTACCTATTTATTCGCATTACACTAAAACCACACACACCGGTGATTTTGTCACGTCGACCAACAGCGTATCATCGTTGGGAGTATAATTTGTACAGCTAGATTTCTTGGAACCACTACGATGACGTGCACGTTACGTTCACATAATATTATAATGATTATGTACCTACACAAAGTATCCCACGAAGATTTGCCACTCATTATAAGTGGTAGCGGGGCATAATAATAATAATACTAAGGTTTCCATTAGCCTATGATTTGAAAGCGGAGAAACTTTCACGGAGTGCGTGTAACTAAAAAAACAAAAATACCAACTGAACGCCGCACCACCCGACAACGTCGTTTTACCTACCTACGACCTACCTACTATATATTACAATCAAATTTCGTCTCATGCGTATCCGTCGCAACTATTTTATGAAATTCGAACAAATATAATATTTACGCTGCGCCGCCGGGTTTATTGATATTTTATACGATATTATATTATATTATTATTATTGTTGTTGTGATGTACACAATATCATAATGTGTGTGTACTGAAGATTTAGACGGATATGTCCACCGGGGATATAATGCGCGCTGTCTAGACCATTTACATTTCGCTAGGGGGTGAGACATGGTCGAGGGGAACCTAATACATAAATTATTATACTCGACTAACGTTCTAGAATTACAATTCGTGAACTGTACGCGCCGACTGTTGACTCTTTATATACATGCGCGCGGTATCGCTTTTCGAATGTAACGTCTAAAAAGAAATAACGAGAGCAGAAAAAATGTTATAAAAAAAAAAACTGTATTCATAATATAACTGATGGGTTTAACTTATCAAAAACTAACCTACCGCTGCAGCGTTGAACTTTCGCATCGCATGAAAATTACCATCGTGTACACAACACGCGATACCTGTAGGTACAGTCGATTCTCGATAATTCGAATCTCGAGGGGAATAAAAAATAAATTCGACCCTACATGTGTTTTACGTGTTACGTAGGTAAATAGTTACCTCAAACACAACTTAAAAACTCGTCTTCAGGGGCTAGAGAAAAATTTGAGTTGTCGAAGTTTTCGAGTAATTATAATATAGACTCGACTGTACACAATTATTATACGAGTATATATATAACAAGGGTGCAATTAAGAGGATGACGAGTGGGATACACCCCTCCAGAGCTTTTATAATATATGTATATACCATTCACCACTGTACTAGAACATTTTGTATTTTATGTGCAAATAAATATCTACCCCTCCCCAGTACAAATTCCTAATTACGCCACTGGAATATAATATATATTATTATTACAATTTATTATTATTCAGTGCAGGGCGCCTACTACGGTGAGAATTCAGAGTCGATTCGCACACAAATATTGTACGCACACACACGGGGTATTATATAATATATAGGTAGGTACCTGAAGCATGGGATCCGTTCTCCTAAGTTATTAAGCACAAGTTAACGTCCAAAGTCATCGGAGAAAGTCTCTGCACGTGTATCATTTTTCAATTAAAGTATGCCTTTATACACGTGCGCAAATAAAAGTAGTTTTTCTTTTAGATTAACAAAATTCGAAGTGAATCGAACTTTGTAAACAATTTTATCGAGGCTGCAGCGCGTTTGAGGTAGCAGGTGGATTCGAGTTTCGCGCTGTGTTTATTTTATTTTTTTCATTCCTCCACTTCTCGCGTCTTCCTCACTCTCTCTCTCTCTCTCTCTGAGTGTTTGAAGTCGGCATTGACATTTTCAGGAACGATTTATCAATTATTCTCCTACTTGTTCGACACACGGAGTGGGTGTACGCACTGTACACTGCAGGTACATGCTTGTCATGTCGGTTATATTGTATAATGCGTATAACTATACCTCACCGGAGTGGCGTATTTTCCTCTAGACCACCCGTGAACGAAACACGTCGTTTTGAGTGTCAATCTCGAAATAATAATGCAACACAACTTTATAATAACTGATATTATTATTATCCAGATTGATTTTTAGAATTTTATTCGCGAGACGTAACACGAAGTGTGTAATGGGACAACAACCTTCGATCGTGTTTTATAATTATTTGACGGTTTTCACAGACCCGAGTACTGGGAATTCTGATTGCTGGGTGGCTTTTGAACAAGGTTTTTTATGAATTGCTCTGCAGTCCGGATTATGTAGAAGAGCACTACGGACTCTATGCGTCCACCTCGTTATTTTGTTGAAAAACTATTTCCCGTTTTTATAACTGTCGCGGTCGGTCATCACGCAGCAATATATACGTAGGTAGAAGTTAATCTCGAACCTTCGTCGGTGGTGGGACATACGATTCGAAATATCCTTTGCGCCGCCGACTGTTGACAGGATGTTAAAGAGCGAATATGACGCCGGGCGATTCACGATAATAGTGTATTTTTGCAATTCTCGTAAAATCGTTTATCCGACGCACACGCTAGAAGCGCTGAGTTGCAGGTAATAATAATATAAAAAAAAATAGATACGACTAGTTATGACAAACTTGCAAGTTTTGTATTTTGTATAATAATATATTACGTATATATTATACAGTTAACGAGAGGAAAACGTAAATTTTAAAGTTACACAAAGTCGTACTAGATTCTGTAACTTCGTTACAGTCCGCCAACTATGGACTTTCGTGGTGCATAATATATAATACAATCGATTAGGTCGTATTTCGAGGGAGGAGAGTTGTGGTATTGTCAAAGAAAATTATCTTGAGGGATGAAAAATTAATTTTGGAAAGAAAAAAAGAGTCACACAATGTTGTCCCTCTATCACACCGCCGGCACAACCACCACCCACCGACAGTGACTAACACACGTATACTTTGGAGTACACTTCACGCAACATACATGCGAACATATTTTTCATATATCTGCGGCCAAGTCTTTTTCACGTGGCGTGTTCTCGGAATCGTCTGTATACATTGTGTACGAGATCATTCCAACTAAGTCACTAGCTTTTTCTTTTACGAGAGAGCGAAAAAAAGAAAACAATTTTATTTTGCGCGCTTATTATATTATTATATTGTGACCTTACTACTGCTGCAGTACTCGGCGTTTTGACTTTTGAGTATGTCTTTTTGATTTTACACAATATACCTATTGCGTATACTGGGTGATTCTTTTATCAAACAACACTCATTATTTCAAAAAGTGTAGATTTTTTTAAAAATATTTTTTTACATAGTTTGAAGTCGCTTATAAAACAACGTTTTTATTAAAAACTTATATTTTTAAATATTTTTTATCCTTATAATTTTTTAAGTTTTTTACTTTTTTGAACGACAACATAGTGTTTGAATTTTATATTCCAAAACAGAATATTTTTCTTAGTATCTTGATACATGAAAATCGAATTTTGGGTGAGTAGTTAATGAGTTATAAGTGTTTAAAGTTTTGATGAGCGGTGAAGTGGACAACATTGCGCGGAGTAACCCCGTACCACTCCACTCCGCTCAACTACAATAAACGTTTAAAAAGAATACTCTACCCGAATCTGCAGAAAAAAACTGGGGTTGCCATTAAAAAAAAAGTAAGTTGTATCGCGCATGCGCGTACCCAGTGAGCTAAAAATTTGAAACTGGTATGAGAATATGTATTTAAGTGCTCCCTATCACCTCCCGAAACCCCCATTTCAATACAAGGTCACCCATCTGAAATATTCAGTGGTACCTAATATCGAGATCACACTGTATAGATATCGCACTCGTTTCATTACAATTACCACGATTTTCACTCGTCCAATTCATCTTCAGAATGACGACATTGTCCCCTGAAAAAATTTAAATCTCTTCTTCTAAATTCTGATCAAGGCTTTACGCCCGCTCTGTACGTGTTTCCATTCTATATTATTTATTTATTTTTTGCAACTGTCCTCCCATGTATATTATAATGTATACGCCCTCAGCTCTCCCTAACATAACACTAGTTAATTATGAAAACCAACGATAAAATTTTGATTTTTCTATATTTTTCGATAAAATTTTAATGTTCGAACGAATAAGTGTAGTGAGTAATATTATTGCAATAAACATAAAATGTTTTATTTATTATATAAGTTCACATCGTATAATTTAGGTTTATTAAGCTACTATTCTGCAGTTTCTATCATGATACATTCGTGTCGCATATAACTTTTAAAACGTTAAATACAATAACAATGAATTTTGCTTCAATAAAATTCACAAAAAAAAACAATATTGTTCACGTCATCGTAAAATGAATATTAATAATTTTACTTTTTAAAATCATTCTGTTTGTTTATGTCTATTTGTTGGCATTATACACTATAATCGAGTTTTATATCTAAAAAAAAAACCATATGATATTATTATAATTATCTATTATGTTCTTCTATATAATAATTACAAGACTATCTGTGTATATATATTACATACTGCTGTAAAATCGTACAATATACGAAATATTGATTAATTGCGTTCATAATAATATTTGGTATATTATTCTAATATTATTATACAAACTATAAAATCAATACATTCATAAGACGTATCATTATAATATATACGATTGGTAGGTACTTCATATTTTATGCATTATACAATATACATATACCCATATAGGTAGTGTGGTGTCTTCATTTGATGTACTTGATGGAATTTTTATTCCGAAATAATGTGATCGAAATGAAAAATAAAAAACACAACCATCTGAGTCAACATATTGGAATACATTGAATATTATATAGTTATCGTGTAACACGATTAATGCGTGACGGTAAATCGGTACACATGTATTTACACTCTGGTGTAATAGCAGTCACCGAATTGAATCAGTGTGTATAATAATTGTTATTTTGGACAGTTTTAGGTTACACCGGCTTGTCGTGTTCGCAAAACATTTAATATACATCACGCACCAAACAAACTAAAATGAAAAAACAAATTTACACCATCTCTATATAAATGCATCGTGTAGCACACCTGATGCCGGGTTTTCAGAATTTTCGTAGACACGACGCCACTATTAATTCCACTACCTATAAAATATTATAATATAATAGCAATAAAACATAATATAATACGAGAGCCCTCAGACACTTGCGGCTGGCACAGCGACGCAATGTGTCACACACTAATCGATTTCAAATTTCAAATTTTTTTTCACTTATTCGATATCGTTGTTATTAAACATCTTGAAACAAGTGAAATAAAAAATAATACGTTATTCCCACGAAAATAAGTAACAATATTATCTATATATTTTTCTATTTAAGTCGCGTATCTATATATACATCTACGCGTGGAAACAGTCATGTATTTTTCTATTTGACATATTAAAATTATTCGTCTCTTAACCGGAAATACAAGACACCTATGTACGGCCAGTACGTGTTGGGAATATTTTATTATCAACGCGTGTGTTTAGAGAATAATATTATAATGATATTTCTCGATAAACATGAATACATTATTTAATCGATAATACGTGAAAATTTAAATGTGTTTTATAGACAAATTGCCAAGGAGTCATGTCGTGCATTATATCGCGTGCTGAGAACAAAAAGGTTCTATACATACATTCGTTTAATTTTCAACTGTGCATTTTTTGATCTAACAATAACGGTAACCTGAAAAAAAATTATTTGCCATCAAACTGCTCTCCTGCACACTTTGGATATTGGGACATAGAACTTTTTCGTTTTCAGCTCGCGATACAACGGCAGTGTTATCCACGCGTATTGATAAATAAACACTTAAAGTAATCATGGTTATTTTTTTAATTCAAATATTTTATAATAAATTGTTATTTGCGTTACATATAACGGCATAATGACGATTGGTAGAAGTATCATAACTGTTGGGTATAATATACAATGATCGAAATATCACATCCATACGATTATATATATATATATATTGTATCTAACAATCGTAGTGGAACGAATTATTTGTAAGCTGTCTCTTGACGATTGATGTAACGAAAGCATCGACCGACCGACAAAAATAAGAATTCAGGAATATCGTGCATTTTATACATTGTGCCAAACGGATACGTCGTATAATATTATTAATACTATATCGTAAGATAAAATACATTTGGGCGTATTTGAAAAATTTTACGAATTGCTAGAACATGTTCTGATTTATCCGAATGATTTAAAATGGGTATACGACATTATTGGTCCCGGAAACCCTATCGGCTATACTTGGTATTTGTTTATAAATTTTTAAATCGAAAAGCAACTTACTTACATGTCACATTTATAATTTCTTATGTACTTTACGACTTTGAGGATTCAGACGAACCATGTTTTAAGTTTACTTATACCCGATTCAATTATAATCCTATAATGATAACTTAAATTTTGTAAGACATTCAACAGACGCATCAATATAATATAATTGCAGTACCTATAATGGGTGATAGGGTAAAGAAGCCTTTAGGCTGAGTTTTTTTAACGTAATTTTATTTCCTACTAATTATGATGTACCTAGTCAACATATTATTGTAAACTAGACATGTTTGTCGATTCAGCAATTATGTCATATAATACAAATCTGTCATATAAATATTTAATATCAGCTATTGGAAAGAATCCGTTGGACAAAAAACACATCATTAAACGCGACTTACCATTCATATTAATATTATAGATAAGACGTATTGCCTACATCATGACGTATAAACTATACGGTTGTATAACCGTGGTATGGACAAAAACGAAGGGCTGCTGACTCGCATTGATAACACGACCGACGGTATATGTCGGCCTTTCAGGTTCGTATTCGGAATCCAAATCTCTAAATACAGCATTTATTAAATTTCTTGTTTGACATTTCAAATTATAAAATGAAACGTTAAGAATAAACAGGTCCCATATAAATTCGTTTTTAAAAAAATCAATATTTCAGACAATACGTCCGAACCAAACGTCAAATACCTACATCGAGTAGAACAAACAATATTAAAAGAATAAAATTCAATGTTGATTTCAAGGTGTGACGAGTAAAAAAGGTACCTAATTATTTTTATTTCCACTCTCTCATTATTTATACGTCATAATATAATCTATATAATTAAGCATTTCAGTGATGGTACATTGAACAATACGTCTATTTTTGTATTTTGTCGTATGACTCTAAGCAATTCCCTCTAAACTACGAAGACATTATCGGTTAATGCTTTGAAAACCATCAGTTGGCTTCTAAGATTAGGTACGAATAATTCGAAGGGTCCAGTGCAATAACAAGATAAATCCACTTTTTAAATTTTTCATGAGACATAAATAACAGTTTTACAATCCCCCCCCTCCGTTTGATAAAATTACTGTTTCAAAAATTAATTTTTATGGTTTAGATGTATATATAACAGTACACAACTCTTATTACTTTTGAATAAATGTTTATAATTTTAATTAATTAATTTAAGTATAAATTGGTGGAGATATATGGGTTTTTGACACAAAATTATAATTCATATTTTTTTTTACTCGTATTCACTTATTTACTTGGACGATCAATTTCAGGATGACGTTTGAAATTTAAAAATATTTAAAAGCTACTAAGGTTTGGAATTTTGGAGTAGCTCAAGGCCCTCGGTGTTCACTCCCCGTACACACACACACACACACACACATACACACATGGTTGTTGTCTAAAAGAAACGGTAGAGTTGGCCACCACACGTTTAGATGTGGGTACGGGGGGTTGGGTCTACATACGTCTCGTAATCAGTGGCGTATTTACGGGGGGGGGGGGGGGATCAATGCCTCACATAGGCTGTATATAATAGGCAAAATTTTTCGGAGTCCTAGCTTAGACGTCTAGCTTTAAAAGCGGGACTAAATAAAATCATATCCCCCCCCCCCATGTCAAAAACCTAAATACGCCACTGCTCGAGGTCGGTGTCTTAGCCTTCGCCTAAGCCGCGGAAATTCGTAAATCGGATACCCCTCGAAATCGTCCGCGTAGTTACCACAAGCCGCAGTATTATTGGAACATATTTGGTGGGATAGCGATGATAATTTGTTCGTTTGCCAGGCGATGTGTTGGTGGTAGTGGTAGTAGTGGTGATGATGATGGTGGTGGTGGTGCTTTGACCGCGTTTAACAAAGCGTCCAGACAGTGTGAACAGACAGACGGCTTGCGTGCGCCCGCGCGATTGCAAGTTACGACGATGGTCGTTGTGGTGGCTGTGGTCCGCGATTGATTTCACGTGGTTCTACAACTTCAACGGCGGGTAGCAATAAGTCCTTAAGTACCTGCTATCTATGTGAATTATTAGTAGAACAATGTATGGCCGAAGAGAAGAGATAATATTGTGTTGCAGAACAACGGGATATCATTTTTCGTAATAATGACCACTCGCAATTCGAATCACCCTGCAAGTCTTTTGAAATATAACAAATTTCCGAAATAGAAGCGAAATATTTTAAGTTGATGCGGCTATAGTCGATAAGTGGGAAAATGACACAGTGCAAAATTGAGAAGTATATCTATAATATATTGTGATATAAATTACAATAATATTTTAATATTGATAATTTCGTTTCCTTGGATGATGAAATGAGACTGAACGTGGTATGACAGGAAATAAAAACTGTGAGTAAATATTTTCAATCTTACCAATTAAAGCATCATAGGTTTATGAAAGCTGTAAATTTGACGATTACGCTTATATTATATTTTTTACTATCGATTCATTGCGATTTTAGATAACTTTACTAAAATACTAGACATTTAATTTCAAAATTATTAATTTATATTACGATTATTTGTTACACATTATGTACATTCTAACAGTATTAATATTCTTGATTGTTTTTTTATTTTGTCTCACAAACATTTCCAATTTCAAACGATACCAATCATAATACTTTGATAACCGATCTCGGATCAGAATCGTATTTAGAATTCGATGACTTATCATCGCTTTTAAATTCGTAATAAGACCTGTAGGTACGCATATAATATTAAAAGTGAATACACTGCAGTTTCTATACCTTGTCAACAAGTACTTGAAACATTTTACCTCGTAAATAAAAAATTAGTAATTACTGGTTTAAGTGGTCACCGATAATATACTGGATTTAGACAAACAAATGCATAATATAAATACAGTTTAATATGTAAATATAAATTATTATGATATATGACATAACTACATAAGTAGGTATCTACCAATAGTAATAACTAATAACTTTTTAATCATAATATAAGTAAATAAAAATTTTCTACCATTGAAATCGTTTCCACAAATATAATTAATACTTACATTATATATTACATGGGTTAATATGTACCAATATATATTCAATATTGTGTACTAAAGAAGAGTTATTTATCTTCATAATATTGTTAGTTGAATTAGTCCTAAAACTTTCTTTGATCTTTCTCAAATATTATTCATTCGATTTTTTCGAGTCGCGGTTTGTATAATTTATCTTTTTTACGTTTTATTCGAAATTATCCTTATATTCTTATATATTTGTAAAAAACATTAAAGGAACTTTCAGTTTTAATTCCAACGGCTTCCACGAATTAACAATTTTACTAAACAACCGCATGACTTATATTATAACATACAGTTCAAAGTTTAAACAAACTTCTAAACTATAAAAAAAAATCCGTTTTCTGTGATCTATTTGGCATTAATTTTTAATCATAAACTTAATTCGTTAATGCTATTACATTAAAGTGTGCAAATAAAATAATGTAAAATAAAAATTATTTCATACTTCAAAAGAAAACTTATTTATTTTTAATAATTTTTCAACAATTTTAGTTAGGTTTTATTAATAAAGTTCTATAATTAAGTTTTATGATAACTTTCTACTACCCACGGTTTTCTTTTTATTAATTTTCTCAACTAAAATCTACTAGAAAACATTTTTTGGATTACTATATAGTATACTTATTCACTTGTTGTCTAGTAGTTATTTTTGTACTTTTGGTTTTATTGTGTATATACATATATGCGCGTATTCAGTGATCAAAGTTAGGAGAATGATACGGGGTGAAGTTATTACTCTTCTACTTTTGTTTCGTCCGCTTATATTTTTTTTATGCCTATATTCAACCCATATTTAATGCTAATTGAAAGTATATGGTCTGCTTACTGAAAACTGAAACTTATTAATGTGCAGTGTTTAACATTTTAATATTGGTTATATATTAATCTATCTCTAATTAGAAACCATAATTTCTTTATTTATTATATTTCTGTAGTGTGTAGTTCATTCTAATATACCTATATATAATATAATGGACATAGCTTATAGGCATTTCCGCTTACAATACTTATACTATATATAGGTAGATACTATGCATTCGTACTGTTTTGTTGAGTGTTTGTTATCGATTAATCGTATTTTACTTTTCGAATATAAAAATATATTATGTAGGTTTAAATGAAATGAATGCTTAGTATTTAGCTTTATATATATGTGTATATATATATATATAGTCTGAAAATGTTTTATGAATATTATTTCCTAACCAATCGTTTTATCTTCAACCGTGTATTTTGTGTAATATTATATACATAAAAAAAGGCTTGCCCTTTTAAAATCATATTTAAACTGTGAATAAAATTGAATAAAAAAAATACGCGCGTTTTACTTTTCTCGTCTGTTTTTTCAACAGTATAGGCACATGGACGACATATTTTATAATGTTATTCATTTCAACATTTGTAATCGAAAAATCACACACACACCACACACACACACACACACACACACACACTCGTCAGTCATCAGTATCTCTGTACTTCTCCGCAGACTGCGCCTCCGGCTGAATAGAGGATTCAATTTGTAGTCGTTACGTCAAATTCTCTTCTAAAATTCTATGGTGGTTGCAAGTTCTTTTCCGATACTTTTGTTTGACGCCGGAAACGCACTGTCAAGGACCAACGAAGTAATTTGGGTTCGAGTATTATTCATGTGCATGCGTATTGCAATATGAGCGCTTTTTCCCAAAAATTTTTTTTTAAATCAATTGCTAAAAAATATTATTTTATTTGTTTGGTTTGAACATAATTTAACAGCGTGATCGTAAAAGTTGTACTACGCGTAGAGCCTACTATATTACTGAGTAAGTAGATATACGTGGCACTGTACAATGTACATACGTCCTCTTGTAAAATTAAGTAGTAATTAATAATTAATAGTAACAAATAATAAACATGTATTATATACATTTATTCTAACATAAATATATACCAATGTTTATAATATTTTAATTTATTTCTATACAACGTCATGCATATCGAACGTCATATCATATTATGGTAAATTCTACGTAAATAGTAGGTAAGAAAAATAAGAAAAATTAAATTCGTTACGTATTGGGTAAAATAAAATATAAGTATATTTGCTCGTTATATTAACATAATATTATGTATAAGTTACAACCAATATCTGATGTTACCCATTTTATAAATTGAACCGACTTCAGTTGTTTTGTATACAAACATTTTAAAGCAAATAAAAATAATTTCAATTTCAATTCGTGAAACAATAAGTATTAGGCAATGTGCATAAATATAAAATAAAATAACAGGTTTGTGTGTTTTTTTATAGACATAAATAATAATGTTCATAAAAAAATATACTTTAGATAAATTAAAAAATTTCTTTTGGTAAAGTAAACCTTCATCGTCCAATTTCGTTAATTTTTTCAAGTGGTTTAAATGCTAGACTCATTGGGACAAATATGAAAAAATAAACAAGGAACACTATACAATGACTATCTATATGCTCATTACTGGGTTCACTTACTAAAATGAAGTGTTGTATTTACAGCAGCCAGCGGGTAATGAGTGAGAGAAAATTTCTCTCTCGCAGAAGTATTTTACTATTAGAAATTCAGTTATACGAGTTATTACTAACCCCATAAATAATTTTTAATATAAGTGCTTTGTTGTTTTTATCATTCTTTTATGATTTATTTATTTTTTGTGAGGGCGTATATCATTGTGTCCGTGGGCAAAATATCATAGTAAAACGACCAGAAAAAAAAACTTTAAATACCTACATCATTACTTAATAATCATTGCACATTCCAGTACTACATTGGTACCATTATACTAAATTTATTGATTATTACACGAAATAATTTCATGGAAACCCCAACTGATGACAACCGTTTTACTAGTCTATAGGTATGTATTACTATTACAATATGAAATGTTATCAATCGTATTTTATGCACTTTATTAGTCATTATGCATTATCACTTTAGTGATTACCCCTATAGTTTATCAGAACGTATATATTATATAAATCGAGTTTTAAAACGTGTACTTGTCTGGTGTGGTGAACAGGGATGGATTCAATAGTCAGTATCGCGATTCGCGATGCAGTAGATAACTACTAAATACTTGTTTTTTTTTTGTCATTAGAGTGGCAACTACAAGGGTTATTGGTTTACAATATTGACAACAGTAATATCACATACGTTTACATCATGAAATTAAATATAACATATGGAATTTTACAATATATATGTTAAAGTATAATTAATACAAGACGAAACAAACAAAAAATTAGATAGAATTATTTAATTTAGCTATTTTTAAGAATTGTATAATTCAATAATATTGTATTATGTTATCAATAGGTATATAATTATGGTAATAATATAGTCAGCGTTTTTTTAAAAATATTTTAAGTAATCATAATATTACGTTCCATCCAAAAAGAATAGGACAAACAAATTATTTTGCATTTCAGACATGTTTTATACAGATAGTATAAATCTACACCCTATCTAAATGTAGTGTCGCGTGGTATATTTTGAAGAAAAAATGTTATGAAATACGTGAAATAAAAATGTATTGCAACACAAAGTATAGGTACGCGATACTGTCCATAACTTATCTATGTCAGCTTACAATATACAGGATACAATATATTGTATCTGAAATACTGCACAACCCTGACGCTGAGCAATAGGTATATTCATAGCGGTCAGGTCCTTGATCCGGGAGGGTTTAACTCACATGTTCCATCAACTACCCAGTCAATTTCCCGTTTAGGATTTAACACATATCGTGCGTATATTATAATAATAATATTATGTTATGATATAATGTACAAGTAAGATTTCTTATGCAAACATGATGAACGATGATGCATTGCGCATTTATATTATTTACATTAAATTATATTATTATGTTATACGATGAATACTACAGACGTAGATAGGTGTACATAATATGCTATATTATATTGTAACAGGGGAAATAAGACAATTATTTTCTTTTTTGGTTTTAGGTTCCGAGTGAGCTATTGATTTCACATCGATGTGTGTTTTCTCGTCGGGTTTATTTCGGAAAAGGCTTTAAAAAAAACTCTTCTTTAACACGTATATATAAAACGTGTGTTACACCACATCGAAGTGTAGTAGCATTTGAAGACTTTAAATTCAACGCAGGTGCGTTACTTTAGAAAAGGTTATTTTTCCGATTTCCGAATATTTTTTGAGAAAAACGTTGATGAATTATAAACGGGCGTCGGTTCTAGACTAACCCCGGTCGTTTTTGAGTGAACCGAGCTCTGCTCGAAATCTTTTTTTGAACGCGTTATTTATACCATTGCTTTGAGACTTGAAAAGCAGTAGTCCACCCAGTTGTATAGATTATTGCCAATTGGTATAGTATACTACTATCACACTTTGTAGGACCTCTGAATATTTTTCCATAATTAATTACTAGGAGGAAAAAAGCATCAATGACCATGATTTTTCGCATTTCTTCTTCTTTTAGAATTTTAATTTATATGTTAAAAAACGATTGTTGTCACATATCATATTTTAAGGAGCAGCCGTATAGGATCATTATAATATTTTGTCTTCATGTTTTTTACTTTTTAGAGAGTAATGTTGTCCTTGTATACTTGTCTATGTTTTCCCTGAAATATTATTTTATATAAGGAATAGAACCCGCCCATATCGTTTATTTATATATTTTTTCGACCTTCGACTGTTGTAGGGGGTGCACGTCCCAAGTTTATCTTACTGACAACTAATCAATTGTGCTTTAGATGGCTCAATGGCTGTATTATATTTTATATATATATATATGCATAATGTTTCTCGTTTATTAAATTTGTAATAAAATTATTCCGTTTTGATATATTATAGAGGTATTCCGAGCGTTTGAATGTTAAGTTAGGTATTACTGCAAGGCGGCGTGGCCCACGCTAGAACAATAAATATGCACATGAAATTTCCATTATCTGACGGATTGCGAACGATGTTATTGCAGTATTACAGGTATAGGTAAATATTATTATTACTATACATGAATAAGAATACAATTTAAATTCCACTAGCCCCGTAGATGTAATGTGCGCACGGTAGAGTTCAAGGGAAATTTAGATTCTTCGCTTTCGGATACAATATTATTATTAACGATCCACTCGCAAACGTAGGTAGGTTAATAATATAATATACAGTTGAAGTATTCAAATTCTGTTTGCTATATAGTTTCATTATTATTATTTTCATACGATCACAATATATCGTATACTCGGACAATTCAAATGAAATCCGTATAATTTGGATTGGGTACTAATAACCTAACCTACCTAAACCTATATAATCTTATTTTGATTTCGCGTAATTTTCTTCAACGAGCGTTTTCTTTTTCTTTTTTTCTTTTTGTTCTGGTCCACTCGTTATTCGGTCTTAACGTACCTTTTTCTTTCTTCTTACAAACACACTAACAATATATATGTACTTAACTGCTTTTTTACTTACACAAATCCCATTATTTTTCTACTTCATTGTTCGTATCTGTCTAAAGCGAGTTTATACGTCGATAAGTTGTTTAAGTCGTATATAGATTATGTATATTCGATTTGCAATCTGTCTATCCGTCCACATGTCTATTATAATATGTCATTTATGAACTCTGAGTATGATTCCTTGTTGTTAGCGTTGCATTAAGGTATATAATATATGGTATATATAATACCAGCTCTTGGCGACCGTAACTCATGGAAATCGTAAATAATAATATTATGTACCTCCGCGGGTTGCGTCGTCAGTCACCAGACTACACACTGTACTAACTAAAAAATGTCTATTCCTCCTGTCGCATTCAAATAATATTTCAGATTTTATAAACTTTTGAAATCAAATAAATCCATATTATTATTTTATGCATTGTTTAAATTCGACGAAAATTAACTCTGCTCAGGCGTGTGTCGCATAGACAAACAGTGTTTCCCCGAAAACGCATACATAATATTATTATTAAATACGACAGTAAGTTGTAGTGTCCAAACAGTTAATCCAAGTTTTGTAACTTTCTAAAAGTTCACCTCTACTTTTCAGTTTTATTAAAAAGGTAAGTAGTGTGTTACATTGGTTCTAAAATTCGTATTATATTATTTTTACTCATTTTATTGTAATTTTTCACGCATCCGTCCTCGAGCATAAAATATTGTGATTTACTATCAGACGATAACAACTTATTGCAATTGAGCTGATGTAAATAATGATATAACAAGTCGAATTTATCTAGAAATGTCTTACTTATGACGTATGTGGCTTCCGAGAACGTGACACAATAAGTACAAAGAAACAGTCATCTCTATTTTCCGCTCATCTGTAAATATATACATTGTCCATCCATTCTCATTCTTCGCCCCCTTTTAATTCTTCCAATAAAGAAGATATTCAAAATCTGATCTCTTGAATTTTTAATTATGCTTGGATAAATACCATATTTTTGAATTCTTGAGCTCTTATATGTATACTACATGAGGAGCGTCTAGAGGAAATTAGGATAATGATCTACTAAATAATTTACAGTAAAAATGCAGGGGGTCTTGTTTGAAAAAGAAGTTTGTACCGCTACAGAGCACTCCTTATATAGCACAAAAGTCAAAAAATCTCTATCGCTCGAAAATATGGTCATGAAAAATATTTAAAAATTCCAAAACTCAGAAATTGAATATATTTATTATTCGATTGAAAAATGGGGTGAGCATGCTCGGTGAATCACCCTGTATATCCTACAGATATTTGACTTTTTGTTGAAAGACCCCGATGTTATATAAATACATGCCGGGAACGATGATGGTATATAATACGTCATACCTTGTATACACAATATAATAATATACGATTATTATACATTATATGTGTGTGGGTGGGTGTGTGTGTGCGGAGGGGAGGGGGGGTGCAGTGGGTGTACGCTAGGCCTGGTGTTTAAGGGCGGTAAACATTGAAGCATGAAGTGTTGTTTGTCCTACGCACGCATTTCGCGTCCTGCGATTCTATTCGAATAAGTTTTTGAGCGACATTTAATAGCGTTATCGTTATGTATAGTATCTTCCTCTCGTCCGATGCGCAGCGCGAGTTTTCTTATCTATTTCGGGAGTTTTCCGACCGCATTTTCGTGTATACAATGTATGTTTATATTTATATATGGTAGTCAGTTTCTTCGTAGTGCATCGCATTTCGCGGTTCGTTAACTCGAGTTTTAATATCATCGTCTCGGCGGAGACTGCGACACCGTTCGCCGTGTTATAAGTGTTTTTACAATTCTATCTGCGAGTGACCCTATATGTATATAGCATTATATACACCTATTTAAATTTATCTATAGCATAGCCGCGGAAACTTTTAAAACGACACACAATAATTGTGCTGCGCGATATGAAATGTAACTGTATGCTGCAGAGTTACACGCGGTGACGTTTTCTGAAAAACTATCATGTCGAAAGAAAAATCAAAAAGAAAATGGAAAATACTTCGTTATTATTATATTACACTCGTGCATACGACGTGGTAGTCGCCTGTCGGGAACTCCATCGTTCGCGTCTCTCTCACTTGACTCTTATCGCTATATTCTGTAGTCCAATAATTCGTCTCACATTCTCTCGTCTATATCGACAATCGCTCTCAAATCGTCCTCACGTAGTACATACGTTTGACTGATAACACGATAATATATTATTATAACACTGCCTTGAGTAATTTTTTTTTTCCACACCGCAGTAAAGCGTAAAACGCCCGTGCTCCGTGTGATATATGCGTTTACTTTATTGCCCGAAAATGTGGTTTTACGAGCGTGTTCATATTTTGCATATTATCCTGATAAATATATATATTATTATTATTATTATTTCGGACGAAATTCAAGGGTCCCGGTTTAGAGATCACACCACCGCGATCCCCGGAACCTTACCCCGCTCACGTTTTAGTTCTGATTTATGATACTTATGAACTTTATATGGTTAAAATGTGTATTTCCTTTTCATCTTTTCACAATTGTTGTTCGTCCGATTTTTTCCGTCGTTTGTTTGCGTTTCCTTTGTGACAACATTTCACACCGGATGACGTTAGTGCAATGGCGTGTTCCCGTTTTAATTTAATGAAACTGATATTATACTAAAAACACATAACGTTGTTGTTTACTCCTCGCCCGTTACGTACGCACACAATGTGCCTCGTTGTTTCCTTTAAATTTCAAAAATAACCTAATTACTTTTAAACCATTCACAAACTTTGACACTTTCAGCAAATTAATATCATAACTAGTCGGAAACACTTATGACACCGGATGACCCTGTTTTAATAAAAGTTTTAAGTGACGAACTGGAAGTATATATAGGTTATCACTTATAACAATGGCATTGCGTGTGGCATATAGTTGACGTGTATTTACGTGCACGTCAAAGGTGTGGTTTACGTTCATATTTTTGTTTTGATAAAAATACGCGGCTATTGTGTTTGTTTTTCTTTATACCACGGTTAAATCATATTCATAATATATAAATATTATAATATTATATACCTATTATATGTGTGTAATCGAACGTGCAAATATTTATTAGCGCTTTGTTATAGGGCATCTTATGATTTCACAAAAGCCGAATTAACAAATTAATTATGTGCCAAATACGATCCTAAAATGTATTTTCTAAATGCACAGTGCTAAACTTATTAATATAGTTAGGTGCACGTTAAATAGTATAATATGATAATACAATTACTATTTAAAAGTAATGTAAACTGCAGATACAGATGCGTATTAATTTGAGTGCAGAGATTATTCAAATCAATTTTCATAGATACGCCTGCCTATAATAAAATAGTATATAGTCGTTATCGTTATCGTTATCCATAAACCTGTCATATCACATGTTGTTAAAACGTAAAACTTTAAAACTTTGTCACGTTGGATTTACAAGTAAAACAAAAAAAATAAGTAAATTAAAAATAAACTAAAATAATGATAAGATCTGATGATGGAAATTAGATAAATGTAGGGGTACTGCATCACGCATATGTATATATAATATTACTATCATGTTATATTTTATGGTGTATACACGCGTTCTATATAATACGCATTATTATTATTATTATCATTATATAACATTGTGTATCGCTTTCAATACGTCCTGTACCTACACACTATCGCAACAGTGTACTATACAATGCGTACACGCGAACAGCCCTCTACGTCGACTTTAATGCGGTTTAATAAACTTCCTCACAGCTGCGAGACAGAATTTCCGCATAGCCTTTACAAACGTATTGCCTTGTTATTTTCTAGTGTGCAGGAATGTGGCGCGCGCGTATCTAAGTAGCTTATTTACAGCCATTATATACATTATACACTGCAGCTGTAGACTTAAAATATTTAACTTGGGTTGGTACCTAAGTAAGCAATATATTATAGCTATACGCGCATTATGCGATAGGCCCTTCGCGCGCGCTTAACATTTTACTCTTTGAAAACCGGGTTCGCGAGTGGTTCTCGTGTTCTCTAATTTATTAGTCGATCGTCAAACGGTAAATGCGTTTTAAAAAAATTATAAAAATGTTATTTAAAAAACAGAAGAATGCCTTAATCCGGACGCGGCGTTTCCCATTCACAAGTATAGGCAGCGTGCTTGGCGCTTTCGAGAGAGTGGAAAAATTACTAAAATATTTACACTAATACCACTTCAGCTCGTTGTGTTTTTAAACTCCTTGCGGATTTTGCTATAAAATATACCTACTCACTTTAACCCCATATCATTAATTAAATCATTTAAAGACACTAAATGATTCATCGTAGAGAATTAAAACTCCCGCAAAGCGAGATTATAATTTATTCGTCTAAATAATCTCGGTGCGTTTTTCTTCCGAAACTGCACACGCATCGACTGTATGATATGGCCTCAAGGCTTTAGGGTGTCGGAACTGACGTGTTTTTACAGGAAAAGCTCTCACTCCTCATAAAATGTTACACATTAAAATAATCAGATATTTTGAAGATTTTATTGTTTTGTTAATTTCAAAGACGATGACTTTATACAGGTGACATTGCAGAACTCCGATTTTCAGACGCTGTATAATAGGCGTCTAAATAATGGTCGCAAATTGTTAAGTATTTTAAAAAGATTTTCCTAACGTTTTTCAAAGTAAATTCAAAATTCAGAGTCCAATACGGGCTGAATAAAGTTCTCCACTTTCAAATTTAAACGGAATGATCAAACTGGGACTATTCCACGAGGCGCGATCGCTTTTCATGTGTATTCGTTTTTGTCGTTTTGACCGTTGAAATGGTTTGATTGTATTCTTTCCGTACGGTCTGCAATCGTGTGCGGTGGCCGCCGCCACTAGAAATTACCCGCATTTTTACCCTTTGATAAATAGCTGGCCGACTTCGACACCCTTGCATGACTCGTTTTCTGAAACAGCGTCAAGGGGTTATATACGCTGACAACGTACATTCATATTATAATATGCACGGGACAATGAAGTGCGATTCAACGATTTCCTTCGGTTGAAACGAAGTCGACTGAACGCTACAGCACTTCTGCTGGATATAGTGTTTCAATATTAACATTGTATCCATTTGTAAGCGCATGTCGTGTGATGTATAGGTTTGTGGTTTTTTTTTTTAATACACACGACCACCACCTATTCAATTTCACAATTGACCCAATTCAATAAAAAAAAAAAATGTTTGGTGTCTGTGTTGTTTCAATTTATTATTCTCGCTTCCCATAAATATAATATACACGTATTATTATTAGGTATTATATTTATTCACATTTTTTTTATATTTTTTGAATTAAAAAAAGTAATCCAACTCGTATACATGAAAAAAAAAACACATCCCCGATTGCACAACTTTTTTTTCGCAAACTTTAAATTAGATCAAGTAACTGGATATTTGACGGGCTTTTAGATGTTTTATCGCAACATTTTCGTGGAAACATTTATTGCAAATCGATGACGCGTGACGTGTGCGCGCTACACATATACTTACACGTACTACACTGTCAGTAAACGTCCCGGCGAGGGAGTCGTCCCGGGACTTCTCAAGTGCAGAACGCGAGTTAAAGTTTAAAATAATATATTATAAACGTAAAAATTTCAGTTGCATTTCACGCGTTGAACATATAATATATTATACTTTTTATAGGGGCGTGACCGTGTACGAAACAATTTGCTTCCGCCGTGTGTGTGCACCCGTTAATCATTGTAGGTATACGCGTTCCATATCACTTGTACAAGCCCCCAACACACACACGTACGCGTACACATAAAATAATGATAACAATAACAAAACTAAGAACAATACGAATCAAAACAATATAGGTACCTAGTTTAAAAAAAAATTCAACTCGATATATTGTTTGGGAAAAAATATTGTGGTACTATAACAGTGTTTGTGGTGAAATCTCGGTCTTGCGCACCGGATGAGTAGGATTTCAATAGAAACGAAACAATAATATACTCTTTTGTTCGGACAATCGATGTTTTTTTTTTCAATAACGCTGAAAACAATATTTTCTTAATCTTACAGTCATTTCGTTTTTAAAAAGCTTAAATCATTCGTTCAGAGTTCGGTTTGGTCGGCAATATCTGAGACGCGAGTTTTGTGTGTTAGTTTTTTATACTAATTACAATAAATGTACATATTATTTGATAAGACATAAGTAAATTATGATAAAAACTTATTGTACGCTAAAAAGTTTAACAATTTATAAATGGTTATACGCTAATTTAGAAATGTTTTTTGTTGACCACGTATAGTCCGTATAATATAGATTGACGATGCTGTTGATATTATACATTCAATAAATGTGTCTAGAAAGGAAATTGACTATATTATGTTGTTTTTAATTTAAAAGAATACTCGTGTGTATATCATTCAGTTTTTATAAGTGTTTAGTGTACACAAACAACTTATGTATTATCCTTTATATTTTTACCAAAAATATTAAAAATAATTTGCATTGTAAAAATATATTCTTGAAAAAATCCATATATTTATTTTAATATTAAGCCTTTGTATATTGTAGAATGAGTTATAAATGATAAACTAAAAACCGAAAGTACTCATTAAAAAATTAAATCCTCTATTTTCATGTGAAATCCCAATTAATGATTCAAATGATTTGAAGTGTGAAGAGAATAAAACAATGTAAGTAATGCAAATATTTTAGTTGACTTAACTGTTGTTTGGCCTCAAAAATCTTTGAAACTATTATTATGTAATATACTTGGTTTCAAAAACTTTCCAGTCTACCGAAAAATGTAAGTTTCGTGGAGATTACTGCAGTATAGTTAAAATGAAAAAAATAAATACGTACATAAATCGTATATTCAATTTTAGGTGTAGAAAATAATAAATAAAATCCTTGTAGTTACGTGTATCTCATAATATTATATAGAATCCGAACAAAATTTTATTACCACGTTTATGTCGTTAAACCCAAGACATTATTAGATAAAGTAACCACAGACATGCGAGGGGAGTGCGAGGCAACGGGGTCCCCGAACACGTTTATTTATTACGATATTTGTGAAAAAAAAATTTGCACATTACATAACGTATATGGCGTGGTCGCAGATAGGACGAGTATACCGCGTGTATATATAGGACGACACAGGCAAAGTTTAATATAGAAATACGCGTCTAAAATATAATATTCTCGTTGACGTGCATGCTACTATTTAAGGACGATGGTCAGAGCAGTGGTTACGATATATGGACCACGGTTTCCGAATCGGTGAAAAATTGACATGTACCGCGGTATTACCGGTTAGAATTATGGCGTCTGCAACAGCGGTACAATACGCGTATAACTATATTATATGGTTGTGCACGTACCTACCTATATAGTATTTGCTATTTTTTTTACGACGGAAAACGTATAAACGGATAGCTGTGCACATCATTTCGGAAATGTGCTGATCGTGAAAAATTGGCAGATAAGAAAGAAAAGTATATTTATATAATGTACAGGATGTAACAGGAATACCTGACAGATAAAATATCTTTTGTTCTAATCGATATTTTCAAATTTTTTTTTTATAATTTTTAGTCACTTAAGTGACTCGAATAACTGAACGACTGAATAATAAATCGCTACACGTATAATATAAAAAATTATTTTTTATATATTATATTTAAAATAAAAAAAGGTGGGCAAGTGGATGTCACTCTGCTGTACAGTACATTACAAGTGGGTCACTGTAATTGTGGTGTATATATATATAGAAATGTAGTACAGGAATAATGCGTTTTGGTTTTAACATATTATGATATAATATAGAGTATATTATTATTATTGCTGCAACTATATATTGCTATAGACAATATCGTAGGCCTGTTGGTATTTTCGGAATAATGGTAATTATACCATCAGGTGTTTAAAAAACACCTGTTTCCTGCATATTCGGTATTTTAGATTTAGAATACCGGTATACCGTGATTCGGTAATTATACTGTCGTTTCCGTAAATACCATGCCATGGCAATTACCGAAAATACCATATTATACATTTATGACTTGAAATGTATTTATGACATATGTAATCATATAATAATTGTAAACATAATTTTCAAAATAAACGTAAGATTTTCCTAGGTCGAATCATTTTAAAATTCATCAAAAATACCGATAACCGAAGTACGGACGTACGATGCTTTCGATATTTACCAATGCGTATGGTATTTTCAGGTACTTGCTGAGTACGGTATAACCGGTAATACCGTAGATACCGGTAGTAAACAATAATACCAAATACTGGTATCAAAATCTGAAATATCGTCAGTCCTACGATACAACAGTTGTGGGAATTAATGTCATATATTATTATGTTGTGCGCCGGTGAAATCGTAGGTACGCGGCGCACGTTCGCCCGAACACGCAGTCGGTCTCATCATCTTTATTCGTTTATTTAGGGTTTCCAATAATTTAATATTATATATATTTTGACCTCCCGCGTAGTCCATTAAACGAATGATTTACCGGATGAACGAGTCATTAAGCCCGAACAGCAATACACACGATTTGAAATATCGAGTACCTATAAAAAAAAACCACCGGCGCTGGTGATTAATTTTATTGGGCAACCACGGGTGCTGTTGCAGCAACGATATTATAATCATTTTTCCTCGATACCTTTGATTATTTTCGAGTCAAGTCTTCGAAAATAAATTAAATATCACACCCGGCGCGCAGTGTACATAATAGGTACATAATCATATTGTAATAACATTATTATTATGATAATTTCCTCCCAATATGCAGATAAAACACTCGTTTGTATATTTGTATATTATAATAATATCATATACACTAAATTTATATTCTCTATACATAACGGTCGACGGTCTATTATGTTGATAAAACTGTTTTTGCGTTAATAAATCACTTTGTATATTTCAGATTGCAGCAGTGATGTTGTTTAAAAAAAAACATGTTTAATGTCGTCGAAACATCAAAATATTTAAAAATAAAATATTAAATATTATTATCACATCAAAGTGGTCTTTTGCGACATTACAAAATGTATAATACTAAAATAAAATATATCGTTTTAGTTTTATTATCTCGCATTTGAAAGTTCTTAAAATGTTATTACATCGCAGTGTTGCTATATAGTATGGTATTACAGTACTTATGTATGGGTGTGCGTGTGTGGTGTGTGTGTGTGGGTGCTAGCGTGTGTGTTCGTGATTGATGATGATGAAACGAAAAAGGAACAAAAGTGTATAGGATATTGCGACTGTGCAGCGAGACCACCGGTGGTCTAATCCGTTTTGTTTTCGCGAAACAGATGGTCGGAAAAATTATTACGGCGAGACGAAGACAACGACTACGACATAATATTTTTGAAATTCTCCGCCGCCGCCAGCCGTCTATACTCACCCCGACGGCACCAGAATACGTCGCGCCGTATTTAGTCGTCCGAATCGATAAACCGTGTACAATACGTCCAGAGGCCGGGACGTTTCGAAGTAAAATATTGGTTCACGTGCCCTGAGGAATACCGCTTTTGAATAGATGATGCAAAACTTTTTATTAAAATGTTGACGGTCACGTATTGTATAACGTGGACACGGGACGGACGGTCAGGTGCGAAACGGTTTCCCTCGGACCGAAAATAATATATTAATATATATACGCATACAGCTTCACCGTGTAATATATATATATGTCTATACGCATAATATCAGCTCCGGTCGACCTAGAATGCAATTAAAACTTTGTGTAAAGATCGCCGCGACCTTAAATATATATATATGCATTGTCGGTTAGTAGATATAAAGTGGTTTTTTATTTCAGAGGTGCACCGTTATTTTATTTTTTGTTTTGTCGACGATATAAAACACTAAACGTCTTTTGTTGCATTTTTTTTCTCTTTCCGCCACAGATAAATTAGTTTAAAGACTGAGTAAAAAGTTTTTTCTCTCCTCTCACGCGTACTTCGTCTATCTACTATGTATACATACCTATACCTATATACAATTTGTACTTCACTAAGTGCATTGTTTTTTATTTTTTTGATTTTTTTCCTTCCTCTCTTCTTCAGATGGCTTTACGAGGGCATGGAAGAAAGTCGGCACCGTCGGTCCGTCCGGCACCGGCGGACAGTTGGTCAAGTTGGACTCTGTGGTGTGGGCCGGCGGGAAAATGGTGCCGGCCGTCGGTCTTGGTAGACGGGCTGTGTACAGAGTGGTCACCGCCATTGGACCACCGTTCGTCATGCACGCGCCCCTGCAACAGGATCGCCAATGTCTACGTGGTATACAATGTTACCAGATGACGACGAGCAGCAAGGACAACATAACGATGATATTCAAGGACGTAAAGTTGGACACAAACAAAAAGTGAGTGACGCGCAGCTATATACTGTAGAAAAACGCGGTCGAAACACTTTCGCAGTATTACACCAAGGTATACGAGTAGAGGAAACCGTAGCTAGTTGTCACTGTTTTCACTACTATATTTTTTTTTTATGTTTTGTTTGTCAAATTATTTAAAGTGTCATCTGGAGAACATACTGAAAAAAAATCAAAAACTTATGTTAAGTCTGATGATTTTTTTATATTTAAAAAAAAATTATGGTTATTTTGTGACAACCTATACCCCGCTTCAGGGTTGGTTGTCTCGTCATCACGGGGTTAGCCCCGTCCCAGATAAATTGGATGATAGCTTACATTTGTGGTGGACAACTCGCGGCTCGCGAAGCAATTTTTTATGGCCCGCGAGAACATATTAAATTTTGGTGATATTTTAATAATATTTTAGAAATATAATTTAGTTATATTGACTGAATAAACTATAGTTATTAGTATAATGTATAAAATATCAATAGAAATATATATATATATATATTATGGAATTTTTTCTAAAATGTAATCATATTATTTATTTCTGCCTTCTGGGCTGTGGTCGGAGTCGAAGATAACGATGACCGGCATACTTCGTTTCTGTAGCGATTAATGTAGCTCGTGACTGTGAAATAGAATATATTCCATGTATGCGTAACTACGTGGGTAGTAACTTCTAAAATAATTATAGCGATTAATAAAATAAAAATTGTGATTAATATCAGTGTTAAATTTGTGTCAACTTTAGAAATACTCAATGCAAACAAATTAAATTTATAAATAAGTAAAACATATATAAATCTATAAAAACTACAAGTTCGTAAAATGTAACAAATTTAAATAATATTTATTTCGACCCTTGTGTCACGCATGTGACAACAAGCCCATCATAATTTGTGACAATAAACCACAGTCAAATATTTTACAACAAATTAATTCTATGAGTTATCACTTTATCTATAGACGAAAATTACACATCAAAATATACGTTGATACATTAATTATTTGTCAAGTTGACAATTACAACGTTATCTATAATAATATATAAATAACAAATATTAAATGTATACACGGAAATAAATTACCTACACGTTGACTTGAAGTTCACTTTTTACGTTTTAAAATTCGTCATACGACTACAATCTCCCCATATAGCTAAGATAAACATGATTTATAAGTTATAACGAACATAATTAATACCATATAATTTCAAAGTTTCTGGCATTGTGACAATTAACGGTTGGTTACACACACACACACACCTAGCCTTCGTCTTCCTACATACCTATTACCCGAGCTATTACCTAATTATTACTTATTTTAAGCGTTTGGTATATTATAATAACTGTTGTCCGTTTTTATAAATCGCAGGTCGCTGCCGGAGACGTATTGCTGTTTTGGGTTGTCCATAGACCTACTGGAAAAGATGTCGAAAGACTTGGAATTTGATTTTCACCTATACTTGGTCGCTGACGGCACGTTCGGATCCCGAAAGCTCCAGTGGAATGGAGTGGTCGGTGAACTCGTGTCCGGTACCGCACACATGGCCTTCTGTCCGCTGAGCGTCACTTCTACGAGGTTCGCGTGAAATTATAAGACGCCATCGAACAGTGATTAAAACTGACGGGATTTTATATTTTTTTTTTTTTTTTAGATCGAAGTGGGTAGACTTTTCTACACCTTATTTCTATAGTGGTGTTTCCCTGATGATCGCCCCGAAGAGAAAGACCAACGTACCACTGCTCGCGTTCCTGTTGCCACTGAGCCCGAACTTGTGGATCGCTATATTTGTGTCACTTCACGTGACAACAGTGGCAGTGGCGCTGTACGAATGGTTCAGTCCTTTCGGGTTGAATCCCTCCGGTAGGCAGAGATCCAAGAATTTCGGGTAAATATATTAATTGTTTTTGGACGGTTTCATAGTGTCGAACAATAACTGTTATTCGTATTCACAGTATGCCTTCGGCGTTGTGGGCGATGTGGGGACTGCTTTGCGGCGCTCTCGTCAACTTTAAAGCACCGAAATCGTGGCCAAACAAATTTTTAATTAACGTCTGGGGCGGATTTTGTGTTATATTCGTGGCTAGTTACACTGCCAACATCGCAGCTCTAATTGCTTCGCTTCTATTTCAAAACGCCGATGTGGATTACAACGATCGAAATGTAAATACTCAATTGAATCAAACACTGTCGTACGACTATATTATAATACTAATATTTAGTTGATAAAATGTACATTGTACGACTTGTACGTGATATTTAATTTTCAGATGTTCTTGATGAAAGTTGGATCGGCTAAATCGTCGTCTGCAGAGGTTTATTTAAAAGACAAGAATCCTGCTCTATGGCAACACGTTCAAAAATATTCTGTTCCCGACACTGCGTCGGGCATGCGAATGTTAAGGTAAAGTAATTATTTACAATAGTAACAAAAAAAAAATTGATTCCGCAAGATATATTATAAGTTATAATTTAAAACTATGCAATAGTATGCAAGAATTTTTAAAACAACTTGAATTTGTGTAACAGAAATAATTTAGTGGAATGAGTCATGGTGGTGAATGTCACCATACACACGGTTGAAAAATGTCATTGATGGATTGCAATAAGATCTTGGTTATATACGATTTAATTTACATGTCTGGCTGTCAGGAAGGATTAATGAACATGAGCGATTTATTATAGTAGATTATAACGAGGATCAAGTTAGGAAATAATTTTGAGTTATAGTTAAGTGACAACGTTGATGTCTTAGTGATGGTTTTCGTAAGATATACGTGTACCAGAAGGATGTCGTTATTTGACTAAGACAAATATACTGGAATGCTTGGGTGGTTTCTAGTATTAAATGGTTTAAATGTGCCCCATATGTCTGAATAGAACATATAGTTGCATATATATAGAGGTCTAAAATATAAGGATTTTTAGGCTAGATACGCATTTATTATTTTGTGAATGTTTTGGGAGGAGAAATGGGATGCGAGAGTCTAGTATATTATTACGCGTTAACATTTTTAAGACTTTTTCAGAATCGTTATTAAAACGAAGTTTTTTTTTCACGTGATGAAAATAAGCTTTTAGTCTAAGAGGTTAATTGATTTGACAGAAAAAGATACAAAAAGGTTTTAAGATTAAAAGAGAACATTATTCAGATTAATAGACTAAATTTAACTTTTTTAAGTTAACGTATACAATTATTAACACTTTTAATCTACCAGAAATGCTGTCTCATTATGTTGATATAATTTTAACTGCTTAGTTTAACTTTAATTAGTAGTTTAAGATTTAAAAATATATATCATTTTGAATTTCCATTGTGTAAAAATGTTATGAATATAATTAAAAGTGTTCTTAACTTTTTGATTTTGTTTTACATTTTAGAAATGGTAGTTTGGACATATTTATTGGCGACAAGCCCATTTTGGACTATTATAGTGGAACCGATCACGATTGCAAACTCCAACCATACGGAGATCCACTTTACGACGACGTTTACGCAGTGGGAATGACCAAAAATTTTGTCTTAAAGGTTTGTTCGCGGTTGTTATTATTACAATTATTATTTACAATAACTGATTTCGTGTGAAATAGGAAAAGGTGTCTGCAGCTGTTTCGACGTATATCAACAACGGTTTCATGGATATCCTACAGAACAAATGGTTCAGTGATTTACCTTGCGTCAACCGTGAACTGGAAACATCGGACATTGGGCAACCGACACCATTGGGCGTCGACGCATTTTTAGGCGTTTTCCTCATGTTGGGCTGTGGAATACTAGCAGGCGCCGTTATCCTTTGTTTAGAACACGCCTTCTATCATTACGCGTTGCCCAAACTTCGACAGAAGCCTCCTGACTCGATATGGAGAAACCAAAATATGATGTTCGTCAGTCAAGTGCGTCCAACGAAATTGCTACATACCCGTCGGTATATAGGGTGCGCCGTATAAAACTGACGGATTTTAAAAATCAAAAATAAACTGAACAAATTGATCGAATTTACAAAAGTCTGTAAAAAAATACAGTTTATGCGTGTAGATCACAACATTATCCATATATTATATGGTAACCATCTCCATAGATATCTTCACAAATTCTAAAGTTTTGAATACCAGTGCAGTCATCTCACGTGTAATATCACTAATAACTCTTAGACGAAGACATGGTGACCAACTGAAACTGCATTGGCTTACCAACACAACGATCTCAACCCCTTACCTCTGCCACCATAAAGAGTAACACTGAGTCCGAATCCATCTGTTTATTATGACGCACCCTGAATCATTGTCTATACAATAATTACTGTTTTTACAAAAATTTTAACTAACTAGTAACTACCTACTGTAAATTGTAATACTGGCAGATAAGACTCAAGTCCATCTGCATAGTTAATTTATGCATGGTCACATAAGCCATAGTTTAACATATCTTATGTGACATATTATTGACTATACGGACATTAGGCTAATAGATTATGCATAAGACATAGTTTAACATGCATATGGGTATTAGTGTCGTCATAATTGATTATGAGTATCTTATTTATTTTTTCTTCTAGAAACTCTACAAGTTCATAAATAGCGTAGAACTAATATCGCCACAACACACGGCCAAAGAACTAGTACACACGCTAAGACAAGGGCAAATCGCATCGCTGTTTCAAAAAAGCGTACGGCGAGTGAGTTTGCCTTTTATGCATCCTCAACACGCACAGGTTAGATATTTATATGTTTACGAAAAGTCTATGACGGAAAGTTATATCGTTCAACTGTTATACTGTTACAGAAAGAGTTTGAGCGTAGAAAACGGAAAGGTCAATTCTTCGAAGTTATTGAGGAGATCCGAAGGTTTGTTTGTTTTGATAAATGTATTGTCTGACGCAATATTGTTGTTATTATTATTATCTTGTGACTGTGTGAAATAAATTATTGTTAATGTTGTTTTGTTATTAAATGTGTGTTATTCGTCCGTTTTTGTTTATTAACTTTCAGAATACAAAGAGAAGAAGGGACAATAAAAAACAAAACGTCAGATTGACACTGTCTAACTCTCCGACCGCCGGTCTGTCTCCGAAGCGTACAACGGCGAAATTTTTGTCTCCGGCCAGGTAAAGATAATACGCTGCAGCGTATAGCGATGATCATCGTCATTATCGTTATCGTCTCGCTTTTTGCCTCGATATTAAAATATGTTACACACTTTAATGATCGCCGACGGCCAAAACCATGACTAAAATATAAACAGGCATGTCAGAAAAATGGTCCTGCGCATATAGTGTATCTCAGACATGGAATAAACGATTTGTTTATCGATACCCCGATGCATTTGAGATGTAAATTATCGTTTATTCCAATTCTGGTACATACATAGATGTATATAATACAATTATACATTTAGTAGTTTTATATATCTATACAGCTTCACACGCGATAGGAAAAATACGAGAGTTTGCTGACATGCCAGCTGTTTATTTATAGTTATGACCGAAACGGTTTTCAGGTTGAGCCTCGGCAGACGTTACAGCAAGCAGAGGTCGCGGAGCTCGGGGAACTTGAGCATCCGCCGGTACAGCACGGACGTGGCTAGTTATTCGGAGACCGTGGGCCGACGCCTGAGCCAAGGGGCGTCCAACAGCCCGCCGGACTTCAACACGCGAAAACAACTGATCAGACGGTCGTCGGGAAATCCCAGCCCAGCGGACTCCAGCAGGATGAGCATATTTTCCGCGTCCGAACTGATCGGGGCGAAACTCAGCAACAACAACTTATACGTGGAAAACGATCTGCCACGCAGCCCCAACTTACTGTCTCCCGGCGTATTTTTTAGGTACAACTCGTTTATCAAATATTATTGTAAACGAACGATCCATGTGTAACTGGCCGTGTTTACCATAATATAATATCTTGTGTTTTTTGAAAAAATATTTTTACACAGTTTGCATTGTTAACAACTTTTAATTAATATAATACTATAAATTATTTTATAACAACACAATTCCACCACAATGTTTTTTTTATATTATTCAATTTTTTTTAATGACAATAGGTACCTATATTTCAATTTCATATCAAAATGATTGAGTTTTACAATGTACTTAACTTACTTTGAGTTAATTATGGTGCATACTTTCCATAGACGTGCGCACAGCATTTCACCCAAGGACCCAACTATTAAAAAAGACTAATGGATTTGTTTGTTTTCATACGAAACAACAAAAACTTTGGTTTTATATCATTAGGGGCCGGCTGTGTTGGAATCACTCAAAATTTGAATTATTTCTTTTTAAAAAAGTTAGTCGCTACCAATTATTTGTATAGTTAATTTTTATTGTTTTCTACATAGCTTAGTTTACCTATATATACACTTATTTTTGTTTGGATAGAGTTTTTGATAAATTTTGTACTGTAAGAATTGTTAAAATTGTAAAAAAATACCTATAAGTATCTTATGGTTTTCAAAATTCTCGTGGGCCTTAATTTTTAATGTGCCTCTCCGGGAGTTAAGAGTCTATTGTTAATAAGCATAAAAACCCGTCAGCATAAATCCAATACATATAAATCTAGTTTAAAGTGTATATAATATAGTTAGTACTTGTCGGTTAGCGCAATTACCTAGGTATGCGATTTACTGGCAAACTAAATTCTGTTATTGCGACCACCACAGGTTACACTACCTTATATTATTTTAGGACAATAGCTTATAATATTTACATGACAAGAATCCAATGTATACTAAGGAAACTCATATTTAAAAAATATAATGTAAAAATGTATAAAAAAAGTTGAAGGACCACCACATAGGTATTGCAAGCACTATAGTAAGGAATTGGTATTTTGGCATATGCCTTATGTTTTAAGTTAGGCAGACTTCACATTATTTTGCCTTATAGATTAGAAAATTGTCTTAAAATAATATAGGGTAGTTGATACTTGATACTTGCTGAATACCTTTTGCAGGTAGTCGCAATAACATAGTTTAGTTTACTGGAGAATTTCATTGGTGGTTGTCAGTCGTATAGAGGGGGGGGGGGGTTGTTTTAGGCGTTAATCCCCCCCCTCCCGCCACAAAATCGAACAAAAATATTAAATTAAAACACACCCATTTGAGAGTGCTGACTACGCGTCTGGTTGTTGCGATAAACGATAAGTACCTGCTGTTTTTGATTGTTGTAAATATTTACTATATTATAGTGTTAGAATATAAATACCGATTTCGAGGAACATAATTAATAATAACATGGCAAATGGCTAACTGGGGAAATCAGTGTGGCCAGTTAAATAACGCTTACAGCTCAGCGTACAGTGTGCTGGCACGCGATGTAAAATTCTGTCACGACGTTGTGTTTCAGGTCGAGTTTTTCGTCGGACACGTCGTCGTCGCGACCCGACTTGCAGGGCATACAATCGCGGAAATCGAGCTACTCGCAGGGACCGCCCCGGGTGATGATCAACGGCGAACAGCAGCCGACCACCCGCCGCAAGTCGGACGACGAGCCGCCGGCCACGCTGCCGCGGATCGTGGAGGTGAAGAGGGCTCGCCGGTCCAGCGATGGGCACCGGCCGACCAAGAACCGCAAAACCGTAGAGGTGTTCCGGTGGCTGAGGCAAGCTCCCAAGACGGAGCTGGAAGCGCTGAGCAAAATGTCCGAGGACGAGATCAAGCACTGCATAATCCAAGCGCTCAAGGACAAGGACCCGACTTGATTGCAAGTCGACGGCGCCGTCGGTGGAGGGGGCTGCGACGACGGCGGCGACGACGACGACTACGACGCCGAAGACGCCGCGGTCCCGTCGCAGTTCGCGTGAACGCCGTCGCCGCCTGCACAACGGGCCAGCAGCCGCCACAGCGTCTAATGATTGTTATGATAAGATACGTTATAAAATAATATAATATCGCTATGACGATATTGTGATGAACGAAGAAAAAAAAAATGCGCTCATTGTTTTTGTTATTACACGTTTCTCTCTGTACGTTTGTTTGTTTCATTCTATAATATTATTATAATGTAATTATTACTATTGATAGTGTAATAATATTGTATTGTACATTTAAATATTAATTAATATTAATAATATGGTAAAAGAAGACTGTCCGGCCGGATGTACGCGCGACAAGCTCGTTGCAGTCGTCATGTATAGGATTATTAGTTAAATCGGTGCTCAAGTGCGTAGGTAAAGTGTTGCTGCGATGCTGTTGATCTGGTTCGGGACGACGAGCAGCGAGATAAAGGGACGTCTCCATTTCGATGATAACGCGTTATTGTTATTGTATTAATACCTATTGTTATGGGCGTATCGAAACCGTTATTCCATAAAATGTAGTCGTATATGTTATGCTCATAGGCGCAAATAGCGTTTGGGATTTAGGGGGGGCTAAAGACTTACTTTGATAATATTGAATAAGCTTAAAACAAAATGTAGGAAATGTTTGGAGGGCTATATGAACATTTTTGGGGCGGCTTAGCCCATAAAGCTCCTCCCCCCCCTATTTGCGCCTATGATTATACTACCTAAATAATAAAATATTATTTTAAATCGTGTTTATATAATACTATTATTATTATTATTATTATTACTATATTATATTTTATGCTCAGATATAAATAACTATATTATATACTGTAATGTTATCGTAAATATTATATTATATTATCTGTTCATGTAAATAATATATTTATATATACTTAATAATATAAGTAATAATATTACTACTAGACATAGGGTCGTTATTATATATAGCTGTTTCATGTTGGTTCTTAAAAAAAAAAAACATTTCGTCTGTTTTCTACGTTTTTCCGTTACTCGTAATCAAATAATATGTTCACATTAATATATATATATAAATAAGTTTGACGTGCGCAAGTGCATAATATTGTTTTTGTTGTTGGTTATGAGATTGAGCCGGTTGAAGTTCGTTGTTTATTAGCATGCGGTCGGTGTAGTTCGTCGAAACCGTCCCGAAACCTAAGAACTAAAAATTAATATATTATGCATATTAACTTTTATCATAATAATTATATATTGTAAGATTATCGAATACGGTAAATCATATTATTTATATATATATATGTGTGTGTGTACATCATATTATTATATATATATATATTGTCGTTTGGTTGATTTATTTAAGATTTAATTAAAGTCAATTAAAAACCTAGTTATTTCTTCAAGTGTGTATTATATTATTATACATTAGTTTCCTTTGCTCGTGATCGTCCATGTAACCGAATAATTTCGCCGCCACACATAGCACGACGAACGATGTAATATAATTCATAAAATATATTAAGCGTGTGCAAACTACGACGACCTTGAGGGGAACAGCTGCGGTGCAGAGTAAATATTAGAATAAAAAAAAAATTCTAAAACGAAAAAATAAATCGACTACGTATGTGTGTGGTCGATGGATCCGCGTATATTTACCTATATTATAATGATATAACATTCATATTATATTTACACAGCTTTCGGAAACCAGCGTTCCCGGTAACGTCCTCCTCTTGCAGACCAGGTAACAACAATATATCTTCGTCGTGCGTACCTAATCATTTAACGGCAATCGATAAAAACATAACTCTGTCGTTCCTCGGAGATAATATTATCACGATGTCTGGTGGCGTGTGACAGTACATTTATCACGTAAGTCGTCTTTATAATATCATCAGCTAGGTATCGTCCACCGGGGACGTCGTGTCCAGAAGCGGTGCGAAGAAGAGGACGACGACGACGCCGACGTCATAAAATTATTACTATGATAACGCGACGACAGTGATAACAATAATAATAACGTTATACCTATTATAATAACGAAGGTGCAGTGATAATAATCCGTCTTGCCCACAATATTATATTATTATAACGATGGCACTGAAAACTGCAGGATCGGCGACCAGCGTGATATGCCGGCGACCAACAGGTTAGCGCGTGAGCGGAAACGATGATAATATATTATTATTATTATTATAGCCGAGGACACGCGCCCGCATTTCTGCTCGAAGAGGGCACCACCGCCCGGCGGTGACGACAGCGGCGGCGGCGGCGGCCGTAGCGCTAGTCGTCGGGCGGTGTCGCGTGTGCGCGCGCGAGTCCTCGCCGCGCCGAAAATCAATATAGGCTCTACTGTCGTTTTTCTTTCGGACATTTTTCCTCCTCGTTTTCAGTTTAATTTTTCCGCCCGCGACGTTCTCGCGCACCGCCGGTCGCTCGCACACCGCGCTAAATCTCTGCCGCGGGAACAGCTTGTCGCCGACCACCACTACATTACCCGGACGACCGCGCGTCGTCGCAGCGGCCGGATCCAGAGTCCTCTCCGATACCGTGTAGGAGGCGTACGCGTTTTCAAATACGCGCGCGAAAACTGTCCATTATTGTTATAATATTATATAATAATAATATATTATTATTATAATTAAAAACACAGCGCGCGCCGTTTCGTGCGGATCCGGCAAACCCGCCGCGACACCAGGTGGCGCCCCGTCGTCTCGTCGCCGCCGTCGCGCATATCGATTGGGCTTTTGATCCTTTTCGCTCGCCGTGTGTATACCTTCGCCCGCGCGCGAGTGTGTACTTGTAGTGTGTGTGTGTGTGTGTCAAGTGCGCGAGTGTGTGCGCATATTTCCGGAACGTATCTCCTGCACGTACACGGACGCCGCCGATGACAAGCGTCTGAACTCGTGTAGGAACTTATCCAAGTTTGCGTGCCGTGCACACAGTGTGGGAGGCGGTACGAGCACTCCCCCTACCCCTCGTCCGACAGTGTTATAATATAGTCGCCGCCGAGTTTCGCACGAGGTAAGTCACACTGCACAATAATATATTATTATATAACCGAACCGCGGGTAGTGCGCGATGCATTGGTTTTTATACTATACCCTCCGTGTACCGCTATAGAGAGGTCTCTATATGCGGCCGCTGTGCCGCGAGGCGGAGCGGTTTTCTTCGCGCCTATATTGTAATATTATGCCCAACGCCCGTTTGTTTTGCCGCAGCAACGACCGTCGTTTGTCGGGTGCACAGCTGCAAAGATGGCCGGCCAAGACGGTAAATGGCAGAAGGAAGGGTCCGACCAGAACTTCGATTACATGTTCAAGTTGCTCATCATCGGCAACAGTAGCGTCGGCAAGACTTCGTTCCTGTTTCGGTACGCCGACGACAGTTTCACGTCGGCCTTCGTGTCCACGGTGGGCATCGATTTCAAAGTAAAAACCGTGTTCAGGCACGACAAACGGGTCAAACTTCAGATATGGGTGAGTCCGATAGTATGATAATATCGCCATCCCCTGGTACCTACTTGTAATATATTAAACAGATTCGTCCCCGCAGTCGTACGGTGATCCCGTATCATCCGCTTTGAAATACCACATAAATGTCATGATAATATATTATATTAGTATCATAATATCGTATCCTCCTGTACAGGACACGGCGGGCCAGGAACGTTACAGGACCATCACGACGGCGTATTACAGGGGCGCCATGGGGTTCATTCTCATGTACGACATCACCAACGAGGAGTCGTTCAACAGCGTGCAGGACTGGTGAGTTTTTATATTTTTTCCTCATATATATCATAATATACGAGCATGTAGGTACTGAATGCCCCGCAGGGTAGTCCTAATTTCGCTGTAAGGGGTGGTCGTTGGGCGGAGGGATGTGGGGGCTACGGAGTGAGTTCAGATTTCGTAACACGACATTCGGACCACTCTGTACATCCGGTTCTTATCACGTATATAATATATACATGATGTGACCTACTATGCAATATGATAAAATTATAGATCACCTTAGTAGTTGGTGTTAAATCCAACAGTTATACGATATGGTTTCGTACTTACCACCCTTGTTTGCGTGTGTCTTTCGCAGGGTAACACAGATCAAGACGTACTCTTGGGACAACGCGCAGGTGATACTGGTGGGCAACAAGTGCGATATGGAACACGAACGTGTGATATCGTACGAGCGGGGCAAAACGCTGGCCGACGAGCTGAACATCGAATTCTTCGAGACGTCCGCCAAAGACAACCACAATGTCAAGGTCGGTACACCCGTATAATAGATTATTATTATAATATTATAATGATATGCCTGCGTATGTGTATTATCAAATAGGTGCACGCCATATCGAATAAAACGGTATAGTGTGTATAAAACGCATCGTGATGACTATACGGTGTGTGCGGCGAGTGCTTATAATATTTGTATATGGGTCTTATATATTATTATAATTTATATCGTTTCCCGAAACCCACATCATCTGTACATAATTTATAACGCTATGCATATATTATTATTATGTGCGTAATCCCGCGAGGACGGCGTTATTATTATTTTTGCGCTGTCGCAGTCGTGTTCGTGCCTAGAAACCCGGGCTGTTATCGTCGTTTTTAATGCGGTTTCGCCAGGTCGAGATTATGGTGTTGTGTAGGTGGTAATCGCGGGGTGTATGTACATGTATACGCAGAGTTTTATCGTCGAAAAGTGATTAATCGTCGCCCCCGAAAACTCCCTTGACTACCATCAAGATACGCATTACACATATAGTATGTGCACACGATACATTGAATTATTATTTATTATTGCCTGCATTCTGCATGTAAGTATATGGTAGGTAGTAAACCGTTACACGAGAACATAATATTACATTATTATTATATAATATACCGCGGACTGTATCGTAGAATATATTATTATCATACATACAGGATGATCGTTTTATTCGTTTTGCTATCACGCAACACTCGATATTCTCAAAATATACTCGTACTCGGTAATTTCGGTTCGCGGATGTTCGCGACAAAAGAATCGCCCTGTATTGTATAAGGCGTCGACTTTTCATTATATTATTTCCTTCTCTTTAATCGGTCTCTCTGCGTTGATAAATTGGGGTCCGTAGTCTATTATTTTATATATATATAATGTATATATATGTGCGTCTGACAATATTGTTTCTTGGCAAACCGTACTTCAATGTAATATACGAGCTCAAGAGAGAGACGTCGTCGCCTAGCGCGGCGACACAGTAATCAATCGAGTCCGACTATATACTTTACGCTGCTCTACAGTCCGTCCGTGACACGTGCGCAACACCGCTTTTCGGGCATTTAATGTGTTTCTTTGTGGGTCAACTGGGCCACCGGGTCGATTTTCGGATACCTTATTTCGTTTTACGACCCGCGGTGGTAATGCGAATGACATAATAATATCATATCGTCGTCGTCGTCGTGACGAGGACCCGCGATGACGCGTTGACAAAGCGCGCGCGCTGGTATTTCGTCGTTGATAATTGGTACCTGGACGGAGATCGTAAAGCCGGATTCACAGCTACGTCGAGTATCGTGTTGTGATTGGACATTACTTGTTTGATAACATGTAATAACCAAGTTTCGGCCGAGTAGGTATACCAATAATTCACTATAGTTCGACCTTTTAAACCAATATGCGGGTTACCTGCAGTTGTAACCACAATCACCACGCCGTCGCACGACAAGACACACGACGTAGCCGTGGATCCGCCTCGAGACGAAATCACGACGCGATTGGATCGAACGAACGCCCAATAACGCGTGTCGTTTCTGTACGATAATAACCGCGGAGGGGAAAATAACTCGAACGGGCATCGTTGCAGGGCACGGACGATGATGTAGGGTAAAAACGGCGCCTCCACGAGAAAAAGGGGGCACGTCGCGGACAGCTCACCGCTGTGGTGGAGAGAAAAAATGCCGTCGGCGATCAACCGGTGACCCCCCCCCCCCTCGCGGCGAGTTCATGCAATTATTTCCACTTGCCGCGTAAACGGCGCGTAATTACATCACGGGTGTGCGGCCGACCGGACAGCGTTTATTATATTAAGAGCGATGGAGTGTGTTCCGAAACGATTCGTCCGATCGTGTTTATTAGCGCAAACTTCAGTAATTACACTGGTCGGGACGGGGTTTATATGGGTTAGCGATTAAATTAGTTTTCGCCACGGTGTTTACAACGTGTGTGTATGTGACCCACATTCCATGCACGGCACACGTATCTTAGAATAAGCGATATTTTTGCCGTTGGCCACTCTGCAGAGATCAGTGAGATCTCCGGTCCTCGATGTAGTCGTCGATTTTTTTCTTAAAGGCTTCGTGGGTGAATAAAAGACACCGTTTTTCTTCCAAAGGATCTATTGATGAACTGAAAAGCACACGAGAACACGCTCGTGCATCGCCTCGATTGCGGTCGGCATGCTTTAACGGGTTTCTCATGTTGTGAGAAATTTCAAATTTGACTATTGCTATTATAGATGTATTCCGTGCAAGTGATATGCGAGGGTCAGCGGTTTGCATATTTCGTAAACATTGTAGCGAAGAACGTAAATTCTAACCTTTGAGACTTATATCTTAACTTGTTTTTACACACATTTTACAACGAATATTTATGTTATGATTTTTTTCTAAATCGGATGGACCTTTTTTTATAGCCCGTATAATAAAATTCAACAGTCTAGCCGGGACGCCGTTATTTTTTATTGGCTCTATTCTATATCATCAGCGGTTTTCGTCAACGATGTCCTGATAGTATAATAATAATGTATAGTAGGTACTTGCGGTTATATAGGTATGTCTAAATTTGTGATGTCGTACGTCGGCCGCAGTTCTCGACAAACGGCGGAGTATGACATTTTTTTTTATTAATTTCAAAACATTTATTATATAAAGCGTAATCATAAAAGTTTAACAAGGATAAAGCGATTTCACGCGAGCCGCTGTATAGATATCGCAGTGAATATCTTATAACAATGGTCAACATTTATTTCCGCGCCTGTTGTATATAGGTACAACCATAGACTTCCAAAGTATAAAGACTCCATAATTATAATATAACTATACCTACCCCCGGCGCTTTTCAGAATATTGTTCTTTTAAACACCGTAGAGGCAGCAAATATTTATTTATACACGGCGACTAAGGTTCAGAGACAAAAAGGTTTTAATCGCTGCAAATACCGTCTACTATTTATGGAGGACTTTAAACTTTTTTAATTTTATTACGTTATAATTAACGTAGACGCTTATCCACGAGGCCGTGTCACCTTCCGACCTAATGTTTCGGAATTACAATATTTTTCTTCCCGCCCGGCGTGGTTGTCGCGGTTCGGCGCAATTTTCGTGGGAATATAATATAGTCGTTTTACTCGGCAAAATCTTGGTGACTATATATATTTACGCGCTTACATGTTATGTATTCAGAATTATTTAACGAGTTTCGTGAAACAGGTATGGCTTACAACTTTTCTCATTACGAATTTTGGCTTCCCTACAAGTTTAAACCTACATACTATGAGTGTAACCATGACCTCAAACTTAATTTATTAATCAATCTTAATTTATTTTCTAATTTACTTAAGACAGTAACTTGCAACGGCAAGCTTATAACATTCCACTATTATAACTGTGAAATACTGAAATGTATCTATAGATACAACTTTAGCATCGTGTATTCGTGTGTATTATTGTATAATTGGAAAAAGGCAATTACTATAGTCGGCATACCAAAAAGAGTTTATTTATTTTGACTCAATTTCTTACCAACGAACTTTAATTGCATATAGTATTATATTTATTTGAGTTACTATATTATATTATTATGCAGATTGATGTCATATAATTTTTACGATAAACCACATTTGTCACAATATCTTTGCCCTCAACTGAAAATATGAAATTATTAAATAGACAATTAGATAATTTGAATAATTGTATTATTTTCTGGTAAAGACTAAAGTACTAAAATTAAAAAAAAACACTTACGACTAGTAAGTATAAAAGCGGGAAAAGCGGTCGTAATTAAAATTGAAATTCCACGCGGTCTTCAATTTAACTGTTGAAGTTGTGCTGGAATTTACGAGCAAAGTTTCCAAAATAAATGTTTCGTAGATCACGTCTGTAAAATAATGAATGGGCGTTTTAAACTCATAATAAAAAACATCGGTCAATTATTTCGAACGTAAAACGACTGATATAATAATACTATTATGTCTATTATATTAATCGAGAACTAACATGACCTGCGGTATTCGTGTATTGTAGGTCAGTCGGTGCAATATACACGTATTATGTTTATCGAAATGATAAAGATTATAAGAATAATATTTACACGTGAAAAACCATAGGTACCTAACATTATGCGTATTATTAACAACAGCATAATATCGTTATAAATTATAATAATTGCTTATATATGGGCTTACCTATGACATGAACGTGTGAGCAGGTTATTGCTTGGAACGTACCTAATCGCAAATTTGTTTTCTTTCGCAGGCCGTGTTCGAACGACTCGTGGACATCATATGCGACAAGATGTCCGAGAGCTTGGACTCGGACCCGACACTGGTGGCCGGAGCCAAGGGCACTAGACTCACCGAACAGCCGCAGGGTCCAAACAATCCGAATTGCAACTGTTAAGAGTCTCGTACCCGGTTTCGGATACCCACCACGGCCCCGCGAGATACTTCAAACAACAAAACCCGTCGCAGCAGTACCGAAACATAAAAAGACACACTTAACAGAATTATTAAACATTTCAAAAAAAAAAAAAACAAAAAAAAAACCACAACATTTTCAAACAAACTATATTATTAAAACCGATAATCTTGGACAGCGGATCGTTCATATAATATATTGTAGGCTGAAAAGCGACGAGTACTTAACATACAACACACGTATTGTTATAATATACGTATATTGTATATTATTTATAAACGATATTATACAATATTAATATGATAGAGCCACTACCTCATCTGCAGATATTGTTTCATAGAGACGTCGTGTGTCCGTTTTCTTGTAACTTATTGTTGTTCAGCGAAGACTTCGTAAAAAATTTACCACGGAATTGTCACATAATATTGTTTAAATTTAACAATATAACAGTACAATGTATTCGTAGGTACCTATAATACCTATAGTAATAATAACAATAATAATATAATACCTATACTATTATATTCTACGCCGGACAATAATCATTTTTTTTTCTTTGGTTTTAGTCGAGTTATCACAAAATATTAGCCGCGATCGTACTATATGTTTTTAGCACAACACTTATATTACGACGTTACCTATATGTATATACGACGAGAAGTTTAAATTAAAATTAAGTGTTTTTGAGCGGAAGAAAACAACGCGTACGATGGAAAATTTATATCAGTGTAGGTATAACTCCCGAAGACTGCAGCAGCAGTGTTTTTTACGCGCGTTTCAAAATTCGTTTAAAATAAAAAGATGGTAAAGATAATAATAATGATAAAAAAAAAAAAAAAAAAAAACGTAATACCAAGTGAGAGTGCTTTCTGCGACGACCGATGACATTGTATGAGAAAAAAAAATCAAATTATATTAACGTTCGACACGATGACTTTCGATCACGTTCGCGGCAAACACTCAATATACGGTACATTCGGTGAATATCATAATAATAATAATAAAATATTATTATATAGTATCGTATGCGCACTTGACAACGAGTTGACACATTTTTCCTTTTGTCTCCGTCTAGCGCCGGTCCTCGATCTAGATTCCTCCTTCGATGATAATAAATGTTGTGCGCCATATAATAATATTATTTTACAATATTTATGCCATGTCATGCCATCCCATATTCTCTTAGGGTGCTTTCGACGATACAATATTCGACTACGCGTGTTATTGCGTTGTATGTAATAATAATATACTATAAATAGGTATGTGTTCACCTGCACAACAATAATAATAATATAATACTACTATCGATAATATTATTATTATAATAAATCGTCAACGATTATATCGCCGTCGACGAAAATATATCTTGTAACATTATGTTTCGTTATTGGACTTTCGCGCGCGCCCGAATGAATTTTTTAGTAAAATAATTATTTAATATTACAGTGCAGTTGTAGTCTGTCGCAGACCGTTCTTATATTCAGCACCACTCGGCGTGTAGTTTTAAATGTATTATATATAATATAGTTGAACTATACTTTAACTAGTATTTACTACTACTACTACTACTAATTAAATAATAATAATAATAATATATAGAGGCGTACTCGTGTTAAAAACATTTTCTAGTCGGACGATGTTGATGCGCGCTCTTTAGTGACGCGTGTATATACATATAGAGGAGGTAGTTTATTATTATTATATATTATATAAGAAAAAAAATTAATAATAATAATATTATATAATATATAGCAATTGATTGTTCGTTTGGTCTTGATGTTTGAAATTTATCCCGTTAAAAATGAAAACCGTTTTTGAAAACGAAAAAAATTACTATAACATGCCGTTTTGCATTACACGCCAAACAACAACGTTAACGTGTATTATACATATACATATTTAATATTTATATATAATTGTATTTGATTTTTGACTACAGTTAATTATTATTAATTATTATTAATTATTATTAATTATTATTATTATCATTATTATTATTATTATTATTATATAACAAATTTATTAATATATTATATAGGTAATTATTGTTTCGTGTATAGATAAATTGGAATAAAAACTATCAATCCAAAACCGTATTCGTATTTTAACCATTTAGTATTTATAATTAATTATAGTTATGTACAATTTAGTGGAATGTAGACTAGTTTAACCTTGTTTTATGAATTATTTCTGATGTTCAAGTCACAGACACGTGCACTATGTAAAGCGGATTTCGTTATGTTAAATGTTAATACTGTACTTACCGTATATATAGCAAGTGACTAAATAAGTTATTTTCATTACATATTTTGATTATATTTTTGCCTTTTGGTCCACAGTTAGTTTTATTATTATAGATGGAATTTGTTGACATATAAAAAGTACTAAATCGCTATAAAAACAAAATGCTTATTATATGACATAAAAGCATCACTCGATAAATTTTTAATAATTATTCTTTAAGTTATAGGTAACATGGTAAATACTAAATAGTTTAAGCTAGAAAAAAAGAACTTGCTATCAGACGGAGACAACACATCCGGGTGTGTTGAGCCCACAGTTAAATTTTAAATTCCACCTTAGCAATGATAAATTATATTTTCAGATGTATATGAAATTATATCAAACATGTTTGTATGATATATTATTTAAGACTTAAGTTTTATAAATTCTCAACTTAAATCAATTATATTATCATTGCAGGTCATACGATATAATGTTATCGTTGAATGTAGGTACTTGAATAACCCAATTATGATACCAAGGCTCAAGTATATTTTGTAAATTAAAATTAACTATCATGAACCTATACACTGAATACTGATTAGTATAGTGTGCATATATAATTAAACGCATTTGCAGTAACTTAATGAAAACAATAACCGACACGTGAAAAGTATTTTGAAAAATAATCTCATCGAGTAATGTAAGTAATCGACAGGTTAGTTTTCTGGATACAATAATTTAGTGAATAATTAACGATAAATTATTTTTAACGACTTATGATGAGAACAGAGAATAATACGCGAATAAACTGGACAGCGAATACAAACACCTAGTGTTGCAGTATACATAATAATATTAAAATATTCATGTCCGGGCTTGTTTTTAAGTAGGTAACTATATCGTAATTCGTAATAATTGAAGGTATGATATTAGTCATTAGATTCTGAACGGGAGCGAGGAAGCTACCTAGTACCACAATGGTGTTTATTTTTTATTTTTTTTTTTTATCCTGTATACAAAATTTCTAGCTGGAGGAGTGCTCCGATTTCAACATATAGTAGCTTATCTTTTAGCAAATTGGATCTAGATGGTACTTTAGAGACGTCATTTTTCTCAATAGTTAATTAATGCGACGGGAAAAACTACCGACAAATTACGAAAAACCGCTAAAAATGGGATTTTAATTTCTAACGCTTTGCTTATCATCGTAGCAACGAATAAAAACAATAATATTATAATATTAATTCAACTAACAGGCTATAATAAATAAATGATAACAATATAAGAAATCTAGACTGACAAGCAGAGCGACATCCGCACTTACTCGCTTTTATTGTTATTATTATTATTATTACGTGGCGGCGCACATCCGTAACGTCAAATATTTTTTCTGTTGTAAAAAAGACTGGCCATTCGTTTAAATTCATACACGTAATATTATTATAGTTTGTACAGGACGGATATCTCAATAACACGCATATAGAGATATAGAGACGCGTAGAGACAGCGTTATCACGACAATTGCAAGATAACGGATTTCAAATTAAATATACACATTAGGCAAACTGCCTTGAGTTTTTGTAGACAATGACTGTTTTTTTCCATATCGTCCGTGACCTAATTTACAATCGAGCCGAAGCGTTCATATATATATACACGTTCATAATATATTATATTATTATGTTTAAAATACGCGGGGTCTACTTCCGGTGTTATACTGCAGCCGGGATTATAGCGTAATATAACGAATTCGCGGTGGATAATATTCTGCCAGGTCATGCGGGTCTATGTTAAACAAGTAAAACTATACATTAATAAACTGTAAATAGTGTTTATATTATTTTTCATTATCTATAGATACGTTTGTTTTATTGAGTTCATATTAATTCACGATTAAACATTATTAATAATTTGCAAAAACTATAGTATTATATTTTATCATGCTTATAGTATCGGTGATTTATCATAAATCGTAACTATTATTTATCCACAACCCAGCCACAGTATTACCCAACTTATTCCCGTTGACAATTGTTTTTTTACTTAATAATAATATAATCGATAAGAATACACAATAAATATGAAAAATATAGCCATAATATAATATAAATAACGGAAAGCATAATATTATTTTATGTGTATAATCTATGTTTAATATTATTGACTGTTAATAATAAATTGTAGGTATTACGTTTTTACCATGTCAGGTGGTCACTACGTACAATAATAATATGGTCGTGGACCTACGATTGTGGTGTAGCCAAATTGCCTATTCAGGACGCCGGGCGTGATATTAAAAAGGAGGGCAGTAGGTAACGGCTATTTACTGCTGCACGTAAAGTGTAGAGTGTACACTGTACCTAGCCGTTGGGTAATAAGTCACTGTTTCAATAATAAATCATCGCAGGCAAAAGACGTATCTGAACGAAGACGGCCTGACTGCCCATATTTACTAAGGATATTAATTTACAGAAATAAAATTAAAAAATAAGTCTAGAAGAAGAGCTAACACAAGGATTTGAGATTTAGGATGGTTTTTTTTTTTTAATTGTTGCCATTTGTTACATGGGTTACAACCAGGTGATGTAAGACTTAGCATAAAAATCGATCAAATTGTAGCATTGTATTGCCATAGTATGTTGAAAACTTGAATTATCCAAAGTGTGATTGGATCACAAAATCCTTGAGTGATAGCAACTCTTTAAAATGCGAATTTCAAAAATATAATATGTACTTACAACATTACGTCATATTGATATTTCAATATTATATTATATTGTGCAGCGGGCCGGGAGCATAATATAATTATGTTGTATCACGCCAATCCGGAAACCGAAATACTCCGCTAAACCACTTCGCCAAACGACTTGTGTGTTATTGTTTCGCGGATATTATAACCTATATTTCCTGATCCATTGGACGTCATTAATAACTTTTAACTTAACTTTATTATTCTAAAATAATTTAACTCAACGAGTTGAAAAAAATCGTTAACTTGCCCAGCCTAGTCAAAATGTATGGTCGGGAGCGAATCACCAACCAGTAACAACCTTACAATGCGTGCCAAAATTCACCGATCGTATGTCTGAGCGTGCGTACCTTGTACGGTGTACAGCACGCCGAACTGAATACATTATTAACAGTAATATATTACAATGTATTCATGTTGTACTAATGTTAATACAATGTATGTACCCATCATATATACCGAATTTCAGCCCTGATATGTATATAATATTATTTACGATAAATTCAATATGTATTTAGTTCGTTGGACGTTGGCAGTTCTGAGCTCTATCGGTATAATTATATATAATGATGACAATTTTATTCCATCGCCCGCGGTACAACGATACAGTTTCCGCTGCCAATAATTCGGTGCTATCGGTGCTACAGCCTTACCGTCCATCGCGCCAACGCATTCGTGTACAATCACTCGATAGTTTTGTATTTATAAATCTTCATGACGCACAACGATTGCCGTTGGTGAATATTTTACACTCCGTTGGTGGTAGCAGCGGACGTCACGTCTTATTACGGGCATATATCAATTGCGCCGAAAATCACAGGTAAAGAAAGAAAAATTTTGGGATAGGAAAAAGATATACAACAACTGCGCCGATCGATATTCCAATGTTATAAATCGTTTACATCAACTGCGCCGATCGATATTCCAATGTTATAAATTGTGTATATGTTCAACTTCAATCATACATAAAAATAAATAGCGTCGAAAAAGTAAATAAAAATAAAAATCATAAGAATAAAAAACAAAAAACCATAGTTGAAGATAATATATCCAAGTATTTAAATGGAAATTTAGATATGTTTAAATTTGTACAGCGGATAAGCTACCACTACAAAAAATGATTATAAGGTAATTAAATATAATCTTTTTTTTATATCTACATTTTCTAATTTTATTTAATTTTTTTAGATTGAGATTAAGATTCAAGACACTTCATCAGAAAATAAATTTGTATATAATAATATATGTATGTAAATTATTTTTATTTAAATTTACTTATTTAATACCGGCGCAATAGATGTATACCTTTTTAATGTACCTTTTTTATACCAGCGCAATAGATGTATACCTTTTTGATATACCTTTTTTATACTGGCGCAATAGATGTATAATATACAGGAAGTGTCCTAAATTCGGCGCAATTGACGAAACCCCCTTATTACACTCAGCCACGTTGCGTGACCAGGTGCAGACCGGCCCGGGGTGCTAGAAACCTGCAGGTACCCCTTCGTACAGGCCCCGATTATCATTTTCGGGCCCTTTCTTAAATTTAACTCTTATTGTAATGTAAAACTCTTTTCTAATTTTGGTGAGTTTAAAAAAAAAATTACAAGCCCCTAATCAATTTTGCACCCTGGACCAAAAGTAGCCATTCCGCCCCCGTACCGTGACCAAGAGCAGCCAACGCGCGCCGTGCCAAGCCACGTATGTATATTTTATCATACTTATTATGTACCTAGAATATAAATTATACAACTCTGAAGACAATAGTGGAACTGAAATGACATTAGGTATAGTGTTTATAGTTTTATGTTTTATTTCAATTATTAAAATACCTAACCACAACCATTGTGTATTACATCAATTTAATATATTACGTATACTAGTACCATTAAGTACCTATGCTGACTACTGCATATATTAAAACTGGGTGCGATTAGCCTGGGCCAAGGCCCAGTTGGCCCAGGCCGTTGTTCCGCCTATGATTAGGTACCTACAGTAATTACGTGTGCCTATTTATTTATTTTTTATTTATTAAAATTTCAACGCTGCAAGGGCATAATTATGATATTATGATTACATTTTTGCTGAGATATTTTTTCAGTTTCAATCGCTCGTTCCGTTCGGCTCATCCGGATTTTTATCGATCAATACTTGCAGTTCAAATTTAATCTTAATCGTTTAGGTATTGTATTGTATAAAGCGAGATAATAGTATCGCTATATCATATATATTATTAAATTACGACCGTCAATTTTGACGGTCGATTATTTGTATTTATCTGTCGTCCGTCGATATGAGTATGGGTTAGACGACTAGGTACTGTACGAGTATATATAAGTATATTATCCATAAGTGCGCACACGGGGTGAGGCAGGATCATAGGCAGTTGACCATTTTCTTGGTGAACATTTTTTTTAAGTGCACAAGGTTATACGTCCCTATGATGTAGATATTTTAGGTGAACAATAGAAGTTAAGTAGGTACGTTACACTAAATAAATTAATATTTAACTGTAGGCAATTTAGCTATACCTCTGTCGAGGTTCTATTTGTCCAGTATCTCCCGTGTTAGGCTTATTCAACATTAAAATACGACACATAAATATAATAATCATAAAAATTAAAAGTAATAAGTGTTCAAGACGAATGTACAAATTAAATTATATTATTTGTTTTATTGTTATTACTTATCATGATGTAATTTTTTTTTATTTTTCTTATTTCTAATTTTATAACAATCAGAAAAAATTGACTTTATTCGTAAAAATTAACATGTATAATTAATATTTATTTAAATATGTTATGCTTCATTGTTTTTTTAATTATATGAGCAAATTAACAATTATTATAGTATTAAAGTATTTCAACAAAACGGAAATTAAACAAAATAAATTTTAATAAATTATAAGCTTTAGTTTTGGATTGATGACACGAGTCAACATCTCTTTTTGCATCTCTCTCTCGTCTTCTCAACTCGTTGTCATCTCACAGATGTACTCGAGCTCACCACATGGCCACATGGCACACTACAACACTATTTATTTGCAACAGCAACAGCAGCATAACGTCCTTCCGAACTTGAGGAGCCGCCTCCCCACTGCCGACAAGAACGATCTACGACGACGCCGGGGTTTTTCGGCTGCTGCTGCTGAATTTACTTGGATCGCAGTCGTCGCTGGCTCCAACCCGTCGCCATCACTTTTGGCCACGACTATAGGAACTATAGTCGTGCTTTCCTCTGTCACGTCCGGAACAAAATCGTCATCATCGGCCGGTGCTTCTAACAGCTGGATTCTAACCGGTGTCACGCAAGAATCAAGCTGTTCAGTCACCGCCGATTTCACTTGGATCTCAGTCGTCGCTGGCTCTAACCCGTCGCCATTACTTTTGGCCACGACTATAGAAAGTATAGTCGTGCTTTCCTCTGTCACGTCCGGAACAAAATAGTCATCATCGGCCGGTGCTTCTAGCAGCTGGAGTCTAGCCGGTGTCACTTGAGAATCGCGCTGTTCAGTCACTGCACTTTTGACTATTAGCGACTCAATCTCAAGATCAAATAGCTCTAGAAGTGTTTCCTCCGGTATAGTCGCAAGACGCAACGGTGACGATGGAAGGTCGTCCGCCATGTTGTCTGTCGATGGATAATTGTTCTCGCTGTGGGTACAATGGGACTCGCACTCCTGCAAGCTTCCAACAGCCGGACTAGTGACGTTGTTTTTGTAATTTTTTATAAGGTTGACTTCCTTAGCGTTTTTTTACCTAGCGCAAGGTTAGAAAAATTATGAAACAATAAAATATAAGTAATGCATTCAAAAATTGAATATTAATTTATATTTATGTTAAAGGAAATAATATAAGTCGTGAATTGGTTCGTCACGAAATACAAACTGATTCAAAATATGTAATCGGTCGTATGAATAAACATCCAAACGAATATTTCCATGACAACAAAATAATATAATATTATTCAAAATTGAAAATATAGTACACGGCCAATTTAATTCCAAAAACATTGCATATGTACATTTCAATATTATTAATGTTAACACACGAATACTTGTATTATACAGGTGGAATACTTAAAAGCACCTTTATTGCACGTCACAATAATTTGTTTCTTATCACAATAAATGATTTTCATTAAAATATTTGAGAATTTAAAATAATGTCATTAGTTTACTCTAATATGGAATTCAGACTTAAAATTAATTTATTGACACTCGATTGAGTACCGGTCAGCTTGCAACCCAAGACAATTTTCAAAATATTTAGATTTATTCTATGCTATACACTACCACAAATCTATTAAAACCGTATGTTAGTATTTACTATTGACTAGGTAATAATAACATCTAGCAATATAGTATAAAATAATATTATAATTTATAATAGATAAAATTAGTTTTTGTCAAGAGTTAGTTCAACCTGACGTACTACTGATAGAAAAATAAATTATTTACAGAAATACCATAATAAAGGTACCAATATACCTATAATAAAATATGTTAAGGCTGACAGATCGTTTCAAAATAATGATTTTTAATTAAATTTAAATTGAACACATCCATTACAACGGTGACTTATTCAATAGCGATGTAGGTAGTATATATAGGTGAACTAGAAACCAACTATGTACCTATGTCCTAAATTGTATATAATATAGCATTGTGAGTTCCCTGTTTTTAATAAATATTTCAAGTTTATTATTTTTATCATACAGAAATACCTATTATCACATATTCGCATATAGCTATAATTTAAAGTAAAATATACTAATTTTTCAAAATCTTTATGAACAATAATAATATAAAAGTGAGTTATTACTTATTATTTTAAAAATTAATAAATACATGCACATGATTTTACTTACATTGACGTCGAAGTGGTTGCATTTAAGTGTTGTCAGGTTTCTTTTTATTCGACGATATTTTTTAGACTTGTAGGTAGTCCATTGAGTGTTTCACAGAGCTTGGATTCCACAGGCCGACAAATTGTTGTAATAATTTGAATTGCTCTATTAAGATTTAATATTGACAGCGAATAACTATTATTTAAACTGATCACCGTTTTTAAAGACACATAATCTACAGTCAAGTTATTGTTGTAAAAGCATATTGTATTTAATCAATATTAAGTATTTTACTATAGAATATGTTTTAATTTTTGTATATATTTAGGTAATTGTGTTTTGAGTTAGTTCGTAAAATAAATTATGACGTGAGTGATAAAATAAGCAAATTAAACTATCAATGAAGCATGGGACGTGAATATATAATAATATTATTGATATTGGTCGTACAGCGCTTCGAATCAAAAGACAAAATAAAATACACTATTGGAAAGGTAGGTTAATTATTAACATTAAATAAATACATACATGTATAATGTTTAATTTATATACTCTTTAAACTTAATTTTCTATAAATCCATTGATATTTGTAGTTCCTAACTCATATAGGCGCAAACAGCGTTTGAGATTTGGGGGCGAGGTGGTGAGCTGAATCTCCACTATAATAACATTGAATAAGCTTAAAATAATTTTTGGAAATATTTGGAGCGGGGAGGGGAGGGGGGCTTAGCGTCTAAAGTTCCTCCTCCTATTCGCGTCTATGGTTATATCTTAATATAAACAACTTAATTTTAATGCTGATGCCCCTAATTCTAACGCAACAGGTATGTAAGTAACTATATAATATACGTTTCGTAAATATAAAGAGGGATATGTGTGAAGCAACACTTTTCACGGCTTAGGTACCGTAGGTTAGGTAACCATAGGGTACAAATCACTAGTTGAAAGCATTTAATACAGTGTTTTGCACTCTTCTGTTTTTCCTATTTAACTATCCGATGTCTATAGTTGTGTTATAGCTTTAGTAAAAATACTAAATCGTACCAGAAGACGACGAGAAAAATTCACGTCCGTTTGAGTTTAAAAATACATGATCCATTGGACGTCATTAATAACTTTTAACTTAACTCAACTTTATTATTTTAAAATAATTTAACTCGACGAGTTGAAAAAAATCGTTAACTTGCCCAGCCTTGTCAAAATGTATGGTCGGGAGCGAATCACCAACCAGTAACAACCTTACAATGCGTGCCAAAATTCACCGATCGTATGTCTGAGCGTGCGTACCTTGTACGGTGTACAGCACGCCGAACTGAATACATTATTAACAGTAATATATCACAATGTATTCATGTTGTACTAATGTTAATACAATGTATGTGCCCATCATATATACCGAATTGCAGCCCTGATATGTATATAATATAATTTACAATAAATTCAATATGTATTTAGTTCGTTGGACGTTGGCAGTTCTGAGCTCTATCGGTATAATTATATATAATATTTTTATCGTATTAAATATTAGATCAATGGTGTTCATAGGCAATGTGTTGCACTGTTGCGGAACAACAATATTATAATATTATGGTAATAAGATAATAAATAACATTCACAAATATAGATAATAATATAACGAGAATATTTAGTACTCTTGTGGCTCAACCGTCAATAATAAAATGGCCCATCAATAAATAATAATATAATAATATAAAAATGTATTAAATCGGCAACATTATTGGTAGGTACACGCAAACAATTAATGCAGCGCGCAGCTCTTCCAGTCAAAGCTGTCGTTGCCTGTAAAAGGGTGTGAATAAAATATTATTCACTAAAAACATTATAAAAATACATATTATATTATTTACACTCGTAAAAATGTGCGTTAGGACTGATGACAATTTTATTCCATCGCCCGCGGTACAATGATACAGTTTCCGCTGCCAATAATTCGGTGCTATCGGTGCTACAGCCTTACCGTCCATCGCGCGAACGCATTCGTGTACAATCCACTCGATAGTTTTGTATTTATAAATCTTCATAACGCACAACGATTGCCGTTAGTGAATATTTTACACTCCGTTGATGGTAGCAGCGGACGTCACGTCTTATTACACTCAACCACGTTGCGTGACCAGGTGCAGACTGGCCCGGGGTGCTAGAAACCTGCAGGTAGCCCATTCGTACAGGCCCCGATTATCATTTTCGGGCCCTTTCTTCAATTTAACTCTTATTGTAATGTAGAACTCTTTCCTAATTTTGGTGAGTTTAAAAAAAAAATTACTAGCCCTAATCAATTTTGCGCCCTGGACCAAAAGTAGCCATTCCACCCCCCGTAGTGTGACTAAGAGCAGCCAATGCGCCGCGCCAAGCCACGTATGTATATTTTATCATACTTATTATGTACCTAGAATATAGATTATAGACTATTACGAAATGTATTAATTAATATATACCTGACACTTTAACTCCAGCAAACCACTTCTTCGGTTCTTAAAACATTAAAAATTGAATCACCTTGTGAGACCACGTTGTAAAATTGTATATTCAACCTAATATGCATTACATACATACATTAAAAATAAAATATAACAATACGGTTACAATGGTACCTTTACCAGACATGCACGGCCCGGCCCACCAGGATACCAGGAGGTTATTGGGACTTTCCGTTGGCCAGTGGAGTACCTTTGATTGGCGATTGCTCGAGTTTTACCTTTTTGGGTATACATTTGTGCGCCATTTTCATATACATTTTACTTGTTTTTTAAGTTTCAGGTGGAAGTATTTCTGAGTGAATTTCAAAACTAAGCTAGAAATTAATAGTTTACGACTAGATAATCCTGTCTAGGCAGACAGATTAGTCCTAGAACACTTTTAATTAATTAATTATTTCTCAAACTGTTAACCAATCAAAACAAAAGACAAATAGATAAATCACCGGCATTTTTGTTGGTTTTTAGTTATAGTGCACGACTTTTAGTTCACAAAATCACATAATATATTAAATATATAATACCAACTTAATAGTAAAATTATGCTTAAAGACAACATATTTTTTTAGGGGGGGGGGGAGGAATTTACTCATCGTAAGTTTCAGAGAACATTATATAAACAAACCAAATATTGTGTCGCTTTCTCATAAAGCTTTTACTGTGCTTTTATTATTTTTCTGAGTCACCAAAATCATCAGAATATCTCAAAATGTTTAATCAATTATAAAAAATACAAACTGTACAAAGAAACCAAATTAAAATGTTCTTGTATATTTATTTGCATAAATAAGTAAATCAATATATTAACATAATTACATAAAAAAAAAAAATGAAAAATACTCATTTTGTAGGTATAACTTAACTTAGAAATATCAATAACACATAAATATAAATAGTTAAGTATTAGTAGGAATCGTTCTCGTAAAAATCTATATTTATTACCAACGAATATAGTAATTATGACGACGTGAATGAATAGATACTGACAAGCGTCAATAAAAATGTAAACAAAAAAAACCACTCTACGTCAGCAGCGAAATACATAGGAAAAAATGGTTTGCACATTAATGTGTGAACTATGGTAATAATAATTATGACAAAATGAAAGAGTAGTGAAGGACAAAACAAATCAATATGCGCGTTAAGAACATTGAATAGTGAGTATTAGTGTATGTAATTATACAGACATATTACGACACTATACTTTTTGTCCGGAAAACAATTATTGTAACGTTTATAACATTATCACTATAGTAATATAGCGATCAGAAATCTTAATAATACATCAACCACCTGCAGTCAATAGTCAGAGAAGCTCATAGCCCCTAGTGAATCCACCAACGGCTGCAGCTGGTCCGAATGCGCCCGACTGTTGGGCCGGAAATATTTGCTCCTGGTCAGTTGTTCGGGTCTTCGCTGGTAGTACACAAAGTACAGTGGATAAAATTCATTGTCGTTGTACTTGACGTGCACGCGGCCGTTGTGGCTGACCGTCGTGTCCGCAAGGCCGGGCGGTACGACCAACGAGCTCCCTGCAAACGTCTGGTTCCTTGCAAACTTCTGCTTCGGGATCACGTAAGTTTCGCCGACCGTCACGCAGCATATCATGATCACTCGTGTGTCTGCGGTCGCGAAAACCGAAAAAGAAGAGAAACGCTCAGATTATTAAAAACCACGAAAAAAGTTCGTACTGTGAGCATTACTGTATGTCTGTATTGTGTGGGAAACCGTTTTGTTTTTTTTTTTGTGCTCGCAAAAAAATTTATATTTTTCTTATTGTGTCGATAGTACAAAACATATTTTAATAGGACTATTTTTTTACAATACACACATAAATGTAATATCAATAGATTCTTACGCTCCGCTCAGAATCTAAAAGGAGCAGATTCATTAAAAGATAACGACAAACGCTTAATTTTTCAAATTTTCATGCTATAATATTTTACATGATTAGGTAAATTCACTTTTAAATTAAAGGCTATGTGGTGCGCTGATAACCTCTACATAACAAAAAAAAAGGTAATATAAGTACTTAGGTATAGTGAATGTTGAATGGTAACAAAAAAGTCGATTTTGGAGGGAACTTGTATAGAAATCCTGAGCAGATTCTATAAACATAATGTTTTTATATTTTAGTGGGTATGATATGCGTTTGGTGATGCCTATTATTTGATCGATAAACAAACACTAAAAAATAAATTAACACTTTTATTATTATATACCTTCGATGGAGGAATTGTCAGCATAATAGTTAGCGTAGTCGATGTCGTCACTGAATGATACGCCGCACCCGAACTTGGAGCGGCGGGTGCGTCTCCAGTCAAGTCCGCTGTCCAACGACTCCACGGCTCTGGATTCAGTGGTCACGTGGAACAGCAACTTCTCCTGGACACTTTGGCCAAAGGTCAATTTCATTTCTTCTTTACGCAACATATACATGCCGTACATCTGCGGAGCGTGCACTTGGCGTATCTTATTGATGTTGCACTGCAATATTAATCGACAACTTATAGGTACACAGAGGTGTTACACAAATGTAATATTTTTTAGTGGGTAATCAATCAAATTTTGTTGAGTTTAATAACTATTATATGCTCTAGGGGTAGAAAATATACTATTTAAAATAGATAATAATTCGTTATAAATATAAAATGTTAGTATACCTAATCAAAATCTTAATAGTATTATGATTTAAATAATATTTTATTTTATTTAAGTGTATGTTATGTGAAGCAGGAATTATTTCATCTGCTTACGCACATGCGTTGCTTTTTAGATGAGATTACTTTAAAAACACTTAATTTAAATTATTACATTTGATTTTAAGCTCAAATTTAGGCGTAATTCGATATCTAAACAAAGAATTACAATTTTAGTTGTCTTATTCTAACTAAAAAATATTATTCCTGGGTACTTACTTGAAACTTGTAAAACATATATTACTATAATTTATATTTTATTCATGACATTTGACGAAATATGTTTTCAAAATATTTAGACGATTAAATCCTGCGTATTTTTGGTCAAAATCAATTCATTCTAAATATTGGTGCATACTATTTGCCTCCCGACGTACCCTAAATGTTGAGTATAGTTTAATTGAGTGGTTTTTGTTTGAATTGTAATGGTTGTAGCTTAAAATTAGGTTTTAATATTTTTACTTTTTATATTTAAATAAATGAAGTAATTGTTTATTGAAAAATAAACACTTGCCCCAAAAATGTGACGTCCTAGGTGGCTGAATATTTTGCCTAATGCTAAATCCCCCACTGAGTACACCTAAGGTTTTAAGAACACCAACACTTGAACATACAACAGCTAGTCAACATCAATAATTAGCGAACATAATCTACGCAGTTTTTTTTACGATAGTGTCGTAGCATGACAGAGTATCACTGTCAAACTCGATACCTATTTTGATAGCTGAGAAACAACGGAAAAACAAGTATGATGCTAATAGATAGGTCATAGTCCATCGATAATAGGTACCTATATAATAGTACAAGCATAGAATATATGTTTATCTTTATTCTGTGGTACGAGTGTTAAGTATATTAAATATTGTTATATTATTAATAAACTGTTTAATTAATAATACTAATAACTAATTGGTAAAAACTACGTATCCAATGTACAACCATAGGCGTGCGCATGGGTATGGCTGATTGGGCTTTAGTCCCACCTGAGATTTTTTTATACGTGGGTGGGTTGGTACCTTATGAAGATATGACTAAAAGTAAATATAGCCCTTTTAGTTTTTAAACGTTTGTGTTTACCCGAGAGACTATATACAGGGCGATTCATTTAAAATTGAAATCTCATTATTTCAAAAAGTGTAATTGTTTTTGAAAATATTTTTTTACATAGTTTCAAGTCGTTTACAAAACAAAATTGTTATTAAAAAATTGTATTTTTAAATAGTTTCAAGTAGTTAACAAAACAACTTTGTTATTAAAAAATTATATTTTTAAATATTTTTTATACTTCAATTTTTTAATTTTTTTAATGATAACAAAGTTTTAATTTTATATTCCAAAGCAGAATTTTTTTTCTAAGTATTTCAATACAGAAAAATCGAATTTAGTGCGAGTAGCTTATGTGATATAATAGTTGTAACCTATAATTATTTAAAGTTTAGATGAGTGGACAAAACTTTAAATATTTATATCTCATAAACTAATAGCCCTAAAGTCGATTTCCCGTGAATAATTTATAATAATAAATAAATATAAATGTTAATTGACAATTTTAGATTTTGAGCGAAGCGATGAATGAATTGATTGTACAATGATGTGTGTTTTTTTTTTTTGTGTCTGTCATCACCTTTTAGGACAGTAAAAGTGCTCAGATTTTCTTCAATAGTAACTTTTCTGATAAGAAGTCAAAAGTAAAAATTTCCCAGTAGTTTTCAAAAGCGACGTGAAAAACAAAAGAAAAATTAAAGAAAAACAGAAATTTTTACGCAAAATCTGTTTTCGAGAAAATCGATTTTGGTTTTGGTGTAACTCTAAAACAAATGAACGTATATACATGAAATTTTCACTGTTTGTTTATATTTGCATTTTCTATACACGATAAAATTTTCAAAATATTTTGAATTGTTTTGAACTGTTTAGGAACATTTACAGTTTCTAATTTTATAAGTACTTTTTTCTATGGATGTCAATAAAACTTTATTTGTTGGGTAAAAAGCTTGAAAATTTAATACAAGGCTCCTACTATATTGTTACAATGATATTTTAAAAATATTAAAAATCCTTAGTCACAGTTTTATTTATAAGCATTTAAACTTCAAATTATCTTGACAAAATACGGAAAAATCACGAAAATTAGCAAATTATTTTGAGTTGATAATTCATAAAATTTTTTCTATTTTGTTGGATAAAAAAGCGTGAAAATTTAATGCAAGGCTCCTTATACATTGTTACAATAGCAATTGAAAAATATTAAAAATGCATAGGCACAATTTTTTTTTATAAGCATTTAAAGTTCAAATTTTGACAAAATGTATCAAATTTAGAATTTAATAATTATTTTGTAGTTAAAAATTTATAAAATGTTCGACTTCTATAGCTAAGGATTGAAAATTGAAAACAAGGCTCCACGTAAAGAGGTTATATATAAATTACTTTATTCACAATAATATCATCAAATATACTTGGTAATATCATAGGCTGACTGACCGTTTTCGTTCAGAACGATTTTTCTTATACAATGATATTATATCATTGAGTTCAAATTTAACACCATCCATTACACTTTTAACCTACTGTACAGCAGATCGACATCCACTTTCCCACCTTTTTAATATAATATATTATATTTTTAACGTTTTTGAATAAATTGTTTTATTAGATTATATTCCGTTAAAAATCAATATTGATGAATTTCGTATGTGTGAAATGATAAAAACTGATTGTTTACATATTTTCCGCAGTCACCAGCAAAAGGGTCACTTAAAAGTTTGTAGTAAAATTGTCAATAATTTTTTTCTTGCGTGACCATACAAGGGGGTGGGTAATCAGATTGAATTTAGCCATACCTGACCCAGAGATCTGCGCACGCCTGTGTGTACAATTAATATTGTGCATTACGCCGTGTCCAAAGTAAATGCGTCCGATGCGTCGAAAAACAAAACGGCTTGTATTTGGCCCCATCGGACGCAATTACTGGAACATGCTGGTCGGAATAGAAATCGCACACGCACTCGTCGGTTTTACTTTGGACACGGCGATACGGTCACTGATGAACCGCTGATTCGGTCGCGGTAGAGGTACTCACGATGGGAAATGTTTCTTTTACGATCTGCTCAATTGTATTGTAGCCTTTGCTGTTCACATCGTTAAGCAGTGGACGGTACGTGTCATACATGTGGTAGAGAACGAACGACGAGGCACGTTTTAAAATATGGTCCGCAGCGTGATCGGTAAACCTTAACTTGCGGGACGTGTGCGTACTACTTGTGCCACCGCTATTATAGTCTCGATTACAGTACATCATTGTCGGGCAGAATCGCAGCGGACGAACGGAATATTATGATATTGAAACGTCTGCTGTTGGTGCGGTTAGCTAACGGTAAAAAGAAAACACTACAATTTTAATTGATAATAATTATTGACGGAAATACAGAACATTATATTTTATGGAAGTCTGAGACCGCGTCTCAAAAGGGAATAACCACAGTTTTTGGGCACCGCGAATGATGCGATTGGCGCGCCGAGAACCACGTGATCACGCAAACATCGGCGGTCGTACGGTGGGAGATGCGCTGCACTGACGATATCGGCCATCGGCTGTTGTCGGTTGACTTATTATTATTTTTTAAGACAGAGTTAGAGTTGTATTATTATAGCCAATATTTATGTTGTGTTTGGAGGCTTTGACAATTACGTATCTATAACACATTTTCACTAATTGATTAGATGTAAAACATAGTTGGTATGTATGTAATTTCATCTGTATTTGTACGCCAACTGTACAAATTACGACATTGATATTTGGATGGATATTGTACTATAATAAGATTAAGCGTGACTTTATTATAACTTATTATTGTTGATTGTTATTATTATGTTATCGTTGTCGTCGTCATCGGTGCCCACTGGCGACCGTCGGCACTGATAATCTACGGACGATTAGAGTAATGACTAAAACCAAATTGTCCTATGCTAAAACTGTAGATAAATATTTACAATGTTACTGATGTTAGTGTCTGTCGGCATTGCAGAAATCGTAAAATTAGTTGTATGACGTCCTCTTGACGGATATGGAGATAACGATGGTACATTTCTGTGTCACTGCAGTTAACCACTATAGTTTCCGAATGCTAATCAAAGTCGACCCCTATTTTTTAGCTATTATTTAGCCATTCGTGAATAATACAAAATAATACTTCATGTATAAATATATTATAATACCTATAATCCAGAAATGGGCATAATAAGTCTACTTTAGCGCCCACATGAATTTTTCGATTTTTTTTTCGGTAACCTAAGTATTTAAACAAGTTTAAAACGATGGTGTAAAAATAAATTTGCGGAAATGATTATTTTAGAAGTTATAGCCTTCTAAAGTTCGTGATTTTACGTTTACACGCATGCACGCAACACTACTATAATGCCGCTCTTATAATGAATTTTTGGGGAAACCTATGTATTTCATACTACGACATAATTTACCCTATGACCTACTTGAGGGTGGTATTGCCACTATTGCATAGCAAGTCGAGGGTTACTTTTTTGTTTTATCTTATTTTATAATTGGGTATAAAACCTAATTTAGACATTTACATTATTTTGTACAATATAAACGAAACCATACATTTCACATTTCATCTTATTTCATAATTATCTATATACCTATATAAAAATATGTGAACATTTTAAATACATTTTATAAATCAAGATCCACCAAACCAATTTGGATAAAAATTTCAGGGCATATTAAGATTGATATGTAGATGGTTTCTGTGAAGTTTGTACGCTGTGGGATAAGTGGTTCTGGAGTTATGGCCTCTTAAGTACACACCTGGCGACATGGCCAAAAACAACAACAACGTCTATACACTTATTTTTATCTATATATATAACCCATAGAAACCATTAAAAAACAAAAATTTCTATCGTAAATCTCAAAATTCCTGTTTGAGCACCTACCGGGGGTGATTACTTCCCTTTTTAAATTAACCTATGACACTCACAAAGAATGTGGCTTTGTATTGGTGAAATAATTTTTGAAATCGGTTCAGTAGTTTTGGAGTTTATCCCGAACATACAAACAAACGCTATCATTTTATATATAAGTATAGATAAAAATGAACGTTTGTGTGTAGATTAGACCTCTGGGAAGAAAATAGGCTAATTTAAAAAGTGTTAAATTTGTTTTTTTTTATTCATGGGATTTTAGTACGGTTGCGTTAGACTTTTGTATTAATTGATTATATTAATCCTCCGTAGGTGGAATTAAGTAAAAATGATAAACTTGGTACAATTTTGATACTTTAGAGTTAAATCATACACTTACGTACAAACAGCACGGGGTCCGCGATCTACCTACCTGATAATATACTGCTGCGAATCAGAATTTTTACTCCGGGCCACAGAAAAGTTAAGATAAATTTTGAACACCATACACCATACACCGAATATTAAATAATGAATTGAACAAAGTTTGAGTCATATAGAATTGGTACATTTAACGGGCAACGAAGTGCCATCGGGATCAGCTATAGTTATTATATATACATTTTAATATAAAAATCTCGGAGGTCTTCCGCGCGGCATTAAAGTAGTGTTGCGCGCATGCGTATAAACGTAAAATCAAAAAATTTGGAAGGCTATAAACTTCCAAAATAATCATTTTCGCAAATTTATTCTTACACCATCGTTTTAAACTCGTTTAAATACATAGGTTTCCGGAAAAAAATCGAAAAATTCGGGTGGGCGCTTAACTAGACTTGTTCAGCGTATAATATAATCGTCCATATCACTCGATAATCTCTGGACAGAAAATAAATAGGACGTAGGTGAACATGGTACAAAATGAACACTAATTACTATCGGCTAGTAAACGCCGCGCAAATTACATTCATATTTTTAGCTATTATTAAAAATAATAATATATTCCTTACAGCTCACTTCACATCAATGAGCTATTATTATTGTTTACTAATTTATTATATATTTATTTAGTAGGTACTTACAGCGTAATAGATATTAGGTATCTATTTTATTGAAAAATATGAACTGTACTTGTAGCCGCCGCCGTCGTTCGGTACCGAAATATACATATATGAAGTAAATGATTCTGCGACAATAGCCTTGTTTACAAATCAAAAATTTAAATAGATCTATATAGTAGCACACTAGCATTACACATTTTAAAATAGTATTTGTAGGTACTTTTGTAACGTGTCCGGCTTCAGCAATTACCTATATAACTGAGGTTTGGTGAAAATAAATTATATACCTAATGCAAATTACATTACCTAGTTTTCTTTAAAATATTTTTTACAATACTAAATTTTATCGTCTACTCGTGAGGCGTGTTTACGGGGAAGGGTGTGGTGAGGGCGTCATATCCCCCAAGACGCTTCGGCTTATTGTTGTCATATTAAATATATAATTATTAATTATGCAATGAAAGTATAGTATATTTACAGCTATAATGCGGTCTGAGAATAGTTAAAAATCCATACACCCTCCCTCAGCCCAAATCCTAACTACGTCCTACACCAGGGGCCTTCAACCCGCCACCCGCCTACTTGTCAATATTTGAGGCTCGCGAATTTTTTTTTACACATTTTTAATAATTTTAATATAATATGTTATAAATATGGCCAACAAGATTTTTTTTAAATAATGACCTAAAATTTAAAGGCCACTATTCTATAGGTAGGTACCTATATTATAATGTATCATGAATAACTTCCGAATATGTTTTCCGTTTACGTTGATTAGGAATGTTTATTATAATATTACGGTAGGACGTAGGTATAATGAATAATATTCCTAAACTGCATGAATGCATGATGATGTTTATTCTAACTTGAATTGCTTTTTATCTGTGAAAGAATATGATTAGGAGGCACACTTTAATATTAAAAAAAACATTTTTTTTTATCATTTTTTTATAATAATATTGAACGAATAGTGTTTTTATTAATAAACACTTATAATTTTGATAAGAATAATGAAATCAATGATCATATAGTAGCAAGTAGGTACCTACCGAGTAGGCTAACGTTAGAGTATTGAGTAGGTAGGTAGGTAGGTACTAGGTAATGGTAGGTAGCGGTTTATCTGATATTTGATATTATAATATAGGTATTATTTTTAATATTTTACTTTGAAAAGTATTCAGATTTAAATATTATTAAAAATATATTTTGATCACTACCTATATCAAAAAATAGGTACACCAAATGATTCTAGATTATTTAAAGATATCATAAAAAATCGGTAGACAAAAATTTGACCTTAAACATAAACAAAAACAATTTTTTATAAACTTAAAAATATATTTTTTTTTATGTTTGTCTGACTATTTATCTGCAACATCTTTAAATTTTAAATAATCTAGAATCATTTAGAGTTGACCGCATACGTGCTAATCAGTTGATTTTTTTTTTTAATAATAATGTAAAATTTTGATTTTTACCTGGTTTTTTACTGATGGAGTTAACATGTGCTTGTTAAAATGCATACTTGAGTATTAAATGTTTTATTATGCGGTTACCTAAAAATAATAATGATTAATGGTTATATAACAATAAGCTCTTCAAAGTGCCTTTAAGCACAATCCATTTCTCACAATTAGGTGAATAGATATAGGGCAGATACCTACTTCTTTATTAGAAACCTTAATATTTTTAGGCAATTTATCATTAGAATTTAATTTATAAAACTGTTTTAAGAAGATGCCACACTCGAGTGTTCATATACAAACAAGCAATATAGCAAGTAAAAACAATTTTGTGTTAGATTGAATATTAGAGTTAATTGGCCTATTATAAAAATGTAAAGCTAGGTAGGTACATTATCTGTGTTTGTATACTTTGAATTTTTTTGATAGTTTAATTTTTAAGGAAGTTATGACTTATAATCATGTAAAATATTAGGTGAATTTTTAAAATAACTTCGTAAAAATTAACATATCGTAAAAACTACCATACAAACATGGATTATGTTTTTACCTCAAGTTGTATGATCGATGAATTAAAAAAAAAATTAGATAAATTAATTCAAATTTACTATTATTAAACAAATTATTACAGTTAGAAATATGTATAATTTTAAATTGTTAACAAAATAATATATTAGTTAATATGTGATACCTTCTGGCCCAATCATATAATTATTTTAGTTAACATTGTTTTTTAATATTTAATTTGATATTATATATTTATTAGTATTGCAATGCCTTAGGTAGTAGGCACTAATATTGGTAATATAATATGTTATAATATATTTGTATAACACATAATAGAACAATGGATACCTAGTAAACAAACATAAGGAAGTTATTTATTTATTTAAACTTAAGCCAAATGGCTCAAGTACATTAGGTAATTAATAGGTATATAATGATAAATGTATACTATGTAGTCCATGGATTATAAATATTATAATAATTATAATCAATGGCAGTGCTAACGAGTGGGATAAAAACACAATACCTATACAACAATTAAGATAAAACTAACGATAAACTGTAAATATCATATTGTACTTATTACAAGTACAATACAGTAAATATTCTACTTAGTGGTGTATTATAAACTATAACATTTACAACCATAAGAGGATTTATAAGAAGATAAATTAAACATGAGGCACAAGAATGATTAATATTGAGGGAAATGGTTCATTGATATGTTCCAGACAATAAATGTGGAAATTTAACAATAATGGGAAGAGTTATCACCTTTCAGTCTACAAAGTAGAGATTTTATATCCGGGTCATTATATCAAACAAGACAATGGTTTAAAAAGAAGAATATATTTTGACGGTTAGTCAAGACTTTTTCAAGAAATAAAATATTTTAACAAGCAAAATATACTGAATTTAAGTAATTTGTTAAAACTTAAGTTTGGAGCGTAGCACTGTACGGAAGTGAGTCTAAACATGGAACAAGAACCAAGAGAGATCATTAAAATTGTAGAAACAAGAAGAACAATATTTATTAAACACACACAATGTGGCATAAAATGAATTTATCTATTTGAAAAGTAATGGAAGGGAAAATAAATGATAATAAAGGGAAGAGGAGAATCATGGCAAATCTAAAGAAGAAATTATCAGTATTAAGCTATTAGTCATGAAAATATTAAAAAAAAGTAAAACGATTATTGGTTACAGCGACAAGGCAGAGCCTTTAAAATTTAAATATCAAAAATAAAATAAACTATTAACCAAGAGCATAATAAGTATTATGATAACTTCATGCAGACGATTTTTAAGGAATTTTAAGAAACTTTTAAGGAACATAAACACTGAACAATTTAAACACAGCGTGGCTTACATGGTGGATTAAAGGTCTGCCAATAAATAAATAATTAATTATAAGATAAACGTAATAGCCATTACAGCATTATCTAAAATATTTTTTTTATACATCCACATAACTACAGAAGTTAGTACGATTAATTTATATAGTACCTAACATAGAGCACTTTTATCTGATAGGTGTTTAACCTCTGGATGTAAATCATTTCCAGAAATATTACATAATGGCGTTATGTGTAGAAATTTTTTTTTGAGAAAACTAATACTGAAAAACAAAAACCACATTATTAAAATAAAATACATTTATATTTACATTTAACATATTTTGTACATAATTGCTAAACTAAAAATGTATATTTTATTGAACAACTAGAAACAGAAAGTTATAAAAATTAATATGAACTTCAGTCAATGTAACAAAATAAGTATTTAGAAACCAGTTTCCCAAGTAATTTGTTGTTGTTGTTCCCGCAACGTATAGCACACTATTTTATCACCTGGATTCAGTCTAATATTTGTATCTTCTAACCGTAACCCACATTCCATATTTGTCTTGATTGTGGTCACTTCATCTTTTAGATGTCTCAAAGATGATAATTTACCTTTTAGTTAATAATTTAATATTTTTATTAATTTGATTGACCATTACGAAAAATGAATGTATTGATTTGCATACCTCTATAAAGAACTGTATCATGATCACGGACAACTTTGAAAAGTGCCGCTTTTTTCAGTGTACCACTTGTACACCTACATCCAGCTACTGGAACTTTTTTTTTATTTTCATTAATTAAAAATTCTTGTAACACATCGGCTTCTCCTATTTAAATATTAAAAACATAGATAATAAGCTAGAGGGTAAAACACCTATTTTATAAAGATTACAATTTTAATGAATCAGTTAAATTACCTTGTACATCCTCAACTTCAACTGGTGGTAAACAATTGTTCATTTCTTCTTTTATATCATCTACCAGTTTGTAGATTACATTATGTTGTTTAATAGTGATACCATTTTGCTTAGCATTTTCCTCTGCATCTTTTAATGAACCAACATTAAAGGCATAAACTATAGCTAAAATAAAACAAAAATAAATGAAATTCCATAAAAACTAAAAAATACTTATTAAATTAAGAGGATTTTGTTGTTTCTGTTTTCAACAAACATTATACAGTAAATGTAAACGAGGTATTAACCAAACAATTTTTTCATTTTTAAGATAAGTACATTTATTGCAGCATTTAACTCTTATTACATTTTTCAACAGAAAAACATAATTTGTTTTATTTTTTGGTTTTTACTAATTTTGATGTTATTAAAACAAGTAATCTCATATTGCAATAAAAATAAACTGACGCGTGAGCATAGCAAATGTTCTTATATATTAATCACTTCTTCTTCTCATTATTTTTATTACTAGTGATTAATCTTAGTGGAGGGATGTAGTGATAGCGGCAAAGACTCTAATATAGTTGTGAATGCCAGTGAAGAAAAAGAAGAAGAAGAAGTGATTAATATATAAGAACATTTGCTATGCTCACATGTCAGTTTATTTTTATTGCAATATGATATTTGTGACAAACATAAATGTACAGTATAATATATCTAATGTAAAACAGATACAATACAATATAATATGGTTATTGTGTCCTCTTACTATTCAGTACAAATTTATATTCTTAATTGACAAAAATCTTTATAATATTTTATAATTGAACTACTGTAATTGGATTTACCTTTAAAAGCATCAGCATACTCAATATCAGTAACACATACGTTACCTACACCATAGTGAATAATATCTAATTTGCATTGATTACTTTCATAAGTTTCTAATACATCTAAGATTGCCTCAACAGATCCAATGACATCTCCTAAATTAAGAACATGTACATGATACCATTAAAACTAATTTGGTTGAATTATTTATAATTTTAATTACCTTTGACTACAACATTTAAACAAATTTCTTCTTCTTTTACATTTTTTCTATTTTCTAATTGTTTTTCTTGATACAATGTACTAAACCGTCTTCTTCTAAAAATGCCACCCTTTTTTTTCTCGGCCAGATGACTTTGGTACTCCTAATATGGCAAATAAGTATATTTTACTCAATTTTAGCTTGTTGAATTATTATTGTTAAATATAAAAATGATCAATGAAAAATTCTGTTACTTCCGGAATTCACACAAATACAATAATTATTATCCAAAATTAAAATAGTTTTATAAGATTTTATTCTCTCTAACTCATGTAGATTATGGTGTTAATGTATCACGATAATAACAAAAATGTTTGCACTATACTGTTTTAAAACTTTAATTTTAAGATAAATTCAATGAAATACTAAAAAATAATTTCTGTATAAGTTTTTCTTTTTTTTTATTATGTACGACATGTATACCAATCAAGTATTACACTATAAAAAAATCATCTATGGTAATAATTAGGGCTGAGGACTTCTAGTACTTAAAAATCTAATAATATGCATGCACTTATGCACTTAAAAAATCAAGAAATATGCACTTAAAATATGCTCTAAAAAATTATTTTATCTTATTAGTTATTCTTATTATAATATTTATTTTAAAAAAATTAGTAAAAATTACATTATATGGTTAGTTTATTAAAAAGTATTTGAAAATTACATTTCTTCGTCTATATAATATTACTAAAAAAATTTAAAAGAGACGAAATAATTACTAGACAAAAATATTTCATGTAGTGTGCACAATAATACGAGTACGCGACGAAGTATGACGAACAACTAAAATTCACTACTCATACGCGTTTCGGTTTTATCGATTTTATTGGTCAGATAGTAAATTACCTAACCGATAATAAAAATATTATTTTGAAATGCAAAATTTACCACTTATTCTTTTTTGTCTAAACTAATTTATGAACTGATTTCAAAAATTGCTAAATATGTTCTTAAATTTTCTAATATACTCGAATATGCATTTATATGCAATGATGACAAAATATGCAAAAATGTGCAAAATAAAATTTTTAATTTGATCTCCTGGTGTTATGAAACACATTTGTTATTCACTACAATTTTTCTACGATCTTTCTAAAAAAATATGAAAAAACTAGATGTTCTCAGCCCTATTAATAATGTTCGATAAATATACTCTGTTCGTCTTTAAAAAAACTTAATCAGTGTTGATCAGTTTTTGATGGGCAAATAAGTATAGAATAGAGTTCAGTAAATATTGATGTTTTTTTAAAATACCATTAAGTGACTTTATGTTCAACTTATAAAGATTGATGAGAATATAAACTATAAACCAACCACTAAATTATATTAGATACAATCATTCATGATCTTATTTTATTATTTTACCTTTTTATAAGTATAATATTTATATTCATCTTACACAATTAGCTGTAAATATGTTATACTAGATAAATTGGTAGAATTCAATTTCAATAGTAAAGAAGAATATTAAATCTAATAATTTGTATATTTACCTTATTATGCTCTTCAAGTTTTGATGAAATACAAATGCTATCTTCAATTTGTTTTTGTTCTATAGATTTAGATATTCGATAATCAACTACTTCTCGTGCACGTCTCTATACAATAATAATAATAATTTTGATAAGTATAAAAAATTATTGAGTATCTAAATTAAATAAAATAAGAAATGCTCAAAAAATAACTACATCAGATGAAACTTGTAGAAATTCTTGTCCAGCTTGTGGTAAGTCTTTCCAACCTATTAATTGAATTGCATCAGACGGGTTAGCTTCTTGAAGAACATTGTTTTGATGATCCATCATGGTTCGTATTTTTCCCCAGACAGTGCCAGCTACAAGTATACTATTATTCAATAATTTCCCACGTTGAACAAGAACTGTTGCTAATTTTCTGAAAAAATAAGTAAAATTATAATTACAATCATAATTTAAATTTTATAAACTAAAATAATTGGAAGTATTTTTACAAAGTCTTAACATGAAATTTAACTTAGTCGTAATAAAAATAAGATGGGTAATTATTAATTTATTACGTGGATTAAAAATTTAGAATTTTAAGAACAAGAATGAGTAAAAATAACTAAATAAATAATCTTTATGTTGTTAAGAATTTCTCAAAAAATAAATTTTAAACTATTCAAAATAAAATGTCAAAACATATACTAGCAAATATGTGTAATTAAAGTATTATTGTCATACTGAGATCATATTATATACTATATTATACTATATATCATATTATATACTAAACATAATATTGGAATATTATTTATTAGTTTATGAACATGGCTAAAAGAAATGTAATATTTTAGAGAAATTAACTTATATATTTGTAAATATATTATAATATATACAATGATTATACCGCATTCCTAAATCCAATTTTTTTTTTTTTTAATTGATTAAGCACTGTGTTACAAATCTCAAACTATAAAATATACGTATTACTTCAAGATTCAATCCTAAAATAAGTTTTTCCAATTTTTTTTGCAATTAATCTATGAGTTTCTAGGGATACTTAACGTTTTTTTTATTAAACTGTGATAGAACATTATTATTTTTTGAAGATTCAGCCATGTTTTTAGAGGTATTTTTTTAAATAAATTAACATGTAATATGTAAATTAGAAAATAAGTGTGTACCATTAAAAATGTATCCAATATTGTTAAATGATAGCAATTATCTGACTTTTAGTTGCAAATAAAGTGTAATATACACAAATCATGCATCTGATACAATAAACTGTAATCATATAATTGTTCCATTTTATTTTTTTATGACTAAATATCAGAAAACCGCTTACATTTTACATTTGGATCTGTTCTTTTTAATACTTACTTTCATGTTAAAAAACTACGGCCCAAACTGTGGTAAAATACTTAAAAGTGTTTAAGAATGTTATTCGAACAGTTCAATAATAATTTAAGTAATCCTAGAGTGGGTTGGATAGCAGTGACGTGGCAAACTAAAAATTTTCCAGAAGCAAGTTACAAATATCCCAAGTATTACTATTATACTAGCTACCACCCACCCCTCTATTTAAGAAAAATCTAAGAGGCCTCTGAAATTACCGTTCGCTACGCCACTGTTGGATAGTGTTATTTGCAAAAAAATAATTAGGAAAACTTAATTTTGGACTAACCCTTGCACATGGATAATTAGTAAAAAAGTTCACCCAAGAAATTAATGACTGCCTTCATTTGTTATTAAATTATTAAGTTTAATTATATACCTTGTAAAAATAAAAATATTTGTTTCCTAACTTACCCTTTTTGATTATCAAGTTTTGACTCTATTATTACTCCTTCTGCTGGAGGGTTAGGATCAGCACGTAAATCCAATACTTCAGCTTGAGTTAGAATCGATTCAATTAAATCATTGAAATTAGTACCATGCAAGGCAGATATTTGAACTACTTGAACAGTACCACCAAATTCTTCAAGGTCCAATCCACCTTGAGTTTGCAACATTTTCTTACAACGTTCCTAAGAAAAAAAATATACAAAATAAAAATATTAAAATTTTTTAATTAGGTAATACATACTATATTTGCTGTTGGTTTGTCTATTTTGTTGATTGCCACAATTATAGGAACTAAAACAAATTTGAATACATATTATAATTTATATTCTTATTACATACTCAATTTGTAAAAACCAAAATTGTGGTATTATAAGATAAAGAAGTCGTAAAAGGAGAACCATTAGATTATTAGAGCTTAAAAGTAATCTAACCTTATTTAAGATAAATTAACAGTGCATTTTGTATGTGTAAAATGTTGGCTTCTAGTTTGATTTTTAGTGTAAAAAATTTGTATTTATTATTTTAATGATAACTTATAAGCATGGATGATACTACTGATAAAGTATATTTATACCTTTTGCATGTTTAGCCATTCGTATTGACTCAATAGTTTGTTCCTTGACTCCATCATCAGCTGCTACTACTAATACAACAATATCTGTTACTTGTGCACCTCGACTTCTAATAGTGGCAAAGGCAGCATGTCCAGGTGTATCTAAAAATGTTATTTTTTTCCCATTCTCCAAAATAACTGAAATAAAATTAATTAAAATTTAAAATATCATATAGTGAATTATTAGCTTTACATTAAATTAATATTACCTGGAAAAGCACCAATGTGCTGTGTAATAGCACCAAACTCAGATTTAGCCACAGATGCATTCCTTAGAGTATCTAATAATGTGGTTTTTCCATGATCCACATGACCCATTATTGTTACAACTGGGTGTCTCACAATTGTAGAATCATATGGTGCGGGAGGTCTAAAATTAATATTGTAAAATAGAAATATATAAGTAAATAAGAAAATATAATTTTTTATTATTACATTAATAAACTGATGATAATAATAATTATATAATGCTTTTTACTTAATAACTAGAAACCAATTTGATTAAAATGTATTACCTTTTAATGGCATCTTTTAAATGATCATCAGACAATTTTTTATTTTTATTAGGGTTTGATGTTAAATTAGATTTAAATCCACACTTTTTAACAATTTCACGAAGGATTGAAACATTATCCATCACACTTGTAGGTTCAAAATACAAATGTGCATTTTGACCTAATTCAATTATTTTAAGAACATTATCTGTAATAAAAATAAATAGTTCATATTAATTAATGTCAAATATAAAAATTCAAAGTATAATACCTAAGTTACAATAATTTAAAATGATGTCATAAGTAAAACATAATTGAGTAATTTGTATTATATAGAATGTCGCTCTACGTTTAATCCCAATAAAAACTTTTTTTAATTAAAAGTTTTTTTACTGTTTAAAGGCCCCACACACTGTGGCAGTGGAGGCAAAATGCAGCTGGACACAATATTTACTGCCATCACAGCGGCACTGCTAAGAGAACAGGATTTTACTGCCACTGCTACAGTGTGTGGGTACCTTAACTGTACTATATTTAGTTTTAAAATTATACAATATGCAGGTAGAAATGTAAAAAACCAAACGTAATGTTTGAGAGTTTTGAGATATTGTACAATAATGCAGTAATGTTTAATTTATCATCAATATATATAATTTACCTACAGGTATTCCAGTCGCACTTGCCAATTCCATTACAGTCATATTTTTCCAGATATCAATAGTTTTCTTTTGTTTTGGTTTTAAATTGATTACAGGTGAAATAATAGTTTTCTAAAAACAAAAAAATCATAAAGTATGCTATAATAGGTAAAATTGAAGCAAGTAGGTTTATTCAATAATTGTATTAATGCAAGCATAGCGTTATATTAAAATTGATTTTTTATATTATATCCCGGGCATATACATTTTTTTTGAAAGAATTACAAGAAATAAACAAATTAGGTAATGGGAAATTGTACTATACTTTTTCTTCTCTAGGTACTCTCTTTTTTCTTAATGTATTTGATGAGCATATATTAGCCTTGAATAGTTCATAACAACATACTCGCAATGGAGAGCTACGGACCAAGTTACTCAATCTAAAAAAAAATGTTATTTGTATGAATAAATAAATGACATTTAAAATGAATAAACTCACAAGCTAATCTTCCCGGCAGTGTTAAACATATTTTAAATTTATAAAACTGATACAAACGTGCTACAAATTAACTTAAATTTTTATGATATAATACTATAACTTAATACGATGATGAAAACTATTAAATTTATACTGAGTACGGTAACACAAAAATCACTATACCAGTAAAGTTAATAGTAAAACGTTTTTATTTGAATTATTTTAGACATGTAATTTTTAAAACGATCAAATTCTTCAAAAAATAATAAATAGAATATTTTCAACAAAATAAAAATGTACGTTTATCACAATAACTTAGGGGTAAAATCGTTATCAAAATACAACTGATAACGTGGAAAAGATTGATAACAATCACGATAATAATTCTGTAATTCTATGATGATATATTTATTATTATTATTTAGAAGACAAAATTAGACAGGTAGGTTTTTAAACGATGAATACTGACAAGGCCGGATGAAGAACCTATTAGATTAGGTACCTATGTCTATAAAACTACTAATTGTAGTATAATAAAAGTAAATACTTCATATTAATTTTAATTCAAATTTTGATAGTAACTTTTAAATTTATTAACAATTTACTTATTTCGAACAAATTTTGAATAACAGTAAAATGCGTCTTTACTACCATAGTGCTTTTGTAGGTATGTATTTACTATTTAGTTGTTTTTGTCTATTTACTATTTAGTTGTATATTTTAAAAACCACAAATGGTTTTTAAAATATAGAAGAACTATTCTTTAAAATCACTGAAAAATGTGTATCAGCTTAAAATTATTTGGGCCCCTTTCATTTTGGAACTTGCTTTCACCCTGGCTAGACCCCCCCAATACCGATTTTGGTTGTTTATTTAATTATTTTGTCGTAAATTAAAAACATTTTTATAAATCGGGGGTACTTGAAACTTTTAAAGTAGGTACCTATCTTATATCTATATTATTATATTTTCAACACAACGGCGTTTTCAAACGCAATGTTTTCGGGAAAATTATAGTAAAATGAGTTACATTAATTTATAGTAATAATAATAAATAATAATATTATTTTATGATATTAATATTATAGTAGGTAATATAGATAATAGGCTAACGGTATTCGCCACGTTATAAATCGGCTTTCTTATATGCTGCCAACGGTAAAAAAAGGCCGTCAAAGAAAAATCTAGGATGCACAAAAATTTTTGATAAAACCGCCTACCAATCTGGCACTCTCTGGTCAGCATATCCTTGTCGTCCCTTAAATCAATTCATGAGTTTTCATCAACCTCCCGATACCGAATCTTACGAGTGACAACTGGACTCCTTGTGACGAGCAATAATCAGTGCGTGTTAATTATTTCGATTTGTGTATTTTGAAGTATTGTTTTGTGTCACCTAAAACTGCTACATCATAACCCGGAGACAGCTGCGTGTCAGGTAAGGCATTTAATATAACATTTATTATTTTATTTTGATTGCGGATATTATATTATAATATGTGCATTTTGTATAAAATTATATTGTATACAGTGTTTGATCAAAGTCTCGAATACACGATCTCGAAAGGCCTCTGAACACCAGCTTGATAAAGGTAGCAACGTGACTTAAGTATTTATTTTGCATCTGGTACCTATTATTCTCCAACACTTATATAAGTGTAGAGAATCATATCATATCAGATAGGTACTTAACTTTAACATCCGATTTTAATAAACCTATCAACAGGAGTCGTTTTCATAATTATCGTATTTTTCGGGTATTATAACACATCTATTACAGTAACTTATACGTTGGGTGACCTACACGAGTACACGACACCTTAATGTAGGTAAAGCAGAGTGATAACCATTTGAAGACCTTATTTTTCTATTGATAAATAAAAAAAAATTTTCAACATAAATAGGTAACGCTGGATACAAACATTTTTTTTCTAATCTCGAGGCCAAACTTTGTAAGGTTTTTATTATCGTAGTTACTTATTAACAAAAACATGTTTATGCTCTTGTAGAGGAAAAATATCGAGTAGGTAGCGTGCTATTGCAGGAAGGTTTGATAAATTGTGTTTACTGACTTAGATAAATAAGAAAAATACTTTCTTTTTGTCTTCCGATTCGAATAAGAAAACATGACAACGTAATGTGTTAATAGTAAACAATATTATTGTCATTCGCTGTTTTTATTTTCAATTATTGTTCGTTCAACGGTTTGCTTAAGTGTTATAATATTCAGTTATGACTTCATAACCATTTGCAAAGAGAATATTAACTATGGGTATAATCATCGGAGTTCTACGTGTTGGTGTTATCGGAATGTTAGTATTTTTAAACAGAAGTCATCTGATTGAATCGTATCATGTTATACGAAAGGGCGTGCCAAAGAAAATGGTGAAATGTGTTCATCGTGGAGTATTAAGGAATATTACGAAAATGGAATCCAGGAAATTCGATATACTGGTACTAAAAATTAAATAGATTACGATTTATAATAATAATATAGTGAAATAGTGTTGTGTATATAAATGTATAATGCATCTATGCGATGTACCTAACACAAAATAATATTACCTATGGGGTTATTCTTATGTTTTAGGTAAGTCTGCGTGAGAAACTCATCAACGCAGGCGTTCAGGTCAATTTACAGCCTGCAGCTGCAGTATCCTGCAGTAGTATTGACAAAGAAGAGTTTCAAGAAATGAAGAAAATAAATCTGAAATTGAAAAATAGGTTGACGGAATTGGAAGGTAGGTAGATTACTTGTTTCATATTAATATGATGGATAATACACATTTTTAATAGTATCGAATATTAATTACCATACAAATTATATACTATACTATATAAATATCTTAAATAATCAATATTATATTATATTATAGAAATGATCAGACGCGCTGACGAAAAACAAAAGTCTCGAAATCTACAAGTATACTTACCTATATCTATTACCAATATTGATGAAAATATATTTTTATATCGTAATGGACAGGAATACCTATATTATAATTTATAACCAAAGTAAAGAAAAATTTTTTCTTCGATTTCAGTTGCGTCGGTGGTTAATCTAGGATTTTTTATGGTGGGGCGCTATGCGTTGATACTTGATAATAAAGCTCCTTAAGTACTTATCATGAATAATTTCGGGGAAAAAACAAATTTAACTTATTTTTGATAGTTGTAGTATACAATTAATACGTTCAAGTTCTAAAACATCCTGTGCCAGGGAAATAATATTTCATATTTGGGACCCCTATTAAACATACTTATTTAAACATTTGCCGCCTTTTTAAATGTTACAACTTTTGCCATCCTAGAGCACTTGCCCCGTTTGCCACTCCCTCGGCACAACTCCGACAACTTCTAAATGATAACTGATAAGTGATAAGTTATTATCTACTCTAAGTAATTTATAATAAAAATAAATTCAATATGCGGAACGGTTTGTATATCAGCTACCTATAGCCCTTCCCCCCTCCCCCATAAATCCACCACTGAGTTGCGTCAATTTTATCTTATCGAAGATGGCCTGACCTGCACACACGTAGACCGAGAGTGAATTGTCTCTGTCATTTTTGCAGGATTTAACGGACAAGGTAGACAAATTGTTATTTTACCAGCAGTCGTTAACGGAAAAAATCGACGGTGAACTCATGAGCATCGGGAGCGACGTTGAAACTATTAAAAACCATTGTGGCGTGTTAAATACAATGTTCCACGGACTAGAAAATAAATTTATCTCATTAGAAAGTAATTAGTAATTTGTTAACAAAATCGCGTAGGTATGAAATTATAATATTATATTTTATCCCGCACGCGATGTTCGTTTGTTTGTAGGGAACATGGAAAAGCCGATGCGCAAATATGACGCAATAAAGACGAGGATCAGAACCCTAGAAAGTAATATATACAATATACATCGTCTATACCTATTACCTACATCTTTTTGATGTACCTATACAAGAAATCAATTTTATATTTTTTACTAAACAAACTTTTATATATATGTACGCGAAATATGCATGTGTAGGAGATGTAATGAAAAATACTTCACACGTCATCGGTATGGACCATTCAAACCGTTCGATGGAGTCGTGGACAAGACTGCAATACTTCGGGTCCGCTGGAATGTTTCCGCCTGCAGATAACCGCTGTTACGGTGAACCACCTGCATTCGATGCAGCTTCATCTTATTATGATATGCCACCAGTGCCGAGACCACCGGCTCAGTATTTTTCACCCCCGATGACACAGTTTGGTCCGTCGGCGCCGCCACCTGCACCCCCGGCGCCTAATGTATTTCTGCCAAAATCACCCCCGATGGCTCCGAAAAAAACGGGATTGAAGGTGACGGGTTCTGATGAATCAAGCTCTTCCTCGGTGATTACACCAAAAGTAGAGAAAGTGTACACCCAGATTCCGATAACGACTGCTATGCTTAAGTCCGTTGTTCTCAAGCCGCCGGGCGATAGGAAGAGAGTAAGCAAATCGGCGGCGATATAATCGCGGTGTTGCTGAAAAAAATATGCCTAACGCAGAATATATATGTACCAGTGGCGGAATTATGGGGGTGGGGGGATATGGGGATATTTTAAAATGAAAAATTAGAATTCATGGATATATTATCATAGTTGAGATTTTTTTTATTTTACTAGTAATTATAAAACTACGATAGCTCAACAATTACAATATATGACAAGACAATTGTTCCTACAGCTCACGGACTAAGATAAAATGGACTGGAGACGACATGGTCTGTGGGGGTCGGGGGACGGCCACGAAAAGGTGTGCTTTGCTTTTTGTATATACATATTGTCTTTGAAAACCATTATTTACCTTATTTAATTTATAATAATAAATTAATATAATGTTATGATATATGAGATTTAATGGTCAAGGGGGTTGTGGGGACATAGCCCCCCACTAGAATAATTATATAAATATATATCCCACCCCAGAACCAATTACAAATTACACCACTGATATGTACTGTAATCGTTGTACAAAATATGTACATAATATATCAATTTTAACAATATAAAAAACACTTACAAATTTACATTTTAATTATTTCAATAACGTGTGATAGATAATAATATAATAATTATTAAATTTATTTGTGTAGGTAGGTATGCAAATAACGAATTTAATTCATAGTTAATAATATATAGGTACACGGATGGGATAACTTATCTACATCTATATGTTGCTGAAAGGGTTATATAACTAAATTTATAATCATCGATGTTAAGACATCGTTTTTATCGCCACGTCTCAAAAATATTAGAAATGTCGACTTCCATTCTATAGAATTTCCTCAATATTTACTGGCCTAAGAACCGTCACCAACGTGCAGTGAAAACTGTGAAACAGTTCTATAAAAGTACAATAATTAAAAATTATATTAAAAATATAATATACACAAAATATTATTTTTCTTTATAAGATAAACTTGCATTGTTATCGAATATTCAAGCGGTTTGCCTTTGGGTGATTTCGTTAAAATTGCAATGTGTTGGGGAAATTAAGCACCATGTGTTTTGGAGATCTTATTTAATATCCTGTGATGTGTTTAGGCAGTATTTTATCAATCCTCTCATTTTGACAGACTTGGGACTATATTGTATAATATACAATATTTTATCTTATTCTGTACAATTGTATATAGTATCGTACTTGCTTAAACACATTTTTTTTTATTAGGTGGCTAAAAAGGTAATTCACCCAAACGCATGGCGCTTGAATATTTGATAGTTTGTATTACAATCTGTAAACAATAATTGATTCCCTTTAGGGAGGTCAAAATTTAAAAATTACATTTCGACCGTAAACGACGGTCGTGCGGCTTTGTGGGTAGGCAGTCAGATGTACATCTGCTCTGAAACACTCTCTATAAATCACCCGACGTGTGTCGCTAAGTCGAGACATCGTTTTTCAGTTATCACAATCTCACCCTCTCCTCATATGTGCTGATGTTCGATATGTATGCCGGTCCGTGAACGGTGGTTCTAGCCGTGGAAAAAGGACTGTTACGATTCGGGGCGTACCCTTAGTTGACTACCCACGACGCCGTGTGATTGTTATTATAACTATATACTTATAAGATTGAACTGCCTTACGAAATATTGTTAAGACGAGACACGAGGAAGATATTATATTCGGGTAAAGTCCCGTCAGAAGTTTTCACCTAATTAGTAACCTAAGTCCGTCGTTACAATGTATTATATTCTTTGCTCTATTGTTTGAGTTTATTTCTATAACTACCAAGTATGACAACGCGGCAATGTGGACAATACGTTTTTCCTACAAATTACAGTTCAAATATTCAAAAAAAATGTATTATTTTAATAACGTTATACAATCTACAAATATGTTGCATAATAAGTACAACTGTACAAATTATAAAATATCGAACATAAAGGCTCAGATTATGTAGCAAAAAAAACCACTAAAAAAGCATATTTTATAAAAATCACCAAAAAATCAAAATAATATCCATATAATTTATTTTTTTTAAAAGTCAAGACAGTCGCTTTGATAAAACTGTAAGACAAACCAAAGTAATAATATTTTGTAAAAATGAGCAAAAATTACATGCAGGGGAAAAAAACAAAACAATAAGCACATTTAGATGGTCAAAGCAAAGGTACAATCAGAATGATACAAAACGAACTAAATACTAATTTACTATAAAAATCAGCTTTTCATGATACTCCTCGCCATAAAAGTAAATTGTGTGGCAAGAGCGGAAATTGCCTTCCCGTACGAGCCACACATACTATTTTTTGTCACTCCTCTCCGTTCATCGATCACGCTATCACGATTCACGGCAAAAGTAATGCAGGCTGGTCTCTATGCAACAACCAGACTATACTCTATTCCACCTAAGAGTGAACCACTCGGCCGACCAAAACTCGTTTTGTTCGCGCATCCCCACCACAAGACGGGCGCCGCCGCGAACGTTGGTGAGGGCCGTCACGAAACTGCAGCTGCATACGTAGTGTGCGTATTCTTAAAAAAATTGTATTTGTATTATACCTATTATATTAAATTTATTGTTTAAGCAATAAAACAATTTAATTTATATATTTTATGATTATGTGTTTGTATATAATACGGTTTGATTTATGATGAAAATTCAAAATACGTGTTGTACAGTAATGAATCGCGAAAACAGCTATGTTTTTATGATTCTCTGTATGCACGGCGGTCGATCACTAACGACGACCGGCGATGACTTTCGACCAATGACAGAACGCCTAGCCGTCACCAGGGGGGTCAGACAATGATCGGCGGCTCAGTCTGCGTGCGCGAAAGCGGTTCACTCTTAGGTGGAATAGAGTATAGCTATTCTACGAAAACAATATTTCATGAAAGAAACGATTTGGTTTTATTTATTTTAAGCGTAATGCATGGAGGTTATAATATTATTATAAGATACCAACCTAACCTAACCAAAAGTTTATGTTTTGTCAGGACCGTGATATACTAGATTTCGGTATAAATTATTATTATTATTATTTTATTAAAATAAGATAAGAATAACAAATCACGGCAAAGGTAATGCGTTATGGAGAGATCTATGCAACAACCAAATTATGTTACGGAAACGATTTCACGAAAGAAAAAAGTTTACACGTCATGCAAGGAGGTTATACAATATGAGTATAAGATGTAACCAAAAGTTTATATTTTGCAAGGACAGTGGTATATGGATTTTAGTGCAGAGTATACGCTCGATATGTGCGCTCAGTACTTTTGGAGATTTTCATTTTACCGCCCGGCACTTTTGGGGATTCCCACTTTACCGCTCGCTGGACGGAAAAATGTCGCTTTCCAACGCTTCAAACAATATCAAAAGCTAGACTTTCAGTGCAGGAGTGACAAAAAATTACCTGCTACAAAATCCGAAACTATTTTAATAACAATCAATTTAAAATTCATGAAAAGAGATCCATTGGTTCACTACGACGAGAATATATTTTTATTGTCTTGCGAGTTTGGATGGAGAAGAAACTGTCGTCAGGCACACCACGCCAGTTTATGATCCAGGTATTTAAAAAAAAATTTGGGCCTTAATTAATTACATTTTGTATTTGTATCTATTTTTGACATACTCGTATACTTTCAATTAATATTAGGTACATGAAAACAATTATTTTAGAGCTTCAAATGTCATGCATTAGACTAAATGATTATACGGTTTACAGTTTACTAAAGGGGAGTAATGATAAATTATTTTTATAATTTACACGGCAGCTTTGTGAGACCCGATTGGTTTTATACGATATGCCTATTATATTGATACATTAGAAATGTTCTTGAGAAGAGGAGTCGAAACTAGTATGGGTTTCAGACTTACAGTGCACGAGAGCTCTTTGTGGTATTTTAAGTATAGCCGGTAAACGTGTTTAGCAGTTATTAGGTTTGCATTTTAAGATCTTAGAGAATTTTGAATCGTTTAATTTGAGACGTACAATAGAACATTTGATATTACTCATTAAGGCCCCTGCAAACCCGATTAATTTTTCATCAAAACAACTTTAGCGACCGACAAAAATTTAAGTACTTCTAGTGGTTCGATTTAAAAAATGTAAAGATGTTTTAATTGGTCGACATAAAAAATGTAAAGATGTTTTAATTGGCCGTCAAGTCTACTTTGCATCGGTCGGAGCATATTTTTTATATTTTAGATATTTTTCAATATATCCAATATCAAAAATTTATAAATTTATAAAATGTAAAATATTCATTCTAGTCAAGAATTTGCTAAAATTGAAAAAGTGCTCCGACAAATGAATATTCAATATTATGTAAATATGTTTTTATATTATCATGGATTTACATAGGATCTTCATAATTTTGCAGTACACCTACCTATTATACACGCTTGGTATTATTTTTTTTTGTTTCATTAATTTTTGATGTATATCTTAAATTTTAAACATAGTTTGGTTAAAAATTCCATTGTATATCAACGGAATCTAATAATTTTTTTTTAGCTAAATTAATCAAAACATACTGACCCATTATTATTTATATATGTGTACTCGGTAGGTAACAACTCGGTTTCAGACTTCGATAGTCAAATCATTTATTTTTCTTCTCTACTTGATCATATTATTTTCTTGTCAAATTTTTTGTATAAAATATTATTTAATTGTTACATATCTGTAAACTCAATGTAACTAATATAACTCAATGTGAAATAATAAATATATTTTTTACCTATATAAAATATTTCTAAAATTCTAATAGAAGTCATAATATTGTATACTGTTATTATTTAATAATTATCAAATTGATTAAGTTACAATAGTTTTTCGACGTAGCACCAAATGTTGTAAAACTTTTCTGCACTTAGCCGACTTATGAAATCTACTTCGTTCTTATCTTTATCTTCATAGTTATTCTCGTTCATTTATTCTCTTTAGTCGTCATATTCACAGAGTTTTTCGAATCATCAATTTCTTTGTTTGAATCTCATATTAATTTTCATCTTTGAATAACTCGTTACATGTCGAAGGTTGCTCGTGAGAAACATAAATTAAGGAATTGCGCAATTGCCTTGGCTAATACCATTGATTCATTTTTTTCGTCCTCGGTTACTTGTATTATCCTCATTTTTATCAAAATTAATGCAATGTTTAAAATATAATGATATTAATTATTTTTAAATTGAATATTTTATTTTTAATTAAATATTAATATTAGGTATACTTTTTCTTTGTAATTTTTTTCCGAAAATAAAGTTTCTGGTTTGTTAATTCTGCAGTTTTAATCCTACAGAGTCTTGGTTTTTCAATGTACCTTTATGTTTAGTGATATTATTTGTTTTAGAAATTTTCCAATGTACCAGCAGTGTGATTCTTATAAAGCTATAAACTCAAATGTTCCCGAAAAGTTTAATGGTTTTTAGAAATATTGCTTAGATAATTCAAAGTTATAAAAAACTAAATTTTATATTTTGTAATCCGAATATTAGATAGGATTTGAATATTTTTCTGAAAATTTCAGTGAATAAAAACAAAATTTCTAACTAGTAGTTAATTATTTGTAATTTATAAGTATTCAAAATGTAGAGTGCTCTGCTACTCTACTCTACTTGACTATAGGTACTCGAATGGTGAGTAGTTGCACAAGGGTAGGTTGTAGGTACTATTGTTAGTACTCCGTTAAATGTTACGTAAACAATAATGTTACTCTCGCTCATCTGAGCTTTAAATATTTTTAAGTTATTACTCTAGTTAACTATACAGACTATAGTTGTACTTATAATATCGATACAAAATAGTTTTACTTTAATTTAAGTTACGAATAACTTCAGATGTGAGAACTTAACATGCAAAATAACCGAATTCACGTTTAGGTTCGGTCACGAGCACAGTAATTAGTAACTATATAGTATATATTATACTTATAGTTTTGCAAAATATTGACGATATGTTATAATAGGTAGTCGTGTTGACGACATAAAACGTGTCAACGTGTTTGAAAAAATGAATCATGAATGAAATTTTCTCAGCTACTGGCAATGATCCTTTGACCGAGATTGCGGAAACAATAAAGTTAATTATTTATTAGTTAATATTTATAAATAGTTAGGTATTGACATGAAAACAAACGAATCATAATATCTAATACTTTACAAAAGACCTATGGAATACGATAGTCACTACATAGTATAATAAAATTGTATCATCACATATGAAATAGGAATTTATTATAATTTGTTTATTACACATCGATGATTTATCTACAACTTAAAGTCACGAGTTTAGTATAAACATTATTATTATTAACACATAGGTAACATTGTATAATATAACAGTGTGCATAGCATTATAAATTTTTCTTTGAAATTTAAAAATCTCTGATCATTTGCCAATAATTAATTATTTTCAATTATCTATATAATATTATAATATATTATATAATTTTAATATTTTTACATTGTTGGCCGTTGGGTTTGGTTCAACAACAGTTCGTTAATATAATAATATTGATGCAACCTATTCATAAAAATTGGAAAAAATAGTAATTTTATTGTTTATCTGTGTATAAAACAGAAATTAGTATTCGCTATTCATTATTGTATTCATTTAAGTCAGTTAAATGAACAAAAATTATGAACATTTTTTTGGTTAGCTATCTAGGTACTTTTGTTGTGATTATCATTATTATTATTATTATTCATACTTTATGACAAGTTTATCCATAATTACGTAATACAGAACAAATTTAACGGGGCCACAGCCCACGGGGAAACATTTAAAAATCTATAGATAATAATATAAAGAGGCCGCGTATTTGTCGGTATAGCTTCACTCACTCATCTATATGTTATTACAATGTAGGATAGATGTGTACAAGTGTATTACGAATTAGAAAGCAAACATAAATCATTGCACTTCAAATTTATAACTTACAGTGGAACTCAGTAAACTCTTGCGGTATTTATATAGGAAGCGTGTAATATTTTGAATTAATAATATATTAATAGTTGACAAGACTGGGCAAGTTAACGATTTTTTTTAACTTGTTAAGTTAAGTTATTAATTATTAGGTAATTAATTTAAGTCAAGTTAAAAGTTACTCGTATTTTTTTTCGTTAACTCGTTAAGTTAAAAGTTAACTTTGAAAAAAAGTAACTATACTTAGTATAAATTTAGAATTTGCTAATTTGCAAAAATAAAAAATTCCAGACACATAGTATTGTTTATTAGATAGTTTTTCTTTACGTTCAAGACAATTATTGGGAAATTTAAAATGATATATCAAAGTAAAAACACATTCTAAAATTTGAGTTATTTTTCGGACAAAAATTAACTTAATTTAGATATTTTTGAAAAAATCTTGAAAAAAAGTTAATTTGAAAAAAAAGTAATGAGTTAATTAACTTAACGTTTTAACTTAATTTTAACTTTTAACTCGTTAATGTCCAGCCTTGATAACTGAATAAGGTAGGTAATAAGGACATTTATTATCGATTGTAAATATCAAAAATTTTAAATTTCGCAAGCTCGAGTCTAAATCATCATGACTTTCATGAAACTAGTCAACTTTTCAATAACTAAAACTTGAAATACTATAATACAAAACAAAAATATCTGATGGTTTTCATATATTTTTTAATAATAATATGGTCTTAAACGCTCTTGTGGTACATTTTAAATATTAGTTTGTAAACTATATTTTGCAAGCTATACTATAATATGTTATATGTGTTTTAACTGAATGGCGAATTAACTTCTTGAACTGAAGTATAGGTGAAAATGTAAAATACAATACCTAATAATATGTATACCTATAGTAGATACTATTTAATAAAGTGTAGTTTCAATGACTTATAATATCTCAAGAGCAATAAAAATAAATTTGACTTATGTATTTTTCGAGTTATATATCTGAAACATAAATTAAAAATATTTCAAGGGGCGAGAAAAAATTCGATTTATTGATGTTTTCGAGTTATCGTGACTTGACGGTATTTCGATAATATGAAGTAGGTATACTTACATATATATTATAGGTAACTATAGTTATATACCTATACACTATACCAGTGGTTTTCAAACTTTTATTGAACGTGGCACACCGTGCCCCTCAAAAAATGTTCAAGGCACACTGACCTTTTTTTTTTGCACTGAATAATTAGACGATCAAAATTGCATTGAATTATAATTATATACGTGCATTTAATTAGAAATGTGTGGTTGACGGGCTAACAAATTTTTATTAATTATGTTTTTATAATTTTATTCTTGAACGAATTGTTGAACTTTCCGAAAGACCGCGGCACACTCAGTGAATGCTCACGACACACCGGTGTGCCGCGGCACCCAGTTTGAAAACCACTGCACTATACAGTAAACTCTCGATTATCCGCGGGCGGGTAATCCGTGGTCTTCCACTAAATTAAATACAGTACTATGATTTTGAGATTCCCGGTGGAATTGAAACTTTTTTTTTTGTTTGTAAATGGTTGCCACTGATTACACGGGCGATGAGGTAAATGCATGCATAGAATTGTCGCGTTTATATTATCATGGCCTCGATTAAAGAAATTGTAATACCTTAAAGCCAAATATATGTTTGTAGCTTATATACTTAAATACTACTTGATTGATTCTGATGAAAATATCGGAGGTTGTTTTTAGAGATATCAGAAAAGTTTAGAGGAAACTGCGTTATAAAAGTATACCATTATACCATTTATTAATCCGACCCTAGACTTGCGGTTGCCTATCCGGGTAGAATTGTTTCATAAACCTGCCTAGGTAAACCTAAACCGATTTTTCTGCGAACTGAGTAGCACTAGAACCAAGATTTATAGCATTATGGTACAATATATTTTTTATACTGCTATTTATATTTGCTCATTTTTTCCCGTGCAAAGTTGGGTTTTACAGCTTGAGTTATATTATATATTATTAAACGAGTGTTTAAATACAAATAAAACGTGCACTTATATGATTTTCTTTAAATACTATTTAACATAATATTGCATAATATAATTTTTTTTTTAATAATATAATATTAGCATTTTTGTCTCAGCTTGTATTTTGCGTAATTCGATTATCCGAGGTTGACATGCCACAATATTCCGCGGATAATCGAGACCTTACTGCCCTACTGTATCTATTCTATATTATACGAGTAGCATATTAATAATAGACACAAGTAAAGTAGAAAACGACAATATTTTATTCCTATTTCCTAGAAATATTCATAATAATAATATATACTGCGTGTAATAGTACCTATGTATACAGTGTATATATTATAATATTATTATTACGAAATAATGTTGCCAAACAATGGAAGCAGCAAACCTTATAGATGTATATTCAATGAGCATTGAGCATATCGGAATAATTTTGTATGTATTTATTATTTAATAATGTTTATGTCAAATAAAATATTTCGTAAAAACTTATATTGACACGGAATATAATATGGAAATGATGTATCGTCTTAAAACAGCGATGGTGGTGGGGAAGGGGGAGGGGAAGAAAGTTTATTGATGTACATTAGTGGACGGAATTTGGGTAAATTATACATGGTAATAATATAACAGATCGGTATATAATTATATATGCTTAAAATATACCAACACGGTATTATTATTATTATTATTTAATATTATTTAAATTTAAAATAAATATACTTGAATTTTTTAAATTATAATGTTTGCATTTCAAAAGAATTACAGCGCATTCATATTATTATTCATATAGTACCTAACTCAATATAGTTACACCTACGCAAGCCCACTCAGCTACAATACTTTCGATAATGTTCAGACACACAATGTAGGTACTTACACACATTTTTAAACCACGTATACGGTTACGTTTTTACAATAATATATTTATTGATTTATGATCGGTCTGAATTTCTATTGCAATAGGTTTATACTATACCTACCTACAATACTCGTGTACATATTGTTATGGACATTTATTTTGCATATTTTTGCAAACTTGAAATTTTCTTACATTTTTTTCATAAAATAAAATGCTGGTTTTTTTTTTAAATTTTTTGACGAACTATTCTTTCTTCTCAGTACTTATATTTCCATTTTTATTTACTCTATATTATAATTATTGCTGAAGGGCTAAAGAGTAGGTACTAACAAAAAATTGTAACATATTTTATTGCGATATTCCGAAATAATCCTTCCTATAAAATATGACATATTTGACTCGATGTTCTCCTCATTTTTAAGCATGGATTTAAGTGTGAACTGATTCAAATGCTCACAGAAAATTTTTGAATATTTTAGAATTATAGATAGGTAAAATTAATATTAAGCGTTATCTAAATGTGCTTAAATAATTTATGCTCAAAATATTGTGTTGTGTTAAATTTAAAATTATTTATCTTGTTATTGTATACCTAATAATAATATGTTAATATACTATTATCGTAAATCTTTCAAACACTCAGTTAAAATGTAAAAATTGACCTACATAAAGTATTATTTAATTTCCCATCGATAAAGAGGTACTTATGTTTTTGTCTATAGGCAATCTGGCAATACGATAATATTCCATATCAATTTTTTTTGAAATAAATAGTTTCCGAGAATTAATATACCTATAAGACGTTATGTATTTATTGTATTTTAGTCTGACACGTTTACTCATAGAACGGTGTAGTTAAATTTTACAATTAAAATTATTACATATTTTCGATAATGACAACTAATAGTTTAAACTATAGATTTATCGTGATAATAAAAATTAATTTCAGTTTAATAAATTAAAAACTCGTATTGCGAAAACAAGAATTCATATAAATATAAGATCTATAATTATGTATTACATATTATTATGTACATACTTGTACTGTATGCCTCATGTTTTATCACAAGTCTCCAGGGGGCTATTTAGTCATAAAATGTGTTTGTACTTGTTTTAATGTTGTAAGAAATTAAAATAACAATATTATAAATAACAATACCTACCGATACGTGCAGCAATAAATAAATAACTAAACTGGTTAATCATAAAATTTCATGTAGGTACTATGGAATTAAGAGTACCTATATATTGATCGAGAAGAAAATTATAATGCTAACATTAAACAGGACTCTCTTTCTTTTTTTTTTTTTTTAATTCTTTAAAAGCAATGAAGTTATATTTTACACAGTACAAATTAATTACTATGGCATTGGAATTAAAGTGGACTTGTAAGAAAAAAAAATATTTTATTTATTCGAAAATAATTAAATGGTTACTCTGTCCAATCTCAAGGGTAAAAAACTTTGAAAATAATACTCCCACAGCGGCTAGCTTTATAGTTTAAAACGATTAATTTATTATTTAGAATTGTTTGCTTTAGCTATCGTATCGTTTTAAGTAAAATTAGGCAAGGCGTTTAGGCTTTTGTGGTAAGTAAGTTTAATAATGTTCGTTATATGTCGATGGAATTCGGGTTTGTGATCGTTCAAGAATGCACTTGCAACAGTACAACTATAGCAAGTGGCAGACCTTTCAGAGGTTACTAGTTACAGGTGGCTTGTTGTGGATAAAAAATAACGATTTAACTTCAAGTACCTAGTTGATATGGTTACACGCACGTGAACTGCGAGTACATTTTTTCTTCACGGTTTGTAGGTATTTCGTCTTCTGAGATTTTATTATTATTACTGAATAGAAACTATTGAAGCGGTAGTTAATCCACCTCAATTATTGACATTCTTTTGCTTTAGTTATCTGATAAATTTTTAATATTTGCACCTAAATATCAAAGAAATTTCTTTTGGTATCTGATTTTTAACATTGCTTGTTTGATCGAATTTATTGTATCTATATTTTATCAAAATGATGATGAATCAATTCCACAGAATTATTTATAGACCACCATGTGTTTTAATATTCATCAACAATTCGATGAGTTTTTCGGAATTTTCATAAACGTTTTGCAATTTTAGTATGGGTTTCTGATAGCATTCAATATTAATACACATAGTTAATCCCGATGTACTTTACCTGGCTACTCATATAGTAAACATTAAATATATATATATTTATTTAATATATTTTAAGGTTGTTCAAATGTATGTATGTACGATTATATAAATAAAAATATATTTTATCCTGATATTACATTATAATGTTTTAAATTGAAGCTATACTAGTAACTTATAATAGATATACATGTTGGCCTTATTATACCGGAGCTTAGTTAAATATACAAAACTAGTTAAGTACATAAAACGTAATTCGTTGGTAATGTTTGTATGCATAGGTCTATAGGTTCCACAAAAATAATTATTTGGTTACTATATGTATAATGTATATGATAGATAAAATATAATAAATGAATTCATAAATGTATCGGGATCTGAATCCTAATAATAGGTACTGATTATTTCCAGTCTTAAGACACACAATTGTGTAAATTTATCGAAACCCGAATTTATATACATAGTTTATCAATTATATACAAGGTTCAAGATAGAAATTAAATTTTAATACAATAAACATAAGACAGTAAATTATTCTAAATTTATTATTTTATTCATATTTGTATAAATGTTTTTTTTTGTTATTTTACTTCATTGGTATATTTTTATATTTTTGAAAATTTAAAATGATACGTTATTCTTACATTAATAATTATAGTTCATAGGGATAACTCATCGTATCAAATGATACCACCGAACACATAGAATAAAATAAATTTTTATAATTCTTTAATAAATTGCTACTAAATATGTATAATTGTATTAAAAACCAGTATTTAACTATTAGGTATATTATAATAATATGTAACATGGTAAGCTATTTTTATTTTATATTTGTTTGTAGGAAAAATGCAAGAAACAATTATTAATTATAATACCACATAATTTAATATGTTAATTACCTTTATTTTTTAAGTAATTTACTGTAGTATTAATAACAAGAGTAGACATTGGAAATCCAAATAGGTACTTAATGTCACTGTCCACAAAACAATGTAAAACTTAAAAAATAATAACAATTGTGCATTGGAAAGGTATAATATTATATAACGACTTTTAAAAGTTACAATTAAATTACCTGTAAATTGCATTTGATTATTGACCTACTTAATTTAGTTAAAAATAACCACCCCTTTCGTTATTATATTTAATATTTTACGTACGTTTTACAATATTTTTAGATTCATTTAGTCTACAAATCAATGCATATTATAAAAATTATAATAAAATGTTGTAGTATCATATAGTATTATCATAACTTTAGGCATGAAAAAGTTAAATGCAATATTTTATTACCTACCTACTCATTTAAACGGTTAGTTTGATTAAGCAAGTAAAATTGTATTAATTTGTTAATCAACCTTATAACTTGAACAGTTAGTAGTTTCTGTCTAAGTTTATCATTGTGGTTTAGATGTTGATAAAAAAAAACATGATTTATAAAAAAAACTGACATGTAGAATCCGGTTAGTATTTGTATTACGTGTCTTTCACAGCTCTTGGGCATGTGCTCAGAATCTTTAATATATCCTTTAGATCTTATTATCATTTTATTAAATTTAATGAAAACTTCAATTAGTTAATAGGTTATTAAATACTTATAATGTTTTATATTTTTAGAGTTATCATAATTTTGATGTTTTCCTATTTGATATTATTGATCAAAGAATAATATTTATATTTATTAATTATTACGCAGTAATGTATGGTTTACCAGAAATATTCATTTAAATACAATTGTAATGTTTTTTGAATTATGTTTAATTAAAAGTACCTAAATATATAGCATTAAATATTATAAAGTATAGATAACTAAAAGAAATCGATTGTAAATAGTTCAAATAATTTCCACTGTTCTTATGGTACCAGTTCAACTAATAATGTATCTAAATTGTTGAGCGGTTTTCATAATATCGTATTAACCGGACTAATACTATATCTATTACTATTGATTATAATATGTACATTAGGTACACAATTAAAGCTATTAGTTTTACCGTTAATTAATTGCTAATAAATTACGTTACAAAATTGAATATTTATAGTAGGCACCTACTCCAGTTTAATTCAATTTTTATTTTCAAGTTTAGGTTATGCATATTATGCACTATATTAATTATATAGTCGTACTTAGTATATATTTTTTATATTGTGTACCAGATACACATAAATAAATCATAAATTCTCCGAAGAGTCAGTTATTAATTAAAACTATCCATAGAGTTTTTTTTTAAAGCGTTAATTGTTGAAGTAGTTATAGAACTGCTATGCAGCGTATATGCTTATAAACAACAAGTATTTTTCTTGAAGTTAGGTTAGAAAAAATTAGCAATCAAAACACGCGCAAAAAATTCCACTTAATTGGATTCGTAAACGTATTTTTAATTAGAACCTTAGGAATACCAATAATATTATGAATCAATTTCATGGGTAAACTAGGATAGTAATCTGACGTGTATATATTTTGTTCATCTGGTAATCCACATTCCTCGAGAAATTATTTTAACAAGATAGAGTTCTGTCAACAAGTTAACAATATTCATTACAAACGTTAACTATAACAGTATTCTAAATGCGTTTTAAATACCTATCGTATTTCTATATATTTTATACATTATTCAACAATGAATAATATATTATGTACCTACGAGGTAATATTATATTTTCATTGATCCGAAACGATATATTATATATATATATTTTTGTTTTCGTCAATATAATCCTAAAATACATATTATGTCTACCGAAACTCAGATAATAAATAATAATATAATATAAAAACAGTTAATTAAACCGCATTAGCATACCTGCATACAAAGATGATTAATTAATATAAATCGCTTTGGCGTTCGTTCTGAATTCGTCCTGATAATAATATTCGTGTCCCCTGCAGGTCGTTCAACGGCAAGTTTTCGTCATTGATCCGAACGCGATTCGTAATACGCGCATACCTATACCACGGTATATGACTTCGGTTTTCGCCGCCCAGCGACATTATAGGCAATACATGTTCAGTTTTTTTGCCAGTGGATAAAAAATATAAAACCGCACACGTATATAGTATGTGTATCAAACATCGATGGCTTCTCGTTTCCCGCGGTATACTTTATGAACCTACGGGTCGTATTAACATGCGGTTTTGTCCGTTTGTGGAAGTGGCCACCACTGTCATCGCTCAACCGGAATCCCGTAGATATCGTCTAACTTGTTGTCACCGAGTGTCAATTAATGTGTATGGTAACCGTTTTCAAATTAATTGATTCGTTTTCGTGGTCCAATAATATATTATATTATAATAGGTAATCTCCATTAATTCTGTTTGTATTGATATTATTGAAATAACAAAAACACGAGCCCTATAATATTATTATAATTATTCTTTTAATAGATATAAATAATATATTAATTAAACATTACACGGGTGAATTTATAATACGGTTTCGTTAAATTAAAAAAAAAATATAAACAATTATAAATAACGTTTTTCCCTCAGAAAATACATCATCGTGCTATCTACCTGTTAAGAATTAATGTATGATATTATGGTTCGAATCGACGAATAATCTGACCAATCGTTTTTATCACGTTTTTATTGATATTTTTGACAGTAAAAATATAATTAAAGAATTCGTCGAAAATTAACAACAAACACATAGGCGTAGCTGCCTTTTCGATCTTAAAATTAAGATTTATGAATACCTACGTATTAGTGTTTGCATAAATTTATTCATGTTCGATAATAATTATTGTGCGTCTTTTTCTTAGCATGTTATTAAAATAAAAAAAACTATTGTCTCACTATATCGAAATGAGAAATTTAGGTACAAAGAAATAACGTGAAATCTAAATTGTTGTACCTAGGTACCTATATAATATTATAATTATGAAACGACATTTACGATAAATTATTAACATGAATTTTTTTTAATTTATACAATATATATTATTATGTTTATCCTCAACTTCGTTGTTCCTTCGTATATAAATCGTTCGCGTTACGTATACTGACCTTTTGCATTGATTTAAGAGATGCAGTCAACAATAACGTAATATAGGTACTTTAATAATGTCTATTATAGTTATCATTAGCAGTTGTGGCTTGTAAAATATGTTCACTGTTAGTTTTATAGAGGGAAAATGTTAGCAAAGCGGGCGTTATCCAAAGGCCTGATTGGTCAGCGTCGGTGAGTGAAATCGCCTTGAGTTGTCATAATTTCCACTAAAATCCTTGTGCGTCGGTATTTTATTAGCTAAACGTATCGTTGTTACACATTAGATAGTCACAATGTGTATCGCATATTCAAATGGGCAGTTGTAGGTATACGTATAAGATAAAACAAACAAGGGAAGGGGCAGAGAGAGGAACGGATACCGCCTTGTTGCGGGATGCTGGGTATCTAGAAGACGAGTTTTAAACCTCCAGTTACCAATTGTCGGCTCCGGTCACCCGACACGCAAAATAACACGAGTTCGTCTAGTTTATCGGTTTACTTTCGGTTTCGGGAAATTAACAGTTACGTATTTTTTTTTTTCATTTTCATTTTTTTTAGTGTGAATTTATTTCCGGATTTTCGTTGTGCTTTTGTCTGTTGCGAGTTTTACCAACCACATTATACCTACTATATATTGGATGAAAATAAAATATTTAGGTAAGCTCAATCAATTTATGATAACATTATATTAATTAATACACACCCAGTTTAAAAATCGAAATGAATACATTATTATTTGTGGATTTTTTTTATTGATCAAGTGTTTTAGTAATTTTTAAAAATAATTTAAATAAGGTTTATTAAAATAAACTTTTTTTGGATATTTCCGATTAATATCCTGCAGTGTATTTACAGTTAGCATTTCTTTACTATATATTGTTTTAAATCCATCATATTAATATAAGCTTTTATTGGTCATAATCGATGTTTATTTTACACAGTAATGTATAAAACTTCATCAATAACTAGTGAAAAATTAAAATTCATCAATTAAAAAAAAGGAAAAATATACAAGCTATAGCTTTTTTTAAATATTGCTCATACAATACAATGATTGGATCGTCTTGATCATAAAATAATAGGTAGGTAGGCATTGTTATTTTATTATCACTTATTAGTTATAACAAGTACCTAAATATATCTAAATACTAACAACATAACAAAACTTAATATCTAATAAATCAAACTTGAAATACACAAAATTATTTTATTAAAAAATATATTAAGAAAAAATATACACATTTATATATATCATAACGGGGTATAACCTAGTAGTATTAACTACAACTGTTAGTAGGTAATAAAAATCTGTTCCTAATAAGGTAAAAATAAATTGTTGATAGTTAAATTATAATTATTAAAAATCATAATAACTTTTTAATTGATAAGTTCATTTAATCTTAATTTCTCAATGTGCAATAATAATTACACCACTTACAAAATCATTTGTATACATAAGTATAAAATATTATGATGATTGAATGAATATCACAATTATCCATGTACCGTTCTTTTAATTGGATACATTTTTTAACTACCTACCTAATAATAATAGTTTTTATTTTATATAAGTAGAAATAAAAAAGGTGTCGAGATTTTTAGTATTTTATTTCCTGTTATGGGAACCATGTCATAAGGAAATAATATATGACTATTTACTTATTATATTAATATATTATTTGCTTATAGCTCATTATAAAATATAAATATTAAATTAAGGTGACAAATAGTATTTTATTGGTGTATCAAAAATGGTAATTTAAAAATATGTACCTATTCAGTATACTTACCTAGGTATATATCAATTATCTTGTATAAAGCATTTAATATAATATTATTATTGATTTTTACAATTTGTAACACATTTTCTGTACTTTAGATTATGACATTATTGCTTAAGACTTGAAAACATTATATTAAATAGTTTTAATCTAATAAATTAGGTATGTTAATTTTTTGTATATAAGACCATCTATCTAGGTATTACATAGTTGTATATATTATCATTATGACTATGTATTCAAATATTAAACACGCAAAATATTTTTGTTTACATAATTACCTACCCATAATAATATGTGATATTGTTTATTGTTGATTCGTAACAGACTGGGCACAACAGTACAGGAGTACCTAGTAGGTAGTATGTATGGGATATAGCATATAGGCACCTATATACAATTTTACTGCCCTCGAGTCATTTGAATATTCGGTCAGACGTTTTTTTAAAACGTGATTGCGTTATGTAAAAAAGAAACCATTTTGAAAAATTATAAACGCCGCCGCGTTCTCACTAGTATACAGTAATACATATTATAGCCAATAGAGGTACCGATAATCAAACTTGTTATTTCTATTGTTTGACAGTAAAATATCGTCTGGAAAATAATATAAAGATATCCATAACGTCTCAATCAATATTCTTCGACAAATATACACATAACTATTGAGAAATATTGCCCTGGACATAAAAATAATATAATAACCGTATGTAGATCCAGTTTTCGATTTGTACGATTTCTGTTTTACTTTGCACGGATTAGACCTCCGGCTATTTGCGCGAAAATTAATAGCTAACTATATAGTATGATATACGTAAGTACGTCTGTCTGTCTGTTTTTTCTGTTATTCATTATTATTATTATTATTATTATTAGTTATCTGTATTATTTTTTTTTATAATTTACAGTCGGAGAAATAAATATGATATTATGATTGATTATCGATTCCGTCCGATGAAAGACTGCAATAACAATATATCGCTCAATATCATTATATTGTAGCGACGAAACACTTGTGCTACCTGCTGCTGCTGCGGCAGAGTGCAACTGACTTTGGTCCACTCGTGCGCGTCCTGTTTAATGTGCGCATTATTTTGACACCATGTCTGCATAATAGTAATATATTAAAATATGTCGACTGCAGTACGATATTGCAAGTAGGTATGATAATGCGAACAAGCTCCGCGACTTTTCGATAATTAATTACGATAAAACATAATATTATTACACACAACTTCAACTTTTTTCTCGACACTCTTTTTTTGATTTATAAAGACGTATTTTAATCGAACTCGATTGGTCTGCGGGCTATACATAGATAATATATATATATATGTATATATATTATACCACGGCAGTCCGGCTCGCGGTTTCTTTAAATTGCTTATTTAGCCGGTCACGACACAATAACGTGGCCATGTGTAAACATTATATACACCAACGTGTCTGGACACATATAATATTTACGTACCTGTCTGTCCCTCGCGGATTTGTTTTCCTTATAAATAAGCAATAATAATATTATGATTATTATAATATATTGCGGCGCGCTGCAGTTAATGGTTCATATACGCGTGCGACTCTCGGAAGAAAGAACAAATGAGGCTAATTTGTCCACCGCAGCAGAGTGCACCGTTGCACACTGCACAGACTGTATGTGTATACAATAATATTAATCGACTGGTTTATATATCAATTGGTTTCGCGTGAAATAGAATCATAAAAAAACAGCTCGGTAAAAAATGAAATATTAAAAAAATGAAAAATACGAGCAGTTAGGTTAGGCACCTGCTATTATATTATGGCATGGCACTGCAGCATTATGCAAATGTTATTGGCGTTACGCGCAGCCGGGGGTTAGTAGGTAGTGCAGTCTCAAATAAAGTATACGGTTACAAGTACTCAATAATAATATGTTTGTGATTTTCAAATGTATTACAAACAAGCGCGTATAATGTCTATTATAGACTATAACACCGTATTTTTGAATTTGTTTTCTACTTGCTAAAAATCTTGATATATAATTTTATTATAATCATATAATCAGGTAGATACGAATGTTGGAAGATATTATTGCCTATATACTTTTATTTATTCATTTATTTATAGAAAAAAGATACTCCATTTACAACAAAGATTGTGTATGAATAGGTATACATGCTGTACATTATATAGGTAAATTAATAATATGTGTATAGAGTATTAGAATATTGGATATAGTAAATAATATGTTCAGATTTATGAAAAAACAACTTGTTTTCGAATTGACGTTTTTGAGAAAAACTTAACGTCAATAATAACTATATGATAGTTCTTAATACCTACACGATCACGTGTTTTTAAAATATTGAACAATTAATTTATGAATCGAAAACGTAAAAATTAATACATTTTTAACGAGCAATGACATATCCTATATATTTTACGTTGGTATTTAATTTAAAGGTGATTATTATATTTATTTGTTTTTTGACAAGTAATGATACTAATTTATAATTGCCATACGTCCCAATGTTTTATATAGTGTCCGGGTGTCCCAATAAAGTGGTTCGGAACGACCAATTACAATTTTATTAAAATATTACTAATTACCAATTATTATTGTATCGGAATGAAACACTAATAATTCATGTAAACATTTTGTCTTTTACTAAACATTTCTAGTAGAAAAACTTAAATATTGTTTTCATAAATTATAAAATAATTACCCAAGTTTACTTGCACGACTGCCGAAATTACCAATATTAAATAATATGTAATTCACTGCTTTGTTGTTTGCTCGCGACAACTTATCGCTAGGTAATTGATAATCTTTTAGGTTACTCATTTGAATTGTAACTTTGAGTTAGTTTTTACCTTATGAACTTATGTCTTAGAGTTCTGACTATTGGACCTATGAGGTATTACAGTTAAAAAAAAATATAACGTTAAAACTGTTAGGCTTTCCCATATCATTTTTACGCAAAATGTCTGTCCGGACTTGAGGGAATTAAAATATGGCAATTCTCAGTTGTAGCCCTGTATTCAACAAATATTTTATCCACTTTAATTACTATATTTTTTATGAATAACAATCGTATAATTAAAATATTAAATGCTGCTTACATACATGAAGTTGCCCCCCCCCCCACTTTCACCTATCGACTCTATATTTGACTCTAAAAACGAAAGTTATACCTTGGTACATAATTTTTATTTTTAAAAATTATTAGGTACACTGTATTATCAATTATATATCAATTATAATTATTTATATTTCAAAGTCGATATCTGTCCATATGATACATAATATAATAATATGCATGGATTTTAAAATGTATTATTACCTACCTATATTCCTTTATTATTTATTATAGATATAATAAGCTTTCATGCAATAATATTATAGTATATGTGTGTACAGAAATATTTATAAACTTAGGATATTTGTGTAGAAAATAAATATGCGCAAGTGAAATTATTATAATATTGGTTTTAGCTACCTACCAGTGTATGCAAACGAGCTATAGTATCGTTGGTCGTCAGACACTGGTTTTTTATGTTATAAAATATACAACTTTTGTTTTACAAGGAAAACGTTTTAAAATTGTTCAACGTCACTGATTTTAAATATTACGATCTCTATGAAATCTACTGTGTACTTATTACTGTTTGTTGTCTAAGTGTATTTTTAAAGAATCCAACTACTTCACTTATAAAATACATTTTACTTTAATCACTGAAAGTGAGACTTATTATTAATAGAAAATAGGAGGTTATTACAAAATATACTTAAAGATATTTTATGAAACGGGAGGCCAGAGATAATTTTCTGAGGTCTTATAAAAAAAGCGAAAGATCGATGATAATAGTTTATCATTACACGTTTATATGTGAAACCGCACTAGCCGTGGAATGTTAGCTGTATCTTCGTTTTAACCCATTTTTTAATCATTTTTGAATCATTATTTAATATTTATAAATTATAAGTAAATGCATTTTGTTTTCAAATCGAAAATATAGGTAGGTAGGTATAAAACCAATTTATTGTTAATTAATATTTGATAAAATCGTCTAATTCATTAGTAGGTAACTTAGGTTTAATTTTTAAATGCAGTAACTAATTATTAATGTTTAGTGTTTATTATTTTGTTACGAGTTTCAAACGTCACAAATGACTTGCGTTCAATTTTTAATCGAATATAAAAACGTTTAGCTTTAAAACTTGTCCATATAGAAACGTTTGAAATATTATAACATGAGATTTTTAATTTCTTTTGAGTCTGAAGATAATATAAAATCGCTGTCGTACGTCAATCTCGACTGCAGCAGTACAAGCATATTTTATTTTTATCGTCATTATTTACTGTGAGTGTAAGTGCCAGTGATTCGTGACTTGTGTGACTACAATACAAACGTTTATCTTTTTCGAGACTTATGGCTGGTCGCTTAAGACGCACGACATCGTTTTTGACCTGAAGAAAACATGCATGTGCAGACCAACCGAACTGATCTTGTTACGGCGACGGGATCGATAAAGTACCTACACCGTTTTAATCGTCGATCAATCAACATTATAATATAAAATAAAAATAATAATCATAATATAATAATACCGACCGACCGACTGCTGTGCCGTTTTGGAAACCGTATGAGAGATCAATCTGACAGCGAAATGATGTGTATGTTTGTTCGAACAATGTAAATAGAAAAAAATCGATTGGGCGGGCTACTCACGAAATCCTAACCGGTCAACGGGTAATAAGAATTGATATACGCACCTAGTAACGTACTGTTTGGTTCTGAAAACGTTGGTGCTAAATCATAATTGATGATAGATGAATGTAATAAACTGCAGACTTCCTCTCAAAATAAATCGATTTCATTCGGTATAAAATATTACGAATCGATGTGGTAAAATATTTAAAAAATATTATAATTTATCGCGTGCTGCAGGATGCCGTCTAATACTCATAGATATTTATTACTAAGAGGAGTGTATGAGTATACACATCCGTTTTATAACACTTTCCAATAGACGCGTTAAGTTAAATTTAAAAAAAAGAAGAAGATGTACCTATGACTAAACCTAATAGTTTTAAGTTAAAATAATAATTGATTAAATTAGTTACTAAATTATAAATATTTTTACTGGTTTTTTTTTTGTATTGCGTGCATAATGATACGTAATATTATATCATTGTAGTCTAATAATATTATATTTTAATAATTTACAGATTGAAAAAAATAAATCCATATAATTTTTACTTTCACCTAAATGACTCACTAAAAACATAATATGTACTTACTAGTTTCAACAAATATATTGAGGTATTTTGTACAAGTGTTATGTACCGTGAATAATTTAAACATTTATAGAATATATTGTAAACAATTCAATAATTATTATGTGTACCTATATGTATACTATTATTATTATTATTATAACTTATAAGTGGATTTAGTTCCCATACAAATATTACCTAATATAATGTTACTAATCATATGTTCTAATTATTATCACCTGTATACGGGTTTGACTTATGCGTTTGTAGTTTAAATATTGTTTGAATTTATGTTTCAGACATGTATAGGCACTGAAAACTATATCGGAATCATCATGGAACAGCAAAACTCGGTACGCGGTGACGACGACACAGCTACCAGACGCAAGTCGTTGGGTCGCCTTAGAGACATGTCCGTCGCATGGGACATAGACCCGCAAGCGAACAAGTACACGCGCAACGACGACACGGAACCGAGTTGTCCGAGTGGCCGAACCATGAACCAGGTACCGACACCGGTCGACGGTCTGGTAGATGTGGAACTTACGCGGAAACCGCCGAATATGTCAGCCATGGAAATGGAGAGCATCAAGGAACGAGAGAGGGCAGCGATGTTGAGGAAGTGTGCTCAACATCTGGAGCTGGAGAGCGTGAACGGAAAGTACAGCAGAGAAAACTTTAAACGCGGAATACTCAACAAGGTAAGTCCAAAAAAAAAACCTTTACAAGGCACGCGAGGCTGTCGAATCCTGCAGACGGTTCTAACTCGAGTTAGCCAATATTATAGTTCGTCGTTCATAAAAACAATATTATATTATTTAAATCCCGTTGAAGTCTCCTAAGAAACACTTTAGGTACACGATTTTTTAATATGGAGTACGGTATTGGTTTATTTTTCATTCATTTAACGATAAAATTATAGGTATTATATAGATTGGTACTTTCAATAACCGAAATTTACATATGTTATTTTTCTCTCGGATTTTTGAGCAATCGAGATTCTGTCGTAGTTTATTATATAATAACATATATATCTTTCAATTAAAATATATTATTTAAGACGGATGACGATGGTTTTCCTCAGACAGCAGCGAGAATGTTTTATACACGACGTCTAGATGATCTACGCAGTTATATCATAGCCGAGGTTATTATTAATTTCGTAATTTCGAATCATCGTTACACAGGTTACTTATTAGTAATATTTAGGTTACCATCTTGAGAAACTTGAATAAGTAAATTTAATATTATCTAGGGATGAGAAACGAGAGTAAACGTTAATTTCCACGTGTTTGGATGATATAGAAGCGTGTCTGAGTATAATTAAATTTTAAATTTTATGCAAGACTACAAGTATATACTGTTGAATGAATGAAATATAATATTATAGAAAGAATAATAATTTTTTTTTATATAGATCTATTGCTTAATTAATGTCGTTTACATATAGTATTATCAAAGAGATGGAACTACTTATTTTTAAGTCTACTTTCTAATACGAAACTAAAAAATAAACTGCTGATAATGTCACATTATTAAGGTAATATTGTTATATAAATCCGGTAACATATTTACTGTAAAATCTTAATTCTTTAAAATATGTATTTCTGTTTTTTGCACTTAAATCGCTGTAAGTACGTATTATAATATTAAAATAATTACGTACACGTAAACATTATTGGAATTAAAAAATATCCCTACGATATACAGGGGAAACAGAATATCATAAGAATATGATCGACTATCGAATTCTCATAGAATATAATATAATATTGAATATCACGAGAATCTTACTAGTTTCGTGTCGTTAAATTTAAGTATTATAATATTTAAAAAAAAAATAATAAAATCAACTGCGTTTTATCTGACTGCGTCGTAGTCTGCGGCTGCTGCTATATGTAGCTGTTCGAAACCGTGTCACGAGCCAAAACGTTCCTCGGCCCGGCGGCGATGTGTTGGACACCTATACCCAGTGATTATCAAGACGCGATTGCGTTAATACTATAATAGGTGCCACGACGTTCGACGTAGACGCTGCACGTGTTTCGTTTAATAAACGTTTGCTGTGTACAGTAGGGGATGGATGTGGATGTATGAAAATAAAATGCAATAAATAAAAACCGTCGGACAGTGTTTCGTGTTTACATATAAGGCGAATCGCGCGAGCGCATCGAACAAATAACGTTCGAGAAAGCATGTACCTAATATTAAAGCTCACGCTCGGTCTATGTTCGATGACAGTTATTTTATTAGGTATAAGTAGTTTGAGTCACAAACACGTCTTGTGTCGAGAGGGTGAACCATGACGATGACGTTTAAGGTGGGGGGGGGGCACCTATATAATATTATATGCCCAGTGATTATCAAGAGGCGATCGCGTCAATACTATATAATAATATAATACGATAGGTGCCTAGATCAAGACGCTCTGCACGTGTTTCGTTTAATAAACGTTTCCCATATAATAACATATAATAGTAGGTGGCGGACGGATGTATGAAAACACAATGTAATAAATAAAAACCACCGACGGTTTCATTTACATATACAAGGAGAATCGAAAAAATATCGTTTGTGAAACCATTAAAGCTCGCGCACGAGGTCTGTGTCGATGACAGTTTTATGATATGGTTTGAGCGAAAACTTGTCGAGAGGGTGAATGATGACGGCAGTGGTGGTCGTGTGTGTGTGTTTTTCCATGTTTTTGGTGCGGAGAAATTATTTTCGAAAGTGTCTATAGACGAATTATTACTCGCACGATGTGCTGATCTGCCCCCGCCCGAACGGTTGCTGCAATAATATTATGTTTACGTTTTTGCGTTAGATACGTACACATGTAGACATTTTGAAAATTGTTTTGAAATATTTACAAAAGGGACTTTGTACTAAACACAAATACAATACATATACAGTGGCACCTCGGTATTTTGAAGTCTTAAGAGACCAAAAAAAAAAGAAGGTTGACAAGTAGGTATTGCTCTGCTGTACAGTAGGTTACGAGTGGGTCACTGTAACGGATGGTGTTAAATTTACATTCAATGATACAATAATATTATCGTTGTATAAAAAAAAACGATTCTGAGCGAAGACGGTCAGACAGCGTATGATATTATGAAGTATATTTGATGATATTATTGTGAATAATGTAATTTATATATAACCTATTTACGTGGAACCTTGTTTTAAATTTTCAATCTTTACCTATAAAAGTTAAACATTTTATAAATTTTTAACTACAAATAAATATTAAATTTTGTCAATATTCGAACTTTAAATGCTTAAAAAAGAAATTGTAACTATGTATTTTAAATATTTTTCAACTGCTAGAGTAACAATATATCAGTTTTAGATATACATTTTTCAAGCATGTTGATCTAAAAAATTACTGACATTTATAGAAAAAAACTAAAAAAATTATAAATTAAAAATTATAAATGTCCGTAAACCGCTCGAAAACAGTCAAAATATTTTAAAAATGTTATCAAGTACAGGAATTGATAATATAAACATATTATGATTTAAATTTAAATTTTCTACGGTTATTAGTTTTCGAATAAATTATAAGAAATTAAGGAAATCGCTACTTGAGAAACCGATTGAAAACCCAAAAAAAAAGGTAATTTTTACGCAAAACCAATTTTTGAGAAAATCGATTTGGTGTAACTCAAAAACTACCAACCGTTTTTACCATATACTTTTATTAGCATTTTCCATGAACGGAAATATTTTGACTCTTTGTGAACTAGTTATAGTCTTGAAAGATTTTTCAAATTTTGTAAATTGTCTTAAGTTATCTTTGATAAATACAAATGACTCTAGCCTTTTTTATTTTTAAATAGCTAAAAACTATATAAGTAGTATTTAATGAAAGTGTACTTACTTATTTTCATCTTCTGAAAAATATTCATTAATATAAATTTATCGAGAAATTTTTTTCGTGTGTTCAATAGTTTTCTCATGAAAAATACAATAACCATATCCTTAGTGTTTAAAATATTATTATTTTTACTTTACGGACTAATTTAAAACTGTTTTAATGTTTCCTGAAAACCACGTGTATTTTGGAGTTACTGCTTTGTGGCTTATAACATCATCTCACTGCCAGCTTCCAAAAGTATATTGTAAAAAAAAATAAATACTACGGTAGATATACTTTGAATTCAATGTATTTTTTGACGCCATACCTGTCCTAATTTTAAACACTTTGCGGATAGCGACAACGCGTTAACAATATAAAAAATCAATTAATACAATTCAGCGGTATGTAGTATCGTTGGATATAAGAAATAGGTACAAAATACATGGTTATACAATAGGTAATAGAACATTTTAAATTTTAAAGAATACATACAAAGCAATAATATTTTAAAGGTACATCGTACATAGTTAATAAGACAAAATATTAAAATTAATATTATAACAATTCAATGGTATATAGTATCTTTGGATATAAGAAATAGGTACAATAATACAACATTTTAAATATTAACGAATACATAGAAACCAACCAATAATATTATAAGGTACATCGTACATAGTTAATAGACAAAATATTAAAAATCAATATTAGAACAATACAATCTCGGTAACTCGGCGAATGTCGACTTCAATTCACGTCGACGAAGCTCCGACAGAAGCACATTCTTCGAGCCGCGTTGACCAAGCACTTGGACCGCTTCCAAGCCGATTTTCGGCGCGGTACCGCGGCTGTCTGCGGGGTTGTAACTTCCGTCACGTTGTCGCCGTGGAAGTCGCCTGCCAGAGGTTCCCGAGGAGCGTCCTGCATCATTTCCAGCGGCACCATCTTCTGTGACCGCAGACTATACACTGCCCTGCGGCCAGTGGCCAGAGGCCACTCGAGCCGGCCATAGGCGCTCGCAAACGCCGTGGACCACGCCGGGACGATAACGGCCGTAACCGGAAAACAGTCCGACGTCACAGGAAGTGGGTCAAAAGTCATCGAAATCTGGACGTCGCGGAAGTCGATAGGCAGCAGTTCCGCAGAGCGTTCTGCACTAGTTCAAGCGGCGCCATCCTGCGTGACCGCAGACTATGCAACGCCCTGCGGCCAGTGGCCAGAGGCCAATCGAGCCGGCCATAGGCGCTCGCAAACGCCGTGGACCGCGCCGGAACGACAGCGGCTGTCACTGGAAGCAAGCCAAAAGTCATCGAAATTTGGACGCCGTGTAAGTCGACGGCCAGCAGTACCCACGGAGCAAATTCTGCACGCCGCTCGTCGGCCAACATGGGCTCGCACGCGCCGTTTTCTACCAGTTCGAGAGACACTATCCTTCGTGACCGCAGACTGTGCACCGCCCTGCGGCCAGTGGCCAAAGGCCAATCGAGCCGGCCATAGGCGCTCGCAAACGCCGTGGACCGCGCCGGAACGACAACGGCCGTCATTGGAAGCAAGTCCGACGTCACAGGCAGTGAGTCGAAAGTCACCGAAAGCGAGTCGGACGTCACCGTATTCTCCTCCGACCACGACGTTGTCGAATTATTCTGCGACGGCGGCTCGCTGGACATGGGGCCGGATATCTGTGACCACCATGACGAAACGGCCAACGGGAGCACTAACGTATTGTTAGAGCGTCTCAGTCGACGGCGTATAATATTTTCGTCCTGCGTTCGATTCAAGTCCATTTTAGGTTTAGTATGAGACACCGGAAGCGAGTCCGATGTCACTGAATCCTGGTCGGCAGTCGATGGAAGCTGGTAGGACCTCACCGTATTCTCCTCCGACCGCGACGTTGTCGAATTATTCTGCGACGGCGGCTCGCTGGACATGGGGCCGGATATCTGTGACCACCATGACGAAACGGCCAACGGGAGCACTAACGTATTGTTAGAGCGTCTCAGTCGACGGCGTATAATATTTTCGTCCTGCGTTCGATTCAAGTCCATTTGAGGTTTAGTATGAGACACCGGAAGCGAGTCCGACGTCACTGAATCCTGGTCGGCAGTCGATGGAAGCTGGTAGGACCTCACCGTATTCTCTTCCGACCGCGATGGAATCATAATATCCATTTATCCATGATAAGTACCTATGTAGTTACAATTGTTACAAACCGTTAAACGTATGATGTGAAATATCTAATGCGGTGGGCGAAACCGACTGAGACCTTCGGCACGTGGATATTAATATATTACGATAGTTAGTTTCACTCAGGTACCATTGAAATTTATGCATAAATTTATGATACGTTTTATAAATTTATTATTTATTATAAGACTAACTATACTTAGGACTATAAATTTGGGGCTCGGGCCTCTCCTTAGATTATTTTTCCGTATTATACTAATCAATAATTATTTTTTTTTATTTAAAGATACGTATTATAGGTATACCTTAAAACCATTTTTTTCTTGTAGGTTAGGCGTTTTTTCTACTCCCTCCCCCTTTGAGTCAAAAGGCAAAAACCAAATGTTTTAATTACAAATTAATTTATTACAAAAAAAAAATAATAAAACTAATTGTTGATTATTATAAAGGAAACGCGTCAAATCGAATATTATAATACGTTCTGACTATAATAATGATTTTAATATTATTTGTTCGTAATAATATACAGCCAAAAGCAATTACATAAATATTGTGTTTAACTATCGTGTATCTATAAAATATAGCGTAGTAGATATAATATAGGAAAAATAGGATTTGAGCGTTTTCATCTAAATATTTGTAAACGATATAGGTAATGTACATAATAATTTAGATGGTATTGATAATTTGACAAATATAATGGCACCAAAGTATAGTGATGAGGGTTATCGAAAAAATCTTTTCATTCAAACAGAATCCAGATAAAAATAAAAAATGCGTATTTATAATGATAGTTTAAAAAATAAATATTTGACATCGTTGTTCGTTTAGAATTACGAAAATCGGTGGAAACCCTAACAGTATAATACAGTTATTGAAAGTTTAAATTGCATTGCATATCATATACCTTTCAAGGTAGTCCAGTGGCGGTTAATAACCAACAACCAATAAGCGTGATTACACACGCTATACGGATATCGATTGCTAAAAAAAACTAATCAAACAGTCGGCGGTGACTAAAAAAAAAAATGTCATATTACTGAGTGTGCCGGATTATCGAGGCAGTATTGTTGTTATTGTGTATAAATACGGTTTTATTGAATAGGAATATTAACATATTATTATTACAGTAAATTCGATCGACGTGTTTACCGTGGAGTTCTCATTAATGATGGTCATGCTGCGAGCTATACCTACAACGTGTACAACGTTAGAAGAAGAATATTTAAATTGTTAATGTAATAATCACTAATTTTGCCATCGTCACTCTATTCGAGTGGATATTCGCGATAGACGCGATTTCGTAACAATATCAATTTTCCTCGTCTCCCTCGTAATGACATTCTTATTTATTCTTTTCCGTACCTATTCGAAAAGAGGTATCTTGTATTGTGTGTGTGTATGTGTGTGTGTGCGATGGGGAAAGAAACGAAACATGACACGCATTATGGACACGTCAAACGACTCGTGTTGTGCGGGATATATAGATGGCATCGTTCGAGATGGGAAAAAAAATATAATAACATAACTCACAAATAAAACAATGATAGATATACGCGAATGAACAATTAAACATATATTAACTTGTCATCGCTCGTGCCGACGTCCATACAATTGCAAGCAAACCTATAATAGTAGGTAGGTACTATATTATCACTATTATTATTATTACCTACCTATCGTTATTGTTTATGCGCCTCATCTGCCGGGCAGCCGTGAACAAAGTCGCAGGCGTACCGATCGATGGTTTTCTCCGACCCGAAACGGAATTGAGACTTTCAGCAGTCGTACTGTGATATGTATAATATAACGCATATGTTATGTTCATGACAAAAAAAGATTTAAAAAAAAAAACAATCAAGTCCATTCGACGTGTGCAATGTGGGATAATAAAATATGATAAAATATTTTCTTGCAAGCTGTTGGACGTAAAATAATATAGTAATAACGCGCGACGGATTTACTGGCAACTATTTTTTGTTGGTGCATTGGGGAGGTCAATATTTAAAATTCCCAGTAATTTTCACAAGCCCCAAGAAAAACAAAAGAAAAATTAAGGAAAAACGGGAATTTTTCACAAAATTTAATTTGGTTTTTGTTGTAACTTTAAAACAAATGACCGTAGATACATGAAATTTTCACTGTTTGTTTATATTTTCATTTTCTATACACCATAACATTTTGACTTATTTTGAGCTGTTTACGGACATTGTCAGTTTCCGTTTTTTTTAGTTTTTTTTTCTATAAATACCAATAAAATTGTATCTGTTGAGTAAAAAAGCTTGAAAATTTAATAGAAGGCTCCTAGGTTACTGTTTCAAAGGCAGATGAAAAAAATTAAAAATCCTTAGTCACAGTTTTTATTTATAAGCATTTAAAGTTCAAATCTTGACAAAATACGGAAAAATCACGAAAATTAGCAAATTATTTTGAGTTGAGAATTCATAAAAATTTTTCTTTTTAAATCTAAGATTTAATCCAAGATTACTCATAAGTTTGTCTACCTTTATCAAAAAAAAAAAAATGTCTACAAGCATATCAAATTAAATTTTTATGAGCGTTTGAAATTCATATTTTTACAAAATTTGATATTCACTCGATTTCTCATCTAACGATTTTCTTATTTTATTGTAATTAAAAAACGAATGACTGTAGATACTTGAAAATTTCACTGAATGTTTATATTAGCATTTTCTATACACTATACAATTTTGAAAATAATTTGACTCTTTTTGAGCTGTTTACGGACATTGCCAGTTTTCAATATTTTTAGTTTTTTTTTCTATAAATATCAATAAAATTTTATTTGTTGGGAAATAAAGCGTGAAAATTTAATAAAAGGCTCCTGATATATTTTTACAATAGCAGTTGAAAAATATTAAAAATACATAGGCACAATTTTTTTTTATAATTATTTAAAGTTCAAATTTCGACAAAATTTATAAAATTTATAATTTAATAATTATTTTGTAGTTAAAAATTTATAAAATTTTCAACTCTTATAGCTAAGGATTGAAAATTTAAAACAAGGCTCCACGTAAATAGGTTATATATAAATTACTTTATGCACAATAATATCATCAAATATACTTAGTAACACCATAGTCTGACTGGCCGTTTTCGCTCAGAATCGTTTTTCTTATACAATGATATTATATCATTGAATTCAAATTTAACACCATCCATTGCAGTGACCCACTTGTAACCTACTGTACAGCAGAGCGGCATCCACTTACCCACCTTTTTTGTCATGGATATTGATCATATTCAATGAGTCTATATTATTACTATAATAATAGGTACTCATTGTTTTTAAATTTTATTTTTGTTTGTTCTACAGTACATAACGATAACTTTATTATCTATTGACTATACCTACCACTTATCATCGAGTGATTCACATAATTTTTTTAATCCATTTAAACACGCAATATAATATTATTTCATTATAATTTCCTTTACATTTCTTATCAGCTTCATTTTTTATCTTCGTCTAAATCACTATATTCGCGACAAACAAATTATATCAAGAGATCCTACCACTCGTGCCTTTCACAGTATTTTTTATTTACACTTTTTACATTAACACTCGACACTCGTCGTTAATAGACTTTATTTGCGATATTATGTTTAATGGGTTTATAAGTGCTTTGAAATCCTATAGGTACCCAAACTAATTTTGTTTTTTAATGTATTTCATTGTTATACAACGCCCAAATAATTGTGGCTTCACTAAAATATTACAGTCAAACGTTTATAAAATATAAGGATTGATAATTTTATTGTCATGTCATTATTTAACTATAATACCTACCCACAATCATACCAGCTATTACATGTATTATGTATATTTTAAACAGTGTATAATATTTTCGTTTCACACTCATGTTACTTCAATGCGTTAGCGTGAATCGTAAATGTATACGCTATACAGTTAGGTTACACGCGTGGAAAGTCAGAAGAAGTCCTGAGTATCAGGCTTGCTGCAGTAGTCGAATTATAAGTTCATCAAAAATCTGTTTACAGAACTGCAGACGAATTAAAACAGCACATTCTTAATGACCGACGTTGCAGCTATTATAACGCACGACAGTCAACTATATTATGCTAGTAAATATCAAAAAAAAATAATAATAAATATTATGCTGCGCTGGTCGATAATAACATATTGGTGAGTGGCGAGTTGTGGCGGGGCAGAAGATCATCTTCAGACGAATATGAATCGACCTGCAACTTGTATATGTGTGTGTTAGTGTGTGGGGGTAGGAGGCATTCGTGTATCGTATTTAATAGCTGTCCGACCGAGCTATTGTTTTCGTGTTAACAATTAACGAATCGTGTAGCGTATTAGAATAATATTATTATATTATACCCATTATGATGACACACGGTCACAATGCGAGTGTGAACGTACGGTGCATGTAAACTAGCGATGCGTATAATATTATAAGATGGTCACCCGCGCCCATTCGTATATTATATTATTATTGTACGCGTGCAGTTAGAAAGTCGAGAGTAAGTCATTTGTCTGTTGCCGACAAAATGTCGACGGGTCAGAGGTGACTTGTGTTCGCTAATAACCGCGTCCTCTTCGCGCCGATTCATCTTTTAACCACCAATATATATAGGTACCTACATAATATTTCTTTACAAGCAGTCCATACGTGCTTTGGAAAACGTGTTTTAACAGAAAAGTACTGTAGGTACGCACGCATTTCCGTTGAACCGACTAAATTATGTATGGTAATAATAATAATAATAACGATGATTTGAGAAATAAAATTAATTATTTATATAGAAAAGTAGTTAAGTACAGCGCGATGACCGTGTTATTTTTAAAAAATGTAAACGAGTATAATATATTATATATAGATACTTTGAAGGCTGAACTACACACAGGTATTATATAATTGATTATAAATATAAATAAATAAATAATAGTAATAACATAAATTAAATGTTTCTAATCATTATAATATAATATAGTATTGCGACAGTTTGAAATAGGTATAGTAATGTTTTTGAAATGTACGTTTTTCATTCCTCGACATGTGGTCATGATGTGGATGTTTAAAACGCATACTAAATTGAAGTCTTATAGATTCATAATATTATATGATGTGGAAGGATGATAATATTTAACTTAATAGTATAATGTAATGTAATTTGAAAACAATGGAATGTTTTGTAGTTTGTACTATATAATTATTGTGAGCATCGTTACGGTTATAAATTTCAGTTTTTTTTTATTTAAAAAATGTATTATTAGGAAAAAACCTTCTACTTTAGGAATATAATTTTTTATTTTTCTATTTTACATACGCGCAACGCGTAAGTAAAATGTATATTTCCTCGGAGGAAAATATATGAATTATTCTGATAGTAAATTTACACAACATAATCAAATAATACACTTTTCATGAATTACTAACAGCAACGAAAGATCCACGATGAATCATGACTCATAACTGTTGTAGTATAGTGGTATAGCTGTTCTTCATAGACTTTACGTTTAGCCACAAATTAAAAATCCAATCCAATAATATATTATCGTTATATTGTGACTATGAAAATAAATTAATACAATTTAATATACTTCTAGATAATACACTCTACAATCGTAACACATTATGTCTCCATTCACTATAATAATAATCGCTTAATTTTTCGCTATTTGTTATAAATAATAATAACTATAATAGATAAATAATATAAATAGCTACTTAATGGCAACAATAATAATATATTATAGCCAGGACGCTAAGCACGCCTTTAAATGTTTAATAGTTTATGGGTAAATAAACGGAGTATGACAATGGTTATAAATTTATATGGATTACGAAATGTTATTTAAGATTACGCGTTCAATAGTCTATAATATTATTAGCTACCTACGATAATGATATTGTCTACGACACCCTTTTTTCACATTCGCTGTAGGTTTATACCGTGGAAACCAGTAGTGTATATCTCTGAAAAAGGTGAATCCAGGTTGATTTACTATTCGTATCGCGTATGAAACTTTCGAAATGCTCGTAATTGGACAGTAGCTATACTTATCACGAACCCGATATTACCATTCGCGTCCCTGTGACTTCGGGGTATTTTATAAAACGTCAGTAGCCAGTAGATTTTCGGTGTGTTTTCATAATAATATCAACAACTGTCAAACGATTAAACGATGAATATTATATTGATATACCTACTATATAATGCAGAGCAACATTTTTGAAGCACATACGTTATATGTACAACAACCTCTGTAATGAAATAATGGGTCCATTTTATAGTTTACGTATAATTAACGACGACTATTCGTTTAAACGCATCCGAGTTTGAAAATATTATCAAATAAAATACTCAAATATATACGACTACTTCCACAGTTACACATCATATAATAAACATAATGGTATAAATCAAACTTTTTTATTATGGATTCAGAGCTCGTATCATAGAATAATATATAGAAATAAGATTCAAACATTTTCCCGACTAATATTTTTTTTTTAATTTTAAGCAGGCAGAAATATCAATTGTTTTTACACACTAAAATTTTTAAACTTTTTTTCCTTTAACAATAACATTCGCAATGTCTGTAACACGATACGAATAATATAATATAATAATATTATGTTAAAAGTCAATGTTACATTATCTTATCGACATGCCGTGCGGAGTAAACGTGTTGGAAAAATCAATTTTTTTATGTCAGTTAAAATTTTGTATTATACGTAGAAAGTTATTTTGAATATTATAAAAAATAAAGAAAGCGGTGTGTGTGTGTAAGCAGTGTATCACCTGGCCTGCATCGAAATATTACCTTTTAGTCGAACAAGTGTAATAATTAACGTCATCTCAATAGACACTTTGCCGATACAGCGATATTATTCGTCGGCAGTATACCTAACTGTGTTATTATAGCGCAGTAATGGTTATAAACGGGTCTAAGTGTATTATATGTATATGACGTATTTACTACACACCATACTATACAACGCGTGTTACGAGTACTCTTTCCCGTTATGCAAATATACGGACGTCCAACTTTGGGTATACATTATTTTCAACGATAAATTCGATAATTAGAGCGAGTTGAGCATATGTGTGTGTGTGTGTGTGTGTGTGTGTGTGTGTGTGTGTGTGACAGTCACACACTGCTGCAGCTTTATGAGAATTAAAAATTAACATAAAATTATTCCAGTATATAAAAATGTATTTAATTAAAAAATTATAATCTATAACAGCTGTAGTATAAAATTTAATAGGTTAAATAATTATTGAATATAATAATATAATATGCAAGGCTGGGCATTTACGAGCCAAAAAGTTAAAGTTAAAAGAAATAAAATTAACTTTTTAACTTAACTAGTTACTTTTGGCATTTCATTAACTTAACTGTTAACTTTCTACATTTATTTTTTAGTCAACGTAAAATTAACGAATTAATTTTTCATTTTTAGAAATAAGTTAAGTTAATTTATTTTGTTTTTAATTTAATTATATTTCACTATTTTAGACTGTTTCGTTTTCATGTAAAAAAATATTTACCGTGAATTGTTTAAAGTTAAAAATGTATTTCATTCGAATTTAACCTGTATGGAAATACTGTATAAAGTATATTAAACACCATATATAGTCTATAATTTAGTTTTGGGATGGAAAAAAATTAAGTACGCTAGCGTTATGTAAACAACGAAATAAAACTTAATAAAAAGTTAACAAAAAGTGTGAATTAACTTTTAACTTAATTGAGTTAACCTATAGTTAAATTAACTTTTAACTTTAAACTTTTTTTATTGGTGCATATTAACTTAACTTAACCGAGTTAAAAAAAAATCATTAACTTGTCCAGCCTTAATAATATGGAAATAATGAATAAAACTAATTAAGTATAATATGATTTTAATTAGGCATATTGAATAACGAGACGAAATTAATATTATTTAATTTTGTATATACTGCGTATAATAGCGTTCTGCAGCAAAAGAAAGTGCATTTTCGATTACAAAATACCCTGCGTGGTGAGTTCGATAGTATTTAAGTAAAAAATCTCGTTTGTGGTCGGAGAATCGATGCAATCGCGATACGTTCATTTAAAACACGTGTTGAGGATTAACCTGCACCACAATAATACTAATTGCAGTAAACGTGTGCATAGCGAACGAAAAATATCAATTCTATAAGTATTGCTACATTATAAATTCTACTTCGGTTCAAAACTGCAATAATTTATCGTAGGTCCGACCCATACCTCGACGAATTGATAATATTATTATACTTTCGGAGGATATTATTATTATTGTTATTATTATTATTTAAATCTCGACGAGAGGCAAATAACACTGCAGCGTTATATGTTATAATATATAGTTGGGGCTGAGTTCATAAATCTACCAAACCTGTCGCTCCCAGACAGAATGCCCGGCACTAGATCTAATTACCCAGTGAAATTCCACATGTCTCCCATTGTTTGCAAATGGACCACCGCACTCGGTGAATTAAAATCGCTCGCCGTAGCAATTCCGGATATGTGTGTGTATGTATGTAAAAAATAACATAAAACAAAAGCATCGTGTTTCCATTTCACGTTGCTCCGCCGTTTATCTCGTGGGCCCCGTTATGTTCTTATAATACCTATTATCGACCTCCTGACATAATGTTATCCGCGGTTCATATAACGACGGTAAATCAACGTCAACCACGATTTTTCCCTCTGATACAGTAGGTAGGTAGATAGGTAGGTACTTCTTCCTGCTCTATTTTATATAATATTATTCATTGTTTCAGCCCATTAACTCCTGCGGGGCTAGCACGGGTGCTATATTTAATCCGACCGCATCGTATTATTTATATACGCACCGATAATATATTGCGCATAATGTTTTCCTGCAGGACACGACGCGTCATTATCAACCATAATATTATTTACTTTTGCAGTATATAGTATCAATATTATCAATTACACATAGAATTATTTATAATTAGAATTCCACAAGTAAAATATAATATTATAAGTCGTTGACACGGAAAAAACTAGCTCCCATTATGACGTGCTAAACTGCTAAAACCCAATTTTTCGGGAAACAAAAGCGTTTAAAAAAAAAGGAACTAATCGTGACCGGTCCTCAGAAACAAATTTTAGAACTTTGAAATTATGTGTATGATATTATAAACTCCTAATTTAAAAAAAATTGGAGTAAAAAATTCAACATTTGTGGAAATATCGTAAGAATTGTCAATGTTTTGCCGTGACATTGGAGGTTTTATCATTATATACCTAGTTTATGATTTTGGTGGAGATTTTTTGTATGATAGTTTTCGTAGTCATATTATAAATATTTGAACACATAGAAGGTACTTCATATACGATTTATAGTAGGCGTGTAGGAGTTTAATTTATTATTTTCCATTAGTAATTTAACGAAGATAGACGATAGCAGCACATAGGAGATATTATCAAATTATAGCTTATTTTTTTCTAAGTCCAGGGACATCAAAACCTCTAACTCGTAAATTTGGCGAATAGGAGGTTTCATTCGTGTCAACGACGATAATATAGATGCGTCTGCAGATCGAAAATAGTAAAAAATATCTTGTTTTGAAAAAGAAACACGTCTCCGCGGTCACCTTTTGACCCTCATAGTTGAAAATGTTCCAAAGAATAATTATCGAATTGTTGAAAAGTGTGATTCGATCATTATTTATTGAATGAATATCATAAAATAATATAAAGTCATAGGTACTAAATTAACGAGGATCGTTAAGAAACATACATGCAGGATTAAATTAATTAAGGAACGTCGTGTGAGTAACGTGTTTTGTAATCCTTTGACGGTTTTAATTAAGCGTTAGAATACGAGCGTCTTGATTAATGCCTTATAGTGATTATGGCATATATCTATTTTGTATATTTTTTTAATGCGATTCAACTACTCGCGATTGATAATAATAAATTAATACATTTGAACCTTTCTTATCGTGATCGTATAGCTACTGACTGGCGACTGCAGGAGTGATTCCTTATCAACGCCATGTGACGTAATTTTAAAATTGTACAATTACGTCATTTATAGGTGTCGATAATATTATTACACGTAGATATTTACTTTATTCGTTGATTTATTCTGTGGTATGGTATTTACAAGCTATCTCAGAATTGTTAAAATCTGTAATATTTATATGCAATACAATAAGTAAATCTGATAGCTAATATAAGGTACATAACATGAAAAGGAGTGAGGAGGGAGGTCCACCAGTGTGGATACCCTCTAATTTGGGGAAATACTTAAAAACAGAATAATTTTTCTAAAACGTTGTTTGCTTTAGCACTGGTGCAATGCTTAAGCGGCGATTATCTAAATTATTATTAGTTAACAGTGATAGTCAAGTTTTGGGAGGGGGTGAGGATATATATCGCCTCCATAACCGTTTTTAAGGGCTGATAACCATATATTTTATTTTAAATAATCAAATAGTAGGTACCTACATGTTAAAAAATCAGCCACATCCCTCCCCTCTACCCTTGACTTGGTTATGGCACGCAATCGTACTAAATTGTAAATATCATACCACTTAATATACTTTCATTTCGATATTGTAAAGAATATATTTTATCACTGAGGTAAAGGTGACTTATATTGATAACACAGTGCATAATAATATATTAGGTACCTAAATATTGGCATATGCCTATTATATTATGTTTGCGATGTTTACTCGTTTCGTAATAATATTACCTTTGACATAATAATTTTAATTCATATTATTATACGTTTACAGTTTTCACCAATTAATATACTTTAAAGTTTAAGCTGCGGTGGTCTAAACTATAAAAACACTATAATTCTCCTAAAACGATATTTGCCTAAGCACTCGAAGCAATGCCTACACGGGCATCTAAATAATTATTATTGGTTATGTAACTCACTCGTAGTACGATAAAGATCAACACTGGGTATATACCATAATTTGGATATTATAAATTATAATATAATATTATATCATGTAGCATCGATCACCGTGCGGGTACCTATGCATAATACCGCGATTTGTTTCATCGAACGATTAGTTTTACACCTGTTGTAGTCGTACACGATAGTAAGTTGTAGGTAACTTTAATAACGAAATAAATTAACTAGCCTAAGACTTATTGCCCAATTAACTGCAGCTATATTCGTATACGGCGGGGGTCGTCCCCGTACGCGTTATTTCGAACACGCCCCTAAATGACGCCATTCGCACCTCCTAACCCCTTGTTAGGTACTGATATTTTTGATTTAAAGCATTCGTGATGTTATAATAATAATTCGTTTATATTACGATCACGCGCACAATATAGGTGGTATACATATTATAGGAGAAGTAATCTTTTTTTAAATTTTTTTTTCTCTCTCTCATACGAGAGGTCCTTGATCGCAACAATGTGACGAGCCCGATGACCGTTTCGTGCAGCGTTTGTACACGGCAATAAATAATATATCGGTTATGCCCCACTGCTATATAATATCATACCGTGGTAAGTAATGAGTCGAAAAACACACGATCACGACTCGGCCGGTACACGAAGTTCATGTCGAGTCGCGGGTAAAATGTTGTGTTCTCGGACACCCTTGATTCTCGCCCAGATTATCGCGGAGTGTATAATATTATAATAATATATTATAATAGGTAATGTGCCGTGGTGTTTCTTATTGTCGAGCATATTATAATAATATAATGTCGGCGTACAATAATAGCCGGCGTATACCGCGGTATAAACCATATACGTACTATACTGCAGCGATTGGACATAATTATGATTTATAGCCATTATAATAATATTACTCACATTATTATATTATATTTTGTTTGTCTATTAAGTTTGGTTTTCTTAAACGTCTCTATAATAATATGATGATCGCCTGCCACCGACGAACCAGCAGCGGTTTTCAGTTTTTCACTCGCATTTAAGCTGCATAACAACATTTCGTCCGAACTATGAGATACCGGCTACCGGCTAGTATAAGTCGCGTGTCTGGTATATAGGTATATCTAACGGTTGGAAATAACAATTAAATAATAGTAATATTGTTGTATAAAAATATTAGGTGGGTATATTATGTTGATTATTAGTATTTACTTATTAAGTTTTGTTTTCGTAAACATCTATATAATTATGCGAGTGATGAAACCGGCCGGTTGTCAGTTTTTTACTCGTGTTTAAACATAACGGCATTTCGTTTGAACTGAGAGGGCTACCGGCGGCGACGGCGGTCGCGCCGCCGACAGAAATGATTTATCGGTTAGACCAAGCCAGACGTGTGTGTGCATAACATAATGTCGTTGAAGGTGAAACACTCGGGTATTTCATCCATTTGGCACCCTAGGACCGTCAACTGTCCTCTTAACATTACGTCTGGTAAATGAATTAAACACGGTGTTTTTAATTTTTAATTTTTTTTTTTACATACCTAATACACGTCTATAATGATATTATAGATACTTTCGAATAACATAATTTCTATTGGTCAATGAAGTGCACCGTTGATTTCGTGACGCATATCATATCATATTATTGTAAAAGTATAAAACAACATAAACAGTAAATCATATTATATCAATAATATTGTATTTTATGGTTATATTATTATTGTTATCATTACTATTTAACAAGTTTTTACACATTATATTAGAAATATTAATTATTATAGGGTATTATTAATATGGGTAATAAAATATACCAACAATTTGTTGAATTAAAATTGTTAACTACAACATATTTCTTACAATTCGTAATTCCTATTAAAATGTAATATAATGTGGATGTATTCTTTACAATACCCAATATAATTGAATAAATAACTTTATAGTTGGTAGTAAGTACCACTTTTTTGATATAGCTATTGGTATTAAAAATTATAAACTGATGTTTATCAAAAGAAAAATATATTAATAAAATTGATACAAATATTATATAATATATAATATCATATAATTATACTTATATAAACTTATAAATTTCAAATTTTAAAGATTTTTCAAAAAACACAATAAATATAATATTGCGAATTCATAAATGTTAATAGCTATACTTTATAATGGGTATTCGTCCAATTTTTTATCAACTAATTTATTAGAAAAAAACTAATGTAACATTGTAATTGCCACATGCTCACAAAACTACAACTGCCTGCAATAGCAACTATAATCTAAGACGTAAAATCGTAATATTATAAATCGTACTTTTATTAAATAATAAATCTGAGAGTCTATCTAACCTAACTAATTCATCCATATAGTAGTTGTTTACATACACTATTAAAACGTGCAATAAAAGATTTAATGTTTATTAGTAGTTCGTGATGATAAATAAGAGGCACTCGCTGATATTTTCTCATTTATTATTTTTTTTAAATTAATTACACAATGTTGACCTTTTGGATACAATGCGCATCCACAAAAATAAGTTTAATTAAGTCAATTATTGTTTTTAATGTTTATTTTTAATTATTTGTTATAACTAGGTAACCTTAAACCGTTAATTGTAATGAATACAGTTTAAATTATTTAATTAATTATAGTTTCGATGCTTACACATATGATATCAATTAAAATGTAATCAGTTACAATGTATCAATTACAATAATTATATAAATAATATATTTTTTTTTTTATCGAACACAACTTGTATTATATTTAAAACTCTGATGAGTGCGGCGATGAATGCGCTTGCTTACAGTTCTAATGTTTTTTGACAATTTTTTAGTATGGAAAGCGGTTCTGAAATGTTCACATAATACATTAGATGGATGGAAAATATTTTATAAAATCGGTATGGCTCTTCAAAGACGTCATCATTTGATTTTCTTAATATAGTTAGGTAGGTACTTATATACATATATACATGGAAAACTGTCAACAAAGTATAAATATTTTTTTAATGCACCTAGTTCAGCGAAACAATATGATTCCTATTAACACATACATCATCAGTAACAAGTTCTGATTTTTTTATATTAAATTAGTGATTAAACTGTCAATTTATTATGCATTCACCGCTGTACTTTTATTTTCAAGATACATTTAAATTATGATTTATATTTTTAAAAATATTTTCCTGTTCAAATAAGTTCTGAACGTGTTATTATTATAAATATTATGTTAAATTATATACTAAAGTTTGATAAATATTTTACTCTAAGCATAATTAAAAATAGTAAAACTTACTAAATAATTAATTTTTTTAGATAATCCATTAATATTAATCGTTTCATAGGTACTTCAAATTATTATATTATGATGCATATACGAGTTACATATAATGGAATTTTAATGATAACGTATAAATTATAATATTAAATAACCAAAATATAAAATTAAATAGCCTAATGGTTTTTAAAAATATATGTTTACCAAGCACTCTGAGCCATTTAAAAGAACACGCTTACGGGATATACACAAACAATAAATGTATTATTATTTTTTATTTTACTTAGTAATTGTTGATGCATTAATACGTATTATGTAATCATCTGATCGGTGTATAGTGATTAGTGAATAACTCGCAAGTTTTAAAATTTTAAAAACAAAAACTGCAATCCTTAATATGTTATTAATATAATATTAATATTTTTTTTTGATATTCTATTCAATATAGATTAAAATATACTATGGTCGATGTATCGACAATCGATAATCGCTACATTTAATTTGTTGTAAATTAATTTTATTTAGTTTTATTATAATAATAAAGTATATTTAAGACATTATTATTAATTGTGTGTATGCACCTATACATCCAAACAATAATTTCTATGTACTAGGTATTTTAGTCAGTTGGATTTGACAAACCCGTTTTGCAACGGTCTTATCAAAACAAAGTATGTACCAATCCAAACTATATATAAAAAAAATGCAATATTTTTAAAATGTACGTAGGTACAGACAACGAATCATCGTTATTTTCTTTCTGTATCTCTGACATTGTATAAATCAAATAGTATGCAGAAAAAAGTTGCACTGTTAACTAGATACTTCAATAATATTATTTATTTTTTATAATTAATGAACGCTTATTATATGTAGGTGATTATATGTTAATTAAATATCCTCGACCTAAATTATTATTATTATTTTTATTATAATATAAAGCTTTAACGTTCCTTTAATAAGTTAAATATTATCATAGCAGCTGATATCATCTCATTCCTAATTATTTTTTTACTTAAATTGCTTATGTACAAATATCGAAAGATTCGGTAGAAAATTGAAGGGAGATTATAAAACCGATATTGCATAGATGAATAATATTATAATATTTATATATACTATATAGCTATTAACTACCTTGATCCACGTTACATAACAACAATTATAACTCATAATTTAATAATTACTAAAATAATTGTATTAATTAAACAGAAATTCAAAGTTTTAAATGTTTACTGTTCTCAGAACAACTGCGTTTAATTAAAATGTTAACAATACAAAAAAAACTAAAATTAAGTAAATGATTTTAATTAAGAGTCTTTTTTTTTTGAAATATAAAAATATCTATAAATGTTTAATTGAGACTATATTTTATATAATACCTATTACATATGCACCATGTGGTTTATATCGTTATCTATCATATATTATTATAGAGATACATTAAGTATGTGTGTATTTTGGCAGGTGCCAATTACAATTATTCAAATTATAAAATATGTCTATTTTGCGTGCGGATTGTAATTAAAATTTGAAACCATTTAACAGTGACCACAATATGATAATATTAAAACGACAAGCGACGGATTAGATGCTTTGCGTTTGCATAATATTATGTACTATATAAACACGCTGATACATCATTTATCAAATATTTTTTGATTTTCACTTTCGGCCCTTGTTTGACTGTACATCTTTGGCACTTTGTTCGGAGAGTAGTAAAAAAAAATAAATAAATAAAAAGAGAGGAACAAAATTACATTTATGATTTTCTAGAAACTCGTGCAAGGTTTACGATGTCGGGCGTGAATAATGGTGGCGTGGATACCGGTTTTTCGGACTTTGTGGACCACAAAAGATAGGTGATAACGTTTGTGGTCGGCAGAGATACCGTAATAACAGGTTTTATCATTTTTAATAACTTCCCTCCGGTGTCTAAACCCATAGTACGCCTCTGTATACATATTATAATATTATTATTATCTAATACACTACCCAAAACATGTAAAATATATAATAAATTATACATATATTTATAATAATATGTGGGTAACGAATTATGCATGTTTGTGTATACATGCCATTACTTTGTTATACATGCACGTATATGGATTTAGTTGCCACCGAATATGGGCCAACTTGACCCACCGCAATAATACGATGTAGCCAGTTGAAAGTATAATAAATAACGTTTTATGAAATAAAGAGAACAGGTTGGCGTTTTGTTATATTAAAAATAATATTTAACTTCATACATTTCGAATAATTTATGATACTTCGGAGTCACTGCTCGTTATGTATTCATTTTCAAATTAACTAATAACATACAATTTCTTCATAATCAGCTTCAAATGAGGTGGAAAATATGTAAAATACACAGATTTGTGTCTTGTATAATATTAATTATGCTTTTTACTTAATAACTGAAATATATTTTCCAAAAAAAATATTTTATTTCACCAGAAGAAGAATTTTATTATAACCACACTAATTGTGTTATTAAAAATATTTAATAAGTAGGTGGTACTCAGGACTTCAATAAAATACCTTTATCTCTCCACTTCATTGCTTTATCTACGAAAATGTCTACCAGTCATACTATAACCACTTGTTACGATAACTGGACAGTGGGTCAGTGGATAACTATTTAATTGTATTTCAACTAGACAAGTGTATAAAAACAATTTTATCATTTCAATAAAATAATATGAAGTGTTTGTCCATATTTTTTAGTTATGTAATATATACAAACAAATAAATAAAATAAAATTTATTTATTTATTTGCATATATTTTTTTTTTAAATTTATAATAATATTATCTCAATATATTGGAGCCGATAACTGTTTATTGATACGCGTTCAGCACGTGTTTAATGTGGTCAGTTTTTCCATATTTTTAAGACGATACTATATTTTTTTATAACATATTCCTACATAGGAAATTTAAAATTTATTATATTACTATTTAGGAATTCTGTAAAAAAATAGAATAATATTAAAAATTTTAAAATTAGAGTACATATAATAATATGAGTACAAAATAAATTCTATGATTTCTTCAGACATTTACTAGTAATATCATTTTTGAAAAGAAAAAAAACAATTAAGATTGTAATTTTAAATTATGTCTTAATATAATTAATTTGTCGTTATGAATGTAAAGTGGACTAATTGCGAGTAAAAAAAATTATACTGAATCAACACTTGAATATACCGAGTATAGGTATGTATTTATTGGCAGTTAGGTTGTCAACGTAAAATTTATAACTCTATTTTGAATTATTAGGTACACTTAATAAAGAGGCAGGTGTCGATTATAACAAAAATAATAACATCTTTGGTTGTCACGATTTTAAGAATAATTATTTCTTGAACTAAGACTCACGTATAGATGCATGTAAGCTGCCTAGCAGCTATATCATAATATTAAAACACACGATTAGTCGATTTATGGTCTAAAAATCTGTCAAATATATTGGTAAAATGATATGTATACATACGTATGTATAATTATGTTCCATCCGTTTTGTATCTCTTCATAAAATAGGTATCTGTGATTTATTATACAACCGATGTTTCTTCCAATGTCTATATGTGCACCAAAAAAATAAATAATAATTCTTATTACGTGTAGGTATACAGTATAAGTGCACGATGAAAAAAATAATTTAATATTTACATTACAATCCGTAATAATAGTGTAATTTTATTATGATTTATTTGTGTTAAAAACGAACATATTTCTGACTTTATTTTTACAGTAATAATATGTATCTTTATTTACTTTATAATATCTACTTATCATATTAGTACATAGCTAAGTTTTCAATGATTTGAACAGTAAGACGATTACAATACATTTATTGTGTATTTTTATATCTATAGAATTGATTTTTACTTACTGTTTTTTATACGAATTAATCGTAAAATAATAGTACCATTATATAGTATAATTTATTTGTGAAATGCTAAAAAAAATATGAAACAAACACGCATTAATTCGAGAAGTTAAATAGTAGGATTTATATGTGTTTTTGACTTTGAATTCTATGATAATGATAAATCAAATCATTCATAAAGTAATGAAATTAAGCTGCAGACATTGGGATATTAAAAAAAAAAAAGATAGACATTTTGTTGATATATTCTTATATAATATTATTATTATTGTTTATTGTATAATGGACATTTTAAAAATAACACGTTTAAACTAAACGATTTGAAGTAATTTTTAAGTGAAGTTTGATACGACTTTAAAAGCTGTTTCGTCACTCTAAATTACTGTGCTTATAATAGTAATATTAACTATAAATTTTAAAGTTAAGCACTCATGGTATACTCATTTATTATGATATTTTGTACCCACATGGTATATGGCGTAAACCAATTACGGGAACCTATTATATATAGGTATAGGTTTTTCAATATTTTAAATGACGAAATTAATACGTGTAAAAATTAAGAATCTTTCAAAGTAAAAATTAAAACTTTAAATTTTTAAGTTTTTTTCAAAATTGTGCATACATTATAAACAACATTCTTGTGTAACATTGTAATAATTTCTAAGCTCATCACATAATATAATATTAGGTGTATTGTAAGAACTAACAGGCTAGACGTGTATAAGAAATAACGATCTCTATGTTTCTATAATGACCTTATATATTGATCGTTAGCAATTTCAAAATATAATCTCTGATGACAACCCGAAGAAGAAGAAAAATAATGTTACGTTTCATCTAATAATAATTGCTCCGTTGTACCTTTTCTCGTGTTATAATGTTCTATAACTACATCTATAATTATTGAAGACAAGTATTAATAAACAACGCGTGTAGATCGCGCGTTTCAATAAATTTGCCTGTACTCGAAACTTCAATGAGATTCAGATCGATACCGGCAATGTATAACTATAGGTTGGGTACGGTATATAACCTACCTATATAATACCTGTGTAATATGCCTGAACCATTTAACCGCGCGCATTTTTGAAATTTTCTTTCACGCCCGTATTATATTATAGTGACTGCAACCGGGTAAGTGGTAAGTGTGTGTGTAACAACGGTAAACAAGTATGATCGTTAAACGTGTAACTCCGCAGTCGCGATGTTTACACACAGACATACATTATACGCTTTGCAGACGCAATGTGAATGTAAAACACATCGTATAAATCACAATTAAGCCCAATACTCAATGATACTCTGGTCGATAGTCGATAATATTATACTTTATGAAATTATTATCGTATGTCATGTATAATCAACTAATCACAGTACAGATAACATAATATTATTATAGAACACCGTCTATACAGAAAACAGAATCGAAATTGTTGGTGTATATATAGTTAGTAGTTACCGTTTATTATTATTTATTGAGTCAATATCACGCGTTATTTTATTAGACATAAATATTATAATATACGTGTAGGGACATTATAATTTCATAAAATCTCAAAAGAAATTAAAAATTAAAAAAAATTATAGATTGATAAAAAATTGTTATTCATTTTTCGATCAAATTATATTCTGATATAAGATTTCGATTCCAAATACTCAATATAAATTTTAATGAAAATATGTAATATCGCTATCAACGCGAAGTGTGTCCAAAAATTTTATATTTTATTAGTCGTGTGCGTAGAAACATATAATATTATGTTTTTTATGGTCATGCGTGTTATTTAATTCGTCATAGGTATTGTATCGTTGTATTCTAACTAAAACAATCATAAATTTAAAGTACCTACGATTTCAAACACGAACTGCACGTGTACCTATATTAATACTATATAATATTCTCTGTTTCTATACATTTTGTGCCGTAACCTGCGGAGGTGGCTTATGAAATAGAATATATTTTCTGCTGGCCAACGGGCGTACCGAAAATATTGAGTTTGCCATAATAATTTACAACCTCAGGTGGTTGTTCGACGTCCAGTGTCGGTTATTGTTCAAAGTATTGAAATGAGCTGTTATAATATTACGTACGAACGTACGTCGGCCGCCGATTATGTCGATTCCCGTTTTGCTCTTAATATATTTTTATGTTGTGACTGTAAAATAATAATATATATAATGCCATAGGTTATAATAATAATAGTATAATACAAGCTGCGAGATCTATATGATAATATATATTTTAAAGAATTTATGGCCGACTCCACGATATTATATTCGGATCGGATAGTATAATATATAATACGAGAACCTATATCATATACATATATATATTATATCGATATACAGCCGACAGCGTATAATCCCCGGGCTCTTAAAGTTTCATTATAATAATAATAATAATAATAATAATGGTACTCCACTACCTATATTTTTTTATTTTCTGTTATACTAGCTACCTATATCTATATAACATGTATACATTCCACATTCCCACATATTATACGCATTTTCATTGGTGCGGTTCAGTGTGTATTCCCGGCTTTATCATAGTAGGTACCTATACCTATATATAAAAAACCCATAGGTACCTACTGCCATAATATATTGTTTCGGTTTCGGTTTTGTATCATTTATCGTATTCGATCTGGTTTCGATCAACTTTTACCATATAATATGTCACCTTGACAGTATATACGGGCCGGCGTTCACTTTTCGCATAATATAGAGGTGGCGATCGCCTTGGATCTGAACGCCAATAATGAACGGTGTAGACGTGTCATAAGCACCGCCCACATGTCAGGGTGTTGCGATTTTCGCCGGATTACGCGTTGCCTCACTACTGTGCAATGGACTTGTACTTGTCTCAAGTACACATTTTGATCGGTCCGCCGCCGCCACGGACGAGACCTTGATTGGGAATATAATGATTATAATATAATAATAATAATTGATACGAGAAATTAGAAGCTGTATACCAGCTATCTTCTTAATTATTATTACATAAAAAATACAGTTGTTTCATAGGTCTGACTATGGGTAATAATCTTCAGTCTGCAAAGCTGCAGTGGTTATCTCCGTAAAACGAGTGACTTGTGTGACAGCGACGACTATAGATTTACAACGGCATCCGTCCTCCTGCAAGAAGGTCTCTCGATGGTGACGCCAATCGTCTGTTGGTTTCGACCGAATAACGGCTAAATTATAGTGATTATTATTACAAAATTTTGTGGTTTGAAATCATTCGTCGAGATCGGTAGGTATACGAAATATGATAGGTGCCTATATACGTGTAAGACTACAGAAGTGTTGTAGTTGTCAATGAGATTAAATTGGCACCTATTATATACGCCCTATCTTTACATTTATTTCCAGTTTTAATTCCTCACCGATTGCACCTACTTGGGGTATCTACTTGTAACCAAAACATGTTGCAGGAGTATACATTTCGTATTATAATATTTCGCGCATATTGTATATAGTATAGAATCGTTATCTGCACGAATCTCGAATATGAATCTGTACGTGTTTTGGCTGCGGTTATTACAGGTATATTGTTATATGCTCAGTGTATACTTGAAATTATTATTTTTTTCCCTCGTCAAATATATGACCTAGGTTCAGATCAAATCCAGGGGCGTCTAAATAATGTGAATACATAATATACTTGAAACGTGGAAGCGGCTATTCATTATATTATTCTATTATTGAATAAGTACAATAACGCATGTAGGTACCTACGGGTATATAATATTATACCTATATAAAAAGAAAAATCGTTCCGGCTCGTGTTTGATTTACTGGCCCCTTTGGTTCACGTGACGGACGTTCAGTTACGAGCAATTATAAAATAAGACATATATTATGTACGCTTACACGTCTTGCCGGAGAGATAAAAAAACCGTACCAATCATGGATACTTCAAATAACTGGGTCGGTTTTTACAAAGCAAGACAATGGCACGATTGTTGTTATTGCCCTTACATTGTCAACAACAGCTTACTATTATTATTACTATTATTACACATATTCCCATCATAAAATATGTCTTTCGACGTTTCGGAAATGTCCAGTTTTTTTTTCTTTTCGATTATTTTTTTTTTTTACTATTATTATATTTTTTTTACTACCTACTGACGTATATTATTATTATTATTATTATTATATTGAAAACGGAGGTATAAAACGAGAAGTAACACATTACACAACGTAACTCGCACGATTCTGTCGTGATGGATCATTTGAAACGCGTTTATATAATATATAGGTACTATAGGTAGCATTATGTACAGCGTGGGCGAACCTCATTTTATATTGTTAGAATAATATTATCCGAAGGTAGCAGACCGAGTCTGCCATCAGCTACCGGCAACGTGATCTGTGACTCGGGCCAAGACCACGACTAAATGGATAATAGTATCTTTAGTCGTGGGCAAGGCGGTGATCGTCAAATCTCAAGTGTTCCGGTCGGTGCAAGTGGTGCACGGGTCGTAAAAATTCGTCGGACGACTATAATGTTGTAAGAACATGATATTTTGCATAACCATCGTGTGCCGTCTTCATGGTTAGTGGTTACCCTCCGCAGGCGGTCCCAGGTATAGGTACTTCAATAAGACTCAGCTGACCATGATTCATATATTTATACTTATTTCGAATTCTACGTTACCACGCGCAGGTAAGCAGTCGGGCGGACCAACTGGGTTAGTTGGGTAGATGGTTTTTTTAAGGGGTTTTCTGAAACTGTACCTGTTAGGCCGAAAAATAATAAAACTTCAACAATTCGCTTTAAACCATATTATAATATTATTAGGCGTATATTATATCATGAGCACCACGCATGATGAACAACTTATATCGTAAAACGTCAATGACAGCCAACGAATATTGTTGAGCTCGTCTGATTCCGATTACAATTTTTTATAACTATTTTTATTGCATCTCACGATAATAATATACTCGCCCAAATATTATCTCGTGGAATGTCCTGCACTCTGTAGCTGTTGCTCTCGTGGTCCTCGTGAATCTCTCGGTATGTTACACATACGCACGCACGAGATCCTTCTCGATATACTTCTCTCCTCGACGTTTCGATTCTTCTCTGCCGAAACTTGTAATACGAGTTTGTTGGCGACAGTAAAAATTACATTATAATTATTATTATGCTCCGATGCGTATGGATGCAAGATAAATAAAGAAACATAATATTGTTATTACGGCCATCAAACATTCTGTTCGCATTGAACACCGAATATTCTTATGCAGTCCAACCGGTTTCGTATAGTGCGTCCAAAATGAAATAATAATCGGAAGCTACCAAATAAGTAGAGCAATCTCAATGAATCATCTTTGCTCGAAACATCTGTATTTTCGCTTGTTCGAGACACCGTTGCATGGGTGTCGAAGAAAAAAAAGATTGCAGTGCTAATGATAATATTACATACACCAAACACAATAACACCATAGATAGTAACTATTGATGTTTTTTTATTTCAAATAAATATCGTAAAAAAATGTTCATACATAAAAAAACATAAACGTGTCGATTTCTAAATCGTATAATAAAAAATCTATAGAACTTATAGAGTTATTTTGACATGAGCTTAAACCTATACGTTTCATTTTATACTCTCGAGAAATCCGACGAATTTGAGTTTTATTTATTTCGAAATTGCAGTTGAATATCTGCATGCTATAGATGCAGAGTGACGACGAGAAAATTACGCTTAATATTCGTTTTATGTCATACTATAAACTGCGACCAAAATAGGTGTGAAGTTAGCAGTGGCTATTATAAACACGATTTGTTGGTATGCATACAATTAGGCCGAGATTGAGGAGGGTCATGGCCTTAGGTCTACAATTCTACATGTTCTAGGCCTCTAGGGAGTCACCGGTGGTCAAATATCGCTACTATTTACATATTTAGAATAATAATAATATATTATGTATAATGATTTATGCATATTTTTTGTTATCGATCTGAACAATATAAAAAAATAATAGATAATATTGTGAACATTCATATTTTGAGTTTTCATTACCTATCCTATCTATATTGTTTATACATTTTTGCTATTAACACGTCAAAGACACGTATATTATATTGGAATGATGAAAACACTATCATGCTGCAGTAATATCGCTACTGTATAATATTATTATCTAGGTACACGATAAAACGTGCAATATTTTTCATTAATCGCAGTTGGTTGCAGTTTTTGAATGAATAATGATAATAATAAAAAAGCAATTTAAATAAACATAGAGTTGTGTAATGTGTTTCTTGTGTGGATGAGTTTCAAAATCGAAATTATACAGTAATTAGTAATTACAACGTAGTGGCAGGACTAGGTATATACAGAATAGGCATCATGCAAACAAATCGTTGTACCTAACTATATAATATTATGCGATCGGTATCGATGCTAGGTATATGTTATAAGTATTATAACGACACACGTTTCTGACAATAATAATTGTCTTCGGCCCGCCAAATAATAATAATCATATTTTGGTCGTAACCGCGGTCGTATAATCTGTGGTCTTTTGGGGGGGAAAGGTAGCGCGGGAGCGTATCCATATATACCCATACATCCCATAAGTCGTCGGTTGCAGCATTATGGAAAATTTATTCGTGACCGGACCTAGGTATATAATTTCAATGTCGTTTCGCGCTCACGATAGCTGCAGCAGCCCGACATCGTAGCAAATTCGATCCTACCGGTAATTTATTTGTCCGCTTTTTACCTCCTCTCGATTTTTATCCCTCTAATCGTTTCATTACGTGCACGTGCAGCGTAACATTATGCTGTGCGCACTAATCACGCTACCGCATCTCTGCGCAGCCTCAGCGACCGTCGTCGTATCAACAGCTAGGTATATAATAATGCCGTGTAAGTACTGCTGCAGTAATTAGTCGTAGGTCATTAAAATAACTAATAACATACAAAATGGAAGTTGAGACGTACAGATAAACGGAAACCTTACTGCAAGCAGCCCAGACGTCATGATAATATACCCCCGATCATTATAATATTATTATATTTTACGAAACAAATATTAGGTATCTGCGTTTAAGAGCTATTAGTCGTACTGCCGCTGCTGCAGTGCTCGTCACTAAATAAGTACCTACAGTATAACGCCGTTAGGTTAGATTTGGTAAATTTAATTTCGGCAATCCGATTATTTAGGTTACTAAATCATACGGCTCGTCATTTTTTATAGAGTATAATAATTTTTAATATTTTTATTTGATCGCCGAGTCGAAGACATCATGATAATATGGTTGGTGCCAATTATATACCACCCGATCAAAGTTTTCTTGACTAAATTCAAACCGGGAAAATGCGAATGTAAAAATGGGTAGCCAATTTAATAATAATTTTGTTACCTAAATTCAACTACTAACCGTCTTGAATATTACGAGTGTTTAACCATGTTTTTATCGCCAAACGATATGTCTATCTGATCTCACAGTTCAGTGGCCAACACTAAAAAATCCTTCGCGAAAATCTTCGAACATTATACTTGCATAGCTATGCATTATACGAATTAATTAAATACGATATTTTTATTATTTATTTTTCATAATATATAAATATTGTAGGTAGGTCTTATTCACGACTGTAATGTTCCTACGTCGTATAGATTACTTTGAAAGCCTATGGTTAGTTTTGCGATGTTGCAGTTTTGTTTAGAATTAATGTGCTTATGATGATCTTTGAGTGCGTCTTGTCCATACCTACGCCTACTCTGATATATAATGTATTTTTATTGCTCATAAAGCACATTCCGCTGCCACCTTCTCTTTTTTTGTCATCGATTTGAAGAGTATTCGTGATTCTTTTTTGAAATGTTTAGTGCATTACTACCATCACGTTCGTTTGATATTATTATATTTACATAGATTCAGCATAGGTTTATATTAAATATTTATTACTAAATATTATTTAGGTTTATGAGGCACAATGAGTAACATTAATAATCTGCAATCAATAATGAGTAATGTCTATATTTTAAAAAAGTAGAACATACCGACCATGACTAATGCATAACTATTTTAATCATATGTCATCGGATTATATAATAATTCTATAGTTCATATTCTTTTTTAAAAAAATAAACAAATTTTTATATAAAATGTAAATCAACTAAATGTACCTACATATTATTTAATCAACGTTTTTTTAATGAATGTCTAAATATCTCTCGATATTACTTTGTTCTAATATTCGGTACTTATTCAAATACAGACGAACCATAAAATACGTAAGTACACATTTGGTTACACAATCTTGTAAAAATATATAACAGTTAATACTTAAGTGGCGTACCTACAACGGTAATAGTTGGTAATTATTAAATCGTTTTCAGTATTCAATTATCATAAAGTTAATTTCATAATAAAACATTAAACGCACTCATGGCAGACGTGTGTATAATTGTATGTAACACACAAAATAGTCTAATCAATCAAAACCTCTTCCTCGAGGCAAACATTTTGGCAATCAAAAATGTCAGTTGATATGTTTTTTTACATGTCCACGTAGAATCTATTAGGCGGAAAAAACAAACGAAACAGTCCTACTCGTGAATAGGACTACATAATATCATACGATAATATTGCCCGCCTACCCACCGATAACTGAAATTATACACGTTTTCAAACTCCTGGGCCTCGGGGCTATTATGGTTTTTTAATTGGGTTAGAATTTCGTTTTGATATTTTTTCTTCGCCACAGTTATATGTCGTAATGACGTCGTGCGTTCTCAGCCAAACTGGTTTGTTGGAATATGAATTTTTTCACGTAAAAAACCATCTGAAAATACGACAGACGACAAAAACGATGTTTTATGATGTGCACACATCCAGGGCAATAATTGTTTACGGAACGTGAGTATTTTTTACAGCACGTTTGACATGAGATAAAAAAAAAACTGGGTTAAGATTTTACGTATACGGTTTTCTTTTCGAATCTGAACCCGGAACAGATGCGGATTTCGTAGCAATTAAAAATAATAATGAGGATTTTGGATAATCCAAAAATGCAGTGTATAAGATTGTGCTGTTTTAAACTATAGTGGTGAATCTGTAGCAGGAGCCACCTGTACTTATATTATTATAAAAAGATAAAACACGATTAACGCAACATTGATTTGAAAACACTTACTTACAATTTATTGTTTATTATATTTTTTACTAACATTTATGTGTTTATATGATAATATCATCATTAATATGCATAATATACCATTATTATGCAATTATAACATGTATAATACATAAAAATATAATATCAGTCAACGGTTTATCGATCGAATGGCCTTTCGCTGTAAACGATTATGTATATATCAAGCCGACTCTTGTGGATGATCAATTTTAAAGTGTGTTATTAAATATTTTCTAAGATTCAAACTATACATTTTTTTTTATAAAATTGTACCTACTGGTATAGGTATTATATACCTACCATGTAATTATGGCACATGATTATACATAACTGTATTATATTTTATGAAGGGATTCTACCAATTTATATATTATGTCTTATTTTAATTTTTCGCGCAGGTATACCTGGTATACCAGTATTAGTTATTGGGTCAAATCATTTTTATTCAATGTATGTAAAAGTTGTAATTGCACATATTTCATACTTTAATTTCCTCAAATTAATTTATTCTCGTAACATTATGCTGGTAGGTACAAGAAATCAAATAAATATAGTTCAACTCCAACCTTAACCCAATCATTTTGACAAAACGCTGGTACAGACGGATTTCAAATAATTTAAAAGTCAAACGAAAAATACATAATATGTAAGCGGATAATTTAAATTTATTCAAAGTAGACGATGTATATTTTATTTTTGAATACATAAATTATGCACTCGTATTATATAGGGCAATTGACCTAAAGAAAATAACAGTGTTAACATTTTAAATGTATTCGTCTCTGTAGGAGTGTATCCTGTGGTTTTAAATTTAATTTATTTGACGACACGATTTTATTAGGTTATTATCCGAGATAAATCCAAGGCACGTGTATACTAATTTTTATCTCAAATATTAATAAGCCTCATTATATCTTATTATTAGACTAATAAATCGTCGTAACATTTCAAGAATTAAAACATTATAAAAATATTTCAACTCTCCTAACAACCTTTTTAAGCATGCATAATATATAGGTAACTACTATATTTTATGGACTTAATTTTTTTATTTTGATGAGACGTATAGTATAATAATATATACATTTTTAAATGACAACATGTTTATAATTTATTAAAACGTTATGTAGGTACTATATTATCAACATAATATTATTGTCGTAACCTAATGTACAACTGAGCAAGACGTGTGTATATTATACAGATGTAAATCGAATAGAATCTTAAATGTCAATACACTAAAAAATATTATGATGTTCAAAATTAAAAATAATAACATTCAAATATGATTAAATCAATTACTTAACAAAATAATATTATAGCAAACATATATCTCTAATAATATTAATATACTATACGTCTATTAGTACATCTATTAGTATATCTATACCCACAAGATTTTGTAAATTTGTAACACAAATATTATAAATTATTTGAATATAATTTAATAACCATTAATAAGAAAATGTAATAGTAATAATGTGTATAATGCATAATATAATGCAATAGGTAATAATAAAATTCGATTCACCACATGAAAATAAGAATATATTCTATTCATATTTTGTTACACCAATACATTTGAAATTTTGCATTATAATAATATGTTGATAATCATAAAATAACTCATGTTAGAACAAATGAAAAGTTATTGAATAGGTAACAAACTAATAGACGTCATAAAATACTAATATCGTACTTCATTGCCGTATCCGATGTGTCATTCATTACACTTCATAACTGTTTACTTACTTATAATTTTTTTAATGGTTAATATAGTTTACGTTTAATCTATCCGTAAACGATCGTAGGTATAAAAAAAAACAAGGAGTACTCGAATGCTATTCATCAGCATGACGAAAAAAATTCAAAAGAATTCCAAATTTATACGATTTTTTAACTGAGTGGACTACGTTTAAAACCGTTAACGGGTTTGACAACGATGACTTTGACGTTGGTTCTCGTACTTGTATGATGTTATATTATGTTTAAGTGGATATACTAAATAGGTAGGTAATACTTACGTGCCATCGATCAACGAGCGACCGTAATGAATTTAAATTTTGTTCGTTTCCTCCTATCTGCCGCTGGAAATCCAATCTCTTATAGGTAGGTATACACTGTTTAACGAACGCGGCATAAGCACCTATAATACGTATATAGATTTATATTTCATTCCAATTTCTACCATATTAAACCCATTAGTTTTGACTAATTTAAATCGCGATAATGTTATGTAAATTGAATTTTCCAAAATATATACGCTGTCCGGAAATGACTGATGGATGAAAATTTCACTGCTAGTCAGGTATATTCCATGCTTTTATCCCCTTAACGACCGCAGATTACCGGTTTTCGCCTACTCGGGTTTGGACCAGAGTTGTTATATGTATGACCGCAGATATCAATTTGAATATCGTTGAAATTTCGCTGGGAAAATTTGCCATGATTTTTTTTTTATTTTGCGTATCGAAACGGTTTGGGTCGAAAATAGTTTAACTGGCTGCGCCACAACAGCCATGATCTGAACGAAATTGATGTGTCAAAACTGACGGCCGTTGTGAAATGGGCTGCACTATGGTGTCCGAAGTCAAATCGCACCTACCTAATTGATTTCAAAGAAAGCCACTGATACCCATTTTGCCACGGCGGTATATGCATAATATTATTTTAAAAGTTGTTTGACGGGCCAGTGCGGTGTAAGATACGGAGATTTTACGGAGTCGGCAAACGATATTTTCTCACAGGCGCCTACACAGACAAAAAACAACTCATTGGCGATTCGGATACAATAATATCAACACTTGGCGTAGTTAACACCCTCAATATAATAACACACCGTATACGAGTGAATACGTCTTGATATTTATGATTTAATGGAATGATCAATTAAAAAAATGACGGTTAAACATTTATACAGCCAACAGTTGTTAAGTATAGAGGTATTCAGTGTAACATTTAAATCCAGTCCGGCAATTATTATATTATTATACAGGTATAAACAGTTTAACTATAAAAATATATTTTTTTTTGCCCCAGTATATTATATGAATATAATTATTATTAAATATTAGTAAATATTTTTTTAATGTATTCACTCCACTTTTATGCACATATATATTATAATATATGATTTTTAATTCAAAACTCTAAATATGTTTGACACACCTACACACACCCAAATATATATATCATATTATATATTATAATTTATAATTAAACAAACAAATTAAATGTACTACAATATTTCTTAACCAGTTTGCATTTTGTTACGTGCATCAAATAGTTATCGTCGAGTATTTATGCAAAAACTAACCCACGTACGGCGAAGATCAAAGTTGGTTAAATACACGTTGACAGTCGTATTTAGCAAAACAAAAAATATATAAAAACGGATAACGGTAAAAGAGTTTGAGAAAAATTTAATAGAAACATTTTGTTATTTATTATTATAAGTTATATACAACTACAAAAAAAAAAAACAATAACAATATTTTAATCATTATTATTATTAAATATGCCTATATTAATAATATTATATTATGTATATTATATTGATTTACTACTTTTATTATACAATTTTTTCTTACTCATTTTCCGTGTACATTTATGAGATATTTCGTAAAATCTGTTCATCTTCCATACAGTCTTGTTTTCCCTCAGATTTTTCATGAATTTCATCTGATTCTATTTTTGTCTTACCACCCCCATCGATTTCTTGTCACATCTTATCTAACGACTGCCATAATAAGATTATTACGTAAAATTGTACTAAAATAACTGATTGTTTTTAATTTGTTATGAATTCTTAAGATTATGAGAATTCGCTCCCCCAGCTCAAGCAGCTTTGCTTTTAGAGGGTGCTGCAATAGTAATATCAATATTATCATATGGTATTTTATATCATTATTTTTTGTATTACTTATGTTGTTGAAATAAAGTTCATTATTATTTTTATTATTATTATTATATCGTACTATGAACCAACACTTCCTGTTTGAATCTGCCATTGCAACTCTCGCAAATAGTTTAACTATACCTACCTAATGTGTTCGGTGTTCACCGAAAAGTCGTCTCTATATAGTACTCAAGTCGATTTAAAGAACGCACGCGCAGAGTGATTAAGACTCGGTCTTTTCCCAGGACTTTTGTTTTCCCAACACCTGTCAGTATAACGAAATCGCACAATAATAATATTATTACAATGTACACGCCACATGGCAATTTGCAGATACGCGTAGTTTACTGTGATTTTGATTTATTTTTACCCCCCCCCCCCTAGTTATAAAATTCTTCCGACGCCAGTATAATACACTGTCGCGCATTATTTATCGCCCTCTAATTGAATACGATATTGGAAAGTCAGATGATTTAAATCACTCATTATCTGAGTCACCGATTGAGTCGACCGTATAATTATTGCCCATTTGTCTGCAGTTAAAACCATAATAACTAATAACACTGGTGGTTCATGTTTGCACAAGAAAATCATAATTATCCCAAATTAACGGACTCACGTTTATATATATATATGTACATGTATTACGCATATTCGTGCATATTATATCACATGTGCGGTGTGTGCACTCGTTATGTGTGCTACCTAAATGGAATCCCTAGAAAATGTTTCTCTAAACCGCGTGGTATTCAGGTCACTCGATCCTTGGGGGGATTTCAGACGAGGCCTTGGACATTAATGAAATTAAAACAACAACAACGTTGTAGGTACCGATGTAATCCACTATATTATATACGTGTATTAATGTAATATAAAATATAATGCGACCACCGATGAAATAATATGTTATGCATTTTTCTTTATTTAAAAACGTCGTCGTCGCGTCAAGTAGATTGCCTCGATTTAGACGACGGTGCATAACACGAATATAAAACTATAAATTCGAAGTGTCCGACTAAAATAGGTTTAAGTTTAGGCGCGCTATTTTAGCCCTTTAATGTAGCATTATAATATTATCTGATATTGATTATAATTACTATCGAGTATCGAGACATTTCACGTGGGTAGATTTTTGTATACTATGATATTATTATTATTATGACTCTCGTCTAGACCGCAGATAACAGAGTAGGTACTTAATTAATGATTATAATTATTACTTACTATAATATCGTACAGGGCGTATATTGTACGGTTTTCGCGTAATCTGCAACGTCTACAGAACATGGATAGGTATAAGCTATATAATTACACGCGTATACCTACTTTTAAATATTCATAATAATGGTATTAATATTATGATTTCTCGTCCGATTTCAAAACAGCATTGGTGGCAATGGGTACCTGTATTCTATTATAGGTACAGTTGTGGGTAGGAATATTGTATTACCACGGTCTTAATAAGATCATTGTGCATTTTGATAATTATAGGTAAATCCGTTTTCGTATCGTAGGAGCCACAAAACACAATTATTGGGCGGTCCCTTCGACAAGACGTATATAATAATAAAACGATATTATGATGAAAACCCAACGATATACCTACTGTTATAATATATATACGTTAATCCATGGATTAAAGTTTAACGACTGTGTCTAGCGTTGATCATAACACAATAATAATATGATACTCTGAGACGATGTAGGTAGTGACTTCAACGAACGGACGCGGTGATGTCAACACTGTCTATAGCACACCAAACGTGTCTGATTTCCGACCCACTGGCGATCCAACCGTGACGGGACGTATCTATCGGCCTTCTCTAAGAGTTTTCACATCGGCGTCCATACAACGACCGCCGACCTTGGACCGAGACTGATTATCATATTATTATAACGTGAAAATTATAATTATTATATAACTATTATTTTTATTATTATATTGATAGAACTACGGAGCACTACACACAACAATGACACGATCCGCGAGAAGTACAAGTGTGTCAAGGTCCTGGGGACTCATTCATGAATTGCATTAGATTGAATAATATTATATTGTTCGTGATGTTCGAACAGAATTAATTATTCAGCGATGCTTTTCATGTAATAATAATAATAATAATAATACAATATGACATATGTAATCATACCGAACAAAGGATGCTTTAACCCTTATAACTATACACCTATCGAGACGCTTAGGCTTAAAAATAAAAACAATTTACCTATCATATATATTATTATTATTATGAACTCCAGCAATGTTTTAAATGTATATATAATATAAATAGGTATAATACTATAATGTCCATTAGTCCATTATATGAGACGATTGTATCTGTCATTCGAGCCTTTAGGCTTTAATAACAATATTACAGTAGGTATATGCATGAAGTATTCTTATTGCGATCATAATATTATAATGTACTGCAGAGTGCAGCAGATTGTATAACATTATACTCTGAATAACAAAAGCGAACTCGAGTGCATAAATTAATAGTTGTATATTATGATTTCTACAAACTTACATGCACAATATTAGCAGACGTCAGATACATACGCGCTCTCACACAGATACAGACACACACACACACATACACAGGCACACACATATTATAATATTATCGTATTATGACCATTATTAATTTCAACCGCTACTTATCGAGGCCGACAAACTCTACTTATAAGCAGATCGTTTCTCCATCAGTACTATAATATAGGAACCTATCTTAAGATTGAAATGTAGGACTGTTGCAGTGTGCGGCGGCGATTGAATGATAAGGACCTAAAGGAATTATATTTTTCAATAAACAAGTAGGAAGGCTCGGATTCGCTAAGATCTCTGCCGATTACATACAACCGATTTCCTAATGTATTCAAATGTTAAACGTAGGTACCTACTAAAATCCCAATACCTGGATATTACACTATATACGTATATATATAACTACATACCTGTATGGTTATACTCTACCACCGCAAATTATAATAATTAAACGTAAGATTACGAGTGACTTCAACGAATTAACCTTACATCGTATTATGTTTATAGTATTTCAAAAAAATATTCATTACCGTATGGAAGCACTTTAAAAATAATCTGGTTACGAGAAAATGTTCGATCCGTAGGTTTAATGGGTAACCTATAGGTACAACTATATACGGTATTAATTTGTAACACGAACATGTTTCAAAAACTTTTATTCAAATTCTTTGTACCAATATCTCAGATCATTATATTGTACAACCACAATGTTTTACACAAAATAGTGAGCTCTGTGTTCGTATGGATAAATTCATATTAATCATTATGATAACTTATTACAAAGTAACTACTATTTTTTACTTGAAACCATGTACCTGGTATATTATTTGAGTATGAGTACGAGGAATCACAATTAAATATTCTATGATTTTATTGGATTTTTTATTTAACCTAGTGTATCAACGAAAATGTTACCTTTTGAATTAAACATGTGATTTTGTTCAGTCCACAACAAAGTATTGAAATAAATGTTATTAGTTAGGTATCTATCTGCGGTAATTAGTGTTGTAACTAAATTGCACAAGGAATTAATAAGATTTTAAAAGAACAACAATGATAGCAATAGGTAGTGATATTAATTTGAATTAGCCAGTTAATTATTTATAAACTCTATATAATATATGTATATATAGTCAGCATTTTTATAAGTTCTGTACTAGATAGGTATGATAATTTAAAAAAAAATCCAAAGTTAAAATACCAAAAGCTGTTCTTGAATTTGTGTTATTTGAGTATACAAAAATCGGACGTACCTATATTTAATTAGGTATCATAATCTGTCACCGCCCGCGTAATGCGCTATTTTTCAGCATTTCTTATTTCGACGTTCTTCGTCTATCATGGCCCAAACGCGATAAACGGCGAGAATAGGCGGCAAACTTGATCAGACTCACCCTAGCAGAGAGGGTTAACCTGTCTCGGGGTCAAGTAGCTCGGGAAACCGTATCTGCAGCAAATGCAATAAAAAGGAAAGTATTGTGTCACTGTTCCCTTCCAAATGCACCGGAGGGGACCAATAAGATCTATGGACATTGACCTCGAGCGACCATTGGACGAGGCTGTGTGTCCCCCTGGATCTATATATTTAGGTATAATAAACAACGTTTGTACACACATAATAATAATTCACAAATCACAATATATAATATGCCGCACGATGACCGTGGGCAACGTAGTGCGAGAAAAATGTCTTACATTTCGGGGTGTGTATTTATATTATACGTGGACGGTGTGAAAAACCGCAATAATCACTACAAATTGGATACTTGCCCATAATAATAATTGTATATGGTAAATAGCAAATTGGCAGTACAAACAGTAGTTTGGCCGTTTCGTTAATAATAATAATATTAATGCACAGGCGTATTACCTATACGCCACTACAGACGTCTACAGTGTAGTTACTATTTATTTTACTATACTGCTGCTGCTACTTATGACCTTTTCGATATTGACATGGTCATTTTGTATTTATTTATATTATTTATATTATTTTCTCACTGCTCTTGAGTTTGTCTATTGGTATATTGAATTGAGCCACATCATGTGATTAACGGCCGCAGCCTTGCCCGATAATACCTGGCTAACTTATCAAACCAAAATAATTGCATCGTCTGAGTCTTCGACCATACTTAGGAATTCAGAGTTGGTTATGATTTTTACCGATTTTATTTTTCCCTAGCTTAGATACCACACCTACTATTATAATATAATATAGTAACGGAGAGGTCCTCAAAATATTATCTTTACGAGCTATGATAAATATTTAGATACCTATCTAAGATCTAACCACAAAAAAAAAAGAATAATAATTTTAGTATTACAATGAACGGTGTATTTTGGTCGTCATTGAATATATTCTGCAGCTGTACCTACAAATAATAATTATTCTATCATTTATTTTTATCGCAAATTATATGCGATATTTTATGTAACTCCGTAATAATAATGACGTGTGTAATTTAAAAATGCGATTTCACTTGAAAAAAAGTATTACCAAATATTTGATTCATAAAACATTTCAATCTAACTTTCAAATCAACATTATTTGATTAGCCGGTATATTGACGTTTATAATATTATTACGTTTTGAATGGAGTAGGTATACGTCGCGTATATATATATATAAAGTAAACGTATATAAAGTGAATAAAAGTGGCTAAATAACATTATTTTCTCATAGGTTTGACGAGAATGTCTTCTTTCACAGCCGGTTTTAACGATGTGCTTTATGGTTTTCAGCCCATAGATATTTTATAACTACTAACAACAGGTAGCAGTTGTATTATAGTACCCGCGGTATCATAAAATGTACAATGTTCCCGCGATAATAAAGCAAGGGCAGAGTCTCGAGTTCGGTCAACTACATGCCGGTGGATTAGAAAATAGTAAATTCTGCAAAATACAATTTCATCTAATCTACATAATACATACCTTATATAATTTGTCGTAGCGATACAAGCGGTTCCCGCGGTCATAAAGCAAACGCGAAGTTTCGACAATTCGGTTAACGCATATATAGTTTTAAAATACTATACTTTCATAGGTTCATCTAATATACATAGTAAAATATATAGTACCTAATATGATTAGTACTTAGTAATAAGTGTTACTTTGAGCGATATTTATTTGGGCACGGCTATTTTTGACCAAAATCATATACTTCCCGTTTCGGCCAAAACAAAAAGTTTAATAGGTATAACTTATTATGTCTTATATAGAAAACTATTAAAAATATAAGTTGCCAAGTATAGTTCACAAATATTTTTAAACCTAGCGGGTACACATGCCCAAAATTTAAAATTTGTTGTTTAATGTTAATATAATTCAGCTAAAATAGAAATAAAGTTACAGCACACGCAAGCGCTGAATACAAACAATAATAATAATGTTATTACGATGATAAAGCAAGCACAAAGTCTCGTGTCCGATAAGCTATAGATACCTATGCTGTCAGATTCGAAAATACTAAATTCTGAAAAACGATATAATATAAATTTCATCTAATATACATATTATAATACAATTATATATGTACCAATAGATAGTCGGAGCTATATAATATTATGTTATTACGATAATCCGCCGTATATTTTTTATTGTATAATATAAAGAATACAAACACGCATTAAAAATAATATGCGGAAACGCTCGCGCGCGCACAATTTTATAATTGCCAATAAATTTTGCATTCAAACGGTTTTCGCCTTATATACGCGATCGTTTCGATCGCTCCTCAGTAAATTGTTGTCTCGTCCGACGTAGGTTCCTATCTATATAATACGTATAGGTACTTACCTATAATTAAAACGTAAAGAAAGAACATGCGTATATATTATAATATATGATATTGATATAGGTGTATAATATAATAAAATAAACCAACGATTATACGCGCGCGGGCCGTTTAATATTATTATAATGTTACGAGAACGAGCTGCAAACCATAATATAATATCATTATTGTACCCGTGTGTATACAACACAGCCGAGACCTATAATATCTGAGTCTAATATCGAATACGTATATTATATTATTATAGGTACGTATAGGTATTATTATAATAGGTAGCCCCGGCGGGGTCGGATGCAAAATAATAATAATATATATCGGAGATTTAGTTACATTATATCGATCTATATATAGCCCGCACGCGATATAATAATATAATACTATTATTATTATTATTGTACGACCGGATTTGTGCATTGTGGTCGTAGTCGTCGTCGTCGTCGTCGAAGTCGTCGAAGTCACCGTAGGTATACATTTGCTGCCGCGCACGCCACGATTTTCTATGGTGCCATTAGGACGCGTAAACATAAATCGGTAAACTCCGCGGTGACTTGTGTGATCGGAATACGTAATGTCGGCGATATATTATATTATAAATTGTGTGTCCGCGTGTAATACGTATGGGCAGGCGGGTGGGCAAGTGGGTGGGTGGGTAGGTACCCATATATAATATATTATGTAGGCAGGCTGCAGGTATTATATCTATATATATATGAATATAAAATATATAATATATATATTATTATTAGGTAACTGTATATAGTATATACGCGTGTTGTACGGTAGGACGCGAAACGAATGTTTTGCGGCCGATAAACGTTATGCACTTATAACCCATTATAAAGTGTATAGTTTATACATATATACAATAAGCGATTATAATATCATATTATTATTATTATTATTGTTGTTATAATATTATATTATATTATACGGATACATTCAAATACACACATAATGTATAATAATAGAGCGTATAATATAATATTATCATATTATATAGGTATACATAGGGTGATCACCACAAAATTTTTCTTTGATTTTTGAATAAATACCTATATAACGACATTTTTTGAATTCTGATTGTTGGAACTTTTATGTACCACTACCTAAAAATCTTAGATTTTCATAACGTCAAAGTAGTGTTCTGTACTTATCACCTGATGTCCTAGTGATATACCAGCTAGGTACTTCCTTTTTTATCAAATGAGAATCACATTTTTCCTGTAAATTTTTAATCGGATGATTTTTTTGAAAACGTTGATGTATGATATATCTAAATCTAAATTATAACGATTAATGGTTAATTTATTTAAGTTTGTTTACTACCTATATATAAAGACATGCTTATTTAATAAATTTCAAGTAGTATAAGTTCAATAACTTATCGTAATTGTCCGTAAATATGGCGGAGTATAATGAAAACTAGATCTTATACAAATTATTCTGTTCTATATTTTTGTAAAACCAATTTTAAGGACTATTTATTGTAATTTGTATTATTCAAATTTTAATTTTTACAATATATCAACATTTTTGACAATATCGTTGGCTTAATAATTTACACAGTAAAAAAGGTTGGTTTTCACTTGAAATAAAAAGTTTGTATACCGCCACAGGACACTCCTCGAATGGTATGTAGGTATAAGAACACTAAATAAATAATTGAAATGTGGTCCTCTTGCAAGTAATGAGTAGTTGAAAAAAATCCGAAATTCTGCAGAATTCGAAAAGTTCAAGAAATCAAAATGGCAAGGAACGTTACTTATACACTTCTGCGTACTCTGTCGCAGTATTATAATATTATAAGGCCCTCATCACTGCGCCCGTCTGTTAATAATGTAGCGGCTAAGATATATAACACAAAACAACTACATACGTCCCGAAGAGCTATCGCAGGCGTCTACTCTTCGACGACGACAACGACGATATAATAATACACCGATATATAATATACTATGACATGACAGTCAGAACGAGCATGCACTTTTGTACGTCGTAAAAAATACGTTTTCATTGTTTCGATTTCGCGTCGACGACATCGGCGAATCGGACGATTTATTTAAAATTTTTTTTCTCCATACGCGCGACCGATAACGAAACTCGCGTTTATCGTGATCCACTGCGAGTATTACGTACCTACCTACCTATTATTATTATTATTATTATTATATTGTACGATATAATATACGCGATGTCACCTGATCGCAGCTGCATCTGCAGTATATAATATAGTCGACTCTCGCGCGAAGAACATTATAATACCACCGATGCGGTCATACGACCGCGACCTGGGTATATACTGCGCATATTATTATAATATACGATATATAGGCAATAATATATAATATAATATATATAATATAAGTATCTCCGTATAATAAAATGTGTGCATGCTTATGCCGCGTCCGAGATGACGCCGATAATATTGCGCGTAACGTCATTATTCTGTTAACCCTGCATATATTATTATACATTTCATATACAGTGTGATTCACCGAGCACGCTCACCCGTTTTTTTCTTCAATAATATAATGCAGTCGTTAAAAATCTAATTTTTGATATTGTTTTTAAATTATTGTGGAGATTTTTGTACTAATTATAACGAGTGTCCTGCATATGCAGTCATCTGTTTTTCAAAAACGAAAATCCTCCTTTTCTATTTTAAATCATTTAAAGAATAATTTTTCTGCACGTGTGTTGGCGGGCCAAAATTCAAACGTGTATTTTTTGAGTGATTTATTCTTGTGTAGAAAATCTTAAGGTTCGTATGATAATTGTGAAGGTGATTTGAAAATTTTAGTAATTAGTACCTAATAATTAATATATTAATCTATCGACATTTATAATTTGTAAAAATGGTCCAAGTTTAATTGATACTAGATCGAATATTACGTCATCTTATTTGTATTTTCGTAAAATCATTTTTAAGGACATTAGTACATTACTATCTTTTTATTAGTATAAATTAACTGAGTAACTACTAGTTCAAATTTTGAATTAGGTACACATAGACATTTTTAAATGTATTATCAACTAAATAATTGACAGGGGTTTTAATTTGAAGAACAAAAGTTTGAACCTCCGGACATTTACATGTATTTTTTTTTTAATTTTTTTATTTTTATAAGAAATCTATACTAAGAGCACAATAAGCGTATTTGAAGAGAGTAAACAAGCAGGATAATACGGGGGTAAATTTACAGGTAGTGAAAAAAAATTATCAAGAGTTTGAAAATATGGTCTGAACTGTAAGTTGAACTGTCCGATTCGAAAAATCAGAATTTGAATAAATGAAAACACGGGGGTGGGCATGCTTGGTGAATCCAGAATCACTCTGTATATGTGTATTTTAATGATATGGTACATAGCGCATGCTACTTATATGTACCGATGGGCACGTGCAGCAGTGTAAATACCGCAAACGTTGTAGTTACCGATGTGTGCGACCAAGATTGTGACATTGTAAAGCGCGTCCTGTTAAACCGACCGTAACCGTGCTGCTGGTAACCGTCGGAGATAGGCGTTTATAAATAGCGATGACAATTTATTATTATGAAGATGAACGATGATTATATCGTTCGTTATAATACAACCGCGAATATCCGGATGCGTCGTGACGTCGTCGCTTGGAGTGAGTGCGCGCGTCATTCTTATTTCCGGTCAGTGGAAATCCGGCGCGCAAATCAGTCAAAATATTTATTTTTCTCTGCGAGTACGACGTATAAGGGTCATGACGTCAGGTTTCACAGTTTAATTGAAAGGGATTGTAAAATGTTTGAGTTATTAGCTTAAATTAATCGTATAGCCTTTGATTTTGTTTACAAACGAAATTAATACAAATGTGCGTCAAATGTGTGAACGCGTAAATTCGTTAAGTACGTTTAGTTTGAAAACATTTCAACTGTCGTTACGTCTTATTTTGTTTAAAAGTACACTTGAACACGTTGCAAAAAGAATCTAATATTTAGTAATGTAGTAATAACGGGAAATAGTGTTAATATAATGACTGATTCAAGTATCGAAAAAATAGAGTTCTTTAGTAAATTAAAAAATAATAACTTTTATTAAATAGCAATAATACATTTTTATTATTGAAGAATTAAAAATAAAATTTCGTTCATAATACCTAGATACACACTACACACATATTATCTAATAGAGATGAGTGAACAAAATTACTGAATTTTTTTCCTTTACAAAACAATTCTCGTCTTCTACGAATCAGTAAAAATCCATAAACGGGCTAAAAAAATTGATCTCAAATTGACCTGTAACATAATAAATTTAGGGTACAAAAAAAGTACCCACGCAAAAAACGGTTGACGCCCATTTTGCGTACACGCGCGTGTGTACGACCATATAAACACATAACTATAATATAATATTATTATAATAAGACAAGCGTTAAGTAGGTGCAAATTCTTCGGCGGCTATTATAATATTATACGCACGCGAAGATAATAATATTATACGCGAATATTGTAACAACCGACCCCCGCAGAAGACACGCGCATGTTAAGATTATTATCATTATCATCATCATCGTCATTATAAAAATATCGTATTAGATATTTTAATTTACGCACAACACGCATCATCATCGTTGGTCGTCGCCGTCGTCATCATATTATTATGATTTTGCATAATATTATATACCTACGTGTATGCACTTGTGCGAACGCGGGCCCGTCGCCGTCGTAATGAGAGGATATATTATTATCATAATCTTATAACTATATGAGTGTACGGAGAGAATCTGTACAATGTGCATCGTCGTCATGATATCCATCATCGTATGTTACCATCATAATATTATACTTTGCACACGAATGATGATAATAATAATTACACGACCGCAACAGGTAGGTACGCGTTTATCTCGGCGACGTCCCGCTTTCGGAGTAGGTGCCTAGCTATACCTATGATATTATAATATCATATTATAATCGTCGTGTGTTGTAGCAGTTGCAGTATGTGTATTATATATCCGTCTACTTTAATAGATTTTCTCTCTCTCTCTCTCTCCCTCGGTCTCTCCTCCCGACCTGCGTTTCCGCCGATTCGCCACGATGAAGCGACGTCAACACATGTTTACGCGGCGGCCGCCGACAAACACACACCTATATTTATTAATACAATTATTATTTAATATTATTAAAAAATAATAATATTTTAAATACGACGAGCCGTCGTCCGACGCATAACACGAGAATGAAAATAATATTAGTATCATAACGCGGCCGGACGGACGGCGTGACGACTCCGGCGTGTAAACTCGCATATATTATTATTATTTTTATTATAATATCCGTTTTTTCGCTCCGTTAACACCGCTTGGCAACAGTTAGCGCGCGATAAGACATATTATACCCGCGACCCGTGATACCCACATCCGTCTATACATCATCATCATCATTATTATTATTATTATTATACAATATTATAATATTATTATTATAAAGCGTGTCCGCGGTGCGTGCGAATAATTTAATTTTTCTCTTCCTTCCCCGCGTTATAATTTATCGCGGGTCTAACACCATCGTAGTATTATACTGCCGTGATATGCATACTGCAACAGGCGGTTTCGTGTTTTGCACTTAGCTCCAACGATGGTCGTGTGGATGTATATTTTTCTTCGTGTCAAACATATATTCCACATAAATATATATTATATTATTATTATAATTTTCCGTATTCTCCGGTCACGCGCACTCCGCGGCAATACGCGTCCTACATCGACCATGATAGCAGGAGGCACCTATACCTATATATTATTATTATTATTATTATACAATATTATAATATTATTATTATAAAGCGTGTCCGCGGTGCGTGCGAATAATTTAATTTTTCTCTTCCTTCCCCGCGTTATAATTTATCGCGGGTCTAACACCATCGTAGTATTATACTGCCGTGATATGCATACTGCAACAGGCGGTTTCGTGTTTTGCACTTAGCTCCAACGATGGTCGTGTGGATGTATATTTTTCTTCGTGTCAAACATATATTCCACATAAATATATATTATATTATTATTATAATTTTCCGTATTCTCCGGTCACGCGCACTCCGCGGCAATACGCGTCCTACATCGACCATGATAGCAGGAGGCACCTATACCTATATATTATTATTATTATTATGTATAAGTCCATAATATTATAATGATATTATATATGTATTTATTTTTTTACGTACCTATAAAATTATAATATACGCGTTTCGCGTTAAAACGCAAATGAAAATTACCGTATTCGTCGTATAGGTATCTAATACAATATAATATACCGCGAGTAGGTATATACACCGTTAGGACGGTCATAATATATCATATTTGTTTTGTAATTAAAACGAAACCGTCACTATGTATATATTACGATTCATGTATGTATAATTCCGTATAATCGTATATATTATATTATGTGTGTTTGATTACACGCGTGTATGTATACCAGATACCTGTACGAGGTGCCTACCCACCTGTAGATATATTCTACATACCTATATATACCTCATATACCTAATATGTAGTATTCGTCTAATTGTGTGATATTGAAAACGTACGTCAACGGTATGTATAGGTACTTATATAGAGTCCACTACTACGATATGACGTAAAATACATAAATACATAATATATATTATATTAGATTATGTGTACGTGTACAGTGTACCTATATATATTTTATATTATACTCTATATAGCATATAAAGTATTTGTAGATATGTAATATATACATGTTATTATAATTATTATTTCATCATGAAGTTCTCGATTCATCATGCATAGTATTATACACATATATAGTACCCACCCGAGTCGTAATGATTGCTAGTACCTATATACATACATAATACATATTAAGTGTATAATAATAAATATAGTAATAATTTATCGCGATCGTAATTTAACTTTTTGCCAAACACAATTATAGGTCACCTAAAATATGAAAACTGGACCACCCACCTGGCTCATATATATATATATAAGATACAAAACAGTGACTATTGGTAGTTGGTACAATAAATATTGTTGTGTTACGGTTTATTGGATAAATGCCAAACGAAGTTATATAGACATCGACTTTAATGAAAAAACATTTAATGCTTCTATACATTTTTTTTCACTCTACATTATATTAATATTTGTATCGAAAAAAAACGTATTATATGATCGGTCGAATAAATTATTCAAACGAAAAAAATTGCAATAAATGTCACCGGTTTATCATAAATTATCATATTTCGTTTTTGATCCACATAATATGCATTTAAACATTCACTGCATAATATATTTTAAATACTTTTGACCGGATTTATTGGTATTTAGATTACGAAAAAATGGGTTCTTATTTGTGATCCGAACGGTATGTCTAGTATGTAAATAAAAGTCAGGGACTTCAAGTTTTTTCCATTAAATTTAATTAAAAACGTTGTAAAATGTCGAGAAAAATATGTAAATAGCATCGGAGATTTGTCGCACATGTGTAATGGGAAATATCATAGATCCCCGACCGCGATTCAATTCATTTTATGGTTTTTGAATAAACGCCCACCTGCACGGTTATACCTAGCCTAACCTAACCTACATTTTAATGAAACTTTATGGAGCGTTATATATTTTTCAAGCTGTGATCTATGTCTCTGATGGCTGCAAGGGCGGAAGAATATCATAATCGTGCACCGAATGCAGCCACTTGTATCGACTGCAAGTTCATTAATCAACTGGCTTCAAGAAATAAATTCAATTATTTCTGGTCCATTTGTTGTTGGTACCTACCTACCTATACATACTACCTACAACAGTGGCCGACTAACACAACACAATAGCATGAAAATATACTCTCTACTACTATTAACCCGAGTGTGACCCGAGGGCTACCGACCCAACTTCGGGCTTCTGTTTGATTAATTTTTGTTTCCATCATTTACACACGCGTCTTATTATAAGAATGTCTGTAATCTTTGAATAACCATTTCGTTTATATACGTATTGCACGTCTTAAATGGTTATTTTTCTTTATATTTTATGTGTTTGTAATGTATGACTCGTCTGTGAAAAACCCGACCGACAAAATTTTATTTCGATAATATTCAGATTTACCTAATCTGGATGTCTATTTGGCTTTTAAATATTTAAAAATTGGGTCTAATATAATAAATTTGATTTTTCAGGAGGTACTATCAATATTGTTTGAATTATTCGACAAGGACAACGAAAAAGTACTCAAGCAGGAACAATGGATACAATCGTTAAAAGAGAGATTACTGTGAGTATATTTTACTTCAAAATGTGTGCTTTCATCTATAAGTATCCAATAATTAAATGTGTCTTACTTTTGTAATTTAAAATTCGTAATAAATTCACTTCATGGATTAAAATTGTATCGTAATATAAATTATAAAAACAGATTCGGGTAGGCACCTAAGTTACTATTCGTACAGCCATATCCATCTGCAGTTGATAATCTTATAGGACAATATTCGAGAGTGATCATTTTTAGAATACTTATATCAATTATTCTTTAATTAAACGAAATAAGCAAACATTTTTATTGGCTAAAGTACCTATATAATATGGTAAATAACTCACTTAAGTACACTGTGTATGGCAAACAGCTTTATATTTTATTTTTATTTTTGCTATCGTGTTTTCTAATAATATGTCATATCCTATTAAACTATGTATGCATAAAGGATAAACTTAACCGGTTGTAATGAAAATGTATATAAATTCAAAAACGACATTATCTCCTCGTACCCATAATATAAAGTACCTATATTTAAACATGTGCCTGCTTAAAACGAAGATTAAAAAAATAAACGAACATTAAACACGGGCGGCTAATTGCGAATTTTGTGTAGACAACATATTTATAATATTCGTTTTTACTGTTGAAAATGATCTTACTGATGCAAAGCTTTTAAAAAAAATATGTAATAGGTACTCGTGTGTATTCATACAGTTATTGTAAGTAACTACCACTTTGCCAATATACGAGCAAGTGAAACACTGTGCAGAATTAGCGCATAAAATTAAGATCAACTATTTTATTACATAACCTTATACCTACGTTGCATTAAAGTCTTGAAATCTCGCACACTTCATACCGGCACTATTTTTAAATTGATAATAACATTTAATTGCAATGTACAATGTAATGTAAATTGTTATGTATAATGTATTTAACGTTTTTTTCTGAAAAAAATTGATATATGCTTATTTTGAATTTAATTTATACCTACATTTTGGGTTAAATTTATGGGGGTGCTAGATTTATATCGATTAAAGTATTTTTTATGATTAAAGTGATCAGTGAGTGCCTTTGCCCCCCCACATCCCCTTCAATTCATACACCTTAATTGTTTAAAATTTTAAATAGCTTCGCATTAATCATCATATAAAAAATTACCTAAAACATAATACATTATTATCTTTATTATTATTTTGATAGGTACCTATATAATATTATGTATTATTATTATTATGAAAATGATAAGGTCTTAGAAATAAATGTATTCAAATACCTATGGTGTAATATTATAGTCGATAAAAATTCGATCATGCTGTCAAAAAAATTGGGGGTGCTGATTAATATGAATTTTGGGGGTGCTCCCCAAAGGGAAATATCCCGCTCTTAGAATCATTTAATTTGTAATTAAAACACAAATTTTAAATTTAAATTGTATTTTTAAAATATACTAAAATAAATTAATAACATTATAAATTCCCGAGGAAATATATTTTTTTAATGTGGCATTTTATTTATAATTTTATTTTAAATAATATGTTTTGGTATATTTTTGGAATAAAATCATAAATATAATTAAATTAAAATTATTGTTTCGATTTAAGTGTCAATCATTTTAAATATGTTCTTAAATACTAAACAAATTAGGATTAGGTTTGGAACAGAAATTAAATACATTACCAACTACAAAAAAAGTTTGTAGAACCAAAATTATAAATTCTATCAAAATCAAACATACAACTGATAGTTTAAATAAATGGAAAACAATTATATAATATTCCCAAGAAAAAACATTTTAAATAATTTTTTTATTTTTAGCACACAAAATATTTAAATTTGTTGTGTGCCAGTATCCACTAAAGGAAGTGTAGGTAATTTTTATTTTATGTTTCAAAAATATGACAAATAATGACATAAAACAAATTATGTTTATTGCAAATTATATAAGTAGGTAGGTACCTACATTATACTTGGTGCATAAATAATTATACAACGGACCGCAGATGGTTTGTTACCTGTAAGATCCGTGCCAGTAATATAGTGGATATTATTATCATTGCTCTAATCACGCATAAGTAGCCATCTCGTAAGTCGTAATGTAGGTATACTGGAAGAAATGTAAATTTTAAATCCAATTAAAGTAATTAGGAATGTGAATCGTTTATATCTGCATGTACATTTCACAATTATGCGGAATCCGCAGTTAATTAAAACAGATGTAACTGAGTCTGATGGGGTTGCGTGGTCGTTGATATTTCTTTTTGCGTTTTATTGGTAAAAATTTCTTTCACTGTTCAGTTTACACCGTACACGCTATAGGCTCGATGCCAGTTTCCGTTCAAATAAATGTATTTTACACGGAGAGCAGACAACACGAGTCAACGATATTTGCATGGTAATTAATTGTTGAAGCAAAGAAAAAACAATATTGTCTGATTCATAGTCGATGTAAAAACATCCAAGTATTTAATGAGAATCAACAGGTAGAAATTATGTACAAGGTTATTTCTGGATCTTCAACTACATCTGCAGCAGTCAACGCTAATATAATGATTTTACTTCGAATTGACAATCGTTATATAAACAGTCATTGACACTATTGTATAAATTATTAGGTATACAATAATATGTACAATTATTATGTACAAACATTTAAACGTAACCAAATCAAATGAAGTTTTGTGACTATATATTATAATATTATGTATACATAACAATTGTCCATTTGCCAAAAAATATTATGAAGTACACCCATACATATTTTGAAGTGCTTTCTATAATATTTTATTTTCGTTTATCAACTGCAGCTATCGAGAATACTTATAGTTTTCTCTTTAAATGTAAACGAGGAAATCGTCATTATTTACACGAATAACGAACTATATATCTGTAAGAATAAAAATACATATAAATTAATTAGGTATCTAGGCGTTTATACTTTCTTTTACTTTTATCATTCTCTGTGGAAAATAAATTGGATACAATAATAGTAATATGACAATATCAAACGCAATGTACTTATTTTAGGAAAGCTGCATGTAACCGAACCGTTGTTAACATATGCTTTACAACTAATCATACTAATCAAACTGCTTTGATTTGTGTCCAAGACTAAGACTACTGTGCGATGTTTCCCACGGCATTTATCATGTGTACCACAAGCTGTTTTCAAGATCAAATTCTCCGATAGTCGTGTCGCAAACCAATGCTTAGCTGCAGGTGGTTTTATTTATTTTTTTTTTCACTGCGGAGTAAATAACTTTTTTTTTATAATGTAACAGCTGTAAAATTATTTCATATACGCGTTCATCTTATATCACTCGATCAAATAAATATTATTTTAAATAATTAGCGTTGGCCAAGTAATGTAGGTACCTATACGTATTTTATCGGATATCGTTATATTGTGATATAGGTATAGGTATTGTGCATAGGTGCCTATATATAGCAATCGTGTTACATTATTTGGGAAAGTTTCGATATACTGTACTATAAAGTTAATTTCAACAGCACCTAAGATTCGTTATACGGATATAGGTTTTAATTTAATAGAAAAAGAATGAATCCACCTATGATAATAATTAATATTGTGAATTACCTATACATATAGGTATACTTTATTTATAATTTTATATAATGTAAAAGTTAATTGAAGAATGAGAAGCGGTACCTTAAGCTAAGCCTATTCAATGCCTATACCTTAGCCGTTATACTGAAATTCAAAATACACTCACCAGTTTTTTTTTTTGTCAATAATAATACACATTATAGGTACCAAGACATAATTATGTATGTATGAGTTTGTATGCAGGACGTGATTTAAAAACACAAATTATTAAACATACGCATAGTACATACCTATAATATTTGATTCGACTTAACAATGAAATATTATTTTGTACAAAATAATAATAACCGTTTCGGGTGAAGAATTAATATTGTTCCTTTTTTTTTGGTTCCGGGCATTAAAGTCTCCATTGAAATTGCCCAATATAGACATTTAAACGTTTTATTTTATTATATATTTTTTTTAATAATATAGTATCTTTTACGATATATATAGTACCTATTGTGTCGAACCGACGACTTTGAGAAGTTTAAAATAACGTGCGTCAACTATGAAATAATACGATATTTCCGAGACTGCAGCAGCACAACTGCACAAGTAATTTAACAGCAGTGCCTATAATAATATTATAATGTATATACCTACGTTCGAACGAGCGGGTGGTGGTGTTCGGTCGGACAAATGTACATGCGTTTAATCTCAAACCATATTATAATATTGTATTATATATGTGTTTATCTTTTAATTATTATTCGCCCTAATTAGTCGTTATCACGATGGTTTCCAATACGACTAGCTGCCGTGACGTGGGTCGAACCGGTTGGCGGTTTATATTGATCACTGTCCAGCGGTTTCCGCAATGTGCCCATTAATCTGCAGTTGATATATTCAGTAGCCGGACTCGGGCAAAAGGTGCGTTAAGTAGAAAGCGAAAAAAAAATAACACTCGTATTATATTATCATGTAGGATTTGGTTTTACGAATTTATCCGAAGCGCGAGAACTCGTTGTAACCATTAATAAAAACCTTATAAATCATCTCTTACGGTCCCAACGGCAGTGTATGTATAATACGCACAGTCCCGCAACCGTTGCAGAGTGAGTCAGCGAATTCGATACGCAAAATAAGCAATAATCATTTGATAACTGCGCACTATAACGCTACGTAATATATATACCTATACTTAATATTTAAAAATCTGTAAATGTTCAAAATACATTGCATACCCGATACCTACAAAGCGTTAAAATGTTTTGAAATTTAAGCAGACTGAATTCGAAGGACCGCTCGTATATATAAAACATAAAAATAATATATTATTTTGACATATTAGTGCGTATAATATAATATAGTTGGTATAAATGCAGTATTATGCCTATATATAGTCTAAAACGGTTACGATAATTGACACAGATTTGCGTCAAGATCCGTATAGCATATTATATATTATTATAATAAACACCTAAATTTTACCGGTTTGTCTTATCCTCGAGATTTATTTTAATAACATGCCTATCGTGCCTATATTATATACTTTTAAATGGCGTGCCGGACAACACTATATAATATTCTCCTCATCGGCCTGGTGCACGCGTATCATTAACACGAGATAGTCCGTAAACAACAATAATAATATGACACCTCGGACTTACGGCACACGGCGCGTTGCGGATCGCGTCAGAACAGGTTTCTTTTGTTTTGGATTTAAGGAGAAAATAAAATAAAAAAAAAAAAAAACTACGAGAGCACGCCTTATCCCGCTTCTGATCTGCAGGTCGGGTCGGAAACTCGCGCCCGGGTGTGTGTATGTGTGGTGTGCACACTGAGAGTTAACTTCCACACTGGTGCAGTGTGGCAATCGGCTGTTGTACAGGTATATAATATAAATACGCTGCAGCGGTCACGCCGGCGCTCCTTATTGAGAAACGGCTGGTCCTCCGCGCGTTTCCCACAAACACGCATGCGTGTCGCGTTTATAATAATAATAATATTAGGTGTACGCGACAATTATTATTAATATTATTTATTATTATGCCGATTTTTAGGAATATTGCCCAACTCGACCGGTTATTATAATAATATATGATAAGTCCGGAATCTCCGCGGCTATGAAAACGATAGAAATCATATAATTTAGAAAAAAACAAACGTGCGTATAGTCTAATCTGCATCAGCCTCGTCGCGTTATTTCTTTGGGTTTCGTATGATTTATATACATAGTTATAGCTATGGCTCGTTATACGCTTTACCTGCACATCGCAACCCTGTACATATACAAAGATAGTGTGTCGTAATACAAGCAATTCGATATAATGATATAATTCGGTGACAGATCATTTTACATTTACTATCATGCTGACTCGTAGACATTTGAAATTATAACCTCCACAATTAAATGGTAAAACAATTATAATTATTGGTGCACTGTAAAATTAATGGACGCGCATTCTATAGTACGTTTGAAAAAAGTATCAATAAAACCAAATTGATTTTTAGCCACTGATGTACTTATATGATTATTATTAGTTTATTACATAGCTGGTATCGTACGCCTCCAAACAGTTTGGCTGGCCCCCATATTAGTATGAATTTTTTACGTACCTACCTAGCCAGTATAATACTTCATAAATATAAAAGTAGGTGTACATTGTAATAATAACATAACTATACCTTCACTGACTTTACTTATTGGGTTGTGGATTTCGATTTCGATAATTTTATAATTTAAACCTCTGAACAATACATTTTTGATAGGTACAATTACATTTCTGTAAGAACAGAAACCCAATAAAACTAAGACGTTTTTATATTATTATATTATATATAATGTCTCCAGAGGTTAATAATATTCTTCCTGATGTTCTAACGTTATAATAATATATAAGCTATAATATATTACATACCACTATACCGCTGTAAGTGGTACACTGAATTATTTTATCTACATTTATAATATTTTCAACAGGGAAGAAAAACAAGGAGATTTAGCAGAACAGTTAGAAAGTGTGGCTTACGTGCTCTGCGGTGATCAACCTATAAGCTTACAAAAATTTTATCAGATATTTCAAGCGAAAGGCGTAAGTACAATGCAATTACATACAATAACAAAGCAATTAATAAGGTTGACGTAGTGTTTTTTTTGTCTTTAAATCACTATGTGACAATACAAGTTTCCAACAGGTAATTAAATTCGTGCTCATGTAATTTTTTGAAAAAAATTCATGGTACTTATTATTTCGAATATAAAAAACCGATTACAGTTATTCTTAGGCGTTATGGGGGCCTTATGGGGGGTCGCGAAGGGTCAGTTGTCTCCCCCCTAGACAAAATATATTGAATGGGTAAACTTTTCATTTTAAATGGGTCAATAGATTATGATGAATTCCCCCCCCCCTAATTAACGCCAAGTGCCACCAATGCAGTTATTATTCATAACGATATAACTATACGAGTAGATTTTTTTATGAAAGAAAATAAAACCACATAATTTAGTTAAATAGTCTTAAACGATAATCATTAATCGAAAATAGAATTTTATATAATATTTTATAAATCTCATACTAATAAATATATAATTATTAACTGCATACATGTAAAGTTTAAAACAATTTTAAGCGTAAAATATGCATAAGACATTATTGTACCTAATAATTATAATATACTGTGCATATTATTATATTATATTGTTGATCACAACGAGCTTTCACCGAATCTCTATAGTTACATTAAAATATTAAATATTAATACATTATGTTATAAACAACTGTGACTGTCCCTTAAACTTTGCGCGTCGTTCCATTTAATATTATTATATATATTATAAATTATAGTATAACATATTAAACTACGCAAAAGACCGCGTACAGCAAATAATAATAAAAATATATTGCATAATAATATTGTATCGAAAAAAAATCTTACGCTCCGGCTAATAATGAAATTAATTAATTCAATGTTTTATAGGTTAAATATGAATGAATACTTTTACTTCATATTATCGAGTAATACACAATATCCAATAACGTTTAGGTCGTAAGTGGAGAGAGACTGAGAGAGAGAAGTGTTGGGGGCTTGTATTATATACGTACCCTTCCCAGAACTAAAAAAAATATACATGCAATAGTATTATTCAATTTAAACGTACATAGTATATTACTCATGGCTTGTTATCCACAATAATAATATGCAGCGACGTATAGGATCGCATAGTATTATTATTGTTTCAATAATAATATGAAACGAGACGAGCCCAATGCAAATTTAAATATTAATCTTAAAGCTGTACATTTAAGATTTACTGTAATTTCAATACTGTTAAGTTATAAAAACAACAATATAGTGATAAATATTAAATAAATAGGAACTGGTTTAGTCCACCAATAGAAACATCGGATCCTCGTTCGCTATTCTCATCATTAGCGATATAGGACTGTATCGCAAATAATTCGCAGACAAAAGGGGATATGAAAGGGGAAGACACTACGAGAAACTTGGGATTTTAACATTAAGCTTGTTTAGTAGAACACGTGAGTCGATTCGATCATCATTTATAATACGTTGTGACCACGGTTATCTAGTGGTTGCCAACTAGGTAATCGTGGTTGTGACATAGTGTATTACAAAAACCTTCTTTAGTTTTGAAAAAAAATACGTGAACAAATCGGATCCGTCGTATCCCGTGAATACCCTCTCGACGAGGGAAAAGAAACGAGTAGATAATATAATATAATATAATATAATTATTATTTTAGTACCTGTATCCGTCACATATATATACACAATAATATGATATTGAAATATTTTGTTAAGCGCGCATAAATCATAAATTTTAATTATTTAACAACGCGCATAAATTATTATATTATTTTACGCGTGTACCTATGCTACGTAATGCGTTATTACTAAAAAAGTAAAAGTTTTTTGTTTTTGTATTTAAATATTATTATTGTTATGATTGATATTGATAGGTTATTTATGTATATACACACACACACACACACACACAGTATTACACCGGTGCACCGCGTGTTGTACAACACTGTCGTATGTATGCGTAATATATATAGGTATATGCGTTATTATAATATATACCTAGGTACCAGCTCCTATACCTATATTATACGTTTGTAAGATATTGTTCGATAAGAAAATTGATAGTGACCGTGACTGCGGACACATGCCAATATATAATTGTCGTGTGTCGGAACGGCGGTGTCGAGCACGAAAAACGACATTGTCGTACACGATCGTATCGCGGTTGTCCGGCCGTGTGCCATACGGCCGATGGGTTTTTTTTATATATATTTTTTTTTTATTATTATTCTCGTTATTAGGGCCCACCCATTCTGCAGGACATGACATTCGGTCTTGCAAATAAGTTATGCGCGCACAACTACTGCTGCGGCGGCGGGGCGTGCGACCATACACGTCATACGACTGAGTATAATATGCCGCCGCCGCGTGCGTTTGATATCATGAATATTATTATTATTATTATTATTACGAGTAATTAAAAATTAAAATAAAAAAACAATTGGGTCAAATATTATGTATGTGTTTTATGTATAGTGTGCTACGTCAAGGTTTAAACGAGTTAACGAAAAAAAAAAAAAAAAATAATAATCTAAAACAAAATAATCGTATTATATGAATTTTATTCGATACGATCGTAATAAACTTTAAATACCCACCCATTAGGATCGTATATACTATATAGGTACGAGAGAGAGGACCATAGGTATAATACGCCAGCAGTGCGAATCGATCAGACTAAATCAGAATAATTAATCGCTATCGTGTTTCTCAGATAATAATAATATTGTCATAAACATTACACTTAACAGTTAACCGAGTAAAACGTCAAACACGATAAGTTCGCAAACCAAGTAGTTTTTATTTATACGATCAATATATTCTGGAGGCGAAATGATTATTTTTAATGTTGTAGATTTTTTTAATCATATTTCGTGTTAAGTGCAAATTGATTTTTTTCTAACCGACGTTTTGCCATAATTTACTATACCTACTCGATTGATTTTCTTTACACATACTTAGTTACTGAGCAAAACTCGGTTATTATTAATGATAACTCGTCAATTATTATTTAAGAATTAAACCATCGGCCAACCCTTGTTATAAGACACACATGTCTTATATTTATTCAAAAATTGAGCACCTAGTATACATTATTAAGTTCAAAATGTTTATATTTTAAAGATATATATTTTTTTTCAAAAATATGACTAAAATACAGCTTACACGCATTTTTAATTTAAATAAATCATCGTTTTATGCAAATCATTATCATATAAAAATCGCATAAAGTATATTCGTGTCGCTATAATTAATGTGTATTTAATTTAATGATTGTCTTCTCCTCCTCCGTCCACCCATCACCCGGGACTAATTTCACCACGACTTATCGATAAAAAATAAAACCGTATAAAAAAATTGCTTAGTTCTATATATTTTTACGTTCGCTATATAATATTATAATTTACGAGATTAAGTCACATCATGGATGATAATTATGTATAATATCGGACATTGCTGGTGTATATAACTACTTAATATTTTCTTCCAATCGTTACTTTGCTGAATAAGCTTAACAACCTATGGGTATATAATATAATATAAGAAATTTAATCGGTCAATTTGAACTCGTATATCATAATAAGTGTAACATTAAGGCAACATTAAAAAACCATGCCTGTAGATTTACAACAGATTATTCAAATTGTGACGTTATGGAAAAAAAAAATTACGGATTAATTTTATACATAAAAGTATAAATAATAATAATAATAATAATAGTTTTCGCGAAATGAAATACCGATGCGATCTCAATAACTGCAGATGCGGCAGTAATAGTTTATTCAAATCGTCTTGTCTATACCGAGTGCCCACGAAAACCCACAGAAAAAGCGAAGTTGTCATGCATGAACGATATACAAGAGTTAAAAAATTGTAAGTCGTAGCATTCTATGATCCATTAGTTCAGTCTCATATCACATGGAACCACTGAGTGTAACAAATTGGGAAAAATACGCCCGAGACAGAGAGTCTTTGAGAAATTTTGTAACAGCCGCAAAGGCTCTTGAAGCTTCGTAAAGCGAAAGAAGAAGAAGAAGAGTTTAGTCTCAAATATTCCGCAAACAGAATTAAAAAATAAGTAGGTGTAGGCTACTTACTGAGTGTAAGATAAGGGATCGAGTTATAGAGTGTTTACTCTGTTGTTGTGTACCGCGATTTAAGATATTATGGTTGCCCAACGAATCTAGAAAAGTGTCTACCGAAATGAATCTCCATAATCTGCAGTATTGAACAGCTGTATCAGCGCTTATTTATTCTGTGACTTTAAATGCAGTTATCTTTCAAATGTAAATTTTAGTTGTGTGATAGTCACTATATATGACATATAAGTACTTTTGCTTAAATCTCCAGCCGTTTAATTTAACTTTAATACTAATTATAGAGATTCATTTTGGTAGACATTTTTCAAGTATGGGAATCCTAGGTCAATAGACAATATATATATATATATATATGTGTTGTGTACACACGGTATAATTTTATTTTATTCCGATAATGATAATATCATCGAAATATACGTTTTTTATTCGCATTTACTATGTATGTGCTCATTCTGCTCTGGGTGCAACGGGATTTCCGTGCAGCGCAAGCATTGTTCTGCGCATGGTTTGTTGATAAGGCACGGTCGTGTAAATACGAACATGATACACAGTAAAAGCCAAGTTGTTGAGTAGGTACGTGTGAAATACAAGAGTTAAAAATTGTGTCATAACAATTCATCATCCAATAAAGTTTCCTCTCAAATCTCGCAGACAGAATTAAAAAATATGGAAGTATATTGGGTACTGTCGTATCAGTGCCGTAGACAAGAGGGCGGGGACGTGGGTGTCAGAACCCACTACCATTGGCTTTTTATTATTTTTTGTTTTGCTTACATTATGTAGTATGCACTAAAATGTTGACAATTTTGAATCAATTCAAATCATATTCATTGTTCCTTATTGTTGTATATTTTACTAGGTACCATGGTAAAAAGTTTTGAGAGAGTGGGGGATTTTCCAATTTTCCCCTCCCATTTAGCTATGTCGTTTTCTTTTTTTCATCCCCCCCCTTTCAGAAATCATGTCTACGCTACTGTCTCATATTGACTACTGAGTGGGATAATTAGCAACCTAGTTATAGAGTGTGCCTTGTTTCTGTGGACACACGGTATAATATTATTTGATTACAATGACGATAATAACATCAAAATATGCGTTTTTTATTCGCCTTTACAACAATATTTATACTGCTCTGGGTGCAGCAGGATTTTCGTGCAGCGCACGCATTGTTCTGCTCATGGTTTGTTGATAAGGAACGGTCGTGTAAGTACGATCAGGTTTACTATATAATTATTATTATTATTACTATCGCGGCGCGCGTGAAAACGCTTGTGCGCTTTTGAGAAACTGCGTCGCGTGCTGCTCGCGCCCGGCACGGAAATTTATTGCAACGATCGACCGGCAAAGATAAAGACGTAACTACCACGAGTTAAGATTTTTTCTTCACACACACACACAAATACTTATATATATATATATAATACGAATAAAGGTAGACACATACACATATTATACGCATATAATACGTGTGGTGAGTAGAGTATGTATAGGTACCTACCTATAATAATAATATATGTTCACCGCGACAATCCAACGAGTTTGATTATTTATGATCTTTATAGACGACCGCGTTTGCGACCTGTGCCACGCCGCTTGTAAACGCGAATCGAAATGAAAATAATGGATTACGGCACGGGACCCGATTTAATATAGGTACACATATTATATTATTACATTATGTATTATTGTGGTGTTTATCGTAGAAAGGCGTTTTACTCGGGGGCTTTCAACGGGACGAAATTGGAGAGTAACAAAACACCAAAGTAATATTATATTATTATATTCAATAAACAGCGCCTTATATAGCTAATATAATAATATTAATAATATGATATAGGCAGTGTACACATACAGAATTAAAGTAAACATATTCTGTTAAACGCATTGTTTGTATGGACACAATTTTAATTATTGTTCGATGAAAGTTTGATATCCGCGCTAAGGCGATGGTGAATAATAAATAAAAGCGATTTTAAATTGAATTTAAAAAAACAAAAATCGGTTAATGATACACACGTACCTTAGGTATACCTACGCATGTAAATAAATAATAAGTGTAACTAATGACCATTGAATTATGCGTTGGTGCAGTTCTCGTTTCCAAATAGATTTTTTGATGATTTGTTTTTGTAATGGTAAAATAATCGTACGCACAAATTGTTATTACCTGTGTTGGTGCAATCGTCTAAAAAATAATTAATAACCAAACTGTTTTCATCGGAAATTTGAACCTGATCAATGGCGATGGTATTGAGTTTACTGTTTTGATTATGAAATTAATAAAATATATAAATGAGCATTATATGATATAACATTATTAATTTAAGACATTGTTTTGACCGCCGTACTGATGGACGGGACTAATTTGTACCTGCATATTTGCTAAACGACCATCAAGATTCGAACTTGAAGCTATTTTTATGTATTCATACTTAATAATAGGGACAATTATGTAATATAACAAGAATAACGAATCACATCATAATGTAAATAAGTATGTTTCATCATTCATATAACCTACAAAAGCAATTATTTTTAGATTTTTGTTTGCACCCATTCACGTTAAACACTTGATTTCTTACCAAACTACTATTTGAGGGCCGCGGGCAATATTTCTTGACCAATTAAAAATATGCCCAGGAGATTATATGAAAAAGGAAAGGCAAAATTTTTACAGTAATTGTTTAAAATTTATTCGTAAATATAGTTTATTTTCAGTATTGAATCATTCTTGCCGTTTTGTTTTTTAGACATAATTAAACACTATCATGGGAAAATAATTTTTTATGTTACTTTTTTAATATACAACATAACTTCACTTTTACTAGATTTTATTAGATAAAATTATAAAATATACATATGTTTAACACACGCATACATTAATATAACATTTTTTTTTTAACATTTTTAAATTATTAATTAATTTATTCAAGAAACTATTCAGAATTAGTTACATGTTATTAAAAAAAAATCCATAGAAATCGACACACTATTCAAATACACATGTATATTTTGATCTATGCGCGTAAATATTATATATTTTTTTAAACAAAATGAAAAATACTTTTGAATATTATTATGTATTAAAGTAGAAAGTATTAAATCATAATATTATACGTTGATTAATGGTAGTGTATTAATGTAAGAATGGAAGATGAGGAGGGTGTGGTGTGCGCATTTTCGGTGCTTTGTACATAATCATCATTTCAATGATAAATACAGTAATGCTTAAGATAATTCCGAATGATAAAACAATGAATGCTATTTCGAGATCTCTGACAGAAAAAACTTTCGAAGTATCGTAATCTTTGGGATTGATTGGCTTGTATTTATTAAATATGTACTTGGAAACGTCACCGTTCCACTTGAGTACCAGTCCAGCCTGATCGATCCACGACAGCAAGATATTTATTCTTCTTTTATACGGTGAATTCCTAAAAAGAAAAATTTCAAAAAACAAATGAACATTGCTCGTGCATATTTCGTAAAGTTTCATAGAAAAAATGCCGTTCTTACATATATATATATATATATTATAATTTATAGTATTTTATCACTGCAATACCTATGAACTGCGTATGATATAAAGTACGATATCAAACACTCGTTCATTGTGTGCAGTACGCGAGTGTTGTTCCTGTTGGCGATGAACAGAACGTCTTTGAAATGTTCTAAATTGAAGACGTTAACGCGCTCGAACCCGGCGAACTGGCCATCAGAATTATGTATGTCTACTTCTTTTTCCCATTTCTCGACCCGGTAGGCTAGAGACTTCAAGTTTGGATCTCCGGTGAGTATTTCTTTGAAACTGATGCTGGACGTCCGAATCGGCAAGTCCGACTGTTTTAGGTCGGTGAACGTATTGATATCGGAATAGTGCATCGGAGTGTTCAAAAACGTCACCAATGAGCCCTATATAACAATATATTAATTCGCCAACTGCAGTCACTATAATATATTGTAACTAACGATCGCGTTATGAAGTATCACGGATACGAGTCGTTGTGTGGTATTTTATAGTGCAGGGCGATATGAAACAATTTTTATTTGGACACGCTATCCAATGCAAAAAATATTATCATGCACGCTCAAGTAACCGCGGTATAATATGCCTACGTACCTATATAGTTACCTGGAAAGCGTTCAAGATGACAAGGGTAAAAAACAGACAGAACGAAGTCAATATCCTGCGACAGGAGAGAGCGAAAACTCGGTTGGTCGGTGCGCCGATGAACATCCTGTAGATCTCCAGCCCCAAGTCGGATCCCGTGGGTCCGGGCCTGTGCGTGTCCAACGCCGCGGCCACGAAGTATATGGATGTAACCAGTACGCACGTGATGGCAGTCATCATCCAGACTTCTCTCTGGAAGCTCATCAACACGGTCATCATCGGCGGGATGACGCCGGCCTTGGGCGTGAGCAGACACACCTTGTCGCTGGTTATCTGTCGAATCGACAGCGATCGGTGGAAATCCAGTGAAAACCATAATAATAATAGTGTATAATAATGCATTTTGTTATAATACTATATGTACTACCATTGTCTATTACCATTAGAAAGTCACAACAATATACGGGCCACACGATAATATTATTATTATATATATATTATAATAGTTGTTACGAATATGGGCAATATATAAATAGTGTAGGTATCTATATAGGTAGTGGGTATAAGTAAGTACTATTATAGTTGTCAATGTGTGTTCGAACCGCACGCAATACGTATTACCATTGATTATACATTATTATAATATATATATATATATATATATGCAAAATAAGCGATATTACATATTTCGTTCGTTATATTATATTATACTTGCAATGCAACAATACTATATAGTATATACATATATGTGACACATACTCGCACAAGTGCATATAATACAGAAAAACACAATTCGTTTACCGGGAACATATGCATGCGGTAATTATATTATATTATTTACTATAAAACAGTTTCATAATAATATATCGTGTCTGCATGTGTAGGCATACAATATAATATAGGCATTGCAGTAGGTATATATACACGCTATAAACCTATATAGTATTGTTATTATTAAATCCAACTATGGTGGCAGTAAATAATAATATTATTATCATGCAGTTTTTACTCTCTGTTCGTGTCAATGTATTCATATTAATATTATTCCAACGGAAAACCATTGAAAACAACATTGCTACAATAATAATAATATTATTATCGTGTACCTACATTATGCTTGCATTCGTACTCGTTATGTTTGAAATTCGAAAAAAAAAGATTAACTCGTTTTTAGACATTTTAGCGAGTCATAAATTATGATTTCTGTTTCACGGTGATTTCTTCACGACGCCCTCGAGCACCGGCTGCAGTAGTAGATATAATATGCGTGCGAGAAACGACATATTATTATGTATATATATAATTTTCTTGGGTGACCTATCGACCTACGATATTATTATTATTGTTTTTTTTTTTTTTTAAGGAATACCCAATATTAGATAGGAGGTACCCTATACACCAAGTATACAGGATAATTCACCCAACGTGCACATCCTCTTTTTTCTTCAATAATGCACAGTTAATCAAAATCTGATTTTTGGAATATTTATATATACTCAAAGGACGTATTTTCAAATTCCCTGGATTTATTGTACTACTTATAAAGAGTGTCCTGTGCAGTAGATACAAACTTCTGTTTTGAGAGCTCCTTCATATACTGTAATTATTATGTAGACGATACATTTTTTTCTAAAAATGTTGTCGAATCAAAATCAATATTCGAACGTATTGTTTTTAGTTACCTATATTTAACTATATTCGTATACTAAGGAAGATGATGGGCTGGGAAGCTATGCAACGATTTGAAAATTTCACTGTTTGGTATATATTAATCTATCAATATTTATAACTTCAAGAATTGGTCAAAGTATAATAAATACTAGGTAGATCTAATTGTTATATTTATTTTCTATTTTCTATTTTTGTGCAACCATTTTAGAATAACTGAGAAACTACTCGTTTGAATTTAGAAAATAGGTAAATAAATCTAAATGTACAAAACAAAATCAACCACTAAACAATTTACAGTAAGAGGGGGAGGAGGGTTCTCGTTCGAAAAACAGAAGTTTGACTAGTACAACGAATCTCGGAAGAACTTGAAAATGGTATGAGGTTTTATAGTATATTTAAAAATTCCAAAATTCACGTTTTGAATGTCTGCATTGTTTTCGAAGAAAAAAGAGGGGTTTGTGGCAGAATCGCCCAGTATAATAATAATATTAATAATAATAATATTTATTAATAATAACAATAATCGTTGTCACATTTACGTGTCTGGTGAGCTCGGCCAAGTAACAGTTGTAGTCTTTCAGAAAGTGTCCGTTGACCGAGACGTCGGCCTGGCCACCGATCACACCGGCGAACGTGCCGTACGCCCTGCCTGCCGTCCGCCTGTACCCGTAACTGATCTTACCGTTGGCGGACGGCTCGGAAACGTAAACCGGTGTGGCGTTCATTTTGGCGGCCAGCACCGTGGCGAACGTGCCGTCCTGGCCGACGTACGTGCCGCCCGTCGTCGCGATCACCGTCGGCATCCGATTGTTGATGACGAACCGCAGCGGGAATCGCCGCAGGTTACCGATCCGTGAATGGAGTATACCGGGTATCCGTCTCAGTGACCGCGGCGGTACGTTCAAGAACCGGCCGTCGACTGCGTTGTGGACGAATGGATCGAGGATTTTGATCACGGTTGGCGTCACCACGATTATCCTGGATGAGGGGAGGGGGTGGGGTGTGGAAAAAAAAGTCAAATTATACTTTTGCGAAAGCGCGCGATATTTCACGATGCGTATAGGTATATAGTATTATATTATTATACTTCATAATATTAATCATAGGTATACGCTCAATCAATGATAGTATTATTATTATTACTGTTATAATAATAATATGGTCACCGGCGTATAAAATAGCGTATAATATTAATTAAAATAAAATATAAAGATCACGAATCTCGAATTTTCCCGTCCGAGTGTTGTATAATATTGTGATTATATTATAGTCGCAGCGGTGTCTGCACGTCGGATTAGGTCAGCTTCACAGATTGAAACTACATCGCCGCCAAGAGAACCGGAACGTTCTATTTTTAACATTTTAAGAATCGCAGAATCGAAATTTTGATTTTTAAGAACCAAAACCGGAAAAACTCCATAAGTTCCTTTGGTAAAAACAACTGAGTTTGCTATGACAAAATATATATATTTTGTAGTTTTCAATCTATTTTACGAGAACAGACACATAGAAAACAAATATATATTAAAGTTGTCGTTTTTTTTAAATTATTCTTTGCAAAATTGCCATCATATTATCATACAATGCCCTTATTGGATAATTTCCTATGCTCAATAGCTTCAATGGCTCGACTCGGAATAATACTGTGACATATTCGGACAACGACCAGTCAACCTCCTTATTATTTTCAAATAGAATCGACTCAAACGATAAAATAATAATTTGTCGTAGGTATATAGGAGCAGAAAACCTGCAAATACGATTTCAACGGCACACGACTAAAACGTACGTCTTTTCGGACGTTAAGACAATAACGTCGACGAATTCTAAATTCTTATCCCTTCATAATAACCCATGCAGATGTGGCAAACGATTAGAAAAGGTATGCATAAGACGTGTCGAACAAATGTGTTTACCTGAATATATTTTAAACGTCTTATTGCGATTACAATATTATAGCATTATATCGTAATAATGACGATAAGGGGTATACGCATAATAATATTTTAATTTTTTTTTAACTCTATACCCCCACACCACCCTCCCCACGAGTCGAGCATTGCAGATGTCGAAAATATAATCATAATTTATTTAAATATATAAAATTATGTTACAATATATTTTTTTATTCGACGTGACGACGACGACATAGTACGACCGCGCGGGATAAACTGCTAAAACGAAAGAAGAAAAAACAGGCACGTTATAGACGTCCTACGTGTGTACGTTGCGGAACACATTACTCACGAACTGGTGCCATGAGCGCATAATATACCGCGAGAGCGTCTTATACGCCACATCGTTAAGGAATTTAATTTATAGCGCATCGGCCGCAAAACGGCGTTCCGTCGCGGCGTTTTCACCGGATGGGTAAAAGGAAGTACGTATAATAATGAGGTATGATACCTACATACGCCGCGCACGGGTATATACCGACCTACCATCTATGACCTATCTATACACCTACCTAGGCATCCGAGGTACCCGTCGCATGATATTATTATTGTCACTCAGCTCGTTTCATAATAATATTATACTCTTGCGGCCGCGATTCCTGCGCGTTGGGTAACTGTATATTATTGTACCGGGTTGGTACCGAATTGGTTCCGGTTCCCGTTCGAAAGAGGTATTTATTTTTTTTATCAAGACGAGCCAAATATTGGTTTCCGTTTCTGTTTGGATCAAACAGTTCGAGTTTTAATTTAGAGTTTTAAAAAGCGAGATCAGTAATGGGGATCGTCATACATTTAAACCAATTCGGCTCACCTTAATAAAACAGGTATACCTTTTTCAAACAGGTACCACGTCGGCCAAATGGTAACCAAAATTCTGCTACTCCCGTGGTATACCGCGTAGTACCTAGGTACAGGGCCGGCCCGGCGCGGTAGCAAAATAGGCAGCTGGGCCTAGGGCGGCGTGGCAAACTTCGAGCGAACCCCGATCTACCCCGAAAATTAACTTTTGCGAATAGGGGGGGGGGGCGTTAATTACATTTTTCCGGGGTGGCGGCAAAAAACCTAAGGCCGGCCCTGCCTAGGTATATATATATATATATATATCTGTGCAGTATTCGGTTTGTCGTCGCGCCGGGCATTATAATAATAATATCCTAGTCGTTGCGCCCGTTCCAAAACGATTTTAATATTCCGGTTTTCTCTTTTACTATACACATAATAATATTAATATCTCCACCATATTATACTATATAACATCATACGCAGATAGGTATATTATAATAGTAATAATACGTCCGCGTCATTAATTTCCCTCGTGCCTATGCTGCAGTACTTGTACCATAATATTACACACATGATATATATATTATATACCTACGTTCGCACCGGCCCACTATCCGTCGTCGTCGGGCGGTAGGTACCTACGTACACTATATAACATATTATGGCGTTTCAACGAACCTCCCATGAACTCATCAATTAAGTCCTCGACGACGAGACTAATATACGCGTGCATCCACCCACCCCGGGGAATTGTATAGGCAAGTATAATAACAATATTATGTAATACGCGCGTGTACGGTGTACATACCTAATAACTATACCTGCCTAACAAACTTCTAGCGCGTCGCCGGTCAAATAATAATCAATTCGTCCGAAAATGATTATAGTATTATAGGTACGACGAAATAATACGGGCAATATACGCAATAGCAGGCTACTGGGTCGAATAAATTGTACGAATTGGTTCCCAATTCCCATATTATTTACAAATCGGTATTCTTACGATATTTTATTAGGTTATACAATGTCTGGGAGAATTTATAAAATATTATATTATTATATTATCTATAATAGTTTGATGAAAAGGAAAAGTTGATTGGTAAAAATATAAAAAAATTGAACGACTGCCAAATTTTAAACTTACAATATTCGTCGAAAATCTAGGTATGTTGTAAATTCATACCACATTTTTTTTTCTTAAATATTCTTTATTGTAATAAACCCATTTATTATGATACCACATTATTGATATTATTTTCCTATTATTTTCGGGCATACGTAAACTGCGCCCAAATGACCTTTTTTTTTGTAAACTGCACCCGAATTTTTATCTATGTTAAAAAGGTATAATATAAACTGCGCCCAAATTTTTATCCATGTTAAAAGGTACATACGACTTAAGCTGTGCGCCGTTTGTAAAATATAAAAACTTTTGAATTATTAAAGTCACTATAATATCATTATGCTATAATATGGCTGTAACGAATCAAATATATTAAAGATTGTAATTTTGTTTAATTTTGCAGAATATGTATCAACAATATGTTTTTAATTGTATTGTACGTTAGGCGAAGTTTACAATCGCCGTTATTTTTAGGGTTGATAATTAATACGTAGCCACGTAGCGTATATGACTATATAGCAACACTTTTAACCATACCTTGGTATTCTAGACAGTCCTAAGTCAGTTAAAAACGTGGAGGAAATTGTTGGTTGAGTATAATATCATAGTAATTTGAAAGTTAATTTAATATGGTTGTATATAATTATCATTATGAAAGCTCATCGGAACGAATTCGTATGTTACCTGTGGGCAACCCGGAAACTAATATTCAATAATACTGGGAACCAACTCGTAGTCGTCCGACGATATGACTATATATAATACGTACTTGCAGCCATCGCTGCAGTTATAACGACTACGCCGCCACCGCGTTTGGGGTTGTAAAAATGTCAACTAAACGGCGTGTGCAGTGTTCACGCTTATATCCAAACCTTTATATCGTATTATTATTATATAGATTTGTTCACACAGCGTCGTAAAACAGTACAAGTTGTTATTTTTACCAAGTTCAAACACCTGAGACGTTTAAGTACACAACTTTTTTTTTTTTAAATGTAATTTAACTTAATACGATATAAATTTGCGTAAATACATATAACAAACTATAATAACATAAAAGATATTATTATTTTTATTGACAGTTATAGGCGCTAGGCGCTATCGCTAACCACTTCAGTTTTTGTCTTAAAGGTAAACGAAAAGGTCGCTTTTAACCACCAAAAGTCTCTATAATCGGCCGAATTAAACATTTCGATTTTCGGTGAAATTAACGTTTTTTTTTTTTTTTTAGCAAAACTGTATATTACTTATACTATATTGAAACGCGCGCTTTATCTGGGGGAGGGGAGAAGTTCTTTGATTAAAAATATAATATGTCAATCGAACCGCGATCGCACACCTACTTGTAAATGTAGAGGTCGCGCCACAAGCCGTACACCATCTGTCGGACAGCAGGGTCGAAACCGTTGTCGACGACGATCAGGTAGTACACGTCCACGTCCCAAAACGTGTAGTTGAGTTGGGCCAGTTCGACGAACAGGTCCGGGTCCTGGGCCGGCGGCGCGATACCGCGGAACAGGACCACGTACCGGGACCGCAGCGGTAACAGGGACCCCAGACCGCGGTCGACGGGACGTCGGCAGGGCTCGGGGAGCGAGCTTGCTTCGCCGTCAGTGTCGCGCTGACGGCCGTCGGACAGCAGACGGTCCAGATCAACCGCGTACACGGGTTGCTTGTAGCGGGCCTGCAGAGTCCGCAAGAACCCGTACGGTACTTCGTCGTCGACGCCACTGCCACTTCCACCAGGTCGGCCGCCGCTTCCGGACCAGTGGATCGCCACTACCATCACCCCTCTGCCTAACGACGACGAACCATTCTCGATCGATGAGATTATGCCGCCGACCGTGGTCGTTGTGGTCGTATACAGCTGCATGCCACTTAAATTGGAACGTATCGGCTCGAGTCGCCCGACGGTAGTCGTCACCGATAACGTCGACAACAGGCCCTGCGCCGACGATGTTTCGTTAACCATAGGAACATAATAGTGTCATATTATATAATATTGTTATAACATCGTGAAATTATTATTGACGAAGCTGGACAAGAAAACCTGATTTTCCTTAATCGCCGAGTTACTTTTATTTTTTGTTCCTATAGTAATACTTTTAAAAGTTAAATGCAGAAAAAAAGTAACTAAACTTAGTTTAAAATCAGTTAAGTAAATAACTTTTTTAAATTGAATATTTATGCAACCTATGCTAATGCACAATAAGCAGATTTAATGAAAGTACTATATTATACACCGAAAACAAAAACATTTTTAGCTAACATAAAGATACATATTGCATATATTATAAGAGTAATTGACAGAATTCGGCACTAAGAGACCTAGAGAACGGCCAAAACAAAGATGGAAATGAAGAAAAATGTGCGAGAAATAGAGGTGTATGGAGACAATTATATGTTGTTGTGGCCATGGGTCTTAAAGGCCTATAAAATCCTAGAAGACGAAGAAAAAGAAGAAGAATTGACAGAAAAAAAGTAACCTAACCTAACGGAATGAGCAGGTGGATGATGAACCTAACCTTAATAACTGAAGTTAAAAATTATTTAGATTCATTTTTGATTAGTTACTTCATTATGAGATTTTAAATTTATATTTTTTTGGACAAGATTAATTATAATTTTCTATTGCAATTTAAATGCCTATGTTATTTTGATCCCTGTATTTGCATACAGAATTAATGTTAGTGCGTTCAATATTTTGAAAAATACAATTTAGTAACTCTAATACATAATATAACATTATAAAGAGAATATCTGTTAAGGATTAAATTATTATATTTTTCGATAATTTTTATCAAAAAGATTATACTTTGTACAAAACAAAACGAATTCAAATCAATGGGATTTATGTGAGAAAAGAGATTAACTTAGCACGACAATAAAATCAATTAACACTGATTAGGTAGTAACTAACAAAATGGTTTGGAAAAAATAAATAATTCGTCGAGTTGGAATAGCATCTTTGACGAAAAAAAATGTAACTCGTTATGTAACCTTGTTAAAAGTAACTTAACTTTTTGACTCGTTAATGTCCGGCCTTGTGTGTTATTATTATTATTATTATACTTACCAGAACGACGACATACGACAACATCGAAGGGCAATTCTGAAACCATACACATGTATATAGGTACATAATATGGAAATGACTTAGAAAAAAAGAAAATTATCTTTGTGCAGATGCAACGCCACGTCGTGCAGGTATATTATAATACCTATATAGGTAGTGTTGATGTTGTAGGACCTTCTCGAAAACATGTCTACGTAAAACAGCTGTGTTGTTGCGATGATGATGATGATAATTATATGAGCGAATGATATGATCTGTCTGGCTCGTGTAAAAAAAAAAAAATGATAATAATAATATCGTTTGACCCGAGCGAAAAAAAGAAAAAAACTCTAAATCTGTGTGCCGTGTCTTACGAGTTAAAAACGGATGACGTATTAAATGATAATAATATAATGTATGGGTAGGTAGGTGTTAAGAAGGCGTTTGGTAGCCGCCGCGGGTGTGCAGTGTAATACGACTGAATTGTATATAATATGATATTATTATGAGTGAAATTTCAGCACCCTAAGTAATACAACAGCTCTAGTCGCGACTATGCGATTTTAATATAATAACACGGTGTATCTCGGATACGATAGGTATATTATAATAACATTATTATTATTATTTCGTATGATTATTATTCGCGCGGCCCAAACGTTATAATATATATTTCGACGTTGATACCGCGTTTTTCGTGTGCAGTGAACGACTTTCATTACAAATCGCACGATTTATCGTACAAACATGATATTAGACGTATAAGTAGGTACCTATTCTGTAGTATTCTCTGCAGCGGGTCGAAGCGCACGTAATATATTTTTTTTTATTTATCTCGCAATAACCACTCGTTTAATAAACAACAATAATAATAATAATTGTTCGCGGCACTATACACATAGCCGCGGTAAGGCATAAAGCTGGTATCGCGATGATGATGATAATAATAATAATAGGTAGGTACATTAATATACTGCCGACGCTGCCGTTGCAGTTGTACAACTTACTATACTACGTATTTATTGTAATTTGCACAAAGTATTATGCAAATATCGATTGTTGTTCTGGGACTTACCTCGTATAATAATATATTTCGCCGGTAATCGACGATTAGATCGTTCGGACGCATTAGACGCGGTCGTAAAAAATTTCCGTTTCGCGGGTTTTTAAGGCTAGTCCGGTGGTGCTTTTAAGTGCTCGTGACAAAATGTCTAATATATTGGTGTGACGCGTTAATGTCTCGAACGAAGTGCGGGCCGTGTACGTGCTGATCCGGAAGCGGTTACTAACTGACATTATAAGATATAGGTACCGATGATCCCCGGGGGGGGGGGGGGAGGACGACGGTATTTCTTTTAAAAATTATTTTTTCACATTTTACCTGTATGTTGTTGCCGCCAATGAAAATAATAATTATGATTTTGCGTAAAAATATTATCCCCCACACACGCGATAATGGTGATATCTAGTAAAATAAATATCATTTGTAGGTACACACAATTATTATTACACGACAGTTCAATGGGTATAATAATATTGACATTATAAAAATGTTTTTTTTCTACCACAAAAGTACGTTAACTTTGTTTTTGTAGATGGTATTTTCGGGGACAGAATGTCTTTCCACCTGTCACGGATATTGTTATTTTTGTATTTCACTGCACAATCGCACATCCATACGGCGTAGGTACATCCAAAGTGCGTAGGTACAGAAAAATAAGTATTTCACATAGATCGATGTTAACATAATATATTAATGGAAAGTGATTGTAAAACCAAAATACTTTCAGAAGAAAAAAGTTTTTATTGCAGCTTATCACATCAAATCGAATTCAATGATATATTATTAAAAATTATTTTCTGTTGCAGTCAAAATTAAATTTTATTTTATATTATTATATAAGAGTATTGTTTAATAAATTAAAAAAATGATTGCCTAAATCAGAAACCCGTTGTGATTTTTAATCCCCAAAAATATTTGACTCCACGACGATGATGACGTCCTTGAAAATATTATTGTGTTTTTATACGCCAGGCGGTTGGCGCGTATTAACTTTCAAATTCATTCAAGTATAGTTTTCTTGCGGGTTTATGATCGCGATATCCGTGTGAACGCGTTTTGGTTGAGTTCTCAAAGCGTTTTACATGCCTATATACGTAAAAACTATCCATATGTTAACGTTTAATATAACATAATATATTTTTTATACGCATCGTTTAAGTGTTGCGGTGCTAACGAGGGGGAGGGGGAGGCAGGCGAAAAGGCTAAATTATATAACAAGGCTTGAATTAAAAATGAAAAATTTTGATTTTAATTCCAATTTCACTTATCGATGTTTGTTTTTTTGATTTCATACATAATTTTACATTTTTACAGTTTAAATTTTTGATTTCTAACTACTAGTTACTTGTCGTAACATTCACGGCTGAGTAATCTCGCCTAAGAAAACGAAATATTAGTTATTTATTAGTTGTTATTACCTATATTTTTAATCGATTTGTATATTATATATTTTGAATATAAATAAAAGAAATGTTTTATTTTTATATTACTTTTGATGTCTTAGACGATTTTTAACGATTTGTCTTGGTATTTAAAACCGATTTCAAGCCACGGACTATATATATTACACGTTTGAAGAGGAAAAGATATGATGTTATTCGTACATTTTCGCGTAACAAAAATAAAAGGGAAAAATATAATGTGGGTACAGGCCTGGATGGGACCGTCGAACTACCGGGAAAATCTCGGAGGGGCGCTCAAAATGCGGGCCTGTCATGAATGCTTGGGTGTAATTTTATTTTGATATTTTAATGAGAGATTAGTACAAACATTATAGTCGAAGATAATGTAATTGAATCGAATAATTATGAAACCGTTAAATAGCTGAAACTGCGGACAGTCAAACGTTAGAAATCCTAAACCTAGATGGACGCTGGTAAAACGCAAAGACCACATGAGACGTGTCTATCTGAGATATTATGTAGAAAAATACAACATCTATCATACCAGCACCGTCATTATATTTAAAACATATTATTTTTTACTTTAATCGCCTCGGACCGGATACGTTTCCGGGCGAAAAATAATGATCCGCTCCTCCTTGCAGTAAAACGGTAAAAATTACGTAATCGGTAGATAAGTACTATGTTTAAGAAGAAGTGTATAGGTACGTCGTCGTTAAGTGTTCAGTGAGCAACGAGCGCCTAATGATGACAACATCATCTTACCTGCCTAGTTGTGTTCTGTCAAAATACGTTTTGTAGTGTTTGTCGAACAAAAAAAATTATAGTCATTATGGATTTTGGTTTTTTAATTTGTCTAATACAAGTCAAATTTAGGTTTGTCTGGACTTGTATGGAATATAATGTTCTTTATTGTGTTTGAAATTCTATTTTTCGACATTTTCGTTTTAAACAATGGCATAGGTAAATAATATTATATCATCTTTAATCCTACCTAAAACAATTTCTACGATACGGCACAGAAACGTTTTACAGTCGTAATAATTATTATAAATTGTAATTAGAAGGTTCATTAGTCATTAATACTCATTATATACAGTATCATAAAATTATTTTATTTACGTCGTTAATTTTATTAATCTTAAATGCTTATGAATTAGGTATGATTTATTATGATAAGTGCTGTATAATAATATATTTTTATTCCATACAAACCGTGTGGGTATAAGCCATAAAATATAAAGTATGTATATTGTATAATACTGAAGATAAACTGAGAATAAACTATAAATCCGTACAATAATAATAATAATAATAATATGTAAAGTTAATACAGCAGAGAAAATAATATAATTTAGTTGTAAAAAAATGTTGTGACTTTCTTTTAAATACCTACACGATTACACGAAACTGTTTAAATTCGTATGCTTGGTGATTTTTTTATGACCCTGAGAAATAGATCTTCTATAATATTATGTTTCTTCGGTTCATTAAAACGCCACACACTATTGGCACAAATACATTTTACAGCCGATGAAATAATAATATCGATACAAATAATAATAATAATATAATAATAATAATAATAATATGTAAAGTTAATACAGCAGAGAAAATAATATAATTTAGTTGTAAAAAAATGTTGTGACTTTCTTTTAAATACCTACACGATTACACGAAACTGTTTAAATTCGTATGCTTGGTGATTTTTTTATGACCCTGAGAAATAGATCTTCTATAATATTATGTTTCTTCGGTTCATTAAAACGCCACACACTATTGGCACAAATACATTTTACAGCCGAAGAAATAATAATATCGATACAAATAATAATAATAATAATAATATTGCCATATTATAATACAAGCTCGCAAAAAAATACTATTTACATGTCGACCACCTACGTCATGTGAATGCTGATCGCAGGAAATATCCATTATCCGGGTTTATTATTATAAACATTATCACGACTGTTAACATTATTACTATTATTATTATTATTATTATAATCAGCTGTGTTCATATAATTATTGTGACAGTATTAATGTGGTACAGACCCACAACAGTGCGTATAGTGAAATGGCACACAATTCGTCGGAATGATTAATTAATAATAATTAATAATATAACCAATGTGTTCACTGTAGTAATAACCAAAATTGCATTAATTCGTAACTTTTTTTTAAAAAAATGTAGACATTAGAGTAGTGGTGCGAGTCAATTTTTATTCACTATCGTTTTTATTTATTTTTCCAAATTAGATCGTCGAAAAAGTATTTCGACTTATTGACAAGGATTCTGACGGAATCATCACGCCATCACAAGCAATGGATTTGATAACTACGATTACATACTCTTGCAGGTAATAATTTTTACTTCAAGAATTGTTATGATAATATAAGATGACTGTAAAAAAAGCACATTAGGGGAAAAAACGCGAGTTTGTGATTATTTTATGAATTCGTAATTTTGTAAATTAATTTTTGTAAACAGTTTATATTTTATTTTCTGTCTTGATGTTTTGTTTAAAAACGCATTCGATTTACCACTGACGTCTTACTGTTTAGAGTGAAATCGGGATTTGACAGCGAAAACCTGATGTGGCTGGAACAGTTATTTAGACAAACTGTCGGGGATGAAATGGAAATCAAACGGGACGATTTCAACAAAATTTTAATCACCAAAAACGTAAGTTCTATCAATTATATTATTATTTTTACGGAATAGCGCAGTAACTATAATACAATTATAATAGATTAGTGGTCTTCAACCAGTGGGTCGCGACTTAATTTTGGGTCGCGTGAACTACGACAATGGGTCGCGGCAGGTCTTCTTTTTTAGAAATAAAAACAAATTAAGATTATAACATTATAAATTATGAATGGATTGAACAACCATTTATAGTAGATTTGACAGTTAAATTATCTACTGACATAGAAAATCAATTAGTTGAGCTTATTTGTGATCCCAAACGAAAAGTTCCTCCCATGCATTATTATTTATAATATTATGATTTTTGAGTGTTACACGTTTTGATTTATTATTATTCGAGTTGTCTATAATGCTACAACTACTTCATTAGCGTATACCTACTATTAAGTATGAGGTGTTCTACCGTTTAATATATTCCATATCGATGTGAATTTGGTGCATCTTATTTTTTTTTCCATACACAAGTATTAAGTAAACATATAATCATGGGCGTATATTTTTTTAATATTCGTACTTATATATATATATAGAACCACGGTTATAGACTCTGGCCCGGAGCGTAAAATATTAACCCACCTTCAACTTTAAGATCGAAATATTTGTCCGTATATATTCTAGTAGGTACCAATGGTCCATATTATTAAGATTATTTGTAATCCGAGCCGTTGTACTATTATATTATTTCACCTCTGTGATTTGCGTGTCAGTGGTTTTTTATGTTATTAGGAATTATATGATTGTAATTTAGAGCGGCAAAATTGCAAACGCCTTGAAGTTGAGCAAATATAAATACACCACAGTGTATAATTTTACTGACTCGAAAAATTGAATATTAATATAAAACTGTAAACTATGCATTATAACTATATACTGCAACACTATAAATAATACCTACCGAACTATGATTGATATTTACAAAATTAAGTTATTAAGCAGATGAACGTGCCTTTAAAAATGTAATTTTAAGATTTATTTAATAAAATATATACCAGCTATGATATAAAATACATTTATGTAAATTAAAAATAATATTTTTGACAATTGAAAAATCTAATTATTTGAAAACGATTTTAGCCATTCTTCACTGAACGTGTATTTCAAATATTTGACAAAGATAATTCTGGGTCAATATCGTTACACGAGTTTATTGATGCAATGCACCAATTTGCAGGACAAACGCCAGACGACAAAATTCGATTTCTGTTTAAAGTTTACGACTTGGATGGTAAGTTTGTTGTGTTCTGCATATTATTATTATATCGTATTATTATATTGTATTAGAAAAGTCGGATCAAAAATAGCTTAACTGTGAACTATTAATAATTACACTTATTATAATATTATAATATTATATTTACTTCTCGTATCTTTTATCATCCGTACTATAATAAGTATTAGTGATAAGTGATAACTGATAATACTTATAATTATTTTTGATCTCATGAGAAATATATTTTAAAATTTCAAAACAAAAAAAAAAGTAAAGACTACGTTAGTCGTATTCTTCCGTGATTTTTCAATTGCATAAAAGTTAAAAACAATAATTTCCAATTTCCAATTTTAATGTGACGCGTAGTCGACATTGAACTACCGGCGGTTTGAAAATTAAAATCGATCGTCATTATTGGCGGAAAACCGGGAAATTAGATTTCACCTTTACAATTTTTTTTAAAACAAAAAAAACGAGAGGCAAAGATGAAAAATCGAGCGTTTGAACGATTGGAATATTATTGGAATATTCGTCCTCGGAAACCGGAGCTGCAGGATAGACGAAATAAAAAATAACAACGGTAATAAATCTGACGATGAAATTTTTTGTTGTCCAGGCGATGGTCTTATACAGCACCGGGAATTGCAGCACGTGATGCGTGCGTGTATGGAGGAAAATGGAATGCAGTTTTCGGAAGATCAAGTGGAAGACCTGACGATGGCGTTATTCGAAGACGCCGACAGCGAGTCGAGGGGTGCCATTACATATGAAGCTCTCAAGAATCAATTACAAAAACACAACGGGTTATTGGAAAATCTGTCGATAAGGTAACATGATGCGTCGTCGTTTGTATTTTTGAAGGAGTATCATATATAGGCAGACACCTTCCAAAAAAATATAATAATAATATCCGTCCGCATTGTATATTGTTATATAATCATTTCTTTTTATTATTTACACTTGAACGAATAAAAAGTAATATTTTTTTTTATCATCGAAACGCACATAATAATAATAATAATAATAATAATAATATCATTCCGTACGATAGCTGTAGTACAGCAAGCATTATTTTAGATGTCTGCAGTGTAATATAGATAATTCATATTTCAGTCTATGGGTCGGCCGGGCTGGTATATTAACATAATATAAGAGTCTCGTGTTATCGAGTTCACACCAGTCACCCATAATATTACGCCCAGGTCGATGGCTTTCGTGAACGTTAAGTAAAATAATATCAATTAGTGTTGTTTTAGTTTTTTGAACCGTGCGAAAAAAAATTAAATCAATTACGAATAAACGTTTTCAAATATTTGAAGCACTTATATATTTTTTTAGGGAAAATTCAAATGAATGTAAACTGAAAAGAAAACAATTAATTATTGATTTTTTTTTAAAAATAAATTTTGTTTCATTTTGTTTCATTGGTCGGAGGAAATATTATTCTGTTAAAAAAATATAAAACATTTTTTAAATATTGTAATTTACTTAATATGTATATTAGTTGTTAATATTTAATTATTTTTTGCCTCAAGGGCGTTACTGAAAATTGGTTGTTTCTGTCTTACACGTTAATCGAGATACCAACCTATATGTATAATACGATGGAGATTATTATTATGGTAAAATTGCAGCTGTCTGTAATTCACTTATTTTAACTACACGGTTCAAACTTAAAATTAAGGTATAGGTACGATGAACTATTATTAAAAGTATTGAGAAAAAATGATCTTTCATAGGTTTTAATATATTTTTTTATTTTCAAGAATTCATGTTATTATCATTATAATATAATAGTTCTTTAAAATATAAGCACTTGAAGTGCCTATCAATATCAAAAACATAAAAATAAAATTAAAAAACTTCCTCCTAATACTACAGATTTCTATAATACTATAGTATATATAGATTGGGAACTATGAATAAAACAAATGTAAAGTAACTGCTCGTCCGCCATGTTTAGGGTTGAAAAAGTTTCCATGGATGTAAAATTTGCAAACTATTAAGGTATATACCTGCATATATTAAACGTATAAATAATATTTACATATTCGTGTCAATTGTCATCTGAGAAAAGGGTAAAATAAGATTCATTTGTTGACCCGAGTTGCTTGTCCTGCGTTGTGCAATATAAGTCTGCGTGGTTATCAAATTTTTCTCAATAATGTTTTATTTCAATCATGTACAATCGTAATCTATAAAGGGATTTAAGATTTAAGGGGAAAAATATGAGTTGATTTTAAGTTAATGTAGAGGCAAAGAGGAAATGAGTCAAGTTAATTAAAGCACCGAACTAGTAAGTTAAGTAAAAACACCTTAACCTTTAACTTAACTTCTAACTTATTAACTCGTTAATGCCCATCCTTGTTCCTGAGTTATTAAAACGAGATAATATGTACTCTCTTAAAACAATGGTTTTCTTCTTTTATCGTCTCATTGTGTCTGTGATTAACACAGCACTGCGGTATACAATATATTATTATTATTAAACTATTATTTATTATTCATTATTATTCTTCTTCTTATTATTTTTAACATTATTATATCAAACTCTTCGGTCTGTACAACCCCCGTATTATACAGGAGTCCGTCGACCAGTGCGTGAAACACTATCGAAACACTCGTTGATAAAAACGCACTACTGTTTTTTTCTGCAGCATAGACCGCTGGTTAGTGCCACCAAAGCCGAAACAGCCGCCAGCCTCCGTCTGGGGAAAAATCACTGCTCTGCGTCCGTACCAGCTGACGTTGCCGTACATGCGCAACAACTACGTCTATCTGATATTCCTGGCGGTCTACGTACTCGTTAACGCGTTGCTGTTCGGGACCAGAATCTATCAATATCGCAATTCCAACATCTACACGATTCTCGCTCGAGCCTGTGGTAAGCCATTCGACACGATTTACTGTATCATACGCCCCTTGATCGTTGTACCTCGTCCGCGTTCAGGGCTGCAAAGGCCCGTCTGATAATATTACAACACTATATTAGGCATAGGCGTACACTATATTGTGGACTTTGTCTGTGTCAAGGGACCGGCTGATGCTGTAGATTTTTGCTGCTGCTGAAAATAATAATGATATTATCTCAGCCAATGCCCGATACTAATGATTGCGGGCGTGGAGAATTCACGTCGAGATAACGTCACGCCCACGCATTACGTGTTTTATCTGTCTTATAGACATCTTTTAGGTAAAACTAGGCAAATTTTATGTTCACAATATATTATATATAATTTTACTAGGCATAAAATTTGAGTCGACCCATCGACCTTTTATAAAATGTAATGTTGATGAGACGCTTATCTCGGAGATTTTAATTTTAAAGCAAGTTATGATTATTTTAAAATTTTAACAAAAAGTGTATGGTTTTAAAATGCTCGTAAATTGTTTCGTAATTAAATTATCGATGAAATACACCGAGATGCCTTGGACGATAGTCTTACCTTCAAATTGTATAAATATAAATTCACTCTTAATTTTATACATAACAGAGTAAAATAGATTATTGTGATCGTACGATTTGCCATGTCGTACGTTTATAAGGCGGAGACAACACATGCAGGTGTGGCCCCGGATTTGTTTTCTGCCAGTTATATCTATAAATGTGTCATAAGTCAATCGTACCAACTATCCTAGCAATCGGATACAATCATATTTCGATTCCCAACGAATTTTACTTAAAAACGACTTTTCTACTTTTTCAACATCCTTCATTATTGGATTTATACATTTGGAATATTAAGAATTTTAAAATGTTATTAATATTGAGATAAAATAAATCAATTAAAAATGTGAGAAGTTTATTTGAAGTCTACTTTATGATGAATATGTTCTGAAATATGTTTTCAGAAATGTTATCGAATAAAATATAGATTAGTTAAAATTATGCATAGGTAGTTAACAAAATAATTTTAAGGGGTTTAGTTTAAGGGCAATTTTCTTTGTGTATTAACTATAGTGTGAGTGACTGTGTACGTGTATGCCAAAATGAAAAACGCAGCACTTTTACACACGTAGTTTCATATTTCCAATAATATAAAGCTTACTGAACGACATTATGGTATGAACACATATTATACAAATTAAATTAATTTAAGAGAAAAAGTTTATTTAAGCCTGTAGTCGATTTTCGATATTTTATTTTCAATTTTCCAATATTTAGCTCAAAAACTAGTGATATTTTATTTTTTGAATTTAAGTTTTTAAGTTTAGTAATATTGAAACATTGAAAATTAACTTTAAAACAGTCACAGATTGACTTCTCTTCTACGAAATTGATAATATAGGTGTATTTACTCTCAAACCGCTCAACAATCCATATATTATTGGAAATACAAAAATTAATTTTTATAGAATTTGTCTATACTATTAATACCTCTTAAGGCAATAATTAAGCAAAATAATTAATAATTTGTAGAGCATTATTAACTATATGCTCTGTTGTTTATTTTACACTTCAATCATACACACTAATGATCACATACTTACTACGTATAGTAACTTACGTACTACACACACATTTACATGACTCGCATTGACTTGGAAAATTGCCTGTAATTTACTTAAAAACGGTCATAATTAAATCATAATTTGTATTTAATTTCGAGCGGTCCAACTTACCTAGTCGATCGTTTAAAACCACAAAAATGAAAAATAACAATTAAAAAAAGAAAGATCTAAGTATTTTTATTTTTAAATTAAAGCTGATTAAATAACCTACCTTTAAATACAATAAAAATATTTTTCTTCGTCTATATTATATTTTATTGCAAATTATATCGTATAAATCGTTGTTGTGCATAATATTGTATGCATTAATTATACACTAGGTATTATGTATGGATCTATTTTATTATTTTATATTGATTTGCAGGCCAGTGTTTGAACTTCAACTGTACTTTTGTGTTGGTTCTCATGTTAAGGCATTGTATTACGTTCCTCAGAACCCGTGGATTCTCATTATTTTTGCCTTTGGACCAACATATATATTTTCATAAGATCACGGGGTTTTTCATATTTGGTTATAGTATCCTTCATACATTTATGCATCTACTAAATTTCAGTAAGTTATTTCTTTTACAACGTTTATACATTTTGCCGTTGACATTTATAACTGTTCTCGCACTATTTATACTCACTATAGGTACCGTCATAATATATGATCCAAACTTGAACTACGAAGGATTCACAGTGTCCGAATGGCTATTTACTACCGACCCGGGACTTTTCGGCCTCATATCTGGATTTGCCAATCCCACGGGTGTATTGCTAATCATTATTTTGTTCGTGATGTTCATTTGTTCGCAGCCATTCGTTCGCCGAGGAGGATGCTTCGAGGTTAGTAATGAAAACCGGAAAACGGTTTATTTCCCTAAATTATCTATTATATTTTTACATTTCAATTTACTGTTGTTTTTCAGATATTTTATTGGACTCACTTATTGTACGTGCCTTTTTTCTTACTCTTGATTCTTCACTGTCCAAACTTTTGGAAATGGTTGATCATTCCCGGATTATTATACTTGTGTGAACGTTTTTACCGTTTCTCATTGATGCGTTCTGAACACGGAAAAACGTACATCAGTTCTGGTCTACTTTTACCGTCTAAAGTCACGCATTTGGTAATTAAAAGACCACCACATTTTGATTTCCACCCTGGCGACTATGTTTTCGTGAATATACCGGCAATAGCCAAGTATGAATGGCATCCATTTACTATAAGTAGTGCTCCCGAACAAGAAGGTAAATTTTGTATAAAAATGCGATTTGCATGACTGCATTTTTAAAGTATAGAAGTAAACAATTATTTTTGTACAGATTATATGTGGTTACATATCCGTGGAGTTGGAGAATGGACAAATCGATTGTATTCATATTTCGAAGAAGAACAGCATAAGTTACATTTACTTAATGAAGAACTGCCTGATTCCGTTAATAGCAAAACTTCATCTGTAGATACTATAGAATCTTCAAAAATCAAAAAACTACAAACGTATGTGTAACGCTTTTTTGAAACAACCAAGTTATACTCATAAAATAATCATGATGTTATGTGCAAAAATGTCATAGGTCTCTTCAGAGAACATTTTCCGGAAGAACTGTGGAGGATTCTGCCAAAGGAAAATATAAAAAAGGTGGTGATTTTAGTTATACAAATCAGAGTTTTAGCAGTTTGCCAGAAGACTTTCAAATTAGAGGTTCGGAAAACGATGGTACTTCTGGTAATTCAAAAACTCCAATGGGTAATATAAATGCTATAATGTTTCTAGATTAATGTAATTTATTAGTTAGTGTAAATTAAAAGAATACGAAATCATTGTAAATATTAATTCATGAATTATTAGAAGTGAGAAAATCAGTTAAAAAGGTACAAAACACCAATCTCCACAAACTTGTTTTGATCAACAAGGCCCCACTGTCAAAATCGTTGTCCATGCCTGATATGGAAAATCGTATTAAAAAGAGAGAACGTCTATTAGCGTATGTGATAAATTTTTGTGTTTCATCAATGACATAAATAATGAAAACTAAATTAAAACTTATGAGTGTACATTTTCAGTTTACGAACTTACATGCGATCTGAATCCGAGAAGAGTTTCGACGAATGTCAAATGAAAAGAGCAAGACTTCAATCTTTGGGTTTGGCATATCTAAGCCCCCAAAACAAGTCATTGGCTCAAAGTTTCCGTTACATGAGACACAAGCCGACCATCATAGCGTTCAAGACGCCGAGCTTAGAAAATTGCGAAACCAAAGTCTCGTCGTATAGTATCACAATAGAAACGGTAAGCCTTACTATCAGTGGGTGTATCACGACCGATTAACATATTATCGTTCTAAACGTTATTCGTACTGTTTCAGTCGTCCAACATGGGCAGCATGGAGTTTGTGACCAATGAAAACAAGTCGAAGGAAAGGTCTAAAGAAGACAACAGTAGTCAGTCACCCATAAATTATCCTGTCGGCAAACCACTAGAGGTGAGTGTGATGTCGGGCGAACATTTGCTTTCATGGTACACTGAACGACGTTTTATTTCTCTCTTTTTTTTAATCGTTAGATCTATCTGGTCGGCCCGTACGGTGCACCGTCCAGTCACATATTCCGAGCCCAGCACGCCGTGATGATAGCCACGGGCATCGGTGTCACACCGTTCGCTTCCATATTACAATCAATCATGCACCGATACTGGAAAGCCCGGCACACGTGTCCGAAGTGTAAATACACGTGGGCGAGTGAAATACCACCCACGGTGATGCATCTCAGGAAGGTGAGGCGAAATAGATCTAGATTATTACGCATAATATGATAATATTATTGTTGTGTTCGGTAGGTGTAGGTGTAATATTATGATATTATTATTATGTTTTATTATTTCCCCGTTGCGCACAGGTCGATTTCTTTTGGATTAATCGCGATCAACGATCGTTTGAGTGGTTCGTGAATTTACTGTCACAACTGGAAATTGAACAGGCTGAGCTCGGGGGGGCCATGGAGAGGTTCCTAGAGATGCACATGTATATAACGTCAGCCTTGCAAAAAACCGACATGAAAGCCGTCGGACTCCAATTAGCTTTGGATTTGTTGCACGAAAAGGTGAGAATTGATGAAAATAATATCGTTATAATCGATTCGTTCAATAATAATTATTATAATTTTTAAATAATGATGAACGGCTATAAACGTGAACTAAATATGAAATATCGATCAATTTTTAGGAAAAACGAGATTTTATCACGGGTTTGAAGACCAGAACAAACGCGGGCAGGCCAAACTGGGATAAAGTGTTCAAGCAGTTATTAGACCAAAAGAAAGGAAAAATCACAGTGTTTTATTGCGGTCCGCCACAACTCGGTAGACTTTTGAGAGTTAAATGCGATCAATTTGGATTTGATTTTCGAAAGGAAGTTTTTTAGATTATTATGAAGACCCGTAGTCCAAGATCGTGCTTTTATCTCTTTGTTATATAATTGATGCAACATACAAATTTGCACATGCATATTTTGTACGTTTAAGACGTGAATGTTACCATTTTGTCAAAGAGAAGACTGTAAAATATGTTACCAATTTACCATATCGCAATCAAGTATTTTATAAAATAACAACGATACCATTAATTTTTTTTGATAATTTATTATTAGTATTTTAATAAAATTAAGAATTTTTCTGTCTGAATTTTATAAAGTATATATTATATTATATTATATATTTATATAAATTGTAATAATGAATGAAATTATTTGTGTATTATTATTATTATTATTATTATTATTGTTTAAATTGTAAGTGTAAATATATATTCAATCATTTTAAACATGAATATTACAATCTGCAATAGTATGCACTCATATGGGTAAATTATTTTTAAAACTATTTAATATAGGCTCGTAATTTATAAAATATTCAAAATTTAAGATTGTCACGCAAAATATGTCAGGAAAAAATGAAGAAACATAGTTTTAGATTTTTTTAAATTCCATTTCATCAACTTGTACCATTTTTTTTGCCTTTTAAAAAAAACATATGCTTCCACCGACACAAGATTTTGTACACAATTTGATGTATACTTAACATTATATTTGTTTAGTGAACGTTGAACAACGGGCCGCCGCGCACATTAATCATATTTTACAATTATAAAATATCGTACGACACACTCGGCTGTGTAGTGTGCTGTGTACGTGACTTACTCGAGGGAAAAGGAACAGACTTATTGTCGTGGGACATTTGAAATTACCATCGATTCAAAATACTTTTCATTTATAATATGATCAATGATATAGATGATATTAGGTATTACCTACTAATATTTATCCACAGACAGTTGCAGACGTTTACGACTTACCTAGTTACTTTCACCATTATCAAAGATACGGGTGGATGTAGCCCGAAAGGTACAATTAAAATACCTGTTGCATACATGTAAATTAGAACAATATGTAATATGTGGTAGAGTATAGAACTTTTTGTATATACGATATATACCTGAGATGAGTTAATGAGTAGGTACAGGAGAAAAGCCAATCTCTCAGAACATTTATTATCTCCATATGTATTATTATCACTTATATCAACTCTCGAGACTCAATAAAGTCAATAGTCGTCGAATTCATCATATCCTCAAAATTAATAGATAAATGATAAAGCTAATCAATGTATGAGATTAATAATGGTATTATCTTCATGTAAACTTTTGTGATCTAAACTTGTAAACTCCAATGGCTTTCGCGGCCGAGGGTTAATAATAAAGAAAATGTATAACATAAAAAAACGGTCCTTATTATGATCTTATGCTTTACGGAACTAAAAGTTATAAGTTAAACAATAAATTGTCTGCCCTCCGTATACAGAATCGCATTTCAAAATACTATACAAATTTCAAAAAAATCCTCCAAAATAAATAATTCATAATCAGATGTTTATGATATAAAATATTTCACTTAAATTCTAAATAGGCTTTTATAATTTCTTGCGAATGACGCACAATCAAATTATTTTCAGTAACTTTAACCACCTGTAGAACCCATTATTTATTTAATACCTTTGAAGTTATTTCATACACAAACATTGAAACACGGATTTTAAACGCAGGTTTCCTCAAACCCATCGCCTATAGTTAATGCGTTAAATCTATTTGGAATTACATTTGTTATGTTTATAGTTAATATTACATTGTTAACTAATGTTTTAAATAATTAATGGTTTTTGAATAACCATCTAAGGCTGAAAAATATTAACAAATATTACCATTATTACTGTTTATAGGTATTTTCATATTTTTACTTAACCTATACCTGTGCATATTATTTTCTTGGACATATGTCAACAAGTTTCAAATAAAAATTAAATGTATAAAAAAAAGAATACATCGAATACATTTTAGTAGATTTGATTTATTTATCAACCAATTATTTATAAAGCAATGTTTTCATAAGATTATAATGATTTTAATTTATAACTTTACTATATTAACTATGACCTAATATTTGTATCACACATTTAATTTGATTATAGCAGTTAATTAATAAAAATACTGAAGGCTGTAATTTAATGGACGGAGTGAAAAAAAATCATAATATATGGGTACTTATACATTTATTACATCCAACGTATTTTAAAATTATATTATATGATATTGTTATGATTTTTCTTATTTTTTTTTACATTTCAAGTTTTCGATTACAAAAAATTCAACTTGGTGAATCGTTGGAAAGCCAATTAAATCATAATATGGAAACGTTGCACATAAATGTTAAATCCGATCTCAATTGCATTCGATTCTTTGGTAAGTGGTGAGTTAGTTGTGAATTTTAAGCTAAATCGATAATTTGTATTTTCCAATTGTAGAAAGAAAGTATTGCCGAATGATATTGGTTTAATGGGAAGTGGCTGTCAGAGAGCGGGTTGTGAGGCCTGTTCGAGTATTTGGAGGTGCTTTAAAGGGGAGGGGCAATAGATTGAAGTCTAAAAATAGTCAACAGATGGTCTAAGTGGCGTCTATAGCTGTAGTGAGTCAGATTTTTCTACACCCATTTCTGCAATAAACTTGTCAGAGCACCGTAAAAGACGACTTACACCTTGATGATTTAGAAGCAACTTTATTTTATTTCAGAAATTATCAGTAGACAGTTATTTTAGTAAATGATATTATTATAATTGTATAATGTAAAGCTGGTTATATACGTAGGTATAAAATTTATTACAAAAACACACAATGTGAACTGCAAATAAAACAATGGTAAAAAACGCGAGCATACCTACATAGCAATTAGCAAGTTTGGGACATTGAGTGTATTATTATTACGAATCATATATTTTCGTGATCTCGACCAAAAAAGGTTTTTTTTTCTGTGGTTCGGTTAGTTATGAATTTATTTTATGAAAATTTGTATTATCCAATTGGTTTTAAAGTATACAACTACGATTTATAACTAAATGGTTTATTAATATTCGCTCAACAGCAATTATTTAAATGAAACATATAGGTAAATGTAGTGACATTTATTCAATATTTTAATGATATAATTAATAAAATATTACTATTTATATAAAACTAAGATATTATTATAATATGTATATGATACCTGTAGAAGGTTTAAATAACCGTAATGTGATAAATTACAAAAATTAATAAGTTTGAGTGGGTGAATAACGTCAACGAACGCTAGAGAATTCCAAAGGTTCTAGTCTGGTGTCGCTGCATCCGACGGTCCTGCCTAAGAATCAGCAGGTGGCGTTCCCTCCCCTGGTGGCGTTCCCTCCCCTGGTGGCGTTCCCTCCCCTGGTGGTTTCTTTGTTTCCACAGTTATGTTACCGTTTTCTTCCTTAATAGCAAGTTCTCTATTCGCAATGATTTCTTCGACTTCATCCCTGTACTTGGGCAGCGGCGTCCTTATGAATTCTGCTGTTTCGGTAACTGGTGGTAAATCTGGTGTTTTCAACCAGACCTTCCACGCGTCCATGTGCATGCTTCTAAGCACGTCCATCTCGTCAAACAAATTAAATATGTCGTTCTCGTTTTCCATTAGTGTCGCTACGTAAGTGTTGACATCCACTTCTGATACGATACCTTCCTCGGTAATCTTGTCCGCGCAATTTTCTAAATTCTCCAGCTGGAAGCTACTGCAGTATTGTTTCATTTCGTTGATCACGCAAGACTTCTTGATGACGTCGGTCAGAAGTACCAGCTCTTTTTTCAGTTTTACGATATTAGCCTCATAATCGGCGTCCTCCACTATTTCCGTTGACGAAAACATGCCGTGCACCGAGTCGTACACGTTCAACAGCTCGTCATATCTTTTGTAGATGGCTGTTAACATGTCGATGTAGTAGGGAATGGCGTTCATGAATACGCGTGCCCGCATCTGAAATTTCACCCGATTGTCTTTATTTTGAATCATCCCAATAATCAGCGACAGATGGAAGGCCACGCGCTTGTGCATCAGGCACGTGAGCGACTTCCCGAGGATGGTCGCACTCAGATTCAGGTTGTCGCCCGAATAGTGCTCGTATGGTGTGCTAAGTGCGAAAAGTGACTCCAATGGATCTACGTTTTTGAGATTCTTCACCGTTTCTTCGACCCTCGGTGGCAAATTGTCGGATTCATCCAGTATCACCCTCTCCGACAGCACGTCATCGTACAGCACGTCCTCGTATAGGATCATGGCGATCATCTGACGCAGCTGCGACCTGGTCGGTGTGCCGATTGCACACCTGCTGGTGATAAGTACGGCCAGGGCCAGTGGCAACCAGATGACCGGCAAACGACGCATTGTCGTCGTCGGTGCTTAGGATACGTTGTGATTCAGACGAACGAGGACGTCACGGTAACACGTCCTACAGCTCACTACTCCACCGCCAACAATTATTTTTTTATCTGTTGGCACTGTGTGTTCGGCTCGAACGTGTTTTCCAAAACCTGTGTACACACGTGCCTGCGTAAGTGCGTGTGTTAATGGTGCACAAAGGGGAAAATTTGTTTTTCGTAAAAAATGTGTTGTTCCTACACAGTAAACAAACGGAACAACAGCGTTAACGTGCAGCGCGCGACTGCATATTATTTTTTTGCATCAGTATTTTACGAAGAACAACATTTTAAGACTATTGTTTGCCGATTTTGCATATAATACATACCCCCTCCCCTTCTATTCCACGCGCACGGTGTGGTGATAGGCCGCAGAACAAATACGAAAAAACCACGACAATGTTCTATAATATTTTTCCTTGTTTTTGTTTTTGTTTTTATTTTATCAAGAAATAATGGCTTTTGCTTACTCTTTAAAGTCGAAGGCCATCTTTATAGCTTTATCAGATCGAGTTCAAATCAACGATATAATATGTATATGCGCGAAGTAAAATTTATCTTTAGTGAAAAAGCATTATTTTTTTGGTAACTCAAATAATAATCCTTAGAATTGTTGTATCGTGTATAATGTATATAAACATAAACACTATAAATATTAAAGCTATCGAATAGGCTCAGTAAACATGACGTGTGCAATGCATTACAATATTTAGTATTAAGTCTTAGTCGGTAAGTTGTAACAGATGTAGTAAAATAAAAACTAGGGAATAAGTGATGATATAATATAAGTGATAGGATATTAGTAGATAAATGCGGGCCCTTCAAGGGTGATCGCTTTATGCGGTCACTGTGACACTGTTGGACCAACCAGTAATAAAGTGTTATATTATTTAACTGCTGTGTGTGTTTAATATCGTCGGAAGCAAACAGCGTATACGAAAAAATGGCGACTAGAGTAAAGTTACTCTATGACTGTGTGTGTACATTGATTTTAGTTTTTTTTTTCGTGAGCACCTATTATATGGGTGTTTTGGTACCTTTAGCCTTGCTTCTCAAATTTGTTTTGATTGGGCCTCCCTAAATTTAATGTAAAACTGTCAAGGCTTGTTAATTGTAATAAAAATAATTAGTTATTTTTTCTTAAATTAAATTACATGTACTATTTCAAACAAATAAGTTACCGACAGTGATATTGTGATTTTAAGTCAAAAATAATTAAGGTTTTTTTGTTTAAAAAACGCTTAAAGAAAATAAATAAATATTTCACGACTTACAAAATAACATAGCCACTGCTCTCTAGGGGGCCGCGGTCCCCAGTTTGAGAAGCACTGCCTTATAGCATTGTTTTTGTTATGTGTATTTAAGTTCGTGAATTTTCATTTTTTCATGCGAGCGTGAAGGCGATATTTTGCGTGCGAAAATATACATGACATTTTGGATTTACCTTTACGCGTGGGTATTGTGTATGTGAATACGATTTTTTTTGACTTGACATGTATAATATATACGTGAATATACGTAACGTGTTATTTTGACTTGGCGAGTCACGCGTATTTGTGAGTATTTTGAGCAGGGCTTGAAACCGTTTTCAAAACCGATTTCAGAAACCGGTATAAATTGTTTTAAACCGAAATCGAAACTGAAGAAAATTGGATACCGGTATTAAAGTCAAAACCGAAAACAAAAATAATTGGATGTCAGTATTATAATTTAAAACCAAAACCGAAAAAAATTGTATATTGGTGTAAAATTCAAAACCGAAACCGTAAAAAATTGGAAACCGGTATTAAATATAAAACCAAAATCTGAAAAAATTGGAAATCGTTATTTTTTTTTTAATTGACGTGTTTTTAAATAAATAAATTCCATTAATACGCATAATTAATACTCATAGTAAAATTGAGATCATGATTGAAATGTTGATAACCATTTCATTATTTGCAAAATTGGAAACCGGTATACAAAACCGAAACCGAAACCGAAACTGAAATTTCCTATTAACGATATTGAAAAATTGAAACCGAAATCGAAAAAAATAAAACCAGTGTAAAAATTCGAAACAAAAACCGAAATTATTTCAATCGGTTTCAAGCCCCGATTTTGAGTTTAAGTGTGTCTTACACTCTTACATAGGTATTGACTTATTGTCCACGATAAGTGTTATATTTGAATTATTATGCTAGTTAAATAGTGAACGTCGTAAGCCATAGGTGTAGCCCCGTAGGTATACGGTAGAATGTTAAAAATAAAGAGCTTTTATTTTACCTTTTAACCGTTTTTTGGTTGCCGATATGGCTATTTCAATATTTCGTGTATATAATTTCATGGTGTTAGAATCATATTAACGTTCTATTTATTGTTCTAGCTTTTTTAAAGTTTTAAATTAATTTTGAATTTAGATATGTACACCTATACATAATACATATACATACCTAAATTTCACATTTTTTGCAATTATTATTCATAATTAGTCAAAAAGCACAACCAAAACCACGTTAAATCAAATTCTGAATAGATAATAACGCTATAAATAAAATAAAATTTTATACTACAAACAAAAATACATTATTCTAGTAGGTATGCATTTAATCTTTTATAAAAATAATATATTTCTAATATATTAACAAATCAACTCGAAAATAAAAAAAAAAAATAATACAATTTTGACCAATTGATTATGTCGCTGATTATCTCACATAAAATACTAAATACTTTTGGAATTCCTGTACGACCATCTACCACAGTGTCCATGACCAAATAGCCATCATTATTTTTTATAAGACCATATGGCATATACTATATGTATAAGGGCGTCCGTCAAAAAAACTCGGCAGGTAATTATAGGGACTGTGAAGACACTTCAGAGGCGTGTCGTAATACCACTAACTGTCTTAAAATAGTGATTTACAATTTTACAAAATACAGTAATTGTAATTTTGTTTGAAAGTATTAATTCATGAAGACACCTTTATATTATAACTGAAACATATATAATATAATATATTATATCAAACTGTTGGGACGCAACATAATATTAAACCAAAATAATATTTACGCAAGAGAAATAATGTTGTGCAAAGTACAAAATATTAATATTTTCAGAAAGTAAAACGACAGATCGGAATCCATCACAACACCGACGGCCGACTCCCACACTGTCCTACAACAAACGGGTGTAAAATTTATAAATTAAATGTAGAATTTCTGGCTGTCGTACAGTTTTTTTTTTTACTTATGATAAGCTACTATCAGGCCGTGGATATATTAATGGTTATTCAGAAAGGTGTCTCATGTTTTTCTGGTATGTTATCAGGCTAGGATCGAGCAAAACTATTATTGATATTCACACAAATTGCTGAACATTCATTGAATAATTATTGAGAGTTAACCAATGCAAAACAATAAAGTTTGAATAAAAAACAAAAAACCTTATTGTATAGTAAAATATAATATAGATCACCTGCTAACTACGAAGAAAATCTCTGGTGTTGTAAAATAATTAGACAAATAATTACAAACTATTAGAAATTAATTATGCAACATTTTGAGTTAGTATGGTCATTTTGCGTGTGACTCCCTCCCCCCTCCCCCACCCATTCAGTCCAAAAAGCATGATATGGTGATGGGCGAACAAATAGGAAATAACCACGTCCATGTTTTGCGAATTTGCGATAGGTTTTGTCTCTGTTAAATTATTTTTTATTTCATCGGAAAATAATGGCATTTACATACTTTATGACGTCTTTATAGACATCATGTGGATTTTAGTTCAAAAGTATGGTGTGTAGGTAAATAGAACGCAGTTTGAGTGTAAAAAAACAATAATGTTTTTGGTAACTAAATAATAATAATCGTTAAAATATTAGGTTCGGTTTCGACGGATACGAATGCGTTAAGATAATATTTAACTCGCCAATGGCATACTTATATCGACATGTATAATATTATATATTATTGATTGATGGTGCGTAATAATATAATACCTATATAAAAAAAGAAAAAATCTAATTTAAAATTATTATTAATTTCTTTTATTATCAACTATTATGCATATTATAATAAAACGTGCGAAACTAAAAATACTTGACTAAATGAAAATAATAACTCAAAACGCATTGTTAGAATAATATTGCAAGTTGTATGCGGTCTCCCGTAGGTTTCAACGTGCAGGTTTTGAATTGGATGATTGTCAGCATTATCGATACAAATGTAAAGCGGGCCCGAATATTACACGATTGCATTATTTTATACTAATAATATAATAATATTCTTATAAAGAATTATATTAACTAGAATATGAATTATTCGCGTTTATTTTATTCATAATAATATATATTATCTACAATAAACCTTAGGTACGTCGTGTTATTGTTTATGTTTCCGTTGGCAAAGGCGTTCCACTCGGATCTTTGAATTCTGGTTTGTTGAGAAAATGTTCCCAGATCCTCATGTTCATGGTGCTGATCGGTATTTTCCTAAACATTTCCTTCAACATGTCCTGGCATTGCATGAAGATCTTCATCGTATCGATCGCCGATACCCAGATTTCGGCGTTATCGAGCTGTATGTGTTTCTTTATCTGCTCGAACGTGCACAGCTCGCACGACTCGTCCAGCGTCTTCTCGACCAGCTTCTGAAAAACTTCGAAGTCCGACGGCAGATCCTTGGCCTTGACCTGGGTGGCGACCGCTTTCCACTTCTGGTACAGCTCGAACTCCTCGTCGATGGACTCCTTGAGCACGGCCACCTTGTCCAGAACGTGGACCAACGTGTTCCAGACCTCGGACGGCTGCGAGGTGATGTCGTCGTTCTGCAGCTCGTGGGTCTTCTTTATGGCGTGCAACTGCACCAGAATGTACGTCAGCGTTTTGCACTTGATGGCCGTCGCGATCGCGTCCAACGCGAAATCGAGCGCCATACCATGTCTGTTGTAGCGAGACGCCACTTCAACGACGATGTGCAGCGCCTTGGCCACCAACACGTCGTGGGCCTTCTCCTTCGTGGCTGTTTCCTGATCCGATGTCTGTTCCGCTGCCGGTTTGACCGCGGCCACCTGCGCGGGTTTCAGCACATTCAGGTCCACGAGCACTCTCCGGGCGGCGGCGGACAGCTTGTTCGGATTGAACTTGATGCCCACGTCCAGGTGCTTCGCCCAGATGTGGTCTTTCGCCGTCACATTCAGCACGAATTTCCGGCTGGCGTCCGAGAACGACTGGATGGGCGCCGTCCTAGGCACCATCGACGCGATCACGTACAACGCGACCACGTTCAACGCGAACTTCATAATTCTTAACGTCGTCGGTTCACTCTGTTCACGCGGTTCGCAGAGCGTGAGTGTTCCGTTCCGCTCCTTCGCTTCGGAATTAAGCGGCGGCGTCGTCGTCATCGACGCCGCAAAACCGTGCGTTATAGACCTACGTGTTTATATGTCGCGAGTGTTGTACACAAGTGTTTACACACGTGTGTCGCGCGACGCGGTGGTTTTTTTAAAACGTTTTTATCGACGTCCGCGCGCGCAAACAAATCTAAAAGTTGCACAGTCTAAGGGGAATATTTTTAATGTGCATTACGCTTTCAGCTCATTATTGACCGTATCATCGATATTTCTAAAGATTTTTAATCCAAGCCGGATTTATTTTTTATACATTATCATATTTTTATCCCCCAGTACCAATAAATAAGTATTTATACGCATTTATTACTACGGTATTACCATTTTATACCACGATTATAGATCCGCTGGGTTTCATACACCGGACTTTCAGGGTCTTAGGGAGTCCCTTTCAACTATCAAACTTCAACCCTTCAAACCTAAGACATTACGATTACAATTATTGTTTATTACTACTTCTTTACGGTTGTGTCGGGGACCAAAAATTCATTATAATATTAAAAAATGCACACATTTTCTAACACAGGACTTTGGAATAGATGACTGTCGAATAGGCGACCCTACCCCTCTCGAATGCCTACCCAACTACTGTCAAGTAAGCCCTTACAACATATGGCTATACTAAGGCCTCAGCCCGTCACTATATCCCAAATTTAGCTTCGTAACCCAATTTAATCAGACGGTCACATTATTATATTATATATTTCTTATGTTATGTTACACCGTGCGCATTTTTAATATTATCAATTTTTTTTTTGAAAAAATTTCATACGTTATGTTCATGGAGCGATTATACATTTAAATTTTAAACGAATCACGAGTTTAAATTACGTAATATTTTCCATGCACAATAATATTCTGACGTGAAGGTGCTTGAACTACTTCTGGTACGTATGAAATGTCTGTGTTTCAGACTCTGTAATACCATAACCTATCTTTCGTATCTACCCATTTTCTTGGATCGAAGGTTTTTCAATTAGAATTTGTTTTGCGTAGGCAATAGGCATATACATATTTTCTATAAACTATCAATAAACGTGTGCAACTCTATTAGAAATATTTATTGGATAGGTCCCAAACTGTAATCGTTTAAAAATATTACAAATTCCATTTCTGTCGCTGTAAACCTGCATTTAATGATAAAGATCCTTGTTACAATAACGTGTATTTACGTCCTAAATAAGTACATAATATATTTTATTGGAATCCTGGTTACTCTGTAACATTAGATTTCGATGAAATATCATAATATTTATAATCATTCTGTTTTAATATCAAATAAAGGAAAACAAGCAGACCTTCGTCAAGTTTTGTTTGATGAATACGCGTTACTTACAAACTACCAATTTATACACAATATGTACGTTCTAGATATCTTGAATGAATTTATTATTTACAAAAAAAATTAAAATTAAAAAAAATGTATGGGTAATGTATCACATTTGGAAACATTCGATAAGGTGGGTAATACTATTATAATAGGTACGTAAGTCATTGAATATTTAAATGTTATAAAATAATAATATGTTCATTGAATAGGCGAATAGCACATTTTTGTTTTGTATTTTTATCTAGTAAAATGAGTAACATAGTGTAATATCTAATATGATATAAATTTATATTATGATTGAATATGTATTATATTATTATGTTTAATATTTATGATAATATTATGTCGTGGTTATGAGTCATAACTTTTGACTTATGTTGTTACGTACCTCTTAAGTTGCATACCTATCTGAAAACATCAGTTTAAAAAGGCGTACAATAATAACAGAATTTTTCATATAATTAGATATTTAATTATATTTACATTAATTTAAATTAATTATTCAGTTATTACTTAGTATACTAATATGGATCATGTCACAAAAAAATGTATAAGTATGAACATGACGCGGCATGATAATATATTTTTTTCACATCAAATCATAAAAATAAATCGTTTATTCAGAATTCAAAAAACAAAACTATTTGTTAAACAAGTTTATTTGATGTATCACAATTCACAACAATTATTAAGGTATCACAAAAATAAAATGTACATACCGGACGGGGCTAAACAATTTAAATCTTGGTAAGTTTTTACAATAAAAATTTCAACATTACTAAATAACTTTGCAATAAATGTAAAGGATCGGAAATTGGATTATCAAGTTATATTCCTGATTATCTAGATTATATAGATACAATAATTATAGGTAGATATTATACTATAAACCTATTATGTAGCTACAATCTACATTTACCCAATCCCACCAATTATATAATATTATGGAAATAATTCCATTGTATATTTATATTACAATCTAATTAATTATTTTCAATTCATTTTGGTTTTTTATTATATTAATTTCGATCGAAATCATTTTAACTTTTGTTAGTTTTTATTATTTCTAGGTACATATTAATATTATATCATACAGAGGTAGAACTTATGATCTATATTCTAATAAAGCAGGCATGCTCAACTAAATAGCATGCTCGCTGTAAACTATGCTAAAGCGTAGATGGCTGTGACGTGACCACTGTCGTCTGGGCTTCACAATTATATAATTGTAGAATATCTGCGAATGTAAAAAAAACAATATTTGTGATAAAAGAAATACATTTAGCGTGATAGTGGTTTCCACGATGGGTATTTCCAAGAGGGTCGTAGTTAGATCAATATACTATAAAATTAATCTTAGTAAGTAGGTACGCTCGCCACGATATGCACGACGACACGTAGTTAGTTTTTCCAAAATGGGTGGCGGAGACGGTTGTTCAGCTGACGCCCAGGAAAAAACTTCAGACTTTTACGAAACCCATAACTTACCCGCTCGTTTCGAATGCCCAGGTAAGTAATCAATGTTATACACTCCATGTACGTGGTGTCAGGTTCGTATAATATGAATAATATTATGACTAGGGCCAGGATTTATGTGCACCGTCATAGTTTTTTCGCAACATCTAAATACTGCTTTTATTTCTAATGTCCACGAATCATGTTGATATGTTGAAGCAAATGGTGTTTATTTTATTTTGTATATTTTTGTATTTTTTGAACAAGACGCATATTATTATTATTTCACATTTCAACAATAAACACATAACACGTACGTTTTATTGTATATTTTAGTAGAAGTGGTCGATAAGAGTAGAATTAATATTAAAATATGATCCATCCGAAAAATACCCAACTAGATAATTAATTTAGTTTACTACGACGTATTGTACTTACTTAATTTAATTTATATCTAATCTTAATAATGTCATATAATAATATGTACTCATTCAACTGCAACAGTATATTATTAGGTTTAACATTTAACATTGTCCTACAGTTATTACACTAGGTACCTACAATAAAATTAGTGTGAGGTTTGACACAGCCGTGTATAATTGCGAATGCGTTGCGCGTGGTTCTTGACAACATGTTAACAGCACATAATATTGTTTCATTCAGGTACCTACCCAATGCTTTTGAATAATTTAAAACGACATTATCATTTATTTTAGATCTTCCATTTTTTTTTATTTCATAGAAATCCTAGCCTTAATTATAACTGTAGGTCCGCCGCAGTAATTATAATGTAGGATGTCGTATATTGTCAACCACATCGATAATTCGTCTATAATAATATATAGTCAATAAGTCAGTGTAAGTAGCTCTATCCCGATAAACATACATACCTATCAACATATACGATATACCCTCACACTCGTCTTTAAGCTCAACACTTTTTTACACATAAAAAACACCTGCAGACGAGCAGTCTGGAATGTCGTTCGGAATCCACTCCAGGTGGATTAGCCATTCACATCCATACACAGCTTTTCACTTTTCACTTTTTGTCATACTGATAATTCAAACTAATAACAATATATGTAAGTAAAACTCTCTAACTCAGCTTTCAACTCAACTCACTAATTGACTTGCAAAAAAAAAACACAGCAGACAATAGTCGTATCCAGCCCACTCGAGTTCAATTCACGCCTATGATGACTAGAACGCGGATTTGTATGCATTTGCATATTTATTCTGGTTGATCGTATGATATGCTAAATGAGCACACAATTTGTTTCATGACATGACGATTTAAAAAATGAAACTTTTTAGCGCATATTTTTGCATATTTGGACATTTTTTCTATTTTAAGGGCTTATTTTACAATTTTAATAGCATACTTCCATCTTTTAGTGCATATTTCGATGTTTTTTTTAGATATTTTAAAAATATATAGTATTATAACATAAGAAAAAAATATCATATTTTTATAGTTTCGATTAATATCAAAATAAATTAATAGGTATACTTGTGGGTATACACGGTTTTCCCAAATATGACCTTAGATCAATAATCGGGGTAATAAAATACATAATAAGATAAAGATTTTAAAGGCTAAAATTTGTTTTAGAATACATTGTTGATGTAAATTGATTTCTATTTTTTTCTTATAAATTAAAACTACCTACAAAAAAAAAAAAAAAAGTAGATAAGTATTTATAGTAAGGTTCGATAATTTTTTGCTAATTTTGTTATGCATATTTAGGATTTTTTAGTTCGTATTTAGTTGGTTTTTAATGCATATAAATACGCGCTCTACTGATAACTATATAGACTCACCGTTTATCAAATTTTCTACATTAAAAAAAAAAAATCACCAGACACGCATCAGACGACCAAAACGTTGTTATATATTATTATAATAACAATATCGTATATTGTATTGTTGTGGCGAGAGTGCATAATATTATCTCAAATAATAATTTAGTTCCTATTGCTATACTGCAGGTTTACAGAACTACAGCAAAACCAGACGAACTCCAACCAATCCGTTCTACGTGACTACCTACAACGATTACGGGTACTTCCCGCCCACTGTGCACACGGTGAGGAAATGCTATCACGGCAAGCCGCAGCGATTCGGACAGGAGCAGTTTGTCAGAGGAATGTACAGAGACAACTCGTTGAACATGTGAACGACGCCTGCGACGTACCAATGATAACAATATATTATGACAAACCGCCCCTCACGTCATATTATCATAGATAAGGAGTGTCCGACCCTTTTTCAACTTGCGGTCCTCGTTAGAAATTCGTATTCCTACTGCGGGCCGAATATGCTTCGCGGTTTTTTCGTTCATTGAATATTTCCTTGCTATTATACTCGCTAATTTGTTTTCGTCATAAGAAAATAGAAACTACACAATAATTGTATGATATTTTATAATATTCTTAAAAGCTTATTGAAATAACGTTTTTTTTCTTTTTTTAAATTATTATTATTTTTATTTATATTTATACTACTTCCTACCTATTCAAATTTCTAATTTTATAAAATTTTCACCGGCCGCAGGCCAGGTGGTGGAGCACGCGACTACAGCCGTGGTCGATGCTCGCGATATATAGGTAGGAATCCACTTGTTTTGCCTCAATCGCAATTGTTAATCATCGCTGGTATAAGGCTCTATATGCCCAAGTTTTTATTATCTATGCGTCATAATATTATATTATAGGTTATATATTATTATATAATTAGATCAGAACATTTAGTACCTATATTCACCCGGAAAAAATACCCTTAGTTTTGAAAATTTGCACAGATATTTGTTTTGAGGTACTTATATTAACTAACATACTAAAACTTTTAATCACTGCAGTGTGTACGCTCCTTCTGCTGTACTCTCCTACATTAGAGATGAACTGGTTTTCCGTTTTTTTTTCAAAAATACTAATTCAACAGAAATTGTACATCCAATCGGTTTTGTTAAAAACTTAATTTTTAAACAAAATGTTCTATTGAAATTTCCATTAAAACCAGTATGATAAATTTGTCAATGATATAAATGGTACCCCAATATTGTAAATATTAAAGTAATACCCAAACAGACAACCGTGTGGGGAAATGATTAATCACAATGAACAATACGGGCTTAGTACTTCGGGCACAATTAATGTCCGAGAAATGAACACGAATTTTAGGCTCATGAACTTATGCACCTAAAGCTCGTTAAAAATTTGAATACACTTTGTGCAAGAAATACAATAAAATATAATTTAAATATTAAATATAATCGGAATCGACTGTTGACATTTGTTAAATTAGTAAGCTACAAACAATACACAATTGTTTTAAAACTGGCTTTTTCCATCAAAGTGCAATTCCCAACCCGTGCCGGTGTTGTTTACGGATGTTACGTAGCGAATGAAAACTGCTCCCGTTTTGCTGGTAAAATCCGCCGGAATGTCCTGAATAAACCATCAAAATCATAGAATTAAAAAGTTCAATTACATATTTTATTACATTAGGTCCACACTGGCAAGAATTTATATTGTGCAATAATTTACGTCGCAAATATAATTCGCACTGCTAGAACGAGGCTGAAATAACTCAAAATTCATACATTTTGAGTTATGACTACTTTCGAACGGAGAAAAAAAAACTCTATAAAATGCGAGAACACCACATTCAATATCGTTTTTCATTTAGCCACTAAAAAGATGTATCAGTATCAAATCATTTCATTTTTAGCTAATTTTCAATACTATATTATACTTATTTTTTTTATCAAATTAATCACCAAGTTTTAAAAAATTCAAGACTGCATTGTTTCGATATGTGGCATTTTTGCAGTAAATAAAAACTAATGATCATGTGATATTATGCTTTGAGTACAAATCAGAAATATTTAGAGGTGGGTGATATTGAATCTTATAATTTGTGATGTAGCAGCTACATAATATGAAAATCAATACTGTCATATTTCATTATGCTAATATGGCTGTCTTAAAATTACTTAATATATGCAATAAAAGTATATCTCGAAATATGGCAGTCTTGCATTTACTAAAAAAAAAATTGTAAAAGGCCACTATTATAGCTTTTTTTGATTTAAAAGAGTATTATTTCATAATATTTAAAAAAGTCATATTGTGAAGAAAGGTTTGCAAGTGTTTAAGTTGTTAGTTTCAAACGCATAGGTAAAAAACTCTTTAAAATATATCTATTAGGTTCACACTCCGAACCATTTTTTTTTCATATCTATAAATTTTGAGCTATCACCGTCTTGGTCTAGGGGTGCGGTGCAAAAACCCCATATATGGGCCGACAGATCGTGTGTGTGGAAACTTGTATGCATAACGTACATTTTTACCAGCGTGGTCTCGGCTTCATGATATTAACAGCTAATATACTCACTCCACCACAGTATTTAGCAACAAATGACGATTCTCCAGTCGACTGTTCAACGTTGTACATTTCCAAATAATCGGTATTGCATGAGCTTCGCGCACCAATGTTGAACTCTAAGTTTTGAAAAAATAAACCATATAAACGTGTACACTATACAACTTAATATTATAGTTTGAAAAATTCAAAATAAGTATTTTATTTGAAAAATGGATATGCGATCGATCACAATATTGTTTTTCTTTACGTATGTGACTGTTTAATATTATTGTTTGTCATCTAGACGCGAAGTTTTTAAATATTTTTATAACAACATCTACCGGCCAGTGAATTATATATACATATATCTATATCGAAAAGGCGAAGTTTTGAAAATATTTTTTTTTTTACATAATTATTTGAAGTCATTACAAAATTACATTGTCACTGATGATCGGTGGATATGTATTGATTACACAATTATGTGTGTGTTTTTATTTGTTTGAAGAACATTTTCTTAGTATAAAAAATTCTCTGATATTTGACTTTGAGGGGGATTGATAATAGAAAATAGTATAAAAATAGATGTTTTTTGTAATTTACAAGAAAATCGGTAAATCAAAAAATAATAAATTATGAAAAAACGGAAATATTTACGTAAAACGGTATTAAAGAAAATCTATTTTGTTGTAGTTAGAAAACAAAATAAATCCGTATAGTATCAAATATAATATAAAATGTCACCAAATAAATAAATCATATTTTTCACACAAAATATTATTTTAAAAATAATAAGGTTGTATATTACCTAACTAATTACAATAAATAATAAAAAATATATTTTGTATAAATGCATAACTTGTAAAAAAAAAAGTTAGCAATATTAAAGTGAATATTAATATAATACAATATATTATAATATAATATACATACTTCTAAACTGAACCCTGATTGCATTTGGTCTAGGAACTGCGATATCCCACCTGCAAGTTGAGCTCTTTTTGTACACCATCGGATACATTGGACTCATTATCGTACCATCCATATTGAACATTTTTCCGCCGCAACCTCTACCTATATTTGTATCCGATATACGCCAGTAAGACACACAATAATTTACGAACAACAAATAATGCAGTTTTCGAATTCATTCTACCTTGATCCGTAGACGTGTAGCTCATATCCAATAACCCAACCCAACCGTCTGTTATTTTATACGCCATCGTCAACGACGGGCCCGTTGAAAATACAGCATTAGGTGAACTATGCCTATCGCGAATTGTGGTCACCAGTGGCGATGAGACGGAAGGCCCATCATAAACCTAAAATAAAAATTTGTATATTATATATTTGGAACTGACGATTGTAATTAACATCTAATTTACTTTTAGGTAATTAGACGAAGATGATCGCATCCGCAGTCCAATAAAAAAGATCCTTGTAATAAATAAAGAAATTGTTAAATTTGATTGACCTAAGTTTATCGTGAATATGCATTCATTTCCCTTCGATGTTGGTAGAAAATCTCCATGATAAATATACCCATAGCGTTTTGTATATGTTGTTAAGCATCCTATGATTGAATTTAATTGTTAACAATAATATTATGACTAGTAACAAATAATAGAATATCTGTCTATATCCGGATAACCAATGTGTATTTAGTACAAATTGAATAGTGTAAAATGCAAATATGTACATACCTGAAGACATATACTCGAGTCTAAAGCCTTTTGGTGTTTTTTGGTCGACCACCGTACGTAGCGTCAATGTAAATATTTTCGATGGCTTACTCACAAAATCAAATACATGGTCTTCGTGGCATAAGCGGAGAGTAGTGTACGACCATTGCAACCACTATAATATATAATATGCATATTATATACATTTTAAAATATTTAAATTTATTAGGACAGTATTTTTGAAATAATTTAGACTTAAATTATATTATAAAGCATCAGAATGTAACCGGTTTTTTTAAAATGTTTTCACGCTAATCAGCTGTTTTCAAACACAATTATTATTATAAATTATAAACAATACATTTTATTATTTTATTAAGATGATAGTATGATTCGTAGCAAAATGTTTTCATGCCTATGCAGTTAACGTTGACTCACCTTGATTAGTAATTCTATGAAATTTCGGAAATTTGTTTAAAAAAATTGATCAAACAGTTATATTATTCCTAGTGCCATCATATTTAATGGTTGCCTCACTACGTAGCCCCACTGCGTGCGAGCATGATTCGGCTGAATTATTTTCAACTTATTTTACTTCTGTTTACTCTACTCGAAATGTTGTATTGGACGTTGATGGACTTAGGATTTCTACGTTTGACTTACTACCCAATGTCATTTTTAGTGTTAATGGTGTACTCGATAAATTATCTAATCTGCCTGGTTTTAGGTCTGTTGGGCCTGGCGGCCAATCTGGTGAATTTTTATTTCAACTACGCTCTGTTATCTGTTACCTACTTTGGTTAATATTTAGGCGTTCTCTTGATCCTTATTTTTCAATATATCCTAAATTTAGCTCAGTTACACCAATTATTAAGTCTGATGATACATCTCCGTCTTGAAATCTAGGTTCACTAGGTTTATCTCTAAATAAATCAAAATATAAGGTTATGACTTTCACCAGATCCTTTAATTTTCTTTTATGATCTGCGGGACTCTGCAATTTTACGTTATAATGATTTTGTTATGGATCTTGGCTTTTACCTTCTAGTAATCTTGACCCGAGTCTTCATATGGAAATTATTTGCTGTACTCCATTAAAACTGTTGGGCTTCGTTATGAGGTTGGTCAAAGACTTATAGCTGCTCAAATCTTCCCTTAAGGATCTCTACTGTTCTATTTTCCGGACTATGATTGAGTATAGTGCCGTAATTTCGTACCCCCATACTGCTGTTAACGCCTGTCAGCTGGTAAGCTTTCAGCGAAGGTTTTCCCGATTTGCCAACTACTTTCTGGATATTCCTTGTATAACCTAACCTAACCTCGCGATTATTATACTGTTGCCACTTATACTGGTCTAGTTACTTAAGCCGAGCGCTGACGTTATTTTGGTAAAATATTTTTAAAAGACCCACGGACTGGTGTTATAGACTCTCCTACCTTACTTTCCCTAATTACATTTAAAGTTCCCCGACGGTCCTCTCGCTCTACTGTTATTTTCCACTTACCCTTCAATTCCACTGTCTACATGACCAATGCACCTTTCACGTTTGATATCACATGTCAACACGGACCCCACACTTATTATTCTTAATTTTCAATTGCACACTATATAATTAAACACATATAAAATTACGCATTATATGTTATAGGTATATCATAGTTTTTCTAATTTAACCATGTGTGTCTATCTAATTTAAAAAAATGGTTCAGTCCGTAAATTTTATAAAAAATTAAATAAATAATTGTAAGAAATACAAACAAAATTCATATTAATTATAAGTACATACCTAATCATTAGTTCATGGCAATAATACTAACATTAATTATTTTCTACTAAATATTAAATAATGGAATATTCACCGGCGTGTATTTTATTTCCAAATAATTAGACGAGCAGTCTTTGGTGTCCGCCAAATTCAAATCCGTGAATCGTAACATAAGAAATTGGCTTTCATGTTCTAATTGTAAATACCACGTACAAATTAAATCGTTCGTATTATATGGCAATGGGTAATTAACAGACGTTAATACTTGTGATTGGTTGTTCACCATCAATGCACTTGGACCACAAATCGCTATTTAAATAGAAACATTAACTTATTGAAATATTTTGTTTTATTTTTAAAATATTTGCTAATTTACATGTCACCGATGTTATCTTTATCTCAAAACGTGTGTTTACATCCGATGCAATGCTTGAATATCTAATAAAAGCTTCACTACCAGATGATAATATTGAAGGATAGTCAACATTTCCTGGGCAGAATTGACGAATTTTCAAAGCTGTACGTCCAGGACCATCGTAAATCTAAAAATAAGACCATTCGTTTTATAATAACTCATAATCATATCTTTGCTTCTAATTTTGAGATTCAGCTTAAGTAGTGTAGGATATTGTAGACAATTGAGTCCTTGATATTATGCCTTTTCAAAAGGAGAGAACTTCAAAGTTTGAATTTTTGTTACTGATTAACTAACTAAGGTAGGTCTTATAACGCAAATAATGGGAAAAATGTAGAGATTATATTGTTACCTGAATAGAACTGCATACACAGTTTGTTACGTTCGAAGGACATTTGGGTGTTTCTGTGTAAATTGCCACTTGAAATTGTACAACGTACGATGGCTTTACTAATATTAGCCATCCACAATCCAAATCAGTTCTCAATGAAATTTTTGAATTATTCAACGTATAGCTGGACATATTACTATTTGATTGATTTAACCTTATAGTACCTCCACAACCATGAGATTCATCTAAAATAAATATACATAATTTATTATGTATACTATAATTTATAATGCAAATTATAAATCGTTGATTTCAAAAAAAAAAAAAAATGATTGTTGGTAAAAACTCTTTAATGATAATATGTTTATAGTAAAGTTAAGTAGTTAAATATAGTTTATAATTTTAAAATTATAAATACATGTTATAGTAATAAAATTATAAGTATATTCTTTAGACATTAATTTATAATTTTTATTACTTATCAATTTAGTACAAATAATAATATTGTATTTTAGGAAAAATGTTTCTATTTCAAAATAATAATTTAGTCCTACAGTTTCTGAACTATAGAATACAGTGATACTATGACACTGTATAACATTTTTTTTTGGACTTCTAAAACATATTTATGGCCACTTTGTAACTGTATAGGTAATATTAGTTGTTCAAATACCAACGCATTATAGAGGCATAATAGTTTAAAATGTATTAATCACTTTACAAAATGTTTGAACATCAATAACTAAAAAGTTTTAAAATAGCTTAATACATTTTAATTTAATTTCAATAAACAATTAAAACAATATATACAACTCTACCATAAGTGAATTTAATTTCAGCCTCAAATCCTTCACCACCTCTTGATGAATCACTAACAAATTGTATATACGTAGTATTCGTTTTAGACACAAATTCTGGTAACTCTGTATCCAAAACTCCACAAAAGATACCAAAGTTTTGAGATTGATTACTTGTCAGATAGGAATCATCAAAAACAGCGACAGCATCATATGGACATTTTTCTGATATATCATTAGAATAATGTGATGAACGTTCCAAGCGAAATTTAGTAAATCTGTAAGACACACTCAATCAAAAATGACTTGTATTCAATATTAATCTAAATAATTAAACATACACAATCTGTACAACTTGGTCTGGAGGGGCTCGTATAATCCAAGTGCAGTTCGCGTTATCCGGGTATTCATAAGTGCCCGACAGTGGGTCAATGGTCATTGGGTATTTAATAATCCCCGGAATTGTAATTTCTCCTCCGCATCCTGTACGAACAAAGTAAAACAATTTCGATTATGCTCATTATTCCCTACAAAGCAATATGAAAACATTATTTAATTTAGTCGTGGTTGTTTTTGTAGTCTACATAACATTACATGTCTTTACATATCTCAGTTTTAATATTAGAAAACCAATACCATCATAATATACGCAACAACAGTTTAGTGGATCGTGGACATTGTTGTGTATATACAGAGCTACTCCAACTAGTAGTTATTATAGTACGCATATATTTATAGATCACGATGAACATTTTAAAATGGTCGCAAAATTATTGCAAGGTATATTCTCAACTAAAGAATCCAGTTGAATTACGCGCAGTTATAAAATATAATAAAACTGACAATAGATGTATAGATGTTTTTATTTATTTATTTCATGTAAAATTACTGACATAAATTAAATTTGTATTGCAGATCGCATACTATATTTTTATTATTATCACGGTGGACCACGGTTCATTGGTAGACCGCTTACTTTTATTTAGTTGATCGCGTATTTGGGAGACGGCCGTTCAATTAACAATAGATGTCACTTGTGATTGAAATATTAATTTTACGCGCACACTGTATAAGTTAAATATTAGGTTGGTTTTTTTACTTTGAACTGCATGATATTGTATTTCAAATCCATTGTAGGCATATATAGCATCTGTCTTGAATATCATCGTGAAAGTATCCATAAATGTCATTGGATGTGGTACGTTAGTCCCGCAATACGTGCCAACGAAATGTCCTGTGTGATTGTCCAACACGCCTGCGGTGTTGTATATTGTTAACCTGTCATAACGACACCCGTGATCTGCCGCACATTCATAAAAAACATAAAGATTTCATTTTTTTGTGTAATATTAAACGTTGTTAGTTAGCTTTAATATGTAGAGATTTATATGTTTTTTGGGCTGGGTATGGAAACTGAACAATGACAAAGATGAAATTAATATCATAACGTTATAATTTAACGTTACAGTAGAAACGTGAAGTTTTGCCCCTAGAAAACCATGAGTAATGTAATTATTACTAACCACGTTCCTATAGAAAAATAACCCCCATTCAGAATCTAAAAAACGGACCTGCTACATCTTGATACAATTTTGTTTTTCCTCATAAGATTCTTCGAAAGGTTGCCTTTAACAACTGATGATGATAATTATTACTTATTGGTTTAGTTATACTACTATAGGAACCTCGTCGATACATTTTTTTTACTTAAAACTTTAAAAATATAATAGTTGAGTGTACCTATTTCAGTTTTATTGTACGGCAGTGAACCAAGAACAAATCAGCGTCAGTGTACCTAGAAATAGAGTCTAACACATTGTCTCGACGCACAATAATTTTTCGTTAACAATGAAACATAAATTGATTTCACATTAAATACATCATTATACCATGCAGTTAATATGCAGTGACATACTCAAATACGAAATACTCTCAAAATCTACTATAATATAGCTGAGCAAGTTCCCAAGTTTTTAAAAAAATGTATAGAGGTATTTGAAAAAAAAAGTTTATCTAATATCATATCGAGCAATTATAATATTCAATAATAAGTTATCTACCTTCCAGATCAAACGAATTAAAAATCAATTTTACTTCCTCTCCGGGGACAGATATTGTATAGTTGCATTCTATGTTGTTCGGATAATGTTTTGGATAGTTTGGTGAAATAATTTTTCCAGAATTTTGAGTGAAAACTCCACCACATGTACTACTCCACCTGGCCTAAATATAATAAGATACTTATTTAGAAAATCTTCTTCTATAAATATAATAAAGACATAGACTTGCTTTAAAGCCATCGCCTTGTATATCACTATCAGATCGTAGACGAATTTTGAGTTTTGATTCCGACGAGTTGAATGGTGGTGGAATTTGACGACCACACAATCGACTTCCAATTGGCATCCAAATATCATTAACGAAATCAAAAACCTTTTTAATCATAAATAAATAAATAAATATTTTACTTTTTAAAATATTCAAATTATTATTTTTACGTATGGACGTAATTAAAAATGTTTTGCATCAATTTGTTTATATTTAAACGGAATTATTAACAAGTACATTAATAAACAGTAAAAAAAACATGTACTCCTATTATAAGTATCCATAATTTGTTACCTGCACATAGTCTTTAGTACAATTTACACTTTGTTCCAGATAGAAACGTTCTACAAATTGCAAGCCAATCCTGTGGCCCGGCAATACCGCTATAATCCATTCGCACTCTTCGTTGTTTGGATATATGTTTGGATAATTTCTAGTAGATATTTCACCTTCCTGCGCTGCATACATATTTCCACAGCCATTTTGTCGGGATTCTAAAGTTAAATTGAACCCTTTCTTGTTACTTTTTCCATTTTCAGATGAAAATACTACCCAAAGCTTGTTAGAAGTAGCTACTAAATTTTCCGGCAAAATGTTACCACAGTATTTACCCAATACAGGACTTTCAGGACCTGGTCCATCGTGTAACATAACATAGTTATTATCACATGATGATTCAAGGTCAATATCATTAAAACGTACCTAAAAAAAAAAAAAAAATGAATTTAATTCTTAATTTAATCTAAGTTATTTATATATTTATTTTTAGTATTGTATAAATTATTATTAATAACATTTTAATGAAATATTTATACTTAAAAAAAATGTAAATTAAAATAATGCGAACAAATCTGTTCTATAATAAAATACCGAATATTTCAGTTATTTAAAACGTCACGTTATTGAAAACACTTCGAAATTATTTTATTGCTGTAGCATAACTAACCCAACCTAACAAATAAACTCTTAAAGATGCTTAAGCATAAAAGTTTAATCTCTAGAATATTGTAGTTACTTTAAACTTTGAAACATACACGTGTAAAAGTAGATTATCATAAGATATTATTCATCGTCAGCGGTTATACTTACATCGACGTTATTACCTTCAGGAAGTTTTAAATACCAGGCACATTTTAAATTTTGACCATAATTTTTAGGATAATTAGTACTAGTTATTGTTATTTTCTGCCCATTCATCACTCCACCACATGAATTAACGTTATACTCAATTGTCGCTGTGAAGTTAATTTGCCTTAAGTTTGTTTGCACCTAAAATATGAAGTCAATATTTATTATTAATTAATTATCATACGTTTTGCTTGAATTCAATTTTTAATGCATTACCAAAAGCTTAACCATGGGCGTTGGACTTAGAATTGTAAACTTGTCGTTTGTATTCGACATTGGGCAATATCTTTTTAATAATTCACTGTCATCTTCAAAATAATAATTAGAGTCACATTTTAAAGACATCTAAAGTGTAACGATAATGCAATATAATATATCTACCATAAGTGGCCGATAAAAGATAATTATCTTCATTTCGGCAAGATATCTGGCTTTCATTGACTTTGAAATTAGTAGATATTACAATTGTTCCATTAGTGTTTGTTAAATCCCATTGGCAGTAACCCTTGGTCAAATGTTCGATAGGAAATTCCAAATAACCTTTGATGCTAGCATCTATTATGCCTCCACAAACTATAAAATTTATAAGAATGTAACTGCAGCTAATCTAAATATATATTTTTATTGTTCTAATGTTTATAAATATAACGAATTTAAATAAGCTGGTTTTTTCTTTAGGTATAACGTAGCGTTAATTATTTTTATCACAGGCTTTTGCGATTGTAGAAATGGTCTTATTTAAGGCATTTGAATTTAGTATGAATAATCAATATCAATCATCAATCATCATCAACATATAGTATAAAATGAAATCGCTTTTTTTTGTTCTGGATAAACTCTGAAATGGCTTGACCGATTTGGCTGAATCTTTTTTTGTTGTATTCATAATTGGCAGGAAAAGGTTTGTATGAAAGATAATTTTAAGAAAATCCAACCAAAAAGTAGGAAATCTGGATGGAAAAAATATAACAGTGGCACCATCTGTCCACCAAAAAAATAAACTAAATAATAACATATTTTTGTTTATCATTGGGTTGTTTTTGGTTACAACAAATAAAATAGTTATTACGATTTAATATAATTGTTGACCTGAATAAATTATGAATATTTGCCAAAACCATATAACTAACGGAATTCCCGAATTCAATTTTTTTATATTTGTTCTGGGAATCTACACGTGCACACCATAAACACCGTGGCGTTCAACGTGTTAATAAATTCTAAACGCCATCATTTAAATAAAATTATTTCAAATTTCCCGTAAATCATTTATGCAGTTTAGCTAGGTGAAGGTAGGTAGGTTTGTGTAAACAATAGCTATGTATAAAAAATTCTACAGAAAATGTTTACTTACTAGAAGGTTTGTCCGATGAGAATTTTAAATGAAATCCATCAGGATCACCTTTTATGAAACCTTTATTATAAGCCAGTGTCATCTCGTTTTCAATTGATTCAAACATATAGTTCGATGATATAGGATTGATAGCAGGGTCAATGCATACATCAGTCTGAGAAATCGTATCTTTAATTTGGTAAGCCTATGAAATATAAATTACCTAGTGATGTTACTGATTTCGTCACATCTACAGTTTTTAATTAAAATACTTTTTAATTATAAGTTTACATAAACATATATTTTTGGAATTAGTTATTTATAATATTTACTTGGAGTCTCTCGCTTAACATGTCCTCTGCAGGTAGAACATTCCTGTCACAAGTTAGAATGAGTGATTTTCCTTTGATTATTTCTACAGTAATTCTACGTCCTTTAGGTACCTTAATCTTATATATGCAATAAACCCATTTACTATTCAATGTGGAGAAGAGAGGACTGCTTATTTCACCACTTTCAACATCGTAATTTTTAAAACAACCTATTGAACAATAAAAAAATAATGACTAAAATTATACAAAAAACATTTTATTATAATTGATACTTTAATTTTGTTGATATGTCAAAATTGTATTCTAAAATTATAATGCATTGAGTAAAATATGAAGATGCAATACAGAAAAATAAATTATTTTGAACTACAATAAGTAAATAATATATTATACTCAAACTATTTATTATACTTTAATATTTTGATCTCATTTTACATTAATGGCGTTTATAATTATTGATATAATGGAGTACCACTATCATATGTAATTATTAATCATATTACCAATAGACTCAGTCTCATATGATATTAAAAATTTTGCTTGTGTGTTGTTCATACGAAATGGTCCGTTTGTAAAGTATGATTTGAATTTAATGATAAGTTCTTGACCGGATGATCTGATTACATCTAATGGTAGATCGGAACCAACAATTGTTGATATCTTCACCACTAGAAAAAAAATAATAATATAAAAATGAAATCGTCATCAAAATATTGTAACTATATAATTTTGATATTTTCTAATTGATATATAATAAAAAACTTATGAAGGAGTAGGTAAGTATTTTTAATTTTCCAAATTTTTGACCGAGTAAAAATTAATGTTGGTAATAGTGCCAAATGTCTATAAATAGCTTAAAAGTCGTCAAAATCATGTGCAGAAAAAGCGTATACAGAAATTTGGTGAACATTTGAAAGGTTAGGAATTGTTTTTTTCCAATTATTCTGAAAAATGCTAGGAATTTTTGACTTTTACATCTCAAAAATAGCAACTATATCCAATTTGCTATCAGAAACTTCCACGAAAGTGTTTAAAATATAAGAATATTTACTACTACCTCTTGTATATTCAGAAACACACAAATAAACATTACTTGTTTTGTTTAGTGGGTCCACGTTAAATATAGTTAACGAGTCGTCGGAGGTTTCGTTGTTCACTACATCTCCAACTATTCTATTGCCTGGATATCGGCGTTTAAGGCTCACCGTCTCAAATTTTAATATAACTTGCTTGTTGGGTCCAGCAATAATTCTGTACTCACAATCCATGTTTGACTCGTATGAGCCAGGATAATTAGGCGACGATATTTTACCTTGAGCTGCCCGTCGAGTACCACCACATTTCGCTGTTAGATAATAATAATTCATTGATTTCACATCATTTTTTTATTATTGCTTTAAAATTATTTTAATACAGATATGTTTTTGGGTCAGGCGCAACTTATTTTTTATAACCGAATTTGAGTAACAATGAAAAAACACAAATTAACAATTCATCAGCGATTCAATTGTCATTGCAGAGGAAAAATATTTAGTAGCATGCTACCTTTAATTCTTTTGTTTAATACCTTAATGCAAACATTGTAGCTGGTAATTCAAGAATTAATGATAAAAATATTTTACGCGAGGAAAACATGTATCTATACAAATGTCAACCTATCTCAGTTTTCCTTCTTTTTGAAGCTAAAAACGTTTACAACAGTGATGACAAATCTTACGGCACTATTGTTAGTACAACAGCTTAGTTCGAAAATCATAACCAAAAACATCAAAATATCTATATAAATCATATGTCAATGTGTTAAGGTTAAATGACAAAGCAATTTCTTCCATAAAATGTAATTTAATATAAAAAAAGTGTGTAAGTGGATGTCGCTCTGCTGTACAGTGGGTTACATGTAGGTCACTGTACTGGATGGTGTTAAATATGAATTCAATGATCTAATATCATTGTATAAGAAAAACGTTTCTGAGTGAAAACGGTCAGTCAGCCTATGATATTACCAAGTATATTTGATGATATTATTGTGAATAAAATAATTTATATATAACCTATTTGCAGCCTTGTTTTAAATTTTCAATCCTTAGCTATAAAAGTTGAACATTTTATAAATTTTTAACAACAAAATAGTTATTAAATTCTAAATTTGATAAATTTTGTCGAAATTTGAACTTTAAATGCTTAAAAAAAAAATTGTGCCCATGTATTTTTAATATTTGTCAACTTCTATTAGAACGATATATCAGGAGCCTTATATTAAATTTTCACGTTTTTTCATAAAACAAATAAAATTTTATTGATATTTACAGAAAAAAAACTAAAAAAATTTGAAAACTGACTATGTCCGTAAACAGCTCAAAATAAGTCAAAATATTTGGAAAATATTATGGTGTATAGAAAATGCTAATATAAACATTCAGTCAAAATTTGTTTTAGAATTGCACCAAAAACCAAAATCGATTTTCTCGAAAGCTGATTTTGCGTAAAAATTCCCGTTTTTCCTTAATTTTCTTTTGTTTTTCACGGCACTTTTGAAAACTACTGGGAAATTTTTACTTTTGACCCCCCAAAGTACCAACTAGATTCACTCTCCTATCAGAAAAGTTACTATTGAAGAAAATCCAAGCACTTTTACTGTCCTAAAATGTGATGACAAAAAAAACAAAAAAAACCACATACATCATTGTAAAATCAATACATTCATCGCTTCGCTCAGAATCTAAAAGACGACATCATTATAACGATTTAATTCTTTGTACTGATGCTTATAATATTATACATAGTTATTAATTATTAATCACATGACTTTAATTAAACAAAAAAGTAGTTACCTATAGTTACATTCAATTTAAAACCATTACTCGGTATAGTTAAATCCGTGAAATATTTTATGTATAAAAATCTGTCTGTAGTTTCGATATCCAGAATGTCCTGACTCATACAAAAATGACTTATTAATCGTGAAAATCGAGCTGCACCATCTCTGAATTCTAAATATTCTGTTTCGCATCTATATGTTTAGACACCAATGAATAATAATAATATTTTATAAATTATTAATTGAATTCATTAATTGATTTTACTAAAGCACAAACTATGGATTTTAGTTTTTTTTTGCTTCTAATATAATTATATTAGAAATTGATACTATTAGGCATTCATTTTACAATTACTTCGTAGTTAAAACATTTTCTTATGCAATAAATCATAATTCAAGTAATTGTACCTAGGTGCATATAGTTTTAACTATATATTATCATTATAATACAAGACACGAATACTTACATTTAAGATATTTAACATACGCATGCAATATAGTTATATTACATATTATTTGAACGTCTGTATTCTGTGTTACAAAAGTAAAATGTTAAATTTATATCAATAAAAAAAAAGTATGTGTGTGTTACCAGTACGCACGCGGGAAGTAAAACTTCTTTTGAACAGTACACGTGAGTGAGTGAAAAAGAAAAAAAGGCATGGATAGACTGGGGTAATGAGGATAATAAAAAAAGATAAGAAACAATTTAAATTATATTTATTTTAATGATTGCTTAACCTCGAGTTTTTCCGAAATAATTTAAGGGGGGGGGGGGTCAAAAATACCCCGACTATGGAAGGGCTATTTAGAGGGTCTAAAGACAAAATTTTTGGTGGTAAAACAGGGTACCCAAATTGAAACCGAACCGAGATATACTTAAATATAAAAAAGGGGGGGGGGGGTAACTTTCGGTATGTTATACACGTGGCCGCCCAAAACCCATAGCCGTTTACAAAATACAGATACGACAATCCGCGGCTGCGCACACAGACATGTATGAGTTCGCGTTCGATCGGCTGATATACGACAAACCTTATTTTTTACAAGCTTTACGCATCAATAGACTAATAGAAACAAAAAAATATAAACTTTATTTTGAACTTACTTCTCACTATCGGAGAGATCTAAGTCTTCAATGGTTACGGATATCCGTTCGGTAGCCGGTGCAACTACTGTCCAGACGCATTCTATGTGGGCTGGAGGTATATTTGGATATGAAGGAGATGTAATTTGGGTAATGTTATATGCATCATTCAAAGAAATTTGTCCACCACAGTTTATTGATTTTTCTTCAAACGCTATTTTGATCTAATTTGAGAGGTGTTCAGGTTGATAAATTTTAAACAAAACAATATTTGTGTATTCAGGAAAATTAATTGTAGTACATTTCATCGTTATTCTAATTATTTAGTCACATGACATAATATTTAAATATATAGGTTATAATGGATGTTATACAGTATACTGTATAAAGTATTAAACTGTTTAAACTTACTATACCGTCTCCTTCATCTAGTATAGCATTGATTTGTAACATATTATCAGTGGTAAACAATGTTGATTCTTTAGATTCATTACAGTATTTTCCTTTGCCCATAAACGACGAATCCTCGTAAAATCCATTTTTCAACTAAAATATTTTTGTAATGGATTAAAAATGAATACATTATATTACTGTCAATTTAAAAATGTGTTAAAGAACAAAGGTCTTAATAATGTATATCTGTATCAAATGTTTCTTCTTAAAAATAGGAAAATAAATAATAATCGTAATATTTTCATTATCTAAGTGTTGTGATCGCATTTACTTGTACGATGTCTTGAAAAAAGACAAAGTCAATATTTATTAACACAACTCGGAATTAAAAAGAAGAGCGTAGAAGAAGAATTTGGAATTCAATCTCAAAATCAACCTGTTCATAATATGGGCCTACATACCAAAATATAATCATCTACACATGGACTGTCTGAAGACAATTTTATGGTTATAAGTTTCACTAAAATTTTTCTTCCTGGTCGTACAGTGATATTCCATGTGCACCGAAGTTGATACGAGTGCCATAATTCAAAAAGACTAGATGTATTAGATAAACTAATGACTCCTGTTGGTCCTCGCAATTGACCTCCACATTCTATTATAATATAGACAAGTAAAGAACAATTATCTCTGCTCTTATGTATAAAATACAATTAAAGTTGTTAATTTAACATACGTAATTTTGCTTCAACTTTAAATCCGGTACCATTTAATGACTTGTTTGATATAAACGTTAATATTACTTTATTCTTTCCGACTATACTTTTATCATTTATTTGTTCGGGGTTCGCATACACTGTTTTCAACAATATTGTATTTGCCGTGTCAGGATCAACTAAAACGTATTTATATAAGCTATATACATAATATTATGATCAATTTAATAACCTGCAGTGGCGCCAAACACGGGTATCAACTGGGGAAAATTCCCCAGAACTATTTATGGCTGTGTCAGGTGGGTGGGTGGGTGATAATAAGTGATCAATCATTAGTGGTATTTAATATTTAAACATCATTATAATTTAACAATAATGGTAAGTGTGAAAAATAGGCAATAATAGTATGAGTGTGGTAGGTCACCAGGCAGTATATTGCGATAATAATGCACTATTCGAGAGTAGCTAACAATTTCTTTTAAGTAGGTGGGTCTAACACCAAAATTGTTTCCCCGTAACATGAAATATAAATCAGTACCACAGTTAATAACGATTTGTGTTTATAAAACCATAAATATTTTAGCTAGAAAACAATTATTAAAAATGGTAATTAATATTAAACTGAAAAATATTTCTAGAAAATACTTATCTTAGACGAATACAAACAATAAATAAGTACCTATAATAATCAATTAACTTAAAAACAAAAATAAAACAGGTATAAGACATCAATGTGTAGTAATAGGTGACTATGTACATAAACAAATAGTAATCATATTTTTAGTGTAGGCCAGGGAAGCAAATGTGCTGAGGCAGTTAAATTGTAAACTAGATATAAGGCAAAAATTATAGTAAGGGGGGCAGTCGCGGTATGTCAATACTGCGATACGTTGGATTGTAAATTTTGTGTTTGTTTATTAAGATTGAATAAAAGTGTTTCAATCCCGAAACTTATGTTTTGATTGAGTAGCCACACAATTCTAAGTATACTCCTTAAATCTGATCTGTAACCGGTTAATTTATGGTCTTTGAAGATTGAAAGTCTAAACAGTAAAGGTAACGATATCGACGTTTAGAGAGCCAAACTGTAACCGGTTAATTTATGGTCTTTTGGTAACTCTAGTGTCGATAGAGGTATATCACTGAAAAGTGCATATACGACAAATGATACCTGTTTCTACGTTCAGGTAATCTCCATGATGCGTATTCGAAGCTGAACGAATTGGATAAAAATCTATGTCAATAAGTTCAATTTCAATATGATAATGTGATTCCGTGTGTAATATCCAAGTTACATTGAGATTCGGTTCATAACCATGAGGATAACCAGGGCTTGTAATAATCACACTTGTATTAGAGCTTGGTGATAAATAATAGTCAAAACCTGTACTATTGGCTGTAAATAATAAAAATTAATTAATATTTTATTTTAACTCGTTATATTCATACAACAACATATTATTGTTCTAAAATTATGTATTTATATTATCGCTTACAATTATATTCAAACATTGGATATACTTTGTTCGAATATAGCGCATCTATTTGCGTCCACGATAGCAAAAACCGAATACTTCCAACTCTTTTCTCCCCGGCTTTCAATCGTATGAAAACAGTGTTATCGCTTGATATGATAGTTTTCATTGATTCCATATTGTTATTATCTGTAGAGCTTAGTTCAAATAAAATTAATGTTTCGACATTACTTCCATCGTATATCTAAAAATTCAAACACATTTCTGAATTACTGAAATATGAAAGATATGTTGCACGCAAAAGTATTCATTTACTTTTAATTCGTGAATTTCTGATGTGGATATAAAGTCATTAATCACAATTTGAACTTTTTTTTTTTTATCTACCATTATTGTCCACGAATAATCTTCAATATCTCTATATGGTCTGGGATACATTGGACTAGAGATTTTCCCTGACTGCTGTGACTTGTAGATTTCAGAAACTAGCATAATATTACAAATGTTAAAAACTCCTTGGTTTAAAAAAATTGAATTACTGTGATATTAATCTTACCATATTTAAAATCTGCAGTGAATCCTTTAGCTGAGCCAACAGAATTGGAATGAAATTTGACCCAAAGTGTCGAACCCGAAGTAACATTAGATGGCAAATTTGGTCCACAAAAAACACCTAAGACTGGACCGACAGAATTCCCTTCTCTAATTTCCACATAATCTTCATTGCAAAACTCGTCTTCTTCTAATTCAAAAGCAATGAAATTCAAAGACACGAGATTTCCAACGGAGGACTTTAATGTCCATACACATTCTGTATCTCTAAAATAATTATTTGGATAGTTGGGTGAAGAAATCGTTCCTCTTATCGAGTCATAATTTCCACCGCATGCTAATTAAAACAAAACAATATTATTATAAGAATATTTACATTGTATAAATTATATCATAAGTTTACTGACCTACTGATCTTACAGAATACAGAGCTGTAAATGAATCCAACGCACCAGAATTATCTGTGAATTCTATACGCATAGCTGGTCCATTACTGACAATAGGCGGTGGTATTGGATTTGACTTACAAAATTTAGTTATTTCAGGCGCATCTGAATCTGGGCCATCCAAAATTCGAAATATTGTGTGAAATAAATCATTAGAGCACGGACGTTCAGTTATATTTGACTTTTCTACTGTTTTAATATCTTCTACGAAATGTGCTATATCTATATGAGTAAACGTTAAAGTGACTTTCAATTGAGGGATATCAGATATAATAGTCCAAGTACAGTTCTGGAGTTCGCCATTTGTGAAATATGGATTGTTAGTTATAATTCCCGAATCATTTGTTACTAATTTTGCACCACATGCCTAAAAACCAATATAACACGATAGTAGAAGAATTGTATACATTAAAACTAATAAAATTACCGTGAAATATATTGCTTTAAACCCTTTCGCTTGGAATTCGTGTTTACCAACTTCAAAGAATATAAGGAGTTTATTTGATAAAGACATAACAGGCGGTGGTATACTATTTTCTGAGTGGTTGAGGAGCAATTTCCCATGCATATTACCATCATATACTAGGACGATATCATTATTCCCTTGATGCGAACTCTGAGTACTGAAGTCGATGAATGTAAGATTAATTAGATGAGTTTCTGCTACCTCTATATTCCACGTACAAGAACTGTTAGAATCATAGCTCTGCGGGTAATTGCTAGTATGGATAACCCCCTGAGGTGCAGTAAACATTCCACCACATTCTAAAAAAAAAAAACAAAAACCTTTGATGTTAAAATATTCACTTCTTTTAGCTTAAAATTATAGACAATCAAGTTTATAGAAAATGTAGTATAGTTTATCATTTTATCACTTGTCATCAGATAGAAATTTCAAAGTAAAGATATTTTGTTAACTTTGTAGTTTGTAATTTTTTTAGTATTTTTTGTTAAAAGTAGATATAATTAACAAGCATTATACAGAGAATAATATGCTCGTTCGAATTATTATAAAAATTATTTTTAAATATACAACATACAATATTTAATTTTTTTTTATTTTACTTAAGAAAATAACTTTTTTTTAATTTATCTATGAATTGTTAGAATATCTTTATTAAAGATAATTATTTTAAGCACATTTTTGATTTCAGTAAAGTGTAGATTCGTGTGACTCTGACAATTAATTGTGAAAAAATAAATTATATTGAATTCTCCATGTGAAATAAAAACGTCTGTACGTTCACACTACCCAGGACTATGTGAAAATGCGAATCTTTGATGCTGAGGATCTCGGCAACTATGGTCATTTGATTTATTTTTAAATAAAAGTTAAAAGTATAACGCGGGGAAAGTATAAGGAATACTTTTATGGACCCAACTCCCTTCCATAAAATATTGAGTGATAAAATAGGAATAAATGCCGTTTGCAGCATCTGTCTGGTCAAATACAATTAGAAAAATGTATAAACAAATATAGCTCCACATTTTTTTAAACATTTTACGAAGAAAAGTCGGGTTTTACAGCTAGTATTTTATATAATTGTTAAGATAGATTAAAAATGTCTAGTTTATCATACAACATGTATATAAATATATTTCTTTACTAAGCTATTTAAATTAATTGAGTTATTTCTAAATAAACCTTATCAAAAATATAATGAATCAGATAATTATATTCTTGGGTAATAATAATATTATAATTTTAAATAATTATAGAAGAAAATACATACTCGATTCAATAGTCCGGTATGTAGCTTTAAAACGTTTTCTCTGAGACTCTTCGACTGATTCAAATCTTACAAAAACTTCATTTTCACTAGACGTCAATGTAATTGGACTTGTTTGTTTATGGCATATTCTTAACAGTTCCGGGGCTGAATCATCATATCCATTGTAAATCTATAAGAAATATAACAGTTTTTAAAATTAGGTATATTATTTAAACAGACCTATATAGTATATATTATACATACAGCTAAGTAATCAATTAAACAAGATTCTGAATTTTCAAACCACAAATCTTCTATAGTTATTTCTACTATATGTCCATCATCGATGATAATATTCCATTCACAAGTTGTACTCAAACTATAAAATCTAGGATATTCGGGTGATGTAAATTCTCCTTGAAATTTATTTAACACTCCTCCACAACTATCTACTATCCATTCGATACGAAAATTATTGAACTCATCATTCACATTGTATTCATCGATTTTGAAACTATAAGTAATTCTAACAATGTTCTTAGTTGAAGATATCACAGTATGAGGTTCCATAGAACAGTTATTTTTCCACAAAACAGTATTAATTTCGTTCCTGTTTGTTCCCTCAGTTATCTATGATTAAAAATATAAATTAAAATCTATCAAAAACCATAAAATATTTTACGTTATATAAATGTACCTACATATACTTACAATTAATTTGGTGTCTTTACAATAAGAATGAAAATTGTTTGAATGCATATTAAGAAACCTAAACATATGTGAAATCCAAAGTGATAATAATTTTAATTTATGAATTTCTAACACTACAATAATTGTTGTTTTATTTACTTATCCTTTATTTTAATTCTTAATACTATATATTATTTTCTAAAACTGAATAATATATAAAATAATGATACTCAAATTCCAATTAATGACTAATGTAGTACAAATAAATATTTAATCACAGATGATGACAAAAAAAAATACGCCATATATTAAATTACGAATTTGACAAACTTTGAATCATAAACAAGTTGGTATTTTTCACTGTATATTTATAATTTATACACAACATGTAATGAAAAAAAAAACAGGCCAAGTCATTCTACAATGAAAAGAAGATTTTAAATGTACCTCATCAATGAGCAGTTTAGTGAAAACGATGAGTTAAACTTGATTTCATTGAATCTCATAAACTTATTAAACGATTCTGAGTAGAACGATGCGTCAATGCAGCCTACATTTCTAAGGATATTTTATTATTTATTTATTTTACCATAATTAGTTTAATTTTCTTCGACTGACCGTTAGGGTGCAAAATTACCGTTATACAGGATTTCCCGTGAGGACACACCCATTAGCTGTAGTTTTTGCTGTTTCACCTATAAACTAAAAAAGTTTATTAAAAATCCCGAGGTTAATGAAAATAAAATGTTGAAAGGTCTAAATGTTCAGAAAATTAAATTCTATAGAATGGCTATCTTAAATTGTTTCAAAAAAAAAAAATAATAATACATTTTTAAACTTTGCTTTTCTACCAATAAATTAAATTAAATTAAAAATATAATATATGTAGTCCTTGTCTCTGTGTGTCTAATAAAAAAAAAAAATTTATGATAAATATATTATCTCAGAGATATCGTAATGGGTAATTCCTCAAGGGACACCATGTATGGTCTATCAGTGTCCCTCCTATTGTAACTTGTAAGTTTGTTAGTTTTGATGAGCGAAGTCCTACCTATGCAGCGTGCAAGATTCCGAGCTCCCTTAAATAAATATATGTGAAGTTACTAATAATAAAGTAAAAGTGTTTAGTCTTGGACTCTTGGTGAACGACTCATCTTATGTTGAAATATTGTTGTCCTGAGTTAGGCTTATTAGTGATTTGAAAAAGTGAACAGCTGGTTGAAAATGTTTTTAATAACATCGTAACAAGATAAATTTTGTAATTTCCATAATTTGAACTTCAGACGCGTATGAAAAAAGATGGAATGTTTGATATTAACCTATTTAGATAGGTATTTGGTGAAAATATGAGTAATAGCTGCACTTTGCAGTTATTATTTTTTTAATCACAACAAAAAATGTTGTTTAATGTTATTTAAGTTTCCTAGATATAGAAAATAGTACCTACTTAAATTTTCGACCGTGATTATACCAGAAAGATGAAAGTAAACTCTCTTTATATTCGTCAACGTCGTGGTCGTCATAGTCGTCTGGATGGAATCGTAACCACCTGATGTTTTGCAATATTTTAAATGCAGTAAAAGTTATATTAATTTTACTTCCTCTGGGAGCCATAATTGTCCATACACATGTATCTCTGATTGTATATTTTTCTTTAACCATTTCAATTGCGCCTTGATATCCCTTTAAATTTACATGGCAGTCTAAAAAAAACGATAAATATTCTTTTTAAAAAACTTTGCTATACAGCATTCACAATTACTTTTTTATTATTTAATTTATACGAACCAGTAGTATATGTTAACGAAAAACCTCTACCTTTGGAAAAACCACTATTTCTAAATTTAATATACATTTGATTTGATGTCGAATGTAAAACTGTATATGGCTGAGTATAATTACAAAATATTCCTAATAATTTACTAGCAGAACTTCCACCATCATAAAACTGAAAAAAATCATTACAACAAATATGTTCCCACTTAAATCGATACATTTAACTTAAGTCATAACTATAGGGTAGATAGACAGGGTTGAATAAAAATAATTATGATAGTGGGATCAGTGTGGGTTGAATTCCAAAAAACTTAAAATGTGTAAGCCTATATAATATGCGTAAATACAAAGGCCGGAACACTAAATATGTTATGCATTAATTTAGACCAAAATTATAGGTTTGCCACCTACGAGTATTAAAACACAATTGATACATACTTCAAGAAAATCGTCATTGCACAATAATCCAGGAACATTGTCTGTTACTAATTGTAGATCTATTATATTAATGCTGATACGACTTCCTTGTTCCACAGATATCTTGTAATAACATTCTAATGTTTCTAGTACAGGTAATGGATAGTTAGGAGATACGATATGCCCTTTACCAGAATTCAATGTTCCACCACAACCTTTTGATTATGTAATATAAAATATTATGTGCATATTTAAATTATATTATAATTGATAGGTAATACCTCTGCCAATTAAATACCATTGCATAAAGAAACCTTTCCGTGAAGCTATCCAATTAGATACAAATCTTATAAAAAGTAAATTTCCTGATGAAGATATAGTAGGAAGAGCTTTAGAACCACAATACCTCCCAATTAAAGGTGATGTAGAATATCCACCATTTCTATAAAAATGTATAGGTATAATTATTATTACGTGTCATATTAATAATTGATACATAAATCAGGGCAGTAAACAGTAATTTTATATGGTGGGAGGGCGGATGGTTTATCATAATAATTACACATTATACACCAACCTAATATAGTTAATCAAACAAAAAACATAAATAACATATTACATTTTAAAATTTTTATTTTGGTTGGTAGTGTATAAAATATTATAATGTATAAGTAATATAATTTTTTTTTTTTTTGATCATTCGTTGACAATGGTGTCGTCGGTAAATTTTGAAAAATTATTTGAAAATATACACTTTTTTGTTTTTTTTTTGTTATAATGCATATTTTCCATTTTTTTATCCACTCTTCAATATTTCAACTATTAAGATTTCACTGAGATTGTCACTCGTCACATCGTATTTATCATTTGTAATTAATTTTAAATACTAGATTACTAGATAGATTACTTACTAATCTATAGTATTTGAAAGTTTTAAAGGTTAGGTTATTATAGTCTTAAAAGTCACCACAATGTCACATTATCGTAGCGCGACTAATATGCCTAAAAATACGAAACCCCTTACTTATAACCAATTGACGATAACCATATATCATATAATTTATTGATTTATAATTTATATCAAACTAAAATCTAACACTATTATAACCATTGGCGCAAATAGGGGGGGGCTTAGGGTGACTTAGTCACCTCATATTTCTGCCAAGCCCCCCAATTCAAAAGTCAGTACTTAGTACTGAGCATATATTGTTTTTAGAAAATATTATAGAAGGGGCTTATTATAATATTATAGTCCCCCCCCCAAAAAAAAAAAAAAAATTGGCTATTTGCGCCTATGATTATAAATAAATAACTAATAAATTTAAAAAATAAAAAAACTATGTTACAAAGGGGGTTCGATCCCCTACCCACCATGGCAATTTTTTTGACTTAAATTATACGTACCGAATTTCAACAAAATCATAACTACAGTCAGGATTTTCATTAAGATAAAATTGAGTGAAATTCAACTCAATTTGATTTGAAGCTGGTACATTTATGGTCCATTTACAATCAATATCAAGAGGATAGTTGTCCGGGAAATTTGGTGACATAATAAAACCTTCTGGGGTGAAGAAGTTTCCACCACATGCTGCATAAATATACATTTTTAATTATGTGAAAAATGTATCTAGGACTGAACATACCTTGTGCTCTATTAAAAGAAGTATAATTTAACATGAAGCCATCCAGTGCTCCTAAATGATCAGTTTTATATACTATTGTTAGACGATTACCTAATGAAGTCAATACAGGTGGAACTTTAGATCCACAATATCTAAAAATTATTGAATATCAATTTTAAATATATTCACAAAGGCATTTAATTTTATATTCAATGAACCTATTTTAATAATAACTAATAAGTCCGTATGTTGATTTATTCATGTAAAACTATTCAATCACCTACTTACTTTGCAATTTTTGATGCGTTTCCTTGAATACTATTATCATAGACTTCAACATAGTCATTATTACAAGTGAGATGGTTATCCAAGGAAAATGATAACCAATTTAATTGTATTTGACTAGATTCATTAACAGATATAATCCATTTACAAATCTGATTTTTTAAATATTGTTCCGGATTTTTCGGTGATTGTATGGTACCAGATGGTTGCTTTAATATACCACCACATGCTAAGGGATACAAAAAAATTAAAATCATATTATCATAGTTATTACTTTAATTCAATAATACTATGCTCACTTATATCAATGGTTGAATAGTTAGCTCGAAATCCTTTATAAGAATTAATATATTTATTCGAAAATTTTAACCACATATAATTATGTGTCGATATGTATGGAAGTTTGGGAAGTTTTTGAATATTTCCACATAGCAATGCGATTATAGTTGAATTCGCATTGTCCCCGTCTCTGATCTGAAATTAATATATAATTTACACTGAGCATCAACAAAATGTAGGTAAGATACAAACTCGTGATGAATTTGGGTTACAATAAGTGTAAAATATATAAATCAATACTCATTAGAATTCTTACAATTTATATAAAATATTACGATTAGATTACCTATAGTAATTATGTACATTATATTTATACATTTTCAAATACTTCGTGTACATTGTGTAATGTTAAATAATATAAACGTCTTTAAAAAAAAACATTGAATAGTCGATTTCCAAAATAAATTTACAATTTGTATATATATTTTAAATTTATTATTTACATGATTAATTAATGTTTGTAGGGTTATACTTTATTAAACTACTATGGTTCTTTTAATATAAATATTTACATTCAACATTTATAAATAGTATTCAAGCTAATGCTATTAATTTAAATAAATACTAAATTAAATATAGGTACTGTAAAACAAAATATGTATACAAATATTATAAAACTAATATAAGTATCTAACCAAGTGATCAATATAAAATATTTCAAAATTATAATTACCTCTAACGAATTATAATAACATAATGGATGCGTAGGATCCATATCTATATCCAAAAATGATAATCGAATAGCTTTGCCAACTGGTTGTTCGATTAGATACTCACATATTTTTTCTTGAGGGTAAGGTTTCGGATAGAATGGCGATTCAATTATACCGTCACTAGCAATAAATGTTCCACCACATACTAAAAGTATAAATTATTCACGAATGTTACAACAATTAATATTAAAACCAAGGAAAGCATAATATTATATTAAATATGATTATGATTATTATTCTTCTATTAGATAATTGTATAACATAATAAATCAATATTTTCATGATATTATATTATAATGATTAAATTAATAATTAGTACATGAGAAGAAAGTCACACATCTGAAACAATTCAATGGACTGAGGATATGAAATAAAAATGTAGTAAACTAGAAAAATTGTAAAGATAAAAATAGTTTAATTATGTAATTTTTTTTTTTAATCTTAAATTCTTTAGATATCATAATTCATAGGTGCTTTCTGTAAAAAGAAATACCTGCAAGGAAGTATAGTAATAATCGTAAAATTGTAAATTAGTATTAAAAATGATTTTATTTTTATCTATTTTATATGAAATATTATATAAATAAATTTTGTACATACATGTTTCATATTTAATTGTAAACCCTTCAGTTATTGATGAAAAATTTGCTATGAAAAGAAGAGTAACTTCATTACTGTTTGTGGTTATTGGTTGAGTATAACTTGTTGAATCACAATAACGACCAATTAGTGGAGATTTTAAATTGGGGCCATCGTGAATCTGTAATAATATAAATACCTTATATTTCTATGTCATAAAATTAATTTGAAATTAGGTATTATAAAGGGCTAATCAAATATAAGTAAAGACAACATCACAAACTAAAAATAACACATACTTCCAAGAATTCTTTTGAACAATTTGTAGAATATTTAGTGCCAAACTTCTTAACGAATTCAAGTTTGAGTTTCTGATGAAGTGGCATTTGTATATGCCACTCACAATTCAAACTGTCCAAATCGTTAAAGCTATCACTTGTCAAATGTAGAGGAGAAGATATGATTCCAGACGTGCTTGTATAAGTTCCACCACAACCAGGTACACCTATTCAAGTATATTATTATGTATTTTTTTCGATTAATAAATAGAAAAATTATTTTATACTAAAAAATAATATAAAATGTTAAAACTATAAAACATTATAATAAAATATTATAGAAATAATAAATACCTTCAATTATGCCGTACGTCATTTGAAACCCGTAGTCTTGGCCAGAAGCGTCGGAATGGAAGTGCAAACTTGCATGTGGACCTGAAGTCAATATAGGGGGAGGTAAACCATTAAAAGAGGTGTTACATAATTTCGCCAACACTGGACTGTGTTGAGTAAAACCATCTCTAATCTACATTGATAATTAAATTATTAAACATTTATTATTGTTATAACCATCATTACTACCCGTATCAAAATGTTACCTCTAAATAATCATAACTACAATTTATATGGTGCTCAAAGCTTAATGAGAAGAAATTGAATTGAATTCTTTTCCCTGGAATGGCATTCAATGTCCAATAACAGTCACGATTATTTGGATATTTTCCTGGAGAACCAGGAGAAGATAATGTCCCGTGAGAATCGATATTGAATGTACCACCACAGTCTAAAAAAATAATTTTAAGGTTTTAATTAAGGTACTGATTTGGGTAAGAATAATGCACGAATATGTCAACATTAAATTCTACCTGGTTTTATTGCTGTGTAGTTTAACTGAAAACCTCGATAATTTGTGGATCCGTCAGATCGAAAAAGTATTATCGCTGAATTTGAATCCAAAATAATGCTATTGTTTATAGGTAATTTATTTCCACAAAATCTACCCAACACCTTACCATCTTCGTCGTAGTTGTTTTTAATCTAAAACGAATCAAAACAGATAACTAAAAGTATAAAATAAAATTGATATATATTTACTTCAACATAATCCGAAGAACAATTTATTGACTTTTCAATATCAATCCAAACAAAAGATATGTTTATGACTAGAGACAAATTTACATCAATCATCCACGCACAATTCATGTTACTCTTATATGTTAATGTTGTATTTGACTCTGGATACTGTATTGATCCATTATTTGTGTCAAAAGAACCGCCACATTCTTTAAAATAATATTAATTTAATTTTTTGCATTAAATGCATTAAAAACATTTTGCACAAATAACGTTTTTAATAATATCTCACGTCATACACTAACCTTCTAAAAATGATCCACATAAGTTTCCAAAATAATCCTCATAACAGTGACAATGAAATTCACCGGATTCTGGGTCATGGACGCATTCTCCATTTAGGCAAGGATTTATTAAGCATGGATTTTCTACGGTAATATTACATGTTCGTCCTGTAATGAATAAAATTCGTCATGAAAAATAATACGTAGTATATTTAAAAAAAATGTTGTGAACAAAATGTAACCTGTATAACCCATGTCACACTGACACAATAAACTATTAGTTGAATTTGAAAGGCACACACCATGGGGACCACAAGGATTATTAAGGCAAAGATCTTTAGTTCTATCGTTTTTTATGCATCCGTTCAACCCTATACCATTACCATAATACCCTTGCCGACATATACACTGAATTATTGTTTCAGCATAAACTGTAATCAAAGTAAAAACAAAATTATACATAATGACTTAATAATATATGAAAACATATTTTTATTTTGTTTACCAGTGCACTCAGCATTTGGATGACACCCTCCGTTGTCTATCGCACACGCTCCTCCAGATTTATAGACGCAATTAAACCCATCGCCACTATAACCAGGTGGACATAATTCACACTTAAACGAGCCCTGGATATGTTATCAAAACGACGAATTATGTTAAAAGTAAAAAAAAAATACAAAAGTAAATTGTATTTTAGACGAGCATGCCATTAGTTTTAACAATAGATGTAAATAATTTATAATTTGCGTTTATACAATAATCGCACGAACTCCTAACGTTAATTCAGCAAAATGTTTGATATATGCACGTACTCTCGTGTTAATGCACTGAACTCTGGGATTCACGCTGCACCCACCGTTATTTACCAAACACTCGTTGACGTCAGTACACACAAAACCGTCTCCCTCAAAGCCTAAGAGAATTATAAAACGTGAAGTATAGGTACGTGTTATGTATATTATTAGATTTTTTAGGGGTGTATAATAATTACCCGTGGGACAGTTTCCACAAGTAAACGACCCTCTAGTGTTCCTGCACTCGACCAGTGGGTTTGTCGAGCAAGTGTGCTTGTTTTCCTTGCATTCGTCCACGTCTTTCGTACAAGCCGGATGTAGTCTGCTGTTCGTGGTGGTCCAACCCTTTAATGATAAAATACAATTACACGATAGTTGATAGTATGAACACAATCTCCCACATTCTTCCTTTCGAGTGACGGCGTGATACTGACCTGATTGCAAATGCACGTGTAACCGACCGTCGACGGTTGATTGATGCACACGCCTTTGCCGCATAGCTCCGACGACATTTCCCCGTTGCAATCGTTCTTCCTTTTCGTACAGTGCAAACCGAACCACTTCGCTGCGCATACGCACTGGTAACTTCCAGGCGTGTTCTTGCATTCCGCTCCGTTTTGACACCCTAAGTCCGTGTACATGTATCGTACACATTCGTCTACGTCCAGTTCACACAATCTACCCTATGTAATAAATTTAATATTACTTGGAATCGTTTTTCAAAGAATTCCCTGACGAATATAATGTACAATCTTATAAATATTTCAATCCTTGACGCCCATTGTCGAGTTAAACTTAGGTTTATATACTATACCATCGTAAAATTAAAGAAATGCAGTTTAAGTGATTTTTAGTACGAATTTTGAATTGTTATATATCTAACAAACTTGTCAGCTTGTGTAACATTTTAGTTTGTTTAAAATTGAAATATTAAAAATTCCATACAAAAATAATATTCAATGTATAGGTACTTACTAAAAATATTTTAAAGTATAAACTAATCAAAATAAAATTTCTAAATCATTAGTCCAAAAGTTAAGTTTATAAAGTAATTATTTCTTGATTTATACAATAATATACTATAGCTAACTTATACACATATAGGCCCTATATATATCGATTATAGATAGAACTATTTTGTACGCTAATGTGTTTAGCCACTGATTAATATGCCTATCTTAACACTTACCTGCCAATTATTTGGACAGTTACATTGAAATCCGTTATAAAGATCCACACATGTGCCACCATTTTGACAAGGGTTACTCAAGCATTCGCTAATCGATAAAAGATGAACGAGATTAGTGATTTTCTTTTCCAAATTGGTCAACTATATAAGTATAAAAATAGTGTATTAAAATGCTATTTGTTTTCGAGTCAATTTCGATTTACTCACTCTGACTTCTAATCTATCTGCGGCGAACGTCGTTCCACCTTTCTATGCCAACACACAAATATGTCGTATATATTTTTAAATATTTAAGTGAAATCAGTGGTAAGGAAATGTATGCTGTTGCGTGAGAGCAAGAAATATTTAATATTTAATTACAACAACATTAATTCTAACACACCAAACTAAAATTAGAATTTCTTATTATTATACTGATTTAATTAATAGAAATCAATGCTCTCATATAAAATTATATTAAGATTACATTTAGAAAGTATCAATTTGTTCTTTAAAAATTCCAATAATAGTTGCTGTCTACGGCACAATATTGCTATTTTCCTCACCACGCTTTCGTACATATAAAACTTAGCAAAATCAAATCAACTTACACCCTTAGTAGAGAATTTCGATGACGCATTTACAATTTTCATTTCCAAAGCGGTAACTCGACTGGATAAACTTCTCGGACCATCTATCAGTGGCACAAATTTGTTCATTGTATCCGCAAACTCAGGCAAATCGTTTGATCGAAACGAATCGATTAGTTCTGAAGCTTCTTTAGCCTATACAATATCCACATTAATATTACCAAATATTATTTATTATCTTATAACTGATATATTCAATTATTTAATTACCATTTCGATAATTTGGAGTAAGTTTTCATTATTCACATTTATGAATCCTTTTCCTTTAGTACTGAAAGAAATATTGCGACTAGTGGCACTGTCGACGCATAGATGTCCGTTGTCAGATCGAAAGCATGGCCTAAATATTATTTAAATAATTATTTCTTTTTAGGTACCTAATATTTGTTCAAGTAAAGCTCAATTGTATTTTTCATTTAAATTCGATAAATTAATCTTAAATTTATTTTAATTTTTTTTTTTTTTGTTAGTGCTCAAAAAATATTAGTAAAACTTCATATAATAAAAAAATACAATAAATCAGTTGAATTGGTAAAGACAATTATTTATTTATTTATTGAATAAACGGGCGTGAGCCCAGTTTAAAGTAATTAGGTATACAATACAATCAAACAATAACATAATGTGAAAAATATGACAAAGTATAAAATATAAAATTAACTAAACAATGAATACAAAAGAAAACTATTATAGGAGCAAGGATCCTCATTGGCTAATTTCATTATTCTCGTAATAGGTTAATTTTTTAGATAGTTTCTTGTGCAGAAAGGTATTAAGAAAGAATGATTATTGCGGGTGGACCTAACAGGAACTCTAAAGTTAATGAGAGAAAGAAGGAATGGGGAATCGACCAAGCCTGTTAGGAGTTTGTTAAGGAAAGAGAGATTATTGAAGCGACGACGGTCAGCTAGAGAGGATAAATTAAGCAAACTGATAAGAGGAGTGTAATCATGAGGGGCGCAGTTTACGTTAAGAGAATGTTTCATGTAACATAAAAATTTTCGCTGAACCCATTCTAGTTGAAGACAAGCATCCGTTGTTTGGGGATCCCATACAACTGAGCCGTATTCTATGATTGGACGTACAAGTGCACAATATATTGCTTTGAGGGAAGTGGAGAGCTTAAAGTCACTATATATTCTTTTGACGAATCCTAATACCTTAAGGGCTTTGCATGTAATTCTATCTATGTGAGCTCTAGGACAAAGAGAGGGAGTAAAATTAAAACCAAGATCACAGATGCTAGAGTCAGCAGGAATCAAATTAGAGCCATTCAATGTGTAATTATGAGTAATAGGAGAGCGACATCTTGTGAATGTCATCGACCGGCACTTTCCAATATTTAATGTGAGACCGAGAGATTCAGCCTATGCGGAGAAACTATTGAAATCACCCTGGAGTTTGTGACAATCATCGACAGAGTTAATTTCGAGGAAAATCTTCCTGAGGGAGATAAAAATGCGTCAGATTTAGTGCTGAACAAATGAACCCATTGAGATCTATTTACTAAAAATGAATTGAACCAAGATAGGATAGGATCCCCAAATCCAGTAGCACGAAGAACCGAGATTAAAACCACATGTTTAACGGAGTCAAATGCCTTAGCAAAGTCGGTATATATAACATCAATCTGTATTCCATTTTTAAAAGATCCGAATATGTAATTGCAGAAAACAAGGTTACAAGTAACCGTTGATCTGCCAGGACTGAAACCATGCTGTTCGTCGGCTAAGATCAAATTTACAGGAGGCTGAATTGCGTCTAAGACTAATGACTCAAAGAGCTTAGAAATATGCCCTAAAATAGAAATTGGTCTGTAATTAGTGACTAACAAACGGCAACCTGATTTTAAAATGGGAGTAATAGAACCAATTTTCCACATGTCAGGAAAACTATTAATCAGTATCTATCTAATTGTCACCATTTTTAAATACTTTTAAAGCACGTAATCATACAACAAATTGAACTTAGCTTGGCGGCTACTAATATGTACGACTGCAACTAAACATAGATTGCTTATATAAATATTTACATCCCCACTTTATATTTGTACCATATTAGTTATTACCAAGGCTGGGCAAGTTAAGTTGAGTTATTTTAAAATAATAAAGTTAAGTTAAGTTAAAAGTTACTCGTATTTTAGTTAAGAGTTATTGTAAACTTATTGTAAAGTTAAAATTTGCTAATTTCCAAAAATAAAAATACCAGACACATAATATGGTCTATTAGATAGTTTTTCTTTACGCTCGAGAAAATAAATGGGGAAATTTAAAAAAATACATCAAAGCAAAAACCCAATCAAAAATTTGTATTATTCTTCGGACAAAAATTAACTTAATTTAGATACTTTTGAAATAAATTTAACTTGAAGTTAACACGTTAATCTTGAAAAAAGTAACTTATTATGTTAAAAGTTAATTCGAAAAAAAAAGTAACGAGTTAATTAACTTAATTAAAATTAACCTAACGTTTTAACTTAATTTTAACTTTTAACTCGTTAATGCCCAGCCTTGGTTATTACCATAACTTATTTAAGTACATACCAAGCTAAGTTAAATTATTGCACTTCATAAAATACATACAACTATAAAAAATTTCTATACTAATGAATTTAAGAAATTACTCAACCCTTTTTCAATATCACAACTTTTCTAACTTAAGTTTTTTTTAATTTTTTAGCGATTTTTTACACGTAGTTGACGGAGTGTTTTTGTTGGGAATCAATATCGCCTATCATTAACTCACTGATCAAAAATTATTTACAAATTTTACACCTATTAGTAGTTATTATTAAGACATTTAAACAATTTATATTAGTTTGAAAATAATATTCTTAATTTCAATCTAACTATAAGATAACAATTAAAGTTTTTTGAATTTTAATACTTATGAGTTATGAGTTGTTAAAATATAAACACTTAATTACTTACAACTGTTTACTATACTGCCCAATTGTTGAAGTGATTAACATAAAGAGCAAAATAAAAAGTGACTCAACTGCTTTCCACATTTTAATGAAAAATATAAAATTTATTTAAACTAAATGAAGTTAATATAATATATGTATAACCTATAACTAAACAGTTAAAATATCAGTAAAACAACATTGTTTTTGATACTACTAATAACGGAATTCCTAGTCTACAATAAAATACAATAATATGTGTGATATAGTCATTAGTTAGAAGTACGCACATCAATATATAAAGAAACGTATACTACTGTGTCGCGATGAAATATTGTATTATGTAATTCAATCATTTGTATACACCCACAAATTGATTATTATATGAGTTCACTTCTGTACTTAGTCATGATAAACATGACATATTGACATAAACAATGATATTCTGCAGTATATTTACATCAACTTTAAAGTTATCTAGAATTACAATGTTATTTTTAACACATGGTATTTAATTGAAAATTAACTTTAACAGTTTAACTCTTAAAAATTAGAGGTAAAATATTTCTTAAATTAAATTTTTACGAGCGTTTGAAGCAAGACATATTGGATATGTCATATTCACCCGTAATTAACGAATTTGCATGCAACGATTTTATTATTTTACTGTTAGGTATTCAAAAACTGATAAACGTAGACACTTGACATCACACCAAATGTTTAATTGATTATTTCCCATACTTGATAATATTTTGACTCGATTTGAGTTGTTTACGGACATTTTCAGTTTTAAATTTGTTTAGTTTTTTTTCCTATAAATGCCAATAAAATATTATTCGTTGGGTCAAAAAGCTTGAAAATTTAATACAAGGCTCCTGACATATTGTTACAATTTACATTTGAAATATATTAAAAATACATACGCATAATTTTTTTTATTTAAAAATGGTTATCTACCTTTATTAAAAACACGTCTATAAAAAAGTCAAATTAAATTTTTATGATCGTATGAAGTTATTTAGAATATTGAATATTATTCGATTTCTCATGTAGCGATTTTCTTATTTTGTTGAAATTCAAAAACGAATAACCGTAACACTTGAGTTTATATCATATGTTTATTTTATCGATTCCTATACTTGATAAAATTTTCAAAGTATTTTGATTAGTTTTGAGCTGTTTACGGATAATTTAAAATTTCAATAAACAATAATTAGTTTTAAAAAAGTATTTTTTTTTATACAAGGCTCCTGAAATATTGATTAAATAGCAGTTGAAAAATATTAAAAATACATAGGCACGATTTTTTTTCACAAGCATTAAAAGTTCTATATTTTTTACAACATTTATCAAATTTAAATTGATTTTGTAGTTAAAAATGTATAAAATGTTCAAATTGTATAACTAAAGATTGAAAACTTACAACAAGGTTCCACGGAAATAAGTTATTCTGTATTCGAAAAAATCTCAAAAATAGTTTTTTTTTATAGTTATTTTATGTTCAAATTTGGAGGAAATTACATAACAAACAACCAAGAGTAACTATTTTATAGTTATTTTGTTGTAATTTTATAATATTAATTCAACTTATCGGCTACCGTATTAATAATAAGTAATAATATAAATATAATATAAAATATGCACACTGTCACACTGACCTATCGTCACAGCTCAGAATCGTTTTTCGTATACAATGATATTATAGGTATATCATTAAATTCTACAGTGACTCAACTTAGTTCATAGGTCTATGGATGCCACGGGCCAAATATACTGGACTGGTATCATCTAGGTCGGAGGGTAGTAAAGGATCGGTCCTCAAATGTTTCACTCTCCCATCCATAAATACAAGTGGGGATAAAAGCGTGTCTAGTAACAAACATTTTAGGGCCACTGATATAAGGTAATCAATACCAGTCTAGTATATCTTGCTCCGTGGTTGACGCTTAGATCATGACAAATAAAATAGATATGTACTAACAACTCATGATACGCATGTCTGTGACGTAGGAATTTCCCCAACTGGCTGAACGGTGGAGTGGTGGTGGGTCTTCGGCGGCATAGTGGCAGCGGACCAATGAGAAACGGATAAATGGTTACGTCACAGTACAAGGCTGGGTGGAGGGTGGCTGTTCGGTTTGTTTCAAAACCGGTATATTGTTCACATAATATCTATTTAATTTTTTATGGCTTAGGTCATATACAAATACAATGGGTGGAGGCATAATATCTTACCATCTATATGAAATTAATATTTGAAACACATATTAGCGACGAGTCGCTGGTCGTGATGCATTATCTGAGCATGCGCAACTATGCTCGGCACATATTTATCACTCGTTATCAATTGTATCACTGGTTGTCATTTATGAATTTCCAGGGAGAATTCAATTATTAGCATAAATATGCGACGAGTATACACACGACTCGTTGCTTCAAACATCGGGACACGGCTCCATCAATTGTATATTATGATCTAAGAGTAGACGAAGGGAAAGAACACCGACGGTGATTAGGGCGATAACGCTGTACCTCCCAACGCCGTCCACTCTTCCTTATATAGTAACGGAAGGGAATATTGTGGCATTGTGCGTATGATAAAAATATTATCACAAACCTCGGTGTGCGCTAGTTTTCGTACGCGGTATCGTGTTTTATTTTAAACGATTGGCGTGTAACGATTTTCCAGTTTTCCACGCTCTTTCGCCATCGGAACGGAACGAAAAAAAAAAAAAAACGAAGATAATAATAATAATAAACGTCGAAATAAATCGTGATCGGGTCGTATAGGGTCGTATAACCTAAGTATCCGTCGTTTGTCGAGTAGTCGTTATTGCCCGTTGACAATTCCGTACGCATATCATAATATTTTGTGTGTACGTGTCTCGCCGCCAGGGGGTAATTATCATTAATCGAGTCATATCGGCTGTATGATGACGGAAAAATCCTTCGAGCCTTTGTGGAGGGGGGGGGGAGGAAAATGGTCGTGGGAACAAAGTACAAAAACACAATATTTTATCATTAACAACCTCCGTCTCGTCGGATTTGTTCGATCTCACCGTCTTTTGGGTCGGCGTCACCGTCGTCGCGGGTAGGTACGTATTGCGTGTGGGTCTCGTGTGCGTCTTATAACGGAAATATAAAAAAATAATATTATTACTGTTGTAACGCCGAATCGAACGACGGCACTAGACGAATATAATAACATATAATATAATATGACGGGTCTACGATCGGTGTACGAATATTACCGTCGTTGTAATTGCGATACGCATGGACGCCGTCGGACAGGGTGCGAACTCAATAGAAGTAAAACATATACTGTGCACGACACCAGCCTGTAGCAGCTACAGCTGATAACTTATTAGTTATTATTATACATACGTCAACACCTACTAGCCCACCTTTCTTTGTATTGTATATTTTGTATTACTTACTTATATCATATTTTAAATTATAATAATTTATATATTTATTGACAAAAAATACATGTTTTACCAAGCCTATTATAAGCATTAAATGCAGCAGTAAAAAATAGACAATAGACATTCTTAAGACGTTAGTATTCTGTAAAAATGGAAAGGAAAACTTTAGTTAAGTGAGGTACTTATCTAAAAAAATCCGAGACCCAACTATAGTGTAGTACCTAAAACAACCCGGAACCCAACTAGTAGGTATAGGAATATTATAGTTTTAGGATCCAACTGCTTGGATGCAGCCTTCGTTGCAGATTTAAAATTTATAAAGTTGACGTATCCATTTAAATGAGAGTCGACTCAAAATTGTATCTTGATGTTATTATTATTCTAACATTAAAGAATAAGAGTACCTATAGTAATTTACATTCTCTATTGTTTCGTTAATTTTGTGTAAGTATCCAAATTATAACATTATGTTCTTTATCGAATATAGACAATTATAATCTCTACCTACACTGCAATTTAAAAACACACAGGTAGGTCATTGGAGCCGTGGTGGTCGGATAATTACTCAGAAATAATATTGTAAAAAGCATAAACCGTGAGAAGATCAACTATAATAATTTTAAAAGATCCGGTCAACATTTCGTCTGCAACTGTATTAAGTTACTATATTGAAGTCTATTATTGTATTTTGAATTTATTTTATTATTTTAAGTTCATGTATTGTTGTTAATTGTATAAATGCGCACTGCGTCGTCCTAACCCTATACTTTGCTTATATTGTATTACAGTTTATACATACCAGAAAGTTCTTACCAGTTGTTATTAACCGTACATAATATATATCATAATATAAGATTTGATGAAACGAATTAATCATATTAATTAAACTATACGTCAATTTCTAGCTCTTACAGCTAATTATTCTTCTTCTAGCATTTAAAATGTGGCCATAAGAGATGATAAAAATGGTACCCAATATTGTATTAATGAGTCAAATAATATCCAAGCTCCTTGAGGAAATGATTTATCACAGTGAACAACATGAATTCGGGACCTCAGGTATACCTAATGACCATCTTAGAATAATATAGGTATACACGAATCTTAGGCTTATGAACTTATGCACCTAAGGCTCTTTAAACACTTGAACACGTTTAATGCAAGATGTACGATACTATATTATAATTAAATTAAAATCAAATACCTATAATCGTTTATTATAATATTTTTTTTTTAATTCGTTCAAACAAAACAAAATTGTTCTACAAATTGCCTTTTTCATCAAAGTGTAATACCCAACCCGTGCCTGTGTTATGTACGGTTGTCACGTAACGAATTAAAACTGCTCCTGTTTTGCTGATGTGGAGCGCTGGAGTATCCTGAAAAAACGATCAAAACCGTCGATTAATTAACGAAATTTAACTGCATAATTAATTTTTCAACAGGCTAGGTTAGGTTAGGTTAGGTATATAATATTATACTCACTCCACCACAGTATTTAGCAACAAGCGACGATTCTCCAGTCGACTGATCGACGTTGTACATTTCCAAATAATCAGTGTTGCATGTCGTTCTCGCACCAAGGTTAAACTCTAAAAGTTTTGAAAAATAAAACCGTAACAACGTGAAAAACCTAATATAACAATAATGCGGTGTACACCACATATTTTACGAACTTATGTGACTATTCGATTGTATGATTTATCGCCTACAGTCTACACACGACATTTTATAATACTTCATTAAAAATATCTACATGGTGATTCGATAAATCACTACCATCGGTTCATTTTACTATATCTAAATGTATAAGTTTAAAGTTTTGAAAATATTTTTTACATAGTTTCAAGTCATTATTAAACGAAACTTTTGTTATCTAACAAATTCTCAAAACTTCAACTCTGAGGGAAGGTTCTGACTAGAAAGGCTGAAAATAGTATAAAAATAGATGTTTTCAAGAAAATCTATAAAAAAAAAATACGAAACAACGGAAATGTTTGCGTATAACAGTTGTCGCCAAAATCTATTTTGTTCTCTCCGAATAGAGACTTGACAATTTTCCCAAATATTGATATTAACATTTTCTAGATATAATACAATAATTTATTCTAAAAATAATAAGGTTATATAACCTTAAGTTCTGATAAAAAAAAAAGAAAAATAGTAAGAATTATAATATTTTTTAAATAATGTTTTAGAAATGCATATGTTTTAAAAAATGTTTCATAAAAGCTTATAGTTTTAGAGATAAATATGGGGTTCATGTTGAAATATATTATGTTTTATGATACATACCTCTAAACATAACCCTAATCGGATTTGGTCTAGGAACCGCTAGATCCCACCTGCAAGTTGAGTTCTTATTGTACACCATGGGATACATTGGACTCATTATCATACCATCCATATTGAACATTCTTCCACCGCAACCTCTACCTATATATTTTGTATTCAACATACGCCATTAAAATACACAATTTACGAACAACGCGTATAATGAAGTACTATTGCACTCATTCTACCTTGATCCGTAGATGTGTAACTCATATCGAAAAACCCAATCATTATGTCTTTTGCTTTATAAGCTATCGTCAACGACGGACCCGTTGAAAATACAGGATAAGGAGTTGTTTTATACTTTCCGTTCAATGTGGTCACCTGTGGTGATGAGACGGATGGCCCATCATAAACCTAAAATAAAAATGTGTATATTACATATTTGGAACTGACGATTATAATTAATACCTATAATTTACCTTTAGGTAATTAGACGAAGATGATGGCGACCCTGATCCGATAAAAACGAACGTTGTAATAAACAAAGAAATTGTTAAATTTGATTGACCTAAGTTTATGGTAAACATGCATTCATCTTCCTTCGACGTAAATTGCTTATTATCTCCATGATGAATGTACCCATAGCGTTTTTTATATGATGTTATGCATCCTATGATTGAATTTAATCGTTAATAATATATTATTATACTACTATATGGAATCAGTCTACCGGATAATCAATGTGTATTAAGTACAAATTGAATAATGTAAAATGCACATATGTATATACCTGTTGCCATGTACTCGAGTCTAAAGCCTTTTGGTGTTTTTTGGTCGGCTACTGTATGTAGCGTCAATGTTAACACGTTCGATGGCTTACTCACAAAATCAAATGCATGGTCTTCGTGGCATAAGCGGAGAGTACTGTACCATCCCATAGACTAAATATAATATGAATTTTATATACATTTTAAAATATTTAAAGTCTTAGGACAATATTATTGTTTATTTTTGAATACCTACTCAAGAGTTAATAGTTTATATAATATCTATGTTTATTTTTTTTCTGGTTGATCAGCTCTTTTCAAAATTATTATAATTGTTATTTTAAAATTATATATTTTATATTTTATTATATTATTAAGAGAACAAATAGTCAGAGATATGATATTACACTATGAATCACGTTCGTAATAAATTAACTGAAAAATTGTAAAGATTACCAACATTTCCTTAATAATATTAAGTATTAGTTATCAATGAAGGGCGTCCGCAGGAATTTGTCAAGGGGAGGGTAAAATATTTTCCTTTTTACGTTTTTTATCTAACTATCCTATTAGTTATAAATTATTTTTGTGATATGTTTTCTTTCATATAGACAAGGAATGTAAAAATATTTATGAATTATTCATAGATAGTTAGTTAAAACTTAATCTCACAGCATTAATTTTAATTAATTGTTAAATAATTTTAAATTATCAAATACATTTTCTTAATAAATAAAATGTCACCTTTGATTTTATAATTTTAGATAATTTATAAAATTTAATATGTTTAGCTTATTCAGTCATTGATACCACAAACTTGAAAATCTGTGAACATTTAATTTTTATATCAAAAAAGCAAAGACTTGGTTGACACTGCAATATTGTACTTAGTGCAACTACTAAATCTCATAATCTATAAAAGCAACGTTCTTAGTTCATAATCGTTCTTAATCGAATATAATAAAAATCACTCGGTAAAAAAAATCTTTTTATTTTTAATGTAAAAAAGTTTATTTTGCGATATTTTATATTACGACGGTAATGATTGAGGTTGGATTTACGATGCACTTTGCATTGTTTTCCAAATCTAGCTACACAATACTCGTTTTATAACATACCTACATTGAATTTTTTGACTATTTTAAATTGTATGGTCATTTTTTGCATTTAAAGATTTTTGGAGCATTTTGAAGTTTGTTCTAAATTTAAATTTAAATTTAAAATTTTACTTTACATTTTGCACATGTTTTTACATGATTTTTATAATAAATATTAAATATATGATCTAAATCTAAATCTATAGGTATAGAAAAAAAAATAGTTAATTTTCAGATTAAATAAGTAGTCCAAATGATGATAAGTTCTGTCTGTACAACTTTTATATAATCATTTAACATTTTAAAATGTATATTATAATTTATACAGAATTTATTTTAAAATTTAATTCTTTAATATAAAAAATATGAATAATTTAGTGCACTATTTACAATTTTTAGGGCATTTTTAAGTCTTTTTAGAACAATAAAATCATCAATAATAATATTATGATAATTAACCCAGAAAAAGCCAGGGGGGAACTGCCCCTACTTGCCGCCTCTTCAGACGCCCTTAAGAGTAAATCATTTGCTTTCCAAATAGCTAACTTTTATTTATCCGTTAAATATTAAATAATGGAATACCTACCTGCCTGTATTTTATTTCCAAATAATTAGACGAGCAGTCTTTGGTGTCCGCCAAATTCAAATCCATGAATCGTAACACAAGATATTGGTCATTTGATTTCAATTGTAGGTACCACGCACAAGTTAAATCGTTCATATTATTATATGGAAATAGTTCATTCATAACCGTTAATACTTGTGATTGGTTGGTCACAATCAATGTACTTGGACCACAAATCGCTATTTAAATAGAAACATTAGTTTATTGAAATTATTTTGTTTCATTTTTATAATATTTGCTAATTTACATGTCACCGATGTTATCTTTATCTCAAAATGTGTGTCTACGTCCGATGCGATGCTTGAGTATCTAATAAAAGCTTTATTACCAGACGTTAATAATGGCGCATAGTCAACATTTCCTGGACAGTATTGACGAATTTTCAAAGCTGAACTTCCGGGACCATCATAAAACTAAAAATAAGACCGTTCATCTTAAATTGTAATAGCAGTTATATAATAAAAAAATAAAATATTGTTTTAAACATCAAACTGTGTTGTTTTATCACAATAAAAAACCCTCCACAATGCGCAATACAAAAAAAGGCGAAGTACAAAAAAAAATCTTTTAGCACCATAATGTTGTGATATTATCATAATATTGTACTGCGCTAAATTAAGCTGAAATAATCGGTATCTCTACTCAATACTGTAATTTATTCCTTTGTAAGAATTGTATAGAGATATTATAGAGCGTTGGGAGGTTAACGCTTAATAAATGTTAGGACCTATTTTTAAATGTTTAAATTTTAGTGGACAAAAATTAATGTTCTCGCCAAGTAAATAAGTACGTCATTGATCGCACCTAATAATATGTTCGGTTTACTTAGTGCACTAAAATTTGATATCAAAACTTTATGAAGCTAAAAGGTTTTATTTATTATTTAACTTAGCCAATTTTCAAACTAAACGTGGTAGGAACAATCTTGTGACGCTGGATAATTAAACACGTTATTGTAAAACCAATACATGCATCGCGTCACTAAAAATCTAAAAGTCTGAATAATATAATTAAAATAAATTATTATGTAAACATAATATTATATATATACATGGTCGAGTGCTGATGTATTTAATGTTTAGTAAAATTACATTTTGAGTTCAAGTATTAATATTGTTGTTACCTGAAGTGAACTGCATACACAGTTTGTTTCGTTCGAAGAACATTTGGGTTTTTCAGTGTAGTTGACCACTTGCATCTGTACAGCATACGATGGCTGTACTAATATTAACCATTTACAATTCAAATCAGTTTTCGCAGAAATGTTCGAATTATTCAATGATATATTGTTATTTGATTGATTTAACCTTATAGTACCTCCACATCCACGAGATTGACCTAAAAATATTATAAATAATTTAATATAATATACGCTATAATTTATATACTGCATATTATTATAAATAGTTGTTTTGAAAAAAAAAATGATTGTAAAAAATATCAACAGTTTTTTTTCATGATATTATTATAGTGTATAAGTTTACTATGAATTTAAACCTCAAAATTATATATATATGTAGGTCCATAATAACATTTTTAGTAAATACTTTTGATAATTGTAATTAATTTTCATTATTCAATTTTGCAAAAATTATAATATTATATTTCAGGAAAAATATTCCTGTTTCAAAAAATGAATATACCTAAGCATATGGTTATAAACTATATTGAATACAGAGATCATATTATACGTACGCCTTACTATAAGTTCTGTGTAATATTTTTTTAGAGATCCAAAACATATTAACGATCAGTCTGTACCTATGTAATATTAGTTGTTCAATTAACCATCTTATCAATTTTATTCTCAAAACGATAAAATATTGGGCACATATAGTATGGGTTTTTAATATATAAGAAAGTTAGTTATAATTAAATTTTTGTAAAATGTAGGTACCTAATGAATATTGCTAAACTTGTAGGGGGGGGGGCATTTTACCAAGTCGATCACTGAATATTATTTAATATAAAGTCGATTTAAGAGGGCGCCACACCCGCATGTGTTGTCTCCGTCTTACAAACGCGTAACATACTAAATGTACGCTCAGAAATTCACGTTTTATGCCGTTAGCTTAAAAATTAGAGTAAATTGACTTATTATGAACCTTTATGGTAAGAACCTTATCTGTGTTTGATTGGAAGTTTTTTTTACAAAAGTTCAGTTTTTAAGTGAGTTATGAGCATTTTTAATTTACATTTATAATGCATGACTTACTTAAAAACTGAATTATCGTAAAAAGACTTCCAACAAAACACAGATAATGTTCTTACCATCAAGTTTCATGATCAATCAATTCACCCTAATTTTTAAGTTAATGGCATAAAACGTGAATTTCTGAGCGTAAATTTGGTATGTAACACGTTTGTAAAACTACGGAGATAACACATGCGGATGTGGCGTCCTCTTAATTTTAAAGTTAAATTAGAAATATTTGTCAGGTTTCAACCGTATTAATATAACATTATAGTTAGATATTATTATCATATATATTAATTATTTTGCCCAATATTTAAGCATCAATAATTAAAAATTACTAAAATAGCTATAAGTTATTATAATTAGAAACTATAAAATATACAACTGTACCATAAGTGAATTTAATTTCAGCCTCAAATCCTTCATCGCCTCTTGAAGAATCACTAACAAATTGTACATACACAGAATTCGTTCTAGAAACAAATTCTGGTAACTGTTTATCCAAAACTCCACAAAATATATCGAAATCTTGAGAATTGTTATTGTGTAAATAAGACTCATCAAAAACAACGACAGAATCATATTGACATTTGTCTGATATATTATCATTTAAAGTAAATTCATTAATCGATTGTTCCAAGCGAAGTTTAGTAAATCTGTAAAACACGTTCAGTCAAAATTAATTCAAAAATTATTTAAATTATTTATTAATTAAAATAATCAAACATACTTAAGCTGCACAACTTGGTCTGGAGGAGCTCGTATAATCCAAGTGCAATTTGCATTATCCGGGTACCTTTGAGTGCCTAATTGTGAGTCAACAGTCATTGGGGATTTAATAATCCCCGGACTGGTAATTTCTCCTCCACATGCTAAAAAGTATTACAATTTATTAAGTACTATTAAACTCGTTAAACCATCTATTTAATATAGTCTTTAATTGTATCGTGGTTGTTTTTGTAGGAAACTATAAACCCAAAATGGACAAAAAAGTAGATTTTAAGAAAATTGTCATAACGAATCTAAATCAAATTTTTATTGAAGTTATTCTAATTTTTATGTCTATAAGCTATTATTAAAATCTTTAACTGACTAAAACTCTAAAACTATAAAACCTATTATATAAAAATATTCTATTCAAATGTCTACTTAAAGTTTTTTAAATTCAAACGAGACAGTTAACCAAACATATTTAAACATAGGATATTAGTATGATTTTCGAGTATGCACTACTGACATAGGTTAGGTACTTGGCATGAAGTGACGAGTGCTTCACGCCAGTGAATGCGGTTGGCATCCACGTAAGATAACGAGAAATTATAAGAGTGGTTGGACGGCGGTTACCCTGTCACCAACTTGAGGTGGTGGTGCATAGCAAGTCGATGGATATTTTTGATTTGTTTTCCAAATGTAGTGCAGCGAGCGAGTGGCAACGCGGGCATCACTGCTATATACTCAAGCCCGGATTAAGGGGGGGGGGGGGAAGAGGAGCACGGTCCCGAGGCCCATCTTTAACTCCAAAATATATTTTTTGTAACGCGTCCAATACAGTTTAAAAAAAAAAAGAATTATTTAATTAGGTAGGTATAGTAGGTAAATTATTATTAATAATTATAAAATAAAATTGTTCTCAATTTCATATCACAAACATCACTATAAATAATCAACTGTGTTTGCCAACAATTTTGTTTTTTTTTTTTTTTGTGAGCATTTTAGTCTTTAGATAACCGATTTAACTATTAAAGTATATAAAAAGGTAGTCTTTAGAAAAAAATATTTAGCTCTTGTAAATTAGGTATTTTGGTTAAAAGTATTAATGCATATTATACTAAACTTTAGAGGACCATAGTTAATAGCGAACCAAAATTGATCATTTGACTGTGAAAATGTTCAGAAAAAAAGCTTTACTAGAATCCATCGAAAAATATAGTGGTTACCATTTGAAAAATAAAATTTATTTTATTATTGGTATACAACTGCGTGTTTAAAAATGTTATAAAAAAATTTCCTGTTAAAAATAAAGAAACGCGTCTTTTTTGTTTTAACGAAATTCCATATCATCGATCCATAATTGTTAAAAAAAAAAATCTGCGTACAATGACATATTATATAAAAAATTAAATAATAATATAAAGTCATCAATATGTAATGATACAATTATTTTGAAGTTAACGTTGAATGGGGGCCCACTAAATGTATGGTGTCCCGAGGCCCAATTGATCCTTAATCCGGGCCTGTATATGCTGGTATACTTCGTGACACGATTTAAGATAATATGGTTACCCATCAACCACGATTAAAGATATACAATAGTTACGCATCGCCCTATAATATTAACTTTTTTCAGATTGATTTACAAGGTGACTGTATATTAAACAGCTGAAAAAATGAACTACTAAGGCTTGATGTCAACTTAATAGAACTCAAAATAACATTTACTAATACAATTATGTCTCTGATTTAAACAGTGACGCGAGTTATTTTGATAACATTTAGCGCTGCTAAAATAAAAAAAAAGTGTGAATCATTGGCTTTCTTATAAGAAGTCGATGGGCAACCATACTATCTTAAATTGTACTTCATGGTATTAACTTCCTTATCATTTTTCAATTATGAACTGCATGTACACTCATGAGTACCCCTACTCTTATGCTGATGCCAACTGCATTCAATGGCGTGAAAGGCTCGTTTAACAAGTTTGAAAATCAAATATTAAGTAAGTTTATTTTACTTGTAACTGAATATTGTATTTCAAATCCATTATTGGTGATATAATCGTCTGTCTGGAATACCATTATGACACTTTCCTGAAACGTCATTGAATGTGGTACGGTAGTCCCGCAATACGTGCCAACGAAATTTTGTGTTTGATTGTAAAACACGCCTGCAGTGTTGTATATTGTTAAATTGTCAAAACGACATCCATGGTCTGTTGCACATTCATAAAAATATAATTATTCGATTTTATCATGTAAACTTAAACATCGTAAGTTAATTGTTAACATATTTGGGGTGGATGGCAACCAAACAATAACAATAAGATGAAATTAATGTCCTGACTTTATAATTTCACGTTAGAGTACGTTAAGTTTTTCAACCACAGAAACTGATAAATGAATGCACGCTACATATGTTGTACATATTCAATTGTATGTAAACTATCATTGATTATAAATAATATAGATTGCTCACTGGACCGTATTTATGAGGCGTGAAAAATGATTACTGGGTAACTTTTTATTATTGAGTTAAGTTAATTTCATTTTCTATCTTGACTTTAAACTTACTTACTTATTTAAATTTTTTTTGTTAATTTTAACTTACCTAACTGAAGGCAATTTAATTAAATTTACTTAACTTACCACAATTTATTATTTTCATTAACTTGCCCACCTTTGATTATATGCATGACCGACTCAAACAATCAATATCTACAGTCTACACTCTGTTCAAGTTAAAAAAACGTAGTCAGTGGCGATCAGTTTTTGTCGAGCCATAGTCCTGTTTGTCATCCCCACCCAGTCAATTATCTTCTTTTTTTTTTTTATTATTATTTTAGAAAATTTACAATCTGTATTAAGTAACACAATAGGTAAAATAGATGATTGATATAACACTATATACATACATAATAAAAATAATATATGAAAAACAAGATGAGGGAAATCATCCAGCGATGGTACCCTCCAGAATTTATTTATTTATTTATTTTTTTCATTAATTTAATATAATAGGTCACGGCACCAATTTCTTTTAAGTCGCCGCGATGGGTTGTCGCGAAGAGTACGTGATGCTAGGTGAGTGACTAAAGGATTAGGATGATGTTGCAGTTTAGAGTGAAATCTGTTATAGTACAATTTAGCTAGTTGGTAAACTATTGGAATTCCTAGATCTTTATGCAGGATTTCATTTGTTACGTACCAAGGGGCCGAGGCTATTAGCCGGATAGTGATGGACTGGGAAGCTTGGATAGTATGGACTTGAGAAGGTTTAGCACACCCCTAAATTTGCATACCATATGCCCAAATGGGTCTGAGTAGAGATTTGTACAATGTGGACTTTGTGTGTATTGATAGTTTAGATTTGAGAATCGGTCTAAGTAGATGAAGGCGGTTGTTAAGGATTTTACGTTTGGATTTTAAATGCGGTCCCCATGTCAGTCTTTTGTATAGTAAAATTCCCAAATATTTTACCTTATTCGATGTAGGAATCTCGACTCCTTGAAGTTGAAGCGAGGGGAGGTTGTTTTTTCGCAGTGTAAATGGCACATGAAAAGATTTATCGGGATTTATTAAAATTCTCTACTTGGTTGCCCAGTTGTTTATTAAATTGAGGTGATTTTTGAGATAGTTTGAAGATAGAATGAGGTCTGAATTAGAGGACAGTATAGTTGTGTCATCTGCATAAGTTACCATGGTCGTGTTTGGTGTTTTTGGAATATCTGATGTATATATATTAAATAAATCGGGTAATAAGTCACTTCCTTGTGAATCACTGGCAGAGATCGAGTAGTAGGAGGATATTGAGTCGCCCTGTCGAACTGCAAATGTACGATCATAGAAGTAAGATTGGATTATTAGATGGTAGGGAGCTGGGAGGAATAATTTTAACTTGTATAAGAGGCCATCGTGCCAAACTCTATCAAAGGCTTGGGCCACATCTAGAAAAACTCCTGAGCAGTATTCTTTATTTTCAAATGAAATTTGAATTTTATCAGTAATTCTGTGTATCTGATGTATTGTCGAGTGAGATGTCCTGAATCCAAATTGTGTGTGGGGTATTATATTGTTTGAATGTATGAGTGGTCTAATTCTTTTGAGGATAATTTTCTCGAACAATTTAGCTAGAACTGGTAGTAGGCTTATCGGTCTATAGGATGACGGTAGGTGCTTAGGTTTGTCAGGTTTATGTATAAGTATTACTAGAGAAAATTTCCAGATTTGAGGGAAGTGAGAGAGTCTTAACATGGAATTGTAAATAAATGTGAGAAGTAATAGAGTTTTATTGGGTAAGTATTGTAATATTTTGTTTATAATTAAGTCATATCCAGGTGACTTCCTTGGTTTTAGTTTGCTAATTAAGTGTTTTATTTCATTTTGGGTTGTGTGTTTTGCTGGGAGAGACATTGGTAAAGGACTATCAAGAAATCTGGTAATGTTGCCAAGGTGTGCAGATTCAGGATTAACATTAGAATGTGGTGTAAATATATTTGAGAGATGGACTTCAAAAAGTTCAGCTTTATCTTTGTCAGAGATTATTAGTCCTCCATTTGGTCCATTGAAAGTGTAGCTTGTTCTTTGATTTTGAGAATATTTTTGGTAGTTATTTTCAGTCAATTATCTATATACCAGATACCTGCCATGTAGTATTGCCACGCCCCTGTGCACAAGTCTGACGTCAACTATTTTTCTTAACTTGAATCGAGTATAATATTATAACAATGAAACATAAATTGATTTCACATTAAATACATCCATTATACCATCAGTTAATATGCAGTGACATACTCAAATACGAAATACTCTCAAAATCTACTATAATATAGCTGAGCAAGTTCACAAGTTTTTTAAAAAAATGTATAGAGGTATTTGAAAAAAAAAGTTTATCTAGTATCATATCGAGCAATTACATATAATATTCAATAATAAGTTATCTACCTTCCAGATCAAACGAATTAAAAATCAATTTTACTTCCTCTCCGGGGACAGATATTGTATAGTTGCATTGTATGTTGTTCGGATAATGTTTTGGATAGTTTGGTGAAATAATTTTTCCAGAACTTTGAGTAAAAACTCCACCACATATACTACTCCACTTGGCCTAAATATAATAAGATACTTATTAAGAACACCTTATTCTATAATTATAATAAAGACATAGACTTACTTTAAAGCCATCTCCTTGTACATCACTATCAGTTCGTAGACGAATTTTGAGTTTTGTTTCAGTAGAGTTAAACTGTGGTGGAATTTGACGACCACACAATCGACTTCCAAGTGGCATCCAATTATTATTAATTAAATTAAAAACCTGTTTTATCATAAATAAAGAAGTTTTAATTTTTCAAAAGTTAAAATATATTTTTTACCTGTAATGTGGTATTAAAAAACGTTTTACTTTTAATTCGATTTTCTTTTCAAATAATTAATATACAGTATACAGTATACACAGATAAAACATACGTAAATATAAGATATAAGCAATAAAATATATTTTTTTTAACTGTCGGGGAGATTACAGTAAGTTTAAACATGTGTGTGTGTTAGTTTAGCAGAATTTTCTAGTGGGCACCTGTAGGTATCTGCTATGCTTGGATGGGGGATGGCGGCCTCTCTCTCCAGACACCGTTACTGCCCGAAGAGAAGTGCCGCCCATGGCCTGGTTTCAAACCGGCGACGGCGCGCGGCGCAACCGATGCCTTAGTCCGCTCGGTCACTTGGTCCCCCAAAAATATATATTCCTATTCAGTATACACATAATGTCTTACCTGTATATAGTCTTTAGTACAATTTACACTTTGTTCCAGATTGAAGCGTTCTACAAATTGCAAGCTAACCCTGTTGCCTGGATATACCGCTATAGTCCACTCGCACTCTTCGTTGTTTGGATATAAGTTTGGATAATTTCTAGTAGATATTTCACCTTCCTGCGCTGCATACATATTTCCACAGCCATTATGTCTGGATTCTAAAGTTAAATTGAACCCTTTCCTGTTACTTTTTCCATTTTCAGATGAAAATACTACCCAAAGCTTGTTAGAAGTAGCTACTAAATTTTCCGGCAAAATGTTACCACAGTATTTACCCAATACAGGACTTTCAGGACCTGGTCCATCGTGTAACATAACATAGTTGTTATCACATGATGAATCGAGGTCAATGTCATTAAAACGTATCTAAAAACAAAAAAAAAATTATTCAAATTTTAATTTAATCTGAGATTCTTATGTATTATATTTTACAAATATAATATATTATTATTTATAAAATGTTCATTAAACATTTAGTTATATTTTGTTAAGTAACATTAAAAAAAAATTTACGACACTCATTCCTTAGCTCTACTCGGAATCCAATATATGACGTTCGAATCTGTTTTATATGTAAATATTTCAGTTGTTTAAAATACCCCATTATTGGAAATTTCCGAAACAGTTAACATAACTTGTATTATTTTACTGCTGTAGCATAAAAACCTAACAAATTAGCTCTAAAAATACCTAAGTTTACGAATTTAATCTGTAGTTACTTTACAAATTTAAAAATAAATAACATACATATTGATGTATATTTTTTTAAATAATACACATTACATGCATATAGTTTAAAATTTCAAAGGTGAAAAGTAATATTTTATTATTGATCTACTTGATTTTTATGCATTACACAAATATATTATTTATTTAACTTAACACCGGTGTAATAAGTGCAAATAATATTCAACAGTTATTTCTTTTGCGTGTCGGTTAGCAATGTCATATATCTTTTTATAGCCAGTAGTTGATCAGTTTGATAACTTCGTCAATTCGTTCCCTTAAAATATAGCTCCTCTTGCATTTTGTATTGGATGATCTACACTGTATTAGGTGTTAATCGTCTTTGCATTCGCATTCTATATTCTCCTAATTTCCACCACATAAGATTCTTCTCGTCAAGTGGTTTAGAACTTTCCATAGCCTATATTTCAGATTAATACCCTGTAGTAGGTCTTCTATAGTTCTTATCATCCATATCGGAAGAAGAGCCACTTCGGATTTCTATCGGTCATTCCATTTTGGGATGCATTCGTGTGGTTTTGAAAGTAGAGTATCTGACATGCTATGTAGGAAGCCGTGTTTCCCTTGTAATCTACTGATGCGTAGTATATATCCGTATAATATGTAGAAAGACCATCTAAGGCTTTTGTAAGGTGTTTTCAAACTTTTTCAAAGGTATTACATATATTAGACTATAATTGCAATATCATCTGCGCATATGAAATGTTTGGTGTTAAGGCTGATTGGTTGGTTGTTGGTATAGAATATAGATTGTAACGAGACAGAACTACCCACTTTCATAATACTGCAAATACCGTCTATGCCGTGATAACTAGTGCACGCAGTGCACTCACTGTGAGAAATGTGTCATGAACAAAACGAGTACCGGCGCGCCGCCGAACGACTGAAAGTGAACTATCAAGTGTGTTGTGTCCGGTAACGCGCGCGGGCACACACACTAGATAGCACGCAACGTGCACCCTTTATAATATTAATTGTATCAGCAGTATTCAAGTGCAAAGTAACGTGAGTCCATATAAATTCATCAAAGCTATCAAATGTATTCCTTGTTAAACGTATTTTAATTGTCAAACTGCTTTAGGCAGTATAATTTGAATCAAAAGAAAATATTGTCCACATAAATGTTACAGCTATATAACAATAAAGACAAAACGAAAAGAGATAATAATTCATGAACCAAAAAACCATCTCAGTGTTCGTTTATTTTATTTCAAGATGTTAAAGAGGGAAGGTGCCTTGTATAAGCCATTCCATTAGTTTATCCATCTGCTGCGCCTACCTTGAAATTCAAAATAGAAATGTCTGTTACTTAAGAGCATTTATACCATTGTTGCGAGCTTTAAATCTTTGGTGATTCAACATCATTTAACCTTCTGTGATTAATTGACCGTGTTGTAAGCAGCGCATAGGCCCAAGAATACGGCCCGAATTATATTTTTCTCTTCAAGGCTATTTTTGATATGATGGGTAAGTCGAATTATCTGGCTGATGCAGTAATTTATCGATTGAACCGTGATTGTTCTTTTATCAGGTGTTTATCTATTTCTGGCGAGAATCCGTTCAATGTGATTCGTACGTATAGTTTACAAGTGTGGCATACCAGTACTATCAGGATGAACGTTTTTTTCTTTGCTTCAGGGTAGCGATGATGTGTGATTGTTGCCACATTCTTGGTATCCTCAGTTATTTTGTACATTCATTGAAAAACTGGAGGAGTTTGTTCACTGCTCAATGTGTTTGTTATAAATTTCAGCTGTATTACCCGATTTTATCTTTTTTATCGTCCAGGTCGTGAAGATGTCTTTTAGGGAGTTTTCTTGTACAGTGTTTTTGTGTAATTTTATATTTATTATTTCCTTTGGTTTTTGTACTTTCCCATTGACCAAGATTTGGTTGGCCTTTTCGTCTTTATTCATAATTATGAATAGATTTGCTGTATCTGCGTCAAAAGAAACTTTTGTCTCTAGGAATATAATTCTTTGATATTTTTTTTTATTTTTCTCGACAATATTATTGTTCTACTGTTAAGTGGACTGAATCAGTTGTATTGATTTATCAAGTGCATTAGAGAAGTCCTTCCAGTTAGCATTTTAAGAATTTAAATCATGTCTGAAAGGCACTGTAGTGGCTCTGATTTCACAAATGTTCAGTCATGGTTGGATTTTTGGTATAGGTCTTAAAACCTCTTTTTGCATTGGACAGCAATGTTTTCTCTTATGATAAACCTCTAAAATCAACCTAACCAGGAAGCAATACAATATCTTCAAATAAATAAAAATATTATTAAAATCAGAATAATTGCGTTCAATCAACTGAATAACACATAAGGCTTTACTCATAGCCAGATTAAGGATCAGAGCCGCCCTGAAGCAATATATATTTGGTACCCCGTAAAGCAAAATAAAGCAACTAAAGCAACATACTTAATATCATATTGCATATTATAATAAATATGAATATTTTGATCTGGCGGGCTTTACTATATATTGTATTATAATGGAAATAAAATATTAAATTTGAAGAAACTAACACACCTAATTCACGCATAGTAGTGCATTATAATAAATTTTACGCACATTGTGCACACGCAGGTATACATATTTATCGTTGGTGTTTACTTACATCGACGTTATTACCTTCAGGAAGTTTTAAATACCAGGCACATTTTAAATTTTGCCCATAATTTTTAGGATAATTAGTACTAGTTATTGTTATTTTCTGCCCATTTATCACTCCGCCACAAGAATTAACGTTATAATCAATTATTGCTGTGAAGTTAATTTTCCTTATGTTTGTTAGCACCTGAAATATGAACTCATTATTTATTATCAATTAATTATCATACGTTTTGCTTGAATTCAATTTTTAATGCATTACCAAAAGCTTAACCATGGGCGTTGGACTTAGAATTGTAAACTTGTCGTTTGTATTCGACATTGGGCAATATCTTTTTAATAATGCACTGTCATCTTCTAAATAATAATTAGAGTTTACATTTTTAAGATATCTAAAGGTTAATAATAATACAATATATATCTACCATAAGTGGCCAATAAAAGATGATTATTTTCATTTCGGCAAGATATCTGGCTTTCATTGACTTTAAAATTTGTAGATATAACAATAGTTCCATTAGTATTTGTAAAATCCCATTGGCAATAACCCATGGTTATATTATTAATAGGAAATTCTAAACTGCCTTTGATGCTGGCATCTGTTATTCCTCCACAAACTATAACATTTATAAATATGTGACTGCAGCATATTATCTACAGCATTATATTTTGTAGAAAATAATAAATAATAATTGTGTTGTATCAAATATTTGAACGTCCGTTATTCATAATGTGCTAATATAAAATACTAGCTGTATCACTCGACTTATCCCGGGAAAAAAAGGAACATCTCTAAAATGCTGTGCTATGTATATCAGCGTATCTCGATTATAGATAAAGTTATAAAAACAATATTTTAACTAACCGTTATAGCAATGTCAAAGTTAAAACTAAATTATTTCGATAATGCTTTTACATAATTCAGCTAGTAATGGTACAAAAATAAAGTGAACGGTATTTTCCATACAAATCTCATGTATTTAAAATTAAAACTATTTATATTAATTTGTGGTACATAATTTCAGCTTGTCTTTATTTACGACAGAGTGCGCAAACGACTATATAATCTATGCTTGTACTGTGTACATTTCTCGCCAACAACAGATATTAAAGGTATATTTGAAACATAAAAACGGATTACAATTCAGTTACTGAAATGACGAATAAAATCGCGGAAGAGCTTCTTAAAATACAGGATTTGATACAATAGATCACTCAGATGAGTATTTGAAAAAACTTTATGAAAAAAAACTGGAAAAAAGTTCAAAAGTGTCATCAGAAAATTGGAACATAAAAAATGACTGTTTTTTTATATATATTAGTATTTATTATAAATATAAATCATAAATCATATTATATTTAAATATTTAAAAATGTAAGCTACGTTCTAACTTACGCAGAAATTATCTAATTATTGACATTTAAATTTAATATGAATAATAGGTATGTAAATAAACAATGAAATAGATTTAAAATCGTTTATTATATTGGTTACAAACAGAATTTGTATACTACTATAAACGTTGGAATTCAAAACATAATAATTTCATGTTTAAATATTTTCCGTAAGTAATTAAGAGGACGTCATACTCGCATATGTTGTCTCCGTCTTACGACATAGAAAAACCACGTTTACGCAGACTGAGTAGAACTCACTCAATTTTGGAGTTAGAATAAAAACATATATTACAAAATCAAAAGATGATAATATTTTAGAGGGCAAGACTTTGAGTTTTTTTTTTAAAGTTAAAGGTATTTTAAAAATGTTGAAGCTTTTGATATTTCGAAACGATATAATGTACGTTAACGATTTTCCCTCAGAAATGTTGTCACAATTCAATTTTGTGATAGGTTTTTTTACTTTAGAACCAAAATTGAGCGAGTTATAGGTACTCAGCCTGTGTAAACTCGTTTTGTCTAAGTCGTACGTGTGTAAGACGGAGACAACACATGCAGATGTGACGTCCTCTTAATGCATTATTCCTCGTAGGTTAGGTAGGTTAAGACTACAGAAAATGTTTACTTACCAGAAGGTTTGTCCGATGAGAATTTTAGTCGGAAACCATTTATATCGTCTTTTTTGTAAGCTTTTTCATAAACCAGTAACATCTCGTTTGAAATTGATTCAAACATATTATAGTTCGATGATATGGGGTTAAGAACAGGGTCAATGCATATAAAACTTCGATGAATCATAATATTTATCTTTTGATAAGCCTATGGACATTCAACAGAGTATAAATTAGTGATGTTTCTAATATCGAGAAATTCACAGTTTTTAATTCAAAAAGGTTGACGTTTCAATTTTTAAATATATTACGGTATTATATTTTTATGTAGGTAAAATGTATTATATATAATTGAAAATTGTTATTTATATTTACTTTGAGTTTTTCTTTAAGCCTATTCTCTGGTAGATCATTATCCTCACAAGTTTGAATGAGCGATTTTCCTTCGATTATTTCTACAGTAATTCTACGTCCCATGGGCACCTTAATATTATAAGAGCAATGCAATATTTCACTATTGATAAAGGGTGAACTTTTTATTTCACCACTTTCAACATTGTAATTCTTCATACAATCTTTGAACAATAAACACAGAATGGTTAATATATGCAAACAACATTTCATTCTAAAAGACATTTTAAAGTGCTTAATAATATGCTTACAAAATTGTATTCTAAATTCTAATAGTATATAACGATTGAATATTATATGAAGACTCAATACAGATAAAAAAAACTATTAGTAACTAAAAAAACTAATATTATGATAGCTTTCGATAAAATCAAAACTTAACCCTCTCAATGAAGCTCATTTTACGTAATTTACTTTTATAATTAACGTAAATTGAGTATCAATATCCTATGTAATTATTAATCAAATTACCAATATAGTCAGTCTCATATGACATTAAAAATTTAGCTTGTGTGTTGTTCATACGAAATGGTCCATTTATAAAGTGTGATTTGAATTTAATAATTAATTCTTGACCAGATGATCTGATGTCTTCTGATGGTAGATCTGAACCAACAATTGTTGATATCTTCACCCCTAGAAAAAAACCAATATCATAAAAATCAAATTGTCCTTGAAATATTGTAATATTATGTATTTTCAATATCTTTTAATTGGTATATAAACAATTTATGCGAGGAAGTGTTTAATTTTCAAACTATTTAACCAAACAAAAAATATTTTGGACATTGAAAGAAAAAATTACTAAATAAAATCCAAAATGTCAAATGATTAAAAATAGCTCAAAAAGTGTTGAAATATTTTAAAAATGTTATCATTTACAAGAAATGCTCATACAAATATTTGGTGAAAAATTTAAGTATCTTTTTGTTTTTAACTAATATTGAAAAAAATAATTGGAATATTCAAGTTTGACTTCTCAAAAATAGTAACTATAGATCAAATTTTCTATCGAAAACCACCCTCTAACTTTAAAATGAAAGCGATTTTTCTATTACTTTTCGTGTTACAGACACGAAAAAGAACAGATCACTATAAAATCAATTCATTCATTGTTTCACTTAGAATTTAAAATTTAGACATTACTTGTTTTGTTGAGTGGGTCCACGTCGAATATGGTTAAAGTATCGTCGTAAGTTTCATTGTTTACTGTATTTTCGACTATTCCGATGCCTGGATATCGGCGTTTTAATCTCACAATCTCAAATTTCAACTTAACTTGCATACCTGGTTCAGCAATAATTTTATACTCACAATCCATGTTTGCCTCATATGAGCCGGGATAATTAGGTGACGAAATTTTACCCTGAGATGCCCGTCTAGTGCCACCACATTTCGCTGTTAGAAAACAAAATATTGTATGAACTCCAAATGTAATTTTTATTTTAAAATTATTTTTTTATGTTAAATGTGACCATATTGTTACATGAAAAAATCCGAAAATGTTGTAGCACAAGAATTATTACGAAAAAAAATTGTATTTTAAATATGTAGCTTTACACATGCGACAAATTAACCTTTATTATTGAAGCTAAACATTTTCACAATGGTTAAGTCCAAATCTTATGAAACTATTGAAACTTAATTTCAAAATCATAACCAAAAACATTGAAATACATGTCAATTTGTTGAGGTTAAATTACAGAAATGTGTTTACGATAAAATGTAATTTAATATAAGAAAAGAATAAGACAACATTAAAACGATTTAAATATCTTTGTAATGGTGCTTAAAATAGTATGAATAATCATCTAAGTTTAATAAAAAATAAATTAGTAGTTACCTATAGTAACATTCAATTTAAAACCATTATTGGGTATGTTTAAATCCGTGAAATACTTGATGTATAAAAATCTGTCTGTAGTTTCGATATCCTGAATGTCTGTATCACGACAAATACGACTTATTAATCGTGAAAATCGAGCTGCGCCATCTCTAAATTCCAAATATTCTGTTTCGCATCTATATTTTTAAGCACCAAATTAGAATTAGAATATGTTATAATTATTTATAAACGATATATATATATATATAATAAGTATAATAATTAATTGATTGGAAAAAATGTAGTTTAAACGATAACCAATCTTAGACAAAGTTAATATTTGACTTGACTAAATTAATAAATTTACTAAATGCAAAAAATAACGGGTAATGGATGTCGCTTTGCTGTACAGTCTGTAGGTTACAAGTGGGTTACCGTAATGGCTAGGTAGTGTACAGATGTTAAATTTGAATTCAATGATATAATAACATTGAATACGAAAAACGATCTGAGTGGAGACGGTTCATCAGCCAAGCATATTGTGTATTATATTGGTATTATTATTATTATTATTATAATCCATTAATAATATTCTTAAATTACAACAAAATAAATAACACAATTATTCTTGTTTGAACCTAAAATAGCTATAAAAAATACTGGGTTTTTAGGTTTTTTGGATTTTTTGGTTACAAAATAAATTACTTAAGTGGAACATTGTTTTAGATTTTCAATCATTAGCTAAAAAATTCAATTTTTTATGCATTTTTAACTACAAAATTATTTTTTGATATGATACATTTTGTGAATATCAAACTTTAAATGCTTATAAAAAAAAATTGTGCGTGTATATTTTTAATATTTTTCACCCGCTAAAGTAACAATACATCAGGAACCTTATTGTTTTACATGTTCACGATTTTTTACTAACAAATAAAATTTCATTAACAATTAGAGAAAAAATAACTAAAAAATTGAAAATTGAAAATGTCCGAAAAGAGTCAAAACGCAACAAGAAATTGATAAAATAAATATAATATGGTGGAAATTTCAAGTATCTACAGTTATTCGTTTTTGAATTACAACAAAATAAAAAAAATCGCTACATGAGAAATCCAGTGAATATCCAATGCTGTATAAATTTGAACTTCAAACGCTCATAAAAATTGAATTTGACTTTCTGGTAGACATTTCTTTGATAAAGGTAGACAAGTTTATGAGGAATATTGTATTAAATCTTCAAATCTTAGATTTCAAAACAAAATGTTTTATTAAGTTCTGACTCAAATATAATGTGCACATTTTCGTGATTTTTACGTATTTTATTAACATTTTAACTTTAAATGCTTACAAAAATAATTGCGAAGAGGAGACGAGTTGTAACAATATAATTTTAATATTTTTCAACTGCCATTATTGTAATAATAAATTTGAAGCTTTGACCCAACAAATACAATTGTGTTGACATTAATAAGTAAAAAACTAAAAATTTGAAAACTGAAGATGTCCGTAAACAACTCAAAACAAGTCAAAATATTTTAAAAAATCAATTGTTTATAGAACATGCTAATATGAACATTCAGTGAAAATATCATATATCTATGGTCAGTTTGTTTTAGAGTTACACCATAAACCAAAATAAACTTTGAGTAAAAATTCCCTTTATCTTATATTTTTTTCCCGGTGCTTTTGAAAACTACTGGGAATTTTAAATTTTGATCTTCCGATACACCAACAAGAGTTCCCATCGAACAAGATACTGAAGTTGAAAATCGATGTATTACTTCGACTACTTAACGTGTAGACAGACCAAAATAAATGTTTAAAAAAATCATAAAAAAAAAACACATCAATGTCAAATTAATACATTCATCGCGCTCCGCTCAGAATCTAAAAACACATTTACGGTATATTATTATTATATGCTCAACGCTGCACATTAGTTAGTAGGTATATACAATCAAAATGTAATCGAAAAATTATAAATTCTTAGATTACAATGTTTAGTTATATTGTAATTCGTTTTTCATAAGGTACATAATTGTATATAATAACCTAATTTTTACCAGCAATTAGCATCGATACGTTTATAGAAAGAAAATAATATTAACTTTAGTATTTACTTACTCGTCGCTATAAGATAAATCTATGTCATCAATGGCTACAGATATCCGTTCGGTAGACGGTGCAGCTACCGTCCATATGCATTCTATGTGGGCTGGAGGTATATTTGGATATGAAGGAGATGTGATTTGGGTAGTACTGTATGCATCATTCAAATAAATTTGTCCACCACAGTTTATTGAAATTTCTTCAAACGCTATTTTGATCTAATTTGAGAGGTTTTCAGGTTGGTAAGTATTAAACAAAATAATATTTATGTAATCAGAAAATATTTAAGGAAAACAATGCATATAAGTACATTTTATAATTATACTAATTATTTAGCCACATAATATCATTGGACAAGTTACTCAATTAATATTGAAACTGGTTACAAATATTATAAGTTAATTCAAAACTATGTAACTAGTTTCAAGTTATTAGATATTTTTATGGTAAGTAACTAGATATAAGTTATACAAGTAGCTGAGTTATATAACTTAGTTACAATGTTACATGTTACTATGATATGCCCAATGCTGTAAATCTTATACAGTATACACTATTAAACTTACTATATTGTCTCCTTCAACTAGTACAGCATTGATTTGTAACTTATTATCAGTGGTAGATAATGTTGATTCATTGGATTCATTACAGTATTTTCCTTTGCCGATAAAAGATGAATCCTCGTACAATCCATTTTTCAACTAAAAGATTGTGTAAAGGATTAACAATGAATACATTATATTACTGTCCATAAATTCAAAAGTGTGAAATGAGGACGTGATACCTCATGTGATGTTTCGTCTTACAAGTGCGTCACATACCAAATTTTACGCTCAGCAGAACACATGTAGCTCCGTCAGTTTAAAAAGTTAGAGTGAATTGGCCTCTTATAAAATCTCTTATTATCTAGGCAACCTCGTGGGCTTTTTATTATATTTTAATTTTAAAGCGAGTTATGAGTATCTTAAAATTGTAAATTGTTTGTACATCTAAAAAACCTCATAACTCGCGTTAAAATTAAAATATAATAAAAATCCCATGAGGTTATCTCGATAATAATCTTATCTTTAAATTTCATTAAAGGTCAATTTACTCCAATTTTTAAATTAACGGAGCTACACGTGTTTTTCTGAGCGTAAAATATGCTATGTTACGCACTTTTAAGACGGATTCAACACATGCGGGTATTACGTCTTCTGAAAGGACAAATGTCCCAATAATGTACATCAGTATAAAATGTTGTCTTAAAAATAAAAAAACAAATGATAACTGTCATATTTTCGGTATCTATATATTGTTGTGAGCGCAAATGTTTGTATGATGTCTTAAAAAAGACAAAGTCAATATTTATGAACACAGCTCGGAATTAAAAGAACGCCGTATAAGAAGAATTTAGAATTCAATCTCAAAATCGACCTGTTCATAATATGCGCCTACTTACCAAAATATAACCATCTACACATGGACTGTATGAAGACAATTTTATGGTTATAAGTTTCACTAAAATTGTTCTTCCCGGTCGTACAGTGATATTCCATGTGCACCGAAGTTGATACGAGTGAGATAATGCAAATAGACTTGATGCATTAGATAAACTAATGACTCCTGTTGGTCCTCGCAATTGACCTCCACACTCTATTATAACATAGACAAGTAAGGAACAATTATCTTTGCTCTTATAAATTAAATACAATTTAAATAGTTAATTTAACATACGTAATTTTGCTTTAACTTTAAATCCAGTACCATTTAATGACTTATTTGATATGAACGTTAATATTACTTTATTCTTTCCGACTATACGTTTATCATTTATTTGTTTGGGGTATGCATACACTGTTTTCAACAGTACTGTGTTTGCCGTATCAGGATCAACTAAAATGTATTTATACAAGCTATATACATAATATTATGATTGATTTAATAACAATTTATGTTTATAAAAACATTTTAGTTCCAAAAGAATAAACAAATTCTGTTGATATTCAGCAGTCAAGGCCTAGTCTGTAGAGTAAAATATTAATTTTTTAGATATTAAAAATATGGTATATTATTAGATATTGTATGCAGATCAAGGAAGCTATTGAACACAAAAAAATATTCTTTCATAACTTTTTATGTATTTTAGATCTTAATGAATTTATGTACATACTGCCTTTTTTGTTGTTTTCTTGTCTATTAATTTAAAATTCGAATAATAAAGAATTAATATATTGTCTATCAACACCAAAAAATCGATTTTGATAAAATAAAGTTATTGCTTAGTGTTTTATAACAGCAGTATTAATATGCATAGAAAAATATCTCTAGAAAATACCTATCTAAGATAAATACAAACAATAAATAAGTTCCCACAATAATCAATTAACTTAAAACAAAAATAAAATAGGTAATAAAACATCAATAATACCAGTTTCTATGTTAAGGAAATCTCCATGGTGCATACTTAAAGATGAACGAATTGGATAGAAATCTATGTCAATAAGTTCAATATCAATATGATAATGTGATTCCGTGTGTAATATCCAAGTTACATTGAGATTCGGTTCATAGCCATGAGGATAACCAGGACTTGTAATAGTCACACTTGTATTAGAGCTTGGTGATAAATAATAGTCAAAACGTGTATCATTAACTGTAAACAATAAAAATGCATCAATGTTTTAAATGTGTATCAATTATTATATTTTTTTAACTCATTAACTCATTATATTCATACAACAACATATTATTGATTTAAAATAATGTACTTCTATAATTTCACTTACAATTATATTCCAACGTTGGATATAGTTTGTTTGAATATACCGCATCTATTTGTGTCCACGATAATAAAAACCGAATACCTCCAACTTTTTTCTGCCCTGCTTTCAATCGTATGAAAACCTTATTATCGCTTGATATGATAGTTTTGTTTGATTCTATATTGGCATTTGTAGTACTTAGTTCTAATAAAATTAATGTTTCGACATCACTTCCGTCGTATATCTAAAAGAAAAATTCAAATCAAAACTGAATTAATAAAAACTTCAGATAATAATATGTTGTTCTATTGTTATAGGTACTTAAGTATTCATTTACTTTTAATTCGTGAATTTCTGATGAGGAAATAAAGTCGTTTATCACAATTTGAACTTTTTTATATAGATCTACCCTTATTGTCCAAGAATAATCTTCACTATCTCTATATGGTCTGGGGTACATTGGACTAGAAATTTTTCCAGACTGCTGTGACTGGTAGATTTGAGAAACTAGCATATAAATGTTAAAAACTACTTAGTTAAAAAAATTTATCATTGTAATATTAATATTACCATATTTAAAATCTGCAGTGAATCCTTTAGCTGAGCCAACAGAATTGGAACGAAATTTAACCCAAAGTGTCGAACCCGAAGTCAAATTGGATGGCAAATTTGGTCCGCAAAATATACCTAAAACTGGACCGATAGAATCCCCTTCTCTAACTTCTACATAATCTTCATTGCAAAACTCGTCATCTTCTAATTCAAAAGCAATGAAATTCAAAGACACGAGATTTCCAACGGAGGACTTTAATATCCAAACACATTCTGAATCTCTAAAATAATTATTTGGATAGTTGGGTGAAGAAATCGTTCCTCTTATCGAGTCATAATTTCCACCGCATGCTAATTAAAACAAAAAAATATTATTACGAGAATATGTACATCGTATAAAGTATATAATAAGTTAACTGACCTATTGATCTTACAGAGTACAGAGCTGTAAATGAATCCAACGCACCAGAGTTATCTGTGTACTCTATACGCATAGCAGGTCCATTACTGACAATGGGCGGCGGTATTGGATTTGACTTACAAAATTTAGTTATTTCAGGTGCATCTGAATCTGGGCCATCCAAAATTCGAAATATTGTGTGAAATAAATCATTAGAGCACGGCCGTTCAGTTATATTTGACTTTTCTACTGTTTTAATATCTTCTACGAAATGTGCTATATCTATATGAGTAAACGTTAATGTGACTTTCGATTGAGGGATATCAGATATAATAGTCCAAGTACAGTTCTGGAGTTCACCATTTGTAAAATATGGATTGTTAGTTATAATTCCCGAATCATTTGTTATTAATTTTGCACCACATACCTAAAAACCAATTCATCTCAATAGTAGAAGAATTACATACATTAAAACTAATAAAAATTACCGTGGAATATATTGCTTTAAACCCTTTCGCTTGGAATTCATGTTTACCAACTTCAAACGATATGAGGAGTTTATTTGATGATGATATAACAGGTGGTGGTACACTATTACCAGAGTAATTGAGGAGTAATTTCCCATGCATATTACCATCATATACAAGGACGATATCATTATTCCCTTGATGCGAACTCTGAGTACTGAAGTCGATGAATGTAAGATTAATTAAATGATTTTCTGCTATCTCAATATTCCACGTACAAGAACTGTGAGAATCATAGCTCTGCGGGTAATTGCTAGTATGGATAACTCCACGAGGAGCTGTAAACATTCCACCACATTCTACAAAAAAAAAAAAAACTTGGTATTAAAATATTCACTTTCATAGTTTTAAATTTTAGATAAAATAATTTGTAGTAGGTATAGGTAATTTATCACTTGTCATCAGATGGAAATTGCAAAGACAGTATTTGTTAAATTTTCAAGTATTTTATGTTGCCAATTGAAAAATTTAGTCTACAGTGATATTATGCTTGGCCAACATTTTATTATAATTATTTTAAAGTTATAAATATAATCACCTTTTTTTTTGCATCAGAAAATAAATTTTTTTTATATTTACCTAATTTGTGTGATGATGAACTATTAGGATATCTATATTAAACACGCTTATTTTAGGTACGACTTTACTTCAGTTAAGTGTGAACTTCAAATTATGCTAGTCCTAAAAATTTTTTATGAAAAATGATGCCTTGTAATACAGTTTAGGTACTGCCACAATTTTTATACAAATCGAGCTCACCTTTTATGTAATTTTTACGATACAAAAAATATTTCTAGTTTATCATATAACGAGATACATTTTTATCAAGATATATAAATTAAGTTAAATTTAAAGGCACCTTATCAAAAATATAATGAATCAGATTATTATATGCTTAGGTAAAAATATTATCATTTTAAATAATTATAGAAGAAAATACATACTCGATTCAATAGTTTTGTATGTAGCTTTGAAACGTTTTCTCTGAGACTCGTCGGCTGATTCAAATCTTACAAAAGCTTCATTTCCACTAGACGTCAATGTAATTGGACTTGTTTGTTTATGGCATATCCTTAACAATTCCGGGGCTGAATCATCATATCCATTGTAAATCTATAAGAAATATAACAGTTTTTAAAATTAGGTATATTATTTAAACAGATCTATATTTATTATATACATACAGCTAAGTAATCAATTAAACAAGATCCTGAAGTTTCAAACCACAAATCTTCTATAGTTATTTCTACAATATGTCCATCATCGATGATAATATTCCATTCACAAGTTGTACTCAAACTATAAAATCTAGGATATTCGGGTGAAGTAAATTCTCCTTGAAATTTATTTAATACTCCTCCACAACCATCTACTATCCATTCGATCCGAAATTTATTCTTAAGTATATTATCTTTGTAGGAATCATACGTGATTCTAACAATATTCTTAGTTGACGATATCACCGAATGTGGTTCTATGGAACAATTATTTTTCCATAAAACAGTATTAATTTCGTTCCTGTTTACTCCTTCAGTTATCTATGATTGAACATATTAATTAAAGTCTATCAAGAACCATAAATTATTTGTGTTTTATAAATGTGAATATATTTACAATTAATTTAGTATCTGTACATTGAACACTATACTTAAAACGTGGAGTATAAAAATGATCTGAAAATGAACTTCTATGCGCAAATGGATATCTAAACAGATGCAAAATCCAAAGTTAATGCCTTTTAATTTCTTAATTTTCTAAAATTTCAACAATAATATATTATTTATACATTTTTTAACTCTTAATTTTACATTTTGGTGTTACGCTAAGAATATAAAATAATCAGACTCAATTCCCAATTAATTTAATATAAATAAATATTTAATTATCTTTGCACTAATTTCTGCATGCTCTTATACTTAATATTCTACGTCTAACTGATCTATCTGCTGCTACATTTTAGATCTAGTTGCTACTTTTAGGGGTCAAAAATATGAAAATTCCAGCAATGTTAGGTTAGGTTATTAAGAAAAAAATCACCACATTTTTATAGATATTAGACATTTTTAGAAATAAAAGTTTTAAATATATTTAATATATAATTTTTAATAACTCTAAAACAAAGTCAGTAATTTTCATGATTTGAATTTCAATCGAGTATGAAAAAAAATTATAATATTCGATAATATATTATTTTAATATTTTTGAAATTATTAAGTTTATGCAGTTATAATTTTATTAATTACAACAACAAATTTTTGTTTAATTTTATTTCAGAATCATGAATATTTTGAATAATATCTACTGTGAATTTTGAAACCCCAAACTACCAATTACTTCCAATTTTATCCATACGTATGATCATGTACCATGTCATTACTAATGACTACTTAATAAATATAAATTACATAACATAAAATACACATACAAAACTCAAAACTCCACCCAATACAATTTACCTGAATGGGCTTGACAGCGAGAAAGGACTTCGTCTAGTAAAAAATATTGAGGAATGTAGACCGTCGTTGCTGTAGCCTTGATAAAGTGGTGTCCTTATAATGCTTTTCTCTATTTTAAATTCGGTAAAAGTTATGTTGATTTTATTTCCTTTAGGAGCCACAATTGTCCATAAACATGTATCTCCGTTTGTATATTCTTCTTGAACTATTTCAATCACACCTTGATATCCTTTCAAATTCACACGGCAGTCTAAAAATTAAAGATTATTATTTTTAAATACAATTTTGCCATACATCACAAATATTTACTTTATTATTTACTCATACGCACCAGTAGCATATTTTAATGAAAAACCTCTTCCTTTAGAAAAACCACTACTTCTAAATTTAATGTACAATTGATTTGATGTTGAATGTACAAACTGAGATACACCAGTATCATTACAAAATCTTCCTAATAATTTACTAGCAGAATTTCCGCCGTCATAAAACTGTAAAAAATAATTTCTTACAATTTATACACAAATTAAATTATAATTTACAACAAATGTGTTTCCACTTAAATTGATACATTTAACATAAGTCATGTTTATTGGGTATATGGACAGGCTTGAATAAACAAAATAATGATTAATGATGGTGGGATAGGGTGGGTTGAATTCCAAAAAACTTAAAATTTGTAAACCTCTCTATACTAGTAGACCCCTCTATACTGTAGACCCCTCTATACTTAAACACAAAGGCAACCGCATAAAATATTTAAGACATAATTTTATTATTCAGACTAAAGTTATAGATTAATCACCTACGAGTATTAAGACTCAATTGATACATACTTCAAGAAAATCATCTTTACACATTAATCCAGGAATATTGTCTGTTACTAACTGTATATCTAATATAGTAAGCTTGATTTGAGTGCCTTGCTCCACAGATATCTTGTAAAAACATTCTAATGTTTCTGGTAAAGGCAATGGGTAGTTAGGAGACACGATATTTCCTATACCCGAATACAATGTTCCACCACAACCTTTTAATTATGAAATATTAAGTATTATGTGTTTATTTAAATCATATTATATTTAATAATACCTCTAGCAATTAAATTCCATTGCAAAAAGAAACCTGTAAGTCCAACAGACCCATCAGATACAAATCTTATAAAAAGTGAATATCCGGCTGATGATATAATAGGAATAATTTTAGATCCACAATACTTCCCAATTAAAGGTGATGTAATGTATCCACCATTTCTATAAGAATGTATAGTTATTAGTTAATGCACGTCATATTAATTATTCAAACTCAAATTACAAAGGTACATACCGAATTTCAAGAAAATCAAGTTCACACTCAAAACTTTCTTCGAGAGAAAATTGAGTAATGTTCAGCTCAATTTGATTTGAAGCTGGTACATTTATGGTCCATATACAATTCATTTGTTTGGGATACTTATCTGGGAAATTTGGTGACATAATAAAACCTTCTGGGGTGAAGAATTTTCCACCACATGCTGCATAAATATACATTTTTAATTATGTGAAAAATGTATCTATGACTGAACATACCTTGTGCTCTATTAAAAGAAGTATAATTTAACATGAAGCCATCCAGTGCTCCTAAATGATCAGTTTTATATACTATTGTTAGACGATTACCTAATGAAGTCAATACAGGTGGAACTTTAGATCCACAATATCTAAAAATTATTGAATATCAATTTTAAATATATTCACAAAGCATTTAATTTTATATTCAATGAACCTACTTTAATAATAACTAATAAGTCCGTATGTTGATTTATTCATGTAAAACTATTCAATCACCTACTTACTTTGCAATTTTTGATGCGTTTCCTTGAATACTATTATCATAGACTTCAACATAGTCATTATTACAAGTGAGATGGTTATCCAAGGAAAATGATAACCAATTTAATTGTATTTGACTAGATTCATTAACAGATATAATCCATTTACAAATCTGATTTTTTAAATATTGTTCCGGATTTTTCGGTGATTGTATGGTACCAGATGGTTGCTTTAATATACCACCACATGCTAAGGGATACAAAAAAATTAAAATCATATTATCATATTTATTAATTTAATTCAATAATACTATGCTCACTTATATCAATGGTTGAATAGTTAGCTCGAAATCCTTTATAAGAATTAATATATTTATTCGAAAATTTTAACCACATATAATTATGTGTCGATATGTATGGAAGTTTGGGAAGTTTTTGAATATTTCCACATAGCAATGCGATTATAGTTGAATTCGCATTGTCCCCGTCTCTGATCTAAAATTAATATAATTTACACTGAGCATCAACAAAATGTAGGTAAGATACAAACTCGTGATGAATTAGGGTTACAATAAGTGTAAAATATATAAATCAATACTCATTAGAATTCTTACAATTCATATAACATATAACGATTAGATTACCTATAGTAATTATGTACATTATATTTATACATTTTCAAATACTTTGTGTACATTGTGTAATGTTAAATAATATAAACGTCTTTAAAAAAAAACATTGAATAGTCGATTTCCAAAATAAATTTACAATTTGTATATATATTTTAAATTTATTATTTACATGATTAATTAATGTTTGTAGGGTTATACTTTATTAAACTACTATGGTTCTTTTAATATAAATATTTACATTCAACATTTATAAATAGTATTCAAGCTAATGCTATTAATTTAAATAAATACTAAATTAAATATAGGTACTATAAAACAAAATATGTATACAAATATTATAAAACCAATATAAGTATCTAACCAAATGATCAATATAAAATATTTCAAAATTATAATTACCTCTAACGAATCATAATAACATAATGGATACGTAGGATCCATATCTATATCCAAAAATGATAATCGAATAGCTTTGCCAACTGGTTGCTCGATTAGATACTCACATATTTTATCTTGTGGGTAAGGTTCCGGATAGAATGGCGATTCAATTATACCATCACTAGCAATAAATTTTCCACCACATACTAAAAGTAAAAATTGATTATTAAAGTTCAATAATTTACATTACAATCAAGGAGACCATTTTATTATATTTATTGTCATTATTAGTCCTTTCAAGTCTCATCAAAATTAGTAATCAAGAAACTATAGGAATACGATTACCTACCATTCATGCATTATAAATGAACTTCGATAAAAATACAAATATTTTGTTGACACCTTTTACCTACTATTCAATATAAATTTACTGGGAAATGATTAGAACAAAAAACACGCATTAGGTATTTCAAATTTTTTTTTACTTTATTTTATAATTATAATTTATTATTTGATTAGTTAGGTACATAAGAAAAAAGTTACACTTCAGAGATAATTCAATATAAAGGTCTTCTGGAGATAAAATAAAAAATGTTGTCGTCTAAAAAATGTGAAACATTTCAAAAATGATGACCATAAAAAAATATAGGTACTATTTTTTTTAATTATTTAAGAAAAATATATTAAAATATTTTAATATTTTAGAGATCATTAGTGGTTACTGTTGATAGCAATAATTATTTAATTGTAAATTACTAATAAAAATAGATTCATACTTAAAATTAATTAGCAGTAAAAATTATTTTATTTTTATCTATTATATATTCATACATACATGTATCATATTTAATTGTAAACCCATCAACTTTTGATGAAAAATTTGATACAAAAAGAAGAGTAACTTCATTACTGTTTGAGATTATTGGTTGATCATATCTAGTTGAACCACAATAACGACCAATTAATGGAGATTTTATATTGAAGCCATCGTGAATCTGTAATAATATAAGTATATTATATTCCAATGTCATAAAATTAAATTTAAAAGTATTATGAAGGATTAATCAAATTTAGGTAAAACCAACATTGCAAATAAGAAATAACACATACTTCTAAGAATTCTTTTAAACAATTTGGAGAATATTCAATGCCAAACTTTTTAACGAATTCAAGTTTAATTTTCTGATTAAGTGGCATTTGTATATGCCACTCACAATTAAAACTGTCCAAATCGTTGAAGCTATCACTGGTCAAATGTAAAGGAGAACTTATGATTCCAGACGTGCTTGTATAAGTTCCACCACATCCAGGAACACCTATTCAAGTATAATATTATGTATTTTTTTTGATTAATAAATAGAAAATTTATTTTAGAAGAAACATAATAAAGAATATTGAAAGATTAAAAATAATATTATGTATTATTTCTATAGAAATAATAAATACCTTCAATTACACTATATACCATTTGAAATCCATAGTCTTGGCCAAAACTATCAGAATGGAAATGCAAACTTACATGTGAACTTGAAGTTATGATTGGAGGAGGTAAACTATTTTTATTAGTATTGCATAATTTTGTCAATATTGGACTGTTCTGAGTAAAACCATCTCTAATCTACATTTTTAATTAAATAATTGTATAAGTATTATGATTATCTTTTAGATAATCTACGAATGTCAGTTTAACCATCAATAATAGTATAATATCTGGATGAAAATGTTACCTCTAAATAGTCATAACTACAATTTGTATGGTGCTCAAAACTTAATGAAAAGAAATTTAATTGAATTCTTTTTCCTGGACTAGCATTTAATGTCCAATAACAATCACGATTCGGTGGATATTTTCTCGGAGAACCAGGAGAGGATAATGTTCCATGAGAATCGATATTTAATGTTCCACCACATTCTAAAAATAATAATTTAACATTTTTAAGTAAGGTAAAATAATAGACAGTTGTAAACTCTCCCCAGACTGCTCCAGTACTACCTACCTGACTGCCAATGGGTACATGTAAGCTTTCCTGAGTGTGTAATAACTTAATTTATACATTTTAATTTAATGTTTATGATTATATGAAAACCCACATTTTTAAATTTAATATACGTATAAATTTGAATTTCATAAAAAAATAGTAACTAAATTAAATTATATTAAATAATAAAAATAATGATAATTTAAGACATTTTCAAATTAAATTAACATTATTATTTAATTTTTATAGTTATAATGTAATGATAACAAAAATTTAAAAAAAATTAAGGTGACTATTTTTTGGTATGCACTGTGTATAGTCTATAGTTTGTTGTGTCATAATTTTAAAACAGCTCGGGAGAATTTAAAAATTTTCTAGCAGGTAAACCTAATATTAACACTGGAGAGATTACTGTTTTTGAATATCTAGGGAGTTTATTACCATCCAAAAGAATATGACAAAATTAAAATCTACCTTGTTGTATTGTTGTGTAATTTAACTGAAAACCTCGGTAATTTTTTGATTTGTCGGATCGAAAATGTACGAAAACTGAATTTGAATCAGAAATAATGCTATTATTTAAAGGCAATGTATTTCCACAAAATTTACCCAACGACTTTTCACCAACTGTTTCGTCATTTGTAATCTAAAACAGCTCAAATAGGTTACTAAAATTACAAAATAAAAATAAAATGCTTTTACTTTAACATAATCCGAAGAACAATTTATTGATTTTTCAATATCAATCCAAACAAATGATATATTTATGACGCGAGACGAATTCACTTTGATGACCCATAAACAATTCAAGTTACTCTGGTATGTTAGTGTTGTATTTGACTCGGGATACTGTATTGATCCATTAAAGGTGTCAAAATAACCACCACACACTTTAAAATATATCTACATTAAATACATTTTAAACACATAACGATTTTAATAATATCTCGCGTCACACACAAACCTTCTAAAAATGATCCACATAAGGTTCCAAAATAACCTCTATCACAGTTACAACGAAATTCACCGGATTTCGGGTCAGGAACACATTCTCCGTTTAGGCAGGGATTTAGTGAGCACGCATTTTCCACGCTAATATTACATGTTCGTCCTAAAATGAATTACATTTGTCACAAAACAATTAAACTTATAAGTAATAAAAGGTTGTCAACAAAATATCACCTGTATAACCTGTGTCACACTGACACGAAAAACTATCTGTTGAATTTGAAAGACATACACCATGTGAACCACAAGGATTATTCAAGCAAGGATATGTTCTATTGTCTTTAATGCATCCATTCATCCCGATTCCATTACCATTATACCCTTGCCGACATATGCACTGAATTATTGTTTCAGCATAAACTATAATAAGCGACGTAAAAAAATGTTATACGTGACTTAAAATATATAAACATATATGATATTATATCTTGATTACCAGTGCACTCAGCATTTGGATGACACCCTCCGTTGTCTATCGCACAGGCTCCTCCAGATTTATAGACGCAATTAAACCCATTGCCACTATAACCAGGCGGACATAACTCGCATTTAAACGATCCCTGGATAAGTTATCAAAAAAAAGAAAAATGTAAAAGTAAAAAAAATTCACAAACTAAATTGCATTTTCCGATGAGCACGCTATTAGTTTTTTTTTTTTTTTTGAACTTAAGCCCGGCGACTAAGGCCATTAGCCGTTGTAGGGGTTATGAACTGTGGTAGGGACTAGGGGTAAGGTTTGGGTACGGTAGGTTGTTTTTACGGTTGTTATGGTATGTAGCAAACACGTGTATGTGTGGCAAGATTTTTAACTACTATGAACCCGGTTGGTCACCCATCCGGTAGCTAGTAGCTGTGGCCGTTACTTATTCCCAGTCGCGGAATGCGACAACGCGCCAATCCAAGCCACCTATTAAGTTTTGACAATAACAATATTATTGATAAATAGGTATACGTACTCTCGTGTTAATGCATTGAACTCTGGGATTCACGCTGCATCCACCATTATTTATCAAACACTCGTTGACGTCAGTACACACAAAACCGTCTCCCTCATAACCTAAAGGAATTATAAAACGTAAAATCGTTTAATAAACACGTATATATTGCATATTAATATAATATTTATGGGTGTATATATTTTGGTGACACTTGAATTGCCTTCCAAATTTTGGTAGGTGACATTTTTACACTCGAATTACCTTCCATAGCATACTTAGGTTATTATTAATACACAGAAAGTTGTACGTGTACTATCGATTATTACATAGATTTCCGAAATGTACAAAAATATTATTTTTTTAAAACATAACGGCATACAGTATTTCCTTGACAGATTAATTTGTTGAATGCAATAATCTATTCGGTTACTGATTATCAGTTAAAGCAGATTAGTTCATCATCACCAGTTAAACATGGTCAGTTTTGTTTATGCAACCCATACCATAAATAACACGTTAATACGTATATAATTTTATAAAAATGAACGTCAGTAGTGATACAGTTTAAAACAATTCTAATTTGGGATGAATTTAAGTTTGGAATTAATAAGGTTGAATATTTCACCAACTCAATCTCATATTTAAAACTTTTTGGATGTATTAAAACCAACGCAGTTACATATATGGTAATATTATTAGATCTTCCAAAATGGCAACAAAAACACGTAGAAATTATCTCACTTTACTCAATTTACTGAATTTATTTAAATTATTAATATTTTCTATAATATAACTGTATAAGATCGGAAATCGAATGATTATGGCTATCGGTACAAGAGGGTCCCTAGCTAAAATAGATGGCAATTCGAGTGAATGAAATTTTGAAATCGGGAGGCAATTCGAGTAACCTTTTTTAAAAAAATCCACGGTAGGCAATTCGAGGGTCAGGTGGGAGGCAATTCGTGAGCGCCCATATAACCTGTGGGACAGTTTCCGCAAGTAAACGACCCTCTGGTGTTCCTACACTCGACCGGTGGGTTTGTGGAGCACGTGTGCTTGTTCTCCTTGCATTCGTCCACGTCTTTCGTGCAAGCCGGACTTTGTCCCCCGTCCACGGTAGTCCAACCCTTTATCAAAACACGAAAATACGTACAATGTTATGAACACGGTCTCGGACAGCCGTCCGTCTCAGTGACGGTGTGACACTGACCTGATTGCAAATGCACGTGTAACCGACCATCGACAGTTGATTGATGCACACGCCGTTGCCGCAAAGCTCAGACGACATTGCCCCGTCGCAATCGTTCTTCCTTTTCGTACAGTGCAAACCGAACCACTTCGCTGCACATACGCACTCGTAACTTCCTGGCGTGTTCTTGCATTCCGCTCCATTTTGACACCCTAAGTCCGTGTGAAGGAAACGTGCACATTCGTCTACGTCCAATTCGCACATTTTACCCTGTGTCATAAATTAACTGTTATATTATTTAATATTATTATCTACTTTTAAAGTATCAAAATATATTCTCTGACGAATATATAATGTATGTTAATCTTTTTAATATTTCGAGGCCCACTCTACAGTTAAATGTTCGATGAATTGGAATCAATAAATTATAATATGCACCTATATCGTCGTAAGATTAAAGAAATGCAGTGTTATTCAAATCGAAATGTTTTAAAAATACATTTTGAATACCTGACCTATTACAGTAGATTTAAACTAATATGCTATATGCTTTTAACAGACGATTGAGATGTTATTACATTTTTGTTTGTTCAAAACAAAAATTACAAAATTTATTATGTCACAAAAGCATTAAATTTTGTTCCTAAAATATTTAAAATTATTACCAAAAACGTTGATTTTTAAAGTCTTTAGTCTAAAAGTTAAGTTTATAAAGCAGGTAATTATAAGAATTTTAAGGATTCCTACAATAATATATTTATTACAATTATAATTAATTTATGCACCTATTGCACCTATAGATCGATTATACATAAGACTATTTTTTATATATATTATTTTATATATCAAAAAATATATTAACACTTACCTGCCAATTATTTGGACAGTTACATATAAATCCGTTATAAATATCCACACATGTGCCACCATTTTGACAAGGGTTACTCAAGCATTCACTAATCGACAAAAGACTAACAAGATTGGTAATTTTCTTTTCCAAATTAGTCAACTATATAAATATAAAAATGTTAAGTTAAAATGTTATATTTTTTCGAGCCAATTTCGATTTACTCACTCTGACTTCTAATCTATCTGCAGTGAACGTCGTTCCACCTTTCTATGCCAACACAAAAATATGCCGTATATAATTTTAAATATTTAAGTGAAATCAGTGGTAAGAAAATTTATGTCGTTGCGTGAGGGCAAGAAATATTTAAAATTTAATTACACCAACAATAATTATTCAAACATACTAACTATAACTAGAATTTCTTATTATTATATTAATTTAATTAATAGAAATCACCGTTCTCGTATACAATTGTACTAGCATTACATTTAGAAAGCATCAATTTGCTCTTTAAAAAGTCCAATAATAGTTTTTGTCTACGGAACAATTGCAATTCGTACATACAAAACTTAGCAAAATCAAATCAACTTACGCCCTTAGTAGATAATTTCGATGACGTATTCATAATTTGCATTTCCAGAGCGGTAACTCGACTGGATAAACTTCTTGGACCATCTATCAGTGGTACAAATTTGTTAATTGTATCCTCAAACTCAGGCAAATCGTTTGATCGAAACGATTCGATTAGTTCCGAAGCTTCTTTAGCCTATACAATGTCCCCATCAATATTACCAAATATTATTTATTATCTTATTACATATATATTCAATTATTTAATTACCAGTCCGATAATTTGGAGTAAGTTTTCATTATTCACGTTTATGAATCCTTTTCCTTTAGTACTCAAAGAAATATTGCGACTAGTGGCGCTGTCGACGCATAATTGTCCGTTGTCAGATCGAAAGCATGGCCTAAATTATTTAAACACTTATATTGTCAATATAATATTGTACATAATATTTGTTCAAGCAAAGCTCAATTGTATTTTTCATTTAAATTTGATACATGAATCTTAAATTTATTTAAATTTATTTTTTGTTAGTGATCCACAAATATTAATAAAACTAAAAATTGGTAATGAAAAAATAACAAGAAATATATTAAATTGTAAAGAAAATTATTAATCAGTACCTATCTATTTATCGCCATTTTTAAATATCTACTTTTAAAGCATATATATTAATATAATTATGAAACGCGTTAATGAACCACACATATATATATATCATTAACATGTCGATCTAAAATTATATACAAATTAATTAGTCATCATATCTATATAAGTAGTTATTATGAAAACATTAAAAAAATATTATATCAATTTGAATATTAATAATTGAAAAATAATATTCTTAATTTCAATCGAACTTTAAGGTAACAATAAAAAGTTGTTGTAATATTTTAATACTTATGAATTGTCAAAAAATAAACACTCAATTACTTACTGATTACCATACTGTCCAGTTGTTGAAGCAATTATCATAAAAAGCAAAATAAAAAGTGAACCAATAGCTTTCCACATTTTGATGGAAAATATGAATTTGATTTAAACTTAGGAAGCTAATATAATATATATATGACCTAACTAAAGAGTTAGCAAATCAGTATAATAACACTGTGTCGAATACTCCTAACAACATGACTTCTGGACTACAATAACATACAATAATATGTGTGATATAGTCCTTAATTAGAATTACACACATCACAATTCACAAATAAACGTACATTGTATCCCGATGAAATATTACATTATGTCATTCGATAATTTGTTCGATAATTTGTATACACCCACAAACTGATTATTGTAAGTTTGCGTCTGTACTTAGTCATGATAAACATGACACATTGACATAAACGATGATATTCTGCAGTAAACCCACATCACCTATACAGCTATTATCTAGAATTACAATGTTATTTTTAACACATGGTATTTAATTTAAAATTTACTTTAACTCTTGTAAATTTAAGCAATAATCATAGTTAAACATTATTTAAAAAAAAAAGTTTTAAAAGTTTAGCAACATTTCTAATATGCATATCATATTATTATACTAACCTATACCCATATTAACATATTAACTGGATAAAATATGGCTAAGGGACATACGTACATAAATAAATAGATTTATGTAAAAAAGTTATCATTTAGAAATACACAACTGTCACATATAATGACCCCGCTAAAATCATTATTATTAGGTAGGTACTATTAAGTTATGTTGTTTACTGGTTCGCTAAAATTATAAACACGTTTTATACTAATTATAAATAATAATGTAATTTAATTTTGTAATTTGTTTGTAATGACAAAAAATTATACAAATTTTATTCGTGATAAAAATAATACTTTTATCGTGTGAAGGTACTCTGTACAGTTTCAATATTTCAATATAAAATATTTTAAAGCTTTTATCATATAATGATGTCAAAGAAAACAAGATAACAACTATCACTAATGAGAAATGTTCATACAACTAAACTTGTATTTTTGAATAAAACTAATTTTATTAAAATATTTCACATTTTTGACACTCATATTCACTCCTCCCCTTACCGAAATTAAATTCTGGATACGCTACTGGAAGATTATTCATAAAGCAATTGTTTGGAAAATCCTGATATGGAGCAGATTAAGACAATACGAATACTTCTACAGTTCTATGTGGCCATTACTCCGATGTGTTTCCTTTCTACAGAGTAACCAATATATAAGCCCATTCTCACATCATATATATAAAGGCTGTAACTAACTCAATTATTCAAGTGAAGAAATTATGAACCACTTAAACATGTCGAGGAATATTGATTTATCATATAATCTGTTGAGTAAAGGTAAAAATCTAAAAATTGAAATTTTCTTAATAACAGTGCCATTTTTAACGCGTAAAATAATAATTTAAAAAATTTAAATAATTTACTATGGTAACCAAAAAAAATAAACAAATAATGAGTGTGGTGACTAGTAGTGTAGTGAGAGGAAATTGCATTCATTGCCTAGGATATATTTATGAAATATTCTAGATGTATTACCCGATTACACTCAGTTTAAAATGAATCTATCCTACTATCGTTTTCCGTTTCGTACCAGTTGAAAGCCACCCAAAAGTTAAAGAAACCATTTATTGTCTTATGAAATATGTGTGCGAAATTTGGGGTCAGTTGGTTTAGCAGTTTCAAAGTCTATGAACTTCATACATTAATCCATATATATAAATGCCAAATACCACTCACTCACACACTGATTTAAACTTACAAACTTGAAATTTGGAATAGTGGTTCGTCTAATGATCTATAATATGCGCAGTAAGTAAGAATTTTCCGAAATTCACTTTTTAAAGAGGTGCACAAACCGGGATTTTGAGATTCAGGATGGAATTTTTTTGTTTATTTCTAATATTTTTTTGCTTGTACAAATGGTTGCCATTTGTTACAAATTATAATATTAACAGAGTAGAAATAATTAGTCCTCACTGACTGATTCATTATCGCCTAGCTGGCGTAGCTGGCAACACCAAAACTATGAGTAATACATTTGGTAGTAGTTTCGTTTTATGATGTAGAGAGCTACTAAGAAAGAAGTTCCCAAAATGTTTATTTTAAAGAGGATTTTGAGATACACTATGGATATTGAAACTTTTTTTTTGTTTATTAATGGTTCCCATTGGTTGCAGTTTATAATAAATAATAATTAATAGTGGTAGTAGAAATTAGTATATCGAAACGATATCTTAAAACCAAATATATGTGTGTAGCTTATATTATACACAAAAACTACTCAATCGAATATAACGAAAATCTCAGATATTATTTTTAGAGATATCAGAAAAGTTTAGAGAGTAAGTAATTTAAACCACGTTAAAAATATACCAAATGCTTCATCCAATCCACGACTTACTGTTGCCCATCTAGGTCGAATTAATTTACAAAGCTAGGTAGACTAGATTGTATGAATATGTTATAAAATGTGACCAAAGTACAGATTTTTATTTTAAGTTAAACATTTAAACATTCTAATTATTTTAAAATAAGTGAGTTCACAATATTTAATCATTTAACTACCTCGGAGTGAGAAAATGTATAACTCTTGAAGGTATGGAGGTAGGTATAAGTTTCCTTTACCTAATGTATTTCCGAATTTTGTTCATATTACTGTAAATCTTGTCAAGAAGTTATTTTCATTTAACAAGAAGAGTGTAAATTCCATTCACTTTCTCTTGTTTCATCAATTTCGTATGTACATACCTATTACATGTTCTTTATCAATAATGATAATAGTTACTATCTTGCCAGTTCGAAACAGACATTTATATCATAGAAGCCACAGTGGCTGCATAATTACCTAGAAATAATATTGTAAAAAGCAAAAATCGCGAGAAGAACCAGCATTTGACACTTGTAAAATATCTGGTCAATATTTTATCTGAAACTGTAATAAATTAGTATTTTGGAATAAATTATTGTAAATAGTATACATCAATATACCTATAGTATATGTAATTATTATTACCATTTGTTGTACCTATTTCGCATACATTTTAAGTTCATATTTTGTTATTTTCGAGCGTAGAAGTGCACACTACATTATAGTTCCTAACCCTTAGTATACCAATTATACTTAAGTCTATACTTATAAGTATTACAATACATACCGGAAAATTGATACCAGTAATTAACCGTACATAATATTATTATATCATATGATATTTGATAACATTAATTAACTATATTAACTCATCACAATGTGATTGAAGTAGCAAAATATATGAATTTATGCCATTTTCGATACGCTTCTCAGGTGTCTGTGATTTTAATAGTAGTTTAGTATTTAATGATTAAGCCCTTTGTGAGGATCTGGTGGTCTAAAAATAGATTATTAAGGATTCTAAAAGGCTTCGCTGCGATTTTTGCTTACCCTTTAATTATATTTATTCAATATAATCATTTTCAAAAATTGCTGATTACTCAACATAAAACAGAATGCCAGCCAGACGCCGACTATATTCCAGCTGGACTTACAGTTTTGTGGTTACATCTAGACAATTATAAACACTTACATTGGAACCATAATGTATCGACAAAAATTCTTCAAAGATTCTTTGGATGTAGATATATTCTAAAATATTTTTATTTAACTTTATTTAATGTGATATTTGTTCTGTTTTGCTTTGTTCATACCTTAAAATGTTTATCTATATTAGTCATAATAATAATAACGATAATTTAATTTAACCTGTTATCTAATAAGAAAATATTTTAGTGCTTCTGCTCATTGAGAAGTCATAAATTAATAAAACCACTACAATAGTTCAACAGTTAAGTTCAACAAATTAACATGAAATATAACATTTTCAACCGCATATAATCACTCGATCCAAGGTGGTATCATATTCTGACATTGGAATTAACTTAATGGATATGGAAAAAACAATCAGCAGACAAAATCACAATTAAAATCAAGATTGAAATTCACAACTCATAATTTCAAAACTACAAAAAATAATATTAATTATTCATATTTCATGCGATATGACGTGTTATACTTTATAGTTTATATGATATACCATTCAGACTTAAAGTTAAACTCTACATAACGCTGATACGATCATTAGTTTTATATGAATCTGAGACATGGACCTCAATAAAATTGAAGAGACGAGACGTCTTGCAGTGTATGAACGGAAAATACTTAGAAGAATTTATGGACCTTGTATCGACTCCAACACAGGGTGGTGGAGAAAACGGCACTGCGAGGAACTAATGAATCTATTTCAACAACCAGATAAAATTGGAAAGAGAAAACTAATGGGTTCTAGATATGCTTGGAGGAAAGCTCATTTTTAAAAATACTCATTAAGGGAGAACCGATTGGGGAAATACCGTTGGTATGACACGCTTAAGATGAGAAGACATAATTAAAAAGGAAGTAGAAGCAGTAGTACCGAATAGATCAGTGGTTTTCAAACTTTTATTGAACGCGACACACCGTGCCCCTCAAAATACTTTCACGGCACACTGACCTTTTTTTTTGTACTGAAAAATTAGAAAAAATTGCATTGAATTATAATTATATACGTACATTTAATTAGAAATGTGTGGTTGACGGGCTAACAAATTTTTATTAATTATATTTTTATAATTTTATTTTTGTATGAATTGTTGAACTTTCCGAAAGACCGCGGCACACTCAGTGAATGCTCGCGACACACCATTGTGCCGCGGCACCCAGTTTGAAAACCACTGGAATAGACTATTGAGAGAATTAGCGATGGATAGAGAGGTGGTGGTAAATTTATTTGGAGGGTTGGTCTTAAAAGCCGAACCCCACTAGAAGAAACAGAAGAATGATATACCATTTAATAATAAAAAAAAATACGATTAATACCTTAAGAAGACTTTATTAACATTTTATTTTATTCTCAGGCTAATAATAATAGTATATACGCATTACATTTATTTTAAGGAGTATTATGATTTAATTCAAAATGCAACACCCAACCAGTGCCGGCGTTGTGAACGGTTGTCACGTAACGAATGAAAACTGCTCCTGTTTGGCTAGTGTGCGCCGCCGGAGTATCCTAAACAAACGAATAAAACTGTCTAAGTAACTTTTATATATATAGTGACATAAAATTAATATTCATATGGATACGAAAACCATATTAACAGCTATATTGTCATAGTACTCACTCCACCACAGTATTTAGCGACAAACGACGACACTCCCGTGATCTGATCGACGTTGTGCATTTCTAAATAATCGGTGTCACATGTCGTTCTCGTACCGAGTTTAAATACTAAATTTTGAAGAACAAAACCACATGACAATGTATTAATTAGCTGGTAGTTTTAAAAGAAGATGATTGGAAATTTCTTTATGGATTTTCATTTGATCGAACATATTGTTTTTGCTAATAATAAATTTTAAAATTTTATAAAATTTCGGGAAATTTGAAAAAAACTGACACAGGGTCCCTTAAACTGTCATTTTCAAATAGGTACACGCACGAGAGGTCAACAATATTTATAAATACACACCTTTAAATGAAATCTTGACTGAATTCGGTCTGGGTACCGCAATATCCCACCGACACGTAGAGCTCACTCTGTATAAGTTAGGATACATTGGGCTTGTCACCGTACCTTTGACATTAAACATTTTACCACCACAGCCTTTACCTATATATTTGGATACAACACGTCAGTAAAATACACACTCGGAAACACGTAATATCATTATAGACTTGTAAAATCGCACCTTGGTCTGTGGAAGTGTAACTCATGTCCAACAACCCTCGGCGAGGATATGCTCTATATGCCATCGTTAACGTCGAACCATTCGAAAATATAGGAGCAGGAATCACACTCACATCGTCCAATGTGGTAACCAATGGCGATAAAACGCTCGGTCCGTCGTACACCTGAAATACAATTTTTGATTGAAATTATTTGCACGATAGATTGTATTGTTGACACCGAGTTACCTTGAGGTAATTAGATAAAGCCGGACCCCAAAAACGAAATGATGAAATGTAAAGAGAAATAGTTAAATTTGACTGTCCTACGTTTATCGTGAATACACACTCCTCTTCTCTTGCCGTGTCTTCATCACTAAAAAGTATACGTCCGTCGGGTTTGCCATATGTATTTTGACAACCTGTATAAGTAAATTCCAACGTTAATAATAATGTTCAATTAAAATCAGATAGAGCCGTAGTGACATGAAATCAGTCAAATACTCAAATGAATAATCTATTTTCAGTAACATTAAATTTTTTATAACTTACTTGTACTTTTGTACTCTAGTCTGAAACCTTTTGATGTTTTTCTGTCATCTGTATGTAGCTTCAACTTAACACCGTTCGTTATTTTATCCACAAAATCAAATGTATGATTTTCGTGACACATTCGTATAGTATTGGAATATGAGGTATCCGCCCACTAAACAAATGTTCATTAAATATCTTGTATACATATTTGAGACATTAAATATTTTATATTATTAATATTCCTTTAGGTAACATATTATCAACGATATTATAATTGGTAAGTACTTACAAAATAACAATTATTAAAATATACTTTTTACTAAATAATATTTTATATTAAGATATAAGATGGTTGCCAATAATCAATCATTAGTATTACAATGTATTCAATATCAATAATATCAATTTCATATTACATAATACAACTTTAGTTTTAACAAAACTGTTGCTGTTTATAGTTGTATTCAAAATCCAGAAAAATAAAACCAATTGTTTGATTCCACACGAAATGAAGTACGAATGTATAATTAGTTAACTTTAAATAATGAAAAACTATAACTAGCAGAAATCTCATAATTAGTTTTAAATGTTTACAATGCATTTAAATAATACAATTATGATATTATGATTTCTTAAATAGGAAATTTAGCTGATCTACGTGCATACATTTTTGTATAGGTCTCTAATATGATAAAATATTGAAACAAGATGAGCGGCTGATCAAATAAAAATAGTTTTTCCCGCCTTTTCATCGAATCCCATGACCCATGCATCATATTATGATATTATTAACTAAAGGGACTAGAAAAATATACTTACGAGCTTAAAATACTATGCAATGTATTCAATAATTCAAGATCTATTAACAAATAATTAATTATACGGTCTCAATGCTGTTTTAATTATGCCTTAATTAAGTAAGTTTTCAAGTGCTGATAAAATACTTTCCAAAAAAAATAATGAACATATTTTATTCAGCGTATTGTATGTATTTACTTTCTATTAAGTATTTTAATATTTGTACGTTTACCTGTGTATAATATACTTCCAAATAATCAGACGAACAGTCGGTGGTATTTTCCAAATCCAAATCAGTGAATCGTAACGAAATAACTCTATTGGGTGGTTCCGATTGTAAAAACCAATTGCAGATCAAATTATTTCCGTATGCAGATGGATAGTTTGGAGACGTTAAAACTTGTGTTTTATTAGTTACCGTCAGTGAAGTGGGACCACAAACCGCTATTTTAAAAGAAGCGTAAATATATTTTAACAATTATATTTTATTATTCAAGACAAATTACATGTCGCTGGAGTTATCTTTATCTCAAAATTTACGTCTACGTCCGTATCGACGTATGAGTATTTAATAAAAGCTTCACTTCCAGACGATAATAATGGGGCATAATTGTCACTTCCGGAGCAATATTGACGGATTTTTAATGCCTTAGGTCCAGGACCATCGAAAAACTAAAATTTAAAACTTTTACAATTAAAATGACATTTTTAAAAACATAAAATACACTTTGTATATTCGCAAGTTCAATAATAATTCTATAAAATAGTTAATATGAGTACCTTATTTAATAAATAAATTATACCTACATATTTTAAATAATTTACAAAATATGAATATTGTCCAATAATAACTATGGTTAATTTAAACTTTATGTTTTTGGCTTTTAGCTATTTGATAATATTGTTTTCCCAGTCTTGCATCGGTTTTCACAGTTGTTGACTGAAAGCTAGATACTTAAGTATTCGAATTTATACTTTTTCATAAAAAAGTGTTTTCCACGGTCTGAAGCAATTGGACTTCCTACTTTAGTTTCTAACTTGCACGTAAATTTAAGTACACCGGCGAAGACTTAAACATAGCTTATAGCCTTCGACTTTTTGACTTTCAAACAATAGCAGTAGACAGATATCAGAGGACTGAATCCAGCCCGTCAAGGTTTGATTTACAGCGGTAATGACTAATGACTGACAATTAGACACTCAAATTGAGCTTTCAAAAACATTTCCACAATCAAAATCGGACCGCCTAATCAGTTACAAACACTACTTGCATCCACCAAAGTCTTACCAACAGAGACCTCCTCGATATTTCTCACAAAGATAACATATCCCCAGCCTTGGGTACTCACTAAGAGCGAGTTACCCTAGCTCGTTGTATAATAAAACATAAATAATGATTCCTAACCTGCAAAGAACTGCATCTACAGTCTGTTGTGTTTAGAGAGCATTTTGGAGTTTCTGTGTAAGTGACCAATTGCATCTGTGCGATGTATGACTGCTCCAATAGTATTAACCATCCACAATTCAAATAAGTTTTTGCTGATATAATCTTTGGTACTTTTAGTGTATATCCAGGTATAATATTTGATTGGTTCAACCTGATAGTACCTCCACAACCTTTAGCTTCACCTAAAAGATAAATAAAATAAAATAAATTTTAACACATAGGACATAGGTATATGTTTTTGGCTGTGTACAACTTTTTTCCTGACCTATAAACCATACTAAACGTATGTACAAATATAAATAAATGTTCGTTTCAATTGAAACATAAACACCTAAAATATTTAATATTTACCATAAGTAAATGAAATTTCACCAACAAAACCTTCTTCGTTTATTGAAGCATCAGTAACAAAATTAACATACATAGTATTTGCTTTAGACCTAATTTCTGGTAGACTGTCATCTAAAATTCCACAAAATTTCCCTAGGCCTCGATTATTGTTAGTCTTTAAATCAGACTCGTCAAAAACATAGACATAATCGTCTGGGCATCTTTCTTCTTCGGGAGCTTCGTCATCATAATCTGATTCTAGGCGGAATTTAGTGAAACTGTAAAAAACACACATTCCATAACTGTATCAATAAAAAAAAACCAATTGTATATTTAAACATACCTAAGCTGTACAATTTGTTCTGGTGGAGCTCGAATAATCCATGTGCAGTTTGAATTACGTGGGTATCCAAAACCACCATACAATTTATCAAAACTAATTGGGGATTTAATTGTTCCCGGAGTAGTAATTTCACTTCCACATCCTGTGAATAATAAATAAATGTATTGATAAAATTCAAATGAATAAAAATGTTCATTAATGGTTTTTATAAACATAAATATAATAAATAAATGAAATATTGAAATTATCAGACGTTCTCACAAATTCGATAATATTGAAGAAAAAGGATATGTTGAAGGTAATAATAATTTTGTCAATTTGACACGAATATCAACTGATTTTTAAAAATTAAATATAAATGTTTAGTGTAAAATATCGTTTCTTAAATCTTTATCATAGTATTATTTTGTTAATTATCTATGAAATACGTAATAATCAATAATCAGAAATACTTGACTAAAATATATCCAGTTAAAAAGAAAGAACAGGTAAAAATATTTTTCAATATTTATTTATAAGGTATACTTATATTAAATTATACCGTTTACATTTATTAACCCAAAAAGACGTAAAATAATGGCAAATAATGGCAAATAATGGTTTTCTACGAATACTTCTGAATCAAAATTCAGTAGATACAGAGTTGTATCGAATACAATGTAATAAGTAATAACTAATAAACTTGTCACACAACAATGAACAATGAATTAGTAAGTACAACTTAAAATTTGTACCTCCACGTAATTCATAATTCAATATCAATTGATCATTATTTTGTTTTTAACTAGATGTTTAATATTTATGGTACAAAATATTTTGTCACCAGATCATATATCCAGGATCAATTATTATCGCCGTATATCATATTTACTTTAATCAAAAACATAAGCTAAATAGCTTCAGTATTTTTAAATAATATTATGTTTACAATTAAGACATAATTTATTGCAATAAACAAGTATCCAAAATGTAATTTTAGTTGGACCAACATTTACCTTGAAATTCGTAATTTATTTCGAATCCTTTTTTTCCTACGGAACCGTCCGACATAAATATCATCATGACACTATTCACAAACGTAAATGTATTTGGTGTATGATCTCCACAATAGGTTCCAATGACATGTTTTGATTGGTCATCAAATGTACCTATCTTGTCATATATTGTTAGATTGTCGTACCGGCATTTGGAACCTAGATTGTAAAACAATTAATCATTCAGTATTGTTTGTGTAACATTAAATTTAATATTAAAACAATGACTAAAATGTATGAAAAATATCTAATAGGAAGATATATCAATCAGCTACTTTAAGTGTAGTTTTGTTGATTCAAAAACTTTACCGTCACAGTTTAAATATTAAATTATTGAATTATATTATATTTATTTTTTACTTAAATGTTGAAAGTAAAAAAAATACTGAGTAATAATTAAATTTAAAAAAGCAAGCATAATATTTACCATCAAAATAATTATTAAATATTTTATTATACGTCATGCAACCAGTTATAATTTCATGTTATGTACAGATACAGTAAATACAAGCTTATTGAAATAATGGATTACATCCGATTTCTTATCACGATAATATAATTTGGACGCGAAATTACATAATTAAAATTTTTTTTTAATAGTTTGAATGTAATGTACACGCTTTCTTTTAAATAATAATAGTTTGGATAATATCAGAAAAATGTTGATTTGCAAACTATTTGAACTAAAAACTAAAATTGATTATTATCGCAAGTTAGTTATATAAGTATAAACTGGGCGTTGCTTATCCCTTATAGTTTCTGAATTCAAATTAGTATATATTTTAATAAGGAATTAATTTTCTAATAAAAATGTAGGTATTCAATGTTTAAGACGCCTACCTTCTAGATCGAATGATTTAAAAGTCAGTTCTATATTGTCTCCTGGTGATAAAATTGTAAAGTTGCATTTCACATTATCTGGATACTCTGCAGGATAGTTCGGTGAAAATATTTTTCCAGATTTTTTAGTAAAAATACCACCACAAACACTCTTCCACTCGGCCTAAATAACAATTTATTATACGTTTATAAAATGTTTTTTTTTTAAATCAATTCAAATACGACTACTTACCTTAAAACCTTCACCTTGTATATCACCATCGGTTCTTATACGAACTTTAAGCTTTGTTTCCGACGATTTGAATGTAGGAGGAATTTCACGACCACACAATCGATTTCCTAGTGGCTCCCAGTTATCATTGACGAAATCGAAAACCTATTAGACCAAAAAAATAAAAACTTATTCTAAAGTTACAATACTTTTTTATTCAACGGTTATGATATAATTATGTTGTACTTAAAATTATATTTATCAACGGTATTAAGAAATATAATAGTGTCTTACCTGTACATAGTCTTTAGTACAATTTACACTTTGTTCCAGATTAAATCGTTCAACGAATTGCAAGCTGACCTTGTTGCTGGGTAATACTCCTATTGTCCACTCGCATTCTTCATTGTTCGGATATAAGTTTGGATAGTTTTTGGTAGATATCCTACCTTCTTCGTTTATATAAATATTTCCGCATCCACCCTGAGAGGATTCCAAAGTTATATTGAATCCTTTGCTGTTATTCTTTCCAGTCTCAGATGAAAATACTATCCATAGCTCATTTGAAGTAGCTATTAAATTCTGCGGCAAAATGTTACCACAATATTTACCCAATACAGGACTTTCAGGACTAAGTCCATCGTGTATTATCACATGATTGTTATCGCACGATGAATCAAGGTCGAGATCATTGAAACGTATCTAAAAATATATTATAAACCATCATAGAAATAGAATCATACGTCAAGTTCATAAAAATGTCTTTTTATCATAATATTTTTACAGTGAACATTTAAAAACGATTTCAACAATTTCTAGTTATGTTAAATTTGTATAGGTATCTAATATTCATTATTTACATATTATTATATTTTGGAAAATTAATTATTGTTTTTAACTTATATACGAATATTAAAAACATATAATGAATGATTCAATGTTATTCCGCGCTGTAAAAAAATAACGATATACTGGATTTAGAAATTATTTTTCATTGAATAAATTAAATGTTATAATAAGCATCAGAATATCAAATAATAAGTATAGAGATCTGACGTTGGACTTTTATATATATATAACAATAATAAATTATTCATCATATTTTAAAATAAATTGCATAAAAAAATATTCATTAAAGCTCTTTATTATTTTGTAAAACAAATCACTTCACTGCTTCAATACTTACATTAACATTTTCACCCTCAGGAAGTACTACTGACCAAGCGCAGTTTCTATTTTCCTTATAGTTATTAGGATAATTTGGACTTGTAATGGTAATTATCTGTCCACGCAGTACTCCACCACACATATTAATATGATAATTAAGACTTGCTGTGAAATTAAGTGATTTTTTTTCTGCGCTTAACTAAAATATGTTAATTAAACATTATTTAAAAAAAGTTTTTTCATTTAATCAAATAGTGTGTTAAACTTTAATTTTTAAACTCTTACCAAAAGTTTAGTCATTGGTAATGGACTTATAATAATAAATTTATCGTTCTTATTTGAATTTGGACAGTACCTTTTCAACATTATACTTTCATCCTCTAAATAAATAATATTTAATTAATAATATTGTTTATGAAATTTCCGATGGGTTACAAAAATAAAATATAATAGATATGTATTTACCATTGACAGCTAATAAAATAGAATCATAAGGACACTTAATTTTAGTTTGGTTAATTTGGAAATCTGCTTCTATTACAATAGATCCATTCGTGTTAGTCAAGTCCCATTGACAATGAAAGTTGGTTACATTTCTAATGGGCAATTCAATTTTACCATTGATGCTAGCATCTATTACTCCTCCACAAACTATAATAAATATATAAACGATAATTTAAAGTAAATAAATGCAACACAAAATTGATTAGTTATTAATTCTAGTTATGAATGTATTATTATGCTTTTTTCAAACACTTTTTATAACCATTAAGGTAAGGTACTTTAAAACCAAACTTAACATGGTATTTTATAGGTCATACTCGGAATTGTCCATTGTTTTCAAAAGTTTCTATGAAAACTGTACATATTAAGAAATTATTTTAGTTTCAATAAGATACAGGTCTGCAGGTAGTAACAATTATTATACAATTATCAATCCACCAATAATAACAAAAGGTAATAATACCTATTAGCAAAGACCCAGTTGAACCATTTTTTAAGGATAATTGAAGGTGAGGTTGCAATACGCACAAGCTTGTAATCATGTGGAGGTCAGGGTACATTTAGTAAAAAAACAGCAAATGATAGAAATTTCCGTTGAACCCTTTCTATCATTAAAGCGTATATAGATAATTAAAACAAATAACAGATCCATATTAATACATATTATGTTCCTATTACACTCGATACATTTTACAGTAAATTTATATTAGGTATTAGTTACTTTGTATAAAAATATCGTTTCATAATAATTTAAAATAATAATGACCTATATAATATATACTATATAAATACTTGAACTAAATTGAAGAGGATGTCAGTGCACTATTTGTTTTTTCTCTCTGGCCCACGCGAAACATAGACAAAACGCATTAACGCAGAATCATTTTTCCTTTGTTTTTAAGTTATCTTAGAATAAAATTACTCATTACAAAAAAAATAGAGAATAATATTTTTGAGGGAATGACATATCGGTTTTATATTTTATTGTTATTTGACTTTGTATTCGACTTACAAAATAAACAAAAAAACTTTGTAATTTTAAATTATGTTTTAATTGTTTTGAGACAATAATTAGACAAATCGATGTCATTCCCTCAAAAATATTATTCTCTATCTTTTTTTTACAGGTGATTTTACTCTAAGATTACTTAAAAACATAGAAAAAATGATTCTGTCTAAATGCGTTTTGTCTATGTTGCGCGTAAGCCAGAGGGAGAAAAAAAATAGTGCGCTGACATCCTCTTAAAAATATTAATTAGATTAATTTATGTCACGGTATTTTCACTTTTAAAGTAGGTGCTTATTGTAACAATTGACTTACAAGCATACCTACTGGAACACGGATAACTCAACATATATATTATGCATAACAATTTATTTTAATGATTACTTACTGGAAGGTTTGTTCGACGAGAATTTCAGTTGAAACCCAGTTTGACTACCACTTATATAAACATAGTGAAGTTCCATTTCATTAGATGTTGATTCATAAATATAGTTCATTGATGAAGGATTAATAACAGGATCAACGCACATTGAAATACCAAAGGTATTGGCACCTTGGAAAACCTTTAATTATATCAAATACAATATAAATTAGTGCGGTGTACTGATGTTACCAAGTGTTGAATAGCATCAGAGTAATTATTTATTAGCGATTTTGTTAAAAATAATGATTACTAATTAGTTTAAATATTCTAAATCTACTCCAAATGTACTTCTTAGACTGGTAGGTAAGAGTATTCGAATAACATTTTCAATAATTTTTAAAAAAACTTTTACAAAATTGATGTTACTTATTTTTTTATACTAATAAATATTATACATTTTTTTAGAAATTTTGATAAAAATATTAAATTACCATTAAAACAAAAATTTTGAATTGTATCAACAATATCAACATAATATAAAACTATTGGTATTTGTACATTATTTGAATCTACAAATATAATGCATTATGTTATATCACTATTTATGCTTTCATATTTTTAATTTAAGTAACTAGATACATAATAGGTACATGTAAGAAAAACCTTATATGTTTAATTAGAATGATAGTTTGATTATAAACTAGGATTTTACACTTACCACAAATTTTTCTTTTAGGGCATTTTCTAGTAATAAATAATCATCACAAGTTTGAACGATCGATTTCCCTTTGATCATTTCAACAGTAATCATACGTCCTCTCGGTGCGGTTATTTTATATGCACAGTATATCCGTCCACTATTCAAACTGGAATACCGAGGAGAACTTATTTCACCACTCTCGACATTGTAAGTTTGACTGCAGCCTATTAAAAATAAAACATTGTTATAAAACTAGTTAAATTCATGATAACTCAATTATAAATTAATACTTGAAATTAACTATTTATAAAACATCAAAATTGAATGTGGGAATAATAATAATAATATTATAATACATTATTATTTAATACCCAATAACTGTATTACTTTCACTAATAGAATTTTTTTTTTTATTGATCCTTAAGCCCGGCATATATGGCCATTAGCTGTTTGTAGGGTTGTATTGTGGTAGTGGTAGGGTTTGCAACGGTGAGTTTTTACACTTGAGTGTTTGTGTTTAGAAAATTTTTTAAATAGGCACCCGGAGGTATCTGCCATAGCTGGGTGGGGGATAACGGAAAAATTCCACCCGTAGCCAGGATCAAACCGGCGTCGGTGCGCGTCGCAACCAACGCCTTAGTCCGCTCGGCTAATCTGTCCCGCTTTATAGAATTTAAATGCATTTTATCGTTAATTATCACAATATGTATGAGATTTGAAAACTTACTATTGTACTCAATATCATATGTCAATAAAAACTTTGCATCGGTATTTTTCAAATAAAAAGGCCCATCTCTAAAGTGTGATTTGAATTTAATCACCAATTCCTGACCAGATGATTTGATGGGGTTCGGCGGTAAATTGGAACCAAAAATCGTTTGTAACAATACCCCTAAAAAATAAAACAACATCATATAATAATTATTGTAAACGTTTATATTAATATGTATAGCGGCTGATGATAGAAATGTCACGATTAATGATAATTTCCTATTTGGTTTAAAAAGGGGACTACTTAGATCAAACGACGAAATTTAAGAATTTTAATTTCGCCCTTTAATTATTATGCATTATGGTGTGCACAAGATTAATAATAACACGATTTTCGCATTTAATCGAAATGTTGTCAACTGATAATATCCGGTTTTCGGCTTGATGTGCCGTACTGCCTTGTACTTATTACCTAGTTATTTTGTTATAATTAAATATAGAAAACAAAAAATGTAGGTTATTCAAATTTTCAAACACATTTTTCTGACACATTCGTTGCTCAGTGCTGGAGTAAAATCATAGATGAAGGAACAGTATTTACTGGTATTGTTGAGTGGGTCTACGTCATATATGGACAGCGTGTCATCGTATGTATCGTTGTTGTGCCCAACATCCGGTACTACTCCAATGCTGGGATACCGCCGTTTCAAACTCACCACATCGAAATTTAATACGATACGGTGTTTGAAATCGACGATAATTCGGTATTCACAATCCATGTTCGACTCGTACGAACCAGGATACTTCGGTGACGATATCGCGCCTCGGGGTGATCGTCGAATACCACCACATTTCGCTGTAAAAAATAAATAATTATATTTTATCACATTAGAATAACCAGTAATATTATTACATCACTTAATACGATTGTAAATATAGAACATTAAAATGGAAAAATTAAATTAAAGTGAAACGTCTTTAGACATATTTTGATTTCGACCGCAATAATATCATTGTTATTTTAAAGTTATAATAAAATAAATGCCATAGCATTCAAAACATGTTACACTACAGTGGGTAGTTGTTTAGTTATTTTAGTTTACATACCTATCAACTAATATATAAAGTACAATTTAAAACTAGTATTGTTATAATACCTTACACATATAATATGTGAAGATGTGCCGGATATTTTAATTTGTATCTTGAAAAAAGTATGGAACTACACGAGGCATAATTTACATTATGTATTTTTAATGATTAATCCATTCACAGTTCAGTCATTATAGGAAAATAGGGCATAGATAAAGTACACATACATATTGCCCTACATAGAATCATCTAAAATCATCTTATTCAATATTTTGAACTTTGGAAAATATTAATAATTATATATAATTTTATAATTTATTAATATGATACCATCGTGTCCATTATGGACTTAAATATATTATCACATCATAATCCTCAGCACATAAAATATTTAGTGTGTTTGTTCGTTCTATATAGTTACGCAAATACTGGAATTATTCAATTATGCCACTGTTATTTCCTCTAAAATAAATCTTCAACTTGTAATAAGACTAAGTATAGCAAGATATTTTACGCTAAAACTACATACTGTAAAACGCCTATTGGTTTATTAAATACTTCCGAAGCAAGTGTTCCATTTAACCATACCCCCACCTTAATAAGAGTTGGCACGACCATAATATAGGTAATAAATTTAAATAAATTATAAAAGTTAATACCTATAGTGACATTCAATTTAAAACCATTGTTTGGTACACTTAAATCCGTGAAATACTTTATGAACAAAAAGTTCTCTTTTGTTTCAATATCTTGAACTGGATTATTCCCACAAACACGCTTTATTAATTTTGAAAATCGAGCGGCACCATCTCTAAATTCGATATATTCCTTTTCACACCTAAAGTTATAGATAAAATATTAATCACTTTAGCATTAAATTGTTCACAGAAACAATGCATTTGTTTTCGTATGCGTATACAATTTAGCATTATGCAATTATACAACGTGTCGTACGATTGATAGGTAACCTATACATTAAATGTGTTTAGAGAACAACATTTTAAATAGTCATAATAATTTGTATCATATAAATTATACAATAAGCATTAACTTGACTTACGTTTGATCCAAAACTAAGTCTTCTATGGTTACAGATATTTGCTCTCCAGCAGTTGCTACTACCGTCCAAATACATTCTGTGTGTGCTGGAGGTATATTTGGATATGAAGGAGATGTTATTTGGGTGATGTTATATACATCATTCAAATAAATTTGTCCTCCACAGTTTACTGATTTTTCTTCAAACGCTATTTTTACGACCTAAATTTAAGGCTCTCATTACTCATTAGGTACATTATAACTTTGTGTTTCTAAATTTTAGTTTTTTTTTATTATTATTCATATTAAGGCGCCCGGTGCCAATACTATTTTGTCCTCAAAAATACACTCTACGGGAATAACGATACCACCTTTTAAAATCAACCAAATTTCATAATTTTTTTTAATTGCTAGATGGAAATTTTCTACAGCCCGCATCGATCTTTGTTTTTAAATATTTTATTCTCAAACTTTATAATATGTCTAAAAAAATACAAGATAAAAACATTTTTCTACAAATTTTTTAATACAGTTATTTGAAATAAAATACAAAATCAGAAATCGGAGCGGGCTGTAGGAAGTCTTCTTCTTTCAGATAAAAAAATAATCATCAAAATCCGACAATTCTACAAAGCTTGAGAGTTATTCCTGTTAAGTCATTTTTTGCGATATAATACACGCTATCGACCCCCCCTAAATAGGTACCGGGTAGTCGATTAGTGAAAAAGTCTTATAATTAAGGTGGCAACAAAAAAATAAAATTTAATTTTCAAATTTTATGGAATTGTGGAAAATTTGAAAAACTGGCACTGGGACCCTTAAACATTTTAAATAAATAAATTTGACTGTTTATATAAACAGCCTTTCAAAGATACAAAATCGTACAGAAATATACACTTATAATAATAGTAAGAAAATCCCTCATTTGACTCTTTTTTTTTCTGTTGGTTTTTAGTCCAAATAAAGATTTTGTTTTTATATTTGGTCACAACATATTTTATCATTAGTAATGCAAAACAAACTCAACGTTACAAATCGAAATCAGTGACTGACAAAATAATCAAATTAGCGATAAGTGATAGCAAACAATTAGTGGCAAACAGGAAAACACAATGGCCATTTATTATTCATCAATAATATTGTCGTCAAGTCCGGAAAATTCTATACATTGCATAAGTGCATGCATAATTTTCGATTTTTTATAACATTAATGCAAAAAGTTTTTGCCAAAAACACAACAGTTATTACTAAATTAAATCTTTTATTTCTTTTCTATTTTTTTTTAAATGTTGAACACTATTATATCGAATATTACAACGAATTGGACAAAGTTTGAAACATTCAATAGTTGGATTTCTTACGGACAACGTAGTGCACGAAGGTCAGCTAGTAATAATGTATAAAGTGATAATTATGTATTTAATAATTATATTAACGGGCGTGAGTCCAGTATAATATATGATATAGATTGATAGTGAAAATGCACAAAAATAATTTTACGATAGATGATTTAGCTAGATGAGAAATTGGCGAGTCAAATCGTCCGTGGATGAGAAGATCGTTTATTAAATAATTAGTTGAGGAGTATGGTGAAATAACAATACAAGAATTATTTCCGGTGTTTCAAATTGGAACTTTTAAGTTTGTAAGAGCAAGAAGATATTATAGAGAACCAGAAAAAAGTTTTTGAAGACTGGAAATATGATGAGAGTAACGACATTTATCTAAAGAGGAGGGACTTAGCTGATAACGAAGGACGAGAGTGTAGTCATGTGACGAGCCATTTTTATTAAAAGTTTATTTACAAAACTTTGAAATCTGTGTTACAGAGCGTTACGAGTTTTTTACTAGTATTCACAGTCTGCAAATCCCCGATCTAGGACACATCGCCGTCGCCACTTCGCCGTAAAACCATTTCGACGTAAGGCCATTAAGCCGTTAAAAAATACCCAATACGTTGAAAAAAAATAGTCTGCTAGCTCATCTACGGCTTTATCGATGTCTTCAATTTTCACAAAGGCTAATGCAGTTATCATTTTAACGGAAAGGGCAAAATCTGCATTATTATTGTAACTTGAAATCAAACCTAGACTACACCATTTTAATCGGAAAATTTTCGTCAGATGATACAAACATCCATTGATTTGAGCGTTTTGAAAATTATCTTTCATAGATATTATAGCAGCATTTTCAAAATCACACGATATAAAATCAGGACATAAATTTGGTTTTAATTGTTCTAATCTATGAAAAAGTTGTTGGTATGTTTTAGCTTGTTTATTTGGTAAAAGTGCATAGATAAGTGGATGTACACCTCCAATTTCTTTGGCTAGTATAACGTAAACTTGCGTAAAAAGAGGAGGTGCTATCTTAAATGTTCCGTCACAAAACCATATTTTTTATCGTTCTAAAATATCTAAGCTGTTCAATCTACCAAAAATTAAAATTCTATCTAGACCTGGCCCAGTGTCATCGAGTAAAAATGTCTCATTTACACCTTCAGATGGTGAATAAATTTTATAAGCTTCTGGAATTGTTTTGTAGGTACTTATAATTATCAAAATATATCTTTTAAATCAATTATTATTATTACAGTAAATATAGTATTTTTTTAACGGCGAAGTGGCCTTACGTCGAAATGGCGATGGCAAAATGGTTTTACAGCGAAGTAGCGACGGCAAAACGGCGACGGCCATTTGTCCGTGTTCGGCAAATCCCATACGTCAACCTAGCCATACTCAAGAATAGGTCGAACAAGAGTACAGAAAATGGATTTTTGTGAGTTAGAGAGTTTAAATTCCCCAGCTATTCTATTAATAAAACGTAAGACTTTAAGCGCCTTGCGCGTAATGTTATCGATGTGAGCCAGATGACAAATATACCTATGTAGTTAATGTAATAGTTAATATTTATGTCGAAAAAAAGAATGTTAATATTATGTCTGAAACGAATAAAAATTATACTTACGTCATGTACCATTAAACTGACTCCAACTTGTAATTTATTATCAGTCGTGGACAATGTTTCTATATTAGTAGTGTTACAGTATTTACCTTGGCCAAGGAGAGGTGAATCTTCATAAAAACCATTTTTTAACTAAAATAAAGTACATGGTTATAATTTGAAATAATAATTATCCGCTATCCAGTTTATACACGTCTACTCACTAAAACATAATTGTCTGTACATGAAAGCAATTGCATAGTAATAAATTTAACTGAAATAGTTCTTCCTGGACGTACAGTAACATTCCAAGAGCAACGAAGTGAATACGAGTGCGGTGAGTTCAAGAGTTGACTAGTTATATTAGATAAATTAATTACTCCTGTTGGTCCGCGTAATTCACCTCCACATTCTATAATATCACATAGGATTTATGAATATTAATTTGCATAAATAGGTGATATAGATGATTTCATTCATTCTACATACTTAATTTTGCTTGAACTTTAAATCCCGTGCCATTCAATGACTTGTTTGAAATGAAAGTTATTATAACTTTATTCTTACCGACTATATTTTTATCATTAATTTGATTCATGTTTTTATACACTTTCTTCAACAGTATAGTATTTGCTGTATCAGGATCAACTAAAATATAATTATAATGTATAAATTATTAACAAAAAAAAAATTCTATGGCAGGTTTTTTCATATTATGTGAATACCTTTTTTTTTAATTAAATATAATATATTGGTAGAATATAAATTTCATAACTTTTATAGAATAAATTAAAAAATTATTACGAAATATTGAATATTTCAGTTATAATAATACAGTTATCTTAATATGTTAAGTCGAAGATGATTTTTATTACTTGTTTCGATGTTAAAGTAATCTCTATAATAAAGATCCGAAGACGAATGAATGGGGTACAGATCTACGTCCAGAATCTCAATTTCTATATGGTAGTGTGGTTCCGAATGAATTGTCCAAGTTACATGCAAATTATTTTCGTATCCGTAAGGATAACCAGGACTTGTAATTATCACACTTGAATTGGAGCTTGGTGATAAAAAATAATCATAACTCGATTTGTTATCTGAAAATTTGTAATTTTTTTTTTAATAGATACAAAATAACAATATTATTAATTATGTATCATTATTAAGTTATAATTAAAATATTTACATTTAACATCATTCACGAAAAATGGTTTTTTAGAAAATTCCACATCCACATTTGTCCATGACAGTAAAAAGTGTATACCGCCAACCTGTCTACTACCAGCTTTCAATTTTATGAATACAGTATTGTCGGTTGATATTATAGTTTTATTAAATACTGTATTAAAATTTGTATAGCTTAGTTCATACAAAATTAATGAATTGACATTACTTCCGTCATAAATCTTCGTGCAAATATATAAAATTGATTACCATTTACTATTAGTTGGATAAAAATGTTAAAACTATATTTTACTTTTAAACTATGAATTTTCGAGGTAGTCATAAACTCTTTTATTACAATTTGAACTTGTTTTCTTTGGTCTACAGTTATTGTCCATGAATAATCTTCACTATCTCTGTATGGTTTCGGATACATTGGACTAGAGATTTCTCCAGATTGTTTTGTCAACTCAATTTCAGATGCTAAAATGTATATAAATATTATTTTCACTATTAATTTATTGTAATAATAATAATCTTACCATATTTAAAATCTGCAGTAAATCCTTTAGCTGAGCCATCAGAATTGGAACGAAATTTGACCCAAAGTGTCGAACTTGAAGTAACATTAGATGGAAAGTTTGGTCCGCAAAAAATACCTAAGACTGGACCGATAGAATCCCCTTCTCTAACTTCTACATAATCTTCATTGCAAAACTCGTCTTCTTCTAGTTCAAAAGCAATGAAATTCAAAGACACAATATTTCCAACAGATGACTTTAATATCCAAACACATTCTGAATCTCTAAAATAATTATTTGGATAGTTGGGGGAAGAAATCGTTCCTCTTATTGAGTCATAAGTTCCACCACATGCTAATTAAAACAAAACAATATTATTATGAGAATATTTACATTGTATAAATTATATCATAATATGTTTACTGACCTACTGATCTTACAGAATACAGAGCTGTAAATGAATCCAACGCACCAGAGTTATCTGTGAACTCTATACGCATAGCCGGTCCATTACTGACAATAGGTGGTGGTATTGGATTCGATTTACAAAACTTTAGTATTTCAGGTGCATCAGATTCCGGGCCATCCAAAATTCGAAATATTGTGTGAAATAAACCACCAGAACACTGCACATTAGTATTATTTGTGGTCCCCACCACACTATTTTCTAAAGGATGCACTATATCAATATGCGTAAAAGTTAATGTGACTTTTGACTGAAGGGTATCAGATATAATAGTCCAAGTACAGTTCTCGTTTAAACTATTCGTAAAAGATGGGTTATTTGTAATAATCCCTGAAGTATTTGTTATTAATTTTGCACCACAAGCCTGAAAAAATAAAATAGAATAGTAGGAGCCTTACCTACATACGTACATTAAAGCTAATAATAATATATTACCGTCGAATATATTGCTTTAAACCCTTTTGATCGTAAGTCATGATTGCCTACTTCAAAGGATACCATGAGTTATTAGATGAAGATATGACCGGTGGTGGTATACTATTTCCAGAGTGGTTAAGGAGTAGTTTTCCATGGATATCGCCGTCATAAACTAAAACGCTATCTCTGTTTCGTGCTGGAAAACTCCGAGTACTGAAGTCAACGAATGTAAGGTTAACTAAATGAGTTTCTGCTATTTCAATATACCACATGCAAGAACTGTTGGAATCATAATTTTTGGGATAATTACTGGTATGGATAACTCCTTGAGGAGCAGTAAATATTCCACCACATTCTATAACAGCAAAAAAATTTTTTTTATTAAAACAAGCGTTTTTTTTTTTTTGTTTTGAATTTTTAGATTCTGAGCGAAGCGACAAATGTATTAATTTTACAATGATATGAGTTTTTTTTTTTTTTTGTGTCTGTCATCACCTTTTAGGACAGTAAAAGTGCTTCGATTTTCTTCAACAGTAACTTTTCTGATAGGAAAGTGAATTTAGTTAGTACTTTGGGGGTCAAAAGAAAAAAATTCTCAGTAATTTTTAAACGTGACGTGAAAAACAAAAGAAAAATTAAGGAAAAACGGGAATTTTTATGCAAAATATGTTTTCGAGAAAATCGATTTTGGTTATTGGTGCAACTCTAAAACAAATGATCGTAGGTACATGAAATTTTGACTGAATGTTTATACTAACTTTTTCTATACACCATAACATTTTTCAAATATTTTGACTTATTTTGAGCTGTTTCAGATATTTTCAGTTTCCATTTTTTTTAGTTTTTTTTTCTATAAATATCAATAAAATTTTATCTGTTGGGTAAAAAAGCTTGAAAATTGAATAGAAGGCTCCTAGGTTATTTTTTCAAAGGCGGATGAAAAAAATTAAAAATCCTCATTCACAGTTTTTCTTTATAAGCATTTGACAAAATACGGAAAAATCACGAAAATTAGCAAATTGTTTTGAGTTGAGAATTCATAAAAATTTTACTTTTTAAATCTAAGATTTGAAATGTTATACAAGATTATCCATAAGTTTGTCTACCTTTATCAACAAAAAAAATGTCTACAAGATGGTCAAATTAAATTTTTATGAGCGTTTGAAATTCATATTTTTACAACATTTGATATTCACTCGATTTCTCATGTAACGATTTTCTTATTTTGTTGTAATTAAAAAACGTATGACTGTAGATACTTGAAATTTTGACTGAATGTTTATATTAGCTTTTTCTATACACCATAACATTTTTCAAATATTTTGACTTATTTTGAGCTGTTTCAGACATTTTCAGTTTCCATTTTTTTTAGTTTTTTTTTCTATAAATATCAATAAAATTTTATTTGTTGGATAAAAAAACGTGGAAATTTAATTTAAGGCTCCTAATATATCGTTCTAACAGCAGTTGAAAAATATTAAAAATTCATAGGCACACATTTTTTTTATAAGCATTTAAAGTTTAAATTTTGACAAAATTTATCAAATTTATAATTTAATAATTATTTTATAGTTAAAATTAATAAAATGTTCAACTTTTATAGCTAAGGATTGAAAATTTAAAACAAGGCTCCACGTAAATAGGTTATATATAAATTACTTTATTCACAATTATATCATCAAATATACTTAGTAATATCATAGGTTGACTGACTGTTTTCGCTCAGAATCGTTTTTCTTATACAATGCTATTATATCATTGCATTGAATTCAAATTTATTACTTTCCATTACAGTGACCCACTTGTAACCAACTATACAGCAGAACGACATCCACTTACCCACCTTTTTACTTTGAATTTAAACATTTAAACCTACCAAATATTGGAATTTATCAGTGATTTTCATTTTTCATTATAGGAAATATAATATGGAAATAAAAATACGTTTCATGTAAATTTTGTACATTTCAAGGTATTTACTTAAAAAATAAATAAAACTTCTTAAAAATTGTGCTACACCTAATAAACATACTTCAATAAAACTTTTTTATTTATACACTAAACTATTCTTAATTTATTGTGGAAACTGATAATGTTCCTTTATCAACAGCCAAGATTTGCAAATATTTATTTTTATTTCGATTGTTTACCAAGATCAAATTAACAATATTTATGCTTAGTTTTATTTATAAATCAAATATATCATGTTATAAAATATTTTTATCAATTTATTTAGAAAGACTTGTAGAATAATTACGTCACCAATTTTGTGGCAAATTATATTTTGGCAAGGAGAGTGAAAGAAAGATAATCTATATTTTATATCATATTATAAAAATAAAATGCTATTCGTGGTTTCCACATCACTCGAGAACGGCTGGACCGATTTGGCTCATTTTTGTTTTTAAATGTTCGTAATAGTCCGAATGAGATTTGACGGAAAAATTGGAAAAGTTACCCGGAAGAGGTGTTCACATAAGAATTTTTCACAATGGAAATCAAACTTTTTTTTGTAATTGGTTGCCATTGGTTACATCTTACAGGTCATAAAATTATAATGATAGAAGTAGTAAGTAAAAATCAGTATATTTAATTTTATTTTTTTATAAAATATGATCACTATTGGTTATTCGGGCAAATGAGGTAAAAACATGCAACAAAACGTCACCTTTATAGCTTTGAATAAAGAAATTATATCTTAAAACGAATATGAGAGTTGAATATATGTTTTGTAGCTTAAGTATTTACTCAAAAATTACTTGACCGATTTAGGGAAAATTTCAAATTGTTCATAGATTAATCAGGCAAGTTTATAGAGTGTAGTTTGAATCACTTTTGGTTTATACCAAGTACTCATCATACGAATTGTTTATCTCGGTCGAATTAGTTCACACATCGAAGTACACCGACGCCGATTTGCTCGTGAAATGAGGTACACTAAAATCAAGATATCTAACCTAACCTTTATAACGATATAATATTTATATGTTTTCATTCTTTGAAGGGCAAAGTCAGATTATACATCTAAAAATGAATTTTGATTTATCCAAAGTAATAAACTCAAAAATTACTGGGCCGTTTCCAATAAAAGCTATATCAATAGTTGCTTCTGACTCAAAGAATGTTTATAGCTTATTTTTCAGTCACATACATTTTTTTGAGCTCACGAAAAAATAAATAATTTTTGATCTATTTATGCCATTGGTTACATTTTATTACTATTATAGTTATGGCATTTTAAATTTTCACTATAGTTAAAATATCTCTATAATTTTTTTTTCCACACTATAATATTGCCAGAGAATTAAAAATAAGTGAAATCATCTTAATATTATAGAATATAGATGGCTGATAATATGTCTATCAAAGTACAGAAATTGTTATTTTATCGAAGTCACCGTAATTACAGATTTATTTACGACTTATGGAAAAGGAAATTATCCATCGTTAATATAACTTTTTAAAAAGAAACTTAGTATGTGAGCGCACTAAAAAAAGCTATATTAGCGACAGGTAATTTTTCCTTTCCATAAGTCATAAATAAATCTGTAATTACGGCCCCTTTGATAAAATTACAGTACATCCACATACTGAAATTAATCTTTAAACGTCAATCAGTAATTATGAATATTGCTCTAAACATTTTTTTTAATTGAATTTGAGCTTACATTAAATATATTATACTATAATTGTTGGAAATTTAAAATGATTTTAACAGTTTATAATAATAATAAAATATAAATTTAAAAATGTAATTTATAAATAGTAATAAAAAGTTATGATTTATAATTTCTTATTATATTCAAATATACAACTATAATGTGGGAATCTAATATTTTTTAGCTATAGCCAGAACAAAACTTACTCGATATAAATGTTTTGTAAGTAGCTCTAAATCCTCTCCTCTGAGACTCTGCACTAGAATCAAACTTACAAAAGCTTCATTTCCACCAGATGTTACAACGATTGGACTGGTTTGTTGATGACATATCCGTAACAATTCTGGACCAGAATCATCGTTTCCGCTGTAAATCTAAAATTCAAATTCAAATATTAACCAAAGTATAATTTAAACATGCTAATACATACAGCTAATGAATCGAGTGCGCAAGATTTTGAAGTTTCAAACCAAAAATCTACTATAGTTATCTCTATGACATATCCATGATCAACGACAATATTCCATTCACAAGTTGTACTAGGAGGATAAAATCCAGGATATCCGGGTGATGTAAATTCACCTTCTGGTTGATCTAACGTTCCCCCGCAACCATCTGCTATCCATTCCAAACGGAAACTATCAATTCTCTCCAAAAAAAATAATCTGTTTCGAACGTTATAATTAACTTTAACTATATTTTTCGTTGAAGCGATTATAGATTGATTATATTCCGAAGAATTATGAACCCACAAATATGTATTTATTTCATTTATATTTGCACCTTCCGATATCTATAAATATAGGTAAATACAAATTTATGAATTATTATCAACTATTTATGCATTTTATAAATGCAATACCATACTTACAGTTAATTGAGAGTTGTTACGTCTACTATTAGCTGCCAAACTTTTCATTGTAAACGACAAATATGGAGGACGCTTATGCAACAGTTTTAATGAAGTAAACGTAATATTAACTTTACTACCTTTTGGTGCAACGATTGTCCATTCACATTTATCCGTTCTTAGATTTTCTTGATGAGCCATTTCAATTGCGCCTTGATATCCTTTTATAGTAACATTACAGTCTAGAAAAAAAATATTTAATAATAATAAAATTTCATAATAATATTTTATTATTATATAATTTATACCAACCTGTAGCATATTTTAAAGAGAAGCCTCTCCCTTTGGAAAAACCACTATTTCTAAATTTAATGTACATCTGGTTTGAGGATGAATGCACAGACGTGGATGATTGAGTATCTGAACAAAATGTTCCCAACATTTTACTTGCACTATTACCCCCATCATAAAACTGTAAAAATATTAAGTAATCATTAAATTATATAAAAATAAATTGAAAAATAATCATTTATGATCTAAATTCACTAAATATACCCTGAACATTTTTTTAAAAAAAAAAAAACCCATGTTCGACAAAAAAAAATACTGTGTACCTACATCTGTAATTTAAAAAAATATCTATAAAGATTATAAATTTACAACGAAACATACTTCAAGGAAATTATCTTTACACTGCCCTCCAGGAAAATGATCAGTTATTAACTCAATATCTAATATAGTGAGTTCGATTTGACTTCCTTGTGCCACAGCTATCTTGTAATAGCATTCTAATGGCTCCTGTATAGGTAATGGATAATTAGGTGATACGATATGTCCAACACCAGAATTCAATATTCCACCACAACCTTTTAATTATGTTAAATGATGTATTATGTGTATATTTTTGTTTTATTTTATTTAATTTTATACCTCTGGCAGTTGTATACCATTGCATGAAAAAACCTTTACGTCCTCTAGATCCATCAGATACAAATCTTATAAAAAGTGAATTTCCAATTGAAGATATGATAGGAAGAATTTTAGATCCACAATATTTACCAATCAAAGGCGATGTAGGAAATCCTCCATTTCTATAGAAATAAATATTATCAATTATTATTTATTAATAATTCATACTCAATTTAGCTATCATAAACTATACATACCGAATTTCAACGTAATCAAAACGACATTCTATACTTTCCTCGAGCAGAAAATGAGTAACGTTTAATTCAATCTGATTAGTTACTGGTACATTTATAACCCATGTACAATCTTTTAGTTTGGGATAATCATTTGGGAAATTTGGTGATTTAATAAAACCTTCTGGTATGAAGAAGTTTCCACCGCATGCTACATTAATATAAATCAGTATTTAGATGTGAAATATTTTGAGAACTATAACAGCATACACACCTTGTGCCTTATTAAGTGAAATGTAATTAAGCATAAATCCATCTGATGCCACAGAATGATCAGTTTTAAAAATGATTGTTAGTCGGCTACCCAACGAAGTCAGTACAGGTGGAACCTTAGTTCCACAATATCTGAAAAATTAAATGAATATTTTTGATTTAGAAATTCTGCCCGTCACATTTTTTTTATTCAAATGCGTAAGGTTTAATTCAACTGAAAACTACAAAATATATTGTGTCTTAAGTATATTAAATAAATATACCTGTTGTACCTACTATATTGATTTTTTTAACATTAAATATAACCTAATTAATTTTTTAACTAATTGAGTTTATAATTCTATCTAATAATATAATTACCTAGCGATTTTTGATGAATTTCCCGAAATACTATTGTCGTAAATTTCAACATAATCATTATTACAAGAGTGTTGAGTTTCTAAGGAAAATGTTAACCAGGTTATTTGTATTTGACTTGATTCATTCACAGATATAATCCATTTACACATCTGATTGTGTAAATATTGCTCTGAATGTTTTGACGATTGTATAATACCAGATGGTTCCTTCAAAATACCACCGCATGCTAAAGAATTAAAAAGAAATAATAAATCATGAATAGCATTCTTAGTACCTAATTAAATTCATAGGTAATTATACCAATATCGATGGTCGAGTAGTTAGCTCGAAATCCTTTATTAGAATTAGAATGATCGGTAGAAAATTTTAACCACATATAATTATGTGTTGATATGTAAGGAAGTTTAGGAAGTTTTTCAATATTTCCACATAAAAGTGCGATTTTAGTTGAATTCTCGTTGTCCCCATCCCTGATCTGAAATTTATATAAATTACATAATATTAGGTATATTTTATTTGTTATCAATTTCCAAACTCTTGATTTTTTTTAGTTTACAAAATTTGTAAATTAAAAATCAGAAATCTTACAGTTTGCTAAACATATATAGTTATATTTTATTATTATATAGTATAATATTATGCACAATAGACGTAGTATTGTCAGTATATTATTATAGATTTAAACAACAAATTATTACAAAATTAAAAATATTAAAAATATTCATGTATTTCTTGATATGAGATGATTAAAAATATAAAGTAGATGATATAAAAACAGAAGTGCTTGGTACTTAAACAATAACCGAGAATCGAGATACGCCTATGTATTGTTGTATTTTATGTTTGTTATTTGTTTCCCTGAGTAAAGTCCCGAGTTATACAGCTAGTTATAATATATTATTTTAACAAAAATGAAAAGTTGTTTATTCTTAATACGTATTCTAATAAATATTTTTATTTACGTAAAATTTGTCTTAAACATAAAATTATATTTGGACAATCGTAACACCGTACCAGCGGACAGTATTGTACCTAACGCATTAATACGTAAATTAGCATTTTGTTAAGACTCCATTAACAATGATTTCAAATATTTATACATCTAGTCATTTAAAAGTATTTTAATGATATAAAAGTCAAAAACTTAGTTACTCTTTTTACCAATTATATTTTATTTTATTACTTGTACTTTAGTTATGTTATTGTATGTTAAGTGCAAAGCTAATAGTTAAACAAATTTTAACGGTAGCAATATACTAATTAAAATTTAAAAAAATGCATGGACTACAGTTAATACATTTTTATATTATTTTAAACTATTTATGTTTGGGAAAGTTATACATTAATTTTCAATATAGGTATACTTATTAATTATAAAGATACTATAAAGCTTTATCGATTAACAGTGTATTGAATAGTAAAATGTTATAATATATTAACCATAACATGAAACCATAAATATAATTATTGAAAATCAATTGTATTTATTGCAGTTGGTGATCAATATAAAATATTTGAAAAATTGAATTACCTCTAATGAATCATAAAAACACTGTGGATAAGATAAATCTTCAATCTCCATATCCAAAAACGATAATTTAATTGCTTTTCCAACTGGTTGTGCGATAAGATACTCACATATTTTATTTTTTGGATAAGGATAAGGATAGAATGGCGATTCGATAATACCTTTACTGTCTGTAAATGTTCCACCACACACTAAAAAAAAATATAGATAATATTATATTTTTTTTAAAAATACAAAATATTTCAGAATAATATATAAAACATATTATATTCAAAAATTATAAAATTAAATTTTTTCAGAAACGCCAATAACCCTGGTAGTTTAAACGTAACTATAAATTTAAAAAAAAAACGTTCTTATGACGAATTATCTAAGCGTATTAACTATTACCAATAACTTAAATAATTATAATAATAAATTACATTTTGAATCTTAACTAGGTGTTTTAAATAAAGCTAATATTAGTCTATAACTTAGGTAGGTATAGACTTTTAAACATAACTATAGACATAAAATGGTAATATTGTGAGGAAAAAATTTGTTTTTAAACGTGAATCCTATGCATAAAAAATAAACATTAATTTAAATATATTTATTAGTTATGCGTACATGTTTCATATTTGATTGTAAATCCTTCAGCCGTAGATGCAAAATCAGACTTAAAAACAATGGTGGCTTCATTGCTGTTTGTGATAATTGGTTGATCAGACCTTGTTGTACCACAATAACGACCAATTAATGGTGATTTAATATTAGATCCATCGTAAATCTATTACAAGTTGTTAACAAATATAAATATTTGATGTATTATTTTTGTAATATTTAATAACAATATCACAAATAACACATACTTCCAAAAAATCTGTTGAACAATTTGTTGTTCGTTCAATACCAAACTTTTTCACAAATGCAAGTTTTAGTTTCTGTCTCAAAGGCATTCTTATATGCCACTCACAATTTAAATTGTCCAAATAATTATTAGAATCACTTGTTAAATCTACTGGAGAAGTTATTATTCCAGATGGACTTGTATGAATACCACCACATCCTGGTACACCTAATTAAAAAATAAATAGATACAATATAAAGGTATAGGTAAATCAAATTACATAGATATTTAAAAATATCATAATGATGTTATATGAAAATATTAAATACCTTCAATTACGCCATACGTCATTTGAAACCCGTAGTCTTGGCCAGAACCGTCGGAATGGAAATGCAAACTTGCATGTGGACCCGAAGTCAATATAGGGGGAGGTAAATCATTAGAAGAGGTATTGCATAATTTCGCCAACACTGGACTGTGCTGAGTAAAACCATCTCTAATCTACATTAATAATTAAATATTTATTATTGTTTTAAGTTTAACCATCATTACTACCCGTATGAAAATGTTACCTCTAAATAGTCATAACTACAATTTATATGTCGCTCAAATCTTAAAGAAAAGAAATTTAATTGAATTCTTTTTCCCGGAATGGCATTCAATGTCCAATAACAGTCACGATTAGGTGGATATTTTCCTGGAGAACCAGGAGAGGATAATGTTCCGTGTGAATCGATATTTAATTCACCACCACAGTCTAAGAAAACCAAGTTGAAATTTTTAACTAAGTTCAAATAACATGTTTGAATATACCAAAATTAAATTCTACCTGGTTGTATTGCTGTGTAGTTTAACTGGAAACCTCGAAAATTTTTGGATCCATCAGATCGAAAACGTACAGTAACCATATACGAATCCGAAATAATGCTATTGTTTAAAGGTAAAGAATTTCCACAAAACTTACCCAACACCTTTCCGTCCTCGTCGTCACCATTTATAATCTAAAACAAGTCAAATAGGTAATGGAAAATAAAAAAAAAATAAATCATATTGTTTACCTCGACGTAGTCGAATGCGCAAGTAATCGTTTTTTCAATATCGATCCAAACAAAGGATATATTTACAACACTGGACGAATTTACATCAATCGTCCACGCACAATTCATGTTACTCTGATACGTCAATGATGTATTTGACTGTGGGAACTTCAGTGTTCCGTTTGATGTGTCAAAATAACCACCACAACCTTAAAATGTTGAAAAGATCTTCATTAAAAAATGTTTGGACACATAATGTTTTTTTTTTTTTATATATATAGCACTTGTATACGCTTACTTTCTACAAATGATTCACAATACAGTCCAAAATATCCACTAGTACAGACACAAGTAAAATCACCGGGTTCTAGTTCGGGGAGACATTGTCCGTTGTTTTGGCACGGATTTACTAAGCATGGATTTTCTACGTGAATACCACACGTTCGTCCTAGAATGAATTAAATTCGTCACGAAATATTTATACTTATTCTTGGCCATTTTTTTGTCAACAAAATATCACCTGTATACCCCGTGTCACAGATACACGAAAAACTATTGTTCGCATTCTGAACGCATTCGCCGTGGGAACCACATGGATTATTTGTGCAAGGGTCTATTGCTGCTTTATTGATTTTAACGCAACCGTTAATTCCGATACCATTACCAGTATACCCCTGCCGACATGTACACTGAATTGTTGTTTCAGCATAAACTAAATAAAGTAACACAATATTATATTATGTGACTTAAAACATAAAATACTGTTTTAATATTTTTTACCAGTGCAATCAGCATTTGGATGACACCCTCCGTTGTCTGTCGCACAGACTCCTCCGGATATATAGACACAGTTAAACCCATCACCACTATAGCCGGCTGGACACGGTTTACATTTGAACGAACCCTAGAGGAGTAACAAAACATTTTTTTATATATTGTTAAAGTCAATATCCTGACAAGAACTGAAAATTATTAATCGTCATCCTATTATAATTTAAATAGAAAGTATCAAACATGAAATATTCAATAATCTTTAGTACCTAGGCGTAATAATTAATACATTCAATGAAAATTTAGGCTTATTTGCCATCGATGGGTTTATGAAAATATTTTTAGAGCTAAATTAATTTTAAAAGAAGGTTTAATTGAGGTTTTCGTTGTGTGAACAGGGTCGGATTTGACGGAGGGTTTTGAGGGCACATGCCTCGGGCAACAGATGTTTGTAGGGCATCCAGATTCCGGAATACTATAATAAAAATGTAAACTTTTTGACCTTAAGTTTGAAAAATAAATATTGATTTGTATTTATATCATTTGGGCTGCAAACATTGGGGCATCCATCGAACACAAAATATTTTAGTATGTGGGTATAAATGTTCGAGTGGATAATATTGGTTATATGATTTATTTTTAAACAGTGCGATGTAAGTGCCCTGAAGACCCGGGTTTGAAAGGACGTGACACAGACTTCTGCTTCTAAAGACCACCAGATTTTTTTTTTGATATAATTTTCATTGTACCTACTATAAATTTAAAGTATATGAAATTTTGAAAGTATTAAATTTAATTAATCTGTAATTCTAATTTATTATTAATATTTAATGTAACAGTCAACAGTGTGAAAGTAAATTTCAAAATCTCAATAAAAAATATGTTAAATAATTAATATACTTATATTTACTCTTCAAATTATGAAGGTTTAATAAAATTATTATAATATTGGCTATTGCAATCTTTAAATTAATTTTGAGATGTGTGATACATGAAGGACGAAGGTACATTAATCTACATTTTAGGTAGATGGTTAAAATGTGCAAGTTTACAAATTTTTAATTTTTTTCCTTACTACTTAGATATTGAGTATTTTTAATTTTTTCCCTAGCCTCAAAAAAATACTTGTCACTGGCATCTGAAAGTCTAAATCCAGTCCTGGTGTTGAAAATAACACAAACAATAATAAAATTATTTAAAAAAAAAAACATCAACAAAGTGTCCATCCTGCGTCTTATTATAATTCACAATTCACGGTCAATTTAAATATTTTAATATCGATAAAATTCACACTTACTCTATTGTTAACGCATTGAACTCTGGGATTCAAACTGCAGCCGCCGTTATTTACTAAACACTCGTTGATGTCTGTGCACACGAAACCATCTCCCTCGTAACCTAATGAAACACGCACAGATCACGACGTTAGGGAATGTGATATTTGCAATAACATTATTACGTATATTGTATACGTCATGTAAGCTGTACATGTATGTGTAGGTTCGTTTAAAATTTGTAGATAAGGAGTAAAGGTGTAAACATCACCTGTGGGACAGTTTCCGCAAGTAAACGACCCTCTGGTGTTCCTACACTCGACCGGTGGGTTTGAGGAGCACGTGTGCTTGTTTTCCTTGCATTCGTCCACGTCTTTCGTGCAAGCCGGACTTTGTCCCCCGTCCATGGTAGTCCAACCCTTTATCAAAACACGAAAATACCTACAATGTTATGAACGCGGTCTCGGACAGCCGTCCGTCTCAGTGACGGTGTGACACTGACCTGATTGCAAATGCACGTGTAACCGACCGTCGACGGTTGATTGATGCACACGCCGTTGCCACAGAGCTCCGTCGACATTGCACCGTTGCAATCGTTCTTCCTTTTAGTACAGTGCAAACCGAACCAGTTCGCCGCACACACGCACTCGTAACTTCCTGGCGTGTTCTTGCATTCCGCTCCGTTTTGACACCCTAAGTCCGTGTGAAGGAAATGTACACATTCGTCTACGTCCAGTTCGCACAGTCTACCCTGTAGCGTACAAAACATTAGTTATAGTTGCATATGTTTTCGATAGTTTTTCGCGACGTATGCTTGTTGAAATAATGACCAATTAGGAAAATTAAGTCGTAATAATATGAAAATATATATTTACACATATAGGTACATATATTTATATATTTTATAGCCATTAAAGCAAGGGCGGCTTCAGGGGGAGGCTAAGGGCCACACCCCCCCAGCTGTATTTCTAAACAATTTTATACCGTTAAAAACAAAATTACAAAAAAAACCATTGAAATTTTCTGAAAATGTTGATTCCCCCCCCCTAACCATGTCACTGGAGCCACCCCTGCATTAAGGGGTAAGGATGCACAATACATCAGTTCGAATGCAGGTGGCTCCTCAAGGGATAGAGAGGTGGTTCATGCGGTGTTTGAGCCCCACTTACCTTATTTTTTGGTAAACTATTTTTCTTAAGTATTTTACGGACATTTTTGTATTTACAGACGTATTGACAATAATAATTATTCTACGGTAAATATGTTTTATTTGTCGGAAATCGTAATAGAGAAAGCCGTGTAATTAAGATAAAATATGTAAATGATTTTTGATAAATCCATATCTATTCTACAATATATAAGTCTAGTGACCAATTGCTTTAGTTTATCATTGATTTTTCCATTCAGTACTTTAATTTTTTATACGATTCAAATTGTATAAATTAATAATGTTAAATAAAACTTTTTGTAAAATATTTCATGTTTTTTAATACCTACATATTATTTTATCAAAAATAAGAACAACCACATAAATATTTACATATTTTGACTTTTTTATTACACTAAAATCCACGTCCTAATTATAATAATATTTCGGCTACATTTATATTATAATACTAAAGCTATATTATTTTTTTACTAACTAAAACGCTTAAATAGATGAATAAAATATATAACCATAAATCTAAACACTGACCTGCCAATTTTGTGGACAATTACATTGAAATCCATTGTACAAATCTATACACGATCCACCGTTCTGACAAGGGTTACTCAGGCATTCGCTTATCGATAAAAGATTTACGAGAGAGGAGACTTTTTTTTCTAAATTAGTAAGCTAAGAAATAAAAATAGTATTGAGATTATTTAAATTGTTTACAAATCAAATTCTATTTAGGAACTCACTCTATGTGAAAGTCTTTCTCCATTCGAATTATCTTTCTATATTAACACAATAATAATTATACGATATTACGTCTATAATTTAACATGCAAATTATATAAATAATCTTACTCTCTTATTAGTAGGAAATGTTAACGATGTCCCATTTAACATTTGCATTTCCAGCGCAGTGACCCGACTAGTTAAACCCTTCGGACCGTCGATCATTGGTACTACATTTTTTACCGAATCCATAAATGTAGGTAAATCATTTAACCGAAACGACTCGACTACATCCCAAGCTTCTTTAGCCTGATGAATATTTACAAAACAACTAGTAAATTTAATCTATATGTAAATATTGCAAATAAATTTTAATACCATTCCGATAACTTGAAGTAAGTTTTCATTATTCACATTTATATATCCTTGTCCTTTAGTATTCAATGAAATATTGTGGTCTGTAGCACTTTCGATGTATAAATGGCCATTTTCAGACCGAAATCGTGGCCTAAATTTGTATTGTTTTAAAATAATAATTAACGTAAGAACTACAATAAATATTTTTTTTTATTTCAATTGCATACAATTAAATTCCATGAAAGTTGTTTCGGTTTAATATTATACAGCATAATATATTATTAAAACAAAATTTCAGATAATTATAAGTAGGTACTTACTGATTGCTATATAATCCATTGGCCGTATCAAATAACATTAATAATAAAATAAACAGTGACCAATTGCCATCTTTTTGCATTTTGGTAAATGCCTGATATTCAATAAAAATTAATTTAATTAATAAAGCTATATATAAATAACATGTTCCACAGTTGAACCTCAAAATATGTGATGTTTGTTCAAAGATTCACCACTAATTAAACTGAGCCAGAATGAAAAATTATGTTTCAATATTTGGTACCATGCACAGCGTGTATCTACATATTATTATTAGTCTCTCGCGTAGATAATAGGAATCCACCCCCAAACCGATAAATGACATGTCGTCTGTTTTTAGTCGACTGTCAAGTTAATTATGATAGTAAAATTCAGATTGTATATTATTACTGCAATAAAGATAATATTATTTTTGATACACGGCTTAAACAATTTTAATTATATAACATTCTCGTAATTATTTACAGAACACGTTGTTAAATTTTGAAAATTCTAAATCATAATATAGGCTCCAAATTTTTTTACTAATTTAGCAAATGTGCATAATGTATTTTAAACAGGTCCATTAATAAGAAAATTGAATGCATCATGTTATTAAAATAAATTATGATAAGTGGTTACGCATTGAAAAATATCTAAAAAAAATATCAAATTCAAAATGCGAGTAGGTACTTATGAAGTAATAGGTAGGTAATTGTCAATTGACATAATGATATTATGTGCTATTAATAATAACATCAGATTTTGTTAAACTTGGTATATTTTGCTGCAGTAGTATTACAGGTACATGGTACATTGGTAGGATGAATATAAGTGTCACAAGAATGTATCGTCACGTGCTGTCCTAAAAAATATGAAATAAATATAGAAATAATTTCTATTTAAATCAATTATTTTTATATAATATTAACTACTATAAGTTAATAATAAAACCCTTTTTATCTTTTTAGCTTTTTTAGTCCATGTCATGAGAGATATAATATCTACTCTGGTCCATATTATATAGATGTATCTAACATTCTCACCCAAATGAGTTTAAGCTCCATTATATTTTATAAGGTTTGTGTTAAACATCCAAATAATGTAAACATATTTTTAGATCTGAACCAATTTTAATGATAATGTTTTAAAATGTAATACCTAATCGATTTAATTATTTGTGTGTGGCAAAATTAAAGTATATTTTAAAAACTAAATAAAACAGTAGCTGAATTATAATATGTGATATACCTAAGTATATAATGTAGCTATACCTACATAATACAATATATTGTAGGTACATTTCCTAGCAGCTATTCACAAAGTAATTATTATAATAAATAATGATAAGTTATAATAGGCAATGTTTGTTTTATAAAACAATAAACAATTATTGACTATTTTTGTAGATGAACGTCTGTAAAAGAAAAGCAAGTGAATTGGTATCTGAAACTTTCAAACTAAATGTTTACATTTGACTTTTCGTAATAACGAATAATTATATTCATAATAGTATAATACAGTAAAATATTTTAATATTTATTTATACATTATATACACAATACACATATATACATGCACTTCAATAGTTCATATTTTTATTCGGTATAAATTGTATGTGTAATCTATCTGTACCCATTTGGCAATTAGTCATTAGACTATATAAACACAATAGAAGAAACAAGAAACGAAAAAACTCTTAGAGATAAGATTAACAAATTCATCGTATTCATATATGCACTACTTATAATAACGTGATTGTCAATATATTTAAGTTTATTAGTATTTAGTCGTAGCGAAATAGAGTAATTCTACGCACGTCGTTTAAATATTACAATGATTTCCGATTCAAAACATGAAGCTTATACGAATGACGAACAACTAATTTTAAAAGTCGGTGTTAACAATGTCGATATCATCAGAGAGTGGTTATCAAAGCAACCCCATTTACCGAAAATATCAGGTACTTGTAGCTTTTTAAGAATTTATCGATATTATAAAATTCCGGGCTCGAAATTTAATTTAACGAACAATGTTAACCACATATTTTATTTTTGAACTTAAATTAGTCATTCGTAATTATATAGGTAGGTACTAAATACTACTAACAGATATCGTTTGATAATAGGTATATTATTATGCCTGCGAGAAAAATAAATACAATTAAGTTTAAAATAAAATGAAACCCAAGATTTATGTTATATACCTAGACACAAAACATTTTATGAAATGTGTACTAAAATTGTTTAGAAAAAAACAAAAGATAGTCGTCTCAATTTTGCTCAACTACACTACTAAAGCGAGAAGAAACCTACCTACCTAATTGCTATGCGTATATTTATTAGTTATTACCAACTCGAATGCAATCATAACACTATATTATATTTATGAGTACCATATTATTATAAACCGATTATAAGAAGTATAGACTTGTTTACCAATTACCATACCATATTGTTTAATGTTTATAAGAATATTTTTTTTTTAAACTGGCGTTGATAATGAAAACCGAAGAGGCGAGGAAGTTGCTCTGCTGTATAGTATATTATGTGTAGATTATATCCCCTCGTATTGAGTATGTCACTATAACGTCTGTGTTCAATTTAAATTCAATGATAAATTTCATTGTATACGAAAAACGATTCTGGGCGGAGACCGCCTGGCAGCCTATATTTTTAAGAATATGTTATTATATATATTTTATATTGCAATAAGTAATTTATTTTTATTTTAATGATACGGGAATAGTTTAACAAAATTTTGACGAAAACAAATCGCATCAGATATTTATAATTATTATTATATCATTGCATACAATATTAAAAGTTGTTGATAATTATTAACTTTTAAATCAATACCAATGGACCCACTATAGAACAGTGTGGATTAAAATTAATCTAAATATTTTGGAACAACTTCATAGTGTTATAGTAAACAATAAAATACGTAGTGGTGAAAAGTTGCAAGTATCTACAAAGTAACAATAACAGTTTATAAATTACAACAAAATAACTAAAATAGTTATTTTTCGATTAAATATCCAATTTTGTCGAAATTTGAATTTTAAATAATGTAAAATAAACCGTGAATACGTATTTTTTTTAATTTTGGTTTTTTCTTAGAACAACTTAATGTGTTAATATTACATGATATTAATCACAACTAAATATTATTTTAAATCTCTGAAAAATGTATGTAGATACAATTATTTGAAAACTATGAATTATAATATTATATGACCTATTAAAACATGTCATCGAATTTCCGATTTTCCGATCTAATCAACAGTTTTTATAAAAAAAAAAGGGCATAATGTGTACCACTCTGTATTAGGTCAACAGGGACGGATACAACAGGGATATAATAGGTTATGTTGATTTTCAAATGCCTAAAAATAGCTCAAAAAGAGTCAGAATACTATATTTTAAATGTTATGGTACATAGAAAAAACGTATATGTATAAACATTCCGTGAAAATTGCAAGTATCTACAGTAATTTCCAAAAAAACAAAATGTAAAAAAACTGGTTTTGCGTAAAAATCTCCATTTTTCCGGACGCACTTGAAATTGTTTTACTATTAACCCCTCCCCCCTCTCAAAGTACCAACTAGATTCGCTTTCCTACTGGAAATTCCTAAATAGAAAATCGAACAATTTTTATCGCCCTAAAAGGTAATGGCAGACACAAAAACAATTTTTAAATAAGAACACACATTTATAATAAAATCAATACAGTATTCATGGCTTAATTAAGTTAAATAGATCGTAAAAATTGAGTAAAAGCTAGGTCATACAACATGATATAACCATCAACACTGCTGGATTTGGTAAAATACAAAAATGACAATATCAAAGATCCACCTCAGTATATATTTAAAATTATCTTAGTGAATATCGCAATAAAAATTATTTTACTATTGATTTTAGCCTTTAAATTTATAAAATAAAAACATTTAAAAAATATTTGAATATTAACATTGACTATAGTTATAAATACTAATCATTATAGATATTTAATAATATTATTGTTATCATATTTATGCAGACAAGCAATTGGTGATATTTTTAAACTGCTGTCGGTGTAAACTGGAAACTACGAAAAAAATGATAGACGCATATTATACTATGAGAACTCACAATCCTGAAATGTTCAGCAACAGGATGATCTCCGAACTTAAGAAAACTTTCGATATATTGTAAGAATCCGAATCATTGTTGTCTTACTAATATCTGATCGTGCGTTGATAAAAAAAAACCCACAAAAACAGAATTATTGTATTATTTTCACAATATTGCAGTTATTTTCATAAAATGCCGTTGCTACCGGACGGCTCTCGAGCGGGATTTTCGCGTCTACGAGACTTCAACTCTAACGTATTCAACACGTTAGACACAATACGACTTGTGTTTGCAATGTATGACGTATGCATCGACGAGGATCCGCTGGCGGAAGAATGGAAATTCGTGATGGACATGACCGGATTCTCAATGGGCCATTTGACTAAACTCACCAACTTGACTCTGATGAAAAAATGCATGGCCTACGTGCAAGTAAATATATTTAATTGCTATTAAATATTACCTATATCATATAAGTAATATGAATTCGAGTAAGAATTTATCATATCATATCCGTGCAGAGATAAGTAGGATGCTCAAAGTGCCCCAAGCCTAAAATTTAGTACCTATTTTTAAATCACGACACCATAAAAATAGTTCCACAGAAATAACAGAAAGTAAATAGCTTAAACACATATATATTAATCGACATTAGGTTATAATTAAATTATTATTAAGATACTATTAAACCTACCGAAATGTTACAAATCAAAATTCAATTATAAAATACTCAATTATTGAATGGACACATAGGAACTAGGAACATATTATTATACAGTAGAACCTCGATTATCCGAACCTCCGTTATACGAACCCTCTATTATCCCAACTATAATTAGCGTATCCGAACATGAAAACTCGTATCCGGCCGGTATTGATAATTATGTAAAAAAAGTATAATAAATAAACGTAATGTATTTATTTATTTATAATAATGTAATGTATTTCTGATTATGTAATGTAATTCTAATAAAATATAAATAATAATAAATATTTATTTATAAAAATAATTAATAATTAATACATAATATTATAAAAATTTTTATATTTCCAATATCCGAACTTTTGCATATCCGAACTAAGTGCGGTCCCAATTAATTTGGATAATCGAGGTTCTACTGTATTATTAAAATGAGTGCTTTGTTGTTAACTACCTTATATTATATAATAAATTACACTGTTTATTTATTATTTACAATATTTTTCGCTCCAAAATAGGTACCAAACATACTATAAATATTATAATCTTTAAATGTGTTGGAATTAATACCGTTTCATATTATAAGCACTGACACTATAAAGTGGTTTAAGTTAAAACAATGAGCTATAGAGTGTCGAAACCACTCCTGAAATGTAAACTTTTTTTTATAAACCTCTTAAATATTATTATATTCCACATTAGTAACACATGCAATTCTGGATACGGTCTCAGTAACCTAAGTATAATAGGTAAACCTATATATTATATCATATTCTAATAAGCTCTTGAGATATTTTTTATAAACTACAAATAGATTTATTTAATTGATATGAAATTTTTATTTTCTTAGATGGCTCTGCCAATGCGTTTAACAGCCGTCTACTTGATAAACGCTCCACCATTGGCTAACCAATTGATGATGTTTTTAAAGCCATTAATGCACAAGGAATTATATTCGATGGTAAGATTTAATTGACATTTTTGAGAAGAAATCATGATTCTAGGGTTTGTTATTACGTTTGTTCCCACACGTTGATCGTAAAAAAAAAACCGTACAGAAATCTATTAACTGCCAAAAATGATTGGAAAGTGACTCCAATATGGTATGATAATTATACTTATAGTTTCAAGAGGTAGATATGCACTTCGCTATTACTAACTTGACACTTATATTAAAAAATTTAACATTTTTGTGGTCATCTCGTACCATTTTCTTGATAAATGATAAATGAAAAAAGTGCAAGTACCTACCTATCTATAAACAGCTTAATATACCCAATGCAATTCTATACATTTAATATATAAAAAGCTACGTTATTGTTAATTTCTATAATAGTAGAATCACCTTCTAATTATTACTAACGAAAAATATTCATGAATTTTAAACTATTTTTTTTTATGTTCCACGTATAACACAGACACAGATAACAAAACCTTGGTGCCGTGTCCTCTAAAACTCGATTGTTTTCTGGGAAATAGTGCGTTCATCAAACGATAATTAATAATTTTGTATCTACTAATAATAATTATTATGACTAATTTTAAATGCAGATTTCAGTACACCCAGCGAGTGATATGGACAGTGTTTACAAATCTATACCAAAAGAATACTTTGCTAGCGACATTGGTGGAAAAGCTCCTTCATTTGAAGCCAAAAAAGGTATAAACATAGTTCCTAAATACATACGTATTATGTATTACCTATTATGTTAGAAATAATATATAAAATGTCTTATACAGTTAAAAAGTTCACTTCATTTTCTATATAAGCAATAATATTGATTAAATTATATTACCGATATTAACAGCAATGTTTCCTTAATTATTTATATTTATACATATCGACTTTTTATAATTTGATTGATACACATATTCTCATTAACTATTTTATTAATTGTTATTTTTTTATGAGTTTTATTAAACATATCAAAATTAATTGACATGGACAATGTAGTTATAAATTATGCAATAATTAACTAATTGAAAAAAAATAATAATTTCAAGTTCTAGTAAACATATTATTATATTAAACAATATACACATTGTTACCTATTATTATTATTACCTATTACCTATTACCTGTTATAATTGTTTTAAGTCCAACAAACGATTAGTAAAAGTTTTTAAAACTATTTTCCTGTAGTGCCTCAGTAGTCAGTATGGCCATAAATGTATCATAGTACATCTAATCAATTTTGTTTTTAAATATTTTATAGAAGAATCACAGAAACGTTTTGAGTCGTACCAGATTTTTTTTGATAACGACGAGAAATTCAACCGTATAGACGAGAGCAAGCGGATCGATAAGGATAATCGATTTAATTCGACAAATTATGGACTTGAAGGATCGTTTAAAAAACTAGAATTGGATTAAACCTTTTTTTTATACATATTTATTGTATCGTAATTAACGTGTATAATATTATTAACATATACCAAATCAATCATCGCCAATCATTACGTACATTTTAATTTAAATAAATACTGTACCATTATATGCTGTAAAATATAAATTATAGGTAGGTATATGCAGTGCTATCTTTTGCGAGGCCCTGATGGGCAAAACTTATTTAACAAATAGCCATATAGTCAATTATAGCGTATATAGTATAGGCCATAGGTGTAATATTAAAGGCGAAATATTATCAAAAATGTGTCTCAAATAAAAATTTTTTTTAATTTACTTTAATATATTATTAAAGACTTAAGCTCTTCTAAAATGTCAATTCTAGTTGCACCTATGATGTTCATTGGAAATAAAAAAAGGTACATTAGCAAATATAGATTTTCAACGTTTTTAAAAAAAAACTTGTCAAAGTATCATAAGAACACAAAGTGCTCCTACCCCAAACAGCAGGGTATGGGTTTAAACATCGGAGCAATATCTTTATGAATATATTCTTGTTTATATATACTCATAAAAATTTTTTTTTTAAATAAACATATTAAAACTATTAGATTTTTTGCTCCTCTCAGAATCTAATATTAACTATAAATTATTAAAAATTTATATAATTTGCATAATAAAAATTGGTTTTAGAAAGTGTATTTCGACCGGCCGGCTATATGCAGTAAATTCGGGCGTATTTTTGTACTTCATTAGGTATACTTCATAAGAGTCCTGTATATACGATACCTGCAGTGACGTAATTGCGGGGGACAAGGGGAGGCACTTGCCCCCCAGAAATATTTGTGGAGGCAAAAGTATCATTTTGCTCCTCCAAATAATCCACATTTAAAAAGTGTTCTAAACAAGATTGTTAACATAATATTATAATATAAAAATATTTTTTTCCTCAAATTACTTTATAAAAGTTTATATTTATTAGGTTTCTCTTGTTGAATGATATTATGTTGACGTATTGTTATTGTTATCGCAATAATTGGATTATTCGTGTCTATTATTATCCGTTATTCGTGAACACGTTATTATCTTGAAATCTCGATTATGAATACAGGAACGGCCGAACGGGAGATTAATTTTTTTGCCCCCCCCCCCCTAGATTTGTACCCAGTTACGCCACTGGATACCTGTATGGTCGTATTACTTAACTATATTATATACCTACTAGTAAGTTATATTTTCTCAGTGGTGTTTTTGAGGGTATACGGCGTATACACATTTACCATATGATAAAATAGCGTGCACCATGTGAAAATAATATAAATATTATGCGCGTATACGTTCATAGGTACGCCATTTACAATTACAACAAATTTAATGATCCATAATTTCGTTTTATTATTTATTGTCATATGACATTTGTCAATTATTCATAAGTTAGAACCGTGTATTGAATATTTAGAATTGTTTATTACCACATAAAGTGTATAACGAGTATTGATATGGTTAATCATCGTTCAGAACCGTGAATCGTGATTATTGTATTTTATTTTTTTAATAAACTGAATTGCTGACACAGAGTAATAAGAATTACCAAAAGAATAATATTATCAAGTATATGTCATAAAACTTTGAAGCCGGCGAAAATAAAAGTGTAATAGAAACAAAACTAGGTAGGTAACAAAAAATGTGTTTTTGTAAAGTTTAGGAGCTTATAAATGTATTACGTATATATAAGAGCCTACTAAGTGAGATACTTAGAGGACGTTCCACCGAAAGTGAAACGTATACAACGACCGAGAGAACGCGCTGTTAGGTGTTTTGGCGATGCGTATTTTAATTTTTTAATTTTTTAATTTTTGTGTCTGTCATCGCCGTTTGGGGCAGTAGAACTGCTTGGTTTTCTTCAACAGTAACTTGTTCGATGCGAAAGTGAATCAAGTTGGTGCATTTGGGAGGTCAAAATTTAAAATTTCCAATAGTTTATTTCTAAACCACAGGATAAAACAAAATAAAAATTGAGGAAAAATGGAAATTTTTAAGCAAAATCAGTTTTCGACAAAATGAATTAATACGAATACACGATTTCACATAATTAGTTCTTACTGTAATTAAAAAATATATATAAATATACAATAGGTGTTCAAAATATTTTTTTTTACAATTTTTAAGTACGTATTTTAATTAAATTATTTACAATGAGATTTTCATAATATTTTTATATTATTTTAACCTGCAGTATGCAATCGCCAATCTACCCTAATTGAAAAACAAAATACTTGTATCAAAATAAAAGATATAAAAATTTAAATATAGTATAAAATCCCCGTCAGTGTAGATTTTCAACATTTTTATGGTGGGGGGGGGGAACTAAAAATAATATGATAGTACTTCAAAGGTATTATTTTTACAGACCCCTGGACCCCCCTTAATCCGCCCGAAACTGGAATCGTTATTGGAATCGTAGAGTAGAATAGAATTATTTTATTTTATTTTTCTATAAACGTTCAAACAGACAATGAAAGTATTTACATTTCTAACATTTCTAATATATAATATAATTTATATTTATATATACTTACTTAATTTTTTGTTTCGTCGTAGTGAAAGGGAACTAGTGATTTTTTTTTAGATGACCGTTTCCGTTTCTTCTTATTTTCTTTATTTGCCATTGTTAAAAAAAAATGGAAAATATTATACAAAATTCACAAAAAAAAAATTGAACACGATGACACAGAAATCCCGAAGAAATGATGTAATCACAACGAATTATCCAGGAGGAATGGTTGTGACGGTTGTGTAATATGCATCAAAATTGAATATTTATTTTTGTACCAATTATTGAAAATACAGCTATTCATAGTCTCATATTGTGACTTCCGCTATCATAATTCGTAATGACTAATGAGTATAGGATTAGGGACTTCTAGGAGTTTGCATGTTTTTCAATAATCATTCTAAACATAGCTAAGTAACATGGAAATTTGTTTCATAACAATACGAGTTTATAATCAAAATGTATGGTTGCATATTTTACATATTTGACCATTTTTAATTTAAAAGTGCATATTTATTTTGACCGTTGACATTTTATTTTTTTATTTTTGTTTTATTGTCATAATAGGCATACTTGTGTAAAAATAAAATAATAAATACTAATACCAATAGTATTTTTTACCATCATAATGTATAGAATGTATTCCGTATGAAAAGACGGATATTTTTTAGGTGGTGTAGGTACTTGAATTATTATAAATCATGTATAGGACTTTGAGGTAGGTACCAGGTATACCTACTATCTGAAAATATTACCATGTCCGTAATAATAATAATTTATAATATTATAAAATAATAAAACGAATAATAGTTGGTAGATCGTGGAATGCTATCGTTATAGGGAAGACGCGACGTTATTAGCTCAGAAAATATAATAATGATATTGTTTATATTAGTTCGGTCTATTCCTGGAAGCTTCCGATAACCATCGACCGACCGTCACCGCGCGATAGTCGTAGCGGATATTCAGTTTTTGGAGTAGTGGGGGGAAATCGCGACCGACCTCTCAACGGCATGCAGGTAGCAGCACATTACAGCAATGAAAATATTAAATCAATCTACGTAAAAACATGTTTACGGAAAACAAACAAAACAGCATTAAAAAGTGATTTTAGAGCAAAAATACCTATTATGAGATTTATAGAAAACAATATTTCGGAGACAACCTCATCGGGGTTTTGTATTATTTTAAATATATAGCTCGTTATAATAGGAAAAAAAACCTTTTTTTTTTCATTTTTTAGACAACTGTAACTTTTTTAATAATTCATAATTAAAAAAACGCCGATGAGGTTGTCTCCTAAAAATACTTCTCCATGCATTTCATAATAGGTAATTTTGCTCTAAAACCATTTTTTGGCAGCGTTTCGTTTGTTTCTGGTAGACCTGTTTTTACCGCTAAATATTACGGGTGTAACGTCCTCTTGAGAAAGGTTGAATCTCATTATATAGTTGTGCGCTTATAAATTCATTGCATATTATGTCCTATTTGTATCATTAAATTAACGTATACCGTAATACCCTATAGATTTTTTATGAAAACATCACTGTATTTATTAAATAATCTATTTAATGAACCTGCTATGTATGAATTATGAATAAATATGTACGATTTGTTCGAATGACAAAATTAAACAAGTCACGGTGTCCGGAGAGAAGTGCCGCTTTCTCCCACCCGCGGGCATGGCAGATACCCACGGGTGCCCACTAAAAAATCTGCCAAAAATACACACACGTGTTTACACCTACAGTTCCCTCCCCCACAGTTTAAAAAAACTACCCGGTGGCCAAAGTTGCCACGGGTTAATTAATAAAAAAAATTAAACTACCATAATAAAATTATTGTTATTTTTTTGACGAGTGTTGATAATGATGATAAGAATTTATTGGATATTCTCATTTAAATTTTCACCACCAATCTCATTTTTACGTCACAATAATTTAATAGTTTTGTTCGAAAAATAACGGTTGATAATATTCGATTAGGTACAAAAACCTTGTTAGCACGTTACAACGTTACTTTTTTAAGTAAAGATCTTTGAATACAACTTGACAAACCTGAATAAATGACCTCAAAAAGCTCTAAACTGCTCTAATTTATTATGGTTTTTTTTGAATCCTTCGAGTCAAATTTTAAAACTGTATTGAAATGTGGGAAATTACAAGATCTTTATCAAAATTTCGAGTAAGATTTTTTCTTTTTAATATTTATAAGTTTAAGACGTGGCTCGAAATAAGAATAAAAGTTTATTTAATAACTAATTATTAAAATATGTACCTATTCAAAATTTTTATCGGTGTAAAACTCAAGTCGGTATATTGGGACTCGTTTATGTCTAATACTCTGATTGACAACATTTTCTTGTGAAAATAAATCGATTTTAGCCTTTAGGTGTTGTATGATAATGTGTGGAGAGCATAAGCATATATACCTCGCTCTTTGTTAAAGGATTCGAAATAGACCTCATAATAAATTCAAACATGTTTTCAAAATTATTGTTGGAGTTAAACTCAGCTCGGTACGTTGAACGTGTACAGATGGATTTTTCTGCAAAAAATTGTGAAACCCTTAAAAAAAAAAATGTATTTTTATTCTAATTCAATAATACGTGGAAATCAAACGAAAATCGCTTACGGCAACGCCATCGAGCGGCAAAAAAGCGCAGTGTTAAAATTTAGTTTTGCTGTCACAATATCTCAGAGGTAGATGACGCTGCTGTTATCTTGGGACCCCTCCCATACTGGATTTAATGGAATTAGAGCGCGGTTTAAAATCTTAAACCGTGATCTGGTCACACTGGGTTTTCGTTTTCTTATCAATACGACTATCCACCAGTAGAATATTCAAAACCATATTATATTTATTTTAACGGACAACCGTCTTTACGTTTCCGATCTATCGGACCCGAACGGACAATTGAAAAAAAACCCATTTTTACCTATTGCATTTTTTTTGCTTCTCCTTATTTTACAATTTACATCCTATTTATTGTACCTACTACAAAGTCGACCAACAAAGAAATATTCTTTGCCCGTATGATCCTATTTCGGCTATTTTTATTTTTGAATCCTTCGATTTTGTGCCCACGCACACGTCTTGCAAACATTTGAATTGTGCATTCCAGCTGCCTAACCATCCGGCTACTTGCCTTTGTTCCAGCTATCTAAAGGTGAGTAAATAAAAACACGATTTTACTATGATACATATTGCTATGAACTCTACGACCAAACCATAATTCTAATCTATTGCACAGTTTCCTTACATTTTTTCATTTTGTTAGTTTTGTTTGGTGTGAACAAAGTACTCAGATTAGTCGGATAACGATTTCTGTTTTTCCACTGCTGAAGGATGTCTCAATTTAGCTATGTAAATGATTTAAAAAGTGCAGTTAGAATGGATGAGCCAATTACCAGCGGTCCAGCTCCACGGTGGATGAAGAAAAGCGTGGAATCAACCTCAAGGTATGTGTATTTTTATGTATCGCATGTGTGTACACTTCAAGAAATGTGTTCCGTATGTTTATGATTCTACTGTGTTTACCCTGATAGTTCTGCAAATACGTCAAGAAAAACAAATGAACTATTGCCTATCAAGAAGACACCATCAAAATCACCAGGTTAGTAAGGTTATTAAATTTATATTTGCATCTATGTCACTGGTTATCAAAATTAATTGTATACGCAAACTAGGTATTATCAAAAACTACAATTTTATTTATAATAGCAATTGCTATTATTTTAATTATCAGTCTATTAAAAATAATTCACTAAGTTGTTAATATATTAGACATTAAAAATGAGTAAAACCCATTTAAGTAGATTTTTCAAAAGAAATAAATTAAAACCTCGAAAGTTAAATCTCAATATTCCAGAATCATCAATTATTAATAGTTATACAAATATACCTACTGCCAAACAAGGTAAGGAATAATAATATCGCTTATGTTTCATATTGAAATAAAGTAGGTAGGTAGGTACATAATATAATTTGAATGTAATAGATTGATAAATCACAGTTTTAAATGTGTGCTCTGAATTTTGATGCACATATTAATACAACTATATTAGTTCTATCATTATTTGTTTTAATAAACCGAATATACCTGAGACAATTTGAGCTTGTAAAATAGTGCCTCATAAATAAATGTTCATATTTTTTTACAAGATTTTTTTGCTTAAATATACTTTTAATTTGTACTTTTATGAGAAAATAAATTAATACAGCCACATTTATAGATATTAATTATTAAATATTTTAACTTAAGAGGATGTTACGCCGACATTTGTTGTCTCAGCAGATCATGTTTAACTTTGTTAGTTAAAAAATTAAAATTAATTGACCTCTTATAAACTGTAAAGTTAAGATTATTATGTAGGCAATCTCATAGACTTTTTATTATATTTAATTCCAAAGAGAGTTATGAGTATTTTAAAATTGTAAATTGTGCATCTTAAAATATGAAAAGCTCACTTTAAAGTTAAAATATAATTAAAAATCCTATGACATTGCCTAGATAATAATCTTACATTTAAATTTTATAAGAGGATTATAAATAGAAGAGATAGATAATGTATTTTATTCACTCTAATTTTTGAACTACCAAAATTAAACATGATCTGCTGAGCATAAAATGTGCTATGTTACGCACTTGTAAGAGGGAGACAACAAATGTCGGTGTAACGTCCTCTTAATAATTTATAACCAACGACATCCAATAAAATTATTTGTTTGAATAGCTTCAAGATCAGCATCAAACACACCAGCTAAACCTAAAACACCTGGTGGTGACAGATTCATTCCTTCCAGAATGTCTACAAATTTTGACATAAGTCATTTTAAGGTAAATCACAAACGTTTATTAAATATTTAAGATTTTTACCTCAACAAATTATACTTAATTTTGTTTTCATAGATGAACCAAGAAAATGAAAACCTTGACTTAAGTCCAACTCAATCAGACTACAGAAAAGCTATGTCCGAGAATCTACACGGATGTGACATTAATAATGTCCGTGTTCTTTCCTATCAGAACAAAGCACCAGCTCCTCCAGATGTATAATATTTATAACTAGTACATTATAATTAAGTGTATACTATATTTTAATTAATAATGATTTTAGGGTTATCAAAACGCCTTAAAAGTAGTTTACAGCCAATCCAAGACTCCCATGAATGTACGGGGAGCTACTCGTTATATACCACACGCACCAGATCGTATTTTGGATGCTCCTGAAATTGTTGATGACTATTGTACAGTATTCCATTAACTATATACATGTGACTATTTATAACGGTTTTCATTTCTAACAGACCTAAATTTAATTGACTGGAGCTTTTCCAACATATTGGCCGTAGCCTTGGGCACAAGTGTATATCTTTGGAATGCTGACACTGGGGCTATTGACCAACTGTTAGATTTAGAAGGTGCAGACTATGTCACATCTCTGAGCTGGGTACCCAATGGAAACCTATTAGGTGTTGGAACTGCTTTAGGACCTGTACAAGTATGTAGAATGCTTGCTGTCAAACATTGTAAAATATTAAACTAGTATTATTATTTATCAATTTAGTTATGGGACGCATCTCAGACAAAGCGGCTGCGTGTAATGAACAGTCACAGTTCAAGAGTGGGTGCTATGTCATGGAACAGTCATATACTAACTACAGGTTGCAGAAATGGACAACTTGTTCACAACGATGTCAGACAAAGAGAACACATTGTCGGTACAATTCAATCCCACACTCAAGAAGTATGCACCAACCCTTGTTGAATATATAATTTGATCTTAATGTTGTGTGACATTGTATCGCAAACTTATTTGTTTTGATGTAGGTTTGTGGTCTTAAATGGTCAACTGACGGTCGTTATTTAGCCAGCGGAGGCAATGACAACCTGCTAAATGTGTACAGTGGATTACCAGGCCAAGCTACTTACCAATCTGAACCAATATACAGTTTCAGGTAACATTGATTTATCTAAAAATTTCAATGTTCAACAGTGTATAATTGTCTATATGTTTACTCCAGCCAACATCAAGCTGCCGTTAAAGCATTGGACTGGTGTCCATGGCAAACCAACGTGCTAGCCAGTGGCGGCGGTACAGCGGATCGAACCATCAGGTTTTGGAATTGCAATAACGGCCAGTGTATCAATTCAGTCAATGCCAACTCGCAGGTGTGTGCTATTCTGTGGTCAAAAACGTACAGAGAATTGGTTTCGGCGCACGGTTTTGCAAACAACCAGCTCACAATTTGGAAGTACCCTTCACTGACAAAGGTAAGTTAATTGACAACATAGCACACCATTAGATATTTAATATTTAAATTTTATTTTTAAGGTTGCTGAACTCACTGGACACACAAATCGTATTTTAAATTTGGCCATGTCACCAGATGGTTCAACGGTACTCTCAGCTGGAGCAGATGAGACCCTGCGAATGTGGAAGTGCTTTTTGCCAGATCCAAACAAGAAGAAAGAACACGAGAAGCGCTCTTCTAGACCTACTATGCTGGGACCAGGCTTAAGATAAATATCTTATATTTGTTATTTTATGTTCTTTGTCAATTAAACTTATATACAATATTTGTGTAAACTTTTTACTTGCATAATTTTAGCTTTTCAATTTTATTTATACAAGACTCAAGTCATACTTTTACTTATATAATGTACATACTTAAATTTTATTTTTTTTATAATTACTTTTTCCATTGTATTATTTTCTATGTCAATGTATTTTCTTGAACAAGTAATTTCATGTTATCTTAAGACCAAATGTATTTAGAATAAGTGCTTAAATTGACTACAAAAATTAATACACTAATACATTTTATATAATGACTTTAATTACTTATATTATAATAATAAACAAGTCTTTGGCTACTTTATGTTTACGTGTGAAATAATATAATATAATAACATCATAGTTAAATTAAGCTTATTGACTTATTAGTTAACATAAAGGAATAACAAATTAAAAAGAAATAGAAATAGAAGTTAAGTTACAAACAAAAAAAACATTGAATAATAATAAATAATAAAAAAAAAGTAATAATTCGGTTGGTTTGTAATGAGCCGTAAACACGTAATTTATACTATTTAGTACTTATGACTTAACTATTATTCAAATCTGAACAATATTACAACCCGATATTTAAGACTAACGCCCTACGGCTGTACATCCAACACGACCATTTATTTTGTGTCTCAGCAAGATAAATTTTACAAAAAGAATTCCCAACAAACAAACCCTACAACTATGTGCACTTAGAGATGAGATATGGAAACCTGACTAGTATATTTTGTTTTAATAAAAACTGTATTTGGACAATTTTTACCATTAAAGATGATTTGAGTTTATAAAAATGACTAGACATATTAAACACGTGTGTTGAAATTACAAAACGTCACGTATGAAAAGGTTATAGAGGTAATAATGCAATATCAAATTTTGAATTGACTCATCTCCAAGTTAACAAATCAGACTACACTGTGAGTTGTATACTAAGATATGCAAAAATAGTGAAAAAACCAAAACATAAATGTAAAAAAAACTTACAATGCTAATATCAATAAATTACTAGTAAATGTTAAACAAAAATAGCCATCAGTCAGATAGCATTGGAATTGTTAAATTTCATATCAAAGACAGCGAGGTTTAAGGTTAGAGACAGCAGCCAATGTTTTATTTATTCAATTCAATCGAAATTGAAGGACTTTGTACAAGGACAATCTGACTAATGGCTAAATAGTAAATAGTAAATATTATGTTACAATAAATAATAATTGTTATTTGTTATTACATAGATTCATGTAATATTATAGCCTATAAGTAATTAACAATAAACACAACAAATAAAATAATAGTACGATAATGTTAACCTACATTTAATTTGACTAAAATACAATAATATGTATTGTTTTTATTTTTTATTTTTTGAATATTTTTATCATTTTAAAATTACCCTGCCGTAATTTACGTGTATATAAATATAGAGGCTCGATAGGATGAGCCTTTATAATATATTAAGCTCCTCGTTTAAGGCACTGTTAACAGTAATTTTTTACTTAGGAAACATATTTTATAAACTTAACTTATTACTAATAATAGTTTTTAAAAAAATGGTAGTAAAAAATAGATCGGAAAAAAAGATAAAGATCCACACTTTAAAAAACTAACAGTGTTTAAGTCCTTAAATCTACAAATGTGGGTAAAATAAGTTGCACAATGTTGCACAGTATTTTCAAAAATAATTATTAAAGGGAGGAAAAAAATTAAATAATAATAATAACCGTGAAAACACCAGTTACATCGAATTATAATTTGATGAACGGTCAATTTGTGTTTGGAGGCTATGGATCATTGACATGAGTTTGGCATTTTCGATGAAAAGTTCTTTGACAATCATATCAGCGCTCATGAGTTGTTTGTTCTGAAAAAAAAGTATCAATATCAATAGGTAGTAGGTACTGAATTATTTATAAACATGTCTATTATATTTATAAACAATATATAAAATATGAGGCAACACTAACTTGTTCATTTCTCATTTTAATTTGTTCTTCGAGTTTATCTTGCGATGATCGCAATAACTTGTGTACCATATCAATTTTTGACTGATGCTCATTCCATATAGCTAAAATTAAAACAATATAAACAAACAATTACATTATTGAATAATCAATAAGGCAATATAAATTATTAATCAAATGCATTTTTATGGAATAACCAACAAATTATTTCCAGCATCATAATCTAGTAGAATACAAATTTTAATTTGCTTAAACTTTTTAGGAAGTTTTTTCAATTCATCATCGTGATCATAAGATTCATAATCGAATTCTTTACTTCACTATTGAATGTTTTTCTCTCTAAGATACTCTTTTCAAGATAAGTATTCTATTATTCACTTTTATATAGTAAATTTCATGAAATAATATTACAAAAAATTGTTTGAGACACTAATATATTTTACCCATTAAAAGTAATCAGTTATAATAATTAATCAAGGTAACAAAAAATTATTTATGACACTCAAAATAAAATTTAGAAATTATCAAACATTTGGAAGCCACTATGTGTATTTACTGAACTACTGATTATAGCATTAAGATAAAATAATTGTTCTACTAACCGTTAGTCAACTTTTGGTGTCGGGCTTGTTCATCATGGAGCCTTTGTTCTAGTTCTTTGCACCTCCTGGCATCTATAGACACCTGATTGGCTTGATTAATTTCCTTTTGCATAAAGAACTCTTTATGGGTATTCTGAAAACAATATTGGATTATTTTAAACTTAAAAGCATTTAAATTATTCTCATCTATCAACAGTTTTGCTAACTTGAGTAGTACCTCAAGTCATACAAAAAATTAAGCTTTATTTTATGAATTCATGTTATACTAATAATTCAAAAATAATGGCACCAAAGCTGAATAAAATGTATATTATTTGATTGGCATGCATATTTTTTTACAGAAACTTAAATAACCTAATTTTTGGCAGCCGTTAACTACTTTATCAATGCGATATAAAATTATTTCTGTTGACAATGGGACAAGCGTATATTACATAATATGTGTAATACTTGAATAATGATCAAATTCAATACAGACAAAAAACTAAAGTATTTTAATACTAAACATTAACTGTTGCTACTTACTGAAAGAACATTAAGATATTCTTGTAATTGCAAAATTTCATTTTTAAGTGCGCTCCTACGTTGCAATAGACTTCGACATTCCATTCCTAATTTTTCACGATTTTTTTTTAAGTCGAACTGCTTGTTTTTAAATTCACCATTTTTCTAATTATTAAAATAATAAAATGTAATAATCATAAACTGGAAAACATAATATTATATTATGTCATAGAAAAAACATACTTTTAAATTTTCGAGGCATTTCTCACACTCTTCTTTGAATTGACAGTTAGCTACTTCGCGGTCAACTTTTTCAACTGGAGTTACAATTTGAGATTTAAATATTTCATTCTCAATTTTAAGCTTTTCCATTTCTTTTTCGATTTGTACACAGTAGCTGGAAAATTCTTGTTGAATGCAATTTATCTGTGGAAATAATAAAAATAGTTAAGTAATATTTTGAAAGAAACATTTTGAAAAAATAATTACTTGTTCTTCAAGTTCAGCATTTTCATCGATTGAAGGTAATTTATTATCAGTTGTTTCTTCCAACATATCACTGTACTCTTTAATCTTGACTTCTAGATTATTTAATTTTTCTTCACTAACTTTTTTCTCCTATTCAAACATTTAATTTTAATTTTTTTAAAAGAATAAATTCAAATTAACAATTATTTCACCCAAAGCTTACAGGGCAATAATGATTTTACGATCAAATACATTTTCAACAATTAAAACTAAAAAATACTAACCAATTCGTTTAGTTTACGCTCTTCTTCTAATTTTAGTGACCAATATTCTTCACACTCAAAGTATTCATTGCGCAGTGCATCTATACCACGTTCTAATTCAGTACCTTCATCTTTCAACCTTTTAGCCTCATCCAATGCTTTGTCTGCTACTTCACATAGTTGATTGTACCTGGATTCCCAGTATTTTTCAATCTTTTCACACTTGTCACGCAGCTCCTGATTTTCTGATTTAGACTGGTTGTACATTTGTTTCAATTTTTCAACACTGCCATTTGTCACTTCTATTAAAGTAGAATCCATAAATTCCGTTTCTGTTGAATTTTCAAATTGCTTATTCAATGACCTCCTAGTTGGATATTTATTTAAAGGTGAAGAAGTCATAAGACTATTTTGAGATTCATGCATTGATTCTAGTGACTCTTTTTGTTCAACTAGTTGTGAATGATCCAATTTTTGTCTTTGTTTCATATGTTCCAAATAATCAATTAATTCGTCTAAATGACATGATTCAATTTGTGATTGAGAGGATAGAGTGGTTTTTATATTATTTACAAGCATTAATGATGTCTGAGGGGATTTGTGGTATGATTTTTGTGAATTTTCAACCTGTCAAACAGAATCAAAATAATAAATGAAACAAAAATTTTTTTAGTTTACTACATGTTTCACTTACTTTATTCCATGTATCAAAGTCAGACTCAATTGTATATGTTTCAAATGTATTTGTACAATCACTACCGCCTTCCTCAATAGAAAAATCGGTAGTAAATTCTTTCACTTTGCCAAAGCAGTTAGGACTATTTTTTTCCGCCAAGAAATTCCTGACATTACTATCAAATGACCTATCATTACCCACATTTTCTATCCTAAAAAAACCACAAAACTAATATAAATAAATGCTACATTTTGTAACAGTTAAATCTTATTAGTATTACAACACATACATTTTAGTAGCTTCAAGCTCTATAACAAGTTCATCGTTTTGGTCTCTAAGGCATTTATTTTCATTTTTCAAACCATCAATTTTTTGCACAAGATCAATAATTTGTTCATTATTAGATTCCAGTTCTAGTTCCTAAAGTTCAATCAAATACATTGACACATTAACTTAAAATCTAGATAATTTTTTTTAAGAATACTCTTGATAAATATTGGTACCTAGTAAGATTTAGATAAGACTTAGTTTTAATATACTTCAGATTTATTTTAATAATGTGTTAGAAGTAAACCACTGTTTTCACATTTGTCTGTGAAGCTAACAAGGGAAAATGATAAAATATGGGGGTCAGTCTTAAATACTTAATACTAGGCTTCTTCAACAATATATTTTTGAATATCGATAACATTTTGAATTGTACGATTTGAATCGCGATATCGAAAAAAAAAATTGAGGTATCGATATATTGATATTCCAATATCTTTATGACTATCATAAATGTCAATATTAAAATATTAAATTGACTAGGTACTAGGTAGTAACAAGTGGATATTATATTAACAATTAATTGTTTTGAAATATATTATTCAAGAGCTTTGGCATTAAAATCAGTTTAGCTTGCTGTACATCGATTATCGATATATTTCAATTATCGATTTATTACGGTTAACGATATATTACTATTATCGATACCTAAATTTCTGAAAAAAAGTTCACGATATCGTTGAAGAAGCCTACTTAATACCTTGCTGAATACAGTAAATGATTATTACCTTAAGTTTTAACTGTGGAATTTCTTGAACTTGAAGTTCTAATGAAACATTTTTTTGTCTTATTTCAGCTAATTGTTCATTTAATGCACTATTTTCACTTTCTAATAAACTCAGTTGCTAAAAAATGTATGCATTTATTAAGTTAATATTACATAAAACTACCAATTAAAATTGTCTATATCAAACATACTTTTTTGTTGTTTAAAAGTTCAGATTGTAATTCGTTTTCATAATTTTGTACTTGTTGTAATTTATCATTGAGCAAAATATTTTGGTTAAGTAATTGATCTTTTTCTGAACCCCATTGATCAATGAGTGTTTTTCGTTCTTCGTGATGTTTATGTTCCAGAGCACTAAAAAATATAAACTTTCTCGATTAGAATATTTGTTTATTATATTTTATTTAATGACATTAAATTATACTCTTACGCAATTCTGTTTGCTGAAGATTTTTCTAATCGCATATGATTTTCATCAACTTCTTGCGCAAGCATTACTGCTCTATTGTTGGCAGTATCAACATCATACTTTAATTTATCCCTTTCGCAATTCATTTGCTCAATAATCATTCTGAAAATAAATTGTATTATTAGTGTTAATTAGTATAAAAAAAAGTTTTATGATGTCCTTACTTGAGCCATTTAACTTGATATTCATTCAATGAACTTAGAGCTTTAAGCAATACAAATGGTGTATTAATCGAATCATATTCTGTTAATGAAGAATCAACAAAATTATTTCGAACTTTATGGAGTTGATTGCTGACAGTTGTTACTAGATCAGGTATATAAACAGAATCTAGGGATGTATCAATTCCTAGTTCTTGTAACAAGTTAACAGACTCTGGTATACCACAGCTTTCCCATAACTCAATTATAGTGTTTATACTCACCATCCTAAAAAAAAACATTCACGTCAAAATCAATTTTATTGAATATTTAAATGTAATAGATTTATGAACACACTTACATTGTGTTTGGTAAATTATCTTCTCTGTGATAATATGATGTAGAAGAGACTCCTGAGGTTGAAGTTTCAGAATTTGGTGAGACAGACCGGTAATCTAGATTACTGATTAATTCAAGAACTTCCTTAATTGGTATTCTGTCATTAGAATATTTATCGTTTATCTTCTCAAATAATTTTTCATTGCAATCAAAATGTTGGATTACATCAAATAGTTGAGTTTTTGATATAAGTCCACTAGAAGTAATACCCATGTGTTCACAGGCCAAACTTAAATTATGTTTGTCCATTATTAATCGTTCTTTTAACAAATCTAATAACAAATATTTTTTTTAGTGGGATTAATACAATTACTACCTGAGTGAAAGTTGTTTTCTTGACAACTACTTACCATGTTTGTCATCACATTGTGATAACATGTCTTTATTCTGTGTTTCCTCATCCGATTTTAACTCTGAATTTATCTGTAAATAGATTAATTATTATGTACCTATAGACCTATTAAATAAACATTTAACTAACATGAACATATTCTAGTTTTCGAGGAGATAATGGTAAGCTGCTGTTTAAATCTTGAACTATATCTGATTGGTTTAATATAAAACTATCTTCTCGAGGCTTTGTTCGGCGCCCATATTTTTTTTCACCAAAAACATACTTAGGTGATATTTCTCTAACTGAAACATGAGAAAAAAATACTTAAATATTAAAGAATTATGTAAAATCAAATGTAAATGAGATAGGTAATGATTTGTCTAATAAGGTCGCACTAAGCTATGTTAACGTCCTTCACAATCAGATTGAATTGAAAAACCTTTCACTATTGTTATGCTATAAACATAATTTATGATAAATGGTTTTTAATATTGATCTTTATATTATTTATTATTTTTTCATATAGTAATATGCATTAAATATGGTATTGTTATCACTTAGATATCAAAAAAAAAACACTAATATTTCACACTATAGAAGAATATTGTAAGATTTTAGTAATTTCAAATCTGAGTACCCAACTACTCAGACATTTAACATTTTTAAACATTTTCATGTTTTTGTGATACATTAAAATACATTTTCCCTTAATTTGCAATGGTATAATATTTAAGGTATTACAAATGGTAGCTATAATATGGTAGGTTAAATCATTTCTCAAAAATAAAGAGTGTTGCATTATACTTGTAATTAAATATTAGTATATTACAAACGGTTTATTTACTCTACAAAATGAAATTAGTGGATGCAAGAATAGCTAATATATATTATATGATTTAATGTCCACTAAAAATGTCCAACATGAAGTTTGTCTATATTAATAACTAATACATCCAACAAACATGTTTGAATATGTCACTAATGCACGTAGTAAAATATTATTAATAATATACACTACCTAATATTATTATATTATTTGTTATACCTATTATCATACATGAAATTTTAGATATAAATGCAAATGATTTGATAATAAAAATAAATAGATATTACTAAAATATTTAAGTACTCATAAGTTAAAAACTTAAATATGTGTACAAATTAGGTAAACCTAGTATGTAGGTACAAATAAGTTATCTAATAATATAATAAAGATTTATATTTATTAAATTATGTATTAATAACTTAGATAGATATACAATAGTAGATTATAAATATTAAATTAAAAAATATATCATAATATGCATTCATATTAATGTTATCTACATTTGTCCTATTTACTTTAGTTTAATTGTGTACCAGCACAGTTTTTAAAAACTGATAGGTACAATAAGGTTTAACTAACTTACAAACAAATTTAAATATAAAGTTGTGTCCAATTTTTAATTTTGTTTTTAAATAATCTAACAACATATATAAAACGGATTCTAAGAATTAACTGGCATACAAATAATACACTTTATTGTTAATTTGAATAGTAGGGTGTTTATAAAATTATTAACATTAAGTTTATATTGTAAAATATATACTCAATGGTAATAATTACCAAATATCTTTGTAATTACTAATTAGTTATAATATAAGTATGTATTATAGGTAGGTAGTAGGACAGTAGGTACAATAATGTTTTATTACTAAACCTATTAATGCTAGTTTATTCACACAATACAAATACATGTCAATAATAATGTATGATAATAAAAAAATATAATAGGCTTATCTGTATAAAGTATATATAATAATAGATAGGCGAAGTGAAAGGAATGTAGAAAACAAGGTCAAACATGCCTACCAGAAGACTTACAAAAACACAACATTTGACAACAATTTCACAGAACATGTACACAACATATTGTTAAAGAAAAATAATTTAGTGTTCATACGTATGTAAAAAATATAATAAAAATGTATTCTTACCTGGAGAGATGTCTCTAGAATAAGTTTCATCTTTTGAGCCATTATTGGCCAAATAAACAAGAGCATCACGGAATTGCTCAAATGAAACATTAGAGTTCTGATCCAAGAATGACCATAATTGTTTACGTTGGCTAAAATCCAACTGTAATGTTTCACAAAGAGCGTTCACCCCCTTATGATCCAATTCATCATTTTCATCACTATCAAAACTTTTGAATATGTTATACAATTCTTTTTCATATGGTTCTTCCATAATTGTGTGTACAAATCATCACCAGTACTGTAAAAACAACAAGACAATAAGTAAATAGTTATTGTTAATATCGACAGTCAATAACATATTATTTAGTATTTAAACAACACGAATAACAAGATTTTTGTACAATTGTACTTATTGATTGATGGTAGGTAGGTACTGCACAACAATTAATCTAGACTACCAAGCCATATTTATAAATTGGAGAACGAATCATAACTAAAAAATTGAAAGTGTTTTGTCATCACGGTGTTGGATAATGAACATATTGAAGCTTAATAATTTAGTGGTTTTCACGGGCAACGGCCACAATATGTTAACAAAATTAATTGATACTTGATAGAGGAATCCTTTTAAATTAATAATACTAATACAAAGTCCACTCACCAATTAATTGGAGACGTGATACGTTGCCACTTGAAACCCGTTGTTACGATGTATAACGAATATTAATTGCTTTTACACTAATCGAATACGGCCCGGAAAACATATTTTCTATTTTCGACGACGACGACGACTATTATTATTATAATTTATAATGATCACACGAAGATACGAAATACCAATCGGAAATTGCTTTTATCAGTCCTCCTAGTACGGTAGTATGGGTGGTATGAGTAATGTTATCACTATCCAATGAGGTTGTAAGCTGTTGAGCGCAATCTCACTGGCCACAAGGCATTGTTTGAGGTTATTTCTTTTACAACATCGCGAATTTATGAAAACAACAAAATATTAGTAAATACGTTTTCAGGAAGAAAACAAAATTGATTCCTAAGACAAATTGAAGATCAACTCTGGGAATACAATTTTATAAATTTTTATATACAGTAACGTAACAGTAAGTCTATTAAACCATTATTATTATAGTTTATAGTGATCGGCTTAAACGTCTACGGCATTTGTTGTTCTATGATAACATGTATATATTGTTTTTAGCTTTTAAGTTTTAATTGATAACAAGTGTACTTCGTAGTTCGTACTTAAAGCCCAAAGGATAATATAGCTTTGAACCTTGTGACTTGTATGTAGGTAGTTTTATTATTCGTCAAGAATCAAGACGTGTGTAAACGGTTTACTTATTAGGTAGTTAAGTTTTACTACTTCATACATTGTATAACAAGGTACTACCAGTTAGTCAAAAGCTATATCAAAACAAACAATTACCTATGTAAATGTTTATTTATATAGTTTACTTATATTATTTAAATTTGAATTATAAAAATTAAATTGTAATGAATATTAATGTAATAACTATAGTGAAATTATACATTTTTTACTAAAAATTGAAATTTTAAATTTAAAAATACAGAGATTTAAAATACTAGGAATCAAACATCCTATAGCTTAATAACGTTTTATAACTCTCGGGGTGCCAGATGTCCTTTTATAATGATTAATGGAAACAAAACGTCTGTTTACCTGCCAGCTATAGAACACTATATTAGTACAACTTAAAAACCAAAAGGTTAATACATTGGTAGATCCTAGTGTTGGTTTGCTATTGAAATTGATTTTAAACTACCACCTTTTGAAATATATTAATAAACTTTTATCATAGAAAACTATAAAATAGTCAAGAAAATATTAATGCAATATAATATATTGTTTTTATATCATGATCCAATATCCAACTCATAATTACACGGCTATCTCCGTGATTCAATTTGAAAAATCAAATATTTTTTTTATTAAATATATTATTTCCTTGCATTTTTTTTTAAGCACCTTAATCTTATATTCTTAAACCTAAGCTTATTCTGTGTATATTATTTTTAATTAAATTATATTTTGTTTTATTATAATTTTATTCATATTTTTATTTTATTTTCAGAAAAATAAATCATGCCACAAAATGAGTATATGGAACGGCACCGTAAATTATACGGTCGCCGTATGGATTATGAACAACGTATGCGTAAGAAGGAAGCTCGTGAGCCTCATTTACGTTCTGATAAGGCGAAACGTCTTCGTGGTCTTAAAGCTAAGCTCTACAACAAGGAGCGCCGTAATGAAAAGATTCAAATGAAGAAAAAGATCAAGGAACATGAAGAAAAATTACAGAAAAAGAAAGAAGAGAAACCCAAGGAAGGTGCATTGCCAGTTTATTTACTTGACAGAGATGTTCAATCAAGTGCCAAAGTACTTTCCAACATGATCAAACAGAAACGTAAAGAAAAGGCAGGTAAATGGGATGTACCTATACCCAAGGTGCGTGCTCAATCAGACAATGAGGTATTCAAGGTCTTCAGAACAGGCAAATCCAAGAGGAAAGGATGGAAGAGAATGGTGACAAAAGTATGTTATGTCGGTGAAGGATTTACTCGTAAACCTCCTAAGTTCGAAAGGTTTATTAGGCCAATGGCTCTGCGTTTCAATAAGGCTCATGTAACTCACCCTGAACTAAAAGCCACATTTTGTCTACCAATTATTGGTGTAAAAAAGAATCCTAATTCTCCAATGTATACAAATTTAGGTGTTATAACTAAAGGTACTGTAATAGAAGTAAACATTAGCGAGCTAGGTCTGGTAACACAAACTGGTAAAGTAGTATGGGGAAAATATGCACAGGTTACTAATAATCCAGAAAATGATGGATGCATCAACGCTGTACTTTTGATTTAAGTTCATAAATTTGTTTTTGTTTCGACTGTAATATTAATGAAATAAATATTTTATTACACATATTGGTTTTTTATTGCATTTAAATAATCATTTTGTTTTCTGTGTGTTGTAAGTTAAAGGTTTGAAATAGTGTTTACGTCAAGTATTGTGCTTTTGGATAAGATGTAATTTCAAATTGTCACAAAAGTAAATATGCAGTGGTTTGCATACTTAAAACTGCACAGTAGAACTCATTAAATAAACTACAAGTTACGATATTTCAATATCTATTTAATATTCTAACAGAACAATTATTAAACTGGATTCTGACAAATATTCTATAAGTTTCAAGTTTATGAACCAATTATTAGAGACAAAGTAATAAAATAAAGTATATTTTATTCGAGAAAAATAATATTCAATTATTACAAACAACATTTTAAGTTTTAAAAATTACATTACTTAAACAAGCACCTAAAATTATATTGCTCCTGGCGATAAAATTGAACTTATGTAGAAAATTTGAGGTTATTATGGACTATTCTCAAGATACTGACAATGTTAAACTATATAATATCATAAACTTACCTTGAAAAACGTACCTGTCAATCTCATCTATTTTATTGTTTGACTACAGTGCACTTTAATTCAGCAAAACCCTATGCTGTAGCTGCCAGTATACCCAGTATGAGACTAAAATTTTGATGACACATAATTTATATATAAAAAATTAGCATTTGGTTTATAAATGAAAATAGATTTAGATATGAGATTACGTATATGATATACGATTTATGTTATTTAACTAAACTTTTAAGAAAGCGTGTTTTTTACATAAATACTAGTTGCATTATCTGTATTACTCAAACACAGCTTTTACCAAGTCCGAACATTTTTTGTTTTCGTTTTGATTACCTACAATATGCATATACCTACGTTATATTATAGGCATTATAGACATAGATTGCGTGCATTCCTGTTTCATTTTTATACATATAAGTTAAATAATGAATAAACTTAGTTTTGTTTAATTTAAAGAAAAAAAATAGTTTAATAAAAATAATAAGAAAAGACCTTGCGTGTATAGTCGCCGCCATTAAGACATTTTTCAAATTTTAATTGTTCATAATATAAGAACGTGTTAATTTTTTTAAACAAATTTTTACCTATATACAGGGTAGGGTACTAGCTCACTGATCAACCACAATATGTTTTCCTTTAATAATGATTTTTGGAAATTTGAAATTTTCTTAAAGACCATATTTTAAAACTTATGAGATTATATAAAATTATATATACAAAATATATTGTCCCGTAGTGATAGAAACTTTACTTTTTCTAATGAGAACCCTCCTATTTTACTTTAAATTATTTAGTTGATCATTTTAATATATCCCCATATCATAAAACCCATTGTCGTGGACCTATTATTTATCAATTATCATACATATTATACAAAGTTAAATAATTAAAAATAACTGGTTCGAATTTTATTTTTGATAAGTAGCTAAGTACGTCAAAATGTTCATAAAAATGATATGATAAATAATAGGGAGTGGTGAGCGTCATCATTTAAAAACCGAATTTTGTACCTCTCTGAACACTCCTTAAGTAATAAAAAAAATCTCAATAATTTTAAAATATAGTCTTTAAGTATAACTAAATATTTTCAAAAATCATATTTTGAATAACCGTGTTATTGAAGAAAAAAAGGGAGTGGGCAACGGCATGCTTGCAGGTGAATCATCGAATCACCCTGTATAAACTATTTTGTAATAAAGTAAATTAAAACGCTTAGAGTAAGGAAAGTAAGGAAGGTAGTTAATATTATATTATATCTTCTGAATTTCCTTGAAAATAATATTATTTACCTAGTCATTTCGCATTGCTTGGAACTCGTCGTTGTAACCTTCCAGTTGTACCTATTAATGAATAATGATTAGAATGATGAATTATAATTAAAATGTCATAATATTTGATATTATTTTTTAACCAGTGAGTAGGTACTATTGGTATAAGGTAAGTTACCTATTTTGTGAGCCACGACTCACTCGAGTGGTTCTTACTATTTTTGTCCACATGTAAATTTTGTTGCATTCCACGCGAAATAATTGTGAAATGACTGATCTAACATCCAACCCAGCGTTAGACAACATAAAATGCTCAAACGCCTTGGTCCCTGCTTGTATATTGCAAAATAAGGCGCAATATACAGGCAATAGGTATGCAATTTCGCCACCCATAGCATTTCTGCATTTGTGAGGCCTAACAATTAATCATCTAGCAGTCTTGTTAAGTACTTGAGTAAAAGTATTCAAATACTTTTTTCGTGCCAAATTTAAATAAAATAATAAAAATTTAAAATTGTTCAAGATTTTTATTTATAGATCATTCATGGTGTGTTTTGGTAGGTATATTGTAATATTTTTAGTGACCTATAATAGGTGATGTGTGACACGGTACGCAACGGCCACCAGTACTAAGTACAGGTACCGCAGCGACCGGTCTACACTTTAGTCAACCACCACTACAGGCTACAGCGCGACAACGCCAACTCTCCCACCGCTCCACAAAGGCACAAGGCGGGACGGGAAGGCGGGTCGCGCTAAACGAGTACGGGCCGCCGGCAGCCACACGAAGGATCATCTTACGTCGACCGTCTAACCGACAACACCGCTCGACCATCTTTCTCTAAAACACATCACTTGTCAATAAACGTCTCCCAGAGACATCACCGCCGTATCTCTGATTCGTCTTCGTGTTTTTTTTTAATTTTATTATCGTGTGCGTCACACGCGCCCTCACCGTCACACCACCTCAGCGACCGGATCACCCGTCACCACCGTCGTAGCCGCGCCATTTGTATCCATTTAATTGAATGTATACAGTCCGTCGATTTCCTAATAAAATTGGAAATACCTTTACTCGAATTATGTATAAATAAAACATAACGATAATTGATTGATAATATATTATATTATCTATACATTATACACGCAACCCGCATTCGGTTATTCCTGGTAATCCGTCCTTGCGTTATCGCAGAATATCGTTGAATAACATTGTACTTTGAAGAAGCTGCCATTCATTTAAACTCTCTACCTATATCAAATAGTTCTCAAACATTTCAAGTAACCAAAAATATGTTGTCGATGACGAACCATCTTTCTTTCATTGGAACTCATCCCAAGAATCTTCAGAAATTACTTCAGTAGAAAATGAAATTAATATGTTTTAAATTTCAATTACCAAGATCGTTCGTTCTCGTATGCACGCCGCGCTCGTAAGCGTACCGTAAACATTTTTTTTTGTGTGTTGCGTAACCCGACATTTATTTCGTAGCATTCCTAGACGATAAGGCTTGCTAACGAAATTCGCGTACAAAGTCGTTCGCGTAGTATTTTTTGAGTGTATCTCGTCATTCGAGTGAGTGTATGTCAAATCGTTAAGAGATATTACCAATACAATCGGGAGATGTGCTGCGTTCAAAAAAAACTACAGACAGCCTAATAAGTTTCAGCCAAGCGTTTGAAACATGCGGTAGCCAGATACGACGCCGGTGCTGTACCGTACGTTACCGTATTTAACCGATAGGTCTGTATAGGTGCATCCGGACTAGTACGCCACAATATGCGCTACATAATGCGATGCGCTTCTGTCGCCCAAATCTGTCTGTAAATTTTTTCTACGTCAGCCGATAAGACGTACTCGTGTGTACGAAAACGCACTAAAATATATATGATGTCATCTTGTATGACAGGTCCCTTTAATAAGATATCGTTCAGACTAACACCTGTTTGTGTTTTACACGACGCGTCGAACACAACGCGTAATTTTGTCGACGTGCCGTCATCTTTTCTTACCGCGTGGTGTGGCAGGTAGCACGTATCGCCTTCGATTTCACCGTCTTCATTTTCACCCGTTCCATATGACCCAGATCTTCGTATTCCTTCATGAAGCGTGTATCGAATTTCTTTTCCATAGATAATAATTGACGTTTCGAAATTTCGTATGATTTTCCCAATTTTTTTGAACTCTCGCGGAACGGTAGTTGAACTATAAAACGGCCCGTCCTCTTTACATCGTGAAACCGTATTACTAAAAAAGTTTACGCATACTTGTTCTTCTCGTGTGTGTGTGACGTTATTTCGTGGTTCTTCAATGATCCAAAACTTCTGTAATAGATTTTCTATCGTCGGCCTGTTTTCTGTTGAAAAAAAGTTGAGCTCTTGATCATTGCATTTTTTCGATAATTTATTCCGACAGGTCCGGAGGCTACCCAACCAAACTCTGTTTTTTGATATAACGGACCGTTAGGATTTATTCGTAATTTTCCTTCACATAAAATATCAAAAAAATGCTCTGCGCCTATTAAAATGTCGATTTTTTGTGGTGTATGGAATAACGGATCTGCTAGTTTAATATTGTCGGGAATATTATACATGGCGTTTACTTTTTTATTTGGTAGGTGTCCGGTGATTTTGGGTACCACCAACATTCGTATATTCAATGTATAGCTATTATTAATACGTGATTTTATTAATCTCCAAACCGCAGATGTCACACGCTGTGACGTTTCGCCAATACCGTTAATTGAATGTTCTATTTTTACTTTTTTTAATTTTAACATTTGCGCTAATTCTTCGGTTATGAAATTTGTTTGTGAACCGGAATCCAATAATGCACGACATGGTATCATATTTCCGTTCATATTTGCTGCCGATACTATTGCCGTAGACAATAAAACGTGTTCCGTCGATGTTGATGCGTGTGCGTTAATCGACGACGTCGACGATGCCGATACGGGTATTTCTCTGACCTCCCTATCTTTTTTTTGTTTCGGCAGTTGACGCGAATTTCTGATGTTCCGAACCTATGTGTAACATTGTGTTATGAGGCTTAGCGCACTTAAAACAGTACCGCGCAAGACATTTCTTTTTCTCGTGCCGGCGCAAACAAATTTTACAAAGACCTAGTTCGGTCGTCTTTTTAATACGATTATCGATAGTTAATGCTAAAACGTAGGACATTTATATAATGTGTGTGGTGAGTTACACACATAACATTTTATCTCTGTTGTTGCGGTGAATGCTATTTTTGTCGAACTTGTTTTTTCGGTTCATATTTTTACTATCGTTTCCGATATTTGATGTCTTGACTAAACTTTTTGCGGTTTCAACTGCTTCCACAATATGAACAAGCGATTCCAGAAAATCAAGTTGCTCGGCAACTTTAGGCATTTCACCTCGCGAGGTTTTCATTTCCCACTCACCGATTGTATCGGCGTCCAACTTTGTACTTATAATGTGTAGCAATAAAGGGCCCCACTCATCAGGTCGTTGACCTAGTGCTTTCAATACCGATAAATGATTTTGTAACACGTTCGTAAATTGCCGTAAACTCGTTGAAGATTTATTCTTTATTGTTGGCAAGTCACATATAGCTTTGATGTGAGTTTGCACCAACAATTTCTTATTATTGTAACGCGTAATCAAATTAGTCCACGCAATTTCGTAGTTATCTGATGTCGTTTCAATATTTTTTATGCAATCGGCCGCACCCCCCACTAACGACGATCGAAGGTGGACAAATTTTTGTATTACGGGTAGGTTGTCGTTATTGTGTACTAAGGAAGTATAATGTCGTAAAACGATGCCCACTCGGTGTATGAGCCCGAAAATATAGGAATATTTAAAGCGGGTAATTGTATAAACGGGGCTTTGTAAGCTTCCTTTTTACTGCTTTCTTCCTTTAGATAATTTTCCTGTTGACTGCTAGTCCTAATGCTATTTTGTTCGTATTGAATTTTTTTATTGTCCATAGCGACCGCTTTGAAATATGATTCTTCGAACTCTGTTCTATAATTACACAGTTCGTCGCCGTCATTTTGCTCATCCATTTCTAATTCAGATTGAACCTGATTAAACTCCTGCCAGACCTCTTCAATTTTTTTTTTCTAACAAGAATTTGTTCTACGTCGCTATCATCTGCGGGAACATAGCTCCAGAACCTTGTTAATACGCCTTTGAGCTGTCCGCGTCTCGTTATCAATTTGGCAGCCATAATCTATTTTATTCGTTTTCACTGTGTCACACGACGTTAAAATATTTTGAAAACACTATAAAATACAAAAGGTCGGATTAACAAATTGAGAATTTTTTGTTTGTATTTTATTCATGAGATTTAAACATTTACATTTTCATACCTATCTCAACTATTATAATATAAACCAAATTATAAATATTATAGTTAAGAAAAAAAGGTAGGCGAGTAGGTATCGCTCTGCTGTAAGGTAGGTTAAAAGTTGGTAACTCACTATAATAGATTGTATATTAGCTTGATGATGCAGTAAAACCTTGATCACAGATATTACATTTATACGGCTTTTCTCCATTATGCATGACACATTAATATGGCTTTTCTCTGATGTGTACTTATATGCCTTCTTAAAGTTTTAAATTTTTTTTAAGAGAAAAACATTTATCACAGATATTACATTTATATGACAGTTTTCCTTTATGTATCCTTGTATGCACATTTATCTTGGATGCTGATGCTGTAGACGGATTTTCTGTAATCAATGGATTTCTCCTTGAGTAGTTAGATTCTGAATCTATTCAAGTAGATGTTTCATGAAATTCATAACAGTCAATAAAATCGATTTAAGTTTTTATATCGGTATCAATTGTATTTACTTTTTCAGTATTAGTTCTAAAAAAAAAAAAAATAGGTATTTTAAAAATGTTAACCTTTATCAAATAAAATAAAATAATTATAACTGGATATTACTATGTAGATTTTAATAATAACTAGCTGATCCCGCACACTTTGTTGCCCGTAAAAAATATATAAACAAATTGTTCATCGTAAATCCTACCGGGTCCAATTGCGAATCTAAACCTTCTTCTTGAATCACTCTATCAATTAAAAAAAAACAGCATCGTAATCTGTTGCGTAGTTTTTAAAATCTAAGTATACCGACAGACAGCTGGACTGTTTTATACTATGTTAAGATTTTGAGAATTAATTTATGTAGCTCATAAACCAATTTATATAATCAATATAATAATTATTATATTTAACGTACATCTGGACTAAATATTTTATATTCATCTAATATTCTATACAAATATTTGATTATTTATGTATATATATAATATATTAAAATACATTTGATACAATATTATAGTATAATACATCTATTTATAAATTATAATATATAAAACTGTAGAGTTTGTTTGTTTTAACGCGCTAATCTCAGGAACTACTGGTTCGAATTGAAAAATTATTTTTTTGCTGGATAGTCCATTCATCGAGGAAGGCTATAGGCTATATAACACCACGCTATGACCAATTAATAGAAGTGCTCAAACAGGGATTTTGAGATTTACGATAGAAATATATAGCATTTGAAAAATATTAAAAATTCATAGCCACAATTTTTTTAAATAAGCATTCAAAGTTTGAATTTTGACAAAAAGCTTAAAAATCACGAAAATTTGCAAATTATTTTGAGTTAGAAATTCCTAAAAATGCCAGATTTCTTATAAGGTTATCTATCTTTATCAAAAAAAAAAAAAAAATGTCAATAAGAATGTCAAATAAAAATGTTTTGAGCGTTTGAAGTTTTTACAACATTGAATATTTGCTTGATTTCTCATATAGCGATTTTCTTATTTTGTCGTACTTCAAAAACGAATAACCGTAAAGGCCTAGACGCTTGAGATATATATAATGTTTATTTCGTCAATTCCTATAATAGATACAATTTTCAAAGTATTTTGACTTGTTTTAAGCAGTTAACGGACAATTTCAAATTTCAAATATTTTTCTATAAATATTAATAAAATGTTATTTGTTGAGTCCAAAAGCGTCAAAATGTAATACAAGGCTCTTGATATATTGATTGTAAACCGCTTCAATAAGCCGTATTGCTTGAGAACAAAAGTATAGTTTTTATTTGTATAAAATTCAGATTTGTTTTAGAGTTACACCCAGGGATTGTAACCTTTATGTTTTTTTCGGTTTCGGTTTCTTTTCGGTTTTTCAAAAAAATACTTTAAAATTTTTAGCGATTATAGAACCAAAAAATATATATAGGTACCTACAGATAAACCTGGTAGTTTTCAACCAAGTCTAGGGATAGATAGCTCTTAACCTAACAATCAAAAACCATATGGTAACATATATTCCAACTTAAAATTACAACTAACAAACTTATGCTTTAGTATTTACATTTCAACTTAATTAACAATTATTGTTGTAAACTTCATTAATGTGTTGACTGTTGACGAAAGAGACAATTAAAATATCACCACAACTCAATATAAAAACCTTTCAGATGATTGATGTTGATTGTTGAAGGTAAAGATTCTAAATTGGAAGGTAGGCGTAGCACTCATTTTTGTTTAATATTAATAATTATTAGTAATATAATCCTCAAATAACAGTGCCAAGGCCTAAGAGTCTATTATGATTTAGGTTGAGACTTAAAAATTAATAAAATATAATACATATTTTATAAACTTTCTTTTACAAGATTTTATATTTTAACGATATAATAATAATTTTTATATCCATAATATACATATTATTATTATGTAACTATACTGTTTTTTTGCCTTTTAAAGATGGGTTAGTAGTTCCAGATGTTTCAGTATGACTTTCTTCCCCTTGACTCATAGTGACAAAAGTTTCATCTTTCTCAGTGCTAAAATGTACAAAAAAAAAATAAGTGCAATATATAGTTGCATTGATTATAAATAAATATTTATTATCAATGATAGTTGGAATGTATACTTATAATTTAATATTTAATGATAATATACACAAATTAGTTTTAAAACATTTCTAAATATTAAAATGATTAATATTTACTTGATTACATGACAAATTAAATAGGTATGTCAGCAATATTACGAGTTTAGAAACAAATCGCGCAACTACCCTCCGCCCAGCCTTGTACTGTGACGTAGGCATTTCTCCGGTTCTCATTGGTCCACCGCCGCCCCTGCCGCAAATAGCCGCCGTCGAAGAAGACTCCACCGCTCAGCCTTTTGGAGAAATGCTTACGTCACAGACATGCGTATCACGAGTTGCTGACATACCTATTTAATTTGTCATGTTTGATTATACAATTTTTTTTTTCAAACAATTTATATGATAACAAAAATAATTGTATTCCTTTTACACAAATATTTACTTTTGAAGTTTTAAAATTATAAATTATAGGTATATGCATAATGAACTTAAACTTGTAAATAGTTTCACAATTTACTGACAATGCATTAAGATTTCTACAAGCAAATTTTAACCATTATTCTATGTATTATGTATAAATGTAATAATTTAGAATTTAAATAATTTAATGGATACTTACAGCCAATGTTGATCCACAACTTTTACACTTTGATTTTTTCAATTTTTCGTCATACGTGAAACAACCATACACAGCATTTTGTTTATGACGAGCCATAATTATTTTAATATTATGGCCGAGTATTCAGAGTATTGAGTATAGCTTTCGCAGTGAGGTAGAGACTGACTCGACGGTGGTATATGGTATAAATGTATAGTACTATAATAATTGATAAAAATATAAATAGAACAGTATTTCCCGTCATCGGTTCGCCTCACACACACGCGCAATAAACATATTATAATATGTATTTTAAAATAATAAAATCATACACAATAATTATCAAAATACAAAATAAATTTTTATAATAATATTGTAACATTTACGTGACCACACTGTCTTATTGACCGTTGTCACCAGTCACCACTCGCAGTCTCAGAATACTACGAATTGCAATAAATTATTATATTTAATAACGTGGAAACAAATAACATACAGTCGACGCAAAAACGCAATCAAGAATACCCTAGTGGTCTAGTGAGTTGTACCACTAGTACAGTAATACCTACCCGATACCCTTATCAACTCTTCTAAATATCTTATCTTTTGTAGTCACAACAAATAACTATAATACCTAGTAATAATGTCATAATATTATAACCATGACGAGGAAATAAGACCGTCTATTTATAAAATATTTTTAACTCTCAATAATTTCGTTTGAATATTTTTGGATAGTACTCGGTATCGCTCAGCTATATAGTGTATAGTCTACAAACAGTACAAAGTACAAACTACAAACTACAATCAATTATTATCAAATTATTAATAAAGTAAAGTATCTATTAATAATTTAATAATTAGACTATAAATTGTATACTGTAGGCAATGATTTTTATTTCCCATTACATAATATAAAATATTCTTGGAAAGAATAAAATATAAATTAAACAATAAATACCTAATGATTTTTTTGAAAAATTTACTTAAAAATAAAAAAGTTATAACCGAAAAAAACCTTTAAAATCGAAAAAATTGAACTTTAAAAATTAGGGTTCGGGTTTTGGTTAGGTTTTTTAAACGTTTGAAAATATTGGTTTCGGTTAAGTTATGATTAATAATTAACACAAGGTTCCCGGTTCTATAACCGGTTATTTTCGGTCCGGTTACAGTCCCTGGTTACACCAAAAACTAAAATCGATTTTGTCGAAAACCGATTTTACGTAAAAATTCCCGGTTTTCCTTAATTTTTTTCTCGGTGCTTTTGAATACTAATGGTAATCTTAACCTCCTCAATGCATCAACTGGATTCACTTTCTCATCCAACAAGATACTGAAGTTGAAAATCGAAACATTATTTCGACAACTTATCGTGTACACAGGCACAAAAAATTAAAATTAAAAAAAAAAACACATTATTGTAAAATCAAAACATTCATCACTCCCCTCAGAATCTAAAAAATATCTCATGGCTATAGATAGCGTAAACTTTTTTTTTTGTTTAAGTCAGAACATTATGTAGTTTACCTTCTATTAACATTACTAATGGGGGGCGGAGTGGCTGAGCGGATTTAAGGTGCGACGCAGCCGACCCGAGTTCAATTCCTCGGTCGCGGGTGGCATTTTTCTTCGGGCAAGTCACGGTGTCCGGAGAACAAATGCCGCCATGCCCCACCTGGACATGGCAGATACCCACGGGTGCCCAAATTAAAAATTCTGCCAAAAAACAACACACATGTATAAACAAATCAACAGTACCCTCGCCTACAGTACCACAGGTTAATGACCTAGTAGTCGAAGCCTTAACCCTAATAATAAAAAAAAAAAAACATTACTAATGTTAAAAAGAAAATTTTTTATGAATTTTACTAATTTTTTATAATTTACAATTAAAAAAATACCCATAGATATAAATAGCTCAAAATGTGTCAAAATAAATAGAAAATTTTACCATGTGAACATTTTTAGTATACCTACGGTTATTCGTTTATGAACTACAACAAAATATCAAAAATCGATAAATGAAATTCTTTAATTATTTCCCAGTGAAAATCCAATATCATAAAAATGTTAAATTCAAACGATCATAAAAAATGTATGTTACATTCCGATAAACTTTTTTTTTGTTTGAGGTAGACAAATTTGTAGGGAATCTTCTACTAAAATTTCTGATGTAAGCTATGGAATGATAAAGTTTTATGAATTTCTAATTGAAAAATAATTTTGAACATATTTGAGATTTTGATGAATTGTATCCTAATTGAAACTTTAAATGCATATAAAATACAAATGTAACAGGTAGAAATTACAAAAAAAAAAATCGATTATACTTAAGCTCATGAAAAAAATGTGAAAATATATGATTAATAAATAATTTAAGAAATATACTCATGTTAGGATAATCCCAAAAATAATATTTTGAAAAAAGTATGTTACATTCCAAATTAATTTACTTAAAAAAATATTAATATTTTAAAATATTCTAAAATATAAGCTACATTGCTTAGAAAAATATTTTTACCATCAAAACTGTTCTTAAAAGTTCTTAAATTGGCTATTTTGAATATTTCCAAAACATTTTGAACATAAATTAAAATTTAAGATTCTGAGCGGAGCGAGGAAGCTAGCGGGTTTTACAATTGTGTTTATTGTTATTTGTTTTTATTAAATACTGTGTACAAAATATGTACCAAAAGAAGTGCTTCGTTTACAACATATAGTACCATATATTTTAGCAAATTGGATCAAGATGATACTTTAGAAAGATCATTTTTCGATTTTCTCAATAGTTATTTAATGCCACAGGAAAAACCACCGACAAATCACGAAAAACCGCTAAAAATGGGATTTTAATTTCTAACACTTTGTATATCATCATAGAAACGAATAAAAATTAATACCCATTATATTAATATAAATTCAACTTACAGGATATAAGAAATAATAACAATATCCAGACTGACTAACTCTCTCCGCTAAGAATCGTTTTTTTTGTACAATGATATTATAACATTGAATTCAAGTTTAATACAATACTTTATACATTGGCCCATTTGTAGCCTAATGTACAGCAAAGCGACATCCACTTTCCCACTTTGAATTTTTAGTATTAAAAAATAAAAATAATTTACATTTAGGGCAAGTGGGCTCATAAATTATATATAAAAAAAATTTTTTTAAATATTAATTAGTTTGAATTTAGCCTACTGAAGTGCTAATTCCTAGAAGTAAAAAAAAATTGAGCTTGACATCAGCTTTCAGAAATAATTGATCAGAACTTTTTAATATTAGTTTACGAATAAAAGATCGATTATAACAAATTATTGTAACTGAGTAGGCTTTTCACATACAATTATTTTTGAAAAATTATTGGTATCATAATTGTTTTCTAATATAAGTATCGCATTGTGTAGGTTAAGTTATAGAATTTTTAATATTTTTGATACACATTTCATTGAAACCATAAACAAAAATGTCAGCAACTATTGAACAGTTATTGATATTTTACCAAATGAAATATTTTGTCACCACATCATTTGTTTATAAGTACAGTAGAAACTCGATTAATCGTCACTGTGAGGACCAGGACTATGACGGTTAACCAAATAAACGATTTGTAGAAAATTATCCATAAGCCCACAAACTTACATATTTTACAACGTGTGTTCATGTGCTCATACAAAAATTATACAAACATACGTACTGTACAAAATAATCCGTTAAAAATAATATACAAAACACTGTTTGTCATTTAATTTAAATACTTGTTATTCATAAAATATTATTCATCGAAACTTGAAACAATCCACTGTTACTTAAATCATATTTTTCGATAGGTGCTCAATGAAATTTTCCAAAGATTTATTAATTTAGACTTAATTATCAAATTAATTATTATACAGATGTAAATTTAATTCATACCTTATTTGTAGTAATTGACTATCATTGTGATGATCTGCTTCATCAATTATTTCCTCTTTAATATGTCCATTAAATACTTGATTATCAATATAACATCAATAACAATTATCATATAACAAGTGGGATTGACAACACTCTAGAACTGTGTAGTATATTATTATGCCTGAAAGCAATTGCAAAAAAATTAATTTTTTACGATTAGGTACTAATAATATAATAATATTAACATAATTAAGGAATTAACACAATACTTATGATAATAATGTATAAATTAGATAAATTTAATAATATATAAATTATCAAAACAACTAGTTTTAGAAAATAAAATAATTTCAAATGTAGGTTAAAATTATGGGATCAAAACTAATATACCGCAGCCCCTTTTTTTTCGAAAAGAGGTATTTTGTTGAGTTAAGAACGATGGTGAAAGAATAAATTTGCGGAAATTTTCAGTTCAAAAGTTACTGTTAAAAATCTATTTTCAACCTGGTCGCACACGCGCTTGACTGTGGCGCAGTAATGCCCATGTGGCCACTCGCTTTGACAAAAAAAAATGAAAATATCCCATGACTTGTTAGGTAACATCACTTCAAGTAGGTCAGAGAGTAAAAATATGCATTGAACTTGAGACCAGGACTTGGAACCGAAATTTAAAATACCGGTATTTTAACCGGAACCTATTGAAAATATTGGAACCGAAACCTTACCGAAACCCTTTTTTTTATTTTCTAAGGAACCTAAACCGGAACCGGAACCAATAATTGTCGGAAGAGAATTTTTCTGTTTTTTTCGGTTCTAGTTTTATTTATTTAGCTAGGTAATACAATATATTAAATAATAATAGTTGATTCATAAAATTTGGTTGTAAATGTATACTGATCAGTCAACCTGTTTTTTAAATACAGAATAATATTATAATTGTCCATAAGGTTATTTTAATTTTTTATTACATTGATTTTTACATGAAAAATAAACTACTTATACATTTTGTCTTTTAAACCACCAAATTAATATTTTTCCATCTCCATTCTAGATTAAAATGTAAAAAGAAAATAAATCATATTTCAGCCTCATATTAGATTAGAACGAAAATTATCAAATAAGAAAAAGTCAATTAATTAAAATAACTTTTAGAAGAAAATTAATGTTGTCATTTTAATTTATACTAAAAATCATCAGTTAAGTATTAAAATAAGTGCTTATTTGCACTAAATATGATTTTTATAGAAACCATTGAGTGTTTGATTGAATCAAATTATACAATGCACTGACTTCCACTTCTTACAACATGAGACAACCCTATTTTTAAAAATTTGTTTCGTATATTTTTAAAACAAAATAATAGTAAACTCACATTTTAGATAATATATGTATGACATTTATACTTGGTTTGTTTTTACTTTTTGAAAAAAAAATATACCTCTAAATACCAGTATTTACCGGTATCAAAACCGAAATCTTAATTCTGTAATTTTAAGAACTGGGACCGAAACCGGTACCGAATTTTAATTTTTTTGAAGAACCGAATTGGAACCGAAACCGAAAAAATCATAAAGTTTCCAAGCCCTATAATATAGTTGTACGATCTTATCTTCTAAGACCGTGCATTATCAGCATTCCGCTTAGTGAGGCAAATCCATTTCAAAATTTGGCCGCTTTACAATTGAGCGCTGCCCTGCAGACTTTTTTTGAGGTTATAGCATTATAGTATTATACAAGTTTAAAATAACCTTCGACCATATAAACTAGTTGGTTTATAATAAACTAGCTAGTTTATATGGTCGGAGAAAATAATATAATAATATAGTCCATAAAAATAACCCCGAATGCCATATAAATATTGTTCTTAGCCTCAAAATAAGTCTAACCGGCAGCGCTTTTGCGGCAATATGGGAAATGGCGCACAGTTCACCCGTAATCACCGCTGTTTTTGACAGTGATAACAAAAAACAAAATTCCTGTTGTTTTTTTAAAATTAAAATTTTAAGTTTAAACCGGACTTTAAATTAAATTATTATTTATTTTAAAATGAGTAATAAAAATAAAAATGCTTGTAGGTTTTGCCTTAAAACTCTAGCTATGCATCCAGGCATCTCTTTACACTCGTAAGTATTTATATAATAATCAAATCAACAATTAGTACCTACCTAAGTAATTTAATTTGAAAAATTTCTTACACTTGCACAATATGTTTAACATAATATGTCACTGTTTTATATGTATTAGATTTCCTAGTGAAACTAAAATTCGACAATTGTGGCTCACAGCTTGTGGCATTCGAGAAGAGGATTTCAAACACAACTTAAAACTTTGTTTACTTCACTTTGAAGAAAATTGTTTTAAATCTGGTGCAGTAAGAAGATTCTTGAAACCTGGTTCAATACCAACTAAGCTTTCAAGTGGAATAAAAAGGTTTTTTGAATCTGAGTATTTATCATAAGTTTTTATTTAAAAATAATAATTACATAATAAGTATAACACATTTTTTTTTCAGATCATTTTGTAACTTGTCAAATACCAATTCAATGGAAGTACAACTTGATCATCAAGTTGCTTCAACTTCAAGTATAACAAAAAGTTTTTTTGAATCTGGGTATTTATCATTAGTTTTTATTTAAAATTAATAATTACATAATAAGTAAAATATATTTTTTATTCAGATCATTTTGTAACTTGTCAAGTGCCAATTCAGTGGAAGTACAACCTGATGATCAAGACGCTTCAACTTCAACTAATATCTAAGTATCCAGTGTTGAAGTGTGCAATGCCAAAAAGTTAATCGACTAAAAAAAAAACTTTCTTCAATGGCTGATTTATTTGTACATTTGAAGAGTCAAAATCTGATAACGGAAGAAGCACACGATATAATTTTGGTAAACACTAAACATATTTTTAATCGGTGTATTGTTGTGTGTTGAGTTTTTTTTAATATTTAAATCATGACAATTGTGTATAATATTTTGTGTCTATAATATTCACAAGAAAAAATTTAAGAATTTTAAACTAATAATTCTAAGAAAAACAATTATATACAATATATATATTTAATATTCCACTTGTATTTTGTTATGGTAAATGTTAATAAGATGTGTTTTGCTGTCTGTTTACTTAACTGCATTATAAAACAATTATTATTTATTTATCTCCATTAGAATGTAAGGTTATGGCAATTTTCCCCCTAATAATTGTATTATTTATATTATCTGTATGTGAAAACTTTAAAAAACTTAGTTCAATTTATACTTAACCCACCCTTTCATAATCCTGGCTCCACCACTGCAGTAAACAAATTTATTTTTATAGGTAATGATTATTGTATGAAATATTATGTAAAATGTCAATGAATTATATATTATTACTGTTTTTTAAATGTGTAATACTTTTAATTAAATGTTTCATACATATAATATATTATATTCGATTTTGGGTTTTAGAATACAACAAATACAACAATTAAAGAAACATTGGGTAGAAGTTTGAAATCCAGAAATACCAAATACTCGCCAGCAATGCGTAGTTTTGCATTGACATTACAATTTTATTCATCAAAGGCTTGTACTTATGTTTGTAAAATATTTGATAATTTATTACCACACCCTGCAAGACTAAGAAAATGGTATACAGTAGTCAATGGTAACCCTGGTTTTACTAGCGAAGCTTTCAAAGCAATGTAATTACGTGTTAAAGATAATAAGCAACCAGTGGTATGTAATATTAATATTGAAAAGACCAGGATAATGTTCAAGAAGCTACTAATGCTCTAGTCTTTTTAGCAGTATGCTTAAACGGCCATTGGAAGATCCCAATAGGGAATTTTTCGGTTCATAGTTTTTCTGATAGCGAAAGAGCCAATTTATTAAAACATTGTTTAGAGTTATTCGCTAACTCTGGAGCAAAATGTCATTCCATAACATTCGATGGTGCTCCATGCAACTTATCCATGTGTACATCATTGGGGGCAAATTTTAACTATTATTCATCAGACTTTAAACCATGAACTAAACCTAACCTGAACAATGAAACAATTTGTATATTTTTAGATGCAGCTCATGTGCACATGCTGAAATTGGTGAGGAATACCTTAGGCAACAAAAAGGTTCTTATCAATGATAAAAATGAAGAGATACAATGGAGCCATGTAGTACAATTACTGGAAGTTCTAGAATCCAAAGGTCTGCATGTTGCAAATAAATTTAAAAAAAATCATATTAGATATTACAAGAAAAAGATGAATGTTCGTTTAGCTGCGCAAACTTTGAGTGTCAAGTTCAATTTTAAAGTTTTGCGAATAACTAAATGTTTTAAAAGGAACAAAGGCTACTTCTGAGTTTTGTGAAATTTTTAAAGATGCCTTTGATATTACAAAATGTTCGAAACAAATTAGCAAAAGGAAATTGCTACACTGCAATCAACGATAATACTTTACCCAGAACAGAATCGTTTTTGGAAAAATTGATTTGAACAACTGAGGTATGAGAGAAAAATCCATGAACTCGAGGGTGAAAGTCTGTTAAAAAATCAAAGAAAAACTGATTTTTCGGTTTCATTATATGTATTTCTAATCTTATTAATTTGTTTGATTTGGTTAAATATTATGGTATGATTTGCTTACTAAGTTACAAATTAAGTCAGGATCACCTAGAAGTATTTTTTAGCGCTATGAGAAGCTGTGGAGGATATAATAACAATCCCAATGCAATTCAATTCCGGACAGCATACAAACGTCTACGTGTACGACATGAAATAAAAGCATCGGAGTTTGGCAATTGTTCTAGAAAAGACGCAAATGTAATTTGTGACATGCATTGTGACGAAAATGAAGAAGTCCGTTTATTTAATGAATTTGACCATGATTATTATGAAAGATTACTATACTAGAAAAATATGTAGTAAAAATTGTAAAATATACTTCTGGCTTTATAGTCAAAAAAATCAAGAGTAAAAAAAATCTTTATGACATATGTGATTCACATTTAACATCAAATGAAGATACATCAGTATTATTAAAAATTAAATCAAAAGGCAAGCTAACGAAAGCATCAGCTGATGTTCACAAAATATGTCTAACAGCAAAATATATATGGCTGCAAACTAGTTACGGTCATTGACGATTTTTTCAGATAAGCAGATATAACAGCTACGGTCGCGCCAATTGTAGGTAATATCTTAGTTGTGGTCGTGCTGATTTTACGATAAACACATTTTTCGATATATTATACTTTTTTCGGCCTTCCTTTTCTACGACCAACGAAGTTGACGACTGTTTTGTCATAGATACAATGGCTCATCTTCAACCTAATAATGCGAAATTGACTACATTTACAGACTATATTTTAGAAGTGTATAATATAAGGGAAAATTCGAGATACCTAATGCATGCGGAAGTTTTCATTCAAAGCTCAATAGCCTGTTTAACCTACTTTCGCCCTAATATTTACCTATATATTTCTTAAGGCCATAAATGAAATTCAATCTAATAATTGTTTGAAAATGAATTATTTGAAAACGATTCATAGCAATAAGATTTCGACCAAGAAAGAACATTTTCTTAGCAACAAATACGCTATTATGCAGAGGGTGAAATTAATCGACTTGAATATGAGAAGTCGATTTCTTTAAAATTTGTACCCACAAAACTTTAATTGTACTGATAATATTGATTAAACAACATTATATTATATTATAAAATATTATTTGACATAAGTTTGTTCACTTAATTTAATCAAGAAACCAAGTATCAACATTTTTAACCATATCTACACAATAAATAAGAGTGTAGACAGCCCTAAGTCTGTTATTTTTTCGATATAAAGGAATATGTTGAACTTTTTTGTAAATAAAATAGCATAATATATAACTACAACAACTACATATAATAAAGCCTTTATTATGTTATAACTTATAAGTGACCACAATTAGTATGTAACCTTTTTGTTGAGTGACCGCAACTAGTACGTAACCTTTTTGTTGGTTTACCGCAACTAGTAAATTATTTTTGATTTTGACCGCAACTAGTATACACTGATATATATTTAGACTTCAAACAAACATTTTTTTGAATGGCGAAAACGTACTACAAAAACTTTGTATCAAATCAATGAATGAAATAGGTATGGAACATGGATTCATTAATTTTCAACACTCAAAGAATACTTAACCATATATACTTACTCAGGATATATTTGACAATCATAGGACTCAACTAATTAAGCTTATTATAGAACATTACATAACTTTGAGGATGCATCACTATGTAAAACAGCACAGTCAGGCAACAACTGGAAAAAATATAAGAAGAAAATATACTAAATTAATTTTATTTAAAAATCAATAGCCCCTATGACCACTATTCCCACGTTTAAATTTATTATGCTGAATAAGATGAAATGTTTTTAATTACTTTATTATATAGAATTTATTGTATTTATCAATATTTGTGCATGTATTTTAATATTAAATATTAACTGTAGGCAGTTGACCATGCCCATGCCCATTCCTTAAAACGGCACTTTATATACAGACTTCTGAGAGTCAACATTTTTTTTTTTCAAGACTGTAAATAGTGTATAATATAATATATAACATATAGTCAAATAGTCAAATAATTGTTTAAGATAGGAAAAATATAGGAAATACAATCAATAAATAGTTGAACATTAAAATAATAAATAAATTATTATAAAATTAATAATATATCAATAAATAGTCAAACGGTCAACTAGTAAAATAATTTTTAAAATAGTGGTTGATTTTTAAAACTCATTATTTTATACATAATCAAAATTAGATATTTCCAAGTTTTTAATTTTGTAATTCGGGTTTGTAATACTTTGTATACATTTTTATGAATTTTCTTAGTTGTTTCCCAAGGAGTACAAACTATTGATTGGATTTTAATTTTAGCATCTATTTGGCATTGTTTTAAAATTTCCGAAAATTGATAATATATAGGTATTTGGATGCAAACTATTTATGAAAATAGTGAATTGAATTTCGAATGGGAACTTCCATATACGCATTCGTTGTCAAATACATTATACATACTAGAAATACAAGTAGCCCATATTTCAGGTGGGAAATCAGAATCATCACCAATATAAGTGTCTACCAAATAATCACAAAATGTTTGGATTTTAGCCATTTCGAGTTGTATAGAATCTAAATCTATGGCAAAAGTGCAAAACATTGACCTATCATTTCAGGTTCTAAAAATAGTAATCCAAATATTATATAAGTTAAAAACTTGCCTATATATCACTAACTTTGTCTTTATAATCTGTAATTAACCCTAAAGATTGTATTTTTCGCCACCACGATTGACCTAAATGGAATCTAAAACCTTTTTATGGTAGCCAATGGCCAAGTTTAACGATTAAATAATAAAACGATAAAGTTAAATCTTTAATGGAACGGAAATTACCACGCCGAATATTGGTGATGGTGGGAATCGTGAATATGATAGTTATATATTTATGTCAAAATACGTATCGGACGCAATCGGGATATTTATTTAGTTTTGATAACCACTGTATAAGTAGTTTCCTACCTACTATGCGTACGGGCCATAGTCAGGATAGGCGAAAAGGTAAAAAGGTTACTTTGGGTCGCAATTTGGCGACACCCCATGGTTCTACGTCCTTATGATGTAGATATTAGATGAACAATTATAGTAGTTAAGTATTTCACACTAAATTAATAGTTACGAGGAAGGCGTTTGTATAATTGTGTTATTCGATCTCTCGTATGCAATACATTTCCAACTTGGAACTAAAATATGCGTCTACGACACTCGGTTAGCATATTTTTGGTGACATTAATTGGATTAAAATTTAATAATTAAATACAAATAGGTAGTTTTATTGTTCCAAAACTTTAAAAACACCATTTTTAATAAAAAATAAAAAAATAAAATAAATACTAATATTAATATTATATATCATGTAATAACTTAAAAAATAAAAAAAGGTAAATATAAATATAATTACGACGCCTGTCGATAATTATATTTAAATCAGAAAAGAAATATAATATAAGTACGACTCCTGTCGATACTTATATTAAAATCAGAATGTTAGGATATTAAATTTAAGCTATTACCTTCCTCCAGGTGTTCGGAGGGCTCTCGAGATCGTGTATTCGAGAATTATATCAAATACACCGTACAATATAATTTTATGTAAAAAGCATGTATAATTTTATAACTGCAATCAATATAAAATATTATAATAAATGCCTTACCTGATTCGCAGTTGTATCTGTATGATATTGTAGGAGTTTTAGGTTTTTAAATGAAATAAGGTAAAACTTCAAATACACAAAATTGAATTAAAGAACGCACTGATTATTGCTCGCATAAGGAGTCCAGTTGTCGCTCGTCGAAATCGGTTTCTTGTACTTGAGAGGTTGTTACTCTGGTGGTTGGTGCTCATGCACTTCTGATGGGTACTCATGCACTGGTTTAGGGGACGACATGGATATGCTGACCAGAGAAAAGTAGGCGGTATATAAGAACTCCGCACGCCCTGTGTCCCGCTGGACGCTGGTACGTACCGACTTCTTAGTTCGTGATCGCATAATGGATATTATTCTTATTTGTCGATGAGTAAGGGTTTTATTAGGGATGTTCGATTTCTACAAGCGACAGTCTGGACGTTATTTATTACTCAATGAAATTTTATTTAATTTATAATAATGGTATGTGAGCATATCATTACAATCAAAATAACTAAACAAAATTTGTATTTTATATTATTGCGCACTACATCAATGGTGTCCGAAGTTATACAAAAAACACCGATTTTTAAACTTATAATTGGTTCTTCTTGCATTTTTTTTTAATTAACTAACTGTATTAATTAAATTTAAATTTAATAGTAATTTATAGACTGATAGTGTAGGTACAAAATTACAAATTCATTTAAGAAAACCACACTTCAATAACATGAACACACCATGTTTTGTGACTATAATCAGTTTTGAATTATACAAATAAAGTTTTTGAACATAAATTGTTTACCTCGATATTACCATTTTAGAGAAACTTCCTAGGTGCTTCTATAGGTAACGATAACACGGAACCCCGTATACGCTATTTACCTACATTACCGTCTTACTATCTATTTTTTTCGGCATCTCCCAATAATAAGCAATAATATCGTTTTTAGTTTTGGTTACAAAACTAAATATAAAACTCAAATACAACTCTAATTTTGAACTTCTTTTTTCCGCATATTATTTTTTATATAATATTTATTTATAAACTCAAAGGTTTTAGTATCACAAACAAGTCGCATGTTGGCCCAACGGGATACCGCTGTTTCGGGTATAGGAGATCTTAAAATTATCATACCTTGGCCATTGCCAAATAGGTACCAGTTTCATTTAAATTGAATAACTGAAAAAAGAAAATTACACCAGGCCATAGGGGCAAATAACGAATTTCATATATTGTTAGTTACCGAAGATGCAATTTTTGGTGTACTAGCATTGATCATATTTTACTAATTTCTAGTAATTGTTCGTCAAATAACAAATATTTTTCTTTGGAATTCTTATGAATTATGATAAGAACTTGACAAAGTGGCATGCGAGTAGGTACACCGAATGCTTCTGTTTATAAGTTCTTTATAAATTAGTTGGATTAAAAATTATCAATGATTATATTATTAACCTAATATTATACGTACCTATATTTTATCCATTTATTTAATTTTCATCTTCAGGCTACTAAAAATAGTTTGAATAAATTGAAAATAGTTAATTATGTTCAAATTATTTGAGGTTTAGTGTGTTGAACTTAATTTTTGCTGTTATATACCTACAATAAAATAATAGTATGAAGACTGCAGGACTTTAAAAATAGTACACAAAAAAGTCAATGTAAAATTTCCAACTATTGACACAATGAGTCAGTGTACTTACCTATTACCAACCTAATAACTACCTACTATTTTAAATTGTTTAATAATTATTATTACGGGCGCTGAACGTTTGGTCACATTAACCGAAAAGTCAACACGTTTGGGTACAAATAGACACAACGTTTGGACACATAATATAAAATGTATTTTATAATTTTACCTGGCAAATCAGAGAACTTTTGGGTACACAATATACATATTATACAAGACACGTTTGGGTACACTTTATAAACATGTGATCTACAATAGTGGTATACTCATATACTTTAACTACAAACAAATTAATATCAATTACTTATATCTAACAATTCAGATAATGTAGAGTATATTTTAAAATAATACAATGGGCTTAAAGTTGACAACGATATAAGGAATTATCTATATGACATCGGTCCACTTTTTGTTGGAAAAAAAAATAAATATAGAAAAGTAAATAAATAAAATAAGATTTTAATAGAACTTTTGTAATGAATGACCAAATACTTTAATAAAATATAATATGATAAAATAAAATAATTAAAATATAAATAATAAAAAATAAAGTAATAAACATTTATTAAGAGACAACCTCCTCGCGGTATCTCCTGGGTAACGCTAATATAGTCTCTAAATAATAAAATGTAAAAGTATAAAAGTTAAAAATTTGCAACTAAACGTTGGTACCCAAACGTAGTATTATTTTAAAAATATTACGTTACCCAGACGTTGTATGGATTTTTGGGGTCTAAAGTGCACCTAAACATGTGTTCCCAATCGTTCTCCCGAATCACAGGTAAAAATATCGTTTTGTGCCCAAACGTGTTACGGCCATTATTACCTACGTCGTATGTAAAACCTATTTACATGGAACACTATTTTAAATTTTCAATCCTTAGATATAAAATTTGAACATTTTATAAATTTTTAACTACAAAATAATTATTACATTTTGAATTTGATAAAATTTGTCAAAATGAGAAATTTAAATGTTTATAAAAAAAATTTTACCTATGTATTTTTATATTTTTCAACTGCTATCGTAACATTATATTAGAAACCTTGTTTTAAATGTTCACGCATTTTTACCCAACAAATAAAATTATATTAACAAATATAGAAAAAAAAACAAAAAAATTGAAAACTGACACTCTGTATTCGTAAATCACTTAAATAGTAAATATTTTCAAAATTTTATGGCGTATCGAAAATGAAAATATAAACATTAAGTGAAATTTTCATGTATTTACAGTAACTTCATTTTTGAATTACAACAATATAACAAAATCGCTACATGAGAAATCGAGAGAATATCCAATATAGTAAAAATATAAACTTCAAACGCTCATAAAAATTTGACTTTCCGGTAGAGATGTTTTGTTGATAAAGGAAGACAAACTTATAAAAATGTTGTATAAAATTTTCAAACCTTAGATTTAAAACAAACATTTTTATCATTTTCCGTCACAAAATAATTTGCACATTTTCGTGATTTTTCGGTTAAAATTCGAACTTTAAATGCTTGCAAAAAAAAAAGTGACTTTGTATTTTTAATATTTTTCAATTGATATTGTAACAATATATCAGGAGCCTTGTATTAAATTTTCAATTTTTTTTACCAAACAAATAAAATATTTTGAAGATTTTATCGTGTACAGATATTGCTTATACAACCGACCAGTGAAAATTTCATGTTTCTACGGTCATTTGTAATAGAGTTACACTAAAAACCATTTACATCGTGAATTTTATATACCTACATGATAAAATTTTCAAATTATTTTGATTTGTTTTAAACTAATTAGGAACATTTTCAGTTTCCAATTTTATTATGAAAAGCTTGAAAATTTAATAGAAGGCTCCTAGGTTATTGTTTCAAAGGCAGATGAAAAAAATTAAAAATCCTTAGTCACAGTTTTTATTTATAAGCATTTAAAGTTCAAATCTTGACAAAATACGGAAAAATTACGAAAATTAGCAAATTATTTTGAGTTGATTATTCATAAAAATTTTTCTTTTTAAATCTAAGGTTTGAAAATGTAATACAAGATTATTCATAAGTTTGTCTACCTTTATCAAAAAAAAAAAAATGTGTACAAGAAGTCCAATTAAATTTTTATGAGCGTTTCAAATCTATATTTTTACAACATTTGATATTCCCTCAATTTCTCATGTAATAATTTTCTTATTTTGTTCTTATTAAAAAACGTATCACTGTAGATACTTGAAAATTTCACTGAATGTTTATATTAGCATTTTCTATACACGATAAAAGTTTGAAAATATTTTGATTTGCGGACATTGACAGTTTTCAATTTTTTTAGTTTTTTTTTCTATAAATATCAATAAAATTTTATTTGTTTGGTAAAAAAGCGTGAAAATTTAATATAAGGCTCCTGATATTTTGTTTCAATAGCAGTTGAAAAATATTAAAAATACATACACACATTTTTTTTTTATAAGCATTTAAAGTTCAAATTTTTAACAAATTTTAATTTAAAACAAGGCTCCACGTAAGTAGGTTATATATAAATTACTTTATTCACAATAATATCATCAAATATACTTGGTAATATCATAGGCTGACTGACCGTTTTCGCTCAGAATCGTTTGTCTTATACAATGATATTATATCATTGAATTCAAATTTAACACCATCTATTACAGTGACCCACTTGTAACCTTCTGTACATCAGGCCGACATCCACTTACCTACCATTTTTTTTTTTCATAAATATAATAGATTATAAATGTTTAATCAACTGAACTACTTACTTGAAACAATAAAAAATTAGAAAAAAAATATGTAGGCATAAAGTAAAATATAATTAATAATTGACAAAAATGGTTAAAAATTCTGTCATAAAAATGATACATTTTGTAAAAAACATTTGAATTCTGATTCTTTTGTTATTTCTTAACTTATATTTTTTAGCCATTATTCATATTTATTTATTATTTTTTTTTTTTGTTAAAACTATACCAGTTTGAATATTTAACAATTTAACAATTGTTTGTGAATTTTATTCAAGTAGTTCAGTTGATCAAATACATGTCTCTATAATTTATTATATTCATGAAAATATTTGGAATTATTAGATAATAGGCATAAATTAATAATTATTATCATATTAAATAATAATATATTAAATAAAAAACTTTAAAAAAATTGGGGGGAATGGTCGGCATCAAAAATATATGGGGAGGGGGGGCGGTGGATGTCTGCGATTCGTACACAGACACAAAAAATAATAAAAAAAAAATAATAAAAAAAAAATAATAAAAAATAACACATTATTCTACAACCAAATAAATTCATCGCTCCGCTTAGAATCTAAAATTCAGTTTAAGTTATATTTTAATACAATATAAATTGTTATAGGTATTCAGTTTTTGTTGACAAAACTTGATCCTTAAATTGTCAACTGTTTCAGAGAATTTTTTGAGTGATTTTACACGCAGGTTGTATCTATATCGTCATATGCATTACATATCTATTTATAAGTATACCTATATTAGATAAATACGTTTTATGGGAACCTAGTCTATGGACCATGCTAAATTTAATATTCTCTTTGTTTAAATAATAAAAGTCATAAGCCATAATTAATCAATTATTTTACTATGTACATTGTCACATTGGATAATAATAGTTAGTACTGTTCGAAACATTCGTGAGTCTGTATATATCCGTTACGAAGTCACGATGACCAGCGAAAATCGCGTATCCTTTATGCTAAGTGAAAAAGGCAAATACCTATTAGTTTTAAATGATTTTAAATTTTTTAAACATCACACATCAAAAAAAAATGAAAATACATGGCGATGTGTTATGAATAAGTGTAAGGCAAAAGTGTATACAGTGGGATTCAATGTTAATTTGATTAATATGGATAAATCGTTTTTTGACCATAGTCATGCAAGTGATGAAACTTTAAAGCGGCAACAAATAAGTAATTCCTGCAAAAGAAAAGCTTTAGACTCCATAGTTGAAAGACCATCAAAAATAATAAGAAAAGAAATATCTAAATACACTAATGAAGAAGATTTGATATTTCCTGATTTAAAATTAATAGCAAGAAATATTTATAATGCAAGAATGAATTGTTATCCCAAACTACCAACATCTCAAAAAGAAGTTCACGAATCATTAAGTTTACTAGACATAAAAACGAATAGAGGTGAGTTATTTCTTTATGACAATGATGCCCTAAATGAAATAATTATTTTTTCATGTAACACAAACATAGCATATTTAAAACAATTAGATTTTGTATATATGGATGGTACTTTTAACTATTGTGATAAATATTTCACACAATTATACATAATTCATGGAATTAAAAATGGAATATATATTCCATTAATGTTTTGTTTATTACCAAATAAGGAAAAAAAAACATATATCACATTATTAAAAAAAATTAAAATATTTGGAGTAGTACCTAAAAAAATTATTTTAGATTTTGAAATAGCGATGCATCAAGCTGTTTATGCAATTTTTCCAGAAACAGAGGTGTTTGGCTGTAGATTTTATTTGGGCCAAGCTTGGTTTCGTAAAATACAAAATATAGGTTATGCGTCACAATTTAATTCAGCAGTTAACGATGTAGGAAAATGGTTAGTACATATTTTTGGACTTCCTTTTCTAAATCCAGAGGAAGTGGGGGATTGTTTTACAGATCATTTTATGGCAGATAAACCTGAAAATTCAGCAATTACAGAATTTTGTGATTATTTAATTGACAATTATATTACAAATAATAGTATTTTTCCCCCGAAAATATGGGCTAAACAATCTTCTGGTAGAATGCATACGACAAACGCATGTGAAAGTTTTCATTCGGATTTCAATAAAAATTTTTATCAAAATCCGCATATTTTTAAAACTATCGAAATTCTCAAATTATTTCAAGTTAATACATACATAAAAATAAGAACAACCGATAGTAACTTAGTAATTAAAATAAGTCAAAAACATGCCGAAAAAGAAAATTTTATAAATCAAAAAATAGAAGAATATTCAACTAAACAAATCAATCAATATGATTACGTTAAAGCTATAAGCTTCAGAAATAAACCTCATAAAATATAATATTTTTTTTTATTGTTTTATTATATTACAATTATTATTTTTTAAATTATTAAATATTATATAGAATACATTACTTATATTTTTTTTACAATAAATGATGAATTATTATTATATTACAATTATTATTTTTTAAATTATTAAATATTATATAGAATGCATTACTTATATTTTTTTTTTACAATAAATGATGAATTATTATTATATTACAATTATTATTTTTTAAATTATTAAATTGATAATATTTATTAGGTAAATTATTAAATATTATAAAGAATTATATAGAATAAAGGGTTAAAATGTATGACAGTATTATAATATGATATAACTGATATTAGATTGATAACTTATAACATACTTAGTGTAGGAACTTATAGGTGTACCTTTTTTTACCGTGTAGGAATTTACAGATGTACCTGCTTTTTACTGTGTAGGAACTTGCACATGTACCTGCTTTTTACTGTGTAGGAACTTACATAATATTTACCTTATTCTATCGTGTAGGAACTAACATATGTATCTTGTTTACCTGCTAGGTCTCGTGTAGGAACTTACATTCGCCCAATATATTAGTCATAATCATATTATTTTTTCTGATAAGAGTTATTGTTAAAATAATATATTAACTAACTATTTGGCATTACAGTTCTAGGTACAACAGCTGCAGTAGTCTGCAGTGGGTATAACTGTAGGTATAAGTATATAATATTTATGTTGATGATATGAATAGAATGCAATCATTATTATGGAATTATTCAAATATGAACTATAAATTAATATTAAGACTATTGTAGGTATAGGTAATTTATCTACTGTAAAAATTAAAAATACTTACCTTTAATCTTAATAGTATTTAAAAGTAACCTTTGACCGAGTGTACACTCATCAACGATCTGACTCCGAATATATAGTAATATATACCTATACCTGTACAGAATATTATAATATACCTATATTATGTTATGATATAATATATTATATATGCTTAAAGCAAATGAAGCTATATGATATTATTCCTCAAACAATAATCAAGGACGTCGTGATATAATAATAAATAATAATATTAATATTATTATATTATAATATAGTCCGTTCACTGCTTATCTACTGTTGTTTCATATCTATATTCACGTTATAATTCATACACGCCGGCGATCAATATATAATATTATTATTATGGTGATGGTTAATCATTCTCGCGTTATACTTTTCATCGATCGTCCGCATGCGCTAATGTAAAATGTATTGGTGGAATGATATTATAAAATAAAACGTCGTTGGGCGGCTGGCGCAGTATATATCATTGAAAAAAAAATCGTTAAATCAAAAGTTTACACGGCTTTGTTGCGCTCATAGAAGTATATTGTATATATTATTATTGCGTGCGTTATATTTTTCACAACTTAATTAATATACCAATTTACTATATTATACATACGAACGGGAGTCGGCATTACAATTTTATTAAAGCGTCGGTTAGAAGTGTACGAAGAATATTGAATAATAACAAATAAGGTAAGCTATATCATACATAATAATTTACCTAATTATTTGTCTTTACTAATAAATTGAATCTTAATTTTGTTTTATCGATTTCGTAACACAATAAGTCAGTATAGGTAGATAATAATAATAATTGTATCTATATTATATATGCCCACCTACGATAAAACAGCTTATAATATTATAATAATTTATTGTTTTAATTATGCATCGATTGTATTTGTAATTTGTAATACGAATTTTGTATAGGCGATTTATGATATTATTTTACGCCTTTACGGTATAGTACGCTATGTTTATAAATTATAATATAGTAGATATAACCAATTGCTTATCAGTTATCAACAAATTATCATATTATAAAAATAATGTGTATGTACTTAGACAATAGTGTAATACATATAAATTAACATATTGCAGTAAATCGATATAAATTAAAAATAGTAAATACATATGAAATGACGTTTCGAAAAAAAAGATTTATAATATTCAATATCTTCATGTCCATGTGATTATTTTAAAAGATTAAACCCTTCACACAGTTGCGCAGTGGTTATTCACATTTTATTTTTTGACGTCCTTCGAATCTTGCTCCACTTTGATCATAGATGGAGAAAGTATTAATTAACTGGTCACCGAAAATTAAATATTAAAATAGAGTTAAACAGAAATCACTCAAATTGTTATAGGTAATTACATATCAAAGTTCCGAAACCTAGTTGCATTTTTATGACTTGTAACTTCTCATCAGTTATATGAACGTAATTTTAAAGTCAATTTAAACTCTTTAAAATCTTTGATTGTAACTTTAAATAAATGATACGGAAATTGGTTGTTTTTCTCAACAAATATTGATGTAATTATTGGTTATTTATTTAACGTTTTAACAGAATAATTTGAATAATTTGATCATATATTATGTATAGACACCTACGTATTATTTCATTTATTATTATTTCTGAACTATCATCACCATTCATTGGCCACCTCACACTCGCCTTAAAAATTAAAAATGTATAAAAATAAGCATTATTATTATTGTGACTTGTATTACTTTATTTTATAACAAAGATTAAAAAATTTTTGTAATATTACAAAATATTAGTGTACCTATTCATATAAATATATAATAATAATAGGTAGGTATACTGTCCGTATGACCATGCGTATAGATAAGTGTGTTATCCATATTTCGTGTCAGCACAATATTAGTATAGTTTGCCATTTGGTGTTTATATATTATAATATTGTATCCATTTAATATGCTCTATTATTGCTATAACCATACATATTAGTTAACATTTTGTAATATTTTATAACGCGCAGTGTTTTAATAATTTTCAATGTTAATTCCTACTTTCAAATGTTACTTACTGTATACCTAACACATTTTTCTCATAAACCTCTCATACAAACAATTAATATTTAGTAATGTCATAATTGTCTTGAATAAATAAACATAAATAACAAAGTAATTACTGTAACTATAACTTGTAACGAATTTCTAAAGTTCCTTGTTTCTTGTAACTTGATACACAGTTTATTTTAGCTGTAACCAGTTAAAACTAATCGAGTAACTTGTCCACCCCTGAGATGTTATCCAAATTCGATACTTAGAACCCCTGCATAACTAGAGAACTTTGATAAGGTCACTAAATACTGAAGATGTTATACACCCTTTCAAACCACTTTCGAGCCACAGATAATTAAATTAAGTTAGAAATATACACTACTGATTTATAAACAGCTTTTGTGTCTTCTCCCATTCAAAGCGCAACACCAGTTTGGGAAACTGTCTCAAATTATCAACAAAATATAAAATTAAAATACACCATGTGCAGAAACTAGATAATTATTTAATATAATAATTATTGAAAATGTTACAAATAATGTTTGCAGTTATTTACCTATATTATTTAGGTACTGCAAGACGTTTTAATTTAGCAATACAATATTCAGGTATTATAATATAGGTCATTGTGTACCGCACGGCCGTTGACGATTCGTGGGGCGCCTAACTTGGATAATTTCCTATTTTTCTAAACATAGTTTACATAAAATGTATTGTTGATCGCTCTACCCACGCACACACACACATCACACATTATATATTTATTTTTTAATACCTAAAATGAATAATGACACTATTTTAAATAACGTTGTTTCTATTCGGATTACTCTATAGTATATCAATATAATATGTATAATATTTAAACGTTACAATATCACCCATGTAGAGTTTAAGTCATAATAATATAATATTCAGAAATATAATTTTAACTTTTAAGTCACACAATTAAAAAGAAAAAAAATCATAGAATTAATTATAATTTACCCATTATTATAATAGACGTAACGCATGTGTCCTTGTCCCTAACTAATTTTTTCTTTTTACATTGATATAATTATTATTTTAACGTTCATCAGCTATTAGCAATTAGCATAAGCCACTAGTGCGATTAGTCCTAAAATAGGCGCAGTATGTAGGTATACCTTCATTGTGTTTAAAATTAATTTAGTTTTATAGTAACATTTTAGTAGTGAAGAAGTCGGTTGGTAAGACTAAATGTGGACGACCCGAGTAGAGTTCAACAAAATATTTTCATAATATTTTTTTTTTCGATAATTCCTTTATCAATCAATAATCAATAATCATCATTCATCAATATAAAACACGATATTGTCAACTTGTATAAGTTTATTATTATATATTTGTAAAATATCATTATTTAATAAAATGTTTACGACATATTTTGAATAAGTATTAGATATCTATCTCATCGTCCGTAGAATTTATATATACACAGTGCAAGAGTCATAATATAACAAGTAGGTACGTATTTTATAAAATATTAACAAGTATTAACGCGTACATACCTATAAATGATTAAATCCAAGTTTGATTTTATCTCTACAGATGTATATTTCTATTTACAAATACAGTAAACTTTCTTATTATGTGGAAGTGTATAACTATTTTAGTACGAAAGTTAATTATATGCACAACATACATGACACATATATAGGTAAACGCAGGAAGTGAGATTAATTTTATGTGACGTTTTTGAATCAATCCTATGTACATATAAAATACATGAAAAATTAAATTTCAATGTATAACCCAGTTTAAATTTTACCTATAACCTGAATAAACATTACGTAAAAAAATATGGTGTTAGTACAATATCAGCTTGTAGTATGTACCTATATAGGCTACCTATAGGCAAGAGTAAAATATTATATATACCAGCTACAGAGTGATTCATAAAGACGTATCGTCGAATGCTCTTCCACGATTCACCTATTATCCTATTATATAATATGCATTTATTCATATTCTAATATTTATAAATTTCCAGTATACCTACTCAAAGACCATATTTTCTAATACATAAATTTTTCATACTAATGAAAGAGTATCCTGTTCTAATAAAAACTTTGTTTCAAGGGAGAACTGCCTTTTTTTTACTGTACTTTGATGATTTTTAAGAAAATGTTAGCCTAATAATCAAATTCAAACGAGTTTTTTCTGTGTTATAAAAATTCATGAACTCAAGACTAATATTAATTTCTATAATTTTCAAATATAGATTTATATTTTATATTATAAAGCTGTATGTAACTAGACGGAAAAATCTTTAAAATGGAATCACTGCCTTTAACGGTACCTATAAAAAGTCTATAAGTATTTAAAAATACGGTCTTTATAATATTATAATATTTAATAGATGACGAAGATGAGCGTGCTTGGTGAATTCCTCTGTATATATATAAATAGGTAATGAAATTCACAACTAAAAAAATGAACGTCATATATTGTGTCATGACGGAATTATAGTTTTATACACGCGTTTCTTCTAATATAATATTGTAATATCGAGTTACTACACATGCAACACAGACATGACGACGTATAAAATAGTACTATGGCATATTATATACAATTTACATAATATAATATGTATAGTCATATATTTTTATATAATATTACGTCGGCCGGCGAAAAACATATAATATATTATATTAATATTATTAATTATTATATATATAATATCGATGATAAAAAATGCGCTCACACTACTCAATTCAATAAAATATATAGCATTACTTTGTTAACATATTTAAACACTGCAGCTGGTATGTTATCATATTTTCAGCATGGAGTATTTTTTACCGAACCGCTGTACCTCAACGGCGCGACTCGACGGGAAAACGGTCGTCGTGACGGGATGCAACACAGGAATCGGAAAAGAAACGGCCATGGAATTCTACAAGAGAGGTATGCACTCATCGCCGCGACGCCGCTCTAACATTTAGCACCTTTATAATAATATTATGATTCGTCATCGTTACAAAAAGTGTTTTTTCTATATTATGCTCTATAAAATATATACGTAAAAGCCGCTAAAAGGCACGGATTTTGTAACGACTTACTGTTTAAATTGTACGCCTATTTGACGATTAAAACAATAATTATACTTAAAAAATTCATATAGTTAGCGTGTAACATTTAACTTAATATCTATTTCGTAAAATAAAAAAAAAACTGTTGTTATCAATTCATAAAAGTATAATTTATCAACAAGTGATATATAGATAGGTACCTACAAAATATATTAGGATTTGGCAGTCAATTATCGCGTTTTTCTAAAAAGCTATCGTACTAAATATATTGTAATTTATATTAGGTACCTATGTGGTGCAAAATATAGTAGGATATTCGTTAAATAAATCTAATTGATGATGTAAAATGGTCAATGGAGATTCAACTCAAATTACGTTTTTTATTTGATGCTGACATAATTTCAGCACATAATAGTTTTATGTAGGGACAGGTGATAATTAATTTTTATTACCAAATTTGATTTTATTACAGTCAATCGAATGGATAGTTTTTTTTAAATGATGCAAACATTTTTATTTTATTTTTTTATTAAATCGTCGAGGAAATACATAATATTAATATAGTATAAAATTTTTAAATATATTGTATTTGAGCATGAATTATTGTTTACATTTTAGTTGTGCGAAAATATTCGTCTTCGTAACAGTATATTTAAATATAATATTATCGGGGCTTTTAAGTTCATACCCTAAAAATGCCTAAATAAGCAAGTCTTATGCACTAAAAAGTGGCATTGAAATGTGTCAGAAATATACATTTATGTGCACTAAAAATCTAAAACTACAAAAAGAAGAAATCATAGCAAGAAATATATTATATTTATAGTTTACAAGTTTTATTTTTAATCATTTTACGTTTTACAACTACCATACATTTTATACAGTGAAAAAATATAAATTATTGAATTTTTCATCAGTTTTTCATAATACCCATTCTATACCTATTTTAATAAAAAAATTTACGTTAATTTAATAATATCAATAGAAATATCAAAATTATAAAAAATATGCCCAATAAAATGGAAAAGCGCATAAATATGCCAAATAGACAAAAACCTCTAAATATATACAAAAATATACAAAATAAACTTCACATACTTAACCAAGTAACCTTGCAATGGATTTCTATGTCATCTAGCATTAAATACAACTTGGCAAGATTGATATGCAAATGCACGAATTTTGCGAGCTCTGCATATTATTAATGCCCTGTAGGTCCGCCTACTACATTACCACAATAATTTTCTTATCAATTTAGGTGCTCGGGTAATAATGGCATGTAGAAGCGCGTCCAGGACACAAGACGCGATAGAAAGCATAAAAAATCAAACCGAAAGAGATGATAACGTCGGAGAGTTGGTTTTTAAGCATTTGGAATTGTCGTTTTTGGCATCCGTGAGAAAATGCGCCAAAGAGATATTGCACACGGAGAAAACAATCGATATTCTAGTAAACAATGCGGGTGAGTCGTGTTGTGAATATCATAATAATATATATTATTATAATAGGAATTGTAATATATTTCATAAGTTGCTACGATTTTCGTTATTTCACGTTCGATTGACAATAATAATAATATTATACTTTTATCCAAAAATTAAATCAATAAGAGTACTTACGATTTGCTCGCAGGTATAATGATGTGTCCAAAAACGTTGTCGGAGAACGGAATCGAACTTCACTTGGCCACCAACCATTTGGGTCATTTTCTGTTCACACTCTTGCTACTGCCCAGAATACTGAAGTCGGCTCCGGCCAGGATAATCAACGTGACTTCGTTGGCTCACAAATGTATGTAAATTGTATTATTTGTATTATAATCAATTTTGATAATATGATCTTCCCATATCGACGTCGTATACTTACCCAGTTACCCGTTATCTGTAGGTATAATGTATATTATATAGATAATATATACAAGTATATCTTCACGATTGAAATATCCTGCCCCAGTTTTAAAGTTATATTGTTCCTACATACAAATATACAATCGCTTTATTGCCTTATTGGGTAGGAAAATATCATAGTATAATTATTACTATTAATAGTGGTTAGTGACAGGCTACTAAAATAGTAAAATAACAATATTAAATAGATAACTGCTAAGCTATTCCATACCTATACATATGCTACGTATATTTACTAACACTGCCGGGTGTTTTGAGAAGCGTTAGTAATAATAATATATTCGTCATTCGTATATAATATGCTTATCTACACATTTTCTTTTGAATAAATATTGTGATATCCCTTCGATTTTATTAATCATCTAAATATGTACGGTTTTAGATTTAATTGGGGATTGCTCATCGAAAGCATATACCTATAAATAAATGGACTGATAACTGAGCGAGGTGTCTGGATACCAACATTGTTAGAAAAAGATGGCATACACTTTAGGTTCCATTATATTATGTACTGGTATTAAATATCTCTTTCTAACAATGTGGTCACTATTGGCAACCTATAATAACAAGGTATGGAAGACTTGTAGTAGACATATTTTAAGCCTATGATCTAAATCATGTGCAATTACAGTTTCAAATGTAGGGGGATTGCAAATTATAGGGTATTGTAATTGTGTAAGTGATTATAAATCATAAGTGTATGATACTGTATAGTGTAAGAGGAATAGCGCCGCGCTCCGCACGTACAAGTCAACACTTTGGAATTTCGCGAGTGAACGGTAAACAATAATGTGATATAATTTGAATGTACTTTTTGTCAATCCTACCGATAGACCTGATGACGCAATAAGACTACTAAAAACTGATTTGATTTTGAGTTGAATCATGCCACTTTTTAATATTTTTAATTTAAATTTCGACTAATCAACATTTAAAATTGTAAATATTCACACAAAACGTACAGGAGTTGAGGAACAACATTTAAAAAATGATTGATGTGAAGTAGACATAATAATACAAAATTTTACACTTTTTAAAATTATGATCGTATCACTACTTCCACTGGTATTATTGACAAACTAAGATTGGTAAAAATAACTGACCATTTATAATCCCCTCAAACAACATATTGCCAAATTTGAAAGCAAAATTCAATATTCTGATGATGTATATTTAATAGGGGGTGATCAAAAAATGCATTTCGAAGACATAAACCTAGACAAGGATTACACGCCCAGCGGGGCATACGGCCGCTCCAAGTTGGCCAACATTTTGTTCACCGTGGAACTGGCCAAACGTTTAAATGGTAAGTTCCGCCAGTTCGGTAACCAGTAACCACGGAACGTGGACTACAAAAGTGCATTTCGCAAACGGAAAATATACCAAACGTTTTTATTATAATTTATAGGTACCGGAGTGACGGTATACGCGGTCAATCCAGGCATCGTTCACACCGAACTCAGCCGGTATGTCGATCAGACCATCTTCCCTGGCGCGTCGTGGCTGTACAACAGTTTCACCAAAATCGCCGTCAAGACACCCCAACAGGGCGCACAGACAACGTTACACTGCGCTCTGGACGAGAAATGTGCTGGCGAAAGTGGTTTATATTACAGGTAGGATTGATGACTTGGGGTGCAAACTGCTAAGCCCTTCCAGTTTTATCCTTACCCCCCCCCTAGTTTTTTTATCATATTTTAGTATATAAATTATCAGGGTCTGTGCTACTAGTACAATTCTAGGCCCCCAGAAAAAATTCTCTAGTTGTGCCTTTTTGACGCAACAATATTACAATACCTTCTGTACGCATTTTTTGGATCAATTTTATATATATACCTATACCAACTGCGCATAAATATTGTGCGCCTCATATTTAAAGGGCTCAAAATATTGTCTCTTTCAGTTTCTGTAACCTGTAATATTGGTCCCTTTAATAATACAAAAATATAAAACCGTTTTTACGTCTGAGTGAATTTTTTTTTCGAATTTCCAGCGATTGCAAAATAGTGGAACCAGAATCCGTGGCCAAAGACGAAGAGGTTAGCGCACAGTTGTGGGACACTAGTTGCGTCTTTGTTAATTTAGAACCTTCAATAGATCCTTTCAAACCGGAGAGCGATGACGTATCGACTTAAACCCGTTTTACTCATCGTGGAATGTTTTCCACAACGATATTGTATTCAAGCATTGAGTTATTGGGTTTATTGATTTAAAAAATATATATATATCGATGTATTATACGCTAAATTATTTATAATAAATAATAATTATGTACTTATTCTAACTTCTAATAAATTACGATCGATGTGTATTTATTTCACATGAAATTTAAAATGTATATAATATGAATTTTGAGTTTATTACTTAACTATATATATAGTACAGTATATAATACACGTATGCTAGTCAGTGGCGTATTTATAGGTGGGTATTATCAGAAGGATAAACATCACCCTCGGGATATTTGTTTGAAATGGTATCTATCTTGATTTATGCGTGGTGCTAATCAAAAACGGCTGTAAGTTAATAGTTAATAATTATGAAGGAACAGAATCACTCGATTTGTACAACATTGAAAACTTTATTCGTACTCTTCTTCCGTTTACTACTTGAATATAATATTATAAAATATCATTATAATTACATAATTTCACTGTAATGTTTCTTACAAAACTGAATCAGCACAGTATATAGATAGTAAAAGTTTTAAAAATAAAATAATAGAGTTAAATATTATATGAATACTGATTCACTATTAAAGCAATAGTGCCGGTTTATTTTAGAAATATCATTACGTTTTGTTCTTTTATGAATCTTATAAAACTGTGTTTTTCTATCGTCAATAACCACCAGAGTTAATTTCCACTCTCAAGGCATCTCTCCCATGGGAGAGACTGCAGTCCCTATGCTCGAGGAAATCATAAATACGCAACTGCTGTGACTACATGATACCTACACCTGTTATTACCACGTACACATTCGCCGTTATATTTTACAATTATTACTGTTAAGATCGATCAAAACAGAGCCGAAAAGGAAATATTGACCGACCGCAATATGACCACGGTGATCGCAAAAAATACAACGAATATGATTCGCTCGAAAGCGACTATGACGATATCCCATAGGGTGGTCGTGGTATCGTGTCCTGCGTCGGGTCTTTGGGCCGACTGGTCGTAGACGAGGGTCCGGAGGGAATCCAATTTTGGCAACGCCAGAACTTTCGTCACGATGGGCGTGGTCAGAAATCTAGTTAACGCGAACGGAGGATGGCCGATTGTCGTTTTGCGACTGTGCATTGTTATGAGCAGCGACGAGATGAAAGCGTCCATCGATATCAGGAGCATAAGTTTCAAATATCCGAGCACTGGAAAAAAAAATATCCTACACATTACCTGGATTTTATAATATGTTATGATTCATATTTATTAAATATGTTATAGGTTGTGAAATACTGATAACAATTTCATAACTTATGATTTATGATAAAATAAAAACATTTTCACTCATAATTATACCTATGGGATACGACAATGGTGTAGCTAATTAGTCTATTCAATACGCCGTGTCGTCATAATATTATTATTATTATTTAATATTGTTTTTGGTTTCGCTCTCGCATACTGACATATGAATACACTGATTACACGGAAAAAAATAATTTGGTCATAGTAACTGGAAATATTTTTTTTTTTGTCCGTGTAGTTAGCTATAATTAACCGGGTAATATAAAATATTTTACTTACTCAAGTTTGGTGGAAATTCAGCGAACACTGGTACATACTTCGTCATGTACACAGTGATCAATATTGAAATTATAATTGACACACAAATTGTCGTGATTTTTGATGAGGAATTAGGCATTATACCGAAAGACGAAAGCCATACACAACTGATCACTGAAGAAAATAAAAATCTATTATAATGGCGTTTCTATAATAACATTTTTTTCAGGCGAATCTAAAAGATTTCAATTCAATTTTGTCATCATGTTCTGATCCAATATGAACAATTATAATTATCTTGTAAATCATATAATCCGGCAAATCAATTGGAAACAAAAAATAATATTCGAGTTGAATAATAAAAAAAATGTTAATGAAAATCGTACGTATTAACGGGACGTAAAACAGTTTCTCGAAAATCTTCGTGTTTCTAGATATTTCGACCATGAGCTCCAGTGAATATTGAGGGGGGCCATCGTCTGCGGAACTACTGTCAACTTCATTGATGGCTGCCACGATATCGTCCCACGGAGTGCTGTCTCCCACATACGAGCCTGTCATCCTGTCGAGTCTCCAATCCGAATGGGACACTTGAAAACATTCCTGCACAGGTATATAGTGATATAATATATCAAACGCCGTACACCTCAATATTGTACACGTCAAAATATAATATATTGTTATGGTACACCGACAGAAGCACGCCTAAACTATAATACTCTGTCCAGCGAGAGAAATTTCCGATTCTGCACTATTGGCACAACTAGGGGGGGGCTGGCTAGACGGGAGCTTGGTCCCCCCTTGACTAAGATTTAGCCCCCCCCCCCCAAAATATCCCCTATTGATTTAGACATAAGCCCCTATTGGTTATTTTAAATTAAATAGTTTTGTTAGTCCCTCTCCCAGTACTTTAACCCTAGTTGCGTTTATGTTCTGCACGTTCCCACGCTATACCCTACACCACAGAGACGACCGGTTCTACTATGGCAGGGTGTCGCGTGCTAAAGGGTATACGCAGAAGAACCGATTTTTGTTTGGCCGCGGCGTATTCTCTCTCTGGACAGAGTACCTATATATAATATTTACAAGTCGTAGGTGCGTTTGCGCAGCATGTCCGTTACTTACGTTATTTTGGTTGTCTTTGATCTCGTAGAAAACATTGGATATTTTATGCGACCACGTGCTCATCAGTATGGTACACTTGTGTTTGTCCCTCGGCCACGACGTCAAGTCTATGTCGCATTTGGTTCTAATATCAAATTTAGGTCTCCATGTGACTTTGCCATTGTTGTCCACGGACACTTTCGATCCGGAAAACATACTCGAAGCCGGATCCATTGCGCTACAGAGAACGGAAATCGACAGTGATTACAAAATGTATAGTATACATTAAGTATAAGTTATCCTCATAGCTTATATATTATTATATATTTATATTAATTTATAATATATTATACTTGTGTAGTACGAGTTCGGGTTGCCATAGTTCGTAGTTCGATAAATGTAATTTGGAAATATTTCTATAGTCTTGAGGGTTCCAATGGATACTGTTGTCCGTCCATTCCTGCTCGGATAACAATTTAAAATAATATATTAAAAATTACATAATATACATAACTGTTGATATCTGGTTAGGTTAAGTTAGGTTGGGTTTATATAGTAAAATGTTTATCGATGAAAACATATTTCTTAATAAAACCGCGATAAGAAAACTGGCCAATCCAACATAATATATTATACTGATATACAAATGGGGTCGTTTGGAGATTTTCCGGGACTTTAAATATTAATCAAGTATTTAGTTTTAAAAGATTTCTCCATGAAAATTGAAAATATATACTCTAATTGAATATAAAAAATATACTTACAAAAGTGGCGACACCCCGAAGTGTGAGCGTCGAAGTCATGACGTCCTAAAACATAAAAAAACCCATAACGAACAATCACACGCAACGTTGGTACAACAAAGCGTTACATTTGTAATTGCAAAAACAATAAATACATACCATATGCATCATAATTGAACATAACAATATATTAATATATTTATATACATATATATCAATATAGTTCAGAGCCGGTCTTAGGAAGGATCGAGGAGGGGGCAATTTTTTTTCGGTGAAACATCGGAATATAATTTTTCGTAGCGCGAGGTACAGATTTATCTCACAAATTCACGAGTGCTCTAAGGCCGGCTCTGTTATAGTACTTACCAGATGAATGAACTTGAAGTCACTGGTTAGCGCCACGTTTAACACTTGTTGCGAGTTCGTCGTCGGGTCGCCTCCGAACAGACCGCGCTTTTTCACTATGTCTCTCCTGAGTTGTTCCATGTATGAATAGAATTTCTTCGTAAAATCGATTCTCTCTGAAACACAACACATTTTCGTTTAAGTAAAAACACAATCGTTTATAAATATTTTCACGCAATATCGATTGGATGACATGCGCGATCTATTCGTTAATTTATATCATGATATTATTGTAGTGTAACCTCTCACATCCGGCAGCATCTTCGGCGTCACTAGTGGGTCGGGCTTGCACTTGAACATCCACTTGCAGACAACTGGGCCCCACGAGCTGAAGCTATAATAATTGACCCGTATCGGCTCCGGGTCCTTCCAAAAAATGATCGGCAAGTTCTCGCCGTTTCTGCCGACTTGGATCAGACCGGACTGCATGGAAGCGCGCACCCAAAAGCCGACGGGGTTTGCCACGTCGAGGATTTTCCTCGGGCCGACGGTGGCCATCGACGTTAACTTCCTACGGATAATTTATGTACGGTATTAAATTCCGCTAAACAGTATAGAATGATAATCATACACTATAGGTATAATATTAAATGTAAGTGTCCCATCATACCCGTCGAATTTGCGTATATCGCAAAAAGTGTTTGACCCTCCTCCGAGGACGATTTCGTATCCGGGCGACGCCGGTTCCCTGGCCAACATGATGTGCGCGTCACTTTCCGCTTGCACGTAAAACTTGAACTTCACTGTGCCATCGGTCGTCGGAATTTCAGTGGCATTGTACCAATGTTTATACCCGTAGCCCACCGTATAATCAGTGGACGAGCATTGGTCGCCTATTTTTAAAGAAGACGAGTTGAAACACACACGCGAAAACGGTAAATAATAATATGTCTCATGGTATGGCAGAAAATCAATATCGATAATAGGTACCTAGCTATATTATGTGTTCAATTTTGAATGTTAATATAGATAGGTACTCAATATAGTTTTACACGAGTATTAAATAGTATTTTTATATCTGCCTACATATCGTTTACGCGCTCGCCGACTATAATTAGTATAATTAGACTATAATATTAACCTTCTCTTTTCGACCAAACCAAAAAGTTTAAGAGGATGTCGGCGAAATATATTATTTCTCCCTCAGACCCACGCACAACATAGATAAAACGCTTTCACCTAAAAACGTTTTTTATCATTTTCAAGCAATCTCAGAGTAAAATGACCTATCACCAAAATTATAGCGAGGATTATAATTTATAATAAATTTGAGGATATGAACATATCGGTTTTATATTTTGTCATTATTTGGCTTTATATTCTATTTTTAAAAAAAAAAAAAATTGTGAAACAATATTTAGGCAAATCGATATTCTCTATCGTTTTTGTAACGGGTGATTTTACTCTAAGATTACTCAAAAATATAAAAAAAAATGATACTCTGTAAATGCGTTTTGTCTATTTTGCGAATGGACTAGAGAGAGAAAACAATAAATAAACAGTGCGTTGAAATCCTCTTAATGTATACACAACTACCGATAGCTTATTTTATTTTATACATATTATTATATTAGTATATACAAAAGTATTGTGAACCTAAGTTTTATAAAAATTATTAAAAAACAAATTTAAATAATTAGGTACCTTCCTATACACTTAATTATAAAAATAAATGTTAATATTTTTGTCATTAATTATTTGATCATGAATAGATTATATAGATTGATGACTGATGGCAACTACCAAGACAAAAATAAATATCTAATAGATAAATAAATAATTTTTACCTATGCGACTTATATTTTTAGTAGATACTTTTCTACATGCACCTATTATACATTTTGGTTTGGTTTACAAATGAATCGGCCGTTAAGAGAACGGTACGATTTTGGTCGAAAACGTCGATTATTAAACTATAGCTACAGTCGCTGCGGAAATATACTTTTACAAATACATAATTATAGGTACTAGCATTGATTATAAATACTAGTATAGTAGTATTTATACATTTATAATCAATGGTACTAGGTAGGTAATACTTACCATTAATGGTCTGCACTTCACCGTGCAGACTGGACGCCGACAGAGCGAGTAGAAATGTCAAAATTTGAAACATATTTCATCAGACGACGTTCCGAAAAAATTCGTTGTGGATTTCGCACCGCGGTATGATATTTATAATATTATTGCCTATATTTAAGCGTGTTGTGCGTGATACGTTATTTGAGTGGTACTGCGTACACACGCGATTAATATACAAAGTGTGTAGTCTGTCTCGCACACAATCGTATCCTGTGTTCCAAATTTTTTTCTGTACGTAAATAAAAAGTTATCATTTATCCGTATACATAATAATATAGTGTCGTGCGGATAACGTATAAATGATAAAGAGCATATTATTATTATACACAATGTCCGGTATGGACGAATACGACTATGATATTATGTACATATAGATAATAGCGCGCGTACACACAAAATGTTCGCAGCTGTAATCGAAATAAGTATCGTTAATAATTTGTATGATTTGTATGTAAATTAATATGATAAAATAATATGTGGTATAAATATTATATAATAAATAGGTACATAACGGCCATAGAACAACAACTGTAAAATAAGTTAAAAACATGTGCAATGTATACGCATAGGTTATAATATGATATTATGGTTGTTGAGAATGTAATGGAAATTAACACTGATAATATTATATAGGTACCTAGGTAGCGGTTGTAAAACTAGACCGGCCCAACAATATTCTATAATTGTATACAACAAATTATACAGGGTGGTTTTTAAGCTTGCTCGTCATATTTTTAAGTTTAAATTGAGTATAATATATTCAAATTTCGATTTTTTTGAATTTTAAAGTGTAGATTGTAGGTACCTAACTAAACCCGATATTTCCAAATATTTAGATTTTAGAATTTTTCACAATATTTAAGGAATGTCCTGCGGCGATACCAACTTTGGTTTCTCAAATGAGAACCTACGTGTTTTGATGAGAATTGTGAATCAGATGACTATTCTGAAAATGTTGATGTACCTATTGTAATTGAAATTTGAACGAAAATTTTCTTAGTTATTCTACTTTAACTACTGAGGTAGTATAATGTCTAAGGATAATAATATTATAGTCTATTAAATACTTTATAAATGGATACAATCTCGGTTATTTTAATTATTAAGTATGCAATAATGTAAAATAAAATATTTGTTAATAATTACTAGGTACCTAGTCAAGTAAATACTAGGACAATTTTTTTCATGTTTTTATTTTATTTAATATTGATTATTTTCATAACAAAAGTCAATAATATCCTTTTAATAGACTATTATCCTAAGACCTTGATACATATTTAAAATCGAATAACTAAGAAACTTTTCGTTCCAATTTCGATTACAATATGAAGGTCCGTTGACAATTTCAAAAAATCACCTGATTCAAAATGTGCATTAAAATATATACCTACTACCTATACTAACGACAGGATATTCCTTAAATATTGTGAAAAATCTTCTCAGGTACTTATATTGTATTAAACTACAATAAAAATTCCAAAAATCAGAATCTGAATATATGCATAGTCAATTTAAACATAAAAATGGAGTGAGCATGCATAAAAAATCATCCTATGTTTAATGTAATAATAGAATAAATAAATTATTATTTTAAAATCTGTACCTGTTTATTATTGTTTGACTTCTGTGTTTCAAAATATTAGTTTATTATCTTTTAGAAGCCGTGTATAGTTCATGAAAATATAAAAACAATTTAATGAAAAATAATAAATTTATAAAATTAAAATACATTTTAAATTGTTTAAGGTCTTTTACCTATTATATATACAACGATAAAAATTGGTTATTACTTTATTACCTACTCAGTTATATTTAATTTTTTTCTTACTTTTATTATGACACATTTATTTTTACACGAATATAATTTTATAATATGTAGTAAATTATACATAAGATTAAGACCTAATATAAATTTGTAATTACCTATGGACTATACCAGTTTAATATACAATACAATAATTTACACACACGTGCAAATTATTGTAGATACTGACAGGATTGATTTTACAATGTGTTTTAATTTATTTATTTTTAATTTTTAATTTTTAATTTTTTGTGTTTGTGTGCACGGTAAGTAATCGAAATAATGCTTCGATTTTCAACTTCAGTATCTTGTTCGATGGAAAAGTGAATCTAGATGGTGCTTAGGGAGGTCAACATTTAAAATTCCCAGTAATTTTCAAAAGCGCCGGGAAAAACGGGAATTTTTCAACAAAATCGATTTTGGTTTTTGGTGTAACTCTAAAACAAATTACCGTAGAAACATGAAATTTTCAATGGTCGTTTAAATGCATTTTCTATACACGATCAAGTTATTTTATTTGTTTGGTAAAAAACTTGAAAATTTAATACAAGGCTCCTGATATATTGTTAAAATACCAGTTGAAAAATATTAAAAATAGTTACAATTTATTTAAGTTCTTAGTAGTTTTTAAAAGCATCTGAAAAAACAAAAGAAAAATTAAGGAAAGCGGGAATTTTTACTCAAAATTGGTTTAATTTGATATTTATGGCTAACACCCTACAACTACGACCCAACACAACCATTTATTTTGTGCCTCAGCAAGATAAATTTTACAAAAAGAATTCCCAACACAAACAAACACTACAAATACCTGACTAGAATTTGTTTTAATAACAAACTGTACTGGGACAATTTTTACTTTAAAGCTGATTGAAGTTTATAAAAATGACTAGACATATTAAACACACGTGCTGATTTAGCTAAACATTACATGCAAAAGGATCTTAGAGGTAATAATGCAATAACAAATTTTCAATTGATTTGATTCAACTCCAAGTTAACAAATCAAACTATACTAAGAGTTGTATACAAAGACATAAAAAAATTGGTAAATTGGAAAAAAATAACATTAAAGTATATTATATAAAAAAAAACATACAATGATACTATGATCATTAAATTACTAATAAATGTTTAAAAAATAGCCATCAGATTGCATTGGAATGTTTTAATCAATGACTGCAGATTTTAGGTTAGTGAAAGCCAATGGCATTAATACATACGTTAATGTAATATTATAGCCTACAATTAACAGTAAACACAACAAAAGTTGCATCATTAATACATAATAAAATAATGTTACAATAATGTTAACATACATTTAGTTAAAAATACAATAAAATACAATAATATGCATTGTTTTTATTTTATTTTTTTGATATTTTAGTCATTTTGTATATATAAATATAATGTCTTGATAGGATGAGCACTTATATAATAAGTTCCTCGTTTAAGGCATTGTTAACAGTAATTTTATATTTAGGAAACATGTATACACTTAACTAATTAATTATAAAAAAATAATAGTCATACAAAGCAGAACAAAAAAAAAAGATAAAGATCCACACTTTAAAAAACTATCAAGTTCTTAAAGCTATGAATGTGGGTTAAATAACCAGCACAATGTTGCACAGTATTTTCAAAAATAACCAATGGGAGAAAAAATATTTAATAATAGTAATAACAGTGAAAACACCAGTTACACTGAATTATCATTTGATGAACGGTCAATTTGTGTTTGGAGGCTATGAACCATTGATATCAGTTTAGCATTTTCAATGAACAATTCTTTGAAAATCTTATCAGCGCACATGAGTTGTTTATACTGAATAAAAAAATAATATCAATATGTATTGCATTTTTTTTATAAGTATAATTATCTATTATTTAAATTAAATAATACACAAAATATAAGGCAACACTAACTTGTTCATTTTTCATCTTAATTTATTCTTCGAGTTTATCTTGTGATGACTGCAATAATTTGTGCACCATATTAATTGTTAACAGATGCTCATTCCATTCAGCTAAATTTAAAATAATAAACACAGATAATTAAATCAATGTATACCTATTAAATATCCTAATATAATTAAATCAAATAAATTGTTGTGCGATATTACTAGTTAAATATACTAAAAACTATATACCTAATCAATGGCAATACCATAGAACATTATAAAAGCTACACTCTCGGGCAGCCAACGTTAATAAGTCTAGAATATTTCATGGCCTTGAAATTGTTTGCAACTTCTTGTCTTACCGCCAAGCTTACAACATCATTCTTGTTGAAAATTGTACGACAAGTCATTGTTGTTGATAATTGTGCAATGAGAGTATTATAAAATATAAATTATAATATTACATCAATTTTTTTTGTTTTTTTTACGATATGAATATATGATGAATGGACGGGTCACAGATAGTATATTTTTTTAAGATATTTATTCAATGATATTATAAGTAGTTTTTTTTTTCAGATATTAATTTATTAGTGTATAGATACTCATTATTTAATATAATATACAATGAATTATCTACCTTCTACATTAATGTTTATGGTTGAAGGTAGAGAATTACAATTTATTTTAATACAAAATATACAAACTAGATAATGAAATAATATAAGTACAAATTTTAACATAATATAACCAGTTAATAACTGTCATTTTTACATTATCAAATAACAAAATGTATACATAACAATATTTATAAATTACATAAAATGTGCAATTTTCTATTTTTTGTGCGAGGAATTTGAAAATGTCGATTTGTTCTGGTTAAAGTAGTATAAACTCTAAATCTTATAAATAAGTTTAACAAATATTCATGAGGGAATTGTTCACAGGGATGTTCAAAGTATATATTTAACATTAAATTTTTAGTTTTTGCCCTACTTTTGGTAATGGTATTAAAGTAGGAAATTGATTAGTAAATAAAGTGTCTAATTCAAAAATTTGCTGGTAAAAATTACAATCTGGGGTTATTAACGATGAAAATATAGATATAGAACTGTGTTGATGTGATTTGAAGTGTGTGAAAAAGTTCATTGGATTACTTTGTGGTAGATCTGCCATATTCTATGCATGTTTCACAAGAATGCATAAAAAAAATTGTAACGAAAAATTAAACGACATGTATGTTTATTGATTGGTTGTCATAGATGTTGGATAAGGAAAAAATGGCAACCAATAATTTATTATTGTTATAATATTTTATTGTATTGATTGTTCTCACTCTCTCCCTAATTCACTTATAATATCAAGGTCCCCAATACCTATGAAAGAAGTTTTACTTCCCTAGAGTGTAATGGTGGGCTCCCATAATCTCATTTTTTTTAAAGAATAAAAAAAAGTTAATAAGACGGGAAACAATAGAATATAAGTACTTGTTATTGAAAATTTAAAAAAATTGACATACAGCATTTAATCAAAAGGACGTTCAAAGAAAATTTCTTAGAAAACAGGATATTTTCGTATGCCAAAGAGTAAATGGACTCAATTTGTTTTGAGCCGGATGTGAGTGGGTTACAAATAGTTTTTTTGGTAGTTACAAATGGTTACAAATGATACTACATAATTTCCACTAGGTTTAAGTTACCTACAAGTCGAACTTCTGTAATGGCGGGCTGTAGTGACGTCACCACGGCCCCGCCACATAGAAACTTGGTTTTAAGTGGTTGTGGATAGGCTACAAATTTTTTTGGTACATAGTTTTTATAATATTATTATTATATAGTTATTTACTATATAATGTTGTATTTGATCAACTGAACTACTTGAATAAAATTCACAAACAATGTTGAATTGTTAAATATCCAAACTGGTTATTTTAACAAAAAAAAAAATATAAATAAATATGAATAATGGCTAAAAAATATAAGTTAAGAAATACAAAAGAATCAGAATTCAAATGTTTTTTACAAAATGTATCATTTTTATGACAGAATTTTAACATTTTTGTTAATTATTAATTATATTTACTTATGCCTACATATTTTTTTTTAATTTTTATTGTTTCAAGTAAGTAGTTCAGTTGATTAAACATTTATAATCTGTATATTTATGAAAATAAAAAAATGGTGAGAAGTGGATGTCGACCTGATGTACAGAAGGTTACAAGTGGGTCACTGTAATGGATGGTGTTAAATTTGAATTCAATGATATAAAATCATTGTATAAGACAAACGATTCTGAGCGAAAACGGTCAGTCAGCCTATGATATTACCAAGTATATTTGATGATATTATTGTGAATAAAGTAATTTATATATAACCTACTTACGTGGAGCCTTGTTTTAAATTTTCAATCTTTAGCTATAGAAGTTGAACATTTTATACATTTTTAACTATAAAATAATTATTAAATTTTAAATTTGATAAATTTTTTCAAAATTTGAACTTTAAATGCTTATAAAAAAAAAATTGTGTCTACGTATTTTTAATATTTTTTAACTGCTATTGAAACAAAATATCAGGAGCCTTATATTAAATTTTCACGCTTTTTTACCAAACAAATAAAATTTTATTGATATTTATAGAAAAAAAAACTAAAAAAATTGAAAACTGTCAATGTTCCTAAACAGTTAAAAACAAATCAAAATATTTTCAAATTTTTATCGTGTATAGAAAATGCTAATATAAACATTCAGTGAAATTTTCAAGTATCTACAGTGATACGTTTTTTAATAAGAACAAAATAAGAAAATTGTTACATGAGAAATCGAGGGAATATCAAATGTTGTAAAAATATAAATTTGAAACGCTCATAAAAATTTAATTTGACTTTCTTGTACACATTTTTTTTTTTGATAAAGGTAGACAAACTTATAAATAATCTTGTATTACATTTTCAAACCTTAGATTTAAAAAGAAAAATTTTTATGAATTATCAACTCAAAATAAAAACTGTGACTAAGGATTTTTAATATTTTTCAAATATCATTGTAACAATATAATAGGAGCCTTGTATTAAATTTTCAAGCTTTTTTATCCAACAAATAAGTTTTATTGACATCCATAGAAAAAAAATACTAATAAAATTGGAAACTGTAAATGTTCCTAAACAGTTAAAAACAAATCAAAATATTTTGAAAATTTTATCGTGTATAAAAAATGCAAATATTAACAACCAGTGAAAATTTCATGTATATACGTTCATTAATTTTAGAGTTACACCAAAAATCAAAATCGATTTTCTCGAAAACAGATTTTGCGTAAAAATTCCCGTTTTTCCTCGATTTTTCTTTTGTTTTCAAGACACTTTTGAAAACTACTGAGAAATTTTTACTTTTGACCACCCAAAGTACCAACTAGATTCACTTTCCTATCAGAAAAGTTACTGTTGAAGAAAATCCAAGCAGTTTTACTGTCCTAAAAGGTGATGACAGACAAAAAAAAATAAAAAAAAAACACACATTGTAAAATCAATACATTCATCGCTTCGCTCAGAATCTAAAATTAAAGTGGAGTGGCGAATCTCGCTTCCATAATGGATTAAAATGTTAAATACCTACTTAAATGACAAAATATTTCAAGCCCCATAATCTTGTAAATTAAAAATTATGATCCTTTTAAACTTTTTCAGTAGTTATTCCAATTCACCATCGTGATCATTAGTCAATTTTATTCACTTCACTATTAAAAGAGCGAACACAAATTTTATTTAAATTTTTTTTAAATGTTAAATTATTGTAGCAATATTAAATGATTTGGTGAAAATCCGATGTAAAAAAAAAATGATTATCTTATTCATGTAAAAGTTCCTAGCTTCACACAATAATTTACCAATCTAATTACCAATTCTTGAAGAATGATACAATATGAAAGGTTTATTTTATTTTAATTACATGTGATATAATCTATGAGTATATGTTATATTTTCTGGATCAGGTTAGTCTCTTGGAAGGGTTGAAGAAAAATCGATGTAAGATATTTGTTTTACTAACCGTTAGTCAACTTTTGGTTTCGGGTCTGTTCATCATGGAGTCTTTGTTCCAGTTCATTGCACCTCATGGCATCTATGGACACCTGATTGGCTTGATTCATTTCCTTTTGCATGAAAAACTCTTTATGGGTATTCTGAAAACAATATTGGATTTTTTTACATTTAAAATCATATAAATTATTCTCATATATCAACAGTTTTGCTTAACTTGAGTCATACATCAAGCCATACAGAAAAATTAAGATTTATTTTATGAATCTATGCTAATATTTCAAAAATAATGGCACCAACCAAAACTTTTTATTTTTTATTAATAGAATAAAATTTAAATTATTTGATAGGCATATATATTTTTTTTTAGAAACTTAAATAACTTAATTTTTGGCAGCCGTTAACTATACTTCTGTCACTTCATCAATGCAATATAAAACCGATTGGAAATTATTGCTGTTGACAATGGGAGAAGAGTATATTACTACTATGTATAAGACTAAATAATGTTCAAATTCAATACAGAGTAGAAACTTAAGTATTTTAGTATTAAACATTAACTTTAACTACTTACAGAAAGTACATTAAGACATTCTTGTAATTGCAAAATTTCATTGTTAAGTACGCTTATTTGTTAAGCCTAAGTCCTAACTTTTCACAACTTTTTTCGAAGGGTGGATGATAATAATCCACTAGTGGAGTAAGTAAACTGTCAAAAAATATTCAGTATCTAAGTACAATCGAAGATGTTTTCATTACAGTAGTTAGGAAATAGGAATATTATTAAGCTTATTTAAACCTAAATAATTTATATGAGAATTAATTATGATATTTGTTGATGAATTATTAATTAAATTGTAATCACCCAGGCTCCAGAGAGAAGCTGGCTAATTATATATAACAAACATAAATTGGAAAAAAAATATTTTATGTTATAAAGAAAACATACTTTTACATTTTCATGGTATTTCTGACATTCTTTTTTGAATTGACAGTTAGCTACTTGGCGGTCAAGTTTTTGGAATGGAATAACAATTTGAGATTTTTATCTTTCATTTTCAAATTGAAGCTTTTCCATTTCTTCTTCAATTTTTACACAATAACTGGAAAATTCTTATTGAAGGTAATTTATTACAGGTTGTCTCTTTTAACTTATCACTGTACTCTTTAATCTTGACTTTTAGATTATTCAATTTTTCTTCTATACAAACATTTTTTTTAAAAGAAAAATCTCAAATTTTGCAATTATTTTACCTATAGTCTATAGGGCAATAATGATTTTACATTCAAATACATTTGTGGCAATTAAAAAAATTCAAGTTAAAAAATACTAACCAATTCGTTTAGTTTACGCTCTTCTTCTAATTTTAATGACCAATATTCTTCACACTCAAAGTATTCATTGCGCAGTGCATCTATACCACGTTCTAATTCAGTACCTTCATCTTTCAACCTTTTAGCCTCATCCAGTGCTTTATCTGCTACTTCACATATTTGATTGTACCTGGATTCCCAGTATTTTTCAATCTTTTCACACTTGTCACGCAGCTCCTGATTTTCTGATTTACACTGATTGTAAATTTGTTTCAATTTTTCGACACTACCATTTATCACTTCTATTAAAGTAGTTCCCATAAATTCTGTTTCAATTAAATTTTCAAATTTCTTATTCAATGACCTTCTGGTTTGATGTTTATTTAAAGGCGAAGTCAAAAGACTATCTAGAGATTCTTGTATTGATTCTAGTGCCTCCTTTTGTTCAAAATGTTGTGAATGGTCTGATTTTGGAATTTGTTTCATATGTTCCAAATAATCGATTAATTCATTTAAATGACATGATTCAATTTGTGATTGAGAGGATAGAGTTGTTTTTATATTATTTACAAGAATTAATGATGTCTGAGGGGATTTGTGGTATAATTTTTGCGAAGATTCAACTTGACAAACAAAATGAAAATAATTAATCAATACATAGTGTGCTATGTTTTACTAACTTTATCCCATGTATCAAAGTGAGACTCAATTGAATATATTTTAAATGTCTTTGTACAGTCACTCCCACTTTCCTTAACAGAAAATTCTTTTACTGTGCCTAAGCAGTTAGGACTATTTATTTCTGCTAAGAAATTCCTGACATTACCATCAAATGATTTATCATCTACCACATTTTTTATCCTAAAAAAAAACCACAAAACTAATATATATTATAAATATATAAATATATGCTACATTTTATAACAGCTAAAACTTAGTAATATTACAATACACACATTTTAGTTGCTTCAATATCTGTAACCAGTTCATCGTTTTGGTCTCTAAGGCATTTATTTTCATTTTTCAATTTTTTGCACGAGATCAATAATTTGTTCATTATTAGATTCCCATGTTAGTTTATAAAATTCATTAAAATACATTGAAGATTAACTTAAATTTTAGTTAATTTATTTTTAAGAATACTTTTGCAAATGATTGGTAGTAATTTTTAGATAAGACTTTGTTTTACTTAATATTTAAATTAATTTAAATAATTTGTTAAAAATAATCACCATGTTTTCACGTTTTTCTAAAATGCTAACAAGGGAAAATGATAAAATATGGGGGCCAGTCTTAAATACTATAGTATTATTTAATACTTTAAATGATATATTACCTTAAGTTTTAACAGTGGAATTTCTTGAAATAGAACTTCTAATGAAACATTTTTTGGTTTTATTTCATCTAGTTGTTTATTTAATTCAGTATTTTCACATTCTTATAAGTTTAGTTGCTAGAAAAAAAATGCATTACAATTAATATTACATACAGTTACCAATTAGTTGTCTATACTCTATACCAAACATACTTTTTGATTGTTTAAAATTTCAGATTGTAATTTGTTTTCATAATTTTGTACTTGTTGAAGTTTATCATTGAGCAAAATGTTTTGGTTAAGTAATTGATCTTTTTCTGAACCCCATTGATCAATGAGAGTTTTTCATTCTTCGTGATGTTTATGTTCCAGAGCACTAAATGATATTAAATTCTTGATTAGAATGTTTGATATACCTTATGAGTAATGACTCTAAACTTTACTCTTACGCAATTTTATTTGTTAATGATTTTTCTAATTGCATATGATTTTCATCAACTTCTTATGCAGGCATTACTGCTCTATTGTTGGCACTATCAACATCATACTTCAATTTATCTCTTTCACAATTCATTTGCTCATTAATCATTCTGCAAATAAATTGTATTATTAGGGTTAAAATTAGTAGGAATAAAAAATAGTGTCATTAGTAATTAATTACTAATTATGTTTTTACTTGAGCCATTTAACCTGATATTCATTTGACTAACTTAGGGCTATTAGCAAAACAAATGGTGTATTAATCAAGTCATATTCTGTTAATGAAGAATCAACAAAATTATTTTGAACATTATAGAGTTGGTTGCTGACAGCAGTTACTAGATCAGGTATATAAACGGAATCCTGGGATGTATCAATCCTAGTTCTTGTAATAAGTTAACAGACTCTGGTAAACCACAACTTTCCCATAGTTCAATAACAGTGCTTTCACTCACAGTCCTAATAAAAATCATACGCGTCAATATCAATACTATTGGATGCATTAGAATTATAAACAACACTTACATCATTGAGTTTGGTAAATTATCTTCTCTATGACAATATGAAGTTGAAGAGACTTCTGTTGTTGATTGAAACAGACCGGTAATCTTGACCACTGATTAATTGTGGAACTTCTTTTGTTAGAATATATTTTATCGTTGATCCTCTCAAATAATTTTTTAATGCAGTCAAAACAAAACTTAAAATGTTGGATTACATGAAATAATTGAGTGTTGGATATACCCAAGTACGTCCTGGTAAGTAGTCATTTTTTTTTTTGGTAATCACAAGTGACCACAGATTCAACTTAAATTATGTTAATCCATTATCAATCGTTCTTTTAACAAACCTAGGCTAAATTTAGCCATATAACAATATTATTTCTGTGGCGTTTAGTAACCGGAAACGGTTGGTGGCTTGGTGCGGTGATTTATCGTTTCAGCGCTATGTTATCATTGTTATCAGTTTTCACTTTTAATAAATGTATTCGCTAATCCATGAAGATTAGAATATTCTAGTCTTCATGCACAAATCTAGCATGGTATTATTGAATTAATTTTTTTTTATAACTACCTATTTAACACTTTATTGGAGGTATGACGTAATATAAATAATGTGAATAAAAATGATTTGATCAGATATTACGATCCAAACTTTACAATAATGGATCGATTCGTAAAAAAAATAAAAATAACTACACATTAATATTGATTGTGTTTCTTTACAACCAGATGGAAGCTCGGAAAGTGAAAACGCGTGGAAAACCTGTCTACAATTTTATTGATTCAAAAATCGATTCAGATAAAATATATTGAAATATCGTCAACTACCAAGTACTGAAGTACCCACATGGCACACGGTTGAACGGATCTACGTCCGTCACCTTGGTGTATTTTGTCTACCACGCCTTCGGCCGACGTCTTGCGGTGAGTGTACATAAAATGTTTATCGTATATTCGTACAGTGGCGTATGCAGTGGGAGGGGCTATCGGGCTTCAGCCCCCCCCCCCCTATAGCCTGTGTTATTATAAGTTTTCAAAAAATTATTTATCAAGTTTTAACTGTCTACTATAGTAAGCAATACGTAAATTTCATATACGTCTAACCCGTTGTAACCTATGTTGTATTTACAAGAAACGATGAAATATATTATTTTTTTTTTTTAATTATAATTAAAATTGAATAATGTTTGACAGTATTTTTTTTAACCTGAGTGTAGACACCTATTTTGTTAGTAATTTTGAAATTTTGCCTTATTATTTTTGTCCATTGCTAAATACTAAATTTTGTTGCGTTCGATACGAAATTCCGAAATAATTGAACTGACATACTAACCTAACCTAACCAACGTTATCGCCGCCGTCAAATGCTCAAAAAAATGCCGTCGTCACTCATTTGTCTCGGAAACACGGATATCGAATTAATAAAAATAAAAATCGTATAGATACGGCGCCATCATCTTACGAAGACTCTCCTTCGAACTGCGTGTAGCATGTTCAAAACGACGACAGTAGATGACGCTGCCGTTATCGTCCAGTCGCGTAGACCGTATACAAAAGTTTCCGGACATTCACGTCGGCGATATTTCAAACTTGCACCATAAAATAAACTAAACAACAGAGCTATTAAAATATTAATTATATTTTCAAATTTTTCTAATCGTTATATTGGAAAAGTAGATTAATAAAATTCTGTTCAAGTAAAACTACAGATGGTCTGTAAATTTGTAAAAAAGTTGCCTCCATACTTCCATGCCATAGTTTTCAAGTTTTGCATCACACTTCACGCTTTATAATAACGCAAATAAATATTATAATAACGTCTATAAAAAAAAATGTAACAGTTTTAATTTAAAACAACTTAAAAGCAAGGTTTACTATAAACTACAATACGTCTATACTACTTAACTACTATAAACTACCTACCATAATATAGACCCCGTCTATCATGTTACTTAGAGGAGGTAAATACTTAAAAAAAATATATTTAGGTCCCAAATTAAGATTTGCACATCAGCCCTGTAATGTATAATTTCGGCACCGAGTGATTCCCGAGTACCTTGGCTTCCTACTCACTTGGGCGCGAGTACCTACTTTTCACCGTGTGTGTTGGTTTGAATTTGCTCATCCACCTTTGTAAGCCAGTGTGATCCGTAAGGGGCGTAAGGTCAAATCACACGTCTACGATGGTTTAAGTTACGCATTATAGGACGTAGTCCATGTTAAATATTTTGTATATTCAAATAATATATTAAGTCATAAATTATGTTCATATATATGAAGGTAACTCTCTACTTCACCACAAGCTATTAGCCTAAATGAGTAGATTTGTTTTATTGTATTTATTATATAATTAACGTTAGAACAGTAATTTAAATAAATAAAATCATCCAATAAAAAAAATACAAAAAAAATGTCATCATAATATTATGTAATTAATCATAATAATAATAATATACTTTACGCGATACCTAAGAGTTATCGTTAAAATGTATATTATTTTAATTAGGCTTACGTTTTAAGTCAAACGTATGCAGTAGGTAAGTATATAATATTTTAAAACTATAACAACATGAGTCTTATTTATGTATATTATATTATAACCAGGTCTTTCGCCGGCCGTCAGTCGGGTCGACCACAGCACTCCAATTCCGTTTTATTCGGACGGACGTGTATTCGTAGATATACATGATATAAAATTCGGACGGAAATAATTATCTGTCGGAATAAAAGCCGACCAGCCGTTATTTATCGGTCCCTTGGTGGTGGCGTCGACGGCGGTGGTGCGTATATAAGGCCGAAATTTTAACGACGTCGAGCTCATATTATACAGGTATATATTGTATATAGCATATAATATATGTATTACAGTCGGTTAAGGTTAATATGTATATATATATGTGTGTATATGTATAGGGAGAGTTTAATTATTCAGAATCGGCACTGACCGCCGCTGCCGCGCTGCAGCCTTTGCTCCGCGCACGGCGGCTACCCGCGAACGCGTGAAGAAGTTATGTTATTATCGCGGGAAACGGTCGTAAATCACGTGCGGCCGACTTCGGTTACCCATAAGGGACTTTTGAGCTCGACGTTAATCAACTGCGTGTGTGCGCACATATTGTTATAGTATATATATGTATATATATTATAACCAGGTCTTTCGCCGGCCGTCAGTCGGGTCGACCACAGCACTCCAATTCCGTTTTATTCGGACGGACGTGTATTCGTAGATATACATGATATAAAATTCGGACGGAAATAATTATCTGTCGGAATAAAAGCCGACCAGCCGTTATTTATCGGTCCCTTGGTGGTGGCGTCGACGGCGGTGGTGCGTATATAAGGCCGAAATTTTAACGACGTCGAGCTCATATTATACAGGTATATATTGTATATAGCATATAATATATGTATTACAGTCGGTTAAGGTTAATATGTATATATATATGTGTGTATATGTATAGGGAGAGTTTAATTATTCAGAATCGGCACTGACCGCCGCTGCCGCGCTGCAGCCTTTGCTCCGCGCACGGCGGCTACCCGCGAACGCGTGAAGAAGTTATGTTATTATCGCGGGAAACGGTCGTAAATCACGTGCGGCCGACTTCGGTTACCCATAAGGGACTTTTGAGCTCGACGTTAATCAACTGCGTGTGTGCGCACATATTGTTATAGTATATATATGTATATATATTATATGGGTATATATACGAGTTCGCGCCTATGCGGTCGGCGCCGTTCGGGTGTTGTCGAAAAGGCACGGCACACGGCCGTCCGAACTTATATTATAATATGTGATACGGTATACAGCAGTAATATCATTATGATATATGGATAGGACAAAAGTTATATATGTAGTATGTACACGACCACATACGCACACACGAGTGTTATTCCTACGTTTAGGGGTAGCGGTTTAATCATATCTCTCGGCGAGAAGAGACTATACCTATATACGTTGCAACGCTTACCTAACAATATTTTGTTGTATTATGTGTTTATTTGTTACCGTTTATTTACATTATATTGTTCTAGAAATAACAGAACGAATTGAAACGTAATTTAATCATATGCTTCTAAGTGAAAGTAAGTAAACATATTATAATGCATATACAAATAAGTTTGCATAAATTGCCACCAATAAAGGGTATGTAGCCGTGGAAATGACTTAATAAGGGGAGGGGGTAACTAGTAGTTAGTACCAGCTGACGATAGTATAATATATTATATTTTTGAGCGAGACAATGCTTTTAAGACAATATAATTAATAGCGTCGTGTTATAGTATATAGATGTATATAGAACAGTTAATAAATGCATACATATATCTAATGACTAAAGGAATTATTATGACGATCGAAAATTCCACTTTTTTGATCAACTTTAACTAACACAAGCATCTGCTACAGCTTAGTACTTTTAAACCAGGTTTAGGTATACCAAAAAATATAATAGTCGTATATGCAACCATATTTGGATTTTAATAGATAGGTCATAGGTACCTACTCTGGTCTTAGTGAATTAAAAATATATTGCCATTTTTATGGATTTCAGTTAGAGGGTGTCATCGTGTAATATAATAATATAGTCTATATTATATTATAATATAATAAAAGTGAATTTTATAAAACGCGTTTGCGTGTCAGTGCCTTCGTTCTGTTTAACATTTTTTTTTCATACAAAATCGCGATTATGTACGCCTTAAAAATAGAACAGTGGAACACGATTTCCTGCAAAACGACAACGTATACGAGTGCACTGGTGTATAAGTATACAATGCACACGATCGGCCGGACCCCGTCGAGTGTATATATAAACACTTCGCCCCGCAGAAGCGCGAATAATAAATAATAAACTGCAGAAATAGTGTGTATACGCTGGCGTACTGCATCGCACCTCATCGGAATTGCTAATGTCCGGCTGCATGTCTCTTAGCCCTCTTAGTCATCCGAAAGGGTTCTACGTCCACGGCGAGCAATAAATCATATCGGCCGGCCGAACGTCCGTTTGTTTTCGCATACACAATTTAACACGTACAACATATTAGGTCCACGATAGTGTCTCGAGGGTGAAATCCTGCCCCTCCCGAACAGTATTATTTATTTTTTTACTATAAATAATTAAACTAACTCCTTTGAGGAAATTATATTCATTCTCCGTAGGATGATTGGTTAATTTTTGTTAATTCGTACGGTTATTTGGACGAACAGCTTAAAATACAGAGTGATAACCAAATATGCTTACCCCCATTTTTCTCCAATACGTAGTTTCTACGTATAATTTTTGGAATATAATAAAATATCAGCATATTATTTTCGAATTCTTGAGATTTTTTTGTTCTACTTAATGAGTGTTTTGTGGAAATACAAACTTCTATTTTTCAAACCAAAACCCCTTTTGTAGATTATTTAGATAATTTTTCTGAAAATGTCGACACATCGGTATGTGAAAAAAAGCCCCGGAAAAGAATTATCATTAATTATATAAATTTGATAAGAATTTTCATTTACATAATATTATAAACCATATCTAAATAGTGTTTCCCTATAAACCCGTATTACCCTTGTTATATCCATAGCAAATCGTGTGTTTTATTTTTTTATTCTATAAGCATTACCTAATGGATACTTATTTATTTTATTGTGTGACTTTATAATACTGCAGTTGCATATACAGTAAAACTTCCATGTAACGAACTTCCATTTAACGAAATTTTCTGCTTAACGAAATATTTTTAAGAACTATAACCTTCATTGTTAATTACACGTAAATTTATCTCCAAATAACGTATCTGATGTTTCTATATAACGAAATAATTATTCGATAAAAACCAGTTTTTGTAAATGTTATCACTATCAAATATTATATCATAGTTCTAAAATTGTACATGAATAGTGTACCCGATAAAGATAAGACACCGAAGGTAGGCAAACTGATTAATTTTACTGCAGTCCTTCAGTTCCAATCTAAACTCACAGAAGAAGACATATTAAACGCTTTATCAGTGGTAAGAAATGGTTTTAGACAAGAAGCAATTATTGTTCCCGATGAAATTTTTTTAAAACTTGACGATACAGAAACTTTTTACGAGAAAAGGACAATTTTCAAAAATAATAAGCAAACAAAACTTACAGATTATTTCTTTTAAATTACATTTAAGGTTAAAAATTAAATAAAACTGTAATATGATGTTTGATGTTGTTTTTTACATACATACATTATTAAAAAGAAAAAAAAAGTTGAAAAAAATACGTAATTCTATTTAACAAATTTCTCCATATAACGAATTTTTTTTGCTGCTTATTCGACTTCGTTATATGGAAGTTTCACTGTAATACATTGATAATACTAGTCATAGAATATTTTGTTTCATGATATTTTTATTTCTGTTTCATATGGTTTTTAAAAGTTTTGACAATATATTATATTTATATAGGTACAATTATAACATAAATATACTGTATGATTCGGTGGAGTATGATTATACCTAATGAAAAACAATGTTTATTATATTAACCTATTGTTATGAAATAATATTAAAATTATACAAAACAAATCTAGACTTAAATATGAAATTTAAAAAATCTTGTAAGGGGTTGACGCTTTCAAGGATTTGAAACTATGGTTTTTAAGTATATATTAAAATTCCAAGGAAATATAAGAACTTTAATAAATTAATTATTAAAGGAAAAAATGGAGTTAAGCATGCTTAACCACCCTGAATCTGTGAATCACCCTGAATGGCGTGCATTTCGTTAGGCTTGGCCTAATATCAAAATATTATATTATCATGGAAACCATTGCGAGTACATTTAAAAATCGGACGTATCATCTGACTGTCGTCGGGTTTTTTCCGTTTTCTAAGAGAGATATTTTTACAACCGACCAGTACGTTTACAGATAATGCTTAAAAGCTTTATTGCGTAAAGGTATTGCTTGGCGACGCGGTTGATTTGACCGGGAAAAACTCGCATCACGCGCGCACACACGTAATATTTATTTCGCGAATTAAGAAGAATATAATATATATATATTATATTATATATAGGTACCTAAAGTTTGATTCACGGTCGACCGATAGGGGACAAAAGCGGCTTAAGCACTCTACGTCGTATCTCGCGTATAATGTATACTTTGTACAATATAATATTATATATGTGATATGTACGCGTATATCGGACACAGACCGTCGGCCGAGGCCGCACGGGATTAGACGCACGCAGCTTTTGGACACGTTTCTTCCATTTTAAAACAAACCGTTTCGAAAAGAGATTAGAGTTTTTGATTTTTCTTGGGGTGTTTTTCACGAGCGCGCCCGTCTTTGTTAGACCGTAATCGAAAAAAAACTATCACAGCGGCGCTTTTTGATCCTCTCAATCCTGTCGACGTTTTTATAATAATATATTATAGAGGCGGTCCACTTATCGCCGTGTACATGATACTGCAATAGTATTATAACAATGCATTGTATACGGCCTACAACAACTACTGTCGATGCGTTTTTACCCGAACGGACACACGAGTATTGACTTTTAACAACAGTATTGTATACCTATGCGGTTTATATATTTTTTCCGTTTTTTCTACGTCGGTGTGGTTCATAAAAGAACACTCGTACAAAGGTCATTTCATTTAATATTTATAGTGGTGCACCATATATATATAAACAACCTTTAAATGTAAAACAAAATTTACGTCCACCGCAAAGTGGCACCAATCTCGTATATACTTTGGCGAAAATTCAATACGCGATTGATTTTAAAGTTTAAATTTAAGATGTTTGAGTGAAATAGCTTTTACTTACACATCAAATGCATGAGAAACGATTGAAACACGATATAAGTTTTGTATACAGACGAATATTCGAGAAAAAGTAAACCAGGCCATCTTATAAACAATTATTGTATATTATAATATGCGTACAGCCAAACGTCCATAACATAACGACAATTTCTGATTAACGAAATATTTTTGAGAACCATACCTAAATTAAAACCAAATTTGTGTGATTCTATTTAACTAGAGGTAATAAGAATTTTTTTGTTTGGATTTTGTAGTATGCATAAGCGTCCAAATTGGCACCCCCCCCCCACCATAAAAAACTTGCGATTGCACCCCAAAAAAAAATTATTCAATTGTTTCCTAAAATATAATAAAACTTTTAAAATCCAACCTTCATCCTTATTTCTTATTTTATATTGCCTATGTTAACAATTATTGTCTTTGTTTTTAAGCTCACGATTTATGTCGGGACAATGGTACGATTATTATACATAATTTTATAATATATACACTGAACTATAATATATAGACAATATAATATTATTATTGTGAAGAATGAAACTTTAGTATATAAATAATTGTTTTTTATATTTTTATGTGAATATATAATATGGGTGGGGGGCAACGCCCCCACGTGTTACTTTTCATGAGATATCAGGTGAGGGATATAATATAGCTCCCCCCCCCAAAATTTTAGTCCTAGTTGCGCCACTGGTAGGTAGTGTATGGAATCGTAGGAAACTTCACTGAACTTACTATCCCATTTAAATATATATGGAAATGGCCCGCAACAGGTTGAATTGTCGGTTCCAATTAAATAAATAATCGACTTCACGTCTTCGGCGTACAATTGTTCATCTATCTACAGCGCCGTGCGGTGGTCAGCAGTGCCAGCTCAAGGATTTGCGGGGCCTTGTGCGAAATAATTTTTTTCTGGTTCTCTTCCTAAACACTTAACAAAATACATAAAATGGCTATTAGCACATAGTTCGGTTAATAGTGTTAATACTAGTGATTAATGAACCTTGATAATGGTTTAAACAAATGTTTGATGAATATGTCTTCCTGATTTCATGAATTTGTTACACTTACTGCATGGATTACCTGCAGTTGGTTATTACTTACAAGTGATTAGTTTTCAAACCAACCGTACTTCAATGTTTATTAGTAGTACGTCACACCTAATATGTTTAGAATATTTACAATATGAATACTACGTAAGGCACGGGACCTGAGACCGGGTCACTCCTCGCCACCCCCTGTGCCGGCCTTGGCAGAGGATTATAAAATTATATGTAATTTCGACGAAAAAACCCTCAAACCACTAGACGTAGGCGCTGCTGTAATACAAAAACATCCAAACGTGGTGAACACAAAATACTAAAATATTATATGCGAAACCTTCCCCATGTATATAATATATTTATATCCACGAGCGGACCCGTAAATTTATGACGCGACCAACAACAACAACAATAATAATAGATCGTCGATGATATACCGGAATTATAGTCGTCTTCCGGTCGGCCCGGCGGCGGCGGCGTCTACCGCGGTCGTCCGCTCTTGGGGTATGAATATTTTCGACTTGGGATTTTATCGCCCGCCATAATATCGTTTTTTTCACGACCGCGCGTCCTCTGCTCCTTTGCCAAATGCAAATTCGGACGCCGAATCGCCCGTACTATACGCACGTATAATATTCATAGGAAATACGGCGCGGTATACAATATATTATTATAATATGATATATCGCGTGTGTATATTATATACGTACACGGCTTGCGCATATTATTATTATTATGTGCTCTGCGGAGACGCACACCGATCTCGCAAAACGACCGAACATTTGGACGGTCTTCGTAGAGTCGCCGGTGAAATATCGTCACCGCCGCCGCCGCCGCCAAAACGCCCTTATTCGCGGCCGCGAAGAGGTCGTCATCGCCGCGAGAATGACGTATACGAACCGATATTTTTCGTCGTGAGCATTTATTATCCATGCACAAGCGCATAATATAATAACATATATATACGTACACGCACACGACCCTTCGCTTTTACCGCCGTTTGTTTTCGGTCGCCGCGAGTGTGTATACATTGCCAAATGGTTCGGACACCATATAATGCACGCACGCACACATTATATTATGCAGACACTGTTGGCGCGTCATACGTTATAATATTATTATATAATATAAAGTGAAAGTATATATATATGTGCATGTATATTGTATAGGTCTCCGATGCGCATAAAGAAGACCGAAGGGCCGGTAAATCGTGTCGGGCTGCGTGGCCGACGCCCGCCAGACATAATATAAACATTACCGTGATAGATATAATAGTATTATGTTTACGTATTTCGGGGTGACAGTGGCTTTCTCAGGGTTGTATTATAAATATGATAAAAACAACTATTATTATCGCAACTATCTCGAACAGTTGGATTATCACAAGATTGAAATTTGACATAGTAGACAAATGTGTAGGTATACAGACGTGGTGGATACATATAACTTTAATTATTGGGTATGAGGGGGGGGGACAATGTTATATCAATTGCATAAAATAGATTGTCGAGCTTAAATATAACAATAATTATTAACTACCTATACCTACACTAATTGATTTTTGATAATAATAATAATAATTATTATTATTTATTCACGATAACAAATAATAAAGTGTAATAATATTTAAGGCACGTTATATTAACATGTATAATATTTACTATATTATAATTAAATAATAAAATAAAATCCTTTTTTACTTCCTCAGAAGTAATATGAATGTGTCTGTGTGACTATACAGTATGCACTGCCATTAGAGTAACATTGTGATCTAATTTTCAAATGTTAAAAATTAAATTTTATGTACATAAGTTTAGATGATGATTGTCAGGAAAACTTTAAATAATAAATAAAAAAAAAAAATTAGAGTAACACCATTACGATTAAAAAAGTAAAATCATATAAATATATTTGAATTTTCATTTACTTGAAATATAAATTATTTACCAGACAATGTTTATCTACAAACGTTCTCCGTAGAACTGTGTAGATAGTACCTATACACTGCATAGATTCAAGAGTGGTAACTGGTAATATAATACGCATTCATAGGTACGTCGTGTGTCAATCAAATCGAATTTTGATTGGGCGTTACTTTTTTTGTATCATGTAATATCCGAGTATTCCAATAATAGACTACCGCCAACTTTTAAATCCTATACTATGAAATGAAGAACGGCTGACTACGAGAACAGCTGTCTGCAAGCCACTCTTGGAACGAAAAACGCCGACTATAGTAAAACCGTGGCGTAAAAAATTAAGCACCACTCCATTTTTACAGTCCGCCCGGTTCCCGTCGATTCCTTAGCGCGTCCAATTGCGTACCTTTACCGCGGCGGCGGTCGGTTGGTTTTCAAATGTTTCGAAAATAAAAATTTTTTCGAAGAATATTACGCTTTTTACGCCGTCTTTTGCCATTTTCTCATCCCCGTCACTCCTCTATTCACATATAGTTCGTTTATTTTAAAAGCCGCCGATGTGCGGTTTGTACGCGAATCGGTCCATAGCCATCACAATCGACGCCAGCGTCGGTCGTTATTATTGCTTTTTTGGGTTTTCTCGATTCGTTTCGTCTTTTCAACTGCCGTTTGTGCTCTATTTGTTAAGTTTATTTCTTTTGAAACCCGTGGATATGTGATTTGTACGCAAATTCGGTTTGTACACTTTAAAATTTGCGTTCACGAAATGTCAGTAGGTCATCGTTCCAACGCACAATTTTGTTGTTTTGTTTTTGATTCAATTAATATTGCATTATATTATTGTAGACATATTGTTTGGTCCTTAATAACGCAGGTATATTGCTTGACGTAAACGCAATTTTGTGGTTTGATTTAAATAAATGTATTATTCAAACATACATTATAATAATGTAATAATAATAACAAAGGTCAGATCATTGAATAAATTACAATTACAGTTTAAACAGTGTGTAGATACATCGAATTTTATACAATTACATCGATGTATATCGAATTTATCGGTTTACGTCGTTCCGTAGACACATAGCTTAATTCTTGAAGTTTTGACCATTGTTGACAACATAAATTGTGGCTCGTTAGGTTAGGCATAGGTCCCCCAAATGTAGGTTGGTGGTGGTAGGTCTGAGTTCGAATCTATCCTTGAGCCCCTCGGGCAGCAGCCGTATTTCAACTTTTTTTGCATTTTTTTTTCACATTTTTTTTCAAAAACATAATATAATATACACTTTACAGGAACATGTTAATATTTATTGGTTGATATTATATGACTGTATACTATGTATTATGTACCTATATTATTTAAATTATTAGGAATTTAACACATATTATTTTCTCTAAAATGTCATTGTTATATTATATCATACAATAAATACATATTATATTTGTTTTATTTTTCGTAAATTATTTCAAATTTTGTGTGATTGGGTTTTTGGAAAATACTATTTTTCTCTTCACTTATAGTCGCTAGACGTCGGGTTTGCAATCCACCGTAGGATAGCAATATATATACACTAAAGGTACATATTTATATATATTATATTGATTAATATAATATGTATCTAAATGTTATTTTTTTTTTAGGAATTATAATTGCACATTCCTCAAAATGTTCGTTGTTATATATCATACAATAAATACATATTATAATTGTTTGTTAGTATATTGTATATAGATTGTATTTTTCATAAATTATTTCGTAAGATGTGTGATAAGGTTTTCACTTATAGCCGCTTGACGTCGGGTCTGCAATCTATCACAGGTGGATTGCCTACCTGATTTGCTGTACACATTGTCCGCGATCCGACGAAGTCGTTTGCCTATCTAGGTGGCTAACTTGAAAGTTAATCGATTTTGACTTGAGATGACTGACTTACTAGACACTCCAACATGGTTTTCGACTTTACATTGTTTACATAAGAAAAAGCACCGGACACCGGATTGCTTATTTTGGTTCCGTCTAAGACGGGTGATGACTGACTTGCTAGACACTCTAAAACGCGGGTTTTCGAATTTACATTTTCTTACACATACAAAAAAGCACCGGACATATACTGGGGGATAGTATCGTTAAATTGCCGGTTTTCATGCGCCATAGGAGGTTTCTAGACACTGAAACTCGACTTTCAAACGTTCCTGTCTACGAAATGAGACTGCCAAATTATCAGATATTCTTATCACAAAATCATCTTCCATATAAGTGCGACATTTATAATTCCACTGTGTCTCCAAAATCAGTACTAACTTAAAACTAACACGGTGGGGGTTAACTATATTTTCCATTCTTCAGTTACCTACGCTACCAATGTGGTCGGCAATCCACTGCAGGTGGATTGCATACCTGGTGATATACGCTACTCATTATGTCCGCGATTCAACGCAGTCGGATTACCTACCTATGTGATTTGATGACTGATAGCTAGATAATCGAATACACCTATTGACTCTACACTTTTTAACAATAGGAGATCGTATCCAGCCTATCCATTTACAACGTTTGTGACGGTTTGCTGGAATTCGCCTACTGTGTAGTACTATCGTTGTAATTACTTAAATTATATTATTTGGCCGTGCAAAAACTTCGTTGACGTCAACGTTCGAAATTAACGACTCTGCTAGTAGTAAAGTTTACCAGTCGTGGATGAGGTGCCTGTACTACGTCGTATCCCTTCGCTTATATTTGTTGGTACACGACGATAGTCGTTCATCATAATAATTATTCGTCATATTAATATATTAAATTATTATTATTATTATTATTATGATAATATACGCGCGCACGTCGGCAGATCGCAGTCGGTGACAAAAACCGGGAGCTTTATATTTCGCACTAATAATAGTTGTCGAGTAAACACCATGCCACCGAAGCGGAGTTAATTACACGCACCGGCCTGCAATGAAATCATCCCCTCCATGAAATTATACGTCGTAATGTGGATTAATGCGTGTGCACGATACCGCGATTTATCGCGCGAGGAGTCTGCCCTCGGTTTCGACCTCGCAGCTGCAGATGCACTCTAACTATTTGGAATTTGGTCGCGAAACACTTTTCCGGATTCTCTCTCGGTTGGCATCTCCAACGTCACAGATAGTCTCGAAAAATATACGAATAATATTATTGCCTACAACGTAGTACGATACAATAACGAAGCGTATTGTGTGCTGCAGCGAATGTAACGTGCATCATACGTCTTGAGAAGCTGCGCTGTGTACCTATTATAATAAAATATTTACAATATTATATTGTCGTGGGGCACTCCGTCGTCGTCGTCGTCGTTAATGACGAGCAAAGAAGTCAGCAAACAACAATGCAGCCCGCGTAAGACAATGCGACGACGATTTGTACGTGCAGTGGCGGCAACGGCGGTCCCTGCGGTATGTATATGCCGACGGATGTGTATTAATTAAAACGTTTTGTTTGCCGTGCCGAGGTGGCGCCCCCCGGGCTGAAGAGATAGTTGATTTTCGGCACGGCGTGGAAACCCTTTTCGAGAGAAACGCAAACAACTTTCGAAATATTATGATCGCAGTCGTATTATTATAAAGCGTATTATACATAAATAATATATTATAATATACGTGCACTGCTGAAAACTGTATCAAAAACTCCTGTGCTACAGCTGCGTCTGCCCCGCCGAGCAAAGGAAAACCGAGCAAATATTTTTCTTTAGGTATTTTTAGTTATAATTCGCATGTACGTACACATTCATATATATATATATACGCCCGGAGTTCGTTCGCAATTAACGTGCGTATTGTGTGTGGCGGCCATTGTAAGCCGAAGTTGATTACCGACTTTATATTTGATTCACGGCGAATGTAAAAAGTATACTCGTCGTTATTATTATTATTATTATTGAAACACGACTACACACAACTTTGATTCGAGAAAAAAATATCCCGTGTAATAAACCAAGATGCAATAACGATATCAAATAATTATAGGTTCCAAAGCTCGAGTACTGAATATTACCATACTATATAAAGAATCAAGAGAATTGTGCAGCACGTGGCTACAAAAACGTGTTCGCGTTTAATTTTCTAATACTCCAATCAAATGGTTTATGACGGTTAGGTATTCTCTCCTAAATAATCCATCATGACAAGTGACAATTCTACAGACTAGTAGGACTACGGCATATAGATTGTAGGTTAAGTTGGACTATATATTATGTTTATTATTGTACCTAATTTGAAAATGTCAAAAAAGGCCTAAAAGTATGAAAAAATATTTTGAAATTGGATAGTAAAATAGTTAAAATAATATAATTAATATATATAATATTATTATAGATTTGCTTATTATAAAACACAAAACACTACTTTGACTAATATTTAAAACTTAATTTATCATTTGAATAACGACCGTAGAATGTAATGTCTATCGTACATAATATTGTGTAATAATTTCATGTTATCAAAACTTTTACATTCTCTCTTTTTCTGGACCCAACATTGTATGTTTATCCTTCAACATTTTGTCATCCAGATTCACAGTTGATTTCAGTTTGTTTTTGATTAACTATGCAGTATTGGCTATACCATCTCCCGGTTTTTTCTTTGGATCCTTAACAACCACATTACCTCGTTTCTAACCTTTCCAATTTTTTTTGTCTCAATTTACATATTATTGACTTGGGATTGGTAAGACCAACTCCATACGTTGACCACGATGTACAATTAAAATCACCCAAAACAGCCTTAACAACTGGACCCTCAATGTTAATGTTAGGTACACGCACACAAATGTCATTTATTAATTTGTCACTGTCTGACATACTATCAGTGTCGAATGCAGTCGGATAACAAACATTATTCATAATATAATTCGGTTGACTACAATAGTCCATAGACTTGAAGACTTCGCATATCCAATTTCATAGAATTCGTTAGGACTATGAAGCATCACATATGCAGTCATGTTCGTACAAAATAAAATCAAACACAAGACACTTTTACAAAACTTTTTTAATGAACGAACGTTTAAAAAAAAAAATTTACAATTTACAAAAATCAATAATAACATACTTATAATGTTGCTCCGTTAATTGTATCTTATGAATAATGCTTTGATTTTGATGATTATTAGCTTTTATATTTTATTTCTGTCGATATAGTTTCTGATCTTTGATCACTATATATATTTTGTTATTGAGATAACTGTATAGAAATCTACAAGGGGTCACTAAAAAAAACCCAATGCGTCAGTTACAATTCACAATAATAAATACAAACATTTTTAGTGATTTTAGATTTTCAGCGGAGCGATGAATTTATTGATTTTACAATGATGGGTGTTTTTTTTATTTTTATTTTTTTCATTATTTTCATTTTTTGTGCCTGCGTACACGATAAGTAGTCGAAATATTGCTTCGATTATCAACTTTAGTATCTTGTTCGATGGAAAAGTGAATCTAGTTGGTGCATTGAGGGGTCAAAATTTAACACGTACAATATTATGGATGTATAACATTATAATTAAATACAAATTTAAAAAATTTCATTATTATAAAATTGCACCTATGTATTTCTAATAACAATTAAATAAAAAATTTCATTATTATAAAAAGTCTCGATTAACCGTGGCTTTTATTTAACGTACATGTCCCCACCCCCACCCATTTTCATTTTTAAACTTTTTCTGACGCCAATATTTAGTGCTCAATTCCTGCCAATTCCTGCCGCCACTTTCTGAATTCCTGCTCAAATACTGCCCCCGCAAAAACCAAAAAACTATGGGTGGGGCTGGGGACACGTGTCTCCCGCCCCACTCATGGTCAGAAATTGACTTTTTTTAATTTTTTCCGACGCAAATATTTAGTGCTCAATTCCTGCCGATTCCTGCCACCACTTCCGGAATTCCTGCACAAATACATCCACCGCAAAAACCAAAAAACTATGGGTGGGATATGTGTCTCCTAAGTCACCTCAGAGTCAACTGAATCTTGTAAACCTAAATGAAAAATAGTGTATTGGTATTTGAGTTAAGAATTTTTAAATAAAAATAATTGTTACTACCTTTTGTATAAACAGAATGTGTTATTTTAAACTTTATTATAATATGTATTAATTAATTATTTCCAAAACATATCTATATGAATAAAACTTAATTTAACACTTTTTAAATTACAATCAGTTTATTATTTTAAGCTTATTGCTTATTGTAAAAAAATGTGGTGCACTAATTGTGTCGTATATATAGTTTTCATCTACATTTTAAACTTCAAGCACCAACCTATTAATATAGTTGTCCAGCAATGATTCTCTCGCGTTGTTTTGAACCAATAGTTTATTCATCACGGTTTATGATAACTTTATAATTATAACTGAAGATCGTTAGTTTTATTCTTTTTTTTTAATTACTCCATTTTTTTTATTTAATTTAATATAATATATTGAATAATTCTAAAATAGATAAAGTTTGGTAGTTAGTTACTATAACATATTATTATGTTGTACGTGTTTTACCTATACGTATTTATTTATTATAGCCAATTGTGTTATCAACATTAAATTGGTACCTAATCAATATCTTATATAAACAAATTCCTTTTGATACGAAAACTTTATTTTAATTAATAAAAAAACAAGATGGGCAAGTGGGTGTCGCTCTGCTGTACAGTAGATTACAAGTGAGTCACTGTAATGGATTGTGTTAAATTTGAATTCAATGATATAATATTATTGTATAAAAAAAACGATTCTGAGCGAAGACGGTCATTTAATCAATGATATTTGATGATTATATTATTGTGATTTGTGAATAAAGTAATAATTTAGATATAAACTATTTACGAAGAACCTTGTTTTAAATTGTTAATTCTTAGCTATAAAAGTTATAATATTTTTAAATAATTGTAAACAATGAAAAATAGAAGTTTTCTTCGTATTATTTTTGTACTACAAATATAGCGCTGTCAGATGAAATCGTTTATTAAAAATAAATCCTTTTTCTGTACAATTTACTGTCACTACACTCGTTACATACTAAATTAGAACTAATTTCTGTCAAAATAAATATTATTGTTATTATTATTATAACATTATATTATATAAATCTACTAATAGTAGTATTATTTTTATCGATTGTTGTGAGTTCCAAATATAGAACACACAAATCCACTGCATTGTTTTTGAAACAGAACGATTTATATTTTAATAATAATAGCGGATAATTTGTCATTTGCTATTTGGCGTTTGCACGTAAACGTTCATTATAGTGTACTTTATGAAACATATTTTTTTTCAACAATTAGAAAAGTTGATTAATATAATATTGTACGGTTTATAAATTGTGATAAAACTCATTTACCTATACAAATCGCCGGGCCGTAAGCCAAACATAAACCCTACAGAATGTGTCACCGCTGTAATGACTTTTAAAGAACGAGCTGTGATCGAAAATGAGGGGAAAAAAAGTGTGTACCTATAATTTTTTATAATTTATTATATTATTAAAAGAGGTCAGTTTTATTTTATTATCCATGTGACCCCCTCCTCACCATTACCCCGGATAATCGAGGTTACATTTGTAACACGTAACTGAGTGGATTGAGCTTTGTTTAACAAATCGGCCGTAAATGATAGAATTAAGCAGTTACACATACTTACACATGAGCATATTATTTATTTTTACTAACAAATACCAGAGTCGTAGAATACTAATGTTCTGTACTAATTATTCATGTACATACAATTTCATAACATAAAAAAATTTGGTGTATAAGTAAAGTAAGAAAATTTTTCAGACCTGAGGCAAACTATACAATTTTACCACCCATCCTAGCACCATCAGGTTTTTCATACTCAATTGATACTTTAACAAATCGTATACATTTATATGATATTTAAAAAGTACGATCAAAGTACGACCTCGTTTCTGACGATGCTGACAGCGAAGTTTCACTTCTTGTCGGCTAAATTTGCATATTGGCTGAGTCAAAGGGCAAATATTCAATCCATATATTCCCCAACATATACAATTAACATAACTATCATCGTTACAGGTAGGTACAACTGGACAACCTTTCATTAATCTGTCACTTTCTGAATATGTATGTTCGTATTCGTATGAAGTCGGATAACAAGTCTCCCAATCGAACGTGGATGATGCAGTTTTGTTGAATTTATATGAAGCGCGATATTCGCAATAATGTGTGCAAATGCTGTTCAGTAAATATAACTTCTTGTATGCAGTCACTTTCATACATAATACAATTAAACACAATGAACTTATACAAAACTTAATCATTTTAACGATTGAACGTTAAAAAAATAAACAATTTACAGTTTACAAAAAATAATAATAACGTATTATGTACTTTATACATTTTCTTATATGAATAAAGCTTCGATTGCGATGGTTATTAGCTTTTATATTGTATTTATATCGATATAGTTTCTGATCTTTGATCTCTATATGTTTTATTGTGTATAATATGGAGATAAGTGTATAGAAATCTACGGAGGGCAATAAAAAACCCCCAATGCATTATCTTTGATAAAAAATAAAAATTCCCAATGCGTCAGATACAATTCATAATAGTAAATCCAAATATTTTTAGTGATTTTAGATTTTGAGTGGAGCGATGAATTTATTGATTTTAGAATGATTTCTGCTTTTTATTTTATTTTGTATATTTATACTTAAATAGACCTAACTTTTCTCATCAAACGTCTCTTTTTGCTCGGATGGCATATCGTTCTAAAAATATCATCGGCTTCTGGATAGTAATAAAAGGTCGGACGAAAATAACAAGCTAAAGAACAATAATGTTTCATTAAATAAAATATTTTAAATATTATTTTTTTTGTGTGTGTCTATGTACACGATAAGTAGTTGAAATAATGTTTTGAATTTCAACTTTAGCATCTTTTCTGGTAGGAAAGTAAATCTAAATTGGTACTTTTGGGAGGTCAATATTTAAAGTTCCAGTAGTTTTAAAAGCGCCGGGAAAAACAACATAAAAGTTAAGGAAAACGGGAATTTTTACGCAAAATCGGTTTTCCACAAAATCGATTTTGGTTTTTGGTGTAACTCAAAAACAAATGAACGTATATACATGCAATCTTCATTGGTTGTTTATATTCGCATTTTCTATGCATGATCAAATTTTCAAAATATTTTGATTTATTTTGAACTGTTTAGGAACATTTTCAGTTTCCAATTTTAAAAGTCTTTTTTTCTATAATTGTCAATAAAATTGTATTTATTGGCTAAAAATGCGTGAAAATTTAGTACAAGACTCCTGATATAATGTTACAAAAGCAGTTGAAAAATATTAAAAATACATATGCACAATTTTTTTTATTAGCATTTAAAATTCAAATTTTGACAAAATATCAAATTTAAAATTTAATAATTATTTTGTAGTTAAAAATGTATAAAATGTTCAACTTTTGAAGCTAAGGATTGAAAATTTAAAATAAGGTTCCACGTAACTAGTTTATAATATAACACAACAATAATATCATCAATTATCATATATTTAGAAATATCATATACGCTGTCTGACCGTCTTCGCTCAGAATCATTTTTCTTTTACAATTATTATATTATATCATTGAATTCAAATTTAACATCATCCATTACAGTGACCCACTTGTAACCTACTGTACAGCAGAGCGGCACCCACTTGCCCACCTTTTTTTTGTGTCTGTCATCACCTTTTTCCTAAACTCATTGTAAATTAAATTAAATTAAATTTAGTTTCAAAACCTTATGGAGCACAGGCTCGACTATTAACATATAACATATTATGGTCTTAAACGCATGTAATTTAAGAATGTATTCTGTTGTAGGTAGGTACATTTTTTTGTGGTATTTATAAATAGGGATAGCGATTTTTAAGCTTATTTTCTATAATACGGTTAAATAATTGTAAATTACCATTGCAGTTATACATTTTTCAATACAAAATTCAATAATAAAATAAAATTATAATAGGTATAATACTGATTTAATTTATTTATGGAATGTAATTACTATATTCTTAGAGTGAATCATTACCTGCCAAAACTTTATTGTATATTATCTACGTCAAATTTTAAGAATAAAATACTTACAAAATATATTCCACATTCTATATAACGTTGATAAATTAATAAATATTTATTATACTGTATAATGAAATTAAATTTATAAATAACTTTAAATATTATAATCATATTATTTGTAAAACCAGTAAAAAATATTTTTGCAGTTTGGTACCTATACAATTTCTGATTTGTATCAATATTATCAAATCATTTTTTCGATCACAATATAATATCTATAATAAATTAGGTGGAAATTGAGAAAATTGTAAAGACTATCATAGTTGTTGATATGGTAATGTTGCTTTATGATTTTAATAATAAAAAAACTTTATAATTATAAAAATACTATTCAAGTTTTTTGATTTTAAATAATATAACTTTTAATTAAACACTGTACCAGGAAAAAAAATTGTATATTTGAATATAATTGTTTTTAAACAAAATATGGTTTATTATTTGGAAGTATTTTTAATATTAGATAAAGTGGAGATGAGTTTCGTAGTAATAATTCCTAGAATATAAAATAATTACCTTCATTCACTTATAAAACTTTAAATGTTTATATTATTATAATATATTAAAATATTGGTGTCATATTTAGTATTTTTGTATCAAGATTAAAAACCTAATAATATCACCTTTCAGAATAAATTCAAAAAAATTATGAGTAATGGGTTGCTAAGAAACCGAGATCCCTCAAAGATCGATAAAAAGGCGGATCACAATAAGTATAATGTCGTTAGTAATATTTTTTTTTTTTACTAGTTGGATTTTTATAAACCTTTGACTGGAATCTAATTCAATAGGTTTATTTAATATTTATTTTGTTTAATTATTTTAATAAATAGTTATTTAGTCTACTAAAAGAAAAAATATTTTAATATTTACAATTTATAAGAATACACCTACTATGAACTAAAAAAACTATTCACTCTTAACTAATTCTTATTGAACGAGTAACATAATATTGTTTTAATGTTTATAATATAATTATTATGTAGTATTATTAGTATGTATAATATTTAAAATGTCACAATAAAGCTAGTATACCTAATACAGAAACATTTGATTTGGATGTAGAAAAATAAAATAAATCACGCCATCATATTGTATAGGTAGGTACTTACTTATTAAATATTAAAAATCTTAAAATTGAATTCCATGCTTATAAGTTATAAGAAAACATTTTGAAGAAGAATAGGTACGAATATATCTCAAGTTTTAATAAACAGATATTAGTTTTTTTTATTTTAACTTTCTTTGATTACAATTACAACAATATAGCAACTTACTAACAAGTAACAATTCTGTATAAAACACATCAGGGTATATTTTATATTTTAGATAAAGAGTCCATTAGTAATAGACAATTACTGAATTACTTATACCTAAATCTACTTATTTTCTAAATTTTTTTTAGCATTGTTCAATTTTGATATTATCACATTTTACGGGTTTTACATCGATTAATACTTCCTCGTTATACTTGTATTTTCTGGAAAAAAAACTAAGTGAATGTTTCGAACATTAGTATCTATGGTAATGACAATTGCATAATATAGTAGGTATACCTACATAATGTATTGTGTTTATTATGTACCTATTATAATAGTATATAGGTAATACATAAATAAAAATATAAAACTCATAGGTATTTAGTTTAAACTATAAAATAAAGTTAAATATTAATGATTTTATAAATCACTGGTTTACTATAGATAGTAAAGGTACTTTTAGTTCTATCATCAAACGAACCAATTGAAATAGCGGGTATAATAAATACTAACCAAAATTGTTTTATCTTTAGTTCCATAATATTCATTAAATATAGTACTAAGTCAAAAACAAATTTAAAATAATAAAAAAAATTAAACTTCTAAAGTCTTCATTATGGCACGGATTTTTTTGCATTTGTAACTTTTCATCTACTATTCCAAATTTATTGGTAAGTAAGTTTTAAATGTGTTTCATATAAGTACGAACTAATGTCTAATATAGTTTAATTACAATTTTTTCAATTTCATTGCAATATTGTTGAATTTACTCATTTTTTACAACAATTTGAACTATTTTTGAATTTTGATCATGTAATTTTAATTTACTATTAGCTCCAAGCCGAAGAATATTTGAATATGAAAATTTAAAACAAACACTTATAGTCCAATTAAATTAAGTTTAAGCTGTTTATAAGGTATTATAGTTTAGATTGTTAAATTAGTATGTATAATATTTTATTTTTTTTTTGATAATTTTAATACTATATAATAAAAGATAGAGATTAAAATAAATGTGAATTGATTTTTTTTTAATATTCAAAATATATACACTGTGGTGTGTGAACTATTATGTGAAAAAAAATTAATAATTAATAACAATGAATTACATAAAAACATTGATATTTTTAGTGAAATTTTTTATTTTTTGAGTGCAATTTTCGGTATTTTCTTAGTGGATTACTACAATCAATTGTACTAGATTTTTACTACTACATCCTAGTAATCATATTATCGTAGGTACTGCTATTCTATTTTTATTAGTTTATAGTTACTATATTAGTAAATTACTAGTGTAAAGATACTATAACTGAATAACATATTTAGGTATATGTGACCTGCAAGATGTCTTATACCTATAAACTCTTATTAGTTATTGCAGTATAAAAATTGCTCAATGACCTAATTTGTCATAACATCCTGAAAGAGCTATTATTATATGTACAGCAACCCAGTCAGTGAGTGTCCAATTTAAAAGCATTAAGAATAATTTAACAATTTTATTTTATTTTTTTTTTTCAAACTGATAAATAAAGAATAATGTTTATCGAAAGTAATAATAAAACCGTTTTTTTTTATTAATTGCCTACATAATTATAGTATAATATATCATACCTATTATTAATCTATAATGTAAATAATTAAATGTAAGTTAATAACCATGTACATATTATGCTCAAAAAAAAAAAAAAATAAAAACACCGCATTACCTATATTGTATTTATATATTATCTTGTTCATATTCCTGTTTATTATGTTAATGTATGTGAGTTTTATAATATTCACAATATATTATAAAAAGATAAACATCATGCCCCGTTATATTTAACATGTAAACTATATATGCTTATAACTATGTAATCACTAATCAATAATCGTTATGAATAAATTAATTGTGATGGGAACTTAACGCATAGTTGTACCAAACTAAAATGATTTAAAGTTAATATTATAAGTTAATTATTATTGAATTTATTCTAACTTATACCTTTAGTCAACGACAATGTCTATTATTCTAGAAATAATGCTGATTACAATTGAATCAAAATGATAAAAAAAACACGTCCTCAAGAAGGTGATTATAATCTAAAAATGTATATTTCTATTCTTATACTGTTAGTTGTTACTATTTAAAATAATATAGGTATGAATTGAACATAACTATTATTTGTTTTAAATAGTTAGTCATTTTTCGTATTATATTGTATAATATAACAATTAATATTGTGTCTTTTATAAATGACCGTACATCTCCAAGGTATAATAATCCATATTATAATATCACATTTTAAACTCTAATGGAAACTTTAATATAAATATGTCCCTATCATAAAGTATGCTGTCCGTTTGAATAATATTCTCTTAATAAATACCGATAAAATAGAATACACCATAATGGGAAGAGAAAAAAATATGTATTTTCTTGTTTATGATTTATAACCTACATAGTCATTATATTGAAGAGTATTAAAAAGTCGGTTCAGAAATTAAAACGCCGGAATATGGCAAACAATAATTACCTTTCTTTTGTACTACAGAGCTAAGCAAACAGAAATGCATTCATCAACGATATCTTTTATGTACAATACCTACTCGTCTCGAGCTATATAGTGAAACGCTAAAGATCAGATAACAAATAATATTGTAATATTTTCGGGTGGCATATTATTTACGAACTATATATATACTTGTGCACTCTGGAGCACAATGAATATTGAACATGATATCAATTTTAACGAGAAAAAAGTAATTAATGTGACGACTTTGTTTTTTATTCCTAAAAGAATTTTATTTTACATATTATTATTTACCTACTATCGTATACGCCACGCAAAGGCTTGGCGTATATTATAACACATATATTTCGATAGCCGATTCCCAAACTGTCAAACGAGTAAATTATCGACACCTGCTGTCAAAGCTTTTTTAAATTCTCATTTTGGTGACCACGATAACCAGTACTGCACAAAAGGATAATTAAACAAGGTCATATAGGGTTTACACTCTACAACTCTAAGGTTACTTTACTCTCAGACAACTGACCACGATAACAAGTACTGGAAGAAAAAGTCAGTTCTACAGTGTCCTGATACCTTTTCCAAAAGTGTTATTTACCACAAAAGCCTGAAATTTAGTTATTACTTATAATATACTGTCCGTCAAATTTAAAGTTAAATATTTTCGCTCTCTAATTTTTTGACACCATCGAATAATATTAAATAACGAATTCAGCAAAGTTTGAATCATATAAAGGTTGGCATTTTTTTACGTGGCAAGTCGTAAATTTCAGCGATGAAACACTATGCTATCATCATTCATCATATTATGAGTACCTATGCAGTTACTAATGTAAATATAATAATCATTTCAGTCATTATCCTATAAAAAAATAAAAATCTTTTCATCAAAGTGCACTGCAGTTGCGAATGAGTGCATTCTGCGATAATATTTTTAATTTTCACGTAGAATACTTGGTAGCTGGATGATCGTTATAAAGACTTATTTGTCGATTACGACTCCCCTTGTCGTATATTATTATCATAACTGTGTGCTGTAAAGTATACCTAAATAGTACACGGTTAAAACAATATTAAATTGCGTCGTATATTGTATGTTTTCTTATTAGTTATTATATTCGGATATGAGTCATAACTTTGATTGTGTTAATAACGGACGTTTTATGGACGTTTACTTATATGCATTAATACATTATAATATACCGGTATGTGTGCTGTGGACAAAATAGATAATGTCATCATTTCTAAATCGAATGACAATAAAACCATTTTATTGTTAACGTAATGTGTTATAATGGATTTATTGCGTATACGCGAAGTGTTAAATAAATTCATATTCACGAAGCCATCATAGTGTTCTAAAAATGTAATTAAAAAAATTACTCAAGACGAATAGTGAACACAAACTCTTTTTATTTTAACAATGTACTAACTTTTAATAAAAAAATACATTTTTTTTCATATTATCAATCTGTACTGTAGTGTATTATTTTTTCAATCACCAATGCTAATAATCTTATAATTAAATTAAGATAATTCGTTGATTATTGCTAAATTTAATGTGAAGTGTCAAATTATTGTGATAATTTCAAAAGTTGTACATAGAAAGCAGGGAAAAAGAGTATTGTAAGAAACTAAGAACAGTAAGGCCTCGGCACTTAAATTAATAATGTACTCAAATACTATGATTGTCGTTAGAAAATATAAAAATCACGCATTCAATACTTTGAAAAGTATTTCAATACTGATATTCAATTAATATTAAACAGCACTTCCAATTACATTCATACAATAAATATTAATAACGCGTATACCCACACGGAACATAATTCGGTACGTTAAACTGCGTATAGTAGGTACCTATAATAATATAATATGATGTATACAGAGTGTAACAAAAAGACCTGACAAAAGGAAAACTAAAAATTGTTACTGACTAGTTAAACGCGTGAATAAAAAACATGAAAATTATATGGATAGTAAATAATTTATTTATATCAGAAATCTCCCAAAAAGATCTTTTGAAAACGTATTACGTTTCGAATTAATTAACTACAATAAATAAAATGATACTTAAAACAATTGTAGACAATAACTTACTTGACTTAAATAAATATTTTTGCCATCGACGTTTTTCTAAAAATCAGATTTAAAAATTATAGTTATTTCGAATTTTCCTTACAAAAAAAAAATTGTATACTGTTTGCGCAAGCGTCTAAAAATTATATCAAACAACAAATTGTAAAATATTGATTAAAACAAACTATTATTTCAACTGTCAGGTCATTTTGCAGTTTGTATTACACCTTGTAATAACTTATAATATAGTTGACATATACTGCAGCGAACATATTATTATTATTATAATATTGTACGTACCATATTGTGATGGGCGTGATGAAAACCGCCTTTGGTTCGACGTTTTAATTATTTCACGCTCGCGTATTCATATATGTTTTATTATTATTATATATTTTTCTATTTTGTTTTTCGCACACCCGATATGCCGTGGCACAAACCAACCGATCCGCAATTATTATTATTATTTTCTACCCGTTGATTAATGCGCTCGTTTTTTTTTCCTATCGGTCGTCGCGAGTCTCTTGGGCTTACCGCTGCACAGCCGTATACATAATATTATTATTATTGTAATATACCTATTATATTATATTTTTTTACTTCGCCGCCCGTTATGGGCGTATTTCATATTATTATATTGTCGTTGTTATTACTATACACCACAAGGCCCTCTCCCTGCGAACGTCGTCGACCGCCCACCCCCGGGGAGCCCGCGCCGGAGAGGACCGTAGTTGACATTTCGATTTCGACGACGAACGCAGTCGGCACATGTCGTCACGGCCATTGGATTGCATAATAGATATGAGAAAAATTCATGGATGAACAAATAAATTCAATGCTCGTTTTGTTGTTGTTATACGCGAAAACCGCGTGCTGCACACGTGAGACGGAACCCTTTTCTTGACGCCAACGCCGCCACGACCGCACCGCCGCCGGCCGCGCGTGCAGTACCTACTCGAAAAGGTTCCTCTCTATATTATATTATTATTATGTATACGTAAACGGCATTTGGCCCCTTCAGTACCGAAAAAAAGACAACCGATTCGTGGAAAATATTAACGATCCGGAAAATAAAAAACCCAGACTTTATTATTTTTAGGAAACGGAAATAGTTGACGTTTTTCTTCTCCCTTCAGAGAGAGAGAGTTAGAGAGAGAGAGAGAGAGAGACGACATGATGTCTTAGCTCGCTGTGAAATATGTGTTCGACGACAATACAAAATATTATAACGTATATATAGATACAGCAGGCGCGATATATATTAATAATATAATAATATTCAAGCGATCGTCTCGAGCGTGAAATCGGTTTCGAAACATTAAAATCCCTGTCGACGCGATATCTATACAATTATTATAATATTATTGTCATTCTGTTGATTTACAACATAAAAATCGAGAAGGAAAAAAATTCTTAAAAAAAAAGCATAGCGCGCATCGCAACAATAATATTATTATCACGATGGCACCTCGACTGGTGCGCCGTAGCGGTTAAAGTCGACGACGCGCGATTGCAGTTCGCTCGGTTTTCCCGGCTTTTCCTCGAACGTTTTTTTTTTTTTTTATCGCAAGTAGGTTTTTCACACTTTGTCACGACGTGCACGTATAAAGTATATGAAATGGCGGCGTGTTTTATCGGCCGTCTGCTCCCGCGTGCGTGTATAAGTGCTGCACAACTACACGTATATAATATATTATATAGTCGGAACTTAACGTGTGATGTTATCGTCGCGGTGTACACATACCGGAAGCGCGGGAAATAAAAAACAAATATCCGCCGTTTCCACACCCCCGCACCGTGCCAGCGCCGTCTGCCAAGTCTGCAGTTTAACCGACGCGCAGCGTTTCTTTAATTGCTCGCAGTTTCCTCTGCCGCGAAGTCTCAGGAAATGCGCGACGTCGAGGCGATCGTGGCGTATATCATTGCGTTGTACGTGTGTATTGTGCGCGTATCATAAACTTGGTGATTAATTCGCGAAGTCGGCGTCTTGGAAATCCGAATACTATAACGTCGCCGTCGTCGGGTCGGAGGCCCGGGCGCGTATAATCGCCGTTATTGCCGTGAGTTATATATGCCCATAAACCCGCGGCGGACAGCGGCGGTGGATGTCGTGTGTCTTGTTGTACAACAACGATAATATAAGTTATGATAATAATAATACGCTGCAGAGATAACGCGTCTAGGAAGCAAAATAATATACTACGCGTTATACGACGTATAATATACAGGGATATTCACCAGGCGTCCTCACCCCCATTGTTTTCCCTCTACAGATGATGACAAATCATTTCGAGGAATTTGGAGTTTTTACATATTATTTTTACTATTACTCAGGGACCGGATATTTTCAAATTCTTGAGATTTTACGTACTACTTTAGGAGTATCCTGTGGTTATATTAAGGTATATTATACACACTTCTGTTTTTAAAATGAGAACCGCAGTGGAAAATCTTTTTTTTTTAAATGTTGATGTACCATATAATTCGAAATTTCAAAGAGTAGTTACTCAGTTGTTTAAATGTTTTTACTAAGGATAATTATAGTCCTCGAAAATGGTTCTACAAAAATATAAAATATATGTAATAGTGGAATTAATTGGATATACTTGGATCATGTGATTAATATTAATTACTAAAATGTTCAAACCATCATAGCTCCCACATCTTCCAACCCCATTAACATGGACATATTATCCTTAGTACACAAAGTAAAATAACTCAAAAATTACTAGGTAGTTGGAATTTTGATTTTCAGAAAAATTATTGTCTAAACAATTTACAATATAAAATGGTTATTCTTGTTTGAAAAACAGAAATTCGTATCTTTATAGAACACCCGTAAGTAGGAGGTACAAACTATTTAAACAATTTAACTAGTCTAAGTATTTAACTATAATTAAAAATCCTAAAATTAAATTTTTAATATTACTGTATTTTTGACAGCCCTACTGCGTACAACAACGTCGTGCGAGAAAAACATTTTTATCATCGAAAACTCATGCGAGTGAGGATATGTTGTAGGTGGCCAAGAGATTCTAATAGATGTTCTGGAAGTTTTGCGTTTGTTCTAAGTTCGGTGTATATGTATACGACATTCCGTCATAATGTGTTTGATCGAGAGAAGGGTGGCACATGATGGAATAAATATAATTACAACGAGACATTAATCAAATAATTTGAATGTAAAAGATTGTATACCTATAAATGTTAATAGTATCAATCATTTTCCTATATTATCCGTTCACTCCATGCCTAAACTTTGTGACTTCGTTACTGTTGAAATATTTGATTAAAATTTGTGATTTAACCCTAAACATATATTCATATTAAGTCTGTTTCAATACCGCCTAACCATTCGGGAAACGCACTCGGTAACCAAAAGTTCTGCGAATATTATAATAACTGCGGCTTTCCGGTATTTATACTAATACCTAATTTTCTAAAATATTAGGTAATTGGAAAGTTGGCGAAATATGTTCAACGTAATTACATATTAATGTCATATTACATCAAAAGCTGAACGAAACTCGCGTGTACAGCTTTCATGTTGACTCTTCTCTGATTGATATATTCGTGTACGTCCACTTTGTCGTGTGCAGGTATACCTAGCCACCTAGGTATATATATCATAGTTATACAATGTACCTACCTGGTTATTCGTTTGAAAATGTTCCCGCCGTCGACGTTTGACGCCGCGGTATTAAATCTTCGGTGCGGCAATAAACCGTAATCGTGTTCCCTTGTTTCATTACGGAATTATTTCTCTGGCAAACTAAGCGTACTTTATTGCCGCCGCCGTTCTTTATTATACCCCGAGAATAGAATAGAAATTAGGCGAAAGCACACGTAGACGCAGTAATCTTTTTCTGCGTATTTTTTAAACATCGTGTGCAATAAAAGTCTCTTTTTAACAGCACCGGGTTATTTTATTTTTTTTTTTATTTTTTTCATTAAGTTTATCACTGAGAATGTCAATAAATTTGCGCGGACTTAATTTTTCCCTCTCGTTTGCGCCGATGATACTCTATACGCAAAAAAAAAAAGAAGAAAGGCACACTTTTAGTACATGCATTTCGTGTTTTCGTTTTTTATTAGTCTGTTTTTTTTTTCAAATAAAACCTCACGTAGTATTAAACCCTTTTTTCGTTCATTATTAAAATTTGTGCCAGCGTTAAAAAGTCTCCGGGCTCTTCACTCCCTTACTACCCACCCTTCAAATTAAAACGAAAGCAATAAAAATATCCAATGCGTTTATATTACATCCGTTTTTACGTTTTTTTTTTTTTTTTGTTTTAATGAAAACAGAACGATTGTTTACTTTGTCACTAATCGGTTTGAAGTTGTATCAGATTGACGCAATATTAACTTCGTCGAATATATTTCACGATTAGTTACTGCAAGTACTCGTGTATGAGAATAAATTGCATGTTAGATAATGTACACATATTTAAATTTCTTTAGCTCCTAAAGTTAATTAATTATTTACGTATACGATTTATGTTGAAATTATATTTATCACACATACAAATTAATAATGATATTTATAATAGCATGTTATTTGGAAAATCCTACGATTAATGAAATAAGTATTAAATAAGTACTAAATAAGTACTCGTACTGAATTGTATTGATTTCATTTGGCCAGTGATGATTAGACGTTGGTTGTTTTTACAATAATAAATTGTAAATTGTAAGAGTTATTTCTAAGCGCGTATTGTATAGATGTAGTCTTACCAACGAAATTCGAATTGCGAAACATAAAAGTTCTCTTCCATAATTCTAAAAGGGTTAAACCTTTCTTTTAAAAAAAAAAAATGTGAGCCTTTTTTTTATCATACTTATTGTAAGCCCATCATAAACATGTCTTCAACAGGACTGCGCAGCGTTTTTTCTTTTCATTTCCAGAGTATTAACCGCCTTAATCCTGAATTTTAATTACGTCGCATCTATATACCCCAAGACTTGGGTTATTAGTGTTAATTAATTCGGCTTGAGCTTGTTGCGAAGATTGGGGTGGGGGACGGGTGGGAGGGTCGACTAATAGTCGAACTACGGGAATTACCGGGCACGTCACTCGTCTTCCCATGGGAGTTACCCAAACATACCGGAGTGCGGGTAACCCTTTCGTTGCGTACGGCTATATAATATATATATATATGGTATACGCGTATATATAGTTGATACAAAAGCTTATTAATTGGGAATTGGCCCCCCGCAGTTCACATGTCGACGTTTCTAAAGCTCACGATCAGACCTCGTTACGACCGTGTTCCATATATGTCTAATATATTATGCGCTGCGAGTATTTAAACACGTGTATAATATTATACGCATTAATCTATGTATAATATTATATGCATGTTATATTATATTACATTTGATTTATTTTTTTATTTTATCATTGCTCCGCTAATACTCGACCGTATATTATATTCACATACGAGCGAAACGTGCTATGCGTATTTCGATCATATTTTTATGATATAGTCTTCGAAATTTGTTTTAGACGCATCTGCTGCAGCTGCGTATCAACGAATCCGATATACCAGTGCTTCGTCGTTTTGTGTTAAGTTTTTTTTTTTATTGTCCGTTAAATGCGGGTTGTCGGTATTATTATGCGTGTAATAATGCAGTTAATTATTGTTAATAAGTTACCTTGCGGGCCACAGCTACAGCTCGATAAAAAGATTTATTGAAAAAATCTCGAATAAAATTATTATTATCAATCTGCATTAAAATGTGTATAGATTTAAAAATTAATATTAACTTATTGAGGGATTTTCATCAATATAAGCATAATACAATACTGAAGTCAATCTAAATTTCCATATTGTTTTGTATAGTGTGTACTTGTTTATCTTATATAGTTTATGTTATTGTTATATTTTATAATTACTTACAAATCTTAAATCTCTAGAATCATCAAATCACGTAAAAGTTTTAACGATGTACCTACCTATGTACAAACCTTATTTTTAGAACCACACGTTTCAACTTAAAGAAGGTGTGCAGTAATATTAAAAGTGTATTTGTATATTATGCAATATTTTTTCTGAAAATAAATAATAATAATATTATTATTGATAGGTATGTGAAGAAAAAAATTATTGGCAAACACTCGGAAAGTCAATTTGACGCGTTGTCATAACGTTTACTCGAGAACTGTAGTTAGTTTTTTTTTTCTAGCTAACCGATTTATTTTGTCATGTAGTGATGTAAGTAAAAAACAAACCATTACTCTCAGTTTGAAAAGTTATGGAGAGTTTTGAAACAATAGAATTGGTCGACTCCGCAAACTAAAGTGTCATTTTCGCGACAACATTTGTTTAGACATATTATGCTTAAAAATATTATAATTACTTAAAATAACAATTACTACTAAATATTATTACATTTTTATTATTTTCATTAAATCATAATGTACATAATAATAATATTTATAATTTTCGTTTCAGACGTTTAACTCGCATAATATACAAAACGCCGTGTCACGCTGCGCGAATAATAAAAATAATATAAAGTTTATCGGACACTAACGACGTAATACTGTGTAAAAAAAAAAAAAGGGCGTATAAAAAAGTACACGCATATGTCCATTAGCGACTATCCATACATGCTCGTGACGACGACGTGACCGGAATGCGTTCTAATCGTTTCCCGGTGCGTATCATCATTTTTCACACATAATATCATGTGTACGCTATTCAAACTGATTTTTAAAAAGCTCCTCCGCGGACGCGAAAACGTATGCAAAGGCCACGGCGGGTGTGCGGTGTGGGTGTGCGGGTAAGGGGTGTACAGTATGTCGCGCAGTGTGTATATATATAACGTATACAATATGTGTATATAAAAAAAATTATATATATATATATATATACAGAGCGTCGTGTGACGGGACGACTAACCGGCCGGCCGGCCGCCGTGTACGCGGACCATTAACCGACCGATAAAAAACGAATTTAACTTTTGAACCCGGAATTACATCGGGGAATTTCTGGGCGACGACGGGATGAAAAAAAACTGTTATAAATGAAGATTGATAGTGGGGCGCCGAGAGGATGCTGACCGCCAAGGCGTGTGCTGGCCAATTTTTACCCCATAAACGATATATACATAATACATGTATATAAATGTGTATATGTATAATGTATATAAACATATAGACAATATATACGAGACGAGAGCGTTGCGGTAAAGGGTCCAGTGACAGTTTAGCGATGACCTGGACTTGTTGGACCGCGCGGTAATAAAACTGTAGAAAAGAAAAACGTCAGACCCTCCTACACGTAAGATTGTATATTATATATATACGTATATTATTATAACGGTAGGGTATTTTCCTTCGGCCGTATTGCATTTATATTATATTACTATAATAATCCCCAGACGTTGGTCTACACTGCAGTCGTGACCCACGATATATATTATGTGTATAAGTATGTAAAGGGTAAAATATGTCTTTTATTCTGAAACACGGCGTGCGTTCTATAAATACACCGGACTGGTCGTTTTTTCTTCAAGGGCTTCTTCAGACCTCGGGGACACTGCCAGTCGTATATACATATAGTTGTTGTACCGATATGCGTTGACCTGCACATAAATGTTTAATGATTTTAAATTAGATTAATGCGTTTGCAGTAATAAACATTGTTATTTAATTCGTTCGAGTAAAAACAAAAAAAATTCGATTGACCGAAAACGCGAATAGCGGACATCGTATTACGATTTAAAACGTTTTCGTTTGGTAAAGGATACCTATAGGTTTATACGTTTAAATTACTCGTCTGTCAAACTGTTCATGTATTTTTGATGCACCCGAGCGCGCGGTGAATAAAACATAATATCATTGGAGAAACGATTCCGAACGAATAATAGAAACAAATTGCGCAATTTATCGCCTCGGCTCAAATATAATTCATACATTTTAATCATTAAAACGTTTTAAAATTGAAAACATTTAGCAACCGTTTATTTCTGTTCCGCATAAAAGTTTGAAACGTTGTCTGCGATTCAGATTTATTCAGGTTTAGCTTGTAGAAAGTTTGAAGTTGGTTTCGATGTGTCCGTCAGGGGAGGTTTCACTGTAATATCACAGAACTATATTCTGTGATATTATGACTTATGACTATGTTAATTGTTTTTAATTTTCAAACAAAACGGATCATATGGCCGACCGCCGTCCATTAAAATGTATACATTGAGTGACGAAAATATTTATTTATTTATGCATATGACGAAAATTTTATATTCACAGTCAAACGAAACGAAACAGTATAGAAATAATATGGACAAGGCAGTTGTGAAAATTATAGTCAACAATAACTAATTTTATTATAAAATTACAATTCGATCGGTTTTGTCGACAAAACGCGGGCTGTGACGTCGTTATATTCGGTTGGCGTGCAAATATTGTGTTCGCGCGTAATACATTGTTGCTTATTTTTTATTTTTTTTCGAAAACATGGGCTCGGGGACTACGAAAAAAATGATTGAAAAGATAACTTCGTTGTGTATACCGTAAACCGCGCGGGCTTCCTTTAATTCGACCACGTCAATATGTTTGCATATTTTATGCACGGGTCCCGAACAGCAGCAGCAGCAGCAGCAGGATATATGTATGCGCCCAGTGTGTGCGTGTGTGTGTTTGCTCCGAGTTTTTTTTTCGTTTTGAAACAATCATTCGAGCGATGTTTCGACGCGGCAATAATAATAATAATAATAAATAAATAAATAAAAGCTCGCGCGTTCAATCCTCCGGGCTATGCGTTGCGGCGCGGTAGCTGCAGCAGGTATGTAAATTTTCATTTCGCATTATTACGTCTAATATACCATCGGGTCGCGTCGCGGAAAAAACCTTATATAACAAAAATATCATCGTATTATATCGTGTATATATTTATTTTTTTTTGGGGGGGGGAGGGGGTGGATCTAAAAAAAAACGGAAAAATGAAAAATATGGGGGAATACGAAATTACTTGGGCAAATGAAGTCGATGTGCGGTAGAGCTTATCTGCGCACGGCGCGCGCGCGTGTGTGTGTGTAGAATATTATATGGGACCGCGTATGTGTGTTTTCTCGTGTTTTCATTTTTCTTTTTTTTTCGTCCGTTCCTCATCGCTGTGTATGGCCCCACGCATAATAAATGTATAGTAAGTCCAGAACGGTTTAACTCGGACGGGAACGATTTCGGATCCACCGTTTGACAAATGTTAAACATTTATCAAATCGAATATTCCGTTGTTTATTAAAATAAAATAGCTATTTGGACCGCACCATCATCCGTTGTCGTCGTCGCCACCACCATCTCCATCACCACCACCACCACCACCACCACCACCACCACCCCGTAATCGCCATCATCATCATCATCATCAACCCGGTCGTATGTTACGGTATCGTCTTCGGGTATTTTTCATTTTTATGATTCAATTCGTTTCCATCCTCCGCCGTCGCGTATCGCGTATAATATTATTATAATATTATTATTGTCTCGGATATATTATAATATAATATTATGCAGTTATGCGAGAATATTTCGTATCCCGACCGTAATACAAACCTAAATATTATTATACACGCACTACAATATAATATATATATATAAATCATACCATATACGTTTATTCGACAATTGCGACAACGTCCACTTGTTCGATGTAGGTATATAATATTATATATTATTATGTATTCTGTGACTGGAGCATATACACTGTTGTATCAGGTACCTACCTATATATACATGAATATTAATTCTAACGGAACAATTCCCGAAAAAATATGAGTGCGCATATAGTGCGCGTGTTATGAAAAAAGTTTTCTTCGTCGCCCTTGTCCTCGTTTCACGTTTTATTAAACTAAAAATATTTGACGGGCACGATTGAAATCAGAAAATTGCATCCCGCGTTCGATTTGTTTGTCACACGTGGCATTCTGTATTATATCGTATAATTCGTATATGTTCCAAATTTCCAATATATTTCACCAGCTTTTATAACCTGCAAATGTTTAGGTATATTTTACCATGTGAAATACCCAACATAATACCAAATACCTATTATATCGCTGAACAATTACTACTGCAATATAATGTTAAAATAATATATAAAACGTTTTCTGTTTATTTACATGATTTTTAATTCATAAAACTATTAGGTGCCTAATACAACACACGATATTATTTCACTCTGTTATTGTCATACGATGGTAGTATTATTATGTACGTACACACACAACCACCCACTGTGAATCATTGCATGTTATTGCTGCTTAATCACCTTCGTGCGCTCTCCGTTTTACAATAAACACACGGGCAATACGCGCTTGCATTACAAGCAATGATCGTGTATACACATTTTATTTTTCAAAACACATAATATTATTATTATTTGTTAATAATAATATATACCAACAGTGTAGGCACATAATTCCGATCGTAATACGCTTCCAATCGTTGGCAAATTACGTTTTAAACACTATAATATTATATTGACAGCGCCGTATATGAAATATGTATTATTATACGCATATATATATATAGGTATAATATATGGTGGTCAAACTCGCAGTCGAAATCCCCGTTTGATTACATATACTTTTATTAAAAACAAATTATTTCAGCAAATCGTTTTTAATTTGTCGTTAAAACCCGCGCGCTCGATTGAATAAATAAATTAAGCGTCGACTTCGCGTTGACAATTTTATATGCGCAGTTATAATCGGGTCGACGAAAATAATAATACCGTACTTGGTACCTATAGCAAATTAAATTTTTGTTACCCTGGATTTACATTATTATATAATTTATATTGGTTATCGAGCCTTCTCTGAAGTTGTGCGTGGTTGCTGTTTTTTTATCGAATAGATTGTGCAATCAATATTTTTAAAGGTCCACGTTAAGAACAATAAAGGTTAATATAATGAATACAGATAGAGTCTGGAACGTGATTATTTTTTATTTCGTTTTTTTTTCATAATAAACGAATATTTAATTATTTTGAACACGTCTTGGCGTTTAAGGAAAGTGAGAGTCCAGGGTCGTTCTATATTACTATAAATTAACAGGATATTGCTATGATGAGCTTTTTTAAACTTTAAAAGTTGGATGTGGTAGGTACATTTTTACGAAAATAGGTGATGACCTAAAAAATTATAAATATTTTTTAACAATTGGACCCGGGTGCCTCAGACCCCTGTATCCTGTGATACTTCCAAAGGTGCCACATAATAATATACGGTTGTGAACTTGTGAGTTGTAACTATTATTAATATATAAAACATACCTAAAATAATAAAACATGTTAACCCGTTGTGAAAAATATTTATTTAATTGTTTTGCTAAATAATTTTATAGTCTTAGTTTTATACGTTTAGTATAGTATAAACATATTATATTTTTCTTTTATTAATCCTAAAATATTTGTTTATGTACTTTTTTCGTATTTTTAAGACGTCTTAATAGTTAATATACGTAGTAAGTACCTATTATTACATATTTTATTGCACTTTTTGAACTCGTGGGGCCCCACACGAACTTGTTCAGTAGTCCCATTATGATCTCAAAAATATAAATAATTATTTTTATCTAATGGCTGCAGATGAAACGAAAATTAATAAATAAAATACTTATTTAAATGGTACCTATAGAAATAATGGTCATTGGCTTTTTTTTAATATTAACTCGTGACACAAACACTTACTATTTCCACGGAAAAACTTGAAAAAAGGTAGCTGGTAGTTTATTGATCGTTATATTTTCTTTTCGTTAATATATATACGTACTTAATATGCTACAAATATATATATATATATAATATATTGCAATTAATATTTTAGTATACTTCTATTATACTTTATATACATACAGCTGGTAGATACTTGTAAATTATATAATCTAAGAATTCCATATTTCCATCAGTAAATCGGTTTCACACGCTAAAATTTACCTAAATATTATGGAAATATTATGCGGTTCTGTAACAATATTGCTTCAAAGAATAAATACGATTACTTTGGTCGTCACTTATTCGCTAATCTTACTTACAAACGGTATTAATATATTATAATTACTGTCAATAATTCGATTTTGTCGATTCAGCTTTAGCCGTTGTCATATCGATTGGCGAAAAGTGCAAAACGATAATATTACATAAATAGGTACTCATGTTACTGGTACACTGCAAGGTCTGGTACTACACATACCTTTAAGCGACTAGGTACACTATATTATCATTATTTTGAAATAAAATTTTTTTCGATACAATTAAATTTGATGTTATTACAAAATATAATTTTTGAAAAAAAAAATTATGTACCTACATTATGTATATTTCTTAACATTTTAAAATTTTTTTTTTTTTTTAAATTACATTTTGATCCACTACTCTGCACTCATCTAAGCTTATATCACGTAACTAACTAACTTCTAAAATGTTTATAAAATAATATCGGAGTATATATACTCTAAAAAATATTAAAGATGCTTCAAAATTAAAAATGTTTACGCGCGTGTTATCGTTTAAAAAAGTAAAAACTTAATAAATGATATCCATAAAAAATTTACAAAAAATAAAATTTTGTAATGACGTCAAATCATAAAAATAAAATAATTAAAAGAAACATTGAGACGTTTTGAAATATTATTAGTGAAGACATTTGAACGGATCACATTGTACAGTTTTATAATATTTATATCATATAATAATAATAAATAATAATAATAAACCGTAAACGTCGGTAATAATTATAACTCGTTGCCCGTTGGCAGGTTTCCCGACGACCCGAGCGTTGGCAGCGGGAAGTTAAAATGAATTGACACTGTCCTCGACTTCTCTCACCATATACATCTATATTAATAATATTATGTCGCGTTATTAAGTGTCTGTGCGATATCGTGTGGGTATGAATGTATAATAGGTAGGTACATATTGTGTTATATTATATCATATAATATATGTACGCACAAAAGCACGCGTTTTACTAAAAGCCAAAACGCCCGAGCACCTTAGTTAATGGAATACTTTATATTCCGTTCCGTTTATCTGTGCGAATTTCACACCGTTATTCGTGCCCGAATTTGCGATACAATATAGGTACTTGCAAAGTCACAGTACGAGAGCCTCAATATTCGGACCGCAATCAATAACATATTATGTATGTGATATCAGGGATCAGAAGTCATAGGACCTAAAACAGACAAAATATGCTCACAAAAAGGTTAAAAACACCTACCTATTATGCAACGATAAATTTTCAAAATTCCAAAAGAAAATTCATCAATTACTTAGAGTATTATTTTACTATACTGAGAATTATTCTAAGCTTTGAATAATTGAAAGAGGAAAAAGAAACACGTGAATGTCTGATGTGCGGAGAACTGCGGGTTGGCAATGAGAAATTATTGAACTGAAATATAAATATTTCAAAATACTATTACTATAGCAATATGTATCCAATATTTGTGTAAAAATGCCACTCAAGATAAAATAAAAACTTTTTTTAGAAAACATTAAAGTGCATACAAACACATTATACTGTTTTTGCATAAATACAATTATAATTATATTAATTATATTCCATTATACCACTTGATACAAAGACCCAAAAAACATTTTACGTTTTTCGAACGAAAATTTATTATAAATCGGGAACACTCGATAATAATATTATGTGCGTTTTATAGTCGGACCACTTGCGCGATAGTTTACCGTCATAATATATTCGGTCACCATAACAATATTATTTACGATGGCTTTAAATTTTATATATTTTACCATTTGAATTAATCGGTTACCGATGTGCTATAGTAAATCATCCACTAAATATACGATACAGTGATGATAATATAATGGGCACTATTATTATTAGCGGTATTTTGTTATAAAATAATAAACTATAATATGTACGAGTACTTATCGAAATAATAATAATGTCGTTTGTATAGGAACATAAACTTAATCATTTAAAATATATAGGATACTATTGTTATTCAAAAAGTATTAATGTTCTTGAAAACGTTATTTTTATATGATTTAAAGTCGTAACTAAACAAATTAACGTTTATATTAAAATATATATTTTTATCCTTATAATTTCTTAAGATTTTTACTATTTTGGTTTACAAAATACAGCTTTAATATTTTCATCTTCCAAAACAAAATATATTTTTCCGAATATTTTGATCCATAAAAATTTAATTTAATATAAGTTATAAGTATTTTAAGTTTAGATAAGCGGAGTAGTGGACCAACATTTTGAGGGACAACCACGTACCACTCCACTCCGCTCATCAAAACTTTAAATACTAATAACTCGTCATTAATTCGATTTTTATGTATCGAAATATTCAGAAAAATATTCTGTAATCGAACTGTACCTATGTTGTAACTTGTGGTTCAAAAAACTAACAACTAAAAATATATAGGTATATAATTAAAAAATGTTATTTTTTAACGACTAGAAACCATGACATTTTTTTTTTTCAAAAACATTTATATTTTTTGAAATAATGGGTGTTCAATGTTATGAGAAACACCGGCTAGTATTATAAGTAACATGCTACTAGATATTTTTTCTCTGCAAGGTAAATATTCAGGAATGAAATGGATAGATATATATTTTTAGGTTTAAGGCAGCGGAAAAATATATAGATGGTAAACCATGCTACATCTTGTTTGGAATTTAATTTAATTGGTTTTTTTTTGTTAATTTGTGTTTCTATGGCATTAAACAAGACGTTACATAAATTGAAAAAAAAAGTTGTACCTATAGCCCAAAAACATATAGAGTTATCCAATATCCATGTTCATAATACATAGGTACCTAATATTATTATAACGATGACAAAGATGCATTTGAAACAAATCACCGTATGCATCACACTATATTGTGTTTTATAATAACAATAATATACAATACTATGTGATACGATAATTTGACAATATTCGATGGTTTTTTTTCTCTTTTGTTGTACTACTATATAATACTAACTGCAGGACCACAGTTTTCACCCCAAACGATGCGTTTTCATATAATTTTAGTTAGTGTTCGACCATGCGAAATGGTTACAAGCGAAAACGGTTTCACAGCCAATCTGTTTCCTTTTTTTACAATAAATATCATGGGGATCCTGTCCGTATAGACAAATCGAATAACGACCCCAGAGTGTGTTTTTATTTTTCGTACCAAAACAGATAATGACGTTCCGTCGTCGTTTCTGGAGATTATATTTTATTATATACTGATGGAATCGGACGATGACTCGAACGTTTTCTTTATATTTCCCCGTAAACTTTTTTGAGCTCGCCAATAGGGCGTGTGCTTGATGAACCGAACACAAACGGCCGCCCGCCTATCCGCGGTGATTTGTCAAAGTCCTCGTAGGCTCAGTAAACTTCCGGGTGTAATATGTTTAACCGCGTGATACATTTATATTATATTTTCGACGAAACCGTGACATCTTTATATTGGTTATCAATCAATATATTATGGTTGTGCTCCGTCATTGATTAAATATGTAGCGATGTAGCAGAACTTCGCGGGGGCCTCACGATTTCAGTATTATAATACTGTTATAAATACTAGAAAAATGATAAATCGGTACCTGCGTTTCGAAAAGACGGAACTCAAAAACTAGGTATATAGTTAAATATTAATTTGTTTACTATATTTCCTGATTTGCGCAATATTATACTGCCATACGGATTTAGCAATGACATTTATTATGTCTATTATAATATTATACGAGACTAAAAAATATATAAATTACGATAATATATTTACCATGGATCATGTTGTTTGTTAGGTAAGTGGTGTACATACTGCAAATTTTTGTCTTTGGAAAAACTTAAAATAATTGGACCAAGTTTTTTCCATGCATAAATAATATAATATATAAACATGATAATACATTATAAATTACCTAAAAAAACAATATAGTTAGCTAATTATTGTCACACAATCAGCCTATATATATTATATATATATATATATATATATGTAATTTATGTTATACATGACACAAGTTTCCTATTGACCAATGTTATCATACTTTACATAATCGGAAATCATTTTTCATTCATTTTATTTAATATTTGCATTCAAATCATCTGAGCGATTTGCATTCGAATTGCGTGTGCGTCAATTCACAGTTGCAGTGGTTCACCCTTTATTTGTGACGTTATTGTATTCCAAAACCAATTTGGCCAATGTCAATAAAATTGATAAGACTTATTATTCAAATTTCAAACATCGGAGCATCTAGCAAACTATACGTAGGGACGTTAATCATTTTATAGGTTTCATCAGAATAAATAAATTAAGGCTTCGGTTTGGATTTCGGCCGTTGATCAATATACCAAACTGATAGGTTCTGGTGAATACCGTTACTTTTTTTTTATCTAATAAGACTTGAAAAAAATAAACACTACCAATGAGCAAAATTATAATATAAAACTTTTGTCCGTTCGTGTATGGATTTAGGTAGCGAAATCTTTTTATGATATTTTATATTTTTATATTCATAAATATAACATATCAATGCCGGGCGATATCGCATGATAGTATTATGTATGTCCTATGTACGTTGATCATTAATAAAGATCGATCCATAATTTATTTGTTTCACTATTATTTCCCAATAGTATATTATATACCATTGTTTATGATATAACATAATATTATTCAATTTTTGACAATACAGTATATTTGTTTTTTTTTTATATAAGTTTGTAGGACCTACTCTGTTTTAACTAAAGGTAGACCGCATGCAACGATTACGTATTTTTTAGATACTTAATAGAGTAATAAACATATCATATTATCGCTGTCACCTACTGTAGCTGATATTATAGTTTAAAACTGCAAATTATCATGTTATATAATTTGTACGACCTACCGGCATATATTATATTATTTATAACCTGTATGAAACGATAAGTAATAATTTACTATTAAACACTCCACGAATCTATTATGCCATAAATAATACTGTCGACAATTTGACGAATAAGTACAATATTATTCTTAACGATGATCAAACGGCGTGTAAACATAATTTATTATGAATATAATATTTTAAAACGAAAAATCACTATATGCATGATATTCACAGTGACGCACGTGATGAACAATTTTTAAACTGGGCGAAACAAAAAAAAATAAAGATGTAAGTGGTAACCCAAAATACGGATTTTTACATAGTATTTTTTGTATTTTGAACATTTATCGCACACCCGCCGATTAAAGACTTGATGAGATTGCCTAAAAAGAACCTTCTTCGTCACGCCACTGCGGATGAGGCGTAATCTCAGATTAGGGTATAATATTATATCAGTTTACCAAATTGGCCGTTTTTCAAACAATTATTACACAAAAAATTATAATAATTAAATGATTAAAATCAAAACTAGCAGCATTGTAGTTAATCACTGTTGGCTGTCCCAATAGTCAATAATACGTATTATATTAATTCAGGGGTCGGCAACCCGCGGCCCGCGTAGCAATTTTATGCGGCCCGCGATAATAATTTACAGTTAGTTTAAAAATATTATACAACACGTTATCTTTGCTGATAAAAATTGGGATTTCTCACGAGAAGTTAGTTATACAATTATTGAACAAAAATAGATATTATGTATAGAAACATTGTACACGTTATCTACGTTTCGTTAAACATCGATAATAATTTATTATACAAAACGAAATACGACTTAGTATTACTGAATTGATTTTCTAGTGAAGTGTAATCGTCTCAATTCTGTGTTTCAAATTTTTGTACGTGTAACTCTATGGTACAGTGATGTACTTAAATAAATTAAATTTTAAATTACTACAATATTTCGTTTAAATAAAATAAGGTGTATTCAAATTATGGCCCGTGAAAAAATTTATTTTTATTTTTTGGCCCTTGACACCAAAAAGGTTGCCGATATAATATTATGTTTATATTTTACATATTTTTTTACAAACCAGAGGGTTTTCTCATTATTGGATCATGATAAGCATAGATTTTTGAAGTTTTAAAATTATCTATTATAGTAAATTTTACGCTAGTTTCAAATCTAGAAACAAAATTCACCGCAAGAATAGGTGAAAAAAAAGAGATTATACATATTCTACCTGTTGCACAATGCTGATATAGGTAGTGCACCGCTGTTGTGCGTACGAGCGCATCTTATTATACGAGTGTACGTCGGTATAGGTTAATCAAAATTTTATCTACTCCCAGATATCAGTATGGTAATTAAATGTTGTAAATAAAAATATCGGAAATGTTTTTAGTTCAACAAAACGTCGACCCACCCCCTCCAGTCAATGACCTACTATCTAGCCCTGATTAAACAACTGCAGCATTGACGTAGATTGTAGACACATTTGCAAATTTACTCTGTATAGGTAGGATTCCCGAAAGAACGACCGTGGTTATATAAAATAGCGGGTGTGAGGGGGGTTAGCCTGTGCACGATGTGCATAAAATACCTATACAGCATGTAGACATGGCGTGCTCATATATACGTAGTAAAATAATAATAACTGATGGGATGTAATTTTTATCCGATGCGTTTTCGTGTGTCCGTACATACCATAATGCAGCTATTAAACCTAATGGTTATGCGTGCGAGCGCGGTTCGCGGAGAAACGCGATTTTTTCAAACGCGCCGGGAAAATAAATAACGTTATTATAACATAAATTGTTATTAATAATAATAATAATAATCGGTCGGACGACTGTTATAATGTGTGTACGGGAGGGTTATGACGTACGCGCATGTATAAAATATAAATGTGCTCATGATGAAAATAATAATAATATATTATAATACGAGTCCAGCAGCGGTGGCGGCGGCGGCAGTCTGAGAACAGATTGATACGTTACCGCCGCCGCCGCCGCTGGTGCGCTCCGTCATCATTAACTTTATGATAATGCCCGCGGGCCGGGGCCGAAATTCGCCGCGAGACGTGTACAAAGCGCCGGGAAAATCGAATCAATGGCCCGGAGTGGAGCAATGTAGTGCGACCGTATACATAAAATATATAATAATAATAATATATGCAGTCCGTCTGTACTTATATATATATATGTGCGCGACGGAATAAAATACATACGTAAATATATATATATATGTATGTATATTATGAGTACATAATACGCGTGTAATGTTATACGTGTATATATTATATTCGGTGTGTAGACGGCCTGCGATGGATGCGCGACCCCGAGTCCCGTCGGCGCGACCAGGACTGATGAAACGTGAACTGATAAATGACCTCTTCCTCTTCCTCGTCGTCCGTTCCCCTATATATAGCTGTATAATATATAATGTGCGGCCGCTCGCGCGTGTACATACCAACCCGAGAACAGTGATAACGGATGAGCGTCGACGTCCGTGTGGACATTTGTAAAAAAAAAACCCTAAAAAAAGAGAGGAAAAAAAATAGAGAGTAAAAAATTGATACCGAGGGAAAAAAAAGAGCGTCGAGCTAACCCTCGTCCGGTCATTAACGGTACACGTGTTTATACCACCTCCCTCCACCCCGCGGACCCCGACGTGTGCAGGGGAAGGAGCTGACAGCGTATACAGCAGTCGTCGTCCGAAATGTCCTGCACCAGTTCGGAAACGATCGTCAATTTGTCTCTCGCCCGATGTTTCCCTCCCCCGCAGCGAAGAACAACAACAACAAATTCGGACCTTTCTAATTTTTCCGATTCGGAGGGCCAAACGTTTCGAGAATTTAACGACCGATGTATGTATACATATATATTATGCATTATATTTATCACGACACGTCTGGACATCTCTCTCCCTCTCGCTGTCTCTCTATATCTCTTTCTCCCTATCGTATAGTCGGAAATGACACCGTTCTTAGTTCGATTAGTAGCGAAAACAAAAATATTTAAAATTTGAAAAATCAGTTTACTTTTCTTCGAGGCGTTTGTACTTGATAATATTATATTAGCTATACGGCCGCCACAGGGTCTTATATTAATCAACATATTATGTCGTTATATATAATACGTAAACGCGTTTTAATGCAGTGTAAAAAAGGACATAAATTAAAAAAATATATGACATATTATTTCCGCTCGACAATACGAGATACGTACACGTTAAAACTCGAATTTTGTTAACGAGCTATGCATAAAATTATATTTAACATAAAAACTAAACTATATAAATATATAAATTTAATTAATTATCAAACTGTAGCGTCTTTTTCTATAAAAATTTTGTAACGACGCGCGTTGATAAAAAAAAAGGTTTCGTCTCATTTTTATTTCTGAACGTATTTCAAACCTCATTAATATGAATAGCAACTATAGTTTAAAGTGTTACTACATCAAAACGCATTCACAAGTAAGTCATAATATATCCTTATACGGAGATGAGTGTTACTTTTTGTCTTTTTTAATGTGTTTTCAACACTCATAGTTTTTTTATTTTTTACGTTACGACAAAAAATACCAAAGCACATCAAAATGTAGTGGGAACAAAGAAAAAAATGCCATGAATAATAATATTATGATGTCATACATATTTACCACCGGATATGCTTGTATAGAAAAAAATACAGCTCTTACATTCTAGTGTTTTAAAACCGTGTCTTCACACTTCGCCGAGATCCGATTCAGTGACCTCCCATTTCACCGACAATCGATGCTGATCAAGTCAAAGACATTTTTTTTAACTCTATCCGTGAGTTAAATACAATTAGCTTTTAGTATTAAAGGTTTTTACAGAGGAATTTAAAGTTGACAAACAGAAAATGTGTGATGTATTTTTTTTTTTTGTAGTTTATTTAAACAGTATATTGCGTTGTAGCAAAACAATGCAGCTGTTACACTGAATGGGATGCAAACATTAATTTGCCAGCGATTGTTTTGTTCTGATATCTACTCAAAGAAAAACTAATACTTGTACACATAGGTGTTATTATTTTATTGTTCCCAGAAACAGTTGACTAAAATTCGACACAAATATTTTTTTAGTCAGCCCTATCAAGCCCCGTATAGATTCTGCTGCATGCCTGCATGTTGTTTTCGTCATGGCCGTGGGGCATAATTTAAAGTAAACCTTAATAATTATAAATGCTAAGATGATTAGTAATTAAAACACCTATCGTTATATTGACCAAACTAACCTATCCAAACGGAACGCGTTTATCACACGCGTCGACACGATAGCAAAAACAATTATTGTAACAGTAATAATAAAAAAAAAAAATGATAAAATGTATTATTTTATTGCCGTGGCACGACTTTATAGCTACCAAATTCAATAGAAAACCATTTTAATCGCAAACAATCAACCGTAAATGATTTCGATATCAAATAAATAACGTCATCCACCGGGTGGGTCATCGACGAGGGTCGAAAGTTTTTCAACTTGATCGACGTGTTTGCAAAGCGAATTAAATGTGTGAACGATTAGGGAAACGACGGTTGGCGTCGCGCGATAGCCCCTCATCGACGCGCTGCGAAGTAGAAAAATAATTATCGATGGCCGCCGGACAGTGTACGACTAGATAATTAATTGTTAATCGATAATGCATTTTCGACAACAATCCGACTCCCTGCAGAATTAAACAGTGCAGTCGCACTGCAGGACCACAGGGTCGGATAAAATCCTACGTGATAACATTATTATTATGACAATAAAATATACGCGTCGACTGTGCACTGCAAGAAAATGTGTATACATAACTATAGTAAGTTACGATCACGATCTATGCAAGCGAGTTTTTACAGTATTACAGACGACTATAAATTATAATAATAACACCATCAAACGCACGAGCGCCGCCGCGCCACCTGCACCATAAGGGGGTGGGGGGTGGACAAAGGGGTACTCGGCCCGCCCCCGAGATGTTTATAACAAATTTAGTCGCTTGTAATGTTATTATCACTTGATAGGTAGTTTTTAAAATATAATTTATAAAATTGTTTTTTTCCTGAACTTCACTATAAGACTTGACCAACCGTAACCACAGCTGCTGTAAACCAGACGTATTGTGGTTATCTGTTTACCATTTATATTTGCGATTAAAAATGCATAACAATGATTAAGAGGATCTGCCAGCGCGAAATTTGTTTTCTCTCTATATATACGAACCTCGTTCAAAATGGCTGCACATTCGCGTTCACAGAGCCAATCTTTCGTTTTAGTTAGAGATTAGAGTAATTTTACAAATAGTTGTACTTTAGGACAAAATATTTGTTTTTAAGATGTTTTAATATTATAGGTAGGTATGTTAGTTATGTAGTACGTAGTACATTACAATGTAATGTCATCATATCACCGAAAAATTGAATATCTCAAAAATCCAACGTACAAACACGAATAATGTTCTTAACTTAAAGTTTGGTATTATTAGTTTGATGCGTAATGCCTCTCACGGGACTGTTTGGCATCTCCCTCCCAAAAAAAAAAGAAAAATTGAAATATTTTTTTTTTAGAATAAAGGCTTCGTCTGTTGAGGTCATTAGCCTGAACTGTAATTGCTGGCCAACACACGTTGCAGTGTTTTCCGATCAACGTTCCGTACCTAAAAAATAACAATAATCGTTTTTGTCGTCGACGTCCATATGTACGCACACGAGCCTGAGTGCTGCAGGTATAGATAACACTCTCGATGTATATAATACTTTATAATTTCCCGGTAACCCGACCGGGATATATAAGTCATCTGTCGGCCGCCACAATCTTCACCGCTATAGTAGATAATATTATAGATGCACTATAGTGTTATATTATAATTTATAACGTATACCAACGTAGCGTGCCTATTATATTATATATAGGTATATAGTATTTTCGATCGCCCACAGAGTAATAACGCAACGCGTAAGCCCGAAGCGATTATTATTATTATGTACGTGTAAAATATACATATATACAGCGGTAGCGTGTAACAATAATGTCGTGTATATGTATATATATGTAAAGTAATTTTACCGGTGGCCCTCGCGCGTATTCAAATTCGTGTTCCGAGTGCTCCTCCCCCGTCGGCCTACTGTTCAACAGATGACGGCGGCGATCACCCCATCGGGGAGGCGAGGGCACACGCGCGTATCTATAATGTATATGACTTATATATATATATATATATATATATAAATGTATAATACACGTTATGTAAGTACTCGCGTATATACATAATAATATTATATACTCCGCGATACTCGTACGGCACACAGAGTCAATTTATGTACATGTTATATATATATATATCACAATGTACGCTCTCACAAACAATATAAGCGAGTCATTTCGGCGGCTGCAGGGCGAGAGGTGTACACGTTGACGACATATATATATATATATAATAAGTAATATTATATATGTATGCACTTTGTGTGTATGTATAATGATATGCCTTATTGGCGTGACACATCGCGCGAGATTGAGAGGCGGCACGACAAGAGCAGCTGTCAGTCGCCGACGTACGCGCCTCGTTTGTATATTATTATTATTTTATCCGCGAGTCGAGCGATTCGGATATCGATTTGAAATAATAATATATATTACATGCCTAGGTATAGGACGTGGTACAGCACGACTGACGTAATAATCCGTATGATAAAAAATATAGCAACGAAATAATAACAACATAATAATATAATGTCATATTATGACAATATAAAATTTCTATCATTGCAAAAACCCGCCAAAAATGCGCGAAATATAGTTACGATTTTCAGAACGCTTACGCATAACATTTTAAATGAAAATCTTTACTATATCTAACCGACTGTCAGTCGGAAAACGTCGTGTCATTGCCACTCATTCCTCAGGACCAGTTGAACGGTTTTGATAGTCATAAAGTCCCTCTAAATTATTATAGCCAAATTGTTAGCCAAAACAAAAATATAATGTGTTAATGTATAAAGCTAATGACCCTTGCTGCCGAAGCTATAATGTTTATTATTGTAAATATATATTATTTTGCGAAATATAATATCTAATATTTTGTGCATTCGTTTTCACAGTTATAAGTTATACCTATATAGGTATTAATTACTGTATTAGATACTACCCAATAATACTGACGAGAACGGAAATTAGCGTCCAAGCAATTCGTCAGACGTTGCAAAGTTATTGCACACGCAACACATTCAAACCTACAATTCGTACGTATTCATACTAACCTAAGAAATCATCAAAAATTGTTTAAATTATTTAATTTAGAATTCAAACTGGTATTATTGTAATACATAAATAATTTTTAAAAATAACGAAAAATTATAGTAAAGTGGAACAAAAAACCAACTAAAAATTGTTAACACAAGTCGACAAATTAATATTCAACTGTTGTGTACTCTAAGTGACTATTTAATAATATTAGGATAATAAATCAGTCAGTGTAGGTACTTACCTATTCATAATTTAATATTTGTTATAGGTATTTTTGCCTAACGGGTTCAGAAAATGAATTGAATGCTATAATTATGTAATATATACATTTTTTTTCGATGAATTACATTTTTTACTTATTGTTCACTAATTTAGTTTCGGTATTGTTGTACTACACACAAGAGCCAGCTGTTGACGGCTCATTAGGTGTGATGACAAATTAGCTAACAATATCAATATAATAATAATATGATTGGTCGCGTATTACTTGCAGATGCCCCGCAACTCGGACGCATCTCACTTGCAGCAGCAGTAATATTATCGAACTTTTTATCGACTCTATTTTCGTTCGGGACTTATGTGTCACATGCAACCGATTTCGTAGATAGTCGAAACGCGCGCGTCATTCGCGAGATGCTAAAAATATTGTACTTACGCCAGCAACATCGTCGTGGACATTGCGCGTGACGAGGCGTCGGCGGTTCAAAGTACGACGCGAAGACATCCACACTATTATTATTATATTATATTATAGTCACGTATACTAAGGAGGACGGACAAAACAGGCATGGTACAGTCGCCATCTCTGACTTAGAAGACCCGTACGACATATTATTATAATATCAATTAGCAATTAATCGGTGTTCTGATACTCTGTCGTATTGATCATAAACTATAGCTCCAAATACGTATTATAATCATTTTTTCAAGTCATTTTTTAATTAAGTCATGACTGTGTGAAATATTACAATTTCTTAACATATATTATGACTTAATTGTAGTTACTCGTTTAAAAATCAAGAAATCGTAAAAAACCCAAGACGAGAAGACACGGCTGATAGTGGTCTTACCTTTGATGTAGATAAATTTCACTGCGGCTGTAATATATAGCTTACAACTCAATCGTTAATTGTTTGTACGTCGAGTGTTTGGAGTCGACAAACGTGGGCGAGGAGTCTTCGGAAGTTTAGTAGCTGCAGCAGCATCGACGGTTCGAGAATTTAGAAATGGCACTGATCACTGCGGGTGACGCTTAATAATAATATTACACGTTTTTAAACATTTTTATTGAGCTCAGTGATAACGATTATTATTATATATTATATACATACCGAGCAATACAATATCATTATGTACCGTCTTAAAATTATTATAATTATTATTATTACGACACAATAGTTTTCAATTTGGTACAAACGTATATATTTACACATGCTAGACATTAACGTGAATACATAAACATACAGTGGGGAATTACAAATATATATATACATGTGTCATGGTACGTGTCATCAACAACGACGACAACACGAGTTTGATGATAATAATAATAATAATAATAATATGTCCGTTATTGAGAGGGCATCGATGAATCGCCGACGCAGACGCGGCTGTGGCGGTTCATCCGCTGCGGCGGCGCATCGAACGCTGCACGCGAACCGCTTCAGTCTTTGTTTTTGGTTCTCAACGTGTGTGATTTGGTCTTGGCGAAGAAATTGTCCATCAACGTTTTCTGGTGCTCCAACATCCTCCTCGCGTGCTTTTCCATCAGCACGTTTTGCATCTCCCGATCCCGCCGCCAGTCTTCTCTCAGCACGTTGATGCTGTTCTCCAACGCGTGCAGCTTTTGCAGTAGGTGCTGTTCCGGCGTGCCTTCCGTCTGGGTTTGCACGTCGCACGACTGGATGATGTCCACCTGCGGTTCGGTCACTCTGTAGTAGTCCGTTTCCATTTTCATGTCGTCTAAGTATTCAGTCTTGATGCTTTCTACGGTGTCGAGCCGCGGAGGAGAATCTATACGACAAGACATACGAAAAACCGTCAACTATAGATACATCAACAACTATAGATATATTGACTATGGACAAACATTAACAATTTATAGATATATTATAAGTATTTGACATCGATACTTGTAAGTATTATACGCGTCACTCACCATGTGGCGTGGGCGGTTCGTTAGTCGATCTGTGCGCGAGTTCATTTGGGCTACGCGAGATTCATCTCTTTTCGGGAGACCCTCAAATATTATATTAAATTATGATTTATAATAAATAAAAACATTATAGGGTCTGAAAATGAAATGAATTGAACCAACACGCTGCACCAGCATAATATATTATACCTACTGATGATATAATTATAGGTCTAATTATTTAGATTCCTATATTTTATTGTATAGTTTATAGAGTGGTACTAATACAGATGTTCCGCGAATAATAAAGGTTTATGTTAGTATGGATATAGTGTTATAGTATTCTGTATACAGAATAATAATTTATAATATAACAAATCGATAAATTTTGCATTTTTTGATGAAAACCCAGCAGTCAAATTTAACGTGTGAGTACAATACATTTTTTAAACACTCTTTACATTTAATTTTGTGTGGAGATACGCCGTGACAGCTCGTGGTTGCTGCCGAGGGGAGCGAAACTCAAACCATGAAATTATATTTCACTAAACGTCGAGGAATTAAATACCTAATACCGGCATATTGATTAATTTATTGAAACTTACTCGAAACAACTTCACAGAGGTACGTCATGGCATTGCTTGGTTTGCAGCTCAATACTTCGTGGAGCAAATGAAAGTACGACATCCTTGAACTCGCCGCACCGTTTTTATCAATTCTCACCAACTCTAATTTGTAATCTTGTTTCAAGTGTTTCCACTTGGTCCTCAGTTGCGTCGCGTCTCTATTGAAACCAGCAGCCGCCATTGGTTCAACCAGACTGGAATAAAGATCCGAATTCCTTTTCCTAAACAATAAACACATAACATATTGATTAAGATAAAGATAATAAAATAAAATACCGTGTTTTATAAAAAAATTCTTACAGTTAAACCTATAGGATTATACAGGTGGTGTCCGTTAAGACAAGTTACACTGCTCGTATTTTGTCAGTATAATTTTGGGAACTAAACGTGTCAGTGGATTTACCATGCATTTAATTTTTCATTTACATCATCGTATACATGGTGTACATATATGTATTTTATCGTTACTTTCATTACATATATAATTTATAAAACCTATACCTACTGTATGATTAATCTGATTTACCAATAATCTGTATACTCATTATAGGTTCGTGTATTATAATGGATATGTAATTATTATCAGACATTGTGTTTGATGTAGGTGTGTAACGCAATACAAATATAATACACCTAATCATTTAATAAAATATTTTTCGCGTTTTCATTAATAAAATTCTTAATTCTTAGAAATAGTTTATTCGATTAGCAAATGTATAGGTGCATGGATATATGATAAACAAAATTGATTAATACACGTGAAACGTGCTAGATATGAACGTACGTAATTTATTTGGACGTTACCTGTGTAACTAGGTATTGAATAAAAGCAAATTATCTGCATAATACATTAACACATGCATCATATCCGGAATCATAATTCTATACAGGTACACTTGATACCATCGCTATTTAGTATGTTTTAAATTCGCCCAAGTTGGTCATTACTATATTTTTTTGAATATATTAATTCTTGAATGGAGGGTACCCATATTATTTTTAAATATTTTATTCATCAAAATTTATTGCCATTTAAATATGGCAAAATGAACTAGATTTTCTAGTTTAGCTTCTAAACCAGAAGGGGCATGGCAAATATAGAATTGTGACATTCCATTAAACTATGGCGAGCTATAAGGTTTTAAAAAATAATTCAAAAATAGTTCTGTACTTAAAAATTAAAAAAAAAAAACAGTATTTCGTCTTTTAAATCTCGGCCTACACATATAATCTCACGCCAAATAACGTTTTTTGAGTACAAATTTACATATTGTCAAACAACTTTTAAAACATAAAACAGTTTTAACAGCCTCAATCATCGGCTTTCCCTTACCTACCAGTTGCGATAACACTTTCACTTTATGAAGTCATATATAGGAGGTTATTGGTTATCAATTGCAGTATTGCTTTCACGCGCAAATATTGAAACTGTCTTGTCACAAATAGGTGTCTTCGCAAAAAATATGATAAAGATGTAGGTACGATTTGAATTCCAAATAAATTGTAAATCCAAACAAATTGTGCAAAAAGTAGTGTTTTTTATCAAGTATTTCGAGTATTCAGCTCCTACTAAAAATAAACTCAACATATTCAATACAGCGAGATTCGAGCCTATACATATAGGTATATGAACCTATATATATTTATATAATCTAATATAGAAATAGAACGAAACGTCTACGACTGTATACTGAATTTATCATGTATTCTCATTTATCTCTACTTCATATATATAGGTACTAAAGATTATCAATATTCAAAGGAAAATTAAATGTGTGCTGTTGACGACGGGTTAATTGGTTTTATTTATTTTTAATTCATATACCTGCAAAATATTTTGATTAATTAAATAATACAAAGTGTAAATACCGATGTATCCATCCACCTATATTAGACTATAATGGTTCGACGTGAAACTCGTACATTTATTTATTTTTATAAGTTTATCAGTAGGTAGTTAACACGTGAAGATGCCTTACACAAATTTGATTTGAAACGTGTTTAAAACCAGAAATGAGAACATTGTGTAGTCTGCTGTATAAGAGATTTACGACAAGTTCCTCCCGGTTTGTAGAAAAATGTAGTCTTGTCCGGTCTGAATACGAGTAAGACGAACAAAAAAAATATGCCGGTCTTGCTTGAACGAGCTCAGATTATAACTGTACATCCGGTCCGGACTCGAAAATAACAAACCGTGCAAAACACACGAGAAATGGAAAGCGCTCACAGCGGCTGAAACGGCAGAAAACGAGGCGAGATGAGGACACTATATTAATACGGTATAGGCTTACAAAAACAATACTGGACATTTAATTTTATCGTGCGACCAAATTTTGTTAGAAAAATTATGGATAAAGTGTACAGTGTACATCCACCTTGCATTTTACTTTTATCAACTGCTGCAGCAGTTTGAACAACAATTTGTAATGCCTGCCTACCCAGTACTTATATATTATGCGTAATAATCGTCTCGCAAACAACCAATTAGAACTGGTGTGCAAAATATTTATTACGAGACACGGCGTAATAATATTATATATTATTATACAGATAATGAGATAATAATATAAAATACACTAAAAAATAATAACACAGGCAGGTAGGTACTAACAATTAAGGCGGGGGGAAAATGTACAATTTTATAATATGAAAATATTGTTAATATGTGTTCTAGTTAATTTGTAGAACACAAATTATCATTGGTACCTAGATATATTATTATTTCTACCGAGCGCTTGTATTAAATGTTTCGTAATGTCTCGAATGTGAGGAAATACGAATTTCGCCATCTATTTGCTTATATTTTTCAATTTTTTTTTTTTTTTTGACGTGAAGCTTAACATAAAACTGTGACTGTATGTGCGACGACTATCTGATATAGTTACCATCAACACGAATCGATTTCGTTATCACTAATATTCAAAGTAACCATGAGTACGTTTTATATCGCATAATACATTCCGTCAAGAAAGTTTTCAACAAATGAGTGAATCGCAGCGGGACCACGTCATATTATTATTATTATACACGACGGTAAGCTGAGGTCAAAGTCTGAAGATATTAAATTAATTACCCATAAAATATATGCGTTCGTTAAATACATTATTCAGTATGACGTGCTCATTTATATTAGTTGATCGTGAGTTGATACAATATATGCGTTATTACGATATAGTAATAGTATTATCCATAGAGTTCCCTCTACAAATTGAGCTGTTCCAAAACGTCTATGTAGACACGTCGCATTAACCACTATATAAGTCCAGGGTGTTTTTTTTATTTATATAGTCATCGTGTCTCAGCGCGTCTCAACGAGGTAGAAATTATTAAGAATGTATCGGTTTCCCAATAGTTTTTATTTCGACCTTTTCCTTTGGACAGATATTCGTGGAAATTGACTGTAGGTAATTGGTGTTTTTTTTTTTTAATTTCTTAGTATCTAATTATAAGACAAAACTGTATACATGCAGACACTCTGTAAAAAATGTCAACGAATAAGGTTTTATCCGTGCCTTGCTTGTATGGTATAGATTTTGTAATACGATGGTCGTTTGCGGTTTACTAAATTTACAATATTATCATCATCAATGCGCCATCTTACATTTGTACTGCATTTAGTCTCTTTAGATATATGAAAAATATATAATTTAAAGGTTTATCTATTATACGAATCTACATATTATTTACTACAATTTATACTATAGTATATTATTTACATACATTTTATGAATATATTTTATTGAATTTTTAAATGACGCCATGAAATAGTAATTTGATTTTAATTTTTGGAATGTATAGGCAGATAAGTACTTGTGTAATATGTCAAGTCAGCAATACACATACTTAATATACAGTCTGCAGATGACGGTAATAATGGATTTTCGTTCACTTAGGTACCTAATAGGTGACATTTTTCCAATTAGGCACTTTGGCCGATCGTATTCATAATCTATGAAAAAAATTAACAACTTTCTGAACTTTAAGTTTCCCATACGTGTATGCATTTGACATTAATTGCACGATAGGCAATTGTTAATCAATACAATTAAATTCAATTTGTTGTTATATAATAACAGTTATCTATTTAATTCAACCCATTATAAATGTAATTTATAGCGTCGATATAGTGTACCTATTCCTTTAAAAAATATATTAAACTGTTGAAATTACGAATTCGTATCATAGCACATTATACTAAGCACAGTTTAATAATAGTATGTTACACATAGGTACTTACTTTACAAGCCGTAATATTATCTTTAAAGTATTTCCTCTTATTAAAAGTAAATAGAACACGATTGTAACACGGCGGCCTATGACGTGTATAGCTGATATCATAATATTTAGTTAAATAATCCATATGAAATAAATGTCTATATGTACAAAAATCGAGTATGTATTATAATATTATCCGATTCAAATAGGTTTCATTTAAAATGAGCAAATAAACAAATACAATAATATACTACATATTATTATCATCTAAAAATAGTATTATATAGGTGCTATATAATATGTAAATATGTAAATTTAATTTGTATTATTGATTATAAATAATACTATATATAAGCTCTATACTCATCAAAATATTATGCTCTATATCAACTGTAGTGCAGCTTTTTTCGGGGATTAATATACCTACTAAAATACTATTCAGATATTTATGATTGACTATAATTTAAAACTAATTGGCGGATTATAAAGATAATTTTTATACATTTTTCAAAATACGCGGCCATAGTCTGTAACAGTTCACTAAAAAAGAAAGGCTTCGGTATTTTTTACAATATTATTCAACATCAATCCAATTATCACAAAATTACCTCCGTAAATACAATGGATACTTGAAAACACGATTTTTTTAAATGTTTTTCGTCTATAACAGTTGTTTTTCTTTCATAGCGTTATTGTTAGTAAATGTTACAGTTAATTTACATATTACTCAAATTATACAAATCAAAAATGTTATAATGACAGTACAATTATATGCAGTTAATTATAATTATATATATATATATATATATTATATACTTTATAAACAAACTATATTAAATATTAATCTAATTCGAGATATTAATTCTATATGAAGAATAGGTACATGATGTCAAATTATATTTGTATTCAATAACCGCGGAACTTGAATAATCCAAATTTCGTAACATATATTTTAAAAAAAATTCTGAAAAAATGGCCCCTGCCTTAGGGTCGAGTGTCTGCTGCCCGCAACATTTGTATACCTAATAATGCTCGATTGTTATTGGATTGTACCAGAGAATTGAAATTTTAAAAAAACAACCAAAAAACTAAAACCGGAAGTATAAAGATAAAACGAAGTTTTAAACCATTAACGCGAAACTCGATAAAATATTATAACAAAATATAACCTGCAGGTTAAACCCTGTTACCCGACACCCGTGAAAAATTAATCAATTTAAATTCTCTGCTGAGTATAATATGATACAGGTAATCATATTGATTAATTACAACATTTAAATATATACCTAATTATTACACCGGTTTAATCGTACATCATTTATGTGTAAAGGTCACGGTTTATCGTGGTATCATGGTCATCTTCTTTTACGGATTACCTGCAAATGCCTCGGTCAACGGGTACTTGCGTGTGTGGTATTACATAATATTATAATATATAATGTAACAAAGTTTTAAACCGCAGCCGAAACTCAATAAATTAATATAACCAGGTCCAACCCCGCCGTTACCCTAAACCCTGGAAATATGAACCCGTTTCGGCTATCTGCTGTACCTACGCGCGCCTACCTACAACTGTGTATCGATTGACTTCGATGTTTAAAACATGTATACTTAATTATAATACACTAGTTTAACGGTATACATAGGTATAGGTAACTGTATGTCATGGTCGTCTTCTTTTACGGGATTTTGTGCAAATGCCTTGGCCAGTTGCAGCGTAGGTATATATATATATATATAAATACATATACCTACCTACCTATACGCGCCTGTGTCGTACATCGCATAATATTACAGTGCGTTATTGCGTTGGCCATCGCATTATAGCAACAGGTATTGGGAAAACTGAATTTGGATTGCATACCATGATACCATGTATTTATACCTATGGGTATATTATCACTGATCCGCCTGCGCTGATATGACATCGTACGCATCTAATAATATTGTTAAGGTCGGAAACCATCCGCGCGCTGCAAGTACCAACTCCTATTTAACGACGGACTCTATGGTAATATACGGTGTCGAGAGAATATAATTTAAGTGCATACCGCCGAGAGAATGTGGTATCAAATTACCGTCATTCGTGTTTGGGTGTTCGTTGCATTATGTTAAATAATTGTCGGAATACTGAATGATAGCTATTATATATACCTGCACGCTCTCTGCCCATTATGTAATCCGGTAATCTCGAAACGCATTCATATCCTGTCGTACCCACTGATCTTCGTATAAAATACTACACGACGTATTGGTATATTACACTGGTATAATATTAGCATCGCAATCATATTACCAGAATACCGGAAGTCAAATCTTGCATTCCGTCCTCGTCATAGCACCAATCGAAGATTTCAGCGTTCGATTTTTGAACCATATAATATTAACGTTGATATTGTTTGTATTAAAGTTTGACGAATTAATGAAATTTCTTCAATGTTTAATGGCGACCATCATCGTATTAGGTATTTCACCAAATGGGTACCTATGGATAGTTAATTCTTAACTTCTTTTTTCGCCGATAACCTAAAACGTATAACCTTATTATAGCTATATGTTTTACCAGGACGATAATATTGAATCCTAAAGTAATACTGGCATAACGAACATAACACAAGTACTTATAATTTTATTTAAATCAACAGACTTTGGATTTCTCAATATACTAATTAGGGGGTACACTCAGGGTAAATCTTTAGGTCCTAATTTTTTTAGTAACTTGTTCATGTGCGTAGGCAATTAAAACGTATATATTTTAGTGGTAATAGCATTTTGTATATAGGTGCAGACGATTCCTAAAAGTCCAAGGTTCAAATACATTGTACAACTTGATTCTATACTGGTCACTATGTGAGAATCACACATTTACATAATATTATACAGACTACTCCTCGATAGCCTAGGTATATAGCTCCTATATGGCTTTATGTTATAAAAAACTACTGTTTGTGAAGGTTCTCTTTCGACACAGAGTGCTAATAATTTAATCATCGGCGAACATTGTTTTAACTATTTTTAAGAATATTCATTTGTAATGCTTTTGATGCTTGTAAGACAATATTTCAAAAAATATGGGAATACAGAGTATTTAGATGTCACTTGTCTTATGTTGATATCTTAATGTATAAACTATATTATAATTTACAAAAGGAAATATGAACGGTAAAAGTAGCGAATAACGGCAAGTGCCAATAGGTTATGTAAATTATGATTTTAAATTATTATTATTAATTCATACATTCATTATTCGTATAATAATATCACAAACGATCGAGCGCAAAGCATTCGTGATTTCAATAAAATAAATATTATTTTGCAACACAGATATACGCAGGCACGTTCTAGAAGGAAGATGGTTCTTATGACGACTCTGGCAAGTGCTCTTTTTATGTAATGTTTATCCTGTAAACCAATCTATTATTCATGATGTGAATCGATATAATAATATTAATAGGTACCTATTTAAATATTGATCATTACATTTTAGTATAATTTGCAGTCTATTTGCCAATTGTTATTAAATTACTACCTAGTTCGAAAAATGTAAAATGTTAATCAATAACGATTAATAAATAACCGGAATACGTGATAAAAATGCACTGCTATAACAATACCACCAAACCACAATAATAGGTAAGTGACGATAATTTTATACGAATCAAATGGATTTAAGTCAGAGCCAGAGTAGGAATACTTGTAATAGACTGCAGTTTTATCCAATATAATCGTATTATGTCGTATTAATCGAAATGAAATTATCGACGGTAATATTATATGAATTATTTGAAATCAATCGCCGGATTGATACACGAGTTTTCAATCGTATAGGTAAATTAGGTTCTTGGGTAGTATGTTGTAGTAAAGACATTTAGCGCCGCAATGATTATGATTATCAATCAGCAACCACTGACCAGTGACCACCAGCGTGGGTATATTATAATGGTATCGTTTTCGTGTCACTCGTGTTTTCCGCCGGCCTATAATATCATAATTTATACATTTTATCTCGATGTTAACCGTTCTCTATTATAATATTATGGTGTTGTATTAACACCGCACCTAATCGGAGAGTTACGTTAGTATAATAATATTCAACACGACAGCAATAATAATAATAATAATAATAATATGATAATGTCATACGCCGCTTGTTCAAGTCGAGACGTCACAGCTAGGGAACAGAGGTTTAGGTACCTACATCATTTATGTATTGGCAAGTGACATGAAAATGAGTACAATTTGAATAATGAATATTATAATATTTAAAATGAATATTCAAATTGTATTTATAGCAGTGCAACGCACCAATATAATATTGTTATCATAATAATAATAATAATTGGTGCACACATTACGACTGTAATATTATCGTAAAATGGCACACCGCGTACGTGTATGCGAACTCGTATGTTTTCCGTATTAATCTCTTCTATTAATATGCAATAAATTAATATTCGATACGAAGCTATCGATTAGGTAGACCTATTCCACGTTAAAATCCCATCGCTTATCTATCGAAAACGCGTATCGCACTGCAGTGCGGTTTGGTGCTATCTACGCAGTGTCGTAATAATATTATTACGAATTATTGCGGATACACTTTACTGCCATGATATTGTTCGAAAACGGTTTGGCGTTAAAGAAAAGTATAATCCGTAAACACTCGAATAGAAGTATCGATGTAGTCTAACTTGCACGACAGCCAAGGTGGTTGTCAACCTTTTCATATCGTACGAGGTACCCAAACGTATGCGTTTGCTGTTATAGTGACTACTAGAGTACGTATGAGCATTTAATGCACAAAAGTAAGTTATAAAACGAATAATAATATCTTTTGGCTATGGTTTACAAACGTTATCGAGAGAGTCGGCGTTGTTTTCGAGGACGTCGATTTCGGGCTCAGTGTTGGTGACTTTAAGTCTTTAATCGTTTCCTACGTTCGATTTATTCCTAAAGGTCGTCATTTTGTTGGGAAAACGTATTTTCGCACAGATAATCGTCGAGACACAGAACGGAAGTGGATTCGGTAGCCGTAGAGCCGATAATAATATCAACGTAAATAACGATTCAAATTTTTCTTTACTAAAGCGAGATTTCCTTCTCGTACCACCTGTGTACCGGCAGTGGTATACTCATACCGCAGAACATCGAAAACGCTGCTGCAGTCTAACAGTACGACATTATAATACCGACACACTGGACGTGGGGAGAGGGGACCGTTATATTCCCGACGACGTATACCCACGTCGTTTGAATTGATCGCACAGTAGCAATACGGTACTATTATGTCTCATTGGTAGTACAATAATAATAAATCATGATTGATAAACATATATTGTCGACGGATAACGATCGCGTAGGAATAAGAATTATAATAATAACATAATATTGTCGTGACGTGCCCAACGGTCGGTTTCATCACCGCAGCGCCACCGGATCGTAAAACATAAAATATTATGTGCCTACATCACCTACCTTCCTGCCTATACTGTTGCACAGTCCTAAATTTAGTGGTTTTTTTTCGACTACCCCGTCGATAACCCCCCCCCCCCACCACGGGTTCGCACCCCAATCCGCACACGGCAGCCGCCGACCACCGCCGGTACGCACCGTTACGTTCGAATTTCCGATTTGGTGCTCTCGGGACGCGTTTTGCGCCTGCGCGCGCACACCACGAACAATGCTAATAATAATAATATTAATATTATGGTAAATATAGAAATAACGACGACACCGACAATGCATGAACAACAACAATACCGATTGTCATCGTCGTGAGTTACCTCTTGCTGTCCAGCATGTTGGTCATGCCCATGTCGATGATGAGTCTGATGAAGTGTTCCGTCTCCCGGTCGGACCATATGTACCGTTTCTTGACGTCCATGACGACGGACCTCGGCGGTTTTTGGCGCGCTTTTTCACGAGCCCCGCGTGGACACCCAGGTCCGGCCGACGGTCAAAAAAAAGAACACTGACGGAAAGGCGCGCGCGCACACACACACAAGCACACGCAAGCACACGCACACCAGACCGCTGAAGAACAGTACGTAACGCGACACGGCGGCGGTCGTCCTCGCACTGGTTCACGCGCGTGGGGCCCACATCGACGGCGCGGCGCGGTATCGAGCTGGCCGGCTCGGTCCCGGCCCCGGTCGTGTGCACGCGGAACAGCTGCCGTCGCCGGCGCGACGGCCGGTGCGCATGCGCGAGCTCTGGTCCCGCCGCGTACGTACCGTCTGCCGGCGGGCGCGTGCGGGTGCGTGTGTGCGCCGCGAGCGCGCGTGTGTGTGTGTGTGGGTACCGGACGGACGGCTGGCCGCCCGTGTCGGCCCAGTTTCGGGACGGCTCCCCCCACCCCGCCCGGCACCGCAACCGCTGACCCGCCAGCCCGACAGCCGGCCGTCCGTCGACGACCACTCGGTTTTTTTAATGCCTTGGGTCACACCGTCCCCACCCGCCGCCGTACCGCGTGAGTACCGAGTATCGCTCGGTATTATACCTAGTGACAACGGCGGCGGCGGCGGCTGCGGCTGCGGTGGTAACCGGAATCGGGACCCCAACGGACTTGAATGCCGGTGCGCGCGCGCGCGTGTGTGTGAACGAATTCTTTCGACCCGACCTACCGATTATAGGTATTGTTGTTGTTGTTGATTTTTTTTTGGACCCGATCTGTGAAAACCGATGTCATAATATCAACAATGTTTCAATATACCTTGACAATATTACAATCATTATGTAATGTTCTTATTTTCGACGAAAATCGTTTTTCGCGCGCGCACGAAATAAATACGTTTGACACGACTCGAAATGATAATTAATAATGACGCGTGAGTGCCAAGTCCAGTCCACTCGGCGTCGTCCGGTCGTTTTTGTGTTGCGGGTCTTGTTGGTGGGTGGGTGGGTGTGTGGGTGAGGGGTTACATCTCACGTGTTGTGCTAGCCGATTTTCTGCAGCGGCGCGTGTGTGTCGCGCAATCCCGAAATCGTTATCGATTATTATTTTTGAAAAGACGACAAGTGACGACGTGCCTCTGATCTCCAATCGCACTATTCGACTATAATAATCGACTCGATTCGGAGGATATCATATTAGTTATAATTGTTTCACAGATAAAGCGCGATCGGATTAATAATACATCAATATTACGGATTAATTATGTTTATTTATTTCTGTGTAGCACACACAATTATAACTCCCGACCATGTCCAACATTCCGTGTTCTAATCCACCGCGATAATATTATAATTTTGGCCAATAGAGTCCTCTAAATCGGCCCTTTGCCGAAGGTGATTTAAGTGGCTTTGTTTTTTTTTCCTCTGATTAATAATTAATATAATAATATTAGTTATCATGTTGTGTTAATATCATAATATTATGAATTATACTTAATAATATCATGTTCATGACTTAAATCATATTGTATGCCTATAATAACTGTATAGCCATATTATATAGGTGTTATTATCAATTGATTATTATTTTTATTATTTATTATTCATCACACATGTCCGTGTTAATTCATTTTAAATCTGCTCTTGAGCCTACTGTAGGCATTAATTCGATGGAAATAAAAAATAAATAAATATCTGTTTAGTGGCGAGACGCGTTATAAATCTTATAATATGCAATACACCCATAGTGCTCGAATTGGCAAAATAAAATAAAGGGTGACTTGATTTACATTAAAAAAAATATTGTCTCCACCCCTCTTTTCATTTTACTCAAAGTATTTGTAAATAATCAATTTTTAATGAATATTGGTTGTGGTAATTATTGTATGAAATTATTGTCGACAAAAAAAAAAAGTGTACCTAATAATAATTGTAACTTGGCCGAAAAAAATCAATTTATTATTATTATGTTCCTAGAAAAACCGCAACAGAAATTTGAATAGAAACCACGGAAAAAAAAATATAAAATATTTAATAAAATGTTGGGCACAGTTTACCTTTCTAAATACCATAGGTACATTCTATCATATTGTTATAGTTTTATTCGGAATCTTTTATGCGTTACCCATAATTGTATTTGATTAGTAAATTGAATTAAATTAATCAATACTGTAATCGCCACTGACAATGTGGTTAACGCATGCAACATGCAAATTCCTCCACATGTTATACAGAGCAGCATTAAAAAGAAGATCCATTAATTCGTGTTGATTGCTTAAATTCAGGTAATATTCATTAAACTGGTTACGACAAAAATTGTGTAAAATTGCCGAGTTTTGACCTTGAATTTTTTATAATTTCAATAATTAATATTATACTATTTTACCTGTGCCAGTTTACTTACTCATTTTAAGACCGAGAAAAATTCTTCATTTACCCTCAAGTATTCGCCATTCGTATAACACTGCAATACTGCACAGTAATAGTATAACAATGAAGAGTATTATAATATTAATAATAATCTAATAAAATTAAAATGAACGATTAATATGGGTAAATAATTTTCATGCGGCTTAACTGTTGGAGATATTTCAATTTTTTTTATTTATGAAAATTAAAATGTTTCAGCATATCATCACATGGTACTACAAGTCTGTAATTTATTATACTGCAGGGAGATATAAAATATGATTTAATAAGTATTAAATAATATTAACATTAACTGCTGCGACTTAATAAAGACTAAAGAGGTGTTTTTTTTTATCCCATACATATTATGGTCATAACAATATATTATGTTACGACTTATGAGCATATCAAGCATACAACAGTCATCACTCACATGTAGCTCAGTAGCTGACATTTAGTACCTACAACAACAACAACAACAACAACAACAACACAACAACAACAACACTATACATAACTGAAGCGAAAGTAGGCGAATACAAATATCTACTTATAGTCACACTATATTAGTTTTTAAAAGATTGCAAACAACTGTTTTATCGTATTATAACTTAGTAGGTATACTTGACTGAAGTTGTAAAAAAAAATTTTCCAGTTTTTAAGAAACCGTTCGCTCAATGTTTTTCATTTGCGTTTATGATGTCATCGCACAACAATTAATCGCAATTTAAACTAATTATCGTGCCATCGTGTGTTGTGTCTGGCATAATATATTATACATTTACGCGTGTAATTAACCGTATATGATATTATTATATTGTCGGAATATCGTCATAACTCGACCTAATGTGAATAATAATTATTGCTCGATCAAACCAATTATTATAGTAAACAAGTGTAACTTATGACTGTTACTTTGCACTATTATTTCGTAATTATAGGTAGTTAATAATTTCTATTTTATAATTTATTCCTGTGCAGTATACATGCATATTATTTAAAAAATAAGCTCACGTGCATATTATAATATTATGCTGTGTTAACAAAACGTGTAAAAATAGAACGTATGTCGTACCTATGTCCTATCATATGCACGTGTAGTGTACACAACATCCATATATAAATTATACATTACGTATAGGTATTATTTACATTTATTGGTTAGGATAGGATACTCGGTAAGTGGTAATTTAAATTAATTATTCTCACAGATAATATTTTACATTAGTCATATAATGCACAGAAAACAAATAATAATTGATCTTTATACTGAAAAAATATATCTATTATATTGTTGCATACAGCTGCTACAATATTATAATATAGTCTACCTAGTCGTTAGTCTGTGATCGAGTTGTAGGCAATCATTGAAAATCAACAGTCATTTTTTGGCATGTGCTTTTTTATATATATTTCTTATGTCTGTGTAAGGGCGATAGGAGTAAAAAAATATCGATACCCATAATACCACCATTTAGTATTTTAATACCTAGCCGGGCTTTTTATGCCCGCGAGCGCATTTTTTACAGACGTTCAAGATACACAATATTTGAAAATCACTTTGTTCGATTAAATTTAAATAATATCGTCGTGCTCCGACGGTCGAGCAGGTATAATTTATAATATTATAGCACAGTAAGTAGGCAGTGTTGTACCTACTTATTGTTTTGTACTATATAGCAGGTATAATATTATATTGCGGTCGTAGAGTGCGCCGCGTGTGTGATTTATTCCGAGGAGACTTTTATGAAAACTCAATTGAATCAATCGCAATGCCGAGGGTGGCTGTGTCGATGTATAGACCGTGTCAAATAATATGTCGTGTTGCGGCAAGGAGAGCAATAATGAGAATACGGGACATTGTGGGGTCGTTTAAAAATGACAAAGTGGAAGCTCCGGCGACAACAATATGATACGGAATACCTTCCGTCAACCCGGACAGAAAATCGGCACAATGAAAAGTCCGCGAACCGTACAGTTTAATTACATTGTTGGTACCGGTTATTAATATTTCGCGAATATATAATAATATAATAATGCGTCGTATGAGAGATATTTTAATATAACCCGCGTGTATTTGGCAGTGGCAATATCATAAAAGCCCCAGCAGTTTTATTAACCCTGCTACACTCTGCAGAGTCGTCTGTCAAGCCACGCCATCCGGTCCACCGACCGTCATCCGTCTCGATTCACACCGAAAGTCGTGTAATCTTATTACCCCATTGAATTTCCGCCCAACGAAGTACCTCAAACGCACATAATATTTTATATTAAACAACAGAACCATCGCGGTATTGTTCGTTAAATGGTTGTAATAGTCGTAATTCGTATTGAAATCGGGTACATTTTTTCAAACATGCGATACAATGTGTATATTATACGTCACGAGACTCACGAGAGTATATTAGGTATAATACCTACCGTTTTAACTTTTAAGACGGTTAGGAAATTTGTAATTGTTCGCCGTTTTTAAAAAAATTTATATTGTATAAACGTCACAAACGACAAACTCCAAAATATAGGCACGTAATGAATAACACAATGCCAAACAGATTTTAAGTCAACGTTTCGACCTTGGGGTGCCCCGCGGTAACGCACCTATATAAATAAATACGATTATTATTATTGTCAAATTTAAATATTGACTCCTATGTAAATTGTAGTGTATAGTTTAAAGTCATTTACAATAGTAATTATAATATTATATAAACAATTTTATTCTTTCTATACACGTCTTACACGTCGGTATAAGGTAGTCTCTAGCTGTGAATAATAGGTATCATTGGAGGCTATCCTCATATTTATATATATATGTATTTCTGAGAAAAATTGTAAGCATCCACCCACATATAAACATTAATTAGAAAATACAAATTGCCAATATTCATTCAGTGGGTCGCATATTACATGGTTGTTAATTTTTGAGCGACATCAAAATATAATATTTCTCTAATAATCTTTTTTTAAACAAATCTTTATTTTTATCAATTAGTTAAAATAAATAATAGTGCTAATTGAAACAAACATTTTTTTAAAGGAAAAAATATAATATATAATAGGCAATTATTAAGGAATTGAAAAAAGTTTTTAAAACGACGTTTAAATTAATTTTGTCTATGTTTTTTAACTGAAATACAATTTGCACATTTACGAGATTACGATAAATTCCATCAAAATTCTAATTTTAGCTAATGATACAAATTTATCGTGAATTTAAGCTCAAATTTTTTTTTATTACACTTTAGACAATTTATAATAAATTTGTCATCACGATTTCAATTTTTCTGATCCAGTGAAATTTTATTCATTGACAATTATTGAAAAAAACTTGAAAAACTTGATAATGTTTCATGGCTATAAAGCTTTAAAAGTATCAAAATGTTTTCAAAATATTACATGTTATTAAAATATTATTTAGTTACACCAAAAAATCAAATTGAATTTGTCAAAAATTGGCATTTTTCGCTTCGAATCTATTATAGAAAGAATTAAAGTCCACACACACTGTAGTTATTCTTCTAAAAATGATTTATTTAAAAACTTTTATTTATTATTGTTTTGTTTTTAATTATGTTACACTAATTAGTCATAGTATAATAAATAATCACCCAACCACCCACCCCCCTGCCAACCAAATTGTGTATGTAATTGCTGAAGCAACACATGGACTATAGGATCGCCGCCACTGATAGGTATAATACTACATATTATTTTAATATTGTACAATAAAATATTTCACCAATATTTGCATAAATTATTATAATTCACCAAAGTGAAAATAAATACAGATAAGTAGCTGCGTCTAAGTGTTAAAATTGATGATAGAAAAAAAAATTATACAATTGTTGTGTTTTGTAATACATTTCAGAATTTTGATACCGTGAGATATTGGATAAGATTTAAAATTTATATTTTTAAAATAATGAGTAGCTAATGGATAATTCATTTATTGGCATTTATACAATAATATATTGAGTTATACTATTATTATTGAAGTCATTCTATTATAGTCTTTATGCTTATTTAAATAAAAGCTTAATACATTAATGTTACGAGTTTATGACCTATGTCAGAAGTTATTTATATATGAGTGCATGACATATTGTGATGGATTATAGTTTAGAGACAGAATTTATGTTTCTGTTTTCAAAAATGTAATATTCTGTTTCTTATTTCTAAAAATGCATTATTAATGTTAGTATTACTAATAATAAGTAGCAGACACTTTAGTAGTAAATAATAGTTCGTTCTAATGTGGATAAATATATTTTTAGAAGTATAGTAAATAGCTGATAAATAACGTTTCAAATGGTTTACCTATTATGAAAAACGTTATTAAATATTAATATAGCTATAAAATATAGTAAATAGTTACTTTTTGATTGAAACTATTATAGCATATAATATATATATATATAAGTTGAAGAAAACGAGGTAGGTTGAAGCGTTGATTAAATATATTTAATCAATGGTATAGTTTCACTATTATAAATTATCAGTAATGACACACATTGTAAGTACAGTTGAAATCTAAGGGTAACACACAATACCTTTCAACTTTTAATAATTAAGGCGATCACCATTTGTGAATACGATTGTATTATATTATCGTGGTAAATAAAAAAAAAACATTTGCATGGATTCTTAAACCTATAATTGGGGAGAAACAAGTTGGGGTTGATGTAATTTGGATAAGAAAAGTTTGAGCAATTATCGTTTCTATTATGAATAATATTATGATATAATACATACACCCTTTATCTGACTACTTACTTATTTGCATAATTGCATGATATTATAGCTCATTTAAAATAAACAAGTGATTGTCAATAGTTATTACTGAATTTAACCAAAAATATAATAATATAACTAGACAAATTATAATAATTTTTTAATTCATTAACTTCTATTCATCAATCATTAATGTATTGATTTTGTTAGATAGGTAGCTAAATGTGAAATTTATCAAGATAATATTCTAACTATGTAGGGTATAATAATATGTGTTAACTATAGTCTATAATATTTAATAGCTAACAGTTTGAAATTGGTAACAATATATATTAGATTTATATAAATAAAAAATATTAGACATTTTGATTTTATGATTTATTATTTTATGATATATGTGTAGTTTAAAATATCAACTATAGTACTAACTATTAAGTTAATATTGTAGTTGTTAATTTAGGTATATTCTTTCAGCTAAAACATAATAATGACCTACTCATAAGCAGCAGCATTTTGAATAATATGTTTTATAATAAATTACAATAATTTATATAAATGTATAATATGAAATATAACAAATCATTTAAATATTAAATTAAAGTTTCATAATATTATGAATTTCAGAAATTGTCGAAAGAATTAATTAGCTTAAACTCTGAGGTTGCTTTTGAAACCAAATTATAGTGTTACGTAAAAGTAAAAAAAAATTGAAATCTTTTGAGGCATGTTGCACAATTATTATTATTATGTTCACTGTAGTGATTTCCATTAGTTCAGTATAGTTTCCTTAATCTAATTATACCTAATAAGTAATAATATGTAACAGTGTAACACTAATTAAAGTTGCTAAATATTATACTCATTAGGTGTGTAATAGTTTTGGTTTTATATTAATATTATGTGTAATAAACTAACCTCATATTAAAAAAAAAAGGAATTTATTAGGTACTTATTGTACAAATCATAGCCATTTAACCGAGTTAAATGCCTTAGTCGTATATCCATACACTCTTATACGTACTAAATACTAATCATAGTAATGCGAGTAGGTATATTTGGAAATTATTTCCGGAACAGACGGCTGATGACAACGAATTTCATCCAATGTCTTTGATAACCTCTCGGCAAAAGAAAAGCGGGAACATAAGTCTATTGTGAAACGTCTAAAGATATACTTCGAATTTGGCCCCGCGAATAATAGCTTTTGAATTCTCTCCGTCACCGGTGCGTATATTAAAAAAATATTCTTTTCCGAAAGGAAGAGAGACTGACATTTACATCTTTTATACTTGCACATTATGCATACCTATATATATATATATTTTATATTTTGCGTGCAATATTCTTTATTGTCGTGTTCAGTTTTTCATTGTTGGAGAGAAAATTCTACCGAATGATTCCGTCTCTCTATTGAGCGCGTAACTCGAGGCATTTTCTCTCTCCCCGTTCGTCATTCCTAATTGTTTCTCGGACCGTAAAAAAAAAAAAAATAATAATAATAATAATAATTACAGTACTAATAGTAATAGTAGTCATGATGATAATAATAATGCAAATACTGCAGAGTGACCACTTGACGTAATAACAGTAATGGGCACAACCCTTTTTTTCCTGACCACAAAATAATGGACCCTTAAAAAATGCAGCGAACGCTATACCCCATTAGATTCCATTTTTTGCGCTCCGGCGCCCCCGGAAAAGTGGACATCGGCCATCGGCGATCCGAACGCCTTCCACCCTACATGTTATTATTATTATAATATTCACACAAAATTCGATATTTATGGCCCGGAAGACCACGAAACGGCGAGCAACCCTCTCAGTAAAATTCGATTCACGGTGTTAACACGTATATTTCATGTGTAATTATTGCCGACTAAATTATGGGCCCGAACCGCCGCCGTAACGGCTCTCCGCGGACAGACATTTATCTTCGCGGCTCCAGTGTCCGGCATAATATAATAATAACACAGAATAGTTGTTTTATTCAGCGCAGCTATTACCATGCGATAATGCGTCGACTAATTCAATCTATTTGAATTGAATGTACTTAGAGAGTGGAAAAAACAAGGGTTCTCTCTGTAGTGCGCAAACATTTTATATAGAACAATGCGTGTATACAGCGTGCCATTCCCGAATATCGATTTATATTATATACATCACGCGCGTTTATGTACAATTTTATGTGTACACATTTTTTATGAACGTTAATTAAATTTTGGACTGTTGTTGCGCCCGAAACGTCATCGTAAATTACGCACGCGCGTGTGTTCAGAGGACACACATGTGCCAAAAACTGAATTGAAATCGAATAAACACGCGATGAAACATTGCCGGCAGTTAAAGTTATATAATAATTCATAATATATTATTATTATTTATAGCGATATAGGTAGGTAAGCACGGCCTAAAAACGCACAAACGTGAGAGGAATTTCGATCTTATTATATTATAGTGAAATATTGTATCCAGAATAAATAAAATATAACTATATGATAGGTATAATATACTAAACTACGGGTGATTCTTTTTATCGGACAACACTCATTATTTCAAAGTGTAAATTTTTACATAGTTTCGAGTCGCTCATAAAACAACGTTTTTATTAAAAAGTTATTTTTTTATCCTTATAATTTTTTAAGTTCTTTACTTTTTTGAATAACAACATAGAGTTTTAATTTTATATTCCAAAACAGAATATTTTTCTTAGTATTTTGATACATGAAAATCGAATTTTGGGTGAGTAGTTAATGAGTTATAAGTATTTAAAGTTTAAACGAGCGGAGTGGTGTGGTACGGGGTTACCCCGCGAAATGTTTGTCCACTTCACCGCTCATCAAAACTTTGAATATTTATAACTCATAAACTACTCACCCCAAATTCGATTTTCATGTATCGAAAAACTAAGAAAAATATTCTGTTTTGGAATATAAAATTAAAACCCTATGTTGTCATTCAAAAAAGTAAAAAACTTAAAAAATTATGAGTATAAAAGATATTTTAAAATATATTGTTTTAATAAAAACGTTGTTTTATAAGCAACTTGAAACTATGTAAAAAAATATTTTCAAAAAATCTACACTTTTTGAAATAGTGAGTATTGTTTAATAAAAGAATCACCCGGTATATAAGTATACTATCATCAACTCGTTACTAATATTACGGCTGATGATGGAAATGGTTTTTGAGATGAAGAATTATGCTTGTAGTAGGTAGGAATACTGTTTTATATCGAAATGTAATAATAATATTGATTATAAATCGTACAGCGAATCAAAATGTAAAGATGTAACATTATATTTTACATTACAAATATTATGTTGATTTAGTTTGAATTTATTTCCTAACGTATTATTAATTATTATGAACAAAAATTGTAACCGTATACAAAATATGTATACTAATACATTATTCATTGACTAAATATAAAAAAAAAAATAGTAATATAAACTATACACATATTATTATTAATCATCACAAAATATTATGTTATTTATTTATTTCTCTTGTATAAAAGTTGTTAATAAATGTTCAGTGTAATTGTAACTGATGATTAATATTATTGTTTTAAGTTTTTAAGAGTTTATAATTTAAACGAATATCATTTATTTTGTATTTTATTTGAACTTTTATATTATATGACTTGCTTACTTGACTACTTGGTAAAAGTATATACATAATATTTTATTCAACATGTCTTTGTTTTTTTATTCTACCTTTTAGGAAGCATTTGTTTTAAATTATATGGAAATTTACGAGCAACCTAAGTAACTATCTTATTTGTTATTTATTTGTACACAGTAAAAGTTCTTTTCAGGTCAACGAAAATTAACTTACATTATAGCAATTTCTTAGATTCAATGCGGAAAACCCCACGAGACTTGGACACTAATTTGAAATAATAGTTTAGTATATTGAACTTTTCTTTCTTTTAATACTTTAAATTACTGAATTCTATCTCGACGATTACGTTTTTGTTAGTAACATTTAAATTAAAATAGGTACTTACAATGTTTATTATTATATTAAATTATGTACGTATTTGTTGTTTATTAAATTTGTATTATAACTCTATTTAATATTTATAGGTATTACGTTGTAATTCATACGAGTGGATTTTCTCGAAGAAGAATTAATATTTAAAAAACCTCAATTTTATTCATATTGCATTATACCGTCTTCGCAAACTAATGTATTGGTAATATTTTTTTACGATCCAAAAAACATAGAACGGGTGCATTAAAAACGTCCTGGGGTTATTGTTTGCGTTCATACGCTGCGGGGTTGGATATTTTTATGATATAATTTTATTCGAAAAATCGGGAAAAAAATATTCAGTAATTTCGCATGCAGAAATGTATCGAGAGATTTGTACGTAGGTTAAGTTACGGATCAGAGCCAACGGATGTTTTCTCGTTCATCCCCTTTGCTTATACTCCGATATTTATTATTCAGATGGTCGTAAAATCGACTTACTCAAACCGAGCGGAGGGGGTTCGGAGTAAGAGTTACGATCACCCCCGTACGTTTTACTACTTCAGGAAGCTAAACAATAGTTAAATAATAAAAAAAAAAAAAATAAGAAAGAAAAATATAGATGTATATAAGAAACTGTTCGATGGACAACGAGTGGACATTATCTGGTTCAATTTGACGGTTGGGTGGTATATACGAGTGCGTATAAAACCCCTCGGAGGAGTTTCGCCATAAAAACGAGGTTAACAGCGCTTTTACATAGACCACCACTTCGGGCGGACCTCTTAAACTTCCTGAATAACTGCATCTGGGCAAAGGCGCCATTGGAGCCGAGGCCTTTCTTTTTATTATCTATTCAAAATAGGAAAAAAACCACGTATGCATATATAATATAATACGCACACGCACACATATATACATATATATATATACGGAAGTCGCGATAATGAATCCGTCGTAAAAAAAAGGCCACAAACAATAGACTTTTACCTAAAAAAAAAAAATAAATATATATATATAACCGACCAGAGTTTTTACGACAAAAACCCCCATTTCGGTTTTTATATACGAATATTTACGAAACCGAATCCTTTGAGATTTGGATGGATAAAGTGCAACAGTTCCGGTTCAGATATGGGAAATTTACTAACTTACTATATACCAAGGGGTTATATATTATTATCACAAAGGAACCCGCGATCGAGTGCCTTTTATTGTGGGACGTATTATAATATATTTATACATGATGATGGTATAAAAACGTATGTAATATGAACAAATTGTATTTTGTGTATGATAAAAGAATGTAATAGGATTCATTTTTAATTTACTTACATTTAGTCTGAGTCGGATCTTAAAATTACGCGGGCTCATGCTTTATTGAACGATAAAACTTCGCGGTAGCTATTTAATAATAAAATATATTACAATATTGTGATAGAATTTTTTTGTTACCTTTTCAGTCTTTCCTTGTGAAAATATTAATTTTTTTTTATTATTTATTACACTTTGAGCACATAATAAACCGTGGTTTTAAAAATAATGATGAATTTAAATATTATGTTCTCAACCAGATTTTGACGATGTTTACATAATAAAAACAAATCATTTTCACTTTAACTAGATTGCCAGAATATTAATAAGTAGGTTGATATCATGCCGTAATAGTTAAAATTTTCTTGTGATAAATAACTATTTAAATATATTTCGTACTTGGATTGATTTGTAGTTTATTTGACCACGTAGAGTACCTATATCGTATAACTTCAGTGTCTGCCCATTGTTTTTTTTTGTTAAGCAGTGTCCATTAAAAAATGTAATTTAACGAACACAATATGATGCTATGGATGTGTATTAAATAATATACAGGAAGGTACTATTTGTTTGATAATACATTTATTAGGTATCTATCTTTTATTTTATTACCAACGGAGTTGTAAGTGCTTTAACATTTTAATTGATCAGTAAAACTAATTTTTATTAACTTATTTATAATAAGAATTAGAACAATAATAATTCTTGTGGTATGACAATAAATGTACGTACTTAATCAGAACAGAGAATAAAAAAAACACGACTGATGACTGATGCGACAAATGGTCGACACCGACGATGTTCAAAATAATCAGCTGATAACGATTATGACAACAGTCATGAAAAACTTAGAACAAATGGCTTTACAATATCATGGGACACGTGTTTACATTTTTAAATAATTTCGCTTTTGGAAATTTAACCGATATGGCAAGATATTATATTATTTATATTCAAAATGTCTATTTAAAATCGTCGAACCACAATTATAATATATTATTCATAGAGTAAACTTTAGGAATTAGTGTGCGATAATAATTTAATATTTTCAAATTTAATCGTCTGATATTATTATTCTTCCTCGTTAAGATTGTGTAAAGTGTTTACCACAAATTTGATGGTAAAAACATTTATCTAAGTCAAGTAGCTTATTTTTTAGACTTTGTTAAAATATTATTTTTTTTTGTTTTCGAGTAAATTAATTTGAAACTTAACAACTTTTTCAAAATATCGTTTTTGGGAGTTTTTGACATGAGTGTATACATTTCTTACATAATTTATTTTCCATATAAAGTTTTCACAATTTTTGTCATACGCGTTTGACTAGCATCAATTTTTGATTTGTCAGATCGTTCTGTTTCACACTTTATATAGATATATACACGAGCTGCTTGCGCTGCCACCGCCGATTTACTCGTACAATGTCATGTCGAGAAAAACGCGAAAACTCAACGGCGGACCGTAAAGGCTAGGGGCGCGGGGGTGTGGCGGAGTGCTGTCGGAAGTGAATCGCAAAGGCGACGACCATTACTGGCGAGAAGAAGCGAATCACGTACGGAATGGGATTTAATACTATATACGTGTATGTGTGTTATTTTTCCAGCGGCGAAACACAACACCGCCGCTCATATATATGCGCGTTTTATATCAAAACCCTGTTTGTCCCCTCAGAACCATATAGTAATATATATATCCGTTTTCGTGCATTATTATATATACTTGTATGTACCGCGTACTATATACATTTTGGCGACACTGCGGTGTTGCAGTCAATTTGCCGCCAGATTGAACGGGGCCGTCGGCCGCCGCGTTTGATAAATGAAGTCGGCTGCAGCGCCGTTCCGCACACAGTCCTTTCCCGTCACTCCCACCGCCGCCGCCGTCGTCGTCTGCGCCCGTGTCGTTCAGACCCTCACGTCTCGCGATATCAGAAAAAAAAAGACCAGAGGAGAGGGTGAGAGAGAGAGAGAGAGAGCCGAACGGAGAGAAAAAGGTTACGGTTTTTCGGGGTGTGTTTTTCTCGGGGACGACATAAGGCCGCCGCGCGCTCGTATCATTAATTCGCGTCGGCCGGTATACGCCACGCGTTTTTATACCGAACCGACTTATATAGTTTGTACCGCACCGCAATTTCCACGGACCCGAGAGGACCGGTGGGTGGGTGGGGGAGGGGTGGCTGCGGGGGCGGATGACGACGACGGTTTAGCAGGGTATATAATACATATATATATATATACATGCAAACGTGTATATACATATTATTATATATATATATATATATATATTCGACAAACGGCGGCGCGTATACATGATCGATGAACAATTTCTTCAGACGGTTAAAAACAATTTGTCACCGTTGCGCAACGCTAACCGAATTACTCTTCCCCGGGAACGATGAGACGGCGGAGCACACGACACTGTGTATACAGTCGTACACATCGGACGATAAGTTTATTTTCACGATCCCAAGAGGGTTTTTAATTCGTATCGCTTTGTATTGTCCAATTAAACGTCACAGCAGACGACTTTATGCGCACCCCCCGCGCTGCACAGGTCCACGACTCCTATATATATATATATATGGACAGTTGTGATTCCGCGACAGTGGCGACGGCGGCGGCGGTAAGGTTAATTTTTCAAAAGCAACGACGACTTTATCCGCCTAGCCTGCAGGATCGTATAATAATTGACGTAAAATATATATCGTCGAGTCTTATAAAGCGAACGATAATATTAATGAACGCCAAACAACCGTCGTCGTGTTATCTGTATTGCTGTCAATTTAGAATTCAGATTAATGCACCACGTCACTTGAATATATGGTAAGCACTTAGGGTGTATCGTATTGAACTTGGCTGATTATCGCGTTGTGCACTACACGCGTTTTGTTTTCAATTTCCGTTCCTCGTGAATAATATTATTATTATTTCGTTTTTTACTCTTCACATCCCGCAAAATATTATATATTGTCAATGTCGTAATTTGTTTTATGAACGTCATTATATTATTAACACTTCGCAGACATTTCGTGGAAAAAAACTAAGTAATTGGTTTTTAATTGGTTGAGTATTTCGTTTAGGTATGCCGATGTTTCCGACCGCATAAGTGTGAATAAAAATGACGTAAGTGTAATTCTAATGTAAGACTCAAAAAAACTCGGACTAACAAACAATATTGTATACAGTTATTGGGTCAAGTTATCGGAGAATAAAACGTTACATTATAGTTATGAGGTATGTAACATCACATTACATTATGATTTATGGGTTTTTTTTTTATTTATGAAATTAAATTTGGTTATTCTGTTTAAATGTGTACAAAACGGAAGGTGTATTGGCTCACGTTAGGCTTTTTATTATATTTACTGTTGTAGTCAATATACAGATTTTTTTAAATCGCTTTGTAAATGTATTTGCATGAACTTTAATTCATTGTTAAATTATTTTTTCACTTAATAAATAATTAAATGTTCGGTATTATAATTAGATTGGTGTTAATAACTACTTACAAAACGCGTCATTGTATTGAAATTGGTATTTGTATTTGGTCCCCTCTTGTATAATATTTTGTATTTTATTATTTTAAATACAAAAATTATTAACATAATATACAATAATATACTATATTATACTATACAGTACCTATGATTAGTAATATTAAAAATATTAAACAATATTATAAGGATCTTTAAATTTAAATTTTTAAGTCTAATAATAGAACATATTGTTTAAAGAACACCTCATGAATATTATAATGATGTGAAGAAAAAATGACTAGTTCAATACATTATTCAACGTTCGCTCGACTATTAGCACTGTCTACGCAGGCGCGTCGCTTATGCAATACAATTTACAGCCTTGCTTCGCTTAATGTTTTACACCCCGTGAATATTTTCAAATCATTTCATAACAACAACTTAAAAAAAAAAACCCTCAGTTTTTTCGTTTACCCTCCGGTCTCCAAGGAACGATGCCAATATTGTCTAATCGGGTTATCAAGTTCAAAAGGGGACTACTGCTACTACTTGCACTGTGCTAATTAGCCCTCCGGGTATTAATTGGAGTAAATACCGTTTGGAGAAAACAATCGACGCGAATGAAAGAATACTGTGAAAAAAAAATGTCTCGGAGAATAGTCCATTGTTTTTTATTATTTTTTCGGGACCCTTTCCCCTCCCGCCGGGAGAGAAAGAAAAAACATTCATTACAAAAGACTCATCAAAATTAGAGGTTAATGAGTGGGATGAGCTTTTGTTTTATACTTGTAGTAAAATATATACGTTGAAAAAGGAAAAAGAACGTATTTTTTCCCTTAAATTAAAAGCAAGAGGGGACTTTAATCTTTTGGTTGTAAAACGTTAATTGGAACTTCTTAATAGTCACTGGTGAACCCATTTTGATGGGTCGGTAAAAACGAACGTTATAGATATATTATTAGCATACCATAATAAATGTTTTTTATTTAAATTTTTTATACTACGTACTGTACTGTACCGTACTTAAGTTTTTAGTGATAAACCTAATAATTAAAAAATAAGTGAATATGCATTTATGTATGAACAGGAAAACAATAAAAATTAAAAATAAATTGTCAAAAAGTATTTAAAATTATTCTTAATTATATAATATTATATTCAGCACAGTGTATTTTAAACACCCTGCAGTTCTTTTATCGCCTTCACAATATCCACCTTAATTCTAAGTTATAAAAAAAATATATTTTTGTAATGTAAAAAAATAGGTGTATACATAGGATGAAGTAGTTTATATCAATACAAATGTGTTGATATATTATAAATTATAATGTATATAATTATTGTATCTATATAGGTTATCTTCGTCATGAAATATTATATTTAATTTATTATGTTAGGTATTTATTATTAATAAATAATAATCAAATACGCAATTTTTTTATATCAATTTGATATTTCGAAATATTGGTATAATATTTTATTTTACACTTCGTAATTGTATTATGCAAATTTATATTTATGTGAATATAAAATGTATGATATTAATTTTATATTTGACAATGCGCTATAAATAAAAAGCAAAGTGACGAACGTCGATAAAAAGCAATTAAGTACCATTACGATTTGTGAATTATGATACCCATTTATGTAATAACTATTATAACTTACAAATTCAAATATATTTTCGGGTTATTACATACTGTTGTAGAGTTAATTTGGGAATGTAAACGGTATTTTACGTAGAGTCGAAAATTCAATATCTCTCTGACCGTCATAACTCATAACCATTTACAGTGACCTTCATTTCACGTATGACATAATATTATATTAATAAAATATGCAAGTCTCGTGCATAGTATATAGATGTAATAGCATAAAGTATTTTTTGAACTGATGTACAACGGAGGGTCATAAAACAGCCAACGCAAGTATATTATATTATTATATAGGTACCTTTGTTTTTCTATTAATAAAACAATATTGTTCCGTTTCACTTTTAGGTACCGTCCTGCAACGAACGAACGGCCGGCCGGCGTATCATTAATTATTTGCGAATAAAATTCTATCGGGAGATGGGGTCAGGACGAGACTATAATAAAGTGGGAATGTTTACCGTGCAGCCAGTTGTAGTGTACGCGTAAATATAGGGCCCTCGACCAGCAGCAGTGACGTGGGGAAAAGAAAAAAAAAGTATCTCTCATCGCTTTGACCGTTCTCGGCTATAAAGGGAACAACAATAGGACCGTCCGCGTGTTTGTCCGCAAACGTCAGCGGGCTTTTAAGGTCCACTTTTGTATTTTATACTCCACTACCGACGACACTGCTCTATATACATATGCACGTGGTGGATTCAATTCTATAGTGTACCACCTGCGGTGACTTGTTCGTGAAATAAAAATAAAAAAAAAAGAAAAGAGGAAAAAAACTCTTATATGGAAAACATCACCGCGAGTTCGGACGACGACGACAGATCGGTAATTTCGTTGAGTGCCCGAATTTCCATTTTCCCCGCGAAAACATTAACGGACGGGCTACTTCACTGCTGTGAATGCGGGTTTTTCAAGAGCAACCAATTTCTCCGGAGTTTCCCCCATTTTTTTTTTCGTTTTTTTTTCATCCCGGAAACGCGTCGAGTTTGACATTTACTGGTTATTGACGAGTTCTGCACAGCGGGAAATCCAGAAAACGGCAACAGGAAAAGTCACTCGTCTTATTTTCATAATAATCCGATTTTTATATTGCATATTTTGTGATGTAATCCACCATTTTAGGGTGCTTTGGTTCGTCACTCAAATTTGATCAAGAACACAGAAATGGAAAACGAATCTTGCGATTCGCAAACAGTAATGTCATATATTATATTATAGACGTAGTACCTAAACTAAAAACAAATGTATCCATTTATTTATGTCGGAAAATTTTAAAATATTTAGTTTGAATAACACGCGTTGAATATAATAATGTTATACCTGACCGTATAAACTATATTTTGTTTGATTCGTCAAAAGTGCAAAATTCAACCGACATTTAAAAATAAATATAGGTAGGTAGTTATTAAATAGGTGTATTGTGAGTTAGAACTGATTGATTTATTTTAATCAGGTATTATTTATTTCATATACTATTAAATACGTAATAATATATTCATAGAATACAATAATTATTGTGTAATCTATATAATTATTCTATAGTTACTGAACATACGATATAGGCCATTTACTATGGCTTATTAAGATTAATTAGGGTTTTCGAAATGATGAATAAATCATCCTGACTCGTAGTACGTACCAACGGACAACTAAGTAAAGACAACAAAGAAAACACTCTCGATGCCTAAACAAACAGATTTAGACACGATATATTTGAAGTGGATAATGTATTTCTTGTAAGTAAACACAATTTTTCAATTTCATAGAATATGTGGAATTCAGACTTGGTGATAATAATTTCAAATTCAAAATTTGAGTTCATAATTTTATATTTAGCTTATATTTAGTTATATCAATTATACGCAAAACTTCTATAATTGAAAATTAAAAGTTAAACAAATAAGTGAAACTCAAGATGTGCAGAATCTATTTTAATTATATGTTTAGTGGAAGTCGTTTATAATGACACGTCCTGTTGTATAGTGACACACCGGGCTTAACGACTTAAAATTAAAGGTCCCAGATAAACTCCTAGGTATGCTAATTTGATTTATTTATTTTATTTTTGGAAAATGTTGACCAATATTTTACCATAATATTATCTACGGTTCATGATATTGATAATAGTTTTCAATATTTGGCATAATATTAAACAATCAGTATCAAATTATATTTTATGTTTTTTATTTTAAAAACAAACTTTGAAAAAGTTTAAACAAAAATACATGATTTTTCTTAAACACATTACAAACTAAAATAACAGTTTTTTTTTTAAAATTACGTAGGTACTAAATTAATATCAATAATAATGAAAATACGCTTTATTTTCGAATAACGGACGTAACTAGAGTAAACATTATGTGTATAAAATATAATAGAACGCATGTTGTTTTCTAGTAGGTAACTAACTTTTTTTCTTCAAATATTTTATGTTGAGACCAAACATCACATTATACTATTAAGCTGAATTGTACTAAGTAGATCAATTTTTTGTCATGATAGTCGATAGGTAACTTACAGTAAACAAATTAAACAATAGTATTGTTTTATTTTTATAAAAAAAAAATGATACGTTTGTAATTCAGAAATATTTTGTCGACAAACAGAAATATGATTTTTCAATCACCCTTTACAAAATATGCGCTCTTTAAAGATAAAAAAAAAAAAACAGTTTTCCGTCATTTCACCTATAAGTGCTATTAGGATATTGTTTGTTACCATCAACGGTGTGAATTTTTTTTCAAACCGTCAATCCTCGCGAGAACAAAACATTGAATACATATAATATAAGACAGGCCCTTCAATGATACGGCCTGCCACACAGCGTGAAGAATCACAGTCGTCATATTTTGTGAGCTAATGAAAGGGTTTTTTTCCACGGCAGTTCAAACGCCACAATATTGAAAACACGCGAAACCACATTCGGAAAGAAAAAAAACGATTAGAAAATATCCGTAAGCATTTTAACAGGAAACGCAGCAATAACAATAAATGTTTTTTTTCGCAGTTGTCTGCGTCGAACCGGAAATAATAGGGAGAGTGAAAAATCACAACCTTTTCAAATGTACAGTCGATGTACGTTTGTTTTGCGAGGACCTATACGCGGACGCATTACATTTTATTATTATTGTTATTGGTTTTTTTTTTTTTTTGTCCTATTGGGGGCTATTCAATGCGTTAGAGGTTCACTGACATCGGGGCAACACTAATAGCGATCAGGTGTCACTGGATGATGTGTGACTAGTACAACTGCCTCAACTCTTTTTTTTATCCAACCAATAAATAATTGACTTCCGCATATTTGCACCCATTGAATGTATTAAAGTTATTATTGTTGTACGACACTTGGGCAATATTATTTGCCCGACCGCAAGTCGATTAGAAATTATCCGTTGACAACATCTGTTGGGCTCGAGACACGCAAAGGCAATAACATAGTATTATATAGTAGGTAAAGGGTTGAATACGACAACAATAGTATAACACTGATATTGTACATTAAATTTATTATATTTTTTTTAAGTTTACGGACCCACGAAAAGGCAAATATATACATATATAAAATGCATGATATATAAATATTCAATGATATGTATTATAGCATGATGTAGGTGTACATGTTACAATTTATTACCATATTATCAATTATCATGATATATTATTCATATTCTATATTGTACTGTTGAGCAGAGCAAACAATAATATAGATCCGATATAATTATTATAATATATTTATTACAGTTAAAGATTATGTTATACAATTTATAAATATTCTTTTTTGAAAACGTACGAGTATAATGTATATTAATTTAACAGAATTATAAAGACATTGTTGAATGAAATCATTAAAAAAAAAAATGTTTATTTTAATTTAGTTTAAATCAATTTAAGTAGATGTTTTAATGGTCTAGCTATACTGTGGACTTACGTGCCAATACGTTTATTTTACTTTTTAAGTACCTATATACATATTATGTATTTTGGTTTTCATTTTAATGTTACATTATCAAACCAATTATTGGTACTTTTTATTATTTTTGGATAAATTAGTAGTAAGCAGTAGGTAACCAATTTATATTTTATATTAATTTATCCTAATTAGTATTTATTATCAATATAAATAAATCTGTATATATTATATTGATCTAGTAAGTTTGTTTTATTTAAGTTAATTAATAAGTTAATCTGTTATCTAATTCTATTATAGTTGAATTTTGTATCTAAATTATTATCTGTGGAACTCTCACCTCTAGGCCATTGGCTTTTGAGATGATCAATCAATTGTTAAGCTCAAGCTTATGCTAATTTTATTATATTGTAATGTTTATTTTATGAAATAATAAACTTATTATTATTAATAATAATATATCATTATCTTGTTGATTTATGAAAATTGAATTATTTAAATAAGTTCTGTAATTTACATGTATATGTATATATATATATGTTATAAAAAAAAAATAATGTTTTTCATCAATAAATTGTGGACTCTTTTATCAAGATAATATTGTGCTATACTAAAGAGGTGACTGAATTTTATAAAATTTTAGTATGATGAAATAATTAAGAAATAATTTAAACCAATTTTATTTTCATATCATAAACAATATTGTGAATTGTTTTTATATGTTTAATACCGTATAAATGTATTCATTATGAACTATTTAAGCAATACAAATAAACATGAGTTAATCTAATGGAATAACAACAGGACCCTTTTGTAATTCAAATTGGCTCGGTTGGGGTGCTATTCAATCATTATACGAGAAAAATTTCAAATAAATTATCATCATTGTCCATTACTAACAATAGTTTTGCTAATTTTTATTCCCTTTACTATGAAATTATTTTGTTTTATCATACCCGAATGGCCAAATTTCGATATTTCATAATATTTTTTTCTTTAATCTTTCATAGTACATTTATGCGAAGAAATGACTTGGCAGGCTATCACCATTATAATATTATTTATGTCTTTTACCACACGTTTTATTATTTGTTATTTTACTGTCTACAAACATTGAATGCTTTTTGTCATCTAAAATCTTCAGGTCTCTTTTTTAGTGTGGTATATTATATATTATATTGTTAGAGAAATAAAGTTACACTCTTACTGTAAAACGTAAACCATTATTGCGAGTTTGACATCCTCGTAAAAAATTGCATGAATAAATGTGCCGAATACATCTGCAGCTTGTGAATTAAATTTAAACTATTAATATATTTTTAATCATTAATAAATTTCATTTTAAAAATAAAGACAATTGCACTTAAACACATTTACACACGCGTATTGTTATGTATTCAATCTTTTTGCAGAAGGTTTCATAAATCCTGGAAAAAATTCGTGTTGAATTCGTTCTGCAGATTACAACTATTAATGAATAATAGTACCTAAATATTAGGTAATAGATACTATTTACTACTTAAAATATATTTTATATCGATAAACTATGCTATGGAACGCATAATAATTACACAAATATTATTTAATATTTAATACTAACAAGGTTGTATAATAATAATTTTTAAATTTGTAGATAAAGATAAGAGATAATAGTAGAATAGTTATCTCGATGAAGTCAAAAGAAACATAACAATTGAAATATTAACATAAATATAAAAAAATCAGCATTTATTATTCAGATAAGAAAAATATAATTTTTGAATTGGTACAGTGGAACCTCTATAAGTCGAAATTCAAGAGAAATAAAATCTTTTCGACTTACCAAGGTTAGGTTAGGTTAGATTAGGCTTTTGACTTACTAAGGTTTTCGACTTATCGATGTTCCACTGTATATCTATCACAAAACCAAGTGATCAAAGTGTTCCTCTCAGATTGTAACACTTATAAATTTAAAAACATTTGTGTTATTTATTATGTAACTTTAAAAGAATACTCGTAATATAATATTAGTACCTACCTATTATTACACGTAACTCATAATCTGATATTATACAAAAATCGTGGTTTGATAATAATATAATATCATTACATCGCATATTATAATATAATATTACGTGGGCCTTTAATCGGTCGTCTACCAAACCGACGACCATCGTATCTCCACACGACCGTGGGAATGAAATTTGCACGCCCAAAACAGAATGGCCATCGGCTGTGGTTGTCCGTGTCAAAAGTCGGCGTGCGTGAAATCAGTTTGACGGGACAAATAAATGGCCAACGTGAAATCAATAGGCGATTACTTCACGCCTTGCACTACCGGCAAAACGCAGTACACACGACGATTCCTCGGGGCAAGTTATGCACGTGTGCTTGACAGAACTCATCTCCTCGTCGCGGTCGTATGTGCAATAACCAAGTTTTAGTTGTTTGTATGGTAATATCGTATATTATAACTGTGTAACAAACATTTTGTTTTTTATAATGTGCAGACTGCTGCAGACCCCGTCCATTAATTCTGGGGTTCCATCTGCAGTTCAATGGTGATTTACAATAATAATTATTTATTATTATACGCAAGCATATTCGACGGAAATCGAGTAAAGTCTACAATTATCATACAACAATAAATTATTTGTTTTCACAATTATTTATTTGTATATAATATCTCTGCAAATTGTTTTACTTTTATACCACTCTGCAGATAATAAACAGAATATATACAGTGACTAAACAATATAAAGATTATTATTTTATTTGGAACGTCTTCCAACTATATTGATGTAGTGGGGAAATCAATAGGCGATTACTTCACGCCTTGTACTATCGGCAAAACGCAGCACACACGACGATTCCTCGGGGCAATATAGTTATGCACGTGTGCTTGACAGAAGTCATCTCCTAGCCGCGGTCGTATGTGCAATAACCAAGTTTAGTTGTTTTTATGGTAATATTATTATATTACTGTGTAACAAACATTTGGTTTTTTATTATGTACAGACTGCTGCAGAGCTACTATTGTTGCGGTCACCAAATTCCCATCCATTGAGTTGAATCTGCAGTTTAATGGTGATTTAAAAATGTATTATTATACGCTAGCATATTCGACGGAAACCGAGTAAAGTCTACAATTATCATGCAACAATATATCATTTGTTTTCACAATTATTTATTTGTATATAATATCTCTGCAAATTGTTTTACTTTTATACCACTCTGCAGATAATAAACAGAATATAAACAGTGGCTAAAGAATATAAAGATTATTTTCTTTGGAACGTTGTTCCAACTATATACCCTGCTAAAATCATAAATATTGTTTGTGCATATTACTTTGAATTGATATAGTGGGCGTTGGCAACGGAGCCATTGTTGAGTGTGATTAGTGATACAAACTGAAACTTTCTTTTATCATTAATAAACGAATGGTGTAATACTGCACTTATCAACTGTTCAGGTCCCGCCCGAGGCCTTGTCCTTCAATTACCAGGCTATTGTGTGGCATCCCTTTCGGTAAGCTGGAAATACAATACGGGTACGAAGACGTCGAGTGCTGCTTTCTGAGGGATTTCGTGTCTTTATTTTCACTTTCGCCTACCCCCAAACCTGCTCCAAGCTCGTTTCCCTATCCATACTTCCCATCCCCCTTTCCTAATTTTTTCTCGGAAATAATATATCGACAAATATAAATCAGATATTTGCGCTCTCTCTCTCTCTCTCTCTCTATAACCATTTTTATTTTTTTATTGCGATGTCGACGACGGAATTATTAAATCCAAAAGAGAAAAAAAAGTTCCCTCGTCGGACAAAAGAAAGCAAAATGCTCGGGGGAAAAGGTCTCTTCGATAGGGTTGACGTCTTGCGGTGCGTGTGGGGAGTGAAACAAACACGAGACCACGTACTAGCTACCGTTGAAATGATAATAAATATAAGTGATTTCAATGAGACGAATTTCACAAAAGATGAAAAACTGCTTTGCCTTGTATTCTCAGTTCGTCGCACGGCAAGTAATGTAAAATTCCCTTTCTTTTTTTGCATCTTAGTATACGAAATCACCGGGCGAAAAATTAGTGTCGCTTTGTCACGGTAAAAGATGAAAGACAACTTCTATAGGAAAATGAAATTGAAAAAATATCTAACAGGTGAACCGTCATGTTGATATTTACATTTGTAAATTTGATTTGGTAATCTCTGTAGTAAAACCAATAACGTCTACAGTAATTGAATAATGTCCTATTTAAAGGTTAATATATTATATTGAAAAAAATATTTTTGGTTAAACATTCATTAATAAACTAAAAAAGGTTTTAGTTTTAATAGTACTTCAAAATACAATAAAAAAAATAATTAAATTAACAACTACCTACTATAACTGTGTACACTATTACGCTATATATTTAAATGTACATATTATAATATAGAAAAATTAAAACAATATTAAAATAGATTAAATAATGCTTATGTATACCTTTATATCATTATCTTTAACATAATAATATTATATACGTTGTATGTTAAAGACGCTTACATAAATTCTTAAAACACTGAGTACTTAATAAACACCTGAGTTCGAATTATACGAAAAGAATTTCGTTTGTAAAAAATATTTTCGGGAGGGATACGATAGGACATATTTTTGCTATGGATAATATTATGATGCCGAGTCCTTAGCCGAATTACAATATTATTTAAGCCAATATTGATTCTCACGGTTCAGTGGTCGTTAATGGCTGATATGAAAATTTGATCTTCATAACGCTTCAAACTGAATGTAACAAAATATAATTTATTATTTTTGTGCCATATCCCGTCGTAAAACTTGCATGCACTACCGACGCCGCCATTGGATATTAAAATTTAGCCATATTCGCGAGTATTTTGAATGGTTACTGTTATCAAAGTAGATGTAGCCATAAAACACGAATAACGGGATTCCTTTACGATATACACGGCTTCTATATAAATACGGTTCCGAGGTATTGCATTTTTATTACGTTGTGTCATCTCTCGGAGGGTCGAAGAAAATTTGAAAGGAAGAAAAAGCGAACCATACACATATACACAAACTTGCTATCACATAATACTCCATTGTCAAGATGATTTAAGAAAGAAGTTCAAACGTGTTATAATATAAAGCCACATAAAGGAACATTTTACTTTAAATTTTATTACATCTGCTGCAGGAAGAAAATATTAGGTATTACAAATATAATTTCAAATTTTCATTTTCATTCTTGTACTTTATTACTTTTTGATAACGTATAAGTTATCTTAATTAAGTTCCAAAACTGAAACGGGTACGTTAAAAAAATTACACGATTAACACGGTTTACAATCTTGTAAACTGAATCAAAGTCTTACTTGAGCTAAGTACCTAACTATCTAAATAACAGTATTAATAACTATCTGTACCTAATTACTAATAAGGAGTATATAAATACAATGTATTATATTTACCAGCAATTAGGTACCTAAAAATATGGTATACTATTTGTCTATAACCATACGCAAATAATTTTTATGCTATTTTTTCAAGTAATATTCTACACCCATAATTTAATGTTCTGTAGGAAAAATTAATTTTGTATTGCTTAATAATATTATAGTATGGCGTTTGTATAAATGTTTGGTATTTTTTTTAATATAAAATTAATTGTTATTCTTTTCAAACTTCTGTCTTAAACATTCTTTTATTTCTGTCGCGCGTCGTGAGCAGGGCGTAAGAAATAAAGTTTTTAAATAATGAATCTTAGATTTTTATCAAAAGAACTGTCGTTAAATTAAAAATACCAACGTTAAATTTATAAAGAATGGACTTCGTGGTGATTTAATTTCATTATAATATAACACAAATATTATTTTACATTATTTTTCCATCTTAAGTTATTCAATGGGAATTTAAGTTGTACACAATCTATGTATTGTGCATTTGTCATGTCCTTGAGCAATGATCATTCAAACTTCACTCCCCCGACGTTTTGCAATACTCGCCCGGTGGGAATGCAATCGACGTTTTTTTTTTGTTGAATCGAATTGTTCGCTTCCTTCCCCTACCCGTCATCAAGGGTGGAACTTACTGGTGGTAGGTCATCTATACACGTAAAAGTACCTCTTCCCCTACGGACCGACAGCGAACGGTTAAACATCAGTGTTTTTGATACATTATACTCGTAATTAAATAACACGCGTACCATGCGGTAACAATTTATACTGTGATAATGCATTTTTGGTACAAAAACATTATTATTAGTACTTGAGTTTGTATATTTTACTGGGAAATCGTGTCATATGCTAAATAAGTAGGTATAAAACATGTTTCACAAAAGTGTGATTAAAATACGAATTATTTTAAAAATATTACTGTTTTTAGAGCCTATTTTATAATTTTACTGTCATTATATTAGATCTTTTTATAGCGAATTGCATTATTTTATAGCTTTTTAGCGTTTTTGAGAAAATAAAAATAAAGACTGCAGTTTTGCTGCATACATTTTCAAGAACATAATATGTGTGATTTCTCAGTGCATGAGCCACAATATCCGAATTCTAAATGTATTTTATTTATGTAATATTATTTTATGATGTATTTTTGTGGATTTTTATAACATATAAAATATAAATCTAAATAATAATTTAAATTTTGGAGTAAATAATAGTATTAATATCACAATATTAAACGTCAATAACTAGAATTGGTTATATTTTGATGGATTCGTGTAGGTATATGCACGTTATTTGTCGAATAAATACCGAATAATATGTTGGGAAAGGTCATATTTTGATTGCGAAACGCAATCAAACGGTTGAATGGGTATTCTAGTATGTCCTTGTATAATCGTTGGTTGTTATATTATTATAATAAGGAAGGTTTTGTTTGTGTTCGCATAGAGAACGCGCATGGTAAATATTATATTATTATGCGCGAATAGGGGACACGTTAGAGAAAGAACAAAAAATTAGTAAAGTAAAAATAAAAAAAAAAATGCTTACACTATAATATATAGTCGCATAATATAATAATATATTATAATAATATGACGTCACCGCGGTGGTTGCAGCTGCAGCAGCCGAGAGAATATTGCACTCTGCGCTTGCATAATAATAATATCATCTGCATGTGCATCCGGCGGTGTCAACGAACTCTGACGGAAAACACACACACACACACACGATCGTATATAATACCGTCCTTAAATGTGCATAATATATATAGGCGGAGGAGATTGCACCGGCTCCCTTTTCTTCACGCCCGGCGGTGACACGACGCGCGAAAACGCGACGCGGCCACGAGGATTATAGTAATAATTGTACGGCGGCAGCGAAAGGGTTGCACCGCGTACTCGTCCGCGAAGATACCCGGACGGGACGATGGGGTGTGCACCCCTCCCCGGTTTTTCACGCGGACACCACTGGCTCGGCACTTTCGTATACGTTTATTTATAATAATTTACACCTATGCTGGCCGTACATGTGCATATTATATGATACGTGTTACATACCTGAGTAGGTAGATTGTGTACAATACAACCACCGTGTTAGCCGTTTAACGCAATAGACACTATACGTATTAACGTTTTTGAAAATATTTTTCTTACACCATTTAAAGTCATAAACAACAAAATTACTCTGAATATTCCTTGGCTGAATATTATTTTAAATAATTCGATATATTGTTATTATTATTATCGATTTCATCATAATCGAATTTCGGCCGACGATTAGTTTAAGGGTTATAAGTATTTAATGTTCAGACGACTGGGGTGGCCCGGTAGAGGGGTACCCCGCAGAATGTCGGTCCACTACTAACTCCGCTTGTGGTCTATGCTTTACACACAATATCCAAAATGCGTATTTTATACACCAAAACAGTTTAAAAATGCATTAAAAAGTTTTTTAAAAAAGCTATAAAACGTAACCGATAGAAAATAAAGAAAAACATGGTACATTTTTACCAAAAATTTTGTTTTTTAACGCCTTAAAATTATTTTCAAAAACATTAGTGTTTTCTGAAATAATGAATGTTTTACGCTAAACAGATCACTTCTTATATATTTTAGCCGTTTCGTGTTCTGTATGTTTTTATGTACCCACACGGCTACACGTATAGGCACCTCATACCCATATTATATTATTATGCCTATAGTAATGGTAATAATAATAATAAAAATAAAACCTATGTACGTAGTATATATTATTATTATTATTATACATGTCGTGCGCTGCACAGCTCGTATATAGTATAATATTATTAAAATGTAAAATGACGATAAACCGGTAAGTGTGAATAATGAATGCGTTGTCAAGGCACGCCGCGTATGTGGTTTATAGACACACACGTATATAATATGTGTACACCGGGTAAGTGCGGAAGGAGAAAGAAAATAGAAGTGAAAGATTTTTATTTTTTTTTTATCAGGGGAGAACGGTTAGCGGGGAAATAGTAATAATGATAATAGTAAGCGCCCGGGGCGTAGAACTCGGTTAGCCTAGGGGTGGGGGGGGGGAAGCATCCATTTTGCGGTGTCGTTGAACCTACGCCGTCCAAACGGTAGAATGGTATTGCTGTGTGAAATTTTTTTCGCCTAGGAATGGGTAAAAAAATTTTCCCCTTCGCCTATAATAGTGGTAGTAATAGCCGAGAGCGTGTACCAGCTGCCGCGCGGAAAGCTATAATACACAGCGCGCCGCCTACTGAGGCACCGAACCAAGTTATATTATGCACGTGCAACAACTTCGAAATAACATAACGTCGTTGGCACGAAAAAAACATCCCATGAAATTTTAAAATTTACGATTTTGAGGTCTTGGCGTCTTCTGAAAAAAATAAGCTATAATCGGATAATATCTCCCGTGCGCAGCGTGTCTTATCCCCGTCGTGGGATTAGTGAAAAATAATAAATAAAAGCGCCCACGCATAATGATATTATGTGTTATTACCGCTACTATAAATCGTTTACGAATTACCTGCAGGCTTTTGTTCATAAAATCTTCTATGTGATATTAAAAACCTTCCTCCTATAATATGTGAGCTCGGCAAAAAACACAATCTAATAAAACATCCAATTTGGCAAAACATTGGCAACAATTTATTCGGTATTTCCACAAATATTGAATTAATAATAAGCTTTGATATAGCTTTAAAAAAATTTGTTTCTGTAGATCAAAAACAAATTTTTTTCAAACCTTTTTTGTGTCTCCTGAAAATTTGGGTTTTTTGTTACACGGTCGGTTTTTTGTGTCAACGACGGTAATAGTGTAGTCGTGAAGGTATTAACTCGGTGTGTGCGCGTGATAATATTATATTATGGTTTTTCTATGTAAAGGTTGATTCTAAATGTAAATTTCATATACCTACGTAAAGATCATCCTATCAGATATTCAAATCGTTTTTAAATAAATTAACAAATATCAATAGATCAAAATGTCGACCCGTTACCGCACAATCGTTGAGACCTATAACGTCTGCACGTGGTTGTCGTACAGCGTTACGAATTCATATCCACATATTATAATATGAAACCGGTGAACCGCTGATATATTATGTCCAAAACTCAAAAGTATACAATTATTATTTATTTTCACACAGCGCTATCATATACAAAATGCATATTTTATTCGAGAGAATAATTCGTCATTCGATTAATAATAATAATAACGGTTATGCAATATTCTCTTTACAGATTTATACTCGTAAAATACGTTAAATAATACATTTCACTGAACGTTACGAGCCGAATAATACAATTTGCCATTCAGACAAAAATTATCATTTTTATACAGTCAATTAAGTTCTGTATCGTTCAGTCGAAATTGTAATGAGCCACTAAAAATTTGACCCCAAGTGAAACGGAAAAGTTCATAAAATAACATAATAAAGTTGATTCATACAATATTTGTATGGGACCTCGAGATTACTTATTTCGCCCGACTGGTGTGCGCGGTGTCTAACTAATGACATGTCTAATGCTAACAGTTGCCCCTTCTTGCCCACTCGTCTCTCTCGATCCCCACCGAAGTCACGGATTTACTTTTTATTGTAGTATTTTATTTGTTTATAATAAAAGCGAACACGCGACGGTGGTCGGCCGCCGCCGTTGGCTGGTCGTCAGCATTGCAAAGTCGTCTCCAAATATCACTATAACTGTACATTATGGTATAATATTATTACGCCCTATACGATAGTGTAGCGATAATTTTACGACCTTATCGAATATAATTTGCATCGTGAAAAATGTCAAAATGTATTGCGACCGTAGACATTGTTTTTATTGTTCGTCTATATACAATGTTCCGTCGGATAATATTCTCGCACCACTCAAACTGCAGTGTGCGCGTGTGAGTGTGTGTAACGAAATTATTACTCTCCCCTCTCGCACCCCCCCCCCCACCTTTTGAGTGAGCACGAGGAGGCGGGAGGAAAGATAATAAAATAAATTGAATATTTTTAACGTGTTCTCGTTTTTGACAATAAAACAGAAAAATCCAATTGCTAGCGATTTTTATTTTAACGCGCCATAAACCGTTAGCGTAGTAGAAATAATTCATTTTTACACCTACAGAGCGATTGTATAGTGCGTTGTTAAGCACTATAATATGTGAAAAAATAAACTTTGTCTCGTGAATTCATCAAATATATATATAGTGATACAAGTATAAAAATAAAAACACTATAAACGAATAACTTAGAATATTTTAGAACAATATTCATTATTCTAAAAATGCAAATACAGTGAAACTTCCACGTAACGAATTGTCATTTAACAACAATATCTGTTCGACGAAATATTTTCGGGAACGAAACCAAACGCATTTAATTCTATTTAACGAAGTTCTCTATTGCCTACATAATCGATTTTTTTTTGTCCCCCATGAGACGAGACTTCGTAGTGCGATGAAAGTATCACACTATTATATTTTCAAAGTGGTAATGATATTCGGAGTAATGCGTTCATTGAAATATGATGTGAAGTTAATTTAACTTATCTTTAAGAATATTATATTTAATATTTCAACATAGTATACGAATGATATTATGATAAAAAGCTGTCTAATATCATTGCGGACCGTGTAATATCGAATCGACAAATTTAATAGACTTGCACACAGGCAGATCGAAATAAAAACTACAACTGTATTTGCATATTATTCAGCATAATATTATGATTATAATTTTCTGATTGTTACCATATCGCGTGAGTCTTAGTGAAACCACCGGTATCGATGGCTGGATGATGAGCGAAGAACCGATTTTCATCGGACCGAGTCACTTATTACCGAGGCGGAGCATAATATAATAAAATATTATAAATAATAATCAACTTATCGGCCGTCTTGCATCGATAAACCGCTCAACGAGTTGATTTAAATCCGTGGTATACTATATGGTCGAGGTATATTTTACAGTTTCTATTACATAGTTTATAGCGAGTACCTAGCTGGATATGAGTTTCGACTAAACATTACATACTTTCACAAGAGTATCCGTTAAAAAAAAATGATTCATTCGTTTTCTTTCTAATATAGGTAAACAATAATCGTCAACGTTAGGATAATATTAGGTAGACACCTAAAATACCAATACTGGGCGAAGACTGTATGAAAAACATATTATCACCATCCACTGAATATTACATTATTAACCAGAACATGCTGTGGTTTATATTACGTTTACCTAGGTGGCTAAGTACAATGTCGTATTGCTACCCGTGTACACCTATATTTAATTATTTTTTATCATCATAATGACGTTATGCTTAGTATTTATTATTATTATTTTATACTTCATATCACCTAAATATGTTGTTTGTAAACAGCTGCCTGTCACGAAAAATAATAAAAATGCCTAAAATAAATTATATTCCATAAAACATGGGTATTTTTTCGGACATAGGTATATGTGCTGTTTCGGTACTTTTTAAATGCACGTCAAGTCCATCAGGATCGCTCTGTACACCGTGGACATGATATTATTATTATAGGTATGTGTGGGATACCCGGGGGAATATGGTGAAGTGGAATTAAATGTCCCCCCGTCCCACGTACACAGTAAAACCGTCAACACATTATATACATTAATAACATTGTCACGGGCCCATCGTGCTGAATATGTAGCACAAATAAGGTTTATTACCGTTTTATGATCGGGCCCGGGCTTGGGCCGCCGCCGCCGTAATGATTGGTTTGACGAAAATCGACGATAATGCCGTGTTTTATCGCCGATCTCGGCGCCCTCCTAAATATTATTATTATCGTTGCCCATAAATAACGCTTTTATTTATAGCTTTTAATTTCTCAAATGGACCTATATCGGCCTTCATACCGCACCTCCGGTAAATGCTATACCGCATTCATATCGTCATTGTATCCAAGGGGGCATAGAGGAAATTGCCCTCCCCCCGTTAACAAAAAAAAGGTATCACATTATACATTTGAAAAATGTTGCATTTGCTTAGCCTATAACTAATTAATCCCCCCCACATTAAGGACGTCTGCAGCCGCCATTGATTGTATCTTATTTCATCGTACCAAATGGTTGTGAACTAATCGCACAAAAAATATAATAATCTGCAATTATTATTGGAATAAAATATATATGTATATGGTTATATTTTGATTGAACGCGCTTGTCGCACTATTAATAATTTTTTATCCAATATTGATATTTTTTACGGTTCTTTGCCATCTATATAATTCTTATATAAATTGTATTAGTTAATGTTTTGTTAGTTTTTTCGATTTTACATTGCATTGCAATTTGTTTATCTGTACTGTACTTATGCAATCGAGGCGTTGACATTTACATAAATAAATAAATAGGTACATATTATAGTATAATATCATACTATTAGTGTCATCGGCGAACAAATGTATTCCCCAAATTATCTAAATGAACAAATACATAAAATATAATATAGATAATAATAATATTATTATTATGTATTTATAGTAAGGTACTATGAGGTTTGAACAGTGGATTACATAGTACAGTGAAACTTCCATTTAACACGATTTTTCGTTTAACGAAATATTTTTGAGAACCAAACCAAATTAGAACCAAATTTATTCAATTTTATTTAACGAAATTCTCTATAATACGAACTTTTTTTATGCCCCACGAGACTTCGTAGCATTGAAGGTTCACTGTATTATATGCACAACAATTTCTGTATCGTTAGTATTATTATATATTATGTTTCAAAAAGCAATATAAAAAAAAATGAGTAAGTGGATGTCGCTCTGCTGTACAGAAGGTTACAAGTGGGTCGCTGTAATGGATGGTGTTAAATTTGAATTCAATGATATAATATCATTGTATAAGAAAAACGATTCTGAACGAAAACGGTCAGTCAGCCTATGATATTACCAAGTATATTTGATGATATTATTGTGAATAAAGTAATTTATTTATAACCTTTTTACGTGGAGCCTTGTTTTCAATTTTCAATCCTTAGCTATAAAAATTGAACATTTTATAAATTTTTAACTACAAAATAATTATTAAATTATAAATTTGATAAATTTTGTCAAAATTTGAACTTTAAAAAAGTTTTGCTTATAAATTGTGCTTATGTATTTTTAATATTTTTCAACTGATATTGTAATAATATATCAGGAGTCTTGTATTAAATTTTCACGATTTTTTACCCAACAAATAAAATTTTATTGGTATTTATAGAAAAAAAAACTAAAAAAATTGAAAACTGATAATGTCCGTAAACAGCTCAAAAAGAGTCAAATTATTTTCAAAATTTTATCATTTATATAAAATGCTAATATAAGCATTCAGTGAAATTTTCAAGTATCTACAGTGATACGTTTTTTAATAAGAACAAAATAAGAAAATCTTTACATGAGAAATCGAGGGAATATCAAATGTTGTAAAAATATAAATTTCAAACGCTCATAAAAATTTAACTTGACTTTCTTGTAGACATTTTTTTTGTTGATAAAGGTAGACAAACTTATAAATAATATTGTATAACATTTTCAAATCTTAGATTTAAAAAGAAAATTTTTATGAATTTTCAACTCAAAATAATTTCCTAATTTTTGTGATTTTTCCGTATTTTGTCAAGATTTGAATTTCAAATGCTTATAAATAAAACTGTGACTAAGGATTTTTAATTTTTTTCATCTGCCTTTGAAGCAATAACCTAGGAGCCTTCTATTAAATTTTCAAGCTTTTTTACCCAACAGATAAAATTTTATTGATATTTATAGAAAAAAAAAACTAAAAAAAATGGAAACTGAAAATGTCCGTAAACAGCTCAAAATAAGTCAAAATATTTTCTAAATGTTATGGTGTATAGGAAATGCTAATATAAACATTCAGTCGATATTTGATGTATCTACGGTTATTTGTTTTAGAGTTACACCAAAAACCAAAATTGATTTTCTCGAAAACAGATTTTGCGTAAAAATTCCCGTTTTTCCTTAATTTTTCTTTTGTTTTTCACGTCGCGTTTGAAATTTTTACTTTTGACCCCCCAAAGTACCAACTAGATTCATTTTCCTATCAGAAAAGTTACTGTTGAAGAAAATCCAATACTTTTACTATCGTAAAAGATGATGAAAGGCACAAAAAAAAAATAAAATAAAAAAACAAAAAAAAAAACACACATCATTGTAAAATCAATACGTTCATCGCTTCGCTCAGAATCTAATAGTTTAAATTGGTTAATTTTGTATTTATTTGATTTTTACGCATGCAAATAAAATAACTGGTGCAAGTAAAATAATTTTTATTTCTGGTAATAAAATATATTTGGAAAACATAACATTTTAGCACACACAAGTCAGGTAAAATAATGGAATATCTATGGACTTTGAAAAAATAATTTAATACAATTACAAATTGTTTTCAAAATAGTTGTCTACAAACGTATTGCTGCATATGAATTATTCTATATAAATGTACTAAAGAGATTTAATGTATTATTATAACTTTGAGCTTCAGTCCGTATTTTTGAAAAAAAAAAAAAATAAATATTACTTTAGTACCTACTATAAATACGGTTGTATTGAAAGTATTTATACTTTGAACATTGTCATATTGAAAGATTTGAAAGATTTGTTTCCAATAGCGTTTGATGAAATCAATTAAGAAAACAGATTTATTTTTGTTTATATTTATTAAATTATGATTTGAATCCTTAATAAAGTCTTCTTAGTATCCCACATTGCGCCTTTTTCAATTGTAATTTATTTTTTATTAATTTCAATAATTTTATGCATTTAACCTGCAACGATTAACAATAATTATAATGATATTTGTAAATCAATATCAATAACTATAAGTTGGTATAATTTTCGGGGGATATGCAGCTGCACACGTTGCACACTATAGGTGCACTCCTATTTATACCATGGTTAATATTCCTATTGTTTGTATTTTGGTTTTGAGATTTGGTAGGTAATTAAGAATATTCTGCAACAAACATTCCTAAATGTGAATATTTATTTTGTCATTAATGTCCAAACGCGTACAAGACTCACAGATTAATTTGGTATCCTCAAAACAATACCGGAGGGGTTGATTCCGACGTCTCTTTATCCTGTTACATGACCTTATGCAAGTTAAGAAGACGTAACTTCGGACCCTCGAGAGTGTGACGACCAAGTATTACGGAATGTAACCCCTTGGCCACGGTTTGTAATCTTGAAGCGGATATCTGCCTTAATTAATTGGTCCTGTCTTAAAGTTTAATTGGTTTCCGGCATCTCACTTGTGACGTATTTTGCTGCTTGTCCGAAGAATTTTGAATCTAACAACAACTTTATACGGTTGTCCTCTAAACATGACACTGACATTTTGATGCATATAATGGACTAATGCGCCGAGGGAGACTTCGATGTCTTGTTGTTTGTGATGTTAAATGGAAAGTTATAAGACATAAATGAGTATTACGCTACCGCCGTCCGTTATAATTATAATATGGTATAGCGCCTCTGCGATTTACGTTAAAAGCACAATAAGGTCTATAACCAATATCTGCAGTATAAAAAATTTAAAATATTATGTTTACAATTTTTTTCCCTTATAATTTGACTATATATCTCAAACTGTTCTGTATATTTTAATCATTTTATAGTTGTAAAAATGTAATTTCAACATTCAATATCGTCAAATGTCGATACCTATACTATTATAAAAACCGTATGGTTATAAAACCTTGAAGACACGTGTAAAAAAAAACAAAAAGCATGTGGTCGAAACCCATTCAAAAATTCTCTTACGTCACACGATGGTGGATTTTAAGTGCATCTAAAACGACGAAACAACGCACGCACAATGCACTTCTTTAACCCATTATTATTGTTCGCCACCGCTGCTCGCGACAAAAAAAAGGAAAAAAAAAACCGTTGTTGAGCAACGCGCGCCCGGGAACACTGACCTCCCTCAATCGACCGGATATGAACGTACAACGGATTATTATTATTATTATTATTTTTAATACGCGAATCCCACGGGTTAGCTCGGAACCCATTATGCTGATGAGATCCCTGAGTACATATGACGACGACGACGATGCATATTATAAGGCATATACGGCGCGGCTATATATATATATATATATAATGTAGTCAGGGGTTCGCATTCTGATGTTCAGGGACTATTATATAGGTGTGGGTACATAATAATATAATACCCTAACCCTACACAATGTGCGACGACTTGGGCCCCGTTTGTAAATCATGAAATTTCGAAACCGTACTCCGAGATGTATGCTAAACCGTTTCGCTGGCGACTCCCACGATTTGTGACGCCTTGATGCACGCTTACATACGCCACGATATGCATTATATAGTGCACATAATATAGCACATGACATTCTACTGGCTGCAGTGTATAATAACAATAATATATGTACACATTATATACAGGACTGGTAGTTATGTATATAATATTATTATATACTATATACACCATTATATGATATAGGTGAACGTCCTGTCGAGTAGCGAGCTCTCCCCACAATAATCCCTCGGGCACAGGCATTTCGCGCAAATCCCGGATGCTTTATCCCGTGGCCCACTCCAAGACTCAACCGACCTTCTGCCGAGAATATAATAGTAAACAATACCGAGCGCGTGTGTACTGCAGCGCGTACGCCGCCCACTCTATTACAATATATTATAAAGCTTATTACTACGCGCATTATTATAATAATAATTATTATTACTATTATGTTGTGCATAATATATGTATAAGAAGACTCGTCGCACACCGAACTATATTAATTTGTCTTTTGAGTCTAACACGCTACGCGACGATACGAGCGATATGCGACCACTCGTGAAAAAAAACTGCGGTTCTTTTGAGTTGGGAATTCTGTATAATTTGTTGATTGTCATTACCGTGGATTTTTAATAGGGTTCTTTTTTATTTTTTATTAATCGCCGGCATTCGACACTGTAAGACACCGCGTAAACCGCGATTTCAAAGGCTCTACACGACAAGTGTTTAATGCATACGTATACGTCATATAATAATTAATGCACAAAAGATTAATTCCTCGGGCGGAAAATTTAAATAAGTCTACAATTGAAAATGTGGTGCAATTACATAAAAAAAAGAAACGAGTTCGTGTGCGCGCTACGTTCATCTATGAAAAAAAGATTAACGTATTTAAAATGAATCGTAATATTCTACATATTATCAAACACGCGGCTCGCGAATAATATGATTTATTTTTCAATTATATAAATAAAAATATGAAAAGTACCTAATACTGTCAAAGGTCCAACTAGAGCTTACACGTTAGGTGGCTAAAAAACAATCCAACCAACACAGGCCCGCAGGTGGTTTTGCCCCGCACTCCGTTAGCGATACACTCAGATACAACCTAGGACTACCAATTTCAAATTTTTGGAGACCTAGGTCTCTCTATCTCTCTCATTATTCCCGAAACCGCTGCAGTGAAATTTGCCACTAAACAATTATAATGTAGTTGTTCGATACAACTCTGAATATATTCGAAGGGTAATATTGAAATATTTTAAGGGCTAAGCCCCGCTAATCGTGCCCACATGAATACCTACTGTTTACCGCTGTACCGGTGCATTGACGACGACCGAAGGATTAAAGTGCTCACCATAAAATCTCGGATAAAGAAAATACAACACAACGTATTTTTTAGTCACGATGGATTTGAATAATTGTTTTTTGTATTAACCAAAAAAAATATCATTATTACATAATATCCGCTTTTAAGTCTCCGCAGGGTTTCTGCGTATAGACTATTATAGCCGGGATTTTTCTGGATTTCGCGTGTTCTGTATACTGACATACCGTTTACCGATGGACCGCACACACAAAGCGCGCAGTGTGTTGTTTTTTAAACTTTAAATCCCTCGCCGACGTATCTATATAAATAATATATTACCGTATATAGGTTTATTGCAGTCGGTGCACCATACACCGGTGCACCGAAACATTATTAACTGCGTTCGCATAATATAACATGGTTCGTCATGACTGTAAGTTTGCGAGTGTGTGATGTACATTACGAGAAAAGCCGATTACCGATAATCCTCGTCGGTTCCCAAACACACACACACACGGCAAACGTACGGCCGTAATCGCCGACACACAATATGTAAAAAATATAACGCATATTACGTTTAATATTCATTTTTTGCCCGCACCTAATTGTTCGCGAATTAATCATTGGACGCCGCTGTTATTACCGCGTCGGCCCGCAGCTCAAAAAGCTCCCCCGCTGCAGGTGTGCGCCGCCGCACGTCAACAAATCCTCGGCGTGAGCAGCTGGAGTGGAAGTGGATATCGTCGCATCGAAGTGTACATAAATCGTATACGAACGTGTATAAAAATCTATCTGCCCACTATTGTAAATCGTAATGCGCGCAAGTGTCCCCGAGCGCAGTCCGCGGTCGTCCGGGGACCGGGGGACGTCGTGCGCGGAGGGAGAGAGAGAGAGAGAGGACGCCGCCGAGTCGGACGGACTTGATGAATTTTAATAATCTCTCTTTCATGTGCAGACGACGTATATTGTGCAATACGCGACGATAATAACGATAGTAATAACGTGGACATGTTATTTGTTTATTAAAAACAATGCGCCTCCTCTCCGACCCTCGCCGAGTGTCGTTCGTAATCCTCTGGCCGGCTGCGCACGGAATACGCGTGCCCGGCTTATACCGACGATGTCTGCCGCCACCACCACCACCGCTTCGCCCGCTCCGGCGGGAACATTGTCCCTTTGCAAAACCAGCACAATATCGCGAGCAGCCTTTTGCGGTCGCCCCCGCCGAATTGTTTGCCGTACCAAACGTCCTATGTTATCATCGCGATGCGTACTACAAAAATAGGTAGGTAGGTATTGTATTTATATTTGTATGCCCCGTACACGCGCCAATACGTCCTCCCGGAAAAATGCACTTTCTGTGCACGAGGAGAACATCAAAGTCAAAGCCCCCGGTCTATTGATAGGCGCACAAAAAATAAGATTTCTCTTGATGTTTCTATGATAGGCAGGTAGTCGTTATGCGGGTATTGTTATCATATATGCCTGCCGACGTCAAAACTATTCCGACTGTTCACAGTAATATAATTATTTGAGTAACCTCAACCCATAGGCGCAACCATAGACCTCAGAGTCCTAATGAATAATAAATAATGTAATAATTAAAATAGTTTTAATTTTTACTTGAATAATAATATGCAATTTATGGTATTTCTCCATAGCAATAATAGTTAGACCCTTAAAAATAAAACAAAATATGTTAAATTAGGACTTTAGGTTGCTAAAGAAGCAAAAACCTTTTTACACCCTCTAGTTTCACCAATGCCTTAACTTAGCCCGTTTCGAATGGTGTATATTATATGTACAGTAATATTATTATGTTAATAGAATAATAATATTACACTATATTTGAGTACTGTTGAGACTTTACGACAGTGGTTCCCAACCTATGGTCCGCGGACCACTGGTGGTCAACGAGTCATTTTTTGGTGGTCCGTGAGCCGTTATAATAAATATAATAATATTAATATGCATATTTTTTTACAATAGTAATTTTCGTTAAATTGTTAAAAGTTTAAACTTTTACTTAAAATTGATCAATTATAATTTATAAACATTATTATAAGCCTGCTATAAGAAATTTAATGATTCTTATTTAAAAGTAAAATAAGGTCTAAAATTGAGGTGGTCCGTGACGCATCGAAAGTTCTCTAAGTGGTCCGTAGTGTGAAAAAGGTTGGGAACCACTGCTTTACGAGCTTAAATAATATACCATATCCATTAATCATAGTCATTGATTACCATTTAAATTGTTAACTCTTATTTAAAAAAACAAAAACAACTTTCTTGTCAAACTGTACTTAACCTTATAAACTCACAATAAATAAAAGTACCTATATCGGCTATATCTATTTATAATAATCAATTAAGTCTAATAAATAAAATAAAAATATATCATTGATATTCCGACAGTTTTACAATTGCAATATTAATGTGAGAAAATTGTTTCAAATCATTTTCATTGATGATTTAATGTATTATATATTTTTTAAATTCTTTTTATCTGTGTACATTTTAATTCTAATCAACTTCTGTAATTGTTATATAAGTACTAAAAATTGTATACATCCTTACATTATTTATCTATTGCCCGATTGGGCATGAGTTAATTAAAATAAAAAAAATTAATGTGCTACAATTAAAAATATTACTCGAATCTATAATTATTATTGTTCAGACTCTGGAATAATATCGTTGGCGGACTATGGGAATACTATAGATATATAATATGTCATATTGATTTTAAAAATTAAATTATAATATTTTTAAACTGCAGTATACTATTATATTAATAACTATAAGAGGGGGAATAAATAATAATATTGTATTTACGAAAAAAAAAACAATTTCAAACTGCCTACTTTGTCGGTAGATGGCAGCACAATAACTGCGTTTCGCATAATTATTTTGAGATCTGGTATAATGTTTAACTTGCAACAATTCTGAATTATTATGTTTAAACACAAATAAGCACACCTTAAAACCCCCAAAATTAATTTTTTTACTTTTGTTTATTATGAAACCTTATTTATAAAATTTAGACCAGATAATATATTCATAAACTTGAAAAAACGTATACCTAATATTATAATTTATAATAAATGTATGGATATGAAATCAATTTTATTTTAACTTTTAATGTGGGTACATATAAATAATATTATGATAATATGCGTTGTAAATGAATGCAAAAAAAAATGTAAAACGTAATATTCTAATTAAATGTTGAAGGCTATCAACAGTGTTCAAATGTGTTTTAAAACTAAAAACTTAATAAGTATTGAAAATAAATAAATAATTATGAGAATACAAATAGTATTCGAATTTAAAAGACATTGTGTTATAAACAGTAATGCAGACATGCAGTAGCCAGTAGGTAGGTATTTAAACAGTGATCATAACGAAAAACAATACATGTATCTAATGCCTACATTTTGACAATATCGATATTGTGCTTAAACTTTAATTACATACGTTTTATATAATGTAGAAATATATATAGACCTAATCAAGTACCAGTCAGTAAAAAAGTATACAACTAAATATACATATATAAATTATCAAACAGTATTTTTTTTTAAATATTTTTTTGTAAACAGTTTGGCTAAATTCACTTTATAATATTTTATTTTAAAAATGTTTTTTTAAAGATACAAAAGATACAAAGATCCATATAGGCACCTATTTATTGTTTGGGAAATATTTATGAAAGAAATGCAGTTTAGATTCCATACTACATTTTTTTTCATTACATGTGACTTAAGGCTGTACCGAATCTGAAAGTGTTTAAAAATATTATGTACGTTCTTTTACGTTCGACATTAAGCTAAAATACTGGAAAAATTGATTTTTTCAAAAACCAAGGTAATCTTAATACAATTTCTCAATAAATTGTAAGAACTATTTTTTTTTTATTTATTAATATGTTTTTAATTTTTTTATTGTGTAATAACTAATATAATATATATATATTACTAAATTATATTATAACATGACAAAACTATTATTGTTTATAATAAAATGTAGCTATTCGTATTTTTAGTTTATCCACTTTGTAAATACCTTACTTACTCCATTAACAATTGATAATCGCGTGTTGAACTTTTATACATTTAAATTAGTTGTAACAAGTAAATTTAATATAATAATGAAAACTTCTGCCCAAAAAGTAATTTGAAAACGAATGTATTATTTAAGTATTAACTACTAAAACATACTGTAATGATACACACCAGTTATAAAATAATAAATTGAACTTATATTAGTACTTACAATTAATAATTATTATAGTTTAAAAAGATAATAATTAATAATAATTATGGAACGAATGTTTATGTTCCAAGAAATTGAAAAATATGCATGCACTAAAGTGCGCTAAAAAGTATAGGAATATGCTTATACATAGTTTAATCAAAATATGCACCAATAAAAATCAACTAATTATTTTATTTATTAAAAATTGAAAACAGTAAATAATTTTAAAATTAAACTATGTGATTTGTTATTTTTAATCTGAAACAAATATACAAACATGTTAGGAATTAACTAAGTATTAAAAAAAAAGAAAATTCGAGCATTTCACTGAATAATTAATGTTTTATTTAAATTCTCAAAAGTAAAATTTCCCCTAAAAAAATACTTTTTTGTTATTGCTACAAAATATGTGAGGTAGTATACTTATATAATCATAAATCCATTAAATATATGCACTAAAATCATAATTAATATAAAAATATGATCAAACAAGAAAAATCGGACAAAAATATATGGAAAAATGTGCAATATTATGTAGTTAATTTGAATTCTTTAAGTAATGAAACAAATTTATATCTTACTCAGTATTAATTAAGATTATTTTAAAAGAAATATGATAAATGCATAAACATCTGTTCCTCAATAATAAGAATGAAGTCACGACATTGTTTAAACAAATATGTTTGAGCAGACTTAATTATAAGCCCCGTTATAATCTAAGAGGAAAAGATAATTCTACATACGTTTGTACTCGATGCGATTGTACAGATATTAGGGTCGAATATTGGGATGACCGAGTTAGGGTGTGAGGCTCTCCTTATGTGTTCCAATAACGGTCAACATGTTGGACCATAATGTTATACCTACATAACTATATCATGCGCAGTTATCACAAATATAAATTGCGATCGCTTATCGCACATTATATCGTACGTGTTGTAATGAAAAAAAAAAATAATAATAAATCATTGCGATCGAAGTTTGTTTACAAAACAAAATTAGACTAATGAACAATTTGCCGCTATCCCATTGTATATTTAAATTTTTTTACACTTTAGATCATATTAGCGCATCGTACACGTTTTAACATAGTATTATACACACGATTTATCACGTGACGTTATAGCATACGGCAGGCTTGTATCGTAGGTATACTTAAATTTTTTTAAAAAAAGGGTCCCCGCGACTATTATATTATTATTGTGTTTCGTGTACAAACGGCGACGTGACGGTTTCCAATCGGGTAAGTACCCTCCGCGTGTAATTGGTTAAGTTTGCTGCTTTTTATTATTTTCTTGTTTATCATTGTTTATCATATTGCCATCAAATGTACCGTGTAACCGAACGTTGCCGCAGCCGCTCGTTTGCCGGAGGGAAGTCATAAGGTCTATGGCGCCGAGTTGGGGTTGTGCGCCGAATACTCGAGAGATGTTTGCACACAGAAACGTCAATCGCTCACACATCGTCGGCGAATGAATGCGAAATGCATCGTCGGCGAGCATACAGGGCGACGACTTTATACAATAATATGATAGTATATGTATATGTTTTACAATATTTCAATATTATGTATGTATGATGACAAATAATCGAAGTTGGATACTATTTCGACGACGATCGTATAATATAGCCTCGTTTCGCGTGAATCAAAACGGTTTTCAACCCTTTCTTATATCCACGCGTACCACCTATAGTTTGTCAATTGTTTAGACCACTCAATCTTTCTTTTTTTTTTGCTTACCATTAATCAACAGAGAAAACGTTATTTTACATTTTGTATGGAACAGTTGTTATTTATATTATTATTAATATCAAAAAAATAAAATAAAATTTACTGTAGATAGTGAATTTGATCCATTAAATTTTTTTTTTTTTTACTAATGGAAATTTTCTCTGGACTACCTACGAGCTTAACCTCTAGGAAGTTTAGGTAGGCATAGTCTTAAAGATTTTGGTGCACGCGGGCGAATGTATAAGTTCCTACACGATAGAAAAAGGTACATAAGTAAGTTCCTACACGGTAAATTCCAGGTACGTATGTTAGTTCCTACACGGCGGAAAAGGTTAAATATGTATATACGAATTTAAATAAATAAATATATGATGATTAAAAAATATAATAAAAATCGTTATAGCGCATTGCACAAAAAATTATAATATAATAATATGGCGTATCATTTTTATCCGCAGATAATGAAAAGTCATAAATATTGTGCATGTCAAAAAATATAGATAATAAGATATTTTATCTTTCGCCCTACGTCGAGTCCGGGATACTATTATCAGCTTGTAGCTTGTCGTATTTTCCCGTAATTTCGTAGGTATAAGTTTTGCTTTAAATGAAGTATATTTGAGTGTATATTAGTTAGCTACGGCTGGACCGAGTATTATTAAAACGATACGCCTGTTGGTGCTGTGGCATAAATGAAAAAAATTCAGACTATACAACAATCAAAATTAATCAATACGATTATGTTAAATGTTCAAGTTATAGAAATAAACCTTATAAAATATAAAATTTTACATTATGCGATGATTATTATATTTTTTAACCATCATATATTTTTTTTTTAAATTCGTATATACATATTTGACCTTTTCCGCCGTGTAGGAACTAACATACGTACCTGGTTTTTACCGTGTAGGAACTAACGTATGCAATTGTTTACCTGTTAATCTCGTGTAGGAACTTAGTATTTCCCGGTGCACGCGTGCAGTGCTATAAAGCCAAATACCAAAACGATGATGTTTACTGCCCATATATTGTATTATTCCAAGTGTTCTAAAAACCAACTGTTAGAATAGTTCCGTGTTATGTAGAACCTACAGGATTTAAATCAAATATTATAATAATGTATTCCGAAGGAATCTAAGGAAACAGACGTAAAATAATACTATATTCATATTTAATTTCCTATCTACTTGAGTAAACTACAAACAAAACCACTAAAAGAATATCCTATTACGACATTAAAAATATTTAGTTTTTGTGCACAACATCTTATCGTCATCAATTGCTAATGTTAATGATATGACGTAGAATGATGTGTATACATGTGAGTATAATATTATGAAGTTTGAATTATCGAATTTATTACGATTTTACGTCGATTCGGGTGTTAATACGATCGCACTGTACACACAATGCAAATGTAGGTACCAAATACAATATTTTAGTGCGCGTATAAACTCTTATATTATAATATTGTCCATTTGTCGTACAAGCACAGCAAAATAAACAATAAAAAATAAGTTACCGACTAAAATAATAACATCATTCCGGCATTAAAAATATTCAGTAAAAGAGTTTATATCGAAATCGTCAAAGAATAGGTACCTCGAACTCTTTGGCCGTTCCCTCGGACTTCGAGCTAACATGCAAGTCCGACTGTTTAATGATAATATTATGACGTCTGACGCATTACACGATTTCATCGGGTTAGGGTTTTAATACGATCGCTCTGTATACGCAAACAATGCAAAATATGTAGGTAATACAATACCGTATATTATACTCTTATGTTATAATATTGTCTATTTGTTGAACGGTCCACCGACGTTCGCCTCTGGGCTATTTATTCGTTCACCCCACCACAATCATGACTCTATAAAGTATGCATACATATATATGTGCGCATTTCATTTAACTTTCATCGATCGAGTGGTGCACATCAATTGGCGAGGCTGTGTTTTTGTCGCGCAATACGCGTGTTTATTCCTATGTCGTATACTGTTATAATATTGTTTGTTATTTTATTTGCTTTATTCGCTCTTTCTAGCTGCGTTGTGTGAATCGTCCCGCGGTCACAGCCCTCGTCAGAAAAGACGCGTCGTAGTAGTTTCTCTCAGGACTTAATAATCATATATATATATATATACACATAGGTTCTACCCTCCGCAGAGGCGTAATATAAAAAAAACGGAAATACAATTTATATTACGCAGAGGATATATTATTATATATATATATAGCTATTTGCAATATATACGTTTAAATTTGTAAGCCATATAGACGGTGTTTAAATGAAAAGATTTAACGTTGTTAGCAATATAATATACGTTTTTAATGAGATTTTTATATTTATCGTTTTGCCGCATCGTCTTCGCGTAATTTTTACTGGTGGCGGTGGGCGTGGGGTTAATTATTGAGTACCAAGTATTCTACCGAAATCGGATTACGATTCGTGCGATAAAAACGAGTGGAATCTGAAGTGTACAATATTATGTATAGGTATATTATATATATATATATTATATTATAAAGAAGCGACTACAGCTGAGACAGACGTCATTCAACAGCTAAATTTTTGCATAATGCCATTAGGCGTTGTCGTCGTGTTTTATCCTCGTCCGTACCGCATCCAAATTCGTTTAAAAGTCTCGAGGTGGATAATAAGGGTGTATGTGTGTGGGAGGGTGAGGGTAGCCGAGGGTCGGAAACGAGATTCCACCGGTGGAAATCGTTCGAAACGATTTTTCGGTATAGAAAATTGTTCATTAACGTCACGTCGGTAGTACTTTTCGAGAAGAGTTCTTCCGCGGCCCTCCGCCACCGCCGACCACCCGCGGCCATCTATAGCGACGTCTCTCGGATTTTCACTGAAAAATATGGTCCCACTAACTGAAACACCTCACCTCGCCACGCCGGTGACACAATATCGAATTAAGAGGCGTGTATTTGTATAATATTATGAATTATTCAAAAAGTGATTTCTCGTCTGCGCGCAAAAACTCGTACGAAAGCGTATCTATAAATATATACACACAACAGCGTCGTCGTCGTTATTATATTATTTTATCGTACGATATCGACGCAAATGTATGCGAGAAAATCGCAATACTTTCTTCTTGACTTATTGCATTACAATAATAATAATATAGTCCCGGGCGACCAGGCGTAATGGGATTTCGACGCGTTATTGGTCCGCCCGCCTCGCCGTTTCACGTTGTAATCACACGAGAAACAAACGTTTTCGGCGGACGTAATTACTATTGCTCTAAGGGTCGGGTCAGTCGGGCGAAAAACACTCGACCGGGGTCAAAACGGTCGAACCGGTTAAAAAAAAATAAAGTAAAAGAATCGCGAGCTCCCATTGCGAATCACATCCCAATAATATAATATTATTATTGAATTCGATTAAAACGCGCTGGACCGTGCGCATAATATATAGTCGCAACACAATATGTAATATTAAATTATGCACAGAGGTAGGTACGACTACAACAGCGGCAGCGACGATGGCGACGATGGGGTCATCTCGTCGTTTCGTCTCGGACGATTTTTCGAGTGCTCTTTTTCATTTGTGTGCGTGTTCGGATGTGTAATAATTTTCGCGTGACCACTGACGACGACGACGACTGCTGCTGCTGCCGAAGCACTTGACCGATAAACCCGTCGTACACACGACGACGACGACGGCGGCGAGGGAGCCGCGACCAGGACTATACCGGGCGCGGTAACCGTTGTTTGCCGGACGGCTTTCGAGTGCCGCGGCAGCAGAGGGTGTCACATAATACAATAATATACAATACGAGCGTCTCGCAGTATATAATAATTACTCGGTCAACACGACGACTGGACCGGACACAAAAGACGCGGCCTTGTTGACCGTTCGGATAGGCCCACCCCGAGCCGGCTCGGGGGTGACATTTCGCCGGCGCCGCCGCGGGGTTTTCCGCCAAATATCACAATAATCCGTTGACATTTTCCACTCGGAGTTTTCCTCCCGAGAGAATCGCTGACCGTTTGACGGACGCCCGTGTATTTATATTATGTACACTCGTGTGTGTGTGTGTGTGATCGGTGGTGCGAGATGTGAGTATGTGTGTGTGTACGGTGTGCAGGCGGTCGCGGATCAAAAGGCGCACCGTTATAATACACACTGGTGTTTGCGTGCATTTTCCACCGAAAGGGTGAAAACGCCACTGGATTTAATATATTATTATATCGATATAATCGTTCGACAGACAGACAGACAGAGAGAGAGAGAGACAGAGAGACAGAATGTTATAATTAAATCGTGTCCGTCAGTCGACGATACCGAATAATGAAACTCGTCGACTGTCGAGCATAATATATGACGGTGGGGCATCGGGCCGATTTTAGATTTGTTGGATTCGGTCAGCCTACAACTATAGTTTAATTTATACAACTATCCGTATACACGTGCGTAATCGATTTAATTTAATTGCACACAATACTCTGAAGTGTACATGAAACGAGTGAGGATTTTTTGATGATACTATATTATAGTGTTTTATTCTACAGCAAAATTGGCGGACCGAAGTGATTTATTTATATTATTTGGTTTTCACCAAGGGCATTAAATAATACTATGCTTAAGCATTCTAAAAAATAATACTAAAATAAGTATTCAGTTACTTAAAATATAAGTTCATGGTGGATAGTTTTAACGAAAAATGTTTATAAGACCGAAAACGGATTTTTTTTTAAAGCATACGTCTATTGTATTCCCACTAAAAATATTAGTTGTGTTGTAACCCTGGGAAATTTTCAAATTTGTAAGTATAGCAATTCTTGTGAATGATTTTGCGTGGCCACTGTGCATAATATACGTGTTCGTTTTAGCCGCTGTTCATAACTTATTAACACGATTCAACAAGGTGATGATATAACAAATACATTACATCAAGGTACTTAATATGTACCTACCTGGCTACTGACATTACATTACGTGTAAAGGTTTCAGAATCACGTTTTACAATATTTAAACGAAATAATAATTGATGTTTAGAAAATTCCTAGGAGCGAGGGGTAATTTTCTCGTCATTAAAAACGTATTTGGTACCTCTCCAATTATTATATTATTTTTTTTCCACCGTATTATTGTCATTATTTTCCGGGTTATTATCATTTGGGCCGTGAAAAATATCAGACAAACGCATATATAGTTAGACACGTGTCTTTGTAAATGGTAGGCTGAAGATCAATTATTGTTTTGTATTCGGTTATGACGTAATGGCACAGTATCACGCGAACACACGTTTGAAGTGAAAAACGTACGTGCTTGTGTCTCGGGGAAATTGCAGGTCGTGTGTATATAATTAATGATATTATATCGGACGGTATAAAATATGTAATGGGTACCTGGGCGCTGTTTACCGAGAGAAATCACACAAAAATCGTCGGTCATTAATATAAAGCCGCTGGAACGTCATCATGGGCACAAGAGGTACATTTCGAGGGGGTGTTACGGAAAGTGCCCACCCGAGAAAATTATACACCTCGATGTTATATTCAATAAGAGACAAAACAGCATTAAGCACCGCCACTCGTTACACTTCAGTCAATTTCCAAAGGAGTTCCTTCGGGTTCCTTCCATATAATTCCATTGTCACCGGCTAGTGTATTTTTTATGTCCGAATCAACCATAATGGTTTGGGTTTTATTTCATAACACGTATTATTTACAGTCTTACACGTACATTTGGTAAGTGGAGAATATTAAATAAACTATAATTTTTTTTTTATTAAAAAAGACTTGTATTTTGGGAACCCGATATCTCTCGTGATGACTACAACACGATATTTCGAATAAATGGCAGATTATTATTTAAGTACATTATCATAAAAAAAAATTACTCGTAAAGCTAATATTATTCATTGTCTTGGAATATTTTTATATTTAATGTTTTATGAGCTGCTAATTTAAATTGGTTAATTCGCTATTTATTTTTAACTCCACCGCAATAGCATTTATAAATATTGTATTACTTACTTTATGTTTTATGGTATAGTTTTAAGCAAAAATTATGTTTTTTTTTTTTCAAAACGAAAAACTACTACAATCTTTTCTGCTCAATAATATAGATATATACTTAAAAAAAATACCAATTTTACTTTAAATAACCGTATTTGTATCTTTGTTGGCAGGCTTCAAATGACGTTTGATGCACCAAAGTCAAAGTGTCATAAGTCATAAACATTAGTTCAACTATTTTAAAAAAGAATAGTTATTTTTTTATCGCCTAGATAAAATAAAAAAAATATATTTTTAAAATCTAAAGCACTCGTCGACCTGTATTAAAGTTATGCGCAAAACAAGTAATACATCATAATAAAATCGTTTGAAAGTCGGTGCTAACTTAAAAATTCAGCGCCTATACAAATATAATAATAATAAATATTTTATTCGAGCGCGTGCATTTTTTTGGTCGTTTTCCACACGGGAGGGGGGTGGACTTCACCATATTATTATTATTATATCGTAATATTACCCCCCCCCCCCGCCCATATTACATTATTATCTATCGACGTTCGCCTAAGTGTTTTCGAGTGACGCACATCTTATAAAAAACATAATTTATACGATCGTTATTATATAATGCAAAATCTTATTATTTTATTAAACGGTCTCCATTAGCATCGCGTACGCATTGTATTATATTATTGTTATGTGTATTATTATTATTTTTTTTTTAACTTAATATCGCCATTATTATACACTGTTGTCATATTATACCGTCGTCGTCGTCGTCGTCTATTAGCATTTATTATTATATCGTACGAATTACAGTACGCTCTCTACGCGCACACGGACGAATCTGTATTATTATACAATAACTAACCGATCCTGCACGGGGATTTGCATCGTTCCGATTACGATTATTGTTATAGGTGCATTTTTTTTTCGGCGTGGGGAGTGAGAAAAAAAATCCGTAAAATAAAAATTACACGTTATCTTCCCGTTACAGGCGCTGTTTAAAAAACTATTAGCCCCGTCTGTATCGTATAATATTATACATATATGTGATTATTTTTTTCGTCGTCGTCGTCGTCGTCGTCGCTAATGTAGTTCGGTTAAAACGCGAATTAAAAAAAAAAAAAAACACATAAACATATTATTACACGCGAAATGCGTTTCCGTATAACGAGATTTCATTAACGACTCGTCGTGTGGTCGGCTTACGAACAGTTAGGTATAGGCACACATTGATATCGGTTATATTATATTAGTATTATACTAATATTATTAAATTATCACGCATATTTTTACCGAAAACACCTCGAGTTCTTCGTTACCTACGATATACCCGTATTGTGTATATAGCTGCAACGATGTTACATCAGCTGTCTGAGCGAAAAACAGACTGTAAGCAATCGACGTTTTTTGTTTTGCACTAAATTGTAGGTACCTATACTGCTGCAGGACTCAACAAATCAAACGCGAACAATGTCGTACATAATATTATCGAGACGTATAATATTGTTGTATGCAGAACGAGTTTTAATATTATTATCGAGATGAAACCTTTGGCTCAACATAATGATATTTGAAGAGACGAAAAATATTGTACTATCTGTGGGATTTCGACATAACACAATCGGCAATTATTTTTATCGGCAGCAGGATTTGGCCTCCTCAATAATGTCATAAATTCCCATTTAAAATCCCTACGATAATAATGTGATGCTAGCGGCAATGAGGGAAAAGGACGAAATAGTCTTATACATTTTAGATTTTAATAATTATGTTCACGATAATGACTAATGTTTTATTTTACGATAACATAATATATTATTATGTTCCTATAAATCTATAAAAACGGAATGACTTATCGGATGAATATTTCTCATAAACTTTCAATTTCATAACATATATTGTTTAGCTTCAGTCACAACTATTTACTAAACTGTACTGCATGACGCACCAATACGTCTTAACAAACTAAATGCGTATAAACGAGAACAATAATAATATTATTCCCACGAATAATTATTGTTCTATAAAACGATTCGCGTAACCAACGTTGGAGTACAGATAATATATTTTTTACCTTAAAGTGAATGCAAACTTGCCATGTCGTACGTGCCTGAGATGGAGACAATAAAATTAATGGGTGGCGTCCTCTTAACATAATAATATTATTTGATGTGACGAAAAATATTATATTATCTGCAGTGGTAAACACCTATTGATTATTGAATTAGACTTTTTGATAATACAGTGTTGGTATACAATAACACGCATGTATGCTGGTCACAGGATTTCGTCTCACCAGCAAACAACGTCATGAATTCCCATTTAAAAACACTACATCAGACAATTTATTAATGTTATTCTTGTACCTATATTCTCGCGGCACGATGAGGGTAAAAGATAAAGTCTATTTATACGTTTTCAGGTATTAATCATTCTGTTCTTAATAATATTTTTTATTATATACGATATGTCACGTGACCAAAATCTATAAATGTATAAAGGCGAAATTGCATGACGTATCAGCCACTATCAGATGGCTATTTCTTATAAGCTGTAACTTTTCAATTGTATAATAGGTGCCTCTGCATATGTCAATTATATACATTTTTTCAGTTTCAGTTACAACAAAACTCTGTTGGCTGAGATATAAAACTAATCGTAAAGTATACGTCGTATGAAAATTATTACGTGAGATTAGAAGTCTTAATTTTTTTCAGAGGGGACTCGATTATTGTTATTGCTATGCTTAAACTTTTTTTTTTAAATTAAAAATTCAAAACTTTATTTACAATACTTAATGATAGGGGTAGGGTTTATATACTTGTATACTGAATTTATAATTTAATTTAAACTATCACAGTTTCAACGGGCAAGCTCTTTTGTCGGTGGTTTTTATTTACATAATCCCAGAATATCGACAAATTCTTGTTTTATCCTTTACTTAATAATATATTCTGATCGTAAACATTACACCCTTTTCCAATGCGAGATACATACGTCATACGTACATTTCCCCAACACGCGATAAGCGATAGACACTAATACATATATTATATATAAAAAAAAAACGCTTTGATTTCGCAAAAATCAAAACGGGTAGAATGGGATAACGTTTATTACTATTAAAGCCGGACAGTTTCGCCCTATAAATTAGGATTTACAAGTGAACTCCGTTTATTGTCGTGGCGTGAAAAAAAAACGACATCTGGTCGATAGCCGAATGATTTATATCGGATGAAACTTGATTTTTTTTTTTAAATTTGAAAATGTGGTTAAAAAACATTTTGTTGTAGGGTCCGAAACAAGTGTTTTTCGTATCAGACCACGTGCAACAGATTACTATACATTATTACGTTAATATAGGGGACTTGCATAGCCATAATATACAATACATAATTGTATTTGCAAATGAGTTATCATGGGGCATTAATATTCTGTATATTTTGTTGGTAGGTACTTCCTAAAATAATATTGTAAAATAAATATTAAAATATATTTTACATTTAATTTTGGTCTCTTTAAAAGTTATCTTTTATTGTTTATTTAGAGTTTAACTTCTGAGATTTGCCCAATTTGAAAACTGATCATTATACTGACGTAGTGATTGATAAATAAATAGCAAAGGTGGGCTAGATATAATTAATATATTTAACTTAAGTTAAGTTACGAGAACACGTCATATTAAGGTCATATACTATTATGCCAATCTAATCAACTAAAATATATCTATGTACAACATTATTTGATTAAAAAAAATAACAGAAATGTTTTTATTATATTTTAGAACCCATCGGATTATTTAATTTTAATTTTAATATTAATAATACAAATTAAAAAAAAACATAAAAAACCATAAAAATGAAAATATTCAAAATTTTTTGAAATTTATGGATTATTTTTTAAAATATCTGAGAAAAGCTAAGTTATTTCAACTGTCAATTAAGCTAGTAGTACTCGATTAAAAAACTATCCAATTCGTTAAGTTACTACGTTTGGTAAATAAAGTATTACAATTTAATAATTTATAGTTTATAAGATATGCTTTTGTTTTGATTATAACATATTTTTAAAATATCTCATATAATTATTATATGTACCTAACACTAAAAATAATAAGTGCAATTAGCTGTTTCCGCCAATATTTACCTGTTGTGATCAAAATATTGCGGAACAACAAAGGTCCTGTAAAATCTTAAATCTTCATAGTTCACGCACATAATATATTATATACAATATACATATTACATATTATGTACATAAATAACGTACATTTTTTGATATGAAATATTAATTATTGTAATTTAAAACATGAAACAATATTTCAAGTTAAGACAGTATGATTTAAAATTTAAATATATCTTAAAAATAATAATAATTGTTCTCTTTTTAAATACAACATACCTACATATCTAAATAATAATACTGGTTATTTATTACACATACTTAGATGCAAGTACATGAAAATGCAAAATGTTTTACTAATGCAAGAATGCTAGCAGAAATGGGAATGAAACCTTTTTTAAAATTATGTACTGTTGGAAACAAGCGACGAGGAAAACGGCAATTTTAAATTTTTGGTGAAAACAAAGAAACAGTAGGTACATGCTCATTAGTTCGCCAATGTCATATGTACTTTAATATTTATGCTCTATGGTTATTCATTATAGTGTTATTACGTTCTAGTTTTACCCAAATATAGCTTAAGTTTGACGCGTTAAGTTTTTAGCAACATAAATTAATAATTTTAATAATATTTTTCTGATAGACATTGTTATTAAAATGTATCGGTTTTAAATGCATGTTTAAAAATTAAAGGGCGTGCTTGGTGATATTTTAGAGCATAATAATAAATTAATATTGCAACGTTTTTTAGGACATCAAGTCCCTCTAGCCTTAACCATAGTTTGCGACTTTTTGGATTGTTTTTCTTTCAAAAGTCAACGCGATTGGTCGGTGAGCCGCGTTTGCAGACAACGCGGAAAACGCGCCTGTGTTTAAACAGCAGCGAGTTTTCTTCGGGCGGTGTAGGTCGTGAAGCGATTACACCCAAACACCTGTCATTCGCGAAACGACACCAAACGACACCGAACGTCGTCGGTGCGCACACACTGTCCATCGCCATCACAACAACAACAACACAACAACAACAACAACAACAACAAAACCAACAAAAACGAGGTTTGAACACCGGGCACACAACAAAACCACCGCGGCCAATCATACCGTACCGATGACGCGCCCGCCAACGGCGGTGCTATTGCTGCTGTCGTGCGTCATCCCGATGTCGCCGTGGCCGGGGTTCACGGTGGTCGAGGGCACGTGGGTCGGCCACCCGGAATCGCCGTTTGAAGACCGGATGGCGCTGTTCGAGCACGTGCTGCTTAACGACGCCCGGTGGTGGCCGGTGCTCAAGCAGAAGGTCAAGCTGTCCAAGCTCAGCCTGCCACGGTACCGCATGACGGAATCCTACAACGAAGTTTTGAAGAGGGTTCAGCTGGTGGACCTGAACGATACAGAGGATCATACGGTCATATATGTGATCCAGCAAATGATGGAGAAGACCCCGTGGTCGGGCACCAACGCGAACTTCACCGCGTACGCACTGAGCACCGGGGTCACGTGCTTCACGTACAACAACGTGTCGTTTGTGCTGTCACTGGTCGTCAACCGCATTGGCATGTTGGCGCGAAAAATGAGGGAAACCGTCGAGAATAATGACGACAAAGGTAAAGAAAAGGAGAAGGTCGACAAGAACGTGGACGGCAATAGCTCAGACAGCGAGAACGGCGAGTCCTCAGACAAGCCCTTAGACAAGGTCGACGACGCGATGGACGACGTGCGCATGACGTTGGCAGTGCTCGTGGACAAGGTGGCGGCCGTGGAAGGTGAGCTGGCCTTTTTTGCCACCAGTCTGTACGATTACGACGGCGCGGAAAAAACCGACAACGACCTCATTCTGCTCAGAATCCTCGAGATGATTAAGGAAGAGGTAGACATCAGGCTTGGACGGCACTGTCACCCCATCCCCCATACGGAGATATACCAGTACCTGGGCGAGTATGAAAGTCTGAACAACTCTCCACCTCCGCCAGAAGGGCTCACGCCCAACGATGAAACGCTGAAAAACGAGCTGATCGAATTCGACAAGATCGTCGACTCCATGATAGACGTTTACGATGGGCTCAACATCGAAACGATGCCCATGGAGACTTGGTTACAAATTCTCGATTACAGATTACCGATCAGCATGGACATCAAATTCTACATAGATGGCATGCTTAAAGTTCCGATTAAACCCGATGAAACGTGGTCGGAGCGATTAAAAGGCGCGACCAAAGACGAAAAAAAGGATGGAAAAGGTAAGAAAAAGAAGAAGAAGAAGTCAAAGAGTAAAAAAAAGTAAGAAAAGAAAAGACGATGGAAGTAAACACTCCAAATTTCAGCAAGTACAAACCGATGGAGTGTTGGCAAATATACGAATTATATTATATTAATTTAAATATCTTAAGTGTGATTAGCATATTATACTCATTTATTAGTTATGATTTTTTAGTAACAACATGGGTAACTCGAATAATTATTGTTATTTAAGTAATCTATACTCGATACTGTGTCCCTAGAGTCTATACATTATTATAGTATAAAAAATATATTAATCATTACATTTCACTGTGTAAGCGAACTATATTTTACCGAAATATAATAGTGTCAGTGTCTCGCATTTTATTGTATTAACTATTCTTGTATCACAATATTTTATTTTATCGATATAATAATATAATATACAATGTAGAATATTATCACTCTTTTAATGTATTTTGTTAATTTCTATGGAATCGAAAATATATTGAAGTACCATAGCCGACAACAAAGTATTATCATTACTTTCAACCTAAATAAAGTTTTCATAGATTAAAATAATACCTATATATTTAAAAACGATCATAACGTCTTGCGAAAAATTAGAATAATATATTTCATGTATATTGATCGTAGATATTATCACATTCGGATGATATTTAAAATCAAAGAAAATGTAACATTAAAAAATAGTCACTTATCGCCACGTACGAGAAAATATAATAATATTATGACGCCTGCCGTCACTGAAGTGTATTATAATTATTATAATCATTAAATCATAACTACTTTATAAATATATTATACGCACAAATAACCATTAAGCGTAGTTCGGTGACTGGACGGTGAGACCGATTTTCGGGGCAAGTAGGCAATAGTAAGAAACAAAATTATAATATGTTATTTAAAATGTAGAATCCAGAATCCATTCGAGCTAATTTAATTACACAGAAAGAACAATACGAACGCGTACTTAATGCGAATGAATTGCCTACTTTAAAATCATATATTCAAAATACGTTTATTTAAATTTACTAAAAAAAACTGTAGTAGTTATAAAATGCATTAAAATTGATAAATTATATTATCTAAAATATCAAACTATTTAAATATATGTATTTTGTCTAATGAGATTAACTACAAACGTATTCATATAGATTATAGATGTATCAAAATACATTTTTGTTAATGTCTATACATATATTTAAATAAATTGATTTTTTTTAACAGTTATTGTTCTGTTTTTAAAGATAATAATACAACGTTATAGAAAATCAGTAGCAAGTTGTAGTAGGTACCCTCCCAGTATTTTTTTTCTGTTTATTTTATTCGCTATCGACCACTAAAGTTTGAAAATGTCTTCGAAAAAATATAGGATATAATTATATAATATTTATTAAAATCAATATTCTCCAAACAAAAATCCTAAAGACTATCCGTTATCAGTTTATATTTAAATGCAAACTTATCAAAAAAAAATAAAAATATGTCCAAAAAGTCAAAATCTTATTATAATATACTATCTAATTAAAGTATATCCACAAAAACTTAAAAGTTATGTGAAACATAATTTTACGAAAGTTACTTCTTTCTACGAAGTATCAAAGAAAACAAAAACAGTCGTGAATGCATTTAAATGACTGGCTTCATTACAATGTATAGCTATATAGGACACTATAATAACTGTGATCTAATGTTGCGGTTACATGCAGTGCATGAAGTATCAAAATAAATGTAAATATTATATTATATTCAATATTGTGCATTCTATATAGGTAATATTATATTAGGGCTGACCAAATATCGATCGAATATTATGTGAAATATAGACTCATAGACAAATTATGGGTGATGTTCAAATGGGATTTGGATGGATATTTTTTCGCAATTTTTTTACTTATCTAAAAAAGCTTTATTGAAAAAAAAAAACACGAACAAATCGATTCGCTGCTTAAAAGTTTCTCCGTTTGCGGCGTACCTACAGGACTACACTTGATCAAACAAACAACAATACCGCCTACAGTAAATCGCGATGCGCCATCATTTCGTGGGGGGTTTTTTGTCGTGAAATTTTGTTTTCGGCAGGTCTTGCGATCGCGATCGAAATTCCGATTTGTTTTTCGAGCCGTGTTTGCTCAACACGCGTTTACGGGCATTCCGTGGCAGCCATCATCTGCAGGTGTTCACACTAACATTACCACGACACTCCCGCGGCGAACGTATTCTGGGTCCGGCGTACTCTATTCGTGTGAACAGCGAAATCGGTACCGAAACGACACGGAGGTAACCGTCCCGTACCACCATCGCCATGACGCGACCTTGCCCGTGGACCGTGGCTTTACTGGCGTGTTTTTGTTCAGCTATCGGTGCCCGCGCTGCAATGTCGGCGTACGATACAAACGCTGCAATGTCGGCGTACGATAAAAAGTTAGATTTGCTGTCGACCATCGTCAAGCAAGACTACCTGTGGAGGCATTTATTCCTCGAGAGCGTCTACTACAAGCTGGACCGGACGTATTATGGGCGCATCATCGACGAGGAGCTTCTGAAAAACGCGCGACATGAGCCGTCCGGCGGAGGAGGGGCGTCCAGTAGCACGCCACGAGAGAACGATACCCGGGATCCAGTTATACCGTACAATTTTGTCAGAAACATAATGTTAAGCAGGTTCGTGGTGGGAAGCATACTGGACATGGGCCTGAATGTAGTGATGTTATCGTTCAAGTGTTTGCTGTACAAGCACATGGTGCACCTCATAACCCTGATTCGCGTGGAGATGAAACGTAGTAAGTCGCAGAGGAAGGCGGCTAGCTGGTCAGGAAAGTCCAAGGATGCCATCGAGTCGGTACTGATGACGATGGGCGCGCTCCAGTTCACGGATGTACACGTGCTTGCCACACTCAGTTTCTTCGATATATACAAGACGAACAGCGTTGACATGGCGGATGATGTCAAGAACGAGTACTCCAAGCAGCTGTCTGAGAGATCCTATGCAATGCTGGATTACGTTAAGGACGTTTGCGTCGTAGGACCCAAAGAAGATGAAGATAAATCTATGGAGGAGCAGGTGGCGGATATGATAGGAGTCTACAAGGTGGATCTCCTGTACAATACTGGTGCGTCTTTCGCCGACACCCCCCATTACAAAAAAATGATCAAAAGCAGCCGGGCAATGTTCGATGTCGCTTTTGGTAGTACACCGCGGTTCAACGGCATGTCCAAGTTCATGTGGTACGATATATTACATTTCCAAGAGAACTCAAAACTAAAAACATAGCTATAATATCGTTTCACATCAATCCATAGTTATTGTTAGTTAGCTCGTGTATCTAATATCATTAGATTTGTGATGAAATAATAGTTTATAGCATACAATATTATTCGTATGTAGTTTAGATTAATAACAGTTATATTCACAGTGCTGTAATGTTAACGTGTGATGCACATTTTAAACTTGATATTTTAGTTGATACATTAGCGAAACATTACGGGCGTAAAAAACGTGTTATCGTGTTTTCATATTATATTATGCATACAAAATGTAAATTCTATAACCGTTATATTTTAAATTAACTTATTAATATAATATAAATTAATCATATATATTAATACCTACTGAGTATTTGATAATTTAATATAATTGTCTTTGGCGTATTTTAATCAATTTACCGGTCCAGGTGTGGCTTGGTCTACCCATAATTAATAGGCAAAATGTTTCAATGAACAGCTAAATAAATTATTCTGATACTAAATACATCGTAATATTACAATAAGCAATATTAATCGATACGCATAATTTCATCTTTAAACAATGTTTTCGTAATTTGGTTAAAAAATAACCTATTCAACTTAAACTGAATTTTAACGAGATTGGTACTCCTGCAGGTTTGTTGGCGTCGCCGCTCGCAGTCACGGATTATGGACAAAAGCGCCACTGACTGCAGTATTACTAATTTAAAAGATTTTTTTCTTAAACTTCTTTCTTCCTGAGACTTTTATAGAACAAGACGTGGTAAACTATGCAACTATGTTATGGCCTTTAAAGCTTCATAAACGAGGAGCGATTGTCCTTCACGGTGAATTTATTGTGAAAACGCTATTGATATGCATGTTATTGATTATTGTAAATCCACTCAGTTAGCCTTTCTTCAGGTTTCACTTACTATATGTGATACCAAATAATTAAGTATACAAATGTATATACTGCAGTTGTACCTACGTGTACATTTTCTGTATACGCCCAAAGAGTGATGGGTTTTAAACCTCGTTAACTATTAGATTGGTTTACCCAGATATTAGTTGGTTGATCTTTGTATGCGTGTTGTTTGTGGCAAGCTTTCTAAAAAGATTTATATCATTAATAGATTTACTGATGATCAACATATAAATGTCAATACACATTTGAATAGCCAGGTGGTAAATAATATTACATATTATTTAGATTAACAGTTTAAAATAATATACTGTATATTGTACAATTCGTTTTACAGATAAACTATATTTTTGGTTAGTAAACCAAAACCAATTTAACACAATCCCGTCTGAATGAAAATTATATAATCTTTCAAATTCGAATCGGTCCGCAGATGACCGGTATTATTGACAGACTATGGGAAAAATGAAAATAATAAATAAAGTACCTAATGGCCAAGTTTTCATTCAAATTATCATATACGTATCCATTTATAGTTGCCTAGAAGTTACAACCTATCGGCTACCAGCTGGGCCACAGGGTACATTATTATCGTTATTTTTGGACTATAGTAATTTACATGCTCATAACTTGCATACAAATTGAAATGTCGTAAAAAATCTAACGTACCCATATAGCTAGTGTTATTAACTTTGAGCTTTGATAAAAATACGAATACCTACCAACTAAGCTTATAACACATTTTTGGTTCTGGAGAACGCAAATTTGCTGAATTGCTCGTGGTTCTGAGAGAAAAAACAAGACAGGCACTGATATCTTTTAAGCAATAAATCATAGAAAAAAAATAAAAATTTGATATTTTATAGCTATATAGGTACTACCAAGTACAAAATAAATGGAATATTTCGAATTTTCTAGTCCAACAATTTACGATCATGGCCAACTGTGCACACACCATTTACGGTTATACAGTGTGTATCTGAAAAAATATTATACATAGAAATTTACGTATAAATATATATATCATTTATCTCTATTCATAACACGCTCCGTATAATAGTCGAGCATTTAAATATCAATTCGGTGCATCAGACGACGTCGCTTGCAGCTTGTACGGTTTGGCATTTGAAAAAATAAAAAAACTGTGCAAACAAAACTTGTTGTTTCTTCTTCCTCTATCCTCCACATTATACACTTCATTTGTTCCTTTTCAAAAACGCTGTACAATATTATCCGAAAACACGGTAACCGAGTACGTTGTTGTCAACTCGACCGAAAACTGCGGTGATCCACTTAAAATTGTTTGCCAGACAGTGGGCTCGATGACGACTTCGATGATAGGATATGGCGGTAGTTTTGATATTTCCAGCCAGTCACTATCACTAGTATTACTGCTACTGCTGCTGCCGCTGAGGGGCAGTGGCGGGGGCGGCGTGCTTGGCTCAGAAGAAGAAAGCGGTCAAATAATGGATGATCTTCCGGATGAGCATCGGGACAAGTTGGAGTTGTTGACCACTGTGCTGGCAATGGACAAGCAATGGTCAGCCGTTCGGAGTGAAAAAATCAATCCGGAGTTGGCTGCCGACGCTGGTCTGGTCAAAGAGTTCTGCCCTACACTTCCCGATTTCGGAAATGAACCAATTGACGCGATCGATATCAGCAAGAAAATTATGATACACTGTCCTTACTCGGGCATGTACGTGGAGTTCGCCGTCAAGTCACTAGCCATCTCGTCTCAGTGTCTGTTCAACAGACATGCTAGACTCCAGCTGGCTGTCATTAATTTTTTACCCTTTGAAGCGATCGGACAGTTCGCCTTTCATCTCAAACGCCTGGTGGACGATTATCAACTGTTCGCTAACCTGCTGGCCAGCATCGGCATGGAACTACATCCCCTGATCGCATTGGTCAGGTATTTCTCCGAGGTCAGAAGGCAGTGGGTCACTTACACCGAGAGTAACAAGGAAAAGGAAAAGTACAAGAGTCGCATCAAAAGAGAGGCTGATGAACTAGAATTGCTTCTGGATGAGTCTGAGGGTTATTGCGCCGTGTCCCCGACCGTTTGGTATAGTCAGGACAACAAAGATACGGTGTTACTTGACATGTCTGCTATAGAACCTATATTCAATGATCCAGAACCGGATGATCCATCGACGTCCACTCTGCCGGAGAATGAAATTCCAAAGGAACCAATAGTGAGAAAAGCCCACAAGTTGCGATGGATATTGCTTAAGGAATTCAAAAAACTGCTTCTCGGGAAATTGCCACTGGAAGTTTGGAAACTGATATTCGTAAACAACATCCTCGTGAGACAGATCGAGTCGACAAAGCCAAAGCCAGGTGTACTTACTAGAGCGGGTCGATTTATGAAAAGTCCTTTTAGAAATGAAAATATAAGAATTAATATAGTAGTTACTATTAATATAGTTAGTTATGACACTAAGTTATCATATTATTTTTATTACATTTAAAATTAACTATATTTTGTATACAGTATTCTATATCCATAACCGTTAATTGTTGTAACTTGTTATAGTAACAATAATTGTGGGAGTTAAAAAAATATAAAAAAATGGTTTGGCTATTGATAAATAAAACGATTTTCATTTTTTTAAATCATCATAATTATTGTTAACACAACACCATAAAATAACCAGCAGAGTGGTATTTATATGTTTTGTTTTTCTAATATATTTAAGTACATTATTGGACATTTTTAACTATATACCTACGTAATTGTAAAGATTATTTAAATTGTAATTGTACAATAGAAATAAATTAGACAATTATTAAATAAAATACATATATTATACAATATATACCTACGTCCTACAGTATTAAAAAATTAAAATATAGTTTCTTATGATTTAAGAAAAATGGAATCTCGAGGTACCTAAATGTACAAATGTTTACATTGTTGTAGTATTTAACATTTTTATAAATATGGAAATTGAGCCTTATAAATGGAAAACATATTTTCAAGCGTGATTATCAATCGATTGTTGATCAAATAAATATCTTAAGAAAACCATTATATTTTGAAACAATCACGTGGCACGTAAAAAGTCAAAAACTGTAGAAATTGTCAATGCACCGAGACAAACTACAGTATAATAATGACTGTTACATCAAGACTGATTTCGTTAGTAAAAATGTCTGCACGTATATTAAAATATATTATAACTTTCCGACTGGACTGGATGTTATACTGATAGTCCTGTCACAGTGTATGGAGATATTGTCAGCTGCCGGACGGTAAGTTTTAGTGGAAACGGAGGTGAGTGAACTGGACTGTATTGTGTCTTTACATTTAAAAGGGACCGAATAATAACATAACATTGAAAGTATTTTTCGGGACAATAATGAAAAATATTGATGGGTGTGGTTGAATGACCGACCAACGTAGCTAACATAACAATATTCAATGGCGATAACGTGCAAAGTTTTTAATTAACTTGAGCTATTTAAATTGAATCAACGTTGAAGAACTAAAACAGTCAATAGTAAAAATACGATATATATTAAAAATTAAAACTTTTAAGTTAATGTGAGACAATATTAATTCAACTCAGTGTGGAAAAAAGTTCATTTTTTTTTTATTTTAACTAACACCTGATCCCACCTATAGTAATTATTTCACTTGAAATTGTTTTAAATTATCACAAAACATTTTATTAAAAATGCATCCCATCATCATACATTACTCCTTCATTATTTACACTTGTAGACGATTGGTTTAGGTAATTCGAGTATAAGACGTTTGTGTCAACAATATAAATAATTGTATAATATACGCAGTGATTAAACACACACACAAAAAGATTATCTTATTTGTCTCAACTATAGGTATAGTTTTCATGACGTATAAGCATATGATTGACCCATTATTTTTATAACCAACTGGAATTATAGCTAAGTTGTTACAATGGATTCTTTACCACCTATGCACTTAAGTCAAGAGTTCGAGAGGTTTAAAAACAATATTATCCTCTAAAATTGGATTTAACTTTTAAACTAATCAACGCCCATCTTTTAATATAATTGGCATGTAATTGAACGAGTATAATAATATTATATAGTTATAAATTTACCATAGAAAACTGTATCGTGACAAAAGCGATTATACGTCACACGAAGATTTCTATAGTGTTGTCGAAATCGTTAGTACGTACCTACAAAACAAAATCCAACGATAAACGCGCCGGCGCCGCGAGTGGAAGCGCATCGAAACACGTACTCACCCCCCCCCCCCCACCACAAAATAATGATATTCTCAAAAATGTTTACATATAAATATATCGTACTCGATTTACATTAAGTTATTTTTACAGTTTTTAGAATTTTTCGACACCAGTAATCGAGCAATAAAATACAGAATATAAGGGGCGACGACATATATCTCCAGCCCCCACTAATATAAATAATTAAGTATTCTAATATTTTATGCCACACGATTCAAGCGCTCAATTCGTATGAATTTTGTTCACCTTTTACACCATTTACGCAAGTTGCAAAACGCTATTTGAACAGACGACGTCTGTGTTTGCGCGGCGGTCCGCGGACAGTGTTCGCGCCGGGCGTCGCGCGCATTCCGCCGCCAGCCGTCGTGAAAATTTCACATCGAACAGAGACCAGTTCTGTTGCCACCGAAACCATAGACAACGACGACGACGAAAATGTACGCCGCAGGCAGAGGTGCGGCGCGACTGCTGCTGGTGGCCGCGTTCGTGGTGGCCGTGGCGGGCGTGGCGCGACAGCCGCGTCAGCCGCGGCAACCGCGGAGCAAGGCGATCAGGGTGTACCGGCCGGATATGGACGCGAAGAAGCTGCTCGAGCACGTGATGATGCTCGAGGCGGAGTGGACGGACGTGCTGCAGGAACCCATCAAGCTGCTGGGCAAGGCGCCGCACGCGGAACGTGGGCTCGCCGCGCCGCGGGTGGGGCCGCTGTCGGACGCGGCCAGCAGCGTGGCCGAGGAGTCGTCCTTGTACGACGTGCGCGAAATCGTGGCCAGGGTGACCCAATACTACAGCACTATCCGGTCGTTCGTCGAGTACGGCGCCAAGGCCGTGCGCCGGGCGCTGGCGTGCTACACGTTCAAGCAGGTGATGTACCAGACGAGCAGCATTTCGCTGTTGATGATCAAGGAAGCCGAGGCGAACATCGTGCTGCAGGCGGCCAACGCGTTCAAGAAGAACACAGCCGCGTTCGTCGACATCCTGTCCGCCGTACCCGACGCCGACCTGTCCGTCCTGTTGCGCGCCTACTGGGAGTCGATCAAGCTGTTGCAGTACGACGGCATCCAACGTTTGGAAAAACTGCCGTATCCGGCGGAGATGGTGAAGAGCATAACGAATTTGACCAAAAACGTCTACAATTTCCTGTCCAAATATTGTATGCCGTACGCGTCCGAAGACGATTTCTTCCAGAGGACGGGCGTCCCGAAGAAGACGCCGCTGATCAAGGACCCCTCGATCGACATGATGATATCGATAAAAGAAATAGCCAACATGACGGGCCAACAGGCGCAGCACATGGCCCGAACCGCCCGTAGCCTGGGCATCGTCACCATGTCCGACCACCTGTGGTCGTCGCTGTTCTTCTACCGCGGGCGCCCGCGGCCGGACAGCACTTACCTGGACGTGGCCGCCCCGCCGGCGGGTGATGCCGCCACTTCGAAGAGCGAAGCCGGCCCCGGTGTAGCCGGCCCGTCGACGAGTGAAGCCGGCCCGAGTTAGGCACGCCTACGGTCGTCCGGAAGACGAGCCACCGCCGCACGGTAGACACCTGATGAACGTGCAGACACACGCGACGGAGTCATGATAACGATATGAAATATAATATAATTATTATTGTTAACTTATAGTGTTTAGATATTATATTATTAAGTTTTTGAATTCGTTTCGGCTCGTGTTTTCGTTTGTCATCAGAGATTTAAAAATGTTATCCACTGTCAATCAATATCAATATTTTACAATATAATATATAAGTATACATTAATATTATTATGAATCGTTGTCAGAAGTTGTTTATATATTTCATTGGTAACCCTGAACATTAAATATTAGGTATACGGTATCCTCGAAAAACGAATAGACTCTTTTCGAAATAAGCAGTCTGACTGCTGTTCAAAAACAAAATGGCCCAAACGATATATATTTTGATAAATATGCATCACGATACAAATTAGAGCGTACAATGCCCAAACAATATCAGTATTTTTGATTTGGGTTTTTACCGCATTTGAAATGGATCGATTATATAATATATTGTGAAGGATATCAACGATAATTTTGACGTGATTATATTATGATTGTTTTCAAGGACGGGGCAAAGAGTAAAGCTCTGCTCTGTGCCCAATTTTCGTACCCTTTCCTTACCATATATTTTAGATGTAAAAGGTAAGTACCTAAAATATATTATTATGCTGAAAATCTAAAACATTTTTATACCAAAAATTAATCCATTTCGTCAAATGCCATGTATTAAATATTATGTTCACTTGAACATTGTCTGAAATCGTTTTATACCATAGCTGGATATATCTTACATTTAAAATGAAATATTATTATTTATTTATGAAATATTATTATTATAATGAATATTATTTTCAAGAAAATTGATCCTAAAGTTTTCAATTTTTATACAATGGTTGATAACATAATATTATAATTCTATGGATATTTTAGTATCTATAATGCATTGTAAAATAATTCAAACAGAAGTCATTATAATATTATAAATGTAAATATGGGTATAATGGGTAATATAAATGTAATATAGGTATATTTTATACACTTAAATTAGTTATTATTTAACTTGATAATACATTGTAGTTAATTGAAATCAGAAAATAAGAATTGATAACTAATGTTGAACATCGACAAATATATAAAACTATAGTCATAAAGCATTCAGTGATGTCCTATACGAAACATAAAATTAATTGTCACCTATGTATATTTTAGATTCTGAGTGGAACGATGAATGTATTGATTTTACAATGATGTGTGTTTTTTTTTGTGTGTCTGTCATCACGGTTTTGGACAGTAAAACTGCTTCGATTTTCTTCAACAGTGTCTTGTTCGAGCAGAAAGTGAATCTAGTTGGTGGATTCGGGAGATCAAATTTTAAAAGTCCCAATAGTTTTCAAAAGCGCAAAAAACACAAAAAATTAAGGAAAAACGGGAATTTTTACGCAAAATCGGGTTTCCACAAAATCAATTTTGGCTTAACTCTAAAAAAAATGAACGTATATACATGACATTTTCACTGGTTGTTTATTTTTGTGTTTTCTATACACGTTAACATTTTCAAAATATTTTGACTTATTTTGAGTTGATTATAAATTATATGGCATATTAATCTATAAAAATTTAATGTTTTAAATCTTAAATTTATATCGACACGATCGAGTTGTGTATAATATATAGGTACCTTTTATAAAATATTCATTATAACGAATGAAAAAAAAAAACAGTTAAAAAACAGTGACCGTGCGCATATGAACAACAAAAAAAAAACGGCCCTGTTTTTCCCCTTCTAGTCATTATTTTTTATTCGTTACAGGGACAATATCGTTGTTTATGATATATATATAGATCCTATATCACAGGGCATAACGTGCAACCACGGATTTGAATAGAGCGACGGATCGACGACGACGGACGCTGTCGATAGTAATATTATTAATTCGTTATATTTTTGCAGTGTGCACCGTGACTGCATGGTTTTATTGTTTATCTAATCGCGTCATTACAATACCATATACATACTATTATAATATTACGGTAATTCAATAGCGGAGTGGCGGCGTTGACTGTCTTAATACGCATTTGATCGGGCGGCACGTCAGGGACAGTTATAATGCACATTATAATATATTATTATCGCGGCGACGTGCCGCGCCGGAAAGGGTTGCAATTCTAAATAATTTCACTCATTATCATCTCTCCCCTCAAAGAAATCATCCTAAATAGGTACGCCACTGAGTTATATTATATCGTACCGACGTAATATGTGATACAGAGTGTGATACGGAGGTAATAATATGTGTTGTGCAGTTGCGTACGGGCGACACCGATGAGTTTGTCGTTTTTGCATATTATTGTTGTAATATGCAACTGCACCTGTGCTGCAGCGTATTCTGCAGCGCAAGGGCGCGACTTTTTTTTGTTAAACATATTATAATAATACAATGCAGTGTGCGCATTGTGCAGTTGCGTCGCCTCTCGTAGGGAAATATCGTGTATTATTCGCCTATACCGCGGTATACATAATATAGGTACGGTTCGTATAATATAATATGATAAAATACTATACTATGCGTCGCGGGCCGCGTGTCGCAACCCCGGAGTCTCCCGACGCGGATGACTAGACGCATTTTTCGTCAGTTTCCAACCGTTCCGGATATAAACCCTTTTTCGGCGGCGGCGGCGGCCATATATAGACGGCCATCGAGCGTCGTCTATGATATGATCATTTACCTATTATTTATGCGAACATAATATTATGTGAACTACGGGCACGCAGGGCTCGGGCCAGGCCTTTGTGCGATAATATTTTGATATTGTAAGGTCGGATTTGCGCAATCGGTCTCTCCCCCCCCCCGCCATCCAAAGGTTGTCTTGCCACCTCACCGCGGTGTCTACCACGCCCCACCCACCCCGCGGGCGGACGAATGACGACAACAATACAGTGTTACAGTATATAATATAATATTATGTTATTTGTACAGAATTGTACGTATAATATTGTTACAATATCGTAATGACACGCTGCAAGTCCGCGAGCGGTGGCGTTCACATGCCGTATCGCCAACATCTATAATATAATATATATATAGGTAATGTGTATAATGTGTGAGTATTTATTATCGTACGATCTAACTTATCGGTTGCGCAAAAAAAAAAAATGTGATGAAAATAGTCCCACGCAAATCCAAATCAATTCGTTCGAATAATTTGACGCACAGAATGTTTATACATAACTCATAAGATTACATCTCTAAAGAATTATGTAAAAAAGTGTCGTATATTTTACTATAAATATTTTAAATTATATTTACTAAATAGCAAGATGACACTTGAGTTACGGCGGCAAAGACCCCAGAGGTTCATCGCGGGACAACGGGGAGTTCCCCCCCCACCCCAATCACTCTAGAAAGTTGGTGAACGAAGCACGGCGCGAAGTTCCCCTAATATTATATAATAATGATTTTAAAAACTGCGTGGAAATGTTTCTTTTCGAATTCTTGTTATTTTTATATTTTAAATCGTTATTATCTTATAATATTCAAAGTCTTGGAACAAGTATAGGCAGGCACTCATCTCCGATAACAATAGTTTCACCCGGGTGGAGTGCTGGATACATCCTATATATTTTGCATTAATATATTATATTACCTGCAATACTTACATCATTCAACCTTAGGAATAGATATTATTTTAGTTTATAATAGATGCACGTCTGTATACAATTTGTCTAGGTCGACGTCTCGCCGCCCGCCACGTGAACCCCCTCACCGAGTGGACGTTCGGAGGGATCTATGATATTATCATTGTGCACATAACGACCCTCTATTATTATTGCATTTAATAAAAATAACATCCTAGCTGCGGTTCGTGTTGTAGCGCCTCGGCGACGCACAATGGCCGGGCCCGAACTTGTGCATATTATAATAATACTGTGCAACCGACGACGAATGTACAAAAATCGAGCGAAACGTGCACACCGAACGATCGTCGTGTCTTCGCCAAATGCGATTGTGTGATTGTGTAGGTATCTCTGGTATATAATATAATATTGTGTTATACGGTTTAATGCGTTACACATAAGCACATAATGTCGTCTACGGGCACGTCTATTATTCGCGCGAGTAGACAAGCTGTCCGCCCGCGAGGGTTTGCGGTACATTGTATTATATTATTATTATTTTAAACGGATTTGCGTCCGCAAAATAGATGATGGTGTTTCGACACGGTCGAGAGAAACTTATAATATTAATAATGCAGGCACAGCTGGCAAACACGCCGACAAGACGACTGGACGGCCGTGTATTGTGTGTGCACGGCCTACAACTTACTGTACTTAGGGAGCTTTGTGATCATCGAAAGTCCCATTGGACGACCTGCAAACGCAGTTGGTGACTCTATTCTTTCGAACTTTAACTGTATATGATATACGTGTCTTATAAAATATCGTACGAAGAAACTTCTAAAACCGTTTATAATTCTCTGGACTTTATTTATTTTTGTATAAATACCTAATAATAAAGCCTAATATAATATACCTAATATATTTGAGATGCAATATAATATGTCAAAGATACACCAAAATTAATGAGTAAAATCGTACTGATATGCAATTGTATGGAACACGTGAATAGGAGCCGTTCAGAATTACTATTCTAACTTTTTATTGCAATAATATAGTTGTCCGGAGAAATTTATTTAAGTAGATATTCTGCAGTGATGATGGAAGACATATTGTTGATGAGTGGGAATTGGTGTATAGTTTGTTTATTTTGAGTGGACGCTTTTTTAGAAATAATGACAATCTCGTTGTTAATCTTAGGTCGCCATATCGAGATAACAGAATTTGTCATTTACAACGGGACACCGGTTATAAGTCTAAATGTGATGGCTTATATTATAGAGTTCTATTGAACGCCCAGATTGAGCAAAGCTTATCCGTGGAAATATAATTATAATTTATGATACCTAAAAATTAACGACCGTATAAAAATCGGTTTATTTGTTACACCCCGATTACACTCGATGAAGTACACATTACTATCGATACACATCTCGAGCGGTTACCGTATAGACACATTATAATATATTGTGACCTACAAGTCTATAGTCACCTTCAAGTTACCACCAACTTACAAATTATACAACAATGTACGCTTTTATGTACGCTACAAATAACGCTTTTCACTCGGAAACAACCTGTAGGTAATATGACCCGTTACTGGCGCTGGAAAACTACGGGAAACAAGTGAATTTCATGAATAAAATATTAAATAGGTACCTTTAATATTCAATTCACGAAACTCAACTAACAAGAGACTGCGGGACATTTTATAGTTAATATTATGGTACCTATAATATAAGAATGGTTTTACATTTCCACAATTCATGTTTACATATTAATTATTATTATAGTATACCTACAGGAAAGATAATAATACACAGGGGAAATTTAGTATTACTCTCTACTGAGGTCTGAGGTAAATCCTCAAATCAGAGAACAAGCGTAGTTACCTAACATTTACCTATGATAGTAACATAAAATAGAAATAGAAATGAGAAAGTATAAATAGAAAACATTTTAGCTGGTATAGCTTGAAAACAATATACATGAAACGATTTTTAGATGGTACCTAATTTGTCTAAGAAATAATTTGTATAATTATGGATATGAATATCTTTTTTCTTCTTCTTCTTCTTTTTATAAATTACTAAGTGTAAAACCAATTTTTAGATTAAATTAAAAAAAAAAGAGTAACTATCAAAACTTAATATTTCATTAGGAATCATTTATAGTGACTATAAACCAATCTGTACGTATTTAAGGTTTTTTTTTTTATTGATGAACAGCATTCCGATACATTTTTTCATGGTTTTGAAGGGTTGATTTTTAGTTTTAATTGAATTTGTTTTTTTTTTTTGTTATTATTTAAAACCGTGTACTCTTAATAGTCTGAAAAATTCCCCTATATAAAAAACACTTAAGTTTTGAAAAATTGTGTCTCAGCGTTACGAAAGTCGACCTCTGTACATCGCCGTCGCAGGTATAATGCACAACATAATAATATATAATGATACTATTATACACGACCGTGAATTAGTTACTTATATTATATTATTTTTTATCGAGTCGGTGTATTATATACGTCACATTGTAATGCAAATGTACAAAATGATGCGTAAAAATACATGTTGATATTTAATTATTATTATTATTTTTTTTTTGCAACCACTTTCTTGTTTGCAGCTAATTTTATTCGGTGGCACGAACGATTATTCCTCGCCCTCGGTACACGGCGGTATATAGCTAGGGCAGGATAACCTCACTTGCGAATCGCATCAATCAAACCGGGTGTCAAATTTTAAATAAAACTTCTCCCGAAGTATACATGCGACCTTTATAAAGGAGGGTCGACGCCGCCGTACGGTATAGAGTTGAAAAAAAAACAACCATCATCACGGGAAATATAATAATAATAATATCTTTGATTATATATAGTTGGTCGAGTTCGTATACGCAATGTAATATAATACGATTTTATTCGTACAATGACGTTTTATTATAAAGACGACTCTGCAGGCCGAAACGATTTATCTTCCGAACAGATTAAAATAAAAAAAAGTTCGTAGTTTATTTACAGGTTTTCCATTGTGTTTTATTTGCAGTGTATGAAAACCGAAAAAAAATCCGAAACGCGTATCGCGGTTTTTAGACGATTACTCCCCATAATAATATACCTATTTATTTGCACGATCCGTCGGTCGCGCTATAGAGGATATCGATTAGGTCGTATTTTTTTAATTCATTTTAGTTCCCCCGGAGGAGAGATTCGCAAAACGGATATATAGTGACGGGTTAAAAAACCGACATGAAAAATAAATCCGTCCCTGTTCGCGGTCAGCTCGCGTCTCTCCTGCACTTAATATAATATACCTGTGCACACGCATCACGCAGATCACACGTCGCTTTTATATCGGCACTCCGTGACAGACGCTCGAGGGACCTAAACGCGCGATGACCGCGTAAATTTTTGTTTATATTTATCATTATCGTTTTCCTTTCACACGCGTGGCGTTATTTTTCCGGATAATATAATGACTTGGAGTCACACACGTCGAACGGCTATGATGGTGACTAAGCGGTTATGTGCGGATAAACGATCCGTCGACGTTTTTTTAACGCGTTTTATCTGTAGTTAGCGCGACGTATAATCATACACGATACACCGACATAATTTGATATTAGATTTACCCGCGTACCTTTAACGCGTAAAAAATTGTTTCAAAAAGTCTCCTTTCGACCTCGTGGTTGACACGACCACTGCGCAGCGATAGGGTTTTTTTTTTTTTTTTGAGACAGCATATTGTTATATAATATTGGGCTTTTCTTTAACAGTACACACTGATTATCGTCTCGAAATGTACGACCAAACGTTTTTTAAAATATTTGTTTTACTCGGTTTTAATTTTTGTAGGTAACAACATTTTTTTTACCTCATACAACGACAACACACCTAAAATATATTTATTTCATATTATTCCGAAGCCGAATATTTTTCTCTATGCGTGTATTAAAATTAGTCTCAAACATGTTTATGTGTTAAGTGTTTTATTGTTATGTGCATACAATACCTGCTATAACTGGGACTATATAGGGTTTTAATGGATTATTTGTGTGCGGTTCTTTTTAGCGTTATTACTTTATGCATTTTATAATTTTTAAAAAAATGCTGTTTCTCATATTGATGCAATTAATGATCAATTTTTATTCTGTATATTTTTGCATATTTTAAGTATAGGTAATAATGTATACTATTACAAATTTTAAATATATACACACAAAAATGAATATTGCATGTATCTGTATCACGATAGGTACTTATATTTAAATTACAGTAATCATAAAGGATCGATGAAATTTTAAATTTATAACCATTCTAAGGATATATCGAAGAGTAAGACTAACACTATCAAAGAAACTGTACAGTATTTTCGCTCGATATTTTTTTGAATTAGATAATGCTTAACTTTTACTTAATGATGGACTGAACATTATAAAATATACAATCAAAATTCAATACACATAATAATAGAGAATTAAAAACTGACGACTATTGGTTGTTAATACAATTCTATGTTATACGTTAACATACCGACGGAATAGTATTAAGATTGTCGAGTGTTTTAATAAATACCAAACTTGTTTACACTATAACCAATAGCATTATTTTTACAAGTGTTTGCAAATTGTGCAGGTTTGCCTAGTATGACGCATATTATAATACGCTGCAAATGTTGTTTTCGATAAAATTAAAAAAAAAAATCATTTTACGCGTCTTGTAGTTTAAAACTTTCAATATAATATGGTTCAAAACTAACAATAACAAAATCAAATGCGTAATAAATATTTTGTTTGCAACGGTACATTTAACTATATTTTTTAATACTCAATAATATTTTTGTCTACCGCCCTTCGCATTTGCAGTGTGGTACGACGTGCTCAGTCACAATGTCGTAACTGATTTGTTTTACTTCAATATCATATTATATAGAAGGTGATTATTTTAAGGGGCCATTCTCTACTGCCGTCAATTTGAGCTTAAAGGATTTTAAGTTTTGACTTAATTAAAGTTAGTTATTACGTCGTCCGATTTGAACTTGACAGAAAATTGTCCATAGATCAAATTGAACACTTCGCATGGAAGTTTTTGTAAAATTAAATTTTATATTATTGTTAACTGCAATTGAAAACGAGAATTTTTTCAAATCATAATTAAAACTGCAGACAACGGAAAGTGTTTCGTACAATCTACAGACATTTTTCTGTTTAATTCAAATTTTTTTTCAGAATCAAAAACAGAACGCGTTCATACACAAATATAAAAGTGTTTGGTAAAAAATTGGTGAGAAATTCGGTAAAAAAAAAAATCGAATTTCTAACGATTAGTAAGATCTTATTAGTTGGTTATAAATATAATATGTATAAAGTTCAAATGAGTGGACCAACATTTTGTGGTGCACCTGCTCTGATTTTATTTTCCATACTCACCCACTCCCCAGGGTGCGCCCACGGGTCTGCGAAATGCCGAAATGAAACTCTTTTTAACTAACAACGATTTACGCTCTTCGAACAGGGCAGTGGTTAAATAATATATTATATCATTATAGGTGCATTGCAAAACAAATTCGGGAATCTCCTCGGTCGTTTAGTTTTCCTACCTGTTTAATATGTATTGTATAGATTACTGGTGAAATTACACTGTGCAGTAACGACGACGACGAATGCCACTCGGATCCGAACAAATAATCTGTCGGGGAAAAATAATAATAATAAATGTACAAACCATTAAGGCGCATACTGTCAATTTTTCACTCGGATTCGTTTCCACAATACGACCGTATTTCCTTTTCTCGCCGGAACTCCTCGAAGGACATAAAAAAAAAAACGTTCCTCTATATATATATTCTCTTTGTACAAAATACGAAATCAATCTCCTTAATGACGACGGGACGGGGCTGCAGTTTATCGCGTGGCAGCTAGTGTGTATAATACCTATACATAAAATATATATTATATATACACTGATCTATATATGCGAATATATTATATAATATACATTAATATATATATATACAGCTGAGGTGGTGTACGGCCTTTTTTTTTTTTTGCTGCTCCCACTCGCGGTGTACAAACGCTGCACAACATTCGGGGACGGTTTATTTATTTATTTATTTTTTTATCATTATTATTACGGGAGCATTTCGTTTTTTTTCGCGGCGTTTTCTAAATAGACGTTAATGGAACAACGCCGGGCTCTCGAAATCCTTCAGACCTACCGTTAATTTAAAAAATACGAGTGAAAAAAATAACACCGAAAAAAATACTCGTCCGCGGAAAGCAGTGTAGCACAATGCCTCGGCGCAGCGGCACAAAGCGCCGTAATCCCTTATACATATTATATATATATATACATGTTCGTTCGGAACAAGACGTATCGGTTAATAAGGTCGAACGTATTCGACGGGCGGATATATGGCGGCGGAAAAAATTATTACATCCGAGATGAAAAACGATTTTATTTTTTTCTTAACTTTTAAATTAGAAACTTTTCCGGGGGACGGAATAATATAATATGATATATATACATGTACACGTTGTATTATATTATACACAGAGTGACACGTTCATTACGCCGGGAAATCTGTAGCCGTTGCCCGGACTTAAGACGTCAGCTCTCGTCAAACGGCGCCGCGAGAAAACGCCGAGGAATGTTTGTAATAAGCGAGGCGAAGAATTCGATTAAATTGTTTTCTTTCCGCCGTCGCGTCAAAGCTTGTGCTTTGCCTCGGGATTATGATTTACGGTATATACGTGGATTTAACAATATATATAGGTAGGTAGGTACGTACGTATATAATAAACGTGTACCTACACATTTTTTTATTCCCAAAAGAGCCCACAGCCCGCCAACCACCCTTCCCCCTCCCAAGATCCACACTCCAGACCGTCGCGGAGCCTCTCTTATAATATCCGATTTGTTAGACACTATATGCGGCAGACGTACACAATTATTATTACCGACTTAAATGGCTTATAATATATATTATATATACTGCACCGCGGTTGCACCCAATTTAAACATTTCAAAGAAAGATAAATATTGTTCCCGCAGCAGCCTGTCCGACGACTTACCACTTTTTTTCTTTGTAGATTATGAAAATATGGAGCCCTCGCAAACACAGTTAGACGCGCAAAACTAATTACTTCCGTTAGGAAAAAACAAAAACAAATTAAAGCACGTACATCCAACGGCTCTGCCGTGTCCCGCTAAGCATAAAAAGAAAAGAGCTCCTTAAAATCCACACATATGTAATACAACACGTGAAAACTTGAGGGGTACAAATTACAAGAAGCAACAAGATTCACGAAAAATATTTCTGGAGGAAGCATAGCAAATTCATGGTTAAATAATGAAGTTTGAATGTACTTGCAATAATCCCCGTGGATTGCATTACAATGCACTATTCAACAACAATCACGGCAGCCAATAAACAAAAAAATAATAATACTAATTTCTGCAATTTCCATTACAATCTGTAACCAATGGCAATCATTTATAAACGTATGAAGTTATTTTATGAAATAATAATAATAAAAAAAATAGGAAAAACATCATTGTAAAACCATTATGTTCCTGAAATAATAATGTGTCAACTAAAAATGAGTAATATCCCAACAAAAACACCCCGCAAAATACCGTGTAAAAAAAAACAAGTATAAAAAAAAAGGCTCTAAAAGTTGTGACATCATTTCACATAGCTAAGTCATTGAACTGTAGATATTATTAATGTTAAAATAATTGAACTTAGCGGGGTGACTTAAGTAAAAAATTTAAAAATACAATAGTTTAATGAGTATTCAGTACATAATAATAATATCGTCCACCAAAATATATCACCAAAATAGACAGTATATTACTAATCAAGTATATTTTGATGCCATCCAATTATTTAACAGACTATTTTACAAATTATACCTATAGTTCAACGACTTAGCTATAAAATGATATCATTTCTTTTAGATCCTTTTTTTATACTTCGCGTCTTTTTTACACGGAGTTTGGGCGGAGTGTTTTTGTTCGGATTTATAGTTATTATACGTAAATTATGTAAATGATTGAAAAGCGACAGGTTCACAAGGCTAATAATTACCTATTCAGAACTTTGGATGGAAAAAGCTAAATTCGTTTACAGTTGTAAGTAAGTAGTATGAGTACGAAACTTTTGTGGTTGAAATGCTAAATATTTGAATAATTGCTGTGAACGATCAGTTTTGTAAACGATTCTCTACGACGCCAAGTACTAATTTTTAAATTCAAATAACGTTTACACATTATTAGTACGTATAAATGTCGAGTTTTATAAGACCGTTGCGAATAATTACAACTCGAAAATAATAGAAAAGGGTGAATAATGTTTTTATAACTCTACGTCCGTATATTTATCAATTTGCTTTTATCGGTTCAGATCAAAATATGTGTTAACATATATCCGTGTATTTTTTATAGGGGTGTTTTATGACACGCTGAAAAATCTGACCCTTATTATTATTGCGTAACGGGTGTTACAATTAAAAAAAAAAAATAATAATAACACATTGTTGCACGACAACAATACTATTAATATCAACTAATAAGGTTTCCTTTTGTAACTCTTGGAAAATAAAACTTATTCAAGCAATTATTTTCCGGTTAATAGATATGACGTGTTATTATGTTTATATTTTCTATACACATAGGTACGAGCTGAATATATGTGTGTTTGGTTTAAAGGCGTCGTCAAAGCGACATAAAAACATCGTAATTAGGTTTAAAAAATTTTTATTTCATTTTTTTCGTCAAGTATGTCGAGTTTCGTTCGCTTTTGTACGATCGATGTATTTTTCGAGTGCCCGCGTAATACATCATAGTTCGTTTCTTTTCGAGTACTCAAGTCCATTATGGAAACGTTTTTCATGTACGCATTCCACCGATGCGTTGCGTTTATTATTATTTATGTATTTGATTTATTTTTAACCGCAATTTTATTCGACACGGTAACAATAACGACCGAACAATGGGATCGATATGTTTTTTTTCGAACGTTTTCAATTGAAAATTATTTCCTAGCGTCGTCGTCTGAGTGGAAAACTATTATGATCGTGAACGAGTGGCACATTTTTCCCCTTAAAAATAAAAAAAAATATCATATTTGTATATCGTTCGCGGTATACGCTCGTATATCGCATATAGATACGAAAACAAATTGGACGCCCTCATGACGATGATGTGCTCTTTAAACTGTACTTAATATGTGTAATGCAGAATACGTGTAATAATACGCGACGCCGCGCTGTGTCCTAACAACAGTAATCCCGTAAAACCGATTGGTGGCTCGCCACAACAACCGTCGATGATTTACCTCCCGCGGATCACTCTGCGACAGAGTGTAGAAACTACAAAAAAAAAAAACTCGAGTATGTGCCTACCGCAGATTTCGGAGTTTCGGATGTCACGCCGATATATATATATACTTCACACTTATATACAATATGGCAACTAGTTTACAATAATCGTATATACGCGCGGCCGGGCTCTTAATTCACACAATAATCGCCACCCCTTTCGATAGTAAATAATATATATATTTTCGGCTCATTAACGTACGAGGGGGTAGTGGTGGCGGATAAACGGGCGTTTATTATTTCGGGAGAAGACTCTGCAGAGGAGTTCACTGGACGGACCGCGACGGCGACGGGTGTGGGGTAAGGGGGTGGTCGGAGGGCGGCGGGGCGGGAAAAAAATAATAGAAATAATATTCTGGGCCGAAAGGGTTGCGCGCGTTGACACCGCACAATGCGACGGCACGTGATGTACCAGCAGACGTGCTGTATATATTATAATGGAATAATGGCGGGACACGGGCTTGACCGAACCGGGATGACCAGTGTCCATTATTCGGTTCATGTCCAGTGTTTTATTATTATTATTATTATGTTTCGTGTCCGCTGAAGAAAATAATATCATATTATAACAATAATATATTCTGCCTCCCGAAACGGGAGACGTCCATGCGGGCGACCATGGGAAAACAGCTAGATGTGCGACGCGGCGTATGTATAATAATAATAATCATATAACATCGCCCGCTCGCGTACAACGCGAGTTGATGTACAAGTACAACACTGACACACACGCCGCACGTGTCCGGTCGCCGTAGGTTTTCGCGTATATATAATATAATGTGCACAGTTGTACGCGCAGGACCGCATAATAATATCGTGTACATGTAGGACATAGGTATCGGGCACTCGTTTTAGGTACACACGGTGCCACCCTCCCATCATCCTGCACGACTCCTGCATCGTCGTTTTAAAATATATCGGCTGACCCACCCGATAATGACGTACGTGCGAGCATAACATAATAATATTAAATGGTCACCGGTCACGTGTGCAGTGTTTACTTACATTTGGTCCGGCGAAACCAGCTCGGGTCGGACGTCCGTAACACGCACATCACCTCGTCGGGGGGAGGGTCTGCACCAGTGTAAATAAACTCGCGATTCCGCTCCCGCGGGGTCTTGTTCCAACGATTTCGTCAAACATCACTTCTCCAGTCGGGGTTCGGCGACCGTTTTTAATTACGCCCGAGTACCTACCTCGCGATACAATAATGTTTAACGTACAGTATTATTATCATACAGGGTGATTCACGCCGAGCTCATTGCACCCCCGGTTTTCTTTTGGTGATTTATTTATTCGAATAATGATTTTTGACAATTTTTAAATACGTTCGGATACAAAATTTTCGAATTGTTGAGATTTCTGAAACTACTTAAGGAGTGTCTCTTGGGAACATTTGTTTTTCACCACATAAGAACTCTCTTTTTACCGTACATTATTTGAAGGATCATTTTTTTTGTATGATAACGCACCTCGTTCAAAATTTGACTCGCGAGTAGTTCCACAGTTATCGAAATGTTTAAACTGGGTAAGCATAATAGTCTTGAAAATGATTATACAAAAACATAAAATCCAAGTAATTTTGGATATTTTTGAAAAGAATGGATTTAATTTGAAAAAAGGCATAAATGTATATCTCCACGGTATAAACTTCTCGAACGCCGATACATAAATAATCCAAATAATTAGAAACATAGTTAAAAATCCCGAAAATCTGCTTTTGAATACGTCGTCATAGAAGAGAACAAAGGGCGGTGGGCACTGGACATGCTAGGTGAATCACCCTGTATATTACGCTGCTATAAATGCACTCGTCGTGCAATAATAATATATGTAATGAAGACGCGTATCGGATGTCCTGCGATAGAACAAATCGCTAAAATTTTTACGTTCCCACCGACAGAGTTCCCGCGAAGTATCGACTTACATAGTACACGAGATGATATTTGTAATGATAAGTAGGTACCTATATAATAACACAATATTTGGACGCCGTCCGAACGTATATTGTCCTACGTCGAAGTCGCGTGTGTGTACGCAGACGCATCACGTCCACTTTGTGAAAAAGCTTTATATACTAATTATTAGTAATTGTAAACCTGAGAACGTTCTGCAATCGCGACCTTTGTTTGCCGGTCGTACTTGTACGACACGGAGAGAAGTCTGATTTCGAGTTTCGGCTGTCGGGTCACATGTACGGTAATAACACAATACATGTAATATATTGTATATAAGCCACGTGAAATCTCGGGACGTGCAGCAGCTATCGAAGTCGTTCAGATGGATCCGAAAGTCATTATGTTATCGTCTCGACGCACTGCCGTACGCCAGTATAGTATTATGTTATATTATAGGTACAATAGAATGTAATATACAAAATATAATATATAGACATAGTATACAATATACTCGTGTATAATACGATATGGCTCCGTACATAATATATATATATATAATATAATAATATCGTAGATGAAACGCAATGCAATATAATAATAATAATATGCAAGCGGACCGGAGCGTATTCGTTGGTGACAGGCGACGTCTGATCGGTACAGCCGCGGCGGTGATGCAATATTCTAAACATTATATTATGTGGGAGCAGGTTGAAGGTGTATAATGTATATATATAATATGTACGCACAGATCGTCCACGATATATTTTAATAATATTTAAAAGCCGTCTTGTATTTCAATATGATATATATATATGATATAGTCGCCGTATATGTGTGCGCGTGACACGGAAAATTGAAATTTCCGACGTCTACCCCCCCCCCCTCGTATACATAATATATATTATATTATAATAATAATAACGGCGGTGGGTGCTGGCGGGTAGTTTGTATACATATGTAGTATGACGTATATTATAATATTATATGCGTACAATATGCAGCGCGTCTGTGAGTGTCGTCCGCGCGCGGAATGCGCATTTCTACGTTTTTATACGTCACTTATAATACACCGATCGAATCGAAATCATATATTATTATCATCATCATTCGTACGCTTGTGTGTCTGTAGACTCAGAGATGTAAAATGTCATGTTTTTACTGACTCGAAGAAACTCTTCAGACGCTTTTTGTGTTTTTTCCAAAAAAATCGAAACTTTTCATTTTGCTCTTTCGAACCTTCAATTTGATTAGTACACCTGTTCCACAATTAAAATTGTTTATTATACTTTACATCTCATCGCCTTACCAAATTATATTATTATAATAGTGATTTATTAGCTGTAATTGATCAATTCATTAAAATTAAATTAATATTTCAACAATATAGTATCCATCACTCTTTGGTAGGTAATGAAAAGTTTCAAAATTTTTAATTTCATCAATCTTTGAAACTTTTCAGCCTCACGTCTTTGCTTGTTGTGAGTTTCTATCGCGCGCACACCTCGACGGTCGTACCTTTACGAAATATAAGCCATCGATAGCATTTTTTATGTACAATATTAACTATAATTATAGGATTAGCTTTCAATAAAAAGATCGAGAGGAAACCACTCTTCTGCGGTCCCACAAATCTTTTTGACTGGCTTTAATATAATGTATTTTTTTTGTATGACATATTGTTCCTGTAAAAAACCACTAAACATGAAAAATCTATCATTACCTACCTATACTATTATTATAGGTATATTATTACTAATTGCTGGCAATTATTTTCACCTAGTTTTATTTTGTTTATCATCATTATTTGTTCTGGTTTGTACTATTATAACTCAACTATTACATCCAATTAAACAATTATAATCAACAGATTAATGGAACACACCCGCTTAACATGATATGTATATTATACGATTATCTAATGAGAAACAATAAGATCCAACGACCAGCATTTCGTGTAACGTGACAATGATGACAGTAAGACACGTCTTCATAGAATGTCGATCCTAAGAAGAAGCAAGACTCGAGCACAACATCAACTCAAACCTATATACAAATCCATAGGATACCTCAAGCTAGCCTAGCTGCGGATTTAATAATTAATATTCTATTCCAACGTACATAATACATAAAAATATATATAAAATAAAATGTAACCTAATGTTATGCGTATATTTTGCATAAAAATGTGGACAACTAATGACCTTAGGTGCTGAAGTTGGTATATCGTGGCTATGAATATGATGTTCTAACGATTATGCGATGGTAAGACAGTTTTTTGTTTCGTCTAGTTTTTTGCTCTTCATTCGAATGCTCGCCCCCCTCCCCTGCTGGAAAGATAAACGCACCCCTAAAAATAGCATCAGCTATGCGAGATTTTAAACGCAACAATGACGCGGTGCATGGCTAATCGGCCATTATACAATATTATAATAAATAATAAAACATCATATTGTGTGAGGCATTATTATTAACTATTGTTTGTATACTCATCATTATACGAATATAATATATAGACATTAAAATATAAAAGCGCTACATATGTATTATAGCTATTATAGCTCAATGGTTATAACAAGTAGGCATTTAGACGACGGGTCGTGTGCACGAAACGCTCCCTATTGCGGGCACGTATGCATAATATAATATTATAATATAGGTAACCTACAACTGCAGTGTCCCAACTGCAGAAAGGGGATACGTCTCCTATTTATAATTGTTTAGGAGAGACAAAAAACTAAATATCGACACGTCCCTTTATTGTTGTAAACTGTTATTTCTGGGGTTATAATAATGGGTAGTTGTACCTACTCGTGTTTGGATAGTAGGATTTGTCTCCTTTCTACAACTTTAGTGATTCGGAAGAAAAAAAAACAATTGAATAGCTCTCTACAAAAAATGAGTGAAAAACCTGACAGGTCCACTTTTTTAGAAAATGCGCACTTTTACACGGAATGAAATCGAGTAAAAATGTCCCTACAAGTTGACGAAACGACACCTAATTACTTACCGTTTGTAAGTATAGTTTATATAGAAGATGGACATAATATAACTACATGAGGTAACTATAATATGACTTTTATTAGTTAGTGCGAAAATTACATAAGTCCGGATTTATGTGATTTTTAATGTAAATGATAGTCGTATTTTAACGTACCTAATTAGCAGTAACAATATGCCAATATGTTAAGTATGATTTTTTTTTTAAAAAAAGGTTTAATCCATGTTTTTTGATCGTCCTGAAATGTTTTAAAAATTATACTCGTCTGGATTTTGTCCATGAATTTCTCAACAGATAAAATTATTATCAATAATATCGCGCAAAATACGAATCGCCAGCTGTGAAAACCGGCTATTTTGCGATGGTAAATATTATAAAATTATTTTTTGAATTCGGCTTGGCGTGAAGTGTGCAAGGGATCAACCATGCCTCTTGTACGTAGATTCCGTTCTCTAATTTCCAATAATCTGACTTGTAAGTTTGAAAACGTAAATCTGTTAAATAAATCAAAATTAAATATTGAAAAAAGTGGCCTATCAATGTCGTGTAGGTATTCACTTCACGCCACTGCGGTATCATGATGCTTCAGCGCAGTGGTGACGTCCCTCTACCTACTCTAGCCGCACCCATCATGTCCTATATAGGTGGCATTTCGCATTGTCCGTTTGTCCGAGACAATAACGACGCATACATAATAATATTATTATTATTATTATACGCAGACCTCGCCCAACTAGGTACAATACCTACTACAACAGTCTCGGGGCAATAAAAATCACGAACCCCCAAGACTTTTGCCGGCTCGACGAACGAGTGTCCGGTCGGACGTATATTATATAGAAGAGCAAACACATCACACGGTGTTTGTCCGTTCGATCGCCACCGCAGGGAGGTGGTCGCGCGTGAGAAACGCACCCCCCGCCGGAGAGTCGACGCCGCAGTATAGGGGCCTATTATTGTGCAAATGTCCGGACGTATACCACGGTATATACGACTATTATTATTATTATGATGATGGTCAGCGGCAGCAGCAGCAGCAGCAGCCGCCGCCGCCGTTGTCGGTCACAACTCTTTCGGTTTTTGACAATTATTACTCCGGAATTGTTATTTATCGGCGATAATCCGGCGCGCGAACAAAAAGATACGAAATTGCCCGATAGCAGCGCGCCGTGTACGCCGCCTATAAAATTATTATATATTATATTATTATTATTATTATTATATTGTGCGGACGGAGTGCGACGGAGGAAATAAGAATAATAATAATAATAATAAAAGTAGAAAAAAAAAATGTAGCTCGAGTGTTTTTCACACGATCGTTGATGATGATAATAATAATAATATGTGACAATGGTTCGTCAACACAATGAGCCCACCGAAAGGGTTTACCGAGCGCGCAGTGACGGCCGTCGATTGACACCGTTTGAATTGTTAAAAAACACGACCTGCCAATAATAACGCGAAATTTATTACTATTATCGTTTTTTTATGGTGTGCCGCCGCCGGAATACGCGATTGCGGCAAACCGCCCGTGTCAGTGTTGTACTTATAATAAATAATAATAGACAGTGGTCTTCACTTTTCGAGTGTTTCGTCGTCACACCATCCCAGGGTGGTGCATGTGCGTCGTATAGGGGCGGTTACATAATAATAACAATATTATAAGGCACTCGGATACGACCGGGAATAATGCAGATCGCAATCGCGTATATAATACACAAGTCCATAATGTCTTGTCCGAAAGTTTTTTTTACCACACTCGACAAATCGTATTATATCCGACACGATTTTACGTCACACGTTCTTATTAGTCGATAAAAGTAATGAGTAAGATAATAATAATCAATACATTACGGGAACATATTATAATAGTTATAAACGCAATAGTGCAAGTATATTATATTCCTTCATTTATTATAATCGGTTTAAACGCGACCAACTGCGAGTACCAACACAAACCGAAATTCAGCACCCTCCGTCGTATTATTTCGCGCTCATCATTATTGACTGATTCTAATTTCATTTTTTTCTAACTGATCCGCAGTCTTGTAAAAGGAGCTTTTTATAATAATGAATCAAGTTCAGGATACAAGATAATTATTTTGAAAATTATTTACAATACGTATTTGAATACTCAACACAGAATAGGATTTTACTACAAAAACAGATAAGTACTTTAAAGTATGTATTATTATTATATTATATATTTTCAAATTGTTAACAAACATTTTATTTTTCACTCTATAAATCAACCAAGCAGTTTTTTGTACCATTCCACGTCATACATTAATTTTATGGAGCATTTGACATTTATCATTTGGTTTAATTATAAATTACTCATCTGTTTTCTATTTCGATGTATATTAATTTTTGGTCACGTATATAAAAATGTCTCTATCAAAACCAAGTGGTAGTAATGAACGAAAAAATACCGATGAACATCGTCAGTTTCAAAAAATGTAATGGTACAAACAAATGGTCAATTTTATAAGATCCCGTGGTTTGAACCAAAGACAATTTGCGATTTTTTTAAACTATTTAGAAAGCGAGTATTCAGGATTACTATACTTTACAGAAGTACGATGGTTATCGTGTTCCACTGTATTGGAAAGATTCTGGAAGTTGAGAGGTGTCATACAAATATTTTTAGAGTCTAAAGAACAAGACGTCAGCGTTTTGTCGGATCCAATGTGGTTACAAGACCTATCCTTCATGTCGATATAACGAAGCATTTATCGAATTTAAATTTAAAATTACAAGGGAAAAATCAAATTATAATTATATTAAAGCAACTATTAATGACCATGTTAAAGGCTTTCAAATGTAAATTAGATCTATTTAAAAAACAATTACAAAACGAAGACTTAACGCATTTCCCAGCATGCATGACGTATACAAAAATTAATAATGATCCAATTTCCTACAAAAAATATTCAGAAAAAATTATGTGTTTGAAGACTGAATTCGAAAATAGGTTTCGAGATTTCCAATATTTAGAAAACAATTTTGCCTTATTTACCTCTCCTTTTTCAATAGACGCAGTAAATGTTTCAACACAAATACAAATGGAATTGATCGAGATTCAAAATGATTCAAATTTAAAAAATAAATTCAATGATGTTGGTGTTTCTGATGTTTACAGTTTTGTGCCAACACGATATGTAGAAATTCGTAGATTTGCAAGTAAAATTATGTCTATGTTTAGTAGTACTTATAAATGCGAGCAACTTTTTTCATTATTGAACAATAATAAATCACCCGTAAGATCCAGATTAACCGACAAACATCTAAATGCAGTATAAAAGTGGCTTGGTCAAATAATATTTCTCCCGAAATTGAAAAGTTGGTGGGAAAAAAGAGATGTCAAATATCGTCTAAAAAGAATTATAAATATGTTTTTTTTTGTAATTTATACAACACCTATTTTCACAAATAATTAGTAGGTATGATTTATATTTTATTTAAATGTTAATGTTAATTTTTTTTCCATTTTTTAATTTAGTTATAATCAGGGTTTGAATCGTAAATAGCGTACAACGGAATTTTTTTTTGAAATGCAAGCCATGGTTGTAATATTGCTGTATTCGTGAACATATAAAGAATAAAATTGAAAAATTTGTACAAAACATCACTAAATTTTTATGTGCGGCCCGCGTAGTAAACTATTCAATATATTTGGCCCACTTGATACTTTGAGTTTCACATGCCTGTTTTACACTGTACATTTACAAGACCCACATCTCTAGTTAAAATGATAAAATTTGAAACCAGCAGACAAAATTTCTGGTATACGCTCAATTAAAACGATATAAAGCAGTGATATACAAAGCATAACCACATTAGGTAAGTTGTGTAGAAATATAATATAATATATTGTGTATATAATATAAGAAAAAACAATTTTTTTGATTCTTTAAATAACAAAATACCAGTTTTTATTATTTTTAATGCTAATTTTATAATCTGAAGCAAAACAATGACACGATTTTGTTTTTATTGAAAGCTATATCAATTTTTTATTTAAAAATATTTTGTATTTATATATAAGATGAGTTAAGTTGAAATAGATTCAGCGAAATTTTCAATCCACTCATCTAAAATGATACAGTTCTTATGAACACAATTCAATAAATTTAAACATCAATATTTTTACAGTAACTTATGTTCTTGGTAAATAATTAGAATATACAAACAAAACTACAGCTAGGATTCTTATTCAACATCAAAAACAATAAACAAAAAAAAAAACATAGGTACTCAAATTAAATAATAGATAGAAATTCTAATTTTTAACATAAACTGTCAATCTCATATATTGTAGGTAATGTTAACAAATTATAATATCGTTTAAAATAATAAAATATGTATTCGTATTTGTATATTACAACTATGTGATGAGTAGAGAAAGAAAAATAATTGTAACCAAGAAGGGTAACAAATATTGTTTATAAAAATGATTGTTTTATGATTCCGAATGTATTATTGGTATAAAAGTTTCTCATAAATAATACCTAACCTAACCTAACCTTCAATTAAATAGGTATCCATTATGAGTTTTGTGAGCATAGTGTTAACAGCCTTGACTGATTCACAAGTATGCTCAGTCATATCTTCGAAAACTTTTTCCATCAAATTTGTTTCAATATGAACAATTTTATTTAATCGATCAATAAAGGTTTCCGGAATTTCTTCTTTTTCATTTGTTATGAACACACCAAATTTTTCGAATTGCTTTTCTGTATTTTCTTTTAATTTGCCTACTTTTAAATACAGATTATTGCATCGTCTTCTCTGCCAAACACTTTAAAATGTGGTATTTCTTCTTTAGATTTATGATGTAAAAAGTAATTTTTGGTTATCTCTGCTCTCTGATGACATAGATCATATACCATCGTAGAAAATCGATCAACATTAGATACTAGTATCGATAAATTTGCGGGAAAATTTTCAATATTAAGTAATATCTTATATCGATCGTGAAAGTCATTACAATCTTCAAACCGCCATACATTCGATTTGGGATTTACTGCATTGACTAAGTAATTAACGAAAATCCACACTTTGTAAAATACCAAACCAAGATGAAATTTGAAATATATATCGTACAATTTGAACACATGTGAAGGGTCCATAATATTTGCACTTATGTTCTTGTAAATTTCGCCAATGTATTTCCTTTCACCCTTGTAAAAAAAACTGACCGTGTGTTGGTTTTTAGTGTACAAATCCGTTTTTTCAAGATAGGTTTTAAAAAAATTGTCAATATTTAAAAAAGTTGAGTAGTTTTTAACTATCGGTACGTTTTGGTAGGCCTCGAGGCTCTGCACAAATGAATTTAAACGTTTATTAAGTACATCATCATTGCCTATAACCTCGAGATATGTACTGTTCAATAACAAAAAATTGAATTTTGGTGGACTACAGTGATCAATACCATAGGTATTCAAAATAGACATTATCATTGACATGAAGATTGGCGCTTGATTGGGTTTAAAATGATCACTGTGCTTTGGATTCAAGACAACGTAAATATGGTATGACACTTTTAAAAGGTCTCTGCAGCCATTGTACGTACACCGTTCGATCACCTCAATGGACCGTTTTCTAATCGTTGTCAAAATTGTATTTACTTGTTCAGCGTATTCGTCCACCAAATCATTTTCTTTGTCGACAATCATTTTTAAAAATGTAGTTGCTTGGAGACAAAGACTGTACAAATCTCTTACATATTGACACCTGCTACTATCCGATAGTTTATCATCCACATCGGATGGACCGATTTCATCGATTGGCACGTCCTCGTACACAATGTGTTCGACTTTTGACAGATCTCTTATGAATGGTATGTACAATTTAGCGAATTCTTTGTGTAGGAATTTCCACACCGAAATATAACAGTAAAACTTTTCACTGTTTGAATCCATATATGCTGCAAATTCATCTAATTTAGAAACTTTTTGATTTTCATTTGCATTATCAGTGTCTAAAATTATATTGGTAATCGAGTCACGAAGATCAGTAATTTTTTCAATCAGTCGTTCATTAATATTATCGGTATTAATCGGTTTATTAATTTCATCGGTATCATATGTTTCGCTTGTAAAAGAATCAGTGACATCTGTAGGCAATTCTATGAATTTTGGTATTGACTTAACAATGTCTTCCGGCTTGAGAAGAGTTCCATGCTGCAAGGCCGTTATTATCTTACTGTATATTAATTTTACAATTGCATCAAAAATTGACTCCTGATACCAAAATATTAGTTCAAGATCACACTCACGTTTTTCAATTTTTTGTAGTATTTGATAAATCTTAATTGTTTTAGAATTTGAAATAACTTTTGCGTGAGAAATCTCCCGTAACACAGGATGATCCGGGGTCTCGGCCACAATATTTACTAACAACATTTGATATGCATTACAATATTTGTTACCATCTTCTAAACCCAGTTTGTTCATACGATTGAAAATCTTTTCAATGAAGTCATTTGTGTCAGCTGATATAGTTATCCAGAAATCGAAGAAATGTGATGATTTAATAAAATATTTATCTTCAACATAATATATTTTATTAAAAGTGTGAACATCACAATTCGTGGCCATGAACATTTGAGTTAAGTTCATTATTTCAAGAATCGAACGAACAACTACATCATCTGATGGTGGTTGTTTGCCATCCGAAGAGAGCGTCAAAAAGTGAATTTTAAATTGTAGTAATAACATTGTTTTCAATAACGACGTATCATAATCTCTCGAATCGGCGAGATGTAAAAAATTGTGCAGTAAAATACATATGAAGCGTATAACATAAGAGTTGATATCCCTTAATTTATCAATTAGATTCTGTCTTACAAAAGGTTTATTAAATTCATTATTATAAGTGTTTTGAAATTTCGATAGATAAAATATTGGGAATTTTTCGATGAATTTAAATAGTTTATTCTGAAGCCATTCAGCAAATGAACAGTTCGTAAAAATATAAAATATATTCAAGTACATATGTGATTTTTGTTTTGTAGTAGCTGATGGAACCAAATATCCATACAGAATTAAATCCGCATCGTGCAGTTTAATATTATATGACAAATTATCATAGGTTTCATAACGTATGGAATTGTAGACGGCATTCTCTAATATTGATAGTTTTGATGATTCTGAAAAAACTGAAAAATTCTTCGACGTAATGCACAAAATTATTAACATAAAATTATAGAGTTCCATATACAACATTTTGACACAACCTACTATATTAGGTTCAAACTAACTACTGCGTATTATGAATTTGTTTCAATTCTTGTGTTAGGTCTATAAAAAAGAATATATTAATAATAATGTAACCACAACCACAGGCTAATGGCCTAGCTGTTGAAGCCTTTATTCTTAGTAAAAAAAAAAAAAAAATACAACAGAACATGAGAATATGTTTGTAATATTATTTGCCTAACAGATTAAAGTATGGTCAGAAGTGGAACAGCTGTGTGATAAAATAGGTGAATTTTGTATACCGGGTGATTCATTAAGCGTAAAACACTCATTATCTCATAATGTTTTTGAAAATATTTTTTACATAGTTTCAAGTTGTTAAAAAAATTATTTTTTTAAATATTTTTTATCCTTGTAATTTTTTAAGTTTTTTAATTTTATGAATGAGAGCATAAGTTTTAATTTCATATTCCAAAGCAGAATATTTTTCTAAGTATTTTGATTCATAAAAATTGAATTTAGGACGACTAGTATATGATTGATAAGTATTTATATTTTAGATGGAGTGGAGATTACCCTGAAAATTGTTCGTCTACAAATCCACTTGTCCAAACTTTAAATACTTATAAGTTATAACTCGTAAACTACTCGTCCTAAATTCGATTTTTATGAACTTATAAGATATTTATAAAATATTCTGCTTTGGAAATAGAAATAATAAAAATCTATGTAGTCATTCAAAAACGTAAAAAACTTTAAAAAAATATAAGGATAAAAATATTAAAAAATATAAAACGTTGTTTTTTATCAAATCGATGATATGTAAAAAAATATATTCTAAACATTGATATTTTTTGAGATAATGAGTATTTTACGCTTAATGAATCACCCCGTATGTTTATCGATAAATCCATAGGAACATTTATTGATGATGAATAAAATATAGATATTGTATCAAAAATTAAACTCAATTCATGTCAACCATGATAAAAAAAACAAAATACTTATTTTGTGAAGCAGAATCAGATCAATGTCCGTGGCCAAAATAAAATTATATGTTCATGCTTGTCAAGCCAATTTTTATTATTCGTATGTAAGTTCTCGATCGGTGTTTCTGATCGCCAACTAACCAATTTCTAACTTCAATACCTAATTATAATAATATATAATTATTATACTAGTGTAATTGAGTGCCGATATTAAAGTAAAAATATTTAATGTTTTGGACTTTTTTTTTGTAAATAAACTTATTTATTTTAAACCCATTTTGATTAGGTATGCATATTATTAATAAAATTATTTCTTCGGTGAATATAGTTTTTAAAATGTTAAAATACTAATTCACCATGAAAATGTACCATACTAGTAGTATTGTGGGTTAGGTTAGGTATAACTTAAATTTAAAAAAATACCCTGTAGGAATCTATCTATTGAATGATTATTTGAACATATGCTATAACGTTAGTTTTAATCAACCAATGGCATTGTACCATGTGGATTTATTGACATTATTGTTTTTAAATTTTGTTTTAATTTTTCATTACTATTTACTTAAGACAAAGTTCGAGACTCTACACCAGCGGTTCTCAAACTGTGCACTGCACCGCGAGCACTTTCCATCGGCACCTGCGACGACTCATAAGAACTAATTATTATATTTTTTGTCAATTTTAAATCGAATCTTATAAATTTAATATGTGCTAGTCACTATTTTTGGCTTACACTGCAACTAGGTATAACCAAATACCGCAACAGTTTTAATACGCATAACCTGGTCTCCGACTCAATAATAAAACCTTACATTTCTAAAGTTCGCTAACATTAGTAGCACTTTGATTCTCCTTAGTTACAATGTTACAATTAAAATAATAAATTGTTCTATTTTAAAAATACTTTTTATTATTTCTTATAAGCATAAATATGCATTACTTTTAGGTTGGCTGCGTATGCTTAGAAACTTATACTATATTGTATAGTGTTCAAAAAAATGATGAAAATTGATTTTCAATGATAATAATTAGAGTTAATTTAACATTTATAATTCGCGTGGTATTCACAGTAGGGCACCCTGCCTGAATTTGGTTCAAAAAGGGTCCGTAAAAAAAGTAAGTACTTATGGGAACTACTCCTCTACGCTATCGAGAAAAATGGTTTTTGAAAAATAGTTTCGATGTTTGGAATATATATTATTATGTAATATATTAAAATATAATTTTTTTGCAAAGTTTCATTTACAATACAATTTAAACTCAAAAATGATCATATTTGTATATTAGAGCACATCGCAAAATGGTATCCAATGAATCGCAGACAGAAAAATGATCAATATTTTCAATATTATCCAATATAGAGGTAACTGATTCAATATGCTACCCGCCTACTCCTTTAATTTTTTGGTGTGTGCCACTGTATGATATTTATGGGTATAAGAGCCATTTTCCGCTGACGAACGTGCGCGTACACATGTATATTATATATCAAACATAGAGAATGTACAAAAATTCATTAAATTTAAACCGTTACATTTGTCAGTGTCGCTGATATTTTCATGCTCCCATGGTTCAAGCGGAGAGCAGAGCCCACTAAGAGAAGTTTTCATGTCAAAATACACCCACATTATATAATTTAGATGTAATTACGAAATTGAACAGATCAAATACAGCTGGGACACGATATTCGAACAGCTTTAAAGTTAACAAAAAAATGCATTGCAAGACAAACTACAAAATGTGTGTGAGTTACTTTAGAAAAATAAATTATAATATTGGCCAGTTTTAAATAATATAGCAAAATGTGTAAAATAATATATTTATAATAATTATTCTTAAATTAAATTTTTTTTTCTACGTTTATGCATTTATATTTTGTGTTCATTTTTGTTATGAATATTATTTTTTATTTATTTGAAATTTGATCTAAACATATTATGTAAATTTAACTAATTGACAATTTACGATTTATTTAAAACTAAATGAACATTGGAAATGTCTTAGGATCGTAAAAATTAAATTTTGAAGAGTACTCGTATTTAGCTTTTTTAATTTCTTTTGTTAAAAATTCTATGGACCGTACACCAATCTTCCGATAATCCTTGTTTAGGTGGCCACCAGTCCTCACCCTGCCATATTATGTACCAATATTATCATATAATATTATAGTCATTGGTTCATTTCAACCTACCATTTGAACAAGTTCGATATTAACTACAACGTATAAAGTTATTAGTAGAGCTGAGGACGTCCAGATTTTTCATAGTTGTCTAGAAAGGTGAGTGATGTATAAATATATTTCGTAACAAAAGTAGCTCACATTAATGTACTATAACGTCGTTCGCGTATAATTGGTACCTAATTTTTAATAGAAGGACAGAATTAGAAAATACTTAATTTTATTACGAACTGTGTATACATTTTGCTGCCTTTGTACGTACTCGTATAATATTATAACACGACTTGTGTTGTTAAAGTCACCCAACGCATAACACAATATAATTATGTTCAATCTGCTACGTTTTTTTTCCTACAGTGCAGACGACGATACACATTGGTATAGGTACTTAAAAGCATACATCGAAACGTTTCGAAACGCCTATACGCTTTACCTATATAATATAATATTATAATATATATATTATATAGAGAGAGATGAGAGAGAGAGATACTTAAAAATGTATACGACAAAAAAAGTCATAATAATATTATTATCGTGTACATATACATTTTTCGAAGATAGCAATATAATAATGTTGTGGCGGGTGCAGGAAAAAAAACATGACGAACTGACAAATGGGCAGTAAAAAAACATACCACGATGATATGCCCGCGCGTTATATATATGTTTGTTGTATAATATCCCTCCTGATGGATTCCTCTATGAGTTATTTTATATTATATTCTCTTCGATCCCCTTATCGTCCTCGTCGCGTGTTATTTCACCGGAGCCTATATATGTTCCGAATTTTTACGAGCAATTTTTAGAGTCATTATACACGACGTTCCGGCCGGATTTAATAGGATGATATTATTATTATATACGTGTGTAATATATTATTACTATAATATTATTATGTGTGTGTGTCTCTGTCGACCGCGTTATACGTACGTACAATACACTATTTATATCGTACACGCGTTTTTTTTTTTGTGTTGCGGTTGTTATTTTTCGACCGGCGCAACTTTTTATCGGAAACATCTCTTTCATATCGCGCGCGCGAGCGGTTTACGATGATGGAGCTTTATTTATTTTATTCATTTTTTTCGTTCGGTCTTTTGTCTGTACCGTTGTTATTGCAGCGGCGGCGTTCGGTGTGTATTAAAAAATCATAACCGGATCACTACGATGCACCACCACCGCACCGCTTCTAAAAAGCGTTCGTTTTTTACGACTGTCAGTCCGAAAGCGGAAAAAAAAATACAAAACAAAACACATAAACCTCGCAGGCGTATCGGCAGCGGCGGCGTATAAAAACTCGTCGCAAACAGTAAAAATATGAGATTTCAATTAAGATAACGCGCGCGTCGACGACATTAATGAGTGCAATTCGTTTCGGCGTTTTGAAAAAAAAAAAATACAACCGAACCAAACCAAACCAAACACCACAGCTCGAGTAGGACTCCAGCAGTACGGTATACAACACGTATGCATATTATTATATGTGTAATATTATCATATGCGACTTGTACGGCAATAATTTTTTTTTTTTTTTTTTTGGGGGGGAGAGGGGGAGAGAGTGACGGGACGCTGTAATAGCTGTTGCAGCGGTGTATATATAAATCTATGTATAATAATAACCGTACCGATTTTTTATGCGCGCGATGTGTACGCGTACACTGACAGACGAGGAGCGAAGAACAATTTTTTTTAAACGTTATATAATAATAAAATATAATATGACAGAGCGTCGGCATACACAATTATAATAACGTACGATAATAATGTTATGCGCTCTGTATCATAATATACAGATGACAAGAAGACAATAGTAAAACACGATAATATTGTATTATATACACATTGCTGCAGGGACGACTGATTTATAATGACGGAGCGTTATGTTGAACAAACACTAATAGCATATTATAATATAATGTAATTACAATGTGTATACGATATTGTTTATTTACATAATATTATGTGAGTGTGACTACGATTGTACATAGTTCGACGCGGTGGTGAATGTGCCATTATCATAATTTTCCACCCTCAAACGCCATTGCACCTTATATTATTTAATCGCATTATTGATTTGGAAATTAACTAGTGGAGTTAAAGATTAGACGGGTACCTATGCCCTCCGGAACGATACAATAGATACCTATTGTAAGTCGGGCAAGTAATCGTCTAAACGTCATTTTGATTTTTGCTGTATAGAATTGGCGGATGCGATATGGATAGCCGAGATGTAAGCTCATCGAAATTCAACCACATTAGGCGAGACTATATAAATCGAATTTTCGATTTACGTTTAAATTATACTTAAGGTCACGAGACCATTTAGGAAACGCACACACATTACAGTACACTTTTAAAGGGCTCTATAATATTAAATAATATTACTCACACTCAAAAAAATATGAAACGATAATATACAGTAACCACTATATTTAAAGTGTACATTTATAATAATAATAATCATTATAAAGCTTTATTTGCAAAAAAGAATACTATAAATCAATAATAGACCATATCATTGCAATATTATCATCCTCCCTACAGTGGCAAATATATTGAATATATTTTCAGGTACGAAATTCATTGGTAGCCTATACAGTGAGCATGTATATACTGTAATCACACTAGAGGTTTAGTTATAAATTATATATTATAAAATATAAATGTCAATATTATACTGAGTGTACCTACATACGTTTTTTTAAAAAGCTCATGAGGGAAAAAAACCTTTACAATATTTAATAAAATAGATAGTATATAAACCAAACAAATATACTTGTACAATATAATAATTATTTATATAGTATTAATACAATTATTTGGGTATCTGATGAGCGCAAACCCTACCAAACTCCACCAAATTGCATTTACGAATTCACCTCCCAGTGACAAATTCCAGTAGTATCTGTCGGGCATAATAAACAATAATAAATTTCTTTTAAAAAAAATAACCGATAAAAAATTGTCGTTATATTAATCGTTCATTATCGTTAATTCGTTGCAGATTTTTGAGCTAATTACTATCACACATCATGTTATTGTGTTATAATCGTATGTATACCACGTTCAGTTTATTTTGGCATGCGGCCACCGTCACGAATTTAGAATACATTACAATATGGTCCGAAAACTGTATTTTTTTTTCGATGTTTCTATAGCAAAATCACTGTTTTTTTTTGTTTTTAAACGTAGCGCAATATAATATTTTACGCGTCAAGTAATATCGATAAGACATCATCGTGTTACGACTAACATTTTATGACAGTTTTAACGATAAAAGCTCACTCGTTATATTACAATGACAAATGTTTTGACGGCTGCGACATGCGCACACGTCCGCGTACGGGTGACACGTCCGACGTTTAAATAATAATTGATTGACGATGAAAGTAACGCGACTCGCGCGTGCGGTTCGCGATATCGTATGACAATTACTATTATTATTACTATTATTGTGTGAGGCACGTGAATGCACGCTAGACGGCGACTTGTGCGGTGCGGTTCAAAGGTGACGAGTTTAAATAAAACCGCGTAATTTGTATTGAGTCGGCTGCAGGAGATGCCGAGAAGAACGAATGTACAGTCAGTCGTTTCGAACGAAAAAAAAAATCATCTCCTCTAATGGATATATAAATAGACTTTAATGTAACTTTAACCGACGGTGGATGGAGTGGTGGGGTTGGGGGGTCGTACTCGCCGTATATAATTGGAATATTAGGGAAGGCGGCGAGACGGGAGCAAAATAAAAAGGAAAGAACTATTATACGTCTACCTATGGAAATTTGTTTTAACACGATACGTGTCCTCGGCGGTGGCGGCGGCGGCGGCATGTCGAGTAAATATCGTCGGCGACTCGGGGGAGGGGGGGCATACCCGAAAATAAATAAATAAACGGAGGGTGACCGTCGTCGGCGGCGGCTGCGGCGACGTGGGGTGCAACTCGACCCCGCGCCATCACCGAGTTGTGTATAATTAATCTACTTTTGTTTCCAGGATAATTCTTAACGAGATGCCTCTCTCCCGGGATGATTGATGCGAAAATCACGATCACTGATTAAAAATCCTTGTTGGCAGTTAATTAAGCGGCTTATCCGACGACCGAAAACCTCCGCCGCCGTCGTCGTCGCAGTCGGACGGTCGCGGGTCGGTCTCCGCGACAGCCGCAACTCCCCCCCCGATGGGAATTGTTGTTCGTCGAATATTCGCCTCGGCATTATCATCATCCCATTATTATATACTTGTATATCATAATATTGTGTATAAGCTGGCACGTCGACTCGTTTTGTGTTCCCGCTACTGTTACACGGCCGACAGTTTTAATTACAATACGATGCAATATTCAAATCACGTCAGCAGTGTCCGCTGGTTAATCGAAAATAATGATAATTTTCATTATTATTATTACGGTCCGGCGACGGAGTGGCGACAGAGGGACAGAATGACATGACAAAGCAACTGGTCGTCTTCCGTTCGGCGGAGGTGATACGGAATGACGACAACTTATGATATGGTAATTATTAGGTGTTCGAGTTAAATGAACATCGAACAGTCTATAAATGTTTAATATAATATCATTATTATCTTCAGTAAAATACTCTACTCCATGGTGTTTAGTTTAAATATGCCGTGTGTTGTACTAAACGTTGCAGAAAATAACGAGAACGTAAATCGTAGTTGTACGATGATGATGATGATCAATACGATAATCGACCGAAATAAATGTATGCTTGGACTTTATATTTTAAGATAGGTATTATCGTTGTTGAATAAAATAAAAAATTCCCTTCGGATTTTCGGAATACTGATAACTTATATGGATATTTACATATGCCGATTGTATATGTCTCCCAAAAATATTACACACAAATGTTATTGAAGCTTTTTCGGTAGACGTGACATCATAAAGTTGATTTATATATTTGTTCGTCCTATATATGACGCTCATACCCTATTCGAAAATGGATGAAGGGTTTGGTTTTTATAGTAAACTGAAATATGAGGGGGTTGTTATAATGGAATTCAATGTAATAGGTTTTTTTTTATATAAACCTGCAGGTTATTTGGCAATGCGAAAAAAACTAAATTCTATTAATGTTATTGAAAATAGTATTGGAATAACATTTATTACAATATATACATATTGCAATTTTTTGACAACGTGTCTAAAAAAAATATAAGAAGAACTCGCAGTTATTTTGTTTTTTTGATACATTGATATTTGGAAAAAATGTATTGTTTAATATTTACATCAAAAGATTTCAATATAATATTATTATAACATAATACATTTTAAAATATCAATGAACAAATTGCAATACCAATAAATATATTATTTTGAAATAGCATTAAAATTATGGTGTAATATTATATTATCGAAAACTTATACTGATGTCTATGATATGTATTATAAGGTCTGTTATTTGAAAATATTAATTTTTTAAAATGCGTTTGTACTTTAATAGTTTGGTCTAACCAGACATGCAACTATTTAAATAATTTTAAAATATTCTCCAGTAAAATATTATTTTTAAGAAAAAATATTGGATAATATCTACCTACTTACTGAAGATTCGCTATACTCATCGAATAATATAATATACATAGTTACATATTCTATTAAACGATTGATGTGATTATTAAAAAAAACCTTGTACCTATACCTATTTTTAATTGTGTGTAAAAATATTAATATTTGTTTTCCTAACAAAATCAACTCGTCTTAACGATTGGCTTAAGAGCAAATAAAAATATTTTATAATTAAATTTCGTTCATTATGACTTCATGATTTAACGAGAAACGCATTTTTATTGCGCGTAATTAATGTTTGAAAATGAATTTATTCGTAATTTCTATATTTGTAACTTTATTACGTTATTTGAAAAAGAACATTTAAAGTTTTAAACACAAATGGTTTTACGAAAGGGCAAATCCCGAATGTATAAAAAAAAAATAACATGAAATATAAAAGAGAAAACAAATATAACGTTTTATTTTTAACCCTTTATTACGATGAATTAAAACAACTTGAGAGGTTTTTTTATATAATTAATATTTTAATTGAAATATTTTTTATGCGTCTAAAATACATCATCGTTTACTGAAAATGAACGCGAACAATAATTTAAAATCAATTATAGGCGGTACACATAATATTATTGTGATTTAGAACAATATTATTTTTCGTTTAAAAACGGACTATTTCGAAACCGTGGCGTAAAACTCGTATTTATTTAACGATCGTGTTACGAATTCGGAATTATTATGTCATGCATAATCCCAGTTAAAAATTCGTAAGACATGAGTATATTTTATGCGGCGAAACTGCTATTAGAACTGTAATTGTTCGTCTCCAAAAACGATTCGAATAATAACACCACTTTAGGTGTGATGTAGGGTGTAACTGTTGGACGGCAGTGCAGTACGAATAATAATAATAATGATCGTCATCGCATATTATTTAAAGGCGAACCATAATTATTCGAGTGGCAATTTTTTTTTTTTAGCAGACGTTCGCTACCGACAGTCCAATTTATCCATTTCGCCTGCACACCACTCATTATATTATATCGCAGTTGTCGTCGCTGCAGCGGTGCGGGATGTACGAACAAAATAATAATTGATAATAATATATCGGTCATTCTTCGGTGGCACACATGATAATATACACTCGTATTATTGTGCTCCACAGCGCACTATTATAGTAGTAGGAGTAGTATAGTTAATAATATATAATAAACGAACCGGATTGACTGTCAATTATCGTATCGCATATTACAATATTATTAAACTGCACCGACGACGCACATTCAATTGAAACGGCAATCGCTATGAGGGCATTATTATTATTATTATTTATTTTTTAGTCGACTTGTGCAGCAGTACCGTTGACGCGTAGTTTGTCGTGACACGCGCTCGTTAATGCGTCGGCGAGGAGAGCTTAAGGGCAACGCAGTTTTGCCGATAGCATATTATATTATCTGCAGACACATATAATAATAATATACACGTCATGCGAGCATGTGACATCGTTTTATTTTCGAAAACGTCCCACCGATTACCAGAACGCGCAGAGGAGACGACCGTCGAAATCCCTCAAAACCTCCCTTTTTCGACAGGGGGTGTATTTATTTTTTTTCCTCCCCGAAACCCAACCTCGTCATTATTATCGTTGTCGTCGTCGGACGACGTCGACAAGTCGCGTGGCCGGAACGTGAAACAACACGACGAAGAGGACCCGCCGTGGTACACGTACACAATATATATATATTAAATAAATAGATGTGTGTAGGCATACAAAACAACATTATCGGTCCGCCACCGCTGAGTCGTCAAACAAAGTCACCCAACCATCTGTGGGGGGGTGACCTTTCCCCGGCCCTAAAACCCCCGAACAACGGATTCTACACGTGTAAACCGCAGAACAGAACAAATTTCGTTTCAGACCATTCGCGTACACTACACTCACTATACATTATTATATTATTATTATTATTATTATTATTATTATTATTATTGTACTTGACGCTTGCACAGCGGCGCACGTTTTCGCTCGTGTTCGTGCATTATGCGACCGATGTTACGACAGCCAAAATAATGACAATATTGTGATAGGCTCTTCTGTTTTTTTTTTTAAAAACACATTTTATACATCTCGTACCTTAGCCGATTGTGGCTTTTAAACGATTGTTTATTTTGTTTGTTCATAACAGCGAAATTATAATACCCGCGGGTAATGGCAATATGCTATTTTATCGCGCATATAATGTTATGCGGTAGAGTAAAAATCGAAATAGGCTAAGATTACCGAAAGTGTCTATGATATTATGCGGATTATGCGATTTGTGGCGGAATTGGGGTGGTTTACTGGGTTATGGCACCCAAATGAGCAATATTGCAGTTTGCCGTGATTGTTTCCAGATACTGAATTTCACCCAAAGGCTATTGTATTCGAAATACTAACATTCGTAATATATTTTTTCCACAATAGATAACAAAATATTGGTAATTCATCATAAAAATGTACAATAATTGATTTCGGTGTTTTACAAAAACTAATCAAAAACGCAGTTAAAACCATAGTGAAAGTTCGTGTAGTCATTTCAAAACAAGATAGATTTATCAACCGGAAATTTGATAGTTAATATCATTAGAACGCCAATCGGTTATAATACAGTTTCAATAAAAAATTGGAATCGGTACAACTTACATGCGTGTATACACTAATACCTAACTATTAGATGTAGGTAGGTAACAATAGTTGCAGACGTTTAACGATAAAAAATATTCGTTATTTTTAGACAATAAATTCAATAACATTGTCTACGCAAACGTTTGTGTGTTAGTCCAGTATTATAATATGTCTGTTTCCGATGAAATTAAAATGTTATTTTAGTCCGTGCAAATTGTAATGACACAATATTATAATACGGATGATTGAATCTAAGATTGCAGTCGTTTTGTAACGTGACTAATCGAAAATAATTTGTCACTTGAACGGTATGCCATTTGAGTTTTCGTCGCATATAAAATATCGCCACATACACTACTTTTCACCGCACACACATCGCATTATTGTATATATTATATATAGGTACCTATAATATACACAATAGAATGGAATTGAATTTGAAAGCCGCGAGAGAACGAAGTCCGACGTCACATTATTATATACATTATATTGGCACAAAATCGAGGAAAAACATCAATTACGCTCGTATAATGTACAAGGACGTATATAGGGTGGTCAAACGGAGGGGTGGCGATTTATATAAAGGCCGTTTTGTAGAAACCTTTCAATTACCATACGGGCAAAAACATCGTAGTGGTGTAATAATATAGCTGCTGTGTATCGCGTATATATATATATGTGTGTGTGTGTACATAAAACGTCTCTGGCCGGCAGGAAAACCTTTTGTGGAAACGGCCGTTTGGAGGGGTAGTACATAATATATATATATATAAAGTCGTGTCGGGTGTGTACTGCAGTTGTGTGCGCCTCGCATACTTTTGGGTTCCGGACATCAAAAGGAACAACGCGGTGCACCGGACTTCCTGTCCGAGAGACGGACACAATATCGTCAATTAATAATTATTGCGTGGGCAAAGGAGAAGAGGAAAGCCATTCCACAATTATTGTGCTGTTTGTTGTCGCCGGGCAGCGCGTATATATATACGATATCATGTTATATACGTGCGTACACATTCTGCAGGAAGCCCCGTCCGCGTGGTGACATTTTTTTAAGGGACATTACTACCCACACTGTCTTTTCCGCGCAACGACCCTCCCGCGAGGAGCTTTAATTACGGCCGCTAACGTTCCGTGAAACGTTCCCGCGGCGGCGTTTCGGCCGACGGCGGACATTTTAATGGTCACCGGAAGTGTTCGGCCTTTCCGGCGGTCGTATAATTTAATAACAATATAAGTCGGCCGTCGTTACCGCGCAAATAATCATTATATAATATTAGTATTGCATTGTAATGGAAAACCGATGGCCCCGGACTTGCTTATACCGAATCGAAATGCGGCAGCTGCAGCAGCTCGTTGTACTATTCGTTTTTATTTTTTTACCATCGAAATGTATTATTTATATAATTTTATACGGTTTTTTTTTTTTTTTTTACTTTTATCTATAATGCTCTTCAACAAGTCCTCCGTTGCCCATTTCACGAATCCTCCGCAATTCTATACAATTTCAGAACTATATCACATAATATTATATTTGAGTTACCATTTTAATTATAATATTATACGTTTTTTTAGACTAATCTACTACCCGACACCTATTTGGGGTGGTATGGGGGATGAGTGTGAACGGTATATTATATTAATTAAAAACGACTTGACGGGAAAATCTCTCGGGCTTATCATAGAATCGTCGGATTTTAGTTACAGTTTTTTACCCGAAAGACGAAGACTTTCTAAAGCCCGCATTGAACTCGGATTTTTTATTTCGTTTCAAACAATCGAAGGTATAAAAAAGGTTGAAATCGTTTTTTTTTTACCAAAAAGATTGAGATTATTATCAACATAAGATACTTAATTAATGTTATTGAAACATTTATAAAAACGGAGTTCTGTACGGGATCAAAAATATTTTACTCTGTTAAGAAAAAAATAAACAAATACGGTGGATTCTACAGGATATACAGTGTCATATTATGCATTCCCGTTCGAGCGTTCTTTTTTGGGACAAAATTATTTGATAGCACATTTAGCCATCGCGTGCACCACCGTCTCAGGGGGAATCGAGGTCGATAGAAACGATTTGCGTCGAGCTTCGTATAGATATATCGTACGAGGGATTTATTAATTTCCAAACCAGTGACTATATAAACGGCAGCCACACAACCGCGTACTGCAGAAGTGATATGTGTATAGCACATCGTATATTATGTTATTATATTTATTACATATAAATCGGCTAACCGGCCCACAAGTATCGCAATTAATGACCGGGACTTTTGCCGGTCCGAGTCGTCGTGGGGTCGGGAGATGATTTCAATAGCAGTTCATTAGTCGAACCGAGGGATAACCGCCACCTCCACTTGTACCTTCACCGCCTCCACCACCTCCACCGCCGCCACCACCGCCACCACCGCTCATACCGGCCGAATGACCATTGTCCGTCGACTAATAGAAGGCCAATTAAAAATCGTATAGCGGCGCGTTCTGTTGTAAGTACATTATATTTATTTGCACACGTTATGTATTTTACCTATATACACGAGTGAGTACAACGGGTAGAATGGGATTTCTTAACGCGAAATATTGCGCAAATACGCATATCTACCCTCGACCGACTATACGCTGTGTAATAGGTACGCATATTATATATTATAATGTATTATACATTATGTATAGTTCGTTTAATGGGTTTCGCGGCGGCGGCGAAGTATATGATGATAATAATAACATATATTATTACGTATATTAAAGTCTTGAGGGCTCTAGAACGGGAAAAAAAAGTTTTTTTTAAAAAAACCATAGGTAGGTATAATATGTATTATTTTCTTTTTTTTTTTTTTTTGCTCTCCGCGTTTAACAACGCACAGCATATTATATTACGTACGCTTGTATATAACTATACCTACCTACATATTATATTATGTACTCGACTTTAGTCGTCTCCTCGCCCGCGTGTTTACCGCGGGGATGATTCTGTCGTCGTAAGAACGTTTTCAAAAATTCAAGATATATAATATACATAATAATATACTACAGGTAGGTAGATGAAGGACGGGTAAACATTTTAACGATAATAATAATAATAATATCATAATCTCCCGAGGAGATACTCGTCGCCGTACTCGCGTATTATGTCCGTATCAAATATGCATAAGTGCAATAACGAAAAATGCGTTTTCTCGACGGCGGCGCTATTATATCGTCATCATCTTTTTGTATACAATTTCAAGTACACGATTGACGTGATGGGCATAATATTGTAATATTATTGTTATCATTTTGTGTGTATCGTGTCGTAGGTACATAGTATACATATACTGCTCCTCACAACTCTGCAGCTCTGTACATATTATAATATTTTTGTTCGCGTCCGATGCGGAACACACAAGGGCGGGGGGGGACGCTAAATAAATAAATAGTATTATATTATCATCCGAGCTCAATGCGGCGAAAAAAAAATCGCGAGACATTACTTTTCGTATTCTCTAAAATATTGACTGCCGAGCGTATAGTTGTAAACGAATTTACTATGCAGTAGCGTATTGTTATGATATGATTTTGCAGCCGGGCGCGGATCGGGTGGTTTTTTTTTGGGGTAGAGGGGAAAGAGTGGTCCGGACCCACGTTGCATCACCCCGCGGGCATTCGATGATATTATTACAGGTATGTTTTTTTAATATCGCAATATTCCCAGCTCGACGAGAATACCGAAATAGTACTTATATGCGTATAATGCGCACTCGCCTGTCTTGCCATTACCGTACGATTGTTTGAAGAAACACCGCTCCTTCACGACGTATGACCATGTCACTGTAATATACAATATCCATCGCACCGCTCAGAATACTCCGAACCCGGGTGGTCACCCATCCGGGAACTAGTGGCGGCGGCGGGCTCTCAGCCACATTATGGAACAGCTCTTCGCCAAGCCACAACGCAATAGTTTATTTTACAAAATATTGATTGTTGTAACAGCGCATCGATTCAATTTATTATTATTTCATATCATAATTTATTATATAATTTGTACATCGAACGCGGTTCGTGCGGCGTCGTAGTCTGCCACGGCGTTAAATGTCTTTCGGCTCGTGGTAAATAGGCGACCTGTGGCGATGATTGATTTAAACCTCGTTTTTCGTATCCTCGTGTCAATATAATTGTACGTTATGTCCTCGCTCGTAGTATGTTAATAAAATATTAATAGTATAGACGGGGAACGTGTACCGTGATGATAGGTATTTTTATTTGTTTTTGTTTTGATAGTTAAGGTTTATGCGGCCAACCACCTCCGCCTGGCTCGCGATCAACAGGTGCCGCCCAACAGTGTTTAATTATTACATTAGACGCATTAGGTATATTATACTCGCAACCACTATTATTATACAATATTTTACGGTCTTCTCCTGCAGCCCACATCTATCTCCGATCGACCGGCGCGTAAACCGTCGACAGACCCGAGGCCAAACGTAAATATAGTGTCAAACGGTTATTTTTGGCCGGCCGAGGTCCGCTCGACGGCGCGTGGTTATACTATTTAGTGCGCTCGATTGATTGGGAACAGCTGCTGCGGGCAGGACCTCGGAGGATGCTCGGCCATTGTGTGCGTGAGTGTAAAATAGTACCCACACCGAGACCGCGTGTGTTTAGACGTCCACATTGATTATTTTTATCTTTTTCGACTTGACGTCCCGAAAAGGTCTAATTGGATCTCGTACTATGCATATGCGACGTTCACGACTGTCAGTCCGATGTCCGATGGCGGCGCCTAACGTCGTATATACTTCGTGTAAATTAATACGGTAATCTAGAAATAAGTTTTCTCTCGGTCACACGTGTGTTCGGCACTCGCGATAAATCTATATTTTTATCGCGAGACTTGTCCGCCCATATGATACTGCAGGCGCCACCGCACAGAACAAAAACAAATAAATCTGCAGGGATCCCCGGGTCAGACGCGTTATTGTCACATCTCGAATGTTCGTAATTATTATAAGGTGCGCTCCAACGCGACACACTTATGTCTATGGGTACTTAAAATAAAAAAAAATACGATACGATAAATGTTTTATTAACTATCGTTGAGAGTGAGTGTCGTCTTACATTCGTTCAATTATTATCCGGACTTCCATAATATAGGTATAACTGTTTAAATGCATAATACTTTTTGTCTGCTATAGATGTGTGCCGAACCAGTCTCGTTTCATCGCTTATTCCGTATAATGCTACCTGTACTATGTCATCGGTAAAGTAAAATACAGCCGAGTCTCGATGTCTCGAAAAACGAAACGAAACGAAAAATACATAAGTCAAATATATTTTTATTCCGCTTGGGATTCGATTTATCGAGAATCTACTGTATATTATATTAAAATTGTACCTTTTCTGTATAACTATTAATTGGCTTGTCTTGTATAGTATTTACCTAAATATTATTACCTGATTAATAAATTTATCAAAATCCTCTCAAATCCCCCAGTTCATATCCGTCATCGATAAAAAACGCAACAGATATAGACAACGCTCGAATAGTTACCATATACTACGGAACAGTAATAAAATATATTGTAACGTCAATCGATAAACAAGAAAAAAATAAATTTAAAAAATAGTGCAAAAATTTTATCGTCGGCCGGGGATCGAACTACGGATGTTAGTTACCTGTTGATTAAAAGCGACTAGTTTCACGTAGAACGGATTAAATTGTCACTTTTTTTCGAAAACTTACTGATCAAGAAATGTGAAAAAGAGATGTGGGCCCCTAATCTAACTCTCCAGCGGCACTTACACCTCCTACTGCAGTTGGCTTCAGAGGGTTTAGCTTTCGGAGAGCTTATTTAGTTTCAACACTCTCTTTATCGATTCCGCCATTAGACGTACAAGTGTTTTAGCTATTTTCTGTAGTATTTAAATACACGATTTGTTTGTTCTCGTGACAACGAATATAAAGAGTGATTTACATAATATAATATAATAGAATCGAATAATATATATATATGTACAATAACAAATCGTCGATGTATATAATAAACGGTTTGTTTGTTCTCGTGGCAACGAACTAAAACGATTCACTATCATTCGGGATTACATATGATAATCAAAAGCATAGTAATATTATGTTAAATAAATTACATACTTTATGAATATCTATAGTTGATACCAAATTTTAGAGGGTAAAAATTAAATTTCTCAGTATTTACTTTTCAAAACAGTCTGGAAAAATTATATTAAGGGAAAACCGGGATCCTTAGCGTAAAACAAGTTTCTTCAAAAACAAATTACCGTAGTGACTTGACATCTCAAATGTTCGTAATAATTATTTTAAACTGTGCTGAGATCCGAAGCACGTCATATACAGCTGTCTACTTAAAATAAAAATACAATAAGCTCTGACGCCAATTAAAAAGTGAAACAAAAAAATGTACGCAGATTTAAATTTAAAACGATAATACCCGCGGTGCGTTTGTATTGTGAAAGGCTTTTTTTCACTTATTCAGTGCTAATTATATTTATCCGACTAAGAATATTTACGGTAGAAAATTAAAAATATCTAAATGGTATTACATATAAATCGATTGTCTTCCTTTTTTTAAAACATTACATTGTACCGTGACTAATTTGGATTTAGATATAGAATCAAAATTTTTATTTCATAGATCAATTACATGTTTTATAGGAATAACATTGTTTTGCACTATAGGTATGGTTTAAGGTTAAAATATATTATTTTGATTTTCTACGCTGTATTTCCATTTACTATGATAATATTACATAGTATTATATTACTTTGACTTACCTGTATGATTGGCGTCTACACCTGCATTGTAAACAAAAATGTATTTACTACCCTTAATATTAATTAGCCACATGCATTATTGGCACGTATTGTAATCAAATTATGTCACTTACTTTACACATAACTTTATCGAGTGGTAATATAATTTAATTTGTCGGTTATAACTTATAATTATAAGTTATAACCATCTAAACACATATAAATTCTTAATCAAGCTTAACCTAGCCTTACCTAACGTGGCAAGTGGCAACCCTTCTCATCTTCTCAAAGACGTTGGTGTATTTGTACAGACTATACAGTGTTCATCGACACACTATATTCCATATTATTGAAACTGCTCTAAAAATAAATAAAATATTTATTTCCACTAATAAATTGTAAGGCCATTTCACTGGATAGCATCCATCAATGATTTTTTTTTTTTTTATTGATCATTAAATACATCGACATCTAGGTAATTAATATAAGGATTTTGTGTTTGGTTAGGTGTTATTTACATTTTTTTAAATTAAATATACGGTTCTGTTTTTTTAAGGATAAAATAAAATTGTTCGTGTCCTGTGGGTTTGATCCAAGTGGTCAACAGATTTGTTCGGAGATGTGGACTTGATTGCGATCCTGGTCGTATCTTCATTGTTTTATTCATGTATATAATTATAGTTATGTATATCTGATAATTTGCTTATTGTGGCTTGACGTGTTGCGGTGGCTGTAATCAATCACTCGACTGATTGAGAGTAAGTACCAGCCGCTGCCACTAGTTGCCGGATGGGTAGCCACCCGCGGGTTCGTAGTGTCAAAAACCTTGTTACACATAACGTATTGCTCACCAACCGTACCAACCGTTCCAACCTTACCAACCATATTCCAGCCACAATCTCTACAATAACTAATGAACGCAGTTGCTTGGCTCAAGACCAAGAAAAAATTGGTTTTCAGTTATTACAATTTCAATAAACTCACAATAGTCATTAGAATTAACTCTACAAAAATAAAATACAGACGTTATTACATTGGTTGTGGTATTAATTACAACTGGAACATTTTTAAAAATTATAAATTCGATGGATTAAGTTTCTATGGAAAAATCTAAATAATTCAAAAATAATTTTATACTTAAGAGTTGCAAAAATCAAATTTTGAATAACTGCGGTATTGCTGCAGAAAAAAAGTGGGGTGCTCGCGCTACTGGTAAATCATCCTGTATTATAATGTGACTATATATTGTGTCGCAAGACTGTCGCGGTTATAGCAAAACAAATAACGCCTTTTATCCGTTGATATATAAAATGTTAACCAACAATAAATTCGAACACAATATAATGTTGTGGTTTGGGATGAACGACGTGTGCGTTTATTCAAACGTTTTTCGTACATAAATTATCGATATAATAATTTTGGTAGCTATATGGGGAAATCGTAAACGTTATATTATTATTTTACATAGTAAAAATATTTAAAAAATATTTTGACGGCAACGCGGAACGTTATGTGGTAGGTGCCTGCGCGCAACATAAATATTATTATTTTTCACTTCGCGAAGCATTAACCTTTATGACTTTACGCCTCCCGTACGCAGTATAATATAATATAATATAATATAATATATTGTAACCGTATATTATTATCGTGATAATATGCGATATTGCGATATATTCGTCGTGCACTCGAGAGGTTAAAAAAAAAAAAAACTGCAGTATGTCAAATTAGTTATCGGTTATTTTTTTTTTTTACTTCCGCGCGTATTATAATGGGACGTAGGCACCTACTGTTATATGCAGCTCGTTTAACGTGTCGCGTTTACGTCCTACAATAATAATAATAATATATAATGATACGACGGGAATGTGTGCAGGTTAGGTGTAATAGTAATATATAGCGTGAGCAGTATACAGCACGCCTGTGTCACATGCGTATGGTATATCATTATATTATATTAGATAATATTATAATAGCGGACAAGGGTGCGAAGGGTTCGCGTTACAGGGCAATACGAAAACACAAAAACCGCGTAGGGCGTGCAAAACACACGTTTCAAACGCATTAATATGACATAATATGCGTGCGCGTGTGTGCGATTGTTATTTTTTAAACTCTTTTGCGTGCGTATTATCGCCGGGGATCTGCGCGAATGCCAAAAGGCCAAAGTTCGCGTGTCGGCGGGAAATTTCTACGAGAGTGCAGGAGTAGGAACCTATTTCGGAATTTTTTTTCTAATCGAACATCATGATATAGGTCCGGCGGCAGGGGGAATTGGAATTTTCGTTGAAATTCGGTTACAATCATTTAGTGGGACGTACGACCGTTTCGATATGTAATGATATGCTCACATACCATTATTATAAATAAAATAAAATTTTATTGAGTAATAAAATAACGTCCAGACTGTCGCTTGTAGAAATCGAACATCCCTAATAAAACCGTTGTCATCGACAAATAAGTATAATGTCCATTATGCGATCACGAATTAAGAAGTCGGCGCGTACTTCTCTCTGGTCGGCATATCCGTGTCGTCCCTTAAACCAGTGCATGAGCACCTATCACCAGTGCATGAGCACCTATCACGAGTGCATGAGCACCTATCACCAGAGTAACAACCTCTCAAGTACCAGAAACCGATTTCGACGAGCGACAACTAGACTCCTTATGCGAGCAATAATCAGTGCGTTCTTTAATTCAATTTTGTGTATTTGAAGTTTTACCTTATTTCATTTAAAAACCTAAAACTCCTACAATATCATACAGAAACAACTGCGAATCAGGTAAGGCATTTAATATAATATTTTATATTGATTGCAGTTATAAAATTATTTACATGCTTTTAACATAAAATTATATTGTACGGTGTATTTGATATAATTCTCGAATACACGATCTCGAGAGCCCTCCGAACACCTGGAGGAAGGTAATAGCTTATATTTAATATCCTAACATCTGATTTTAATATAAGTATCGACAGGAGTCGTACTTATATTATATTTATTTTATTTTATTTTTAAGTTATTACAGATATATTTCGTGGACGTTTTTGGTTCATGTCTGTCGTCCGAAATCGCTAGTGGCGGCTCAAACGTAACTATGACAGCTGGCCACTGTCCCATCGCGGCACTGCACAGTATTAAATATATTTTTGCGGTGTTGCAGCTCGAACAGCGGCTTTGACTTTCGTTTGACAAAATATCCGCGTTCGTCCCACAGTATAGTCGTGCGACACTCGGCGTGTATCCTGTAAAATATTGCCGGGCGTGAGTCAGCTTCGACACATTCGCGTATATACTTTACATTGTTGTATGCATATCGTGTAATGCAATATATTACATAAATATTATGCGCGCGCGGTGCGTATTGTCGTTTGCCGGTGGAATGGAAGAGAAGACTCGCGAATTATTATTCTACCAACACAATAATACAATAAAGGAGTCGGTTTAATGCGTTAACACAATACGCGACGGACGCGTTTCGACAAACGCCGAAAACCACAAATTAAACGAAAATAATAATAATATCGTCGCGGCGGCGTTCGGTTGCGCAACGCCCGACGGTCGCGTGGCCGGTTTACGACGACGCGGTTGTCACTCACTCGAACGACACGACGCGCCGACGGGATTAAAGGAATAATAATAATAATAATATAAGGAACAGCGCCCGTCACGTGCCCACCGCCGTGTCTAAAAATATATATATATATTATCTGTGTGTATAACACGTGTATCGATGTGTATTATAGTTCCTCATCGTGATCCTGCAAGCCGCAGTTTCGTCCTTTTACATCGTCCTTTTGTCGTCGACGACGAACAGGAGCAGTGCAGGGCGGTGTAATGTACAATAATAATAATAATATTACAATACTAACCGCGCCCGGCGATGCCGACTATGCACATAGCGGCTCTACCGGAACGACCGACGAGGACACACCCGACGATACCGCGGTTACTGCGGCGAATTTATCGTCCGTGTAGAAAGCCGTCCGTTGGCGCTGCAGAGACGATCGGTGCAGTCGTCCGCGGGATACGCGGTAGTGGACTTGTCGCTCCGCGATTAAAGATATCGCGCCCGCAAACTAATAGGTATTCGTAGGAGGTGGCGAAATACGCGTTAAAAACGAGACGAGTCGCTCCTCTGCACGAGCAGCCGTATATGATATCCACGTGGAGGGCCTGCACGAAGAAACGACGGTATCATATATTGTGATAACTTTTATAGCGCCGTGCAGACACCCATTAATAGGTTTTAGGGCCATTGTGCGTAACACGCGTATTTCTCTTTTGTTATGCTCCGGCGAAAGTTCAATAAATAATTTACGTCGTTCAGGTGAAAACGACGATGGCACGGTGTGGGGATGGACGAACAAGACAGCCGAGGACGTACAACTTAATATATATATAATCCGATATTTGGATCTAATTTGACATGAATAAAACGGCGAGCTTATAACACTTTGATACAATCTCAAATACGCACATACCGTCACACAATAATATTATAGTTATTATGTGCGTGGATTATCAGCACGTCGCGATTCCTTCTCGAGTTATTAAAGTCTCCGGGAACGAAAATAATATAATTATGTTTTTCTATTTTCATTTGAAACGCCATGTACACTGCACGTGCACGCATCGGTGGCGATCTACAGTTTGCGATGTGATCACGATACTGTTGTAAAGGTGTAATGTGCGAGGATAATATTAATAACATTATGATGTCACGATAATGTACATTATTATTATTATTACACTCTGACGTGACGCGCTTTCGGTGAGCGCTACGATGCAAACCATTCACCACGTGCTTTTCGGCCAATTTTCGCGTTTTGTAATCCGATCTGCGAGCGGCGGCGCGGAACCCGACCGGCCATATGGGGGGGTAATGCGTATTTAAATGCGTACGCCACTGGATTTAATCCTTTCGGGCGACGTGGCGGGGCTTATTATTTCGGTCGGTGGAGGTGGTGTGGTGGACGGCGTGGAGACGGGACAGTGGAGGAAAACGGAGAAAAAAAACAACGACGACGACGTCGCGCGCGCACAATATAATATGTCTGATAATACGTCGTATTACGTGTCGTCGTCGTCGTCGGTATAATATTGATTTAGAGGATTTACATTTTCGATTCGGTTACCGTGACAAGATCGCGGGCGACTCTGACAGCGATACTATAGACGTGTATACGCGAACCGGCGCGTGTCCTCGGCCATTGAAATCGCCGCGGTTAGCTCGGTAACAATGACTGTGTACATATTATACCGCGGTGGCGGTCGCACGTACGTTTTTACACGGCCTCCCGTCCGCGCAGGCGAAAGCTGTAATATTTCGGATTATAAGAGACGCACACGCGCGACGGGCCCCGCACACGCCCGCGAAAATCCGTTTGCGGGAGGTTCGCGCTGCGGCACCGATCGAATTACCTAAACAATAATGATATTTTAATCGTATTTACATATAACGCGGTGGCGACGTATCGCGCACACGGCCAAACGCATATAAATTATAATACCCGGCCTGCTCGGATTGTACGTATGCATGATTATTATTGTTGTTATTATACACGGGGATAGTCATGTCCTCGCAACAATAATTTGTAGGTACCTATACACGTTATGATATCACAGCGGGATAGACTCGGACGACGGCGACGGAGGGCTGCGGGGCACGAAATCGGAATCGGAAACGACGACGGCCGAAATCAAACAACGATCTCGCGGGTCCTAATTAAATTTATGATGTTTGTTCGGTATTGTAAATACAACCTGTGTGCAGTATATATTATAGTCGTAGTACGATCGTAGGAGCGAAAAACCGATTATCAATCGCGTGTTATTTACACGGGAATTTTCGAAATCCGTGTGGCGTTAAAAATATAATAATATAACACAAACACGCCGTATTGCTGCGGCAGTTTCCTCCGCGATGAAAATTATTGTCGAATTTTCCGTCCGTTTTCGTGTGGCCGGTTTTCGCGGTGAAACGTTTGTTTTGTGTTGTACAGCACACATATTCAATACGTCTCGCGGGATTCGATGTATCGCTCACCAGTTTTCACAACTTGAGTTAACCTTAGGTATTCCTATTTGGTATGATATCGGATATTGTTTTGTTTTTGATCGTATAATATGCTTGTGGTATGATAATATTATTAAATGATTGATATAGTAAAATTATACGTCATAGTTTACAAAACGGCAACAAGTAAAATATGGATAATATATAAAGACAACGAATACGAGTGGCTCGGTCGATTAATGCCACGCACTATATATTATTATACCTTACTATAGCTATAACCAGTAACCACTGTATAATATATATGTATCTTTAATTAGTCACCGTTTTATTACGACGGTTTTGTACAAACATTTTTATTATTATGACGGCGATATTAATTATTTACGTTTCGAGTTTTCGTCCTAATTATTATGCATATAAAGTTTTTCAAATTTAAGGGTATGAATATGAATATTAAAAAGCGTGACGAACAATGAGTGATATGAATTAAATTAAAAATTTATCCTTTCCTTTTTTTTTTATTTTGTATTTTTTATCTTAGTAACAAAAAAATATGTTATCATTAAAATGAAAATAAAAATAATACTCTTAAATAGCTCTTCATTGTTCGTTTTTATTTTTATTTACTCAACAGCAAACCTATTCCCCGTTACGTTTGTGAGGATAAAATGGGTATCTGTATTTTTATTTTTTTTCACAAGCTTTAACGTTTCTTTATACTTTTATGTCTGTGCACATATTATTATATGCACGTAATTCATATATTGAAGTCCCTTCGCCGCAATGCATTTTGTAAGCGCGCTTTTCGCGAGCAGTTTATTTGAAATCTACGAGTAACGGACGGAAAAAAAAACCAGAAGCCGCTAATTTAGTATTTTTATTTATTCATTATTCTTCGACAGTCGTTTTCACACGATTTTCGAGTCAAAAATCACATTTTTTTTTTTTTTTTATCATTTTACGGCGTCTCGTAACCAAAACTTTTGTGTAAACAAAATTATATCTATGACAATTTTTTATTTCCATTCCGCACTCGCCATTGTGTCGTGCGGTCCCTCGGGGCGATCATCGGTGTCAATCATCGTCGTTGATGTTTATCGATCGATTGTAACCCTCAAAATAACCCCGGTGTAGGGTTTTCATTTTTTTTTTTGTCTGGTTTTAAAATACGCGCATATTGTTTTTTTTTTTCTATACTCTTGTACATTTTTGTAACGAGTAAATTTATGGTGGGACCGAACACACCTGATTGACTGGTGCTAATATAAAAGGACAAGGGAGGAAATGGTAACTTTACCCCTTTTGAGCCATAACATCAGTGTCACGATAGTTTTTTTGTTGCGCGTAATTTATCGTTGGAAAGTCATTACACCACCAATATAATAATCGGTTTCGTCCCTCTCGATGAGGCGGCAAAAAGGTAAACACGTCACACGACGCACACGATTATATTTTTTCATTTTTTGATTTTTTTTTTTTTTTTTTACAGTACATTTATACCGAACTTGTATAAATGAACATTACGATATATCCGCGCAGTGTAAAAAACATATTTGTTCGCATTTATTTACGACGAGTTTTATTTCAGCACAGCTGTAGATTTTTTTTTCGTCTCGAGCGACAACTGAACGAGTCATGTCTTTTGTACGGCGAAACTATTACGTTCGTGTGCAGAATTATCGAAAAAAAAATAATAATAACTATAATTATTATATTATTTATTGGCAATAATAATAGAGAAAAATCAAATTCTCAGGAAAATATAATATAAAGGTACCTATGCCTATATGAAATAATATTATGTATATATAACACTGTATTTTATTACACAGATAAGGTAATACACATATTCTATAATAGCGAAAATGTCGATAGTATATCACTATTTCACTCGTAATTCAGCTAGTAAAATTTAACGATTCTGTTATTTTATTTTTACCCAATGATACACGTGAGTACGGACACAAAATCGTATGATTTTAGGGTTAGGTTTATTCACAGGTTATATGAAGTTAAGCTCGCGAGTAAAATAATTATTGATAAAATATGGTTATCTAATAGTTTGTTATTTGCGAGTTTTTTCTTTTTCACAGTGAAACTATAATAGTAATATTATATTCATGTGTGTAAAAAAAAATTGAAATGTATTATATTATAGTGGCAGTTGTATACACGACTTTATACAAATTTATTATTTGGAATAACAATAATATTATGCGGATGACTATTGAAATGGTAATTTTCATCGAAAACCAATGTTTGATTTTTATCCCATAGAGAGAATTATTGTTACCATCAAACTACATAACTATATTATAATAATAATATAAAATATGTGCCTATGCAATATATGAAAATAATATAAACAGTACAATAGACGTACTTGAATGGATATTATATATTCTAATCGTTAAAATTATGATTTATATATTTTTCTTTTTTCGCCGAACGATACCAACGACAATAGTACAAATTTTTGACGTTTTAAAAATATTTTATGTCCCCGCGGTGTTTTCGGTGACCGCGTTTTATGGAATTATTGTTCGATTCGAATGTTCATAAAAGAACCGAAATATGATCGATGAGTACGCCGCTTCGTCACTTCATCAAATCCTAGTCAATTTGATACGACGTACAATATTTTTGGTTTTGGACAAGAGAAAATAATATTGCCTTTTTACAATTCTGCGGTCGAATTCGTTCTTATTGTTTGCAGCGGGACTCGCGATCATGTCATCTATCTACCGCTCGTCATTCGTACACAATAACATTATTTAAAATATTATATAGTGTGCGACTCCAATACTATTATTGATACTTCTAAACACATTAAAGCTGTAAAAAATACAAATATTTTCATTTTATTAGTTTAAAATTCAATACCGCAAGCTAGGGCTCCTCATTCTAGTTATAATATCTAAGTCAGTAAATTTTTACATCTTGAATCCTAACCTAACCTCAGGTGATCGAGAAAATAAATATTATAGCTATTGAAGTCATTGCAAATTAACATGTTTGATAAAATACTATACAAAATTGATACTACGTCCATAAAAATATATTTCAAGTATTAACGTTTTTTACATACAATTTCAAATCATTATATAAGTACAATGCAGTTGACTGTTTTAAAGTTATAATTTTTTTTTTAATTGTTCACTACTTTGAATGACAGTAGGTACCTATTACCTATATATTTTAAATTTTATATTTCAAAGTGGAATATTTTTCTATAATTTTGAACGAGTATAGTTAATATTAATTATTTAATTTAAAGTTTTGATGAGCGGCGCTCAGAGTAGGTTTCCCGAGAAATGTTGTCAACTATACCACTATACAAGTCACTCCTCTTATCGAAACTTTAAAACTTCAAATACTTTACGATCGCTAAGACAAAACTACTCGTTTGAAATTCCATTTTTATATTAAATATGAAATTAAAAATACATGCAGTCATTTGAAAATCTAAAAACCTTAAAACAAATTCTAACTATAGAAAACAATAAACAGGAATGAACTTTTGTAATGAGTTGAAATTATTATTTGAAAAAAATATTATTAAATCGTCGACAATTTGTATTTATTGTTTAAACTTTAAACATAACTGCGACGGACGTCATAAATTTCATACAAACGCGCGGCCTTAATAAACGGCAATTTTAAAGAGTCTCTGAGAAAAATGAAAACCTATAACAATATCGCAATATATTAATATACGTTTACACAGGCATTTAACCGTATCTTCCGTGTCCGCGTGGCACTTTTAAATTGGTTGGTCTTCCGTTCGATTTTTCGCAGATCGTTAAAATACCGACTGTGTATTGTTATTTTATTGCCCTTATAGTCTATTCAATAGCTATACATAATATTATGTGATGCTATTTCACCGGACTTAAGAACAACGGAGAGAGTTTCGTTTATTACGACGTATCATATTTTATATTTTCTTCTCGTTTAATAGTTAGGCGATATAATAAAATATAATTACACGTAATTCACACGCGTATTTATTTCACATCTAATTTTATATTGTTAAATCCATCTACAACGCGCGTATTACGGAAGCTGAACATATTAAGCGCAACTAGGGCGAATGGGGGGCTTAATCCCCCAAAATTACTCATTATCCCCCCCCCCCCAAGATAAATTAATCTTCAAATTCATACAACTGACAATAAAACATTTAGGATATTGCACAGTAAAATGCTGCACGGGACACGAACATATTCAACGCAAATGCCAACGATATCAACCCTCAAAACACTAAAACAATCATTATGTTATTGATTTCTTATTATTATTGTTTTATAATAGGCAATGAATTGTTGGGGAGGGGGGCACGGGGGAGTAGAGCCACATCAGGTTACTTTTTAACAAAATATTTGGAGGGGCTCGGGGGTTTCATCAACAAGTTTTGTAGGACTAGTGGGGCACACTGAAGCCGAACATCATATTTAATATTCTTTCAATACCTATAACGGTTAATATAAACGATACGGTTTCGGCTCGTATCAAATAAGTTCTTGTCCATTGTAGTTATGACCACTCGAATAAACGACAAATAACAGTATTTCTTACTAATGTAGCCCTTATTGTATTGTACGATTTTGAGTTTGAAACCTTCAAAGGAAAAACGAATAAACGTGACTGCAATACCAGCTAGTCGCCGGTAAGACGTGAAACCCTCGGCCCTTCTCGCCCCCACTCGTCTTATTTTGAAAAGCAGGACCAATCGTTTGTGATCCATTAGACGTGGGGAACACAAATGTGGTATAGTCGTGACGTGCATGGCGTAAGTGCGTAACACGCCGTAACTACTCACGAGTGCCCGCAGACCACCGCTACGGGTGGAGGGGTGGGTGGGCCCACGTAAATTTGGGTCCATTATAATAAATTGTGCAACTCTTTTGAAGAGACAGAAACATAAAATTGTATACGTCGACGATTTGCTATCGCACATGTGCACACTTTATTCGAATCTATTATACACGTGAATCGGTCATTAGATTCGTCACCACGGGAACAAAGAAAATACGGTGCTTAAATATAAAAATGAAAATTGAAAATAGTTAAACCACTTGTACGTATTAAAGGCGTCGTCGATGTGAAGAGATGTTTTGATTAAAAAAGTTCTCCGAAAGCCAACCCCCCCCCCCTATACTAACTATAATAACTACCTATACTCGCTCTAAATTCGATTTATATGTTCAGAAAATGAAATAAAACACGACATATTCAGAATAGGAGATTAAAAACGATGTCGTTATTCAAAAGAGTGAAAAAAAAGGTAAGAAAAAGGCAGGCATTAGTAAAAATATAATTTTCTTCTCATAAACTTTGTTTCGTTATTTAAAATTATACAAACATATAATAATATTTCCGAACGCGCAAAAACTTATTGAGAAAATAAGTGCGTACCTATATAATATGATACGTCTACAGGCTGTAACCTATATAAATAAAAACATTGGATATCGCCCTTTATATTATTATAATAATATGTCTACACACATAAACATAAAATCATCGTATACACATTTCGTGGGCTTGTTCCGTTTTCGTTTGTTTAAGACTCGACTCGCCGGGTCGCACAACTATAATATTATTATTATAGTCTTCACAAGGTTATGGCGGTAACAGCTGATGTCCCCGCGGCATATTATACGAGTCAATTTAGGGCCAAAGGTGGGAAACCAGTCCGCGGACAATGGGACCGTTTAGAATGGGGTGATGATATTTGGAACAGAGCACCGGGAAAATATTATTATTATTATTATATTATACTGCACCTATACAGTATACACCGCGCGTCATTGAATTATATTGTTTTGATTTAAATTCGTATTTTTTTTTTTCGCCGCCTCACAATTTATTTCATTAGACCCTGCGCAGCAGTCGAAAAGGTCTCGTAAATATCATTTCATTGCTCCACCATATGTATGTATATAGTATTATATTATATTATACAAAATATTATTATCTTATATTATACATTGTGTACACGACAATGTCGTATATAATAGGTAGGTATACGAGTATCGTAGTAGGTAGTAGGTATATACCCACCTATTTTATATTGCCATGGCCAGGAAAAAAAATAAGCAAAATGCGGTCTTGCCATATCCATAATATATTATTCTGTCGATCGGGCAAACGCGTTTCGTGGTGGATGTATATTATTAGTATAATGCACGTCGGTGTTATATTATTATTTTGGGGTTCTTATCGTTTGAATACCTCGCGATTTATACGATACACATTATTCTTATATTATTTACATATTTATGTACGAGCGTATTTTAGAAACGTCGTGCGGCCAAATTCACCGCAAAAACCGAATATACGGTGTGTCCGCTAAAACAGGGTGCACTGTATGATTAATAATAGTTTTTTTTTCACATAAGTTTATTATTTCCATCAAAAGGCAATACAATATAATAATATTAGGATAAGCTTAATTTAAAAATTGACGGATCTCCTCAAAAGCCGATGGCAGTGCTAGAGGAGAGAGTTCCACAGATAATAATAATGTGGTTAGAAACAAATTTTAACTATAAGAATTATAACAGATTAAACTACCCATATTACTCACTGACCTATATATATATATAATTGAATTCTGTTCGAGGGATATGATACTAAAGCGTTGGATCATCAATCTGCCGCCGACATGGTTTTAAAATATGTATAGGGTACTGCAGAGTAATGTGGGTAGATGACTGCGAGTTGTACAGTGTACCCAGTCTGCGCGGACATCCGGTATTTCTGGACAAGTTTTATCCGATCGAGAAATTTGAATTCGTTTTTATACACATTATAATATGATATACGACTTACGTCGAATGTCGATTGCACTCCATGGAAAATACGACTCAGAGTATTATTACAATATTATAATGTCCGCAAAGCGATTGTTGACATTGTCCGTCAGTTGTGGCGAGAACTGTGCGTTAAAATACAAGCCACATTTCAAAGATGGATGGAAAATGAAATGATTTTTATTTCACATAGAATATTTTTTAATTGTTATTCATCATACTTGTTTTTAAACACAGACGAACGGTTTGCGATCCGTTTAGTTTAAAATGCAGTGTTGAAACGTGTGTTTGAATATATATATATATACCTAATTATGGACTTAACGTAAGTTTTTTTACAATTATTTCGAGTTAAATATTTAATAAAAATATTTTTTTTTATAGCAGTACACAAAAAAATTAAAACAGTGAAGTTACAGTGGGTAGTCATATACCTAACCAATGCACAGTTATTATCACCATACCGAACCGCCTGACCAATAACCACGCATACACGGGATAAAAGTTTACTCCAGTGAAACTTAACATATTATACTGTGTACCTACAATAAATTGTTATCGAGTGTCAAAAGTGTTTAAACCATTCATCAGCATCTTTCGATAACATAATGTAAAATGTATAAAAAAAAAATGTATTTCGTCAAGTTTATTATACTACAGTAAGTTCGTATTCCGAGTACCAAGTGGTATTAAAAATTTCGCGTTAAGTATCTTCTTCGTATGTTTAGAAAATGAAGTAAAAATAACAAACGAGAAGATAAAGGTATAGCACGTAATATAACATTATTTATTGTTCAATTTGTTAAAATGATCGATGCTCATTAGTAGATCTGTAAATTTCTCATTTTATTCTTTCCATACTTCAGATCAGTATTTATTTGTTATTTTTATTATATCCTTTAATCAATTGTTTTTTTCCTTTTCGTTATCTTAATTACACCTAGATAATTAGCATTCTTGCTATGCAACGAGAGGTATTTTCTCAGTGTAGAGCAGAGCTAGTGATTTCACATATTCTATACTATTCTACTTTTTGTATACATTTCTACTTACTAGAAAATACAAACAAATTATTACCATAACATATTATAATCGCACGTTTGGAAACTTTTTCCGTTTTTCCGATCTAGTTTTCCGGCACGCATTATTATAATGACCACTGTACATAATAATAATAGTATATTATTTATTTATTTCTGGCAGTTTTTCGGGCGGTGTTTGTACGGGGTGCGGTCGCGGGCGGACGTGACTTACTCTCGATCGTGCGCCGCGAACATTCGCGAAAACGGCCTCGGGACTTATGCAATAATAATGCAATATAATACTATCGTCGTGCATATGTGTGTGTACTATACGTTTTATATTATTATAATAATGCGATTGTCGGACCGGTCAAGCGGATTGTTGTCCGATGCTGCGGCATCGCTCGGGGGTACGTTTCGCCCCCGTACGTGATGTCCACCACCACACATCGTAAAAACCCGCGCGATAATAATAATAATTATTATTATTATCATCGGTATTGCGGGCGACGCGAGCCCGGGAAAACGTGACCGGACCGTAATCGGCGCAAAGGTTTTACCGAAGGGCATATTTTCCCTCGGTCGCGTAATTAAAAAAAAAAAAAAAAATTCCGCCCAAACGACCGATAAAACATACGACTACGCGCCTTTTCCCCGCCTCCGGCGCTTTTCAATAATAATATTCGCCGAGAAATTTCGCTCAAACCTTTGGTAGGTATATAAACGCGTATGTACGGACGGCCTGGGCAAACGTTTTAATTATTTTCAGGCGGGCTAATCGAAACAACCCTCTCGAGAGGTTATATGATTAAGTCGTATTTTTATATATAATTAGTAATATTGCACAGGCATACATGTATGGAAAAAAATAAAACCCGTAAACACGCGTTTCGATAAAGTACAAGTTTCAAAATTATTTTTCAATTATTTGACACTCGAGTGCACCGTGTTACGTTCAGACTTTTGATTGGCGTCGACACTACATCAATATTTATTGTAATATTATATAGATAAGTGTTTGTGTATGTGTGGTGTATTATGAACACTATATATTATTAGTTAACGTAAAAGTTACTTTATCCACAGGTTGAAACTAGAGTGAGTTTTCCAATCGCGCCTTAAATGACCTATATTCATATTTCAAACGGGTAATGCTGAATCGGTTCTCGGGTCAAATTAAGTGTGCGAATTGGTCACGGTAAAAATTACTATTACTTGTGTAGTTATGGGACATTTTATACCATTCCCGATACTTTTACAAAAGTTTAATTTAAAGTCGGCAATTACAATTTTAAATGCAAAATATATATTTATTTCGAACACAGAAAATATTTAACAGTCAACTCAGTCATCATAGACAATTATTATTGATCAATTTAATATGAAATTGTAGTTTTCAATGATTTTAATGTACATATTATTATACATTATTTAAACAAATTTGTTAATATGACATCATAAAGTGGACTGCTCGCCATTCGAGTTGCCAATTGTGCACGGTTTACTACTCAGTAGCTATTTTTAACATAATACATATTATTGAATCCTAATAAATATAATTAAGGAATACAAATAAAATAGGATCAAACATCAATTGTAAGATGTAACTGTTCTATGATGGTTAGATTGTTATGTTAGGTGATAATTTATGTAAGTGTGTAAGATTTATGGCAATATTCAACGTTGATAAAATTAGATTGGACAAACCCTTATATTATGTTTCCTACCTTTGCAGGTAAAACTAAAAGGTTAAGTGCGATAGTTGGTTTACTAACCGTAAAATATAACGAGTGCAATGTGTACCAAACACCGACCTTAAAATACAAATCGTATTTCGGCACAACTCGTCCATCACGCCCAGACTTGATCTCGGTCTCAATTCTGTTCGTTCCACGGAACTCGAGCGAAGGGTATTAGAACGATGCGGTTTTGCGCCAACGTATAGTAGACATTCGAAAACGCATCAAAACCAACAAAATATATTATACTATTGCGATCGAGTCGTCGGCTGTCACCAAACTTTGAGACGTTTTACAGACCACACGATATTTTGAGTGTATTAGGTTCATTATACGTTCCAGAAAAATCGTCGTTTATGTATACGACGTGTCATGACAATACAGTATACGCGATTTAAACGGAGAACGGAACGAAAACCGTCTCGACAGTCGCGCAGATCGACGTCTCGCACAATGATAGTAAAAAAATAATAATAATTATCGTTGGCGTATGTAACGACGACGCACACGCCGACCTGCCGGGTGGGCGCCGCAAACAAAATATATTGTTTTTTACTCGCGCTCGGTCTCGCCTAAATAATATTATAATAATATGCATATTATTATTATTATTTCATACCTTACGCCACGTACATATATTAGGTACCCAAAACGTTTCGCGTATCACATGGTATACGAACGAATATAATATTATCATATTATTATTCGACCCTCGGCCGCCGCAATCATATCACGTGAACGTTACGCGCGAGTGTGCAGCGGGTGGGTGCAGTGGCCACCCCCCTAGAAAGAAAATCGCTCGTCAGATCGTCTATCGGGGACGAGAAATCGTGTTCGAACGTAATAAATCGGATTTCAGACGTCGAATTATTATAATAATAATATTATTTTCCCCGCGGCACGCCGGTCATTACGGCACTTAAGCCGCAGCGCCGACCCTGCTGTCCGCTGCAGGTGAACGCTCGCGATAACCCACTCGTGACGATAATATATAATAATAATAACAATAATGCGTTATAGGTACGCAATAATATATTATAACGATAATTATTATTCATACGGTACTTAGAGGTACCTTATGTATGGGTGTACCTTTGCCAACCATATGGCGCCGGGATCGCGCGCGCGCACACTTAAAAAACACACACACACACACGTCGAATGGGCTTAATAATAATTGCCGCCGACCCTTCAGGTGAGTCACGGCACATTAGCATAAAAAAAAAAAAAAAAAACAAAACAAAACAAAACAGAATACGGAACGTAAAAAAGCGAAACGCATGAAAAAATAAAAAAAAAAACACGAAAACGGCTGCACGTGTCCGCGATCAGAGACGATTTGTCCGCGACTTTTGGTGTGTATATATTTACTGCACGTCGTCCGTTTTGGCGCGGGTTAGCACCCTAGGGATCGAGTGTACGTCTTGGTTTAAACCGCGATTACCCGCTACAGTGTTAGGTTATATTTTTTACACTGTTATCGTAGTTGTAGTAGGTACCTATACAATACGCATCGGCTCAATCACGTGAGTTCGGTCGACAGCGCGGGTTTCCTTTTCGCTTTTCACTCGTTCTTTTTTTTTTTTTTGGTTATAGATAAATTGATGCGCGGTAACGTGAAATGCGAACAGGACAAATCGACGGGGACCGGATCGGCCCTCTTGGAATAAAATACGTGGGTTCGGGCACTTTGTAGGGTTAATTTTTTAGTGTCCCTCCGCCACCACCGCACCGGAAGTCACTCCGGAAAAGTGTGCGGGGCGCGCCCTCGACGTAATCGCGACATTGTACAATAATTATAGGTGTAATGCTCTGTTTTTCGGCGGAAAATCGACTTTATAAACAGGTCGGTGGGTATATTATAAAAGTCGATTTAGCTCGCTGACATGTGATCCATATTATGACGTGAAAACGTTACCCAGAAAGTTATAGAATATTTCCCGAATTGATATGTGTCGATAAAAATAACAACCAGCGGGTTTCCACCGCTCTCTTTCTCTCTCTCTCTCTACTTGTCCGATTAGTTTTCATGAAACCCAAATATCACATAACTACATAAGTTGAAACAATATTTGAAATCATATTTTATTGTATTTGTAAAAATGTACTGATATTATATTGACGTTAAAAAAATTACACATAAATTAAAATACTTACTTATTTTCGTTACCTTTAAAATCACCTTAAGATTATACAATTTCAGTTTACATATATGGTGAATATCAAAGGAATTACCAAAAATAACGAAATGTACACAGTTATTTTATACAATAATAGGTCTAGTCTTAAAAAAGTACTGCGTATGTCAAAATGTATTAATTTATATTTTATTTTGCTTAATCTTTATAAAAATCTATTATGACAGTAATTTAGAATACAATTAGTCAATAACACATAATATTATAATATACTTAGAGTGTAATATTCTATATTATTATACGGAAGCCATTATCAAGGATTATCGTCCTTAGTAGGTACATAATATTTAGAGTTAAACAATATTCAGATGCCAAATTCGTTAAAATTTCAATTTGAATGCAAACATCGTAGACGAAAAAAAAAAATAAATGATTTCATCAAAAACGTGCGGTAAAATTGAACGGGTTTCACTTGACGGAAATAATAAGTTGGACAGCACTGCCACGAGATGTACTCTCTAAACGGTATTAAAAACTTGACATAATTTGAAAACATGATACCCATATAAGTGTGCTTGAGAATCAGAATTTGAACAAATTCATTATTAAAGGATAAAAAGGGGTGGCACGGTGGTATTGAATCGCTCCGTATAATATAATATTGTATTATGTGACATTGTGTTTACTGCACCGGAGTCGACGACAACAATGCCGCAGCTTTTCGAAAATCTTCATTACGCGATTTTTGCTCGTGTTGGGGGGGGGGGACACGTCGTATATTGTTAATTATACGGCTCACGGTCGATTTAATCAAGACCTGTATACTCTCGTGCACGACACACGTATGTTTACTTCGTACAAACACAAGTCAAAGGGTTGAGGATGCCGAGTATACGTCTGGGAATAAAACGCATAGTCGCGCTGCTCCATCGGATATATTATTATTATCATTACTATTATTATTATTACTATTATTATTATTATTAGGTAAACCGCCGCGGTGTCGGGGCGGAATCCGACCGAGTATATAGACACTGTTACCGCAGTGCGACTCGCGATTCGTCGAACAAATATTTGCGTTGAGCTTTATTGTGCGCACGTAATAATTTTCGAAATGCGACGAAGAACGCCAACCGTATACGACTACGCCTAATATTCACTCGGCCGACGACTTCGTTTACGCCGATAAGTTAATATTACTTAAGTTTAAATTATTATATATATATAACATTATACAGTATAACAGATAGACTTGACAAAAAAAAAAAAAAAAAATTATTCCACTTAAACAGTTAAACGTCCGACAAGAATTGTGAAAATTATATGGTTAATAAAATAATTCAAAAAATATACTCATGTCAGGAAATTCCCAAAAATAATATTTTGAAAAAAGTTATTGTACGTTCTAGAGTCAGTTCCAAGTCACCCGATAGTGACACCTTTTGAGCAGATTCGTTTTCAATTAAATTTATCATATATTAATATGCGCATGTTAATGTGTGAATTTTATTTTTGAGTTCAGGGACAACTTGTGAGTCAAGTTTTTTAATGAGATCGGATTTTGAATATGGAGTCTATATAGGTGGATATTAAATTTGTTGTTAGTTAATTTGCCAATATCATTGACTATATTGTAAAATATATACTCAATGGTATTTTTCATAATATCTACATTTAAAATAAAAACCATCGATGCGAAATTGTATTTTGGATTTAATAATAGATATTATATGTATATAGGTACTTATATATTATAATATAATGTAATTGTTTACTATGGTAATTATAATGTATTTTTTGCTGTTCATGTTTGCCCTTCCCCCTCCCATCCTTTTATACGTGTATTATAGTACAACCTACAAATGTTTTTTTTGTTCATTTAGATAATTATATATTCTATACATATGTAGTACAATAAGCATAGGGGATGTTTTATTATAATGGCTCGTTGGTGGGAGGGAGGACCATACTGCAGTGATGACACTTCGTAGTGAGTTAAGTCTGGTTATAAACAGGTATTGCGCTTATTTAATTGAATTTAGAAGGTCTCGGGGCCATTGCATCTGGAGCTCGCTCCCCCCTCTGAATTTCCAGTGATGGAGATAAATTGTAGATTTTGAACATGATTTCAAAATTTAGAGAGATGTATCTTGGCGGTTTCGATGAATTAAGATATCTTATGGAGATCTGGAGAACTGTGTGATTTGAGATGTATTGGGGGGGGGGGGGGGGAGTTTGATTGGGATACTTATATTTTCGGCGCTAATTTCGAAAATGTTTAAACGCTATACACACGTGTAAACAAACGCAGACAATACAATAAAGTGATTATCAAAATATTTATCATTGCGACCACGATTTATACCCCTTTTGCGGAATAAACTATACAATCTGATAATAATTTAAGAATGCGAGTGAAATGTTGGGTGGTGACGCGTCCATGACGTCACGTGATGAATAATATTATAACATCGCCGCTCATTGATATTCGTGTTTAAATACGCGTACCTCCTATACGGTTTAAGCTATTAACGTGGTTTAATTTTTGCTTTCAAAACCGCATTGTATTTCCACGTGTTCGACGAGCTAATCTATTTATACATTCGGTCTGAATTCAATTACGTCCAACAGCTTTCGAATTTCGTCTTTGATATGATTTCGTGTCAACATACAGTTAATTTAAGCGTGTGACGACGACGTTGCGGGCACGGTATTTATGCGCTCGTCTCGTCGTATAGTAAATCGTCAATTTGCATGCATTATATTATTATTTTGTGTAAACTATGCAACGTAAACGTATTAATTTACCCATTCGCGATTTTCACATTTCAAGTGGTTTGAAGCTGTTTCACCGTTAAAATTAGATAAGGCGAAACGCGTGCGCAGCTGTGTGCTTCACGTGATTAATCGTGGTTATACTTATGAAAACGAAGTAAATTCAATCTAATAGATAGATGGATTCATTTTATATCAAGTAATATACAAATTGATATAACATGTTTAGTAGAAACGCGGAAAACTTTTTCCCCAAAAGCCCGAGTTTGTGGGAAGACGAGAGTTCATAAAGGTTTCGTTTCTTCATTTTATATATAATGATATACTTATATACACAGTACTTGAATTTAAATACAAGAAAATAATAACAATTTAGTTTACCTACAAATCAAGATCTCGATTTAAGAACTGCATGGCAATAGTTCGACGAGTCTTCTCTAAGTCGTATATTCTCGTAAACTATATGATATTTAATGTTTTCATAATAATATTATAGGTAGGTATATGATGGGTAAATCGAGGTAACCTTCAACAAAAAAAGTACGAACTATGTTGATAAAATTATGGCGACAATGGATGTGGAAAAATATTGTGTTACATAATATTACACCTTTACGATTACTATTCCATTATTAATTATTTCAGTTTAGTACGAATTTTGAATTATACACCTTGAAAAAAAACATCAGCGTGTTTCATATCAGCACCTAAGCCCGACCACCTTTACGATTTTCGTCACACATCGCACAGTGGGTCGGTGATCGCTGGTCGTCCTGTATATTATTGGATTTAATGTGACACGCGGTCCACCTTAAACTGGTTTCCTGTGTACCCATCACGAAATTGCGGTCGACTGTAACTTCCACTACCGGGCAAACGGTCAATTTCGCAGTAAATTACGATTTACATAAATTTCTCGGTCGGTCGTTCGGATTTCGGGGGGGTGCGACGACGTGACAAGTTTATACAGACGCGATCGGCCGAGGGTGGGAAAATCGCCGACTTGAGCGTACATTACGTCGTGGGGGCACACAACATTATAAACGAGTGTGTGTGTGTGTGTGTGTGTGCAGCGTACATAGGTATGCGACCCGCTCGACCGTTAACCAATAAGTTAGGTCGTATTATTATTATCATTTTTTTTTTCATCATACGTTTTAATGAAGACAAAAACCGTCGAACAATGCGCACCGAAATGTGTCCGTATCACGTAATATATTATGCATATCTATACCTACACCTCTAGTTGCCAAACACCCATATAATACGCGAGTATCGTAAACATGACGAGTGGTCGTGGACCTATGTGTATGTATATATTTTGATACACAATACCTATACAATAATATAATATATATTATAATATTTATCGTAGTGCCTTGAGCGCGCTGAATGAAATCACTGTTACGGAAAAACGAAACGGCGCCGGCGAAATTTATGGTTTGGGTTGACCAACGTCGTATAATTTATCGATCGTCTATCGGTGTGTGTGTGTGTGTGTATGTGAGTTTTCTTATTCGAAACGGTTGGTGCAGTATTGTAATATACACCATAATATTAAAGTTTACGATTTACCGACGCACCGCCGAGAGTTGAATTCTAAATTTGTTTCGATATGATATTATTACTACTATTGTAAATGCCGCGGGTAGAGTAGTTTACACCGACGCGGATGGGCGGACGGGTAGCGGGACCGCAGTTCATAATATTAAATATATTATTATTATTATCATTGTTGTTATGGCCGGTAGGAGGAGAGCTGAGGTGCGCGTCGAGAGGGTCGGATTACGTGGTCCACGGTCGAAGATAAATTAATAATCATACGATTTCGCAATAATATCATAAAGGCAAAACGAGCCATACAAACGGAAACGGGTTTTTTTCGAAAGATATTGTATCGCGCCCGAGCACTGAAAAGCGCATCGTTAAGTGGTAGGTACTTATATACACTGATTACGTCCATTGAAAGAGAGCAAATCCTTTGGTTCGCCGGAGCGATAAAAATATTATATTATGCTTCAGTTGTTGTGCAGTGACGACGCGAAGAAGAAGTAGAACAAAATAATGGTATATAATATTGTAAACGGCGCACTTGAACGACCGCACCCTCTCCGCGAGTAAACACATTTAACCGGGTTGGTATATAGGTATAGATACCGCAATAATATTATAATAAACGAATAGTTATTACACACAACCGCAGCAGTGGTACCTATCATCAATTGGCTTGCTGATAATGTCGTACGACGACAATAGTTTACTAATAAATGTATAGGTACGCGTCTGAAGTTATTTAATTTGCCGACGTATGTTATAAATTATTATGATATTTTATGTCGTACGGACCAATATTTATAACTTACTTTTTTTGTATTGTTACATAAAGTTCTCCCATAGGGTTGTTTAAAACATGAGTTAACGGTTAAACCAAAGGCGTATATAAGAGAGAGTGTGAGTACCTGATCTCCCCGTGGCCATGTTTGTGGCATAAAACATTGACTTTTGATTTTCCATCACTGTCATACTTCTTTGTTGTATCCTTGATTCTTCGATTAATATAATCTACTCTTGAAATTATTAATTGTTTTATCACCAGCTGGGATAGAGTCCCGAGCACTGTAAAAATAATAACACATATCAGGTAAAGTCATAAGTATTTTCGTCATAACCATATTGTCCGTTACCGGTTCTCCTGCTAGCTTCAGTTTCATTCCCAAATTTTTACTGTGGAAATATGCATCGACACTTCATCTGTCGATTCCATTGAATGACTAATAAACTTTTATTAAAACGAATGTAAACTTGCTTCTGACTTTTGTTCGTAAATGCTGAGAAGTTTTCTCCACATTTCAAACGCACTCTCACAGTTTCACTGAAGTAACAATTAATTGTCAACACTGACCGTAAGCACTATATCGGGCAAATAACAGCGGTGTTCCACTCTATCTCTAGTTTTTCTTTTTTTCATATAATTGAGATGGCTTTATGAAAGCTTTCCAAGTGGTCTCGTCTTGTAAGTTTGATTAACTCCGGATTTATGTAGTCCTCTCCTGGTGCTCTATAATTGTTCTATACAGTGACACATAATACTTAATATAGATATTAATCGTTACGTCAAACGCAGTTATACATCCGAATTTACTTTTACCACGCGTGCGTGCGTTTCCAAATATTTAATTGACTATATATTATATGCCTTCGGTTAATGGGACACATCGCAAATTTTGGTTTCGATCGTCACGGGAGTATATAATATAGGGACTTGTGATGCCGAGCAAAGTCGACTAATAAGCACAGAAAGGACAACGATGATGATGACGTATCGGTACATAATATGCGCCGTCGGGGAGGCTTCACGCCGACCTAGTTTGTTTGACGACTTTGAGTCGGCGGATGTGATTTCGTATCCGTCACCAACACTGCCGCTGTCGGGTCGATCGCCGCATACGAGTTTATCCAATAATTCTGCGCACCACACGAATGTTCATGATAAATAATTACTATTATTTCAAATGTCGAAAATCAGCAGCCGTCTTACGGGACGACCAGCAACGTGCAGTTTGCTCGTGTGCGCATATCACGATAAACCGTAATCGCCGTAACCGAGGCGCCCCCCCGAGTCGAACATAATAATGTCTTGTCTTTGAAATGTCTTCACATACGTCATAAATGTGGCGCGTTACAGTTCCGGGTTTCCATGATAAAACGTAATAAATGATTGGAATTCGGTAAAGGTTCAACGGAAATGGTGGGCGAGTGGGGGACCGTATGAACTCGCGGTGTGGTGGTGTAACGGCCTGTAAATCTCCCCCCCCCCCCGATATTCTTACCGGCGGGGGAGTGAATCTAGTAAAGGTGATTCTGTCTTATATACTAACTGACAATACTATTATTTTTTATGTTTTATAATTTATTATAATATAGGCGCCTACGGTCGTATTTTATAATTCAAATACTAAGTAGTTGCTCGGGGATATCCCCTCTCCCACCATAAGAATTTGTATAGGATTATTATGGTACGCCGTGAGAGAGTACGATTTTCCTAGAATTCCACCCGTGTAGGTTACTGGATATCCAATACAGCCGTGTCGATTAACCCACAGGTCGAACGTCGGGTAATGCCTCTTTGAATGACTAGAACTTACCGGTAGTCGGTCACAGTATTTCCGCATTTCCGCACTAAAATGTATAGGATAAAGGAGCAAATGTCAAACGAGTGTATGACATCGCAAAAAGCTTCTCACCTACCATCGGCTGTAGAGCTTTGGGAACACTTAAGTATATCACTTAAAGTTTCACCTTAATCATCGCGAGCCGGAATTGATGCGGTGAACACTAAATACAAAATATATATTATATGGACTTGTAAATATTATAAAATTAGTAACTGTTTATACGGAACAAAATCTCGAGTCCCTTTTGCACTTACCGTCTATACTCAGTGTGATGAATTTGACTTGTAAATTGTAATTATGAATATGATCGACTTGTATGAGCTTCTTGTAAATTAAAAAAAATATGTTTTTGATAGTTTCTCGCGTCTCATTGACATTTTAAATTATTGTTGTATTAATTGTTATTATATCTTTTTTGCATTAAAATATAGCTATAGTATATTGCTACAATATTTTTTGAAATATTCAACCCGATACAAATATTATATTATTATAATAACAGTACAATGTTTGCTAATTTTTAAACTGATTTGTTCCAGTACCTATATTGATTTGTTCAAATATTGCCTTGTAGTATAAATGTATGACATGTATATACATTTATTATGTATATCAATTGATACAACCCTAGATAAATGAAATTTTTACTGAGTGGTTATATTAATATTTTCTGTACACCATATAATTTTCAAAATATTTTGACTTGTTTTAAGCTGTTTACAGACATTTTAGTTTTCAAATTGTTAGGTTTATTTTTCTATACATATACCTATGTCAGTTTTATTTGTTGAGTCAAAAAGATTGAACATTTAATATAAGACCTCAAATATATTGTTAAAATGTCAGTTAAAAGACATTAAAAATACAAAATCACAATTTTTTTTTATAAATAATTAAAGTTCAGACTTTGACAAATTATGAAAAAATATAACTGGATATCCAATGCGGCTTACACGATTCATCCGCAGTTAAAGTGCAAGCCGAATATTATATTATTATAATAACGTCACAATATTCAACCGGTCACAAAACAAAATCCCGAATCTCTTTAACACTTTCCGAGTTGTCATATACTCGATAATTACGTATTGTAATAACTTAAAAATTAGAAAAGAAATATATATAAGTACGACTCCTGTCGATACTTATATTAAAATCAGTTGATATAGGCACTTGTAATAATTATGTCTGAACTATCGAAAGTCACATATATACATCGAAAAATTGGTAACCCATAAAGAACGAATTCTCAATCGATATGTACAATTTTTTTTTGTTTCTAACACGTAATATGTTACTGAGTGGATTGAGCATGGCTTAAAAAAACCACCATAAAAATAAAATTAAACAGTTAAACATGAATATATTATTAATTTTTATTAACAAATACCAGAGTAGTAGAATTCTAATATCCTATACTAATTATTAATACACATACAATATTAAAGCATTACAAAATATGGATTACAATAAATAATTTCGATCATTTAGAACGAAGTTTGGGCATTAACGAGTTAAAAAGATTAAAAATTAAGTTACCAGCTACTAACTAATTAGTCAACTTAAGTTGTAACTTTTATTTTTTAAGTTGAAAAAAAGAGAATAAACTTAACTCAGCCCAACCTTGCTAGTTTTACATTTTCCCTCTTTCTGGCCCCGACATCGTATATTTATCCTTCATAATTCTTTCATCCGCATTTTCAGTTGATTTCAGTTTGTTTTTGATTGTCTCTTTAGTATTAGTAATAACTTGACCTAATGTTTTCTTTTGATCCTTGGATCCTTGGCTATTTGGACCAGGCTTATTACTCCGTTTCTCACGAACCGGAACGGGTTTTTCTTCTAGTCTTAATTGGCATTTTAACTTAGGATTGGCACGAGGAAGTATATCCGATACTGACGGTAAACAGTAATTATAACTCATAACTAACTTAACAGCTGGACTGTCAAAGTTATAGGTAGGGTTAAGTGAACAAAGTTCATATACTGATCTATCAATCATTGACATATTTTTGGTTTCGAAGACAGTCCCATCACAAGTATTTTCCAAATTGAAAACCGGTCTACCACTATTGTCTTCACATATGATATTGCAGAATTCGATAGTCGTGACATACGTGGCATAACATCTTGTAGTACGTTTTGCGTCACTCATGTTCATACATAATAAAACCAAAAACACCACACTTTTCAAAAAATTAATCATTTAAAAAAAAAAAAAAACTTTTTCCAAAAACTATTAATAACGTATAATGTTACTCTGTAAATTTTGTTATACGAATAATGCTTCAATTGCGATGGTTATTAGCTTTTATACTGTATTTGTATCGATATCGCTTCTCATCTTTGACCCCTATCTATAATATATTTTGTTGTTTATAATTGGGAGATAACTGTATAGACATGTACGAGGGGTCAATAAAAAAAACCCAAGCATTATCATTAGAAAAAACCCAATGCGTCAGTTACAAAATTCACAATAATAAATACAAAAATTTTTAGTGATTTTACATTTTGAGCGGATCGAAGAATTTATTGATTTTACAATAATGTGACGTGTGTGTTTTTCAAGTTTTTTTTGTGTCTGTTTACACAGTGAGTGGAAACAAATAATATGGAAAAATAGACATTTTTACACAAAATCGGCTATTGACAAAATCGGTAACCGACCAAATAATTTTGACTTAATTTTTATGTTTTCATTATTGCTATAAGTACACCAAAAAATATTCAAAATATTTTCACTTGTTTTGAGCCGTTAATGGATATTTTCTGTTTCCAGTTTTTTTAGATTTGTCTTCTATAGATGACTATACAGTTTTATTTGTTTGGTCAAAAAAATTGAAAATTTCTTCTAATATATTATTACAAAATATTATTAATAAAAGCCACAATTTTTTTTTTTTGTTATAAATATTTAAAGTTCAGATTTTGACACAATACGTTAAAATCATGAAAATGTGTAAATTATTTTGAGTTAGAAATTCATAAACGTTTTTCTTTTTAAATCTAACATTTCAACCTCATCTCCCGCGGTAAATCTTTTAAACATACCAGCTGGCGTAGTGTTACCGTGCTCATACAATGTACGTTTTTAGCGTTGACATTTTGAAATCAGATGAACAGACCTTAAAATATTGAGATCGTAAAGTCAAGAGCGTGACAGAAGCGTATCATTTCGGAGGAGGTGCTTTTAGAAAACAAAACAAATAACGTTTTGCCAAAATATTCGTTTCGCAATATAGTGTTATAATAATCGTGCGGTGGTTCTCCCCTATACTTATATACTTTATATTATATGTACGTCACTCTGCAGCAGGATACTTCTCGAATTCGTTTTCGAAACGGACCGCGACCAAACGACTGAATAATAGTAATATTTTGTTGTACGTATATTTGTTTAGCGTCTCCCGTGTATGACGTATCCTATACATGGGGTGACTCGTCAAATCGTCGCGACGCCAAGTTTTATATTATAATATTAATGTGATTCGACTTTTTTTTTCATTATTCTTTCTTGACCGCACGACGGACACGACTCATAATATCATATCTGATGTGATTTACTGGTCTACTAGTATTTATCAGTTTCGTCATCGGGGCGACAACCGTTATATCCGCAGTGTGTTTTACGAGCGGATTAGTCGGAAAGCAAAAAAAAAAAAACCGCGTGAACCGCAGTTCTGTGCAACGAGCCACCCTGTATACCACGGTTATCCGCGGATATCCCGTGCCCCGTGTACAGACGATAATATATTATATTGTTGACAAAACATTATTTTATAATCCGTCTACAGGTATGTATGGGGTCCGCGATTTCCACTCCATTCACCACAGCCGCCGCCGCCGCCGTTGTCGCTTATCATACAGATAGCTCATTATTGCACACAATGCACGCAGCCACTGCGCTTTTGCAGTTATTGTTTCCGAACTATTATATTATTCTTTTCCGACTGAGGGTCTTATTTTGTCATACTTACTCGACGATCCCTTTCTAGTCCTCATTTCTCGTTCACGCATGCGTGTGTGTGTGTGTGTGTACACATTACTTTTTCCTGTTTCGGCCCTTCCTGTACCCATAATATAATATTATGATATAGTTCACGTCTCCCTGCGATATATTGGGTATAACATAATAATATTGTAATATTATCTCGTCCGCTCGTTTTCGTTTTTGCGCAACGACCGCGGACGGCCGCACGAAGGCGCGCCATTACGTTAAATTAATATCATTCGTATTATTGTTATTTATATTATATTCCTGCAATGGTAACGTCGACGTCGTAAACTTCGTGACCACCACCGGGGTTACCACCGCACCGACCCTCGACGGGGCGGGTTCTTACGCCCGAACGCATTGTCCGTCAAAACCACCTCGTATACCTATAACCGCGTTTTGACAGTCGGTGAGGTAAAAATGTTCACACCAGACGTGCATGTTCGGTTAGTGTACAATAATAATACACCAGTGCATATAGAGCTACACCTCGAGTATCGCGCGGTTCTATCGGTTTCCCTGTTTTCTTTCTCTCGTTTTTAAGTTATTTGTTATTTATTGACATTATTATTTTTCACTTCGCCCCGCATAATATGAATAGTACAATAATATTATTAAATTCTATTAGTTATTATCGGTGTGTACTAGTTGCGGTCATAATCAAAAATTACATACTAGTTGCGGTCACCCATCAAAAAGGTTACATACTAGTTGCGGTTACTCAAATAATAATAACTAAGTATACTAAATAATATAATATAATATAGTTTATATAATAATTAAATATGAAATTAATATTTGGTTTATTTATTTAATTTAGAAAAATTTACTAATCAACATTACCGTATCAAAAGACGTAGGCACAATGAAAGCAATATTCGAAACTATGATCGGAGTATACAATTTAATCTATTTTATTTATAAACTTTACAGATAAGTAGTGGTGTTCCCACATATATACGCTGTGTGCATTATATCAAAAAATATGTTTATCGTATAATATACATTTCGCCTGGAATTGGAGTATAATAAAGCTATGACCGCAACTAAGATATTACCTAAATTGGCGTGACCGCAACTGTTATATCCGTTTATCTCAAAAATCGTCATGACCGCAACTAGTATGCAGCCGTTATTATCATCCATCACAATGTGACACGCACACATAGGGGAACTCAGGTTGACCCGTTTAGTAAGATGACGAGTTGATAATATCAAAACAACTACAATGCCGATACTTAATAATTTTATAAAACTAACATAATGAAGTTAGTACTTAATATTTAATAATTTCTCGAGTTTCAGGTTATTTTGATAAGTTTTAAACTGTCGACATAACGATTAACAGAAAACATTAGGTAAAATATTTTAACAGACACATTAATTAACATATATTTTTAGGTCTCATTTGTCATATATCAATATTATGTTAATTTTATTCACATTTGTTTCTTTTTTTAAAAGATATTAATCAAAACACAAAACCTGTGTAGTACGAGTAAGTATTGGCATCCACCAAGAACAAATGGATATACACGTCAACTTACCCCGATATATTTTTTTTAATTTTACCAAGTACAATTTTTTTTAAAGGTTATTAAAATTCAATACAACATTTTCATTAATTATGTGTATTTAAATTTATTATATCTAGGCGTATTGTTATAATGTTTACTTCCCCAATATAAATGTCAACTTACCCAAGTGTTTGGCAAGTTGACGCATTTTAAATTTAAGATTCTTTTAAATCGTAAACACTTCAAGACTTAAAATTCAACATCTGTATTAATTTTATGTAATCATTATAATACGTGTAAGAAGATATTTTTAGCATGATTGCTGTTCTAGTATTCATAAAAAGTATTTTTTTAAATATTTAAGTGCGCCAACTTACTCTGACTTCCCCTACACACACATACACACACAAAGCCTTATGGCCACGGTGTATATTATATTATATATTACGGGTGAATATAATATTAAATAATATACATATACATAATTTTGATTAATGCAGAAACAAGTCAACACATGTTTTTACGAATTCAGTCTGTGCACGGAAAAAATTATTGAATAGGTTTTAACAAAATGGTCAACACATGCGGTGATACTATAAAGTGATAGTTGTTACACAAAATGACCTCAGAAGTTGAAATTTTAACTCTATAAAAAAAAAAATTTGTCTTGCGTTTACTAGATAATTTAATTACATCTACATTGTAATATTGTAGAAGTATTATTGTCATAAATGTACCTATAATGTATACATCGGGATTTGTAATTTCCGCACACCATTTAGTTTAAAAAACTATTATTTTGGCAGCTCTTATAATATTTCTACATTGTATTATATAACTGAATTTATATTTGTGAATTGCGATAACTTAATGCTTAACAAAAGTAACCAAATATTCAATAGTTCAGTACTTACTCACTACACACTATTCAGTATATTTTTATGTTTCAACTGGCATTCAAAAATCCCAATGCTAACGATCAGCAATCGTGTGTCATTTAACCTAAACAATAATGATGCGTCGTTACAATAGTAGAACATAATTCTCATTTTTCTTCCGATTTTTGATCCAACAGTCTAAAATCGTCATTACGAGTATACGAGACTTAATTAATTATTTAACTTTAATTAGTAATTAACGTTTTATTTTTCAATTTTTTTTTATTAAAACGACTTGTCGTATATGCTATAGAACATGATTACGCGATAGCAGCCTGCTGTTGTCTTTCTTTATAGTTTATTGAAAAGGTACAATGTGCAAAGGTACAAAATGCGTTATTATTATTGCACATTTCGTGATAGTGATTAGACAATACATATTATTATTGGTTATAAATATAGAAAACGTTTTCGTCTTCGCATACACTTTACCATTTGAATACATACGAATTCAGTCTGCGTGAAATGAGTGAAACGGCTGCATCATTATATCTGTTAGTTTGTTTTTTATAATTCTAAATCGTATTTTAAGTATATACATTAAATCGCTTGTGGAACAATTATCGTGCATATTTATCATAATATTAAAGTACCTACAAGTGCGTATGTAAAATGAAGTCGTTTATGGTTTTATTGGTATCGTCAAGCGAGACGGGACTCGGACGCGCTTTATTGGGTACCGACTCATGTGTATAACTGGATATACAATGAGGCCTACACGATTCATCCGCAGTTAAAGTGCAATCCGAATATTATATTATTGTAATAACGTCACAATATTCAACCGGTCACAAAACAAAATCCCGAATCTCTTCAACACTTTCCGAGTTGTCATATATTCGATAATTACGTATACAGTTGATAAAGGCACTTGTAATTATTGTGTCTGAACTATCGAATGTCACATATATACATCGGAAAATTAATAACCGACCAAAAAACGTATTCTCAATCGATATGTATAATTTTTTTTGTAACTTACACTTATGTGTTGAATGTCATAAATATATAATATAATCATCGAAAAATTGGTAACCAACCAAAGAACGAATTCTCAATCGATATGTACATTTTTTTTTGTTTCTAACACGTAATATGTTACTGAGTGGATTGAGCATTGCTTAAAAAAACCACCGTAAATAATAAAATTAAACAGTTACACATGAATATATTATTAATTTTTATTAACAAATACCAGAGTAGTAGAATACTAATATTTTATACTAATTATTAATACACATACAATATTAAAGCATTACAAAATATGGATTACAGTAAATAATTTCGATAATTTAGAACCAAGTTTAGGCATTAACGAGTTAAAAAGTTTAAAAATTAAGTTACCAGCTATTAACTAATTAGTTAACTTAAGTTGTAAATTTTATTTTTTAAATTGAAAAAAAGAGAATAAACTTAACTCAGTCCAACCTTGCTAGTTTTACATTTTCCCTCTTTCTGGCCCCGACATCGTATATTTATCCTTCATAATTCTTTCATCCGCATTTTCAGTTGATTTCAGTTTGTTTTTGATTGTCTCTTTAGTATTGGTAATAACTTGACCTAATGTTTTCTTTTGATCCTTGGATCCTTGGCTATTTGGACCAGGCTTATTACTTCGTTTCTCACGAACGGAAACGTTTTTTTCTTCTAGTCTTAATTGGCATTTTAACTTAGGATCGTCACGAGAAAGTATGTCCGATACTGACGGTAAACAGTAATTATAACTCATAACTAACTTAACAGCTGGACTGTCAAAGTTATAGGTAGGGTTAAGTGAACAAAGTTCATATACTGATCTGTCAATCATTGACATATTTTTGGTTTCGAAGACAGTCCCATCACAAGCATTTTCCGAATTGAAAACCGGTCTACCACTATTGTCTTCACATATGATATTGCAGAATGCGACAGTCTTGACTTCAACGGATTGAAATCTGTAAGTATGTTTTGCGTCACTCATGTTCATACATAATAAAACCAAAAACACCGCACTTTTCAAAAAATTAATCATTTTAACAAACAAACGTTTAAAAAAAAAAAAAATAAAAATTTCCAAAAACTAATAATAACGTATATTGTTACTCTGTAAATTTTGTTATACGAATAATGCTGCGATTGCGATGGTTATTAGCTTTTATATTGTATTTGTATCGATATCGCTTCTCATCTTTGATCCCTATATATAATATAATTTTTTGTTTATAATTGGGAGATAATTGTATAGATATGTACGAAGGGTCAATAAAAAAACCCAAGCATTATCATTAGAAAAAACCCAATGCGTCAGTTACAAAATTCACAATAATAAATACAAACATTTTTAGTGAATTTAGATTTTGAGCAGAGCGATGAGTTTAATGATTTTACAATGATGTGTGTTTTTCAAATTTTTTTGTGTCTATTTACATAATAAGTAGAAACAAATAATATGGAAAAAAAAATTTCACGCAAAATCAGTTATTGACAAAATCGATAAACGACCAAATAATTTTGACTGAATGTTTATATTATCATTTGCTATAAGTACACCAAAAAATATTCAAAATATTTTCACTTGATTTGAGCTGTTAACGGATATTTTCTGTTTACAATTTTTTTAGGTTTGTCTTCTATAGATAACAATACAATTTTATTTGTTTGGGTCAAAAAGATTGAAAATTCAATAAAAGGCTTAAAATATATTGTTACATCGGCACTTCAAAAATATTAAAAATACAAAGTCACAAATTATACGTAAAATTCACGAAAATTTGTAAATTATTTTGAGTTAGAAATTCATAAAAAATTTTTCTTTTCACTTCTAGGAATTGAAATTTTAATAATAATTAATAACAATATAAATATAATATAAAATATTCGTACAGAAAATAGTCTCAGCAGCTTAGTATCGTTTTCATATAGAATGATATTATATCATTGAATTAAAATTTAACAACATCCATTACAGTGACCCACTTGTAACCTACTGTACATCAGAGCGACAACCACCTACCCACTTTTTTTCAATATGGATTCACTTTTGATTTTGAATTTTGATTTGCTAGGCTGACAGACCCCAAATTTTGACAAAATTTATCGAAATCACATACTTTTGCAAATTGTTTTGTAGTTACTAATTTATAAAATATTCAATTTTTCTATGTAATAATTTAAAATTTAAAGCAAGGTTTCTCGTAAGTAGCTTATAAAAAATTTAAAATTTCACAAAATTACAGTTGAGCATCGATCATCCTTTGAGTTATTTTCCAAATATTTCTTTCAAAGGGTAAAATTTGTTTGATCACATTTTAATTGAACTTGCTGACGTGAGTGGGTGCATATTGTTTTATGATAGATGGTACCAATCATAGAGTCAGACATTTATTTCGATAGTTACAATATTATTTTATTCTCAAATTTTTATTTTTATATGTACTAATTTAAAAAGTAGACAATTATTATTATATTTTAATTACATTAAATAGTTATCATTTTCATACAGTTAGGGATACTTTAGAGATTTAAAAATGTTGCAACTATTATTCATGGAATTGAAAAGAACTACACTTAATGGATTTATAATGTTTAAATTTTTTTTTATAAACATTCAATGTATGAGATTTGTCAACATTTATGAAATTTGAAATTTAAAAATGTTTCTGTTGTTAAATATTTATATAATGTTCAACGTTTATAGCTAAGGATTGAAAATTTAAATCAAGATTTTATGTAGGTCGGTTATTCTGTAAGCAAAAAATGTACAAAATGTAAAAACACAGATATTACATATTAATTAATTAACCAAAAGTAACGATTTAAGTTAATTTAATAATATTGATAAAGTTTCTGATCTTTGATCTCTAAATATTTTATTTTGTATAAAATGGAGATTACAGCTGTATAGAAATCTACGAGGGTCAATAAAAAAACCCAATGCATTAACATTGATAAATAAAAATCCCAATTCGTCAGTTACCATTCACAATGATAAATACAAAGATTTTTATTGATTTTAATGATTATAGTAAACCTGGTCGTCAAAATTGTCTCCTGCTATCGCTCGACGGGTGCTGAAGTGCGGTTTCTTCTCGGTGCATCGGTGATTTTTCGTAGTGTTCAAGTTAATAATTTAAGTAAACAACTGATATCATGTACATAGATGTTTGAGATACCTGTATTGTAATAATAAATTGCTCTCCATTGTAATATGAAGACGATCGATCATTTTTTTACGTCGCAGAATGCGTATGGTCGATGATCGTGTTCAAGTTCTAGATTCTGAGCGGAGCGAGGAATGTAATGGTTTTACAATGATGTTTATTTCTTTTTCTTTTTATTCTGTAAACACTTTTTCTTCCTTTAAACTTGCTCAAAAGTATCAAGTATAGCATCTTTTCTAAAAGGTAATGTTCTTGAGCTGGTACTTTAAAAAGGTCATTTTTCGATTTTCGAAACATTACTCTAAATAAAAGCGGTTAAAGGAGAAAAATCGTACGATTTCACGATTTTATAATATTAAATAATTACGGACGACGTTTTCTACCAGAAATATTGCTTGAAATGAAAAATGACAAGAGACATTTTTTGTTGTATTTTGGATTTTGTTCCTTACAATTAAAGTTCGGAAAATTTTAGCCATTTTCGAACTATTTTATAGACATTTTTATTGCTGGAGTTTTCTTGTTGTAATTCAGTGAAAAACATACGTAAAAACTTGAAATTTGGGTTGTTTTGTGCATTTTGAAACATTTGAGCGACTTATGAGCATTTTCTTTTATTTTATAATTTTTTTCATTTTTATGATATTTCCTAATTATAAATTATAATTATAATTATATAAATTACCTATTTATATAAATCGTTCTTAAGCTGTTCTCAAAACGCTTTGTTTATCACCATAGAAACGAATAAAATTAGATAAAAAAGATTCACTCGTTAGCTCAGAATCGTTTTTTATCGAATGTAATTATTGCATTCAAATCGAATACAGTAAAATTACACTATCTTGTCCGAGACCCGAAGGGACGATGGACAAACATCCACCATCGAAATGCGCTGATCTAATTTTTTTTTAAAACACATCCAGATTTGTCGATATTACATTATTTAATTCTACCTCTGTTTTTGTTTGTCTTCACTATCGTCGCAGCGAAAACTTCGAAAGTAATTTTTCTGATATTATTTGCCCACATTTTTATAAACGATATAGTTGAGCAGCTACATACGAATATATTATTTATTTTTATTAACAAATACCATAGTAGTATAATAATACTTTATACTAATATTCTAAACTAATTATTCATATACACACAATATTACAATGTTACAAATAGTCAATAACTAATTTCGAATATTTTGAACCAAAGTTGGGCATTAACGAGTTAAAAAGTTTAAGAATTACGTTACTTTTAAGTTACATAACGTTATGACTTTTATTTTTTTAGTTAAGAAAAAATTAAAATTAATTTAGCTCAGTCCAACCTTGCTTTTTTTATATTCCCCCTTTTTCTGGCCTCAACATTGTATGTTTATTCTTCAACATTTTGTCATCCTGATTTACAGTTGATTTCAGCTTGTTTTTGATTGTCTCTGCAGTATTGGTGATAACTTGACCAGATTTTTTCTTTTGATTCTTAACAGGCACATTACCTCGTTTCCGACGATTCCGACCGCTAAGTTCCAATTTTTCACGGCTAAATTTGCATATCGAGTATTATTGCCAACATTTATTTCGTACATTCCCCAACATATACAATTAACATTACTGTCATCGTTAAGGTAGGTAAAACCAGACAATCGTTCATTAATCCGATAGTTTCTGAACTACTATGTTCGACCTGGAATGAAGGCGAATAAAAATTATTCTTATAATAGAATTCATAACTAACGCGAGCTTTGCAGAACGGTTTGCAAATGTATTCCGGAAAATAAAACGCCGAATTTGCAGTCACTTTCATACATAACACAATTAAACATAACACACTTATACAAAACCTAACCATTTTAAAAATCAAACGTTCAAAAAATAATAATAATGTATAATGTTACTCTGTAAGTTATATTATATGAAAGCTTCGATTCCGATGACCATTAGCTTTTATGTTATATTTATATTGATATAGTTTCTGATATTTGATCTCTATATATTTTATTTTGTATAATATGAATAACTGTATATAAATCTATGTAGGTCAATAAAAAAAGCCTAATGCATTAACTCTGATAAAAAAAAAAACACCAATGCGTCAGTTAAAATTTACAATAATAAATACAACCATTTTTAATGATTTTAACCTAACCTTTGAGCGGAGGGATGAATTTATTGATTTTAGAATGATTTTTGCTTTTTTTATTTTGTATATTTGTAGCAGTTAAAAAGTCCTGACCTAACACATCACACGTCTCCTTTTACTCGGTCAACACATCTTTTTAAAAATTTCATCGGCTGCTTTATAGTAATTATACAGTCGGACGAAAATAACCTGCAGCTAAAGAACAATAATGTTTCATTAAATAAAAACGCAACTTTCCTAGTTTTTTTTTTTTTATTATTTATACCTTTCGCCTCAAATACCAGGGTTTTGGCGTTTTTGAAAAAAAACTATTACATTTTATAATTTTTAAAATACATTACAAATAAAGGTGTATACTTACAGAATATTTTAAATATGGTACATTAATGGTTTAAGTTATTGTATTTACATGTGATATAATCTATGTTTTTATGATATATTTTAAGGAGTTCCAGAAGAATCGCTTAATATAATTTTATATTATTAATAATATAATATAATATTATTTAAAATTTTTATTTTGTAATGTTTTTCATCCTAACAAGATTAATATTTTATGTTTATAGCAATAAAACCCATAGGCATGAAAAGCGTTTGAGACTTGGGAGGGCAAATTCCTTGGTATTAGGTACTATAGTAATATTGTATAAACTTAAAAACAATTTGGGAAATGTTTGGAGGGGAGATATAGACATTTTTGGAGGGCTTACCCCCTAAATCTCCCTATTTGCACCAATGAAGGTACCTACTTAATATTAAATAACACATAATGATGATAACAATGAAACTGATTTTAAAAGAAATTCTAAAATCTAACTGATGTTTCTGAATTTTCTTCATTCGACATTATAGCTCTATATAGCATTATATCTTATTGATTCAAAGAAATAAAGTCACTTATGTCTATTATACATTGACTAGAACTTAATATGAATATTCAATATTGAAAAAATGAACACGAATAGGAAGTAACATATTTAATTTATCGTCGTCATGAAAATATTGCTTATATAGGAATGGCATATAATTTGAAAGATAATGAATTTAATAATTATTATTTTTTAAAACGACGAACAAAAATTAAATATTAAGTAGTTTAAAACAGTTAATATGACAATATAATAAAACATTATATTTATTTAGTTTTTCAATTGTATGTTAATTATACCTATATAGTATAGGTAGTACAATACATTATAATATACTATATAGTTCCACTTCAAATTTCCAATATTTAGAGGTAAAAAAAAATGACTTCAAGATATTTAGATTGGAGGTTTGAGATAGTAAAAAAAGAAACTGAAAAATTGTTCACAAAAAACATGATTCATTACCTAAAAATTTTTACTCAACACAAGACGATATTTTTATTTTTTAGCAATTATTGCTTATATAATATTATAGCGTTAAATAGAAATGCTCATAACTCACTTAAAAACTAAGTTATCGTAGAAAACCCACGTACAAACACAGTTAATGTTCTTACCATCGAGTTTCATTATAGGTCGATTTACTCCTTGAATTTTTAAGCCAACGAAGCTAAACTATACATGATCAGCTGAGCGCAAAATTTACTCTGTTACGTACTTGTAAGACGAAGATAAAAAATATCCGTGTTACGTCCTCGGAACCCTAGCTGTCACGACAAACCAGAGAGAAATCTCTATAGTGTCAACAGGATTTAGATACAGAGCACCCTCTAGTACAAAATAAAAAATGTATTTTTCTTAAAAACACGCAGACGGACGTGGTAATGGTAGGAGGGTAAAAACACTCAGTGTCGGTCTGAAATATTTTATTTAATTTATAGTTTCATTTTACAAAATTGATTTTTAACGACTTCACTTATACGAATTGAATAATTGTATATATATATTATGTGTGTGTGTGTGTGTGTGTGTGTGGTGTGTGTGTGTGTGTATGTACACATTTTCCATTATTACATTCATTAAAGGGATATGGACATAATCATAAAACGTCTTGTCTCGTTGTCCTTATTTTATTATTACAGGATTTAGTGCCGAAATGAGAGACAGGCGGCATGGCAGTTTAATATTTCGACTGACTTAAATAATATAAAATTACTATACAATATAATATTATGAACGATAGAAATTACATTCTACGGTCGTTATTCCAATGGAATTCTAACAACGTTAAGGACAGGGGTTTTTTTATGTAATATTCTATAAGATTCTATTATTACACCTATACAGTTGACGTTTTGTCAAAATATTTGTATGAAGTCGTTCACGTCTTGTACACTTTATTAAGTTACGTCATTTTTGGAATAAAATATTTAATTTTATCTTTGCCAATAATAATTCTATTTAAAAAGAATAATATTATTTTATCCAAGTTGGTCGTTATACGTAAGTTTTATTAAAAATTGTTAAACTAAATAATAAGTACCTACTATTCGATGTGGTGTTTCGTATTTTTATAATAAACATATCCATATAATATTATGTAATTTAATTACATTATTTTAACTATTTACTATCCAATATCAAATACAATATTATAATGTATGAAATAAATAATATATAGTACTTATCAAAATGTTTTTTTTGTACTTTTAAGCCTTATTTAACAAATTACAAATTAGGTTTAATAGTAAACTAATATGGCCTAACTTAACCTACATGCTGTAGTCCTACTAGTCTGTAAAGTAGTCACTAGGGGGCGTTGGGGACAACGGGAGAGTATACCTAACCCGCAATACTGAATAAACATTTTTTAGTCCCTGCATAATCACCTTCAGGCGTTACTTAAATTTTTTTTAAATGATCTGCACATTTTTTGAGTATTATTAAACAATAAAATGGATTCTCAGCATCTAAAACTTAAAAAAATACCAGTAAATATATATTTTCTTATTTATTAAAAAAATCATTGAACCCTTTAATAAGCATTGATGTTTGTGTGGAGGGCGGAGGCCCATTAGGTTAACATATCACAAAAAAATATTTTTACATTATAATTATATAATATGTATAAGTATATTAATACATTTTGTAAAGAAAGTGTATATAGTTTGATCTTAATAAAACAGTGCAATTGTCTATTCACTATTTAAAATATTCCATTTAAAACTGATGTATTATGATATGGATTAATAGTTAAATACATCGAATAAATGTTGTTTTATAAAAAAAATAAGTAGGTTATATATATAGCCTTGTTGATACGAGCATCTATATAAAATATTATATTTTGTTTTTTCAACAATTAATTTAAAACTAAATTCTTAAATTTATTGATAGAATTAATTTTTCTTATCAATTCTTTTATTGATATAATTTTATATGAAATAATTTTGGAACTTTTTACAAGAGAATATATTGTTTTAGCTGAATGTTGTCTTTAAGTGGGTGCAATTCTAATTTATTAACCGACGTAGGTAACTGAGTATCAACATGAACGGTTCTACCCCTATAATTATTTATCATTATGACTATGGATCTATGATTATTAACAATAGTATTTTTTGGAAGATATTCCACAACAAAATGATTTCAAAATACATTCACCCCTAAAAAAACTGTTTACATCTCCATGTTTCATATTTTCAATCAGATGTGTTTTTCTGGTAATTGCGATCAATACGCCATAAAAAATTGTTTTTTATTGGCTTATTTAAACTACTCCGTACATTATTGTATAATAATATAATGCAGTGTGTGATTTGCATATTTTGCGATATTTGCTGTAATCAGAGATATCTATTATTATATTCTTTGAATCTTTATCCGACTTTTTATTCTATCTTTTGCAGGTTTGTTTATAATATGTTGAGACGTTTCTTGTGCACTCCTAGACTACTATAAACATAAGGCCCATTTGGTTTCGATCATACCAGTTTGTGTGCCAGAATATCACCCATACCGAGTTTATCATAAAAAAATCCGATATCTCCACAAAAAAATAAATGTCCTCCACAGTGTTTCGAGTTGACCACTCGATATTATTACTTTTATTATTATAAAATATACTATATTATTATACAGCGTGAAACCTCTAAACATCGAACACTCTTCTTTGCTGAAATTTCGTCCACTAGCTATTTGGAGGCGTCCACTGATTGGTTTGTAGTTTAATTCCAAAAAAGAAACGTCCACTATTTGGAAGTGTCCGTTGGGGGAGGTTTTGGCGCATATATTGGTAATGTCCCATTGCGCCACCGTCAGTCAACGGTTCGTGCGTGTGCATGAAAGCGCGAAATCTCATTACGAACAAGCGTACACACAATGTATATAATATGTATATACGTATACAATATACGATATAATATAATAATAATAATAGTAATATAATGTCAGCGAAAGCCGGCGAACGTCCCAACGAGATAGGTGCGTATGTATATATATAGAGTATAGAGTACAACGATGCCCTCACTGACAAATCGGTCGTCGTTTAGAAACGTCGTGCGCGTCATACCCCTCACCGATGAAATTTACCATTTATTGCGATCCCCGCGTGCTACGCCTACACACACACACACATACACGTATATATGCATATTATTTAATGTATACGAGCTAGAGTGTTGCAATTTCGCTAATGGCATACTACATATATATGTGCGTATACCCCGCACACACACACACACACACATATATAGGTACACCCCCTCACGCACCACCCCCGCAGTCTACCCCTATCCGTTGAAATTCGGTGGCCTCCGGCTTAATGACGTTTCATAACTACTGTCAATGTATATATTGTACACAATATAACATATATATGATTTCCATCCATGTATCTCGTCGGGCGGTCGGGGAGATGACGGTGGTGTACGTATCCATATTATATTATAATAAACGCAAAGTAAAATATGTACGGGAAAAAAATCGCTCTTTCACAGCAGCACGCCGATCGCCACGACCATGATAATTTTATGTGTATATATACACGAAAAATATATATTAAACGCGTGTAGACCCGACAAATCGTCCGTCGTTATCGTTATAATAACGCGTATTGGTCTAAAAATGTCCACCGACCGACACGTGTTATATATTATATTATACTTTGAGTACTGCAGGAGCAGCAGCAAGAGACGTCCCGCCGTGCCCCGTCGCAAAAACTACGCCCGAGAAAACTATAATTTATTATATTTATTATTATTATTATTATTTCTATAGTATGTATATGTCACGCCATAGTGTCGGAGACTATAGCTTCGCCATTTTCGAGACGAAATTATAGTAATATAATATAATATGATATTATATGCATGTATAGTGTCCATACAAATGAAAACCGATACGTTACAACATATGGTAAATTATAATTTATCATGATAATATTATATTATATAGACGATCGATACACGCAGTATACTATTTTACAGAAAAAATATTGTATATAATGACGCAAAATGTTCGTTTCGCCCAATTATTATTAAACGTCTTATATACGCGGAGAGCATCTTACAACCTATACATAATATCTAACGTCCAGTCGGTTATTTATTGAGGACTTCTAACCCCCATGTGTTGTCCTCGCCACACAAATGCGTAGCAAGGCAAATTATAATGTTCAGCAGTTGTTTTCGTTTATAGCAGCTACGTTTGTTTTGATATAACGAGAGTTTATAGTGATATGATCTAATAACAGATTTAAAGGTCGTGATATGATATTCAGTAGTTGGTCTCACCTAGAGAGAGAGAGAAAAACTTTTATTTATAAAAAATATAAAGCGGACTGCCTGTCTAACAATATTGGTTGTCTATGATGACACAGTACACTTATACCTTTCAGATATTCTGTTATTGGTTATAATAATATAAAGTTAAGAGGAAATTCCAATAAGAAGCCGTTTTACAATGTAATTTCATATCTTTTTTTGTAAAATATAATATTATCTAGAAGTCCTGTTTTCTGAAATTATTAAATTACATGTAGCGTATTAATTGTAAGTGCATTGTTGTAAGTGCATTTTTTCACGCAATATTCTACGAAAAATATATGATAATTTATCTCGAAAATATATTCCACTTCAAACTATTGATTGTAGGTATTTATTTTAATGATATTAACCTAAACGTCACTATTTTGAATTTTCGTGTTATAGGAGTATAGAATTTCAATACACATCGTGGTAGTTAAACCGACGGGTGAAATGTACACGGCGATGAGACGTCCTCTTAAAATTCTCGTGCGAAACAAGTGACGATTACATATTATACGAGTATAATAGGCGCATATTATATACAGCTGCAGCTGCAGCAGCACATTATTATAGAGTCGTATAAAATAATAATTCAAAGCGAAAAACCGATCGCGCACTTAAACTCGTCCCTTCGGGTAACACCGCAAGCAGTAGGTATACATAATACCATATATATAGGTACGGTACCTATACACACACTGTCTGTACAATGTACGAAATCAGCTTATTTGCATAAAAATAATCGGACGCGCGCGTATCGAACACGATATATATATGGCGCGTGACCACCGTGGAAAATCGGATTTCTAAAGTTATGCAAAAATAAATACGACGTATGGCCGGCGAAATATTATCGAAAAACGCAACCGACCCTCCCCGCACGCGCCGCGCCCCGGAATCGGGGTATTTAAACTCCGTAATCGTCGCGATAATAACTACATAATGGGACCGTTTATGTGTCGTAAAAAGCTTTTGTGAAAGACATTATTGCGGCTCGCATAATAATAGTAATAATAATATTTTTCCACGTTTTATTGGCGAGAAAACAGCTGTGAAACGCCGAATTCCACGGATAAACCAACCCCCACCCCCTTACGGTGGCCATACCACCGGTCTCCACTGCACATAACATCAGTACCTACAAAGTACAATTGCAGCAGTCGCACCTATTATATCATATTATATTATATAAGGCATATCTATATATTTTATAGATGTATTATTTCGACTAAAGAGACGATTGTTTAGCACCCGGCAAATTTATTAGGGGCGGTGGCGCTGTTTTTAAGGGGGATGTCCCGAGTGCGTCCCGCTTTTAACTTTTACTTTTTTCTAGCCCGAGTGCGTACTTGGGACCTTAAAACCGATGACCGATTGTAGTACTTGTACCTAGTACAGATGTACAATTATATACGTACTTTTTACATCGATGATGGGAAAACTGCATTTTATTTTAACTCCGAAAATGACAGAGAACGAAAACACCTCATTTGAATCAACATGCGCATGTATGGGTAGTTAACTAGTGAGTAAAGAATTACCATATTTTAATTTTTTTCATTCCAAGACTCCAAAAAAAAAAAAAACACCAGAATACAACGATGTTAACCACGATTAATCGCGCAGTAATATAATTCTATACCAGCTAGCAAACAGTAGCAATGCACTGGTCTACTACGTACCTATTATTATGCCCATAATCTTCTACCCTGCGCTCAATAATAGTGTCTACTGTATGTAATGTACAAAATTAGGGTATTGTGACTTTCGTCATTCACAACTTACTTTTCTGCTCTGCACTCAATTGGACCGAATTTAAAATCCTTTTTTTCTACAATCAATCTCAGCTTTTCCATATTCTAACTTGCTATTTTAATGCACTTTCCTATAATGTATCGTCAACTTGATTAAATCCTTTCTTTATTTATCGTTCATATTATAGGTTTCAAAATTGATGGGCATTGCATAGTGTTCCACCTGTTGTATAATAATCTAGCTATATACCGACTTCGGAAAAAATAAAAAAATATAAAATACAGTGGTTTACGTATAAATTCGTGTATTTCGGTTTTAATGTACCTCAGACCATAGGCAAAGCGAACCTTGCTTTGTGAAAAAATTTGACAAATCATTTTACGTATGAAAATCTCTAAAAAAAATCACTGCAGAGATTACCATACAAATCATTCAAGTAGCTTTAATTGGTATATGGCTATGAACAAACATATTATTTTGGTTTTAAAATATAGTTTCCGAGGCCAAGTATACACAACGATTTGATGCACGCTTTTCTCATATCTACAAGTGTAACCAATTGTATAAAAAAAATTCAAATTTCCAGCGTCAACCACAAGATCCTCATTCCTCGTGAGAGCGCCTCTATAAAATGCTAATCTTGAAAAATCCTTTCTTAGTACATCACAGCACGGAGGTACAAAGGTACTGTCAAAATATTTGAGTCTACAAAGCCATCATAGTTTAGGATCTACGTCGATCAGGACACGTTCGATACTATATTATATAGATTTATGTTGGTATTTCTTTGATGTAAAAATTAATTAATAAGTTAATTAATTAATTAGTAATAAAAATAATAATAATAATTGCGTAGATCGATTGTTCTAGACATCTAGCGTTACAATTTTTTATCATCATAGTAATATTATGAAAGAATAGAAAAAAAAATCGAAATACTTCCGATAATAATTATATGCAACCGAATCGGTCACTCACACACATGTCGCTCATACTATAAAATATATTGTATTATACCTTCACCCGATATCATTTTCCAGTGTCGGCGGGAAGTTTTTATTGCGTAATGTATAAAATGCATTATATTATTATGCGCTTAAAATACATAATACGACCAGCTATCGAACACGTAATATTATAATATACGATTTGCGAGTATTATAATAAGCGAATATGCACACACGAGCGTATTACATTGTATAGGTAATAATAAATAATATTCTTATTATGTAGATAGATATAAACGACAGTTGCCAAAACCTATAAACGGCCGGACAACAGTGGACAGCCCGAAACAAGTACGCGATAAGTTACGACCGTGAAACTTATTGTAGTAAGTATATACCCACCTATATATAGTATTATGTACATTACAATATTATTATATATTATGCGGAACATAACTCTGTTTTCTTATATATTATACCGCGCCATTGTGACCGACGACGCACGCCGAGCGCGTTCAATACCGGTAGTGGTATAATAATAATATCACAAACACACACGCACGCACAGCGGTCGCACCGTGGTCGCTGCGACTACTACGGTAGCGGTATTACAGCGTGGTATCGCGGATACCGCGATTCGCATATTATACGCCGGCGGAGGGTCGTGCATACGCGTTTGTTACGATAATAATATCGTCGATCATCATCCGTCGTCATTGCAACCCGTTCGACCGTCCTCGCGGCTTGCAGTCGTCGCTCGTATAAGTGTCTTTTGTTATATTTTGTCTAAACGATTATTACTATTACTATTGTAATATATATATACGGTCGCCGCCGGTCCCATTAAACAACTCGGTAAAAATCGGATCCACGATAGAATCCAGTTTAGGAATGAGCAAAAAAAAAAACAAATCCTATTATGTGAGTTCGACATATATATAGGCTTACGAATATTACGATGGTTGCCAACGGTCTCTGAGGCAGCGAGCAAGTCGCGTCCGTCAGGGCAGCTGACCGTTTTGGGTGCGAATAAACATTAAGCTCGTGTGTTATAAATAACAATATTATTATATATAGCACGGTAAAAAATCGAATTCGGTCAAAGCTGTATGGAAATATTAGAAATCAAAACTAGTTTTTTTGTCAACTATATAAGAGGGGGATGTTCGTCGATCGTCAAACCTAGTTTTTACGTACCGTATCGCCGTAACATATAATATCATAATTCATAGTAAATAGGTACTGGTTTTACAATACCAAACATTAATGACTAACGAAATATTTACTTGAAATTTTCAACCCGAAACATTGCGTTTATATGAAACCAATGATGATAATAAATTTGAGACAAGAAAAATGATTCTCCACTACCCACTTAATATTGATTTAATAACGTATAGATTTTGATGTTTTTTTAATTATTAATATTTTACACTTATTATGTGAGTATCGTTGGAATGTTGAATTATTAATATTGATCTGACCAAATTTCGAATTTTTATTTAAATAAAATGGATTTAAGAATATTTAAGTCTATGATGGTATCTACCTAATTATTTCGATTGAATACAATTAATGTTCAATGAATACTGAATGTGTACCAACATTATTGTTAGTTTACAATAAATATTTTCTGTTTTTACAGATATTTCAGCTTCAATGCGGAATGGTTTACCGCTTAGCTATATTTTATTCTTCATGATACGGTTTAGCCGATGAATAATTATCAGAAATTATTTACCATTTACCGTTGCGGTTTCTTCACAAAAACTAAACGTACAACTTTCTGCTTCCTGTCTGAACAAATAATAACAGTTTTATTAATGTGGGACCATCAACACCACGCAATGGGCTTAAACGAAGTATCGGAATAAAAATATAATGGTTTAATGCTGTGTCAAGGGCAAGGCCAACGATGTAGTAGGTTTATGTGCACAATACGTTAAGGGTGCGCGCTACAAGTATATGCGTGTTATTACCTTTTCCGGAAAAAGAATTCACTCGACACGACAATGTAAGTGCATGATAATATAGGTACATTATACACATTAACCCTTCGTCTAACAGCAGTGGATTAATTAGCACCAAACATTATAGATATTATACATAGTGACATGACGTGTAGTAAAGTGGCTTAGGACGCAATGAGAAAATGTCTAAGCCCACTCACGAAGAATTGAACAAATAATATTTGGTTTATTATAATATTTAAATAAAATATTTATTTTTTTACATATATGAATGTGATAATAATATTATGTATATATTTGCTATAGTATTCTATATAAGTATGAAACGATTTCGAATTTGTCTCATTCAGCCTGGAGTGGTGTGCTGCAGGAGAATTTAGAAAATGGCTAGATATTATCTTGTTATGAGACATGTCTCAACGTTCATATTTTTGTTTTAATTTATTTTTACGTATAGGTAATTTTTATTAACTCTGTTATTGACCGTCAAAAACTCGTTACAATGTGGTTGGTTTTTAACTTACTGATTTATTTATTTCTGGTGCAGTGATATTGTCTGAATATGATCATTAATAGATAATATTGTGTTATTATGCATTTATGCTTAAACTATTTTTTTCAAAAATAAAATAATACAAGCTTTTAAATTGTTCATTAAATTTATTTCAGTAGGTAATGTATGTATTGAGCTGAAAACGAGCAACCGTTCGAAACGTTAAAACGATAAATAGTCTCTGTCGGGTGGTTAACAATAAAAGTAAAATTAAATCACGCCTTTATAATAAATTTCATCTATTGTTATTATATTCAGTTATATCTACAGATTGTGTCAGTAGCCAATTTAGCATTCTTACTGTAACCGAACAATCGGGACAACTGAAAATTCAGCGATAGCAGAAATTAGAATCAATACAGATCTGTTGCTATATTTATTATAGCTACTACTCGAATCGGATCGAAAACACTCTTGTATTATAATAATATTTGTGTAAGGTATACCACGTGGTTATCGTGAAGATTCCATATTAATATGACTTACGAACAATGACTGTGGTGAACAAGCGTATGCGATTTTTTTGCGTGGTAATATTAAACCCGCCAATATACTTCAGTTTTCAATGTTTTCCACTCAGTCAAGTATCGCGATTTTGGTTCATTTATAACTTCTATCCCCAAAACGATTTAAACGCCTTAAACGGCTGCTGCAACCGTCACCGCGTACGCGATAATAGGTACGTGCTCGGCGGCGTTCCGTCGACAGCGGGCGCGGAAGACGCCTTTGTGCGGGCCATACGCGTACCGACGACCATTACTCTTGTATCCGGTCGGGTCCAAAAATACACGTCTAGCCGACGATATTGTCAAATTAGCAGCTCGTTTTCGGCCGGGGCGGGGAGGCGAAAAAACGCGTGACGGTTTCCCGTTTTTCCGAAAATCTGAGACGTTTTTAAAAATACACGCGACCGCTCACATCGTGTACATTACGTGTGCGTACACACGCTGCAGCCAGTGACCGTAACGGAATTCCATTAGCGAGTGTTGCGCTCGCGGAAAGCTATAAATCACACGACGAGTACACTCACGCGGACGGCTACGGCGGGGCTGTCGCGAGTTTTAATAAACAGGCGAACGTCGCGGTGCCGAACATGACGCGAAGGACGGAAAAAAAAGGAACGAAAAAAAATAAATAGATCCGCGTACGAAGTCGAAGTCGTCCTGCAGTGTATACATATATATATGCGTATACATGTACAGTATTTAGACGTGCAGCGACTCGTCGTCTGGCTGACACTTTGACAAGGCTGTCAGTGAGTTTTTACCCCGATCGGGTCTCCGGTTTTCACAGAAATTAAATCTCCTCCGGATAATGCACATTGCACGCACACCCCCGCGTATGCGCACGTATATATGTATGAAATCGTTTCCACATCTGGCGACGGGGTCCGGTACACGACAACAATAATAATAATAATACGGTGTGCTTTATAATATTATTACTCTGTACAATATACCATACGACGACGACGACGACTGCAGCAAAACGCACGCCACTTTGGTCGATCAACCGAAAACATTTATACACACGATTATACCGTTCTCGGAGAAGTGTCACTTCGCCCCTTTCGCCGGTGACCTTTCCCTATGGCTACACGTCGCCCCGAAATATATTTGTTGTGTGTCGAGTCCGTGTGTGCGTGTGTAATACGTTTAACGTCTGACCCCGTTGCAAATCGGCCGACTCGTTCTAATTGCGTGCGCGGTCGTATTCTCTCCTCGTCAATTGTCGTCGTCGTAGTTGTTTGGTCACCATCGCAGCAGTCCGTTTGTCAATCGCTGCGTAGCCCAAAACACGATAAAGCAGTTAAAGTTAATTGATCCGGTCAATCCAAAGTATATATATATAATATAGAATTAACAATGATTATACGCGAGTAATAAAGTAATTGTATATAATACTAGCGACTAGCTGTACAACCCGATTTTGGCCGGGAAAAAATGAACAAAAGAAAAATACGGAAAATATAATTAGGAATTTTAGTGTAAGTAACTCGGTTCACATGCAAATCGGCGTCAGTGTACCTCGATTTGCCAACTAATTAGACCGAGATGCCTGTGGTGAGTTGGACTATTGGTATGTTTTCGAACGGGGTTCAAACTACTTTTTAAACTTTTCTGATATGTCCGTAATTTACGCCAAAATCACATTAATTTGTATATGTAAATACTAAATAGATTATAATATTATAAAATTATTTTTTATGTCTTTAACTTATGTGCATCCCTATTTAAAATAAAAAAAAATATTCGATTTTTCTGAGTCAAAACGAAATTCAACAAAGTGAGAAATGAACAACAAAGCTAAGAACACCCTCCAATCAAGCAAGATTTGGTACCAAAATTGATTCGGTAATTTTCAAGTCTACAGAATACGTATTACATTCATATACATACGTTATATTATAATATTTAGATAATTAGATATAATAACATAAACCTATACCGAATCTGACACGTATAGTTTTGAATCACCCGATACCGCGTACTATATAATTATTATAGTCGATAACCCGCGGGTCGCAAATATCGGGAAAAAAATTATTCCATGACTTGCCCCTTTCGCGGGGAGACGACTGCGACGACGAATTAATTTGTTTTGACTACGCCATCATACCGACGCGACCCTTCGGGCGCTCATCCATTAGTGATGGGTTTATCGGACGGCCGATTTGTTATATTAGATATATATGTATAAATACTATATGCATATGGTCAGAGAGAGAGAGAGAGAGAGAGAGAGAGTCGTACGATAATAATAATAATAATATAATATATGCCACCGAATAAGTGCACATAATATCCCGCAGCAGACGGCCGTAACGGGAACGGACGTGCACGTCCGAAATGCGATATAGCGAGTTTCGCGCGTTCGAGTAATTAAATTCGATGCTTTTACGGATTTTCAAAATGAAAACTAATTGGCATAATCAAAATGTTTCTGCGCTCGTGTGTGTGTGTACGCAGCACAATGTCATCGCTCCGTGAACACATAACCGATAATGACCATACGATATTTTATAACCGGAAGTACGGCCGAAAAATATGTTATAATTTATAACTATATTGTATCGTATTATATTCAATCATAACACCACATACGTATCGTGTGTCAGAGTTATTAATACTATTATCATTAATAATACTGTTTTATAATATTCAACGTACAGGCCGATCGCGGACATTTCGAATGACGATCTGTTAATAATATTAATAACGACTCTCCGACAACCTACGCGGTAACATATTAATATAATATTTTTTTACAGAATCGTCAGTAATGAGCAAAATATATGTTGCGTTATTGATTAAAGTTCGAATTTAATTGATATTGCAATTGTGTTTGCAGACAAGATAAATTTATTAAATCTGATTATGATATATTTGAATATACTGTTAAATTATACTACATATTATATTCTGACTATTTAAATTTATATTTAAATTTTTTTTTTTTCTGGGGGGGTTTAAAGAACATAATTTACTGACCTAATTTCAAAATATAAAATCAATATCATTATATAATGATTTTGTTATCAGAAGATAATCTGTGGATGTCCATCGTGGTTATTGAGATGACAGTTTGTTATTCTTATCATTTAACAAATCACGGTGGGCGTATTCATCGTAAACCATTCATACAAAATAATAATTGTCTCCTATAAAATTCATACTGTGTCACACTAATTTTTCAGTAGGTATTAAAATAATTTATTGTAAGACTACCTGTATAGATTATCAGAATTATAGGAAATCAGTAATTTATAAATTTGTGTTGTTGCACAGTGCACGTGTTCACCGTTACTTTTTAACGAAATCGTTAAACAACACATTTTGAACACAGTATGAAAATATATTTAATAATCAATTTTAATACAAAAAATTACATTAATTATCTTTTATCTTGTATAATCGTATTGATAGATTAAACTTTTTTTGGTAAAACTTTTGTATTTTTTTTTAGTGCAATTTATTTTGCAGTTTTTATTTTTTTACACATATTTTTACGTATTATATTGCGTTTGGAATTATACAAGTTTAAAACGTAATTTTTGTGTGTTTTTAATGCAATTAAATCCGGGTCCTTTCGGTTTTAAAATAATAATATGGACCCGTGGACCGCGTGTTAAAAAACAGAAATTAATATTAATAACGAGTTCCATACTGCTATAATAACACACGATAGGTATACGCGAATGACAAAAAAAAAACACTCAGACCACTGAGTATCGTTATTAATAATTTGTAGTGTGACGCGTAAAATATATTTGTTCAGCGGCTCGTTAAAAAGGCCGCTCATTAGCATTCCGCGGGAGCTTTGCGCGGTATATTTTATTAACATCGGCTTTTTCGCGCCTATTTCCCGACGAAAAGGGGTATTCAATGGGGACCGCGGACATATTAAAAAACACAAAATGTGCATGGTATGTATACCGGTTTATTCATTCAACGTAAGACACTCATTATTTCAAAAAGTTATGTTTTTTTAAATTTTTCAATGACAACATACATTTAATTTAATTTTTGAAAGCAACATTTTTTCTGATTGTATTGATATATGTAAATCGAATTTAAGACGAGCAGTTTTTTTTTATTTAAAAACAACCCATATAGCACTATAATAATAGCTAGTCTAAACCAATTTTAAAAAAATTGTATTTCTATAAATAATAGCAAGTGGAAACCCATATTATATTATAAACAATGTATGAATTTGATTTTCGTATGCCAAAACGAAATTCATCTGTGAGTCACCCATAGGAGAGAACCTATAGGGGTTGAACAATTTTCTTAATTTTTAACAATTGAAATTATTCGTACATATGTGATGAAAAAAAATCATTACTGCAAACACAATCTAAAAACAGCAATTTTATCTGTATATTTTATTCGAATAATATTTACTATGACTGTATTATAATATTACTCCCAATAGTTTTCAAAACAAGTGCGGTACACGTGTCGATAATTTCGTAAATATCCACTGTTTTAGTGGCAAGGCTCCTACCTCCACTCCTCGCCCCCTTCGATCAGCCACTAATTACTCGTACGTGCATATATATATATATATCTCGCTGCTACTATGCGTACATTGTACATATTATATATAGGTATATTATATTCCTATATTATATACCACGCGCGTGATGTGATATCGGTCGTATCGTCATCGAATTAACGCGAGTCGTCCGATTTAAAATCGTTCGTTTCGGCCTCGGATTACTAATCCAATCCCGGGCGCGCAGTAAAACGCCGCCGTCAGCCCGGTTTTATTATTAATTAGCCGAAACAGCCTGCGGGACTATATATATCCTATTTCGTCCTGTCCGCCAACGTACCTATGTCTATATGTATATATGATATTGCACATAACCAGCGCTCGACGTTGAAATATGATCGGCCGGACCCTATATACGTGAGCATATATATATATATATACAATATTATATTATACTGCAACGAACGATGATGCACACGCCAGGATAACGTCATTATCCTGAGCCACACACACACACTTTACTCTCGTCGGCTATATGTATAGGTAGATACTTATTTAAGTGTACTACGGGCACTAGTGGTCGTATATAATGTATATAAAATATCGTGTATGTGTGTGTGTGTGTGTGTGTGCGCGCGCGAGTAAAACGCGTCCGTCAAATATATGACTATAATAATATACACACACATGAGACACCGCACGAATATTAAACACGTACGATATATTATGTATATATATATATAGGGCACGTATATAATAATATGATGTATACGATCACATTATGATATTGTTATAGTCGAGCACATTAATATATTATAACCTTCGACAGCGGTCTGTATAATATTTACGCGCGCAAAGGCCGCTGCCGCCGCATTAAACGTATAGTATAATATTCTACGCCTAATATTATTATATTATATTATATTATTATGTATATTATGCGAGCCGAGGATGTATAGCCAGACGACGTTATAACCGTTTCGGTCGTTAATATACACACACACGACTAATAAAATATTATAAGAGAAACGGACACCTATATAACACGATATTATTATTACGTGTATATATTATGCGTACAATGTGTCGAGTGCGATGTATATATATATTGGTTTTAACGACCAACGACGAGGTATTTGTTATAATGTACTTACATTGTAATGACATTGTTAATATTGTAATGTCGTTAAGGTGACGTTTTCGAAATTCAAAATTGCCCAATCAACCGAGTTCTCGCGCGGGACACGATCAGATACAAAAAACATAAAGAACTCGACGAACGCGGGTCGCGATTGTTCATGATTCAACCTGAAGTGGTAAAATATTTCCTTGTCTTAAATAAAAAAAACAAAAACAAAAACAACCCAATGTATATCTTATTGAATTAATGTTTAAAAATGCTAAATAATTGATCATAAAAATGTATTATGATGTTAAACATGTTTTGAAATAAAATTGTTATACATTATGAAATGATGTGTAAAATTAATATAATTTGGTAAATAATTAACAGCCGTTATTATTCTTAACAATTTTAGCTATCCCTGACAATTATTAATATTCATGAAATTGTTGTGTATTAAATGATAATATAATTATTGTATGGTTTTGAGGGAGGTTGTTACAATATTTTAAAACGAATAAAAGTAAAATTCCAAAAATATCATACTCATACAGAACAAAATTCCACATTTCATCGTGCCGGTAGGGTAAGGGGAAGTCGACTCCAACGACGTTTTTAAAATTATACTCGTATATACATTGGATTAAGGATTTAATACTGTCAAAAATCAATGAATTTTATTTCGAGCTCTTCAGTTTTGCCTTTAGTTGATTTCGAATTGAACATATTTATAAGATCGGTTACCCTGCTGGAACTTTGCGAACGACCATGTAAAGATGACGATTTTCCGTCAGTTAACTTTGCTGCTATGGCTTTCTATAAAATAAAACAAAAATAAACATATATATATTATATTATAAATAAAACACATACTATACGAAAGTGATAAAGTGAATGGAACATTATATCGAATTGAAATATTGAGTGTTATAACAATACAAGTAATATTTTGATAAGACGATCGATACAATAAACCTATTTATAATACAACGGTTCGATTATACTACCGTTCAAATCATTATATTATAAATAAACACGTAAATTAATGTACTTTTGTAGACGTTTATTTCGTTTAGACTACCGATGCTAAAAATATACGTTCGATACAAAACAGCATTTTCCGGTTACTGGTCGCCAGTGGTTAAGCTGACCGATTCCAAAGCTTCGCAGAGCGGGACATTTGTACGGCTTTCCATTGGCTTGTCTTCCTTAACTTTATCCTCCTCAATCGATGTAGATTCGATTTCGGAACTATCAGTAAACGGCTAAGAATATAAATTAAAAAAACGTCAGTAAAATTATCAAGAACTCGAGAACGAAGAAGGTAAACAGAAGGTTGAAAAAAGTAAAAATAACACATCACTATTATATTCTACTCTCGTGATTCACCTAGTTAGGTATGCATTTTATTCGAATTCTGATTTTTTTTTTATTTTCGAGTACCTATACTTAAAGACTATTTTTCAAACAATTTGATTTTTTTGCCATCCAAATGGTATTCCGCGGTGATACAAACTTCTTTTTTTTCCAATGAGAACCTTGATTGTTATGCTTATTTTTATAAAGAATTTTTTAATGTAAGTAATGAAATCAAAATTCAGATAAGTAGTTTATGTGTTGTTCCACTTTAGGATAAATTTGTTTCCAGCTAAGAATAAGAAACTTAGAAAATATGGGAGCTATCATAATGATATTATGCATATTTTAGTAGTATATTCAATGAATCATGATTAATAATAATTTAACTATTTTAAAATTTAATTCTTATAAGTTTACTTAAAACTTAAAAAAAAAACAGAATTTAAATGAATGCATTATTTAAAGATTAAAGTGAGTGATCATTGTTAGTGAATTTGTAGAATAGAAATTAAGTTTGGATTCCAATTTTTAAAATAATATTATTGATCAACTGGTGCAATAGTTATTATTTTATTTCTTTGTATAGCTTATTATTTACATGTACATATAAAATTAATATTGTACTACATCTTGGTGGCAAAAGTGCAATCCGTGTGATCTACGTGTCCGTATTGTAAATACAATATTAATTGCAAATTATTCTGAATGTTTAATTTTTTTTTAAAGTATCACATTCATTGAGAGGCGCCAAAATAAATTAATATAAAATATATTATTACATTACGATGTTACCGGAAACCTCTACGTAGTGTAGCTAAATAGCCTATTCAACACGCCGTGTCATAAAAATATTTTTATTGAAATGGATCAAATGAAATATTATAAAACCTTATGTCTTCCGTCTCCGAAAAAATGTATCTAATAAAGTAGTACCAACTGAAAAAGTAAAAAAATGGATAGCGTGTCGATAGCGTGAGTATAATATAATAGTATCTTATTTACCGGAAACAGTGTTTAATAAGAAACATTGAATACAATTTGGTAATTCTACCATTGTTTGTAGTTATTAATTTTTATTTAAAAACTTTGATGATACATCCCGCTCTGCGAATAATTATTGCTTTATTTTAAAAATACTATATCGGTATTTCTGAGAAATTGCATTATTTATATAAAGCATAATAACAAATCAAGGGATAAAAAATAACTACGTTTTTAAAATTAAAACCCCTACCTAATAAAATAATATAGTCACCTAATTTACAGCGTATAACTAATATGAATATAATTGATGAGTCCTTATATTGTATTAACAATCGTAAATTCTAAATTTTACAATGACCCAAAATTGTTATAATAATAATAATATTCATATATTTTATCATATGACGTTATCGTCAGTGTTAAGACTTATCTTGATACATTTCTCTAGATAAAAATATTAATTATTATCTATTATCTTATATAAATCTACATTTTATCGATTTATCTATCTTAGATGAAAACTTCAGTCATCTACTGTAATTTATCTAGACATTTTTTATGTTGTAGAAATAATTTTAATTAATTTTAATATTATTACTTATGTTTATGGTAATATGTACCATTAAAGAATTTTTCCCATTTTGAATCGTGATTTTCTTTGAATGCTGTTATTGTAAAATATAAATGCTGGAGACGAACAATGGAAAAAATGCCTAGGCTTATGAGACGATTTGTTTCGAAAAATGGCAATATTTTAATTACTCATTATAATATTACGACCACAGTATTATAATATAATCTTCCGAATAATCGATTAAAAACCTATACATTCCGCCAACTGCACTGAGCAGTAATATTATTTAAAGCATGATTTATTCACTTATTTCCAAGACTACAGTTCTATATATTATGTAAAATAATGATAACTATCAACCGCCATCATATTATAATTAGTCTTTAATTATGTATAAATAAAACAAAATATATTATTAGATATAATAATGTGGGAAATTCGACTCAAAATGATATTATGTTCAACTTATTTTAGTTGAAAATGTCACTAAAACCACAAAAATCTGTGCTCCAGACCGTTGACCTATATTTTATATATTATTTAATAATGTTCTAATAACTCACTTCTTCAATAGTGTTGAACTCGTCGACTAGACGTCTGACAATCCCGGGATCGGGTTGAATCGTTTCGGGTGGCGTTTTCGCTCCATTTGACTTCCAGTTGTCGATGACTAGTTCCAGCTTTAGCGGCTTCTTGACCACTAAGTCCTTGTCATTCTTGATCGTGATCGTTTCGTCAAACGTTACGCACCGTTTGCAAGCGTCCGTCAGACAGCAGCCGCCGTCTTGAAGAGGTATAGCCACCGCCGCGGTTGACTGCTGAGGTGACCTATCGTTCCGGACGAAAATTCGCCGTTTCAGTATGCCTTTGCCCTGTGGATACGGATAAAATTCGATTTCATAGTAAAAAGTGTATACACCCAAGTACTGGAAGACAGCATTTTCTTTCATATGTTTAGGTTATTTTTTGTAAACATTCTACATTATCTGCAATCATTCTTTTTGAATTTAAAATTTCAAAGAACATTAATTATAAAAAATATTATCCATAGTATTATATTGTACTGAATTGTGGACGCTGCACATGTGTGTTTCATAGATGCTTTTACAGATATACGGTAACCAATAAGTAATACCATATAGGTATAATAGGTATTATAAATTATTGTTGTCGCCACTCTAGCAAATGCGCGAATATGAAATTACAGCAACTGATAGTAATCGACACAAATTAATCCATTAACGGACAATGCAACATTTTCAAACGGATGCTGTATTATGTAATATTGATACATATGTGTTGTTTTGTTTTATTTTATTTTATATCAAAATGGCGCGGTCCATAGTACAGAACAAAATATATTTATACACAAAAAAAAATATAAAATTTAGACATTGCTTATACGTACCGTCCAACAGAGAGAAAATGACGGGACCTCATAAAGGTACGCATCATCCTGAACATCAGTCTATTACGGGTAGTGTAAAAGGGTATGAAAAAAGAACAACTTAGAACAACTTAGAAATACAGGACAGTCTATAGAGCCTTTAGTGAGTTATCTGATGAACACTTGATTTGCAGAAACACGTCAATCAAGCTAGGATTTATATTCTAGCATCGTAAGTACTGGATCATAATTATGGTGAGGTCTGTGATCAATGTTCAGTACTATAGCAGCAAAACTTAAAAATGTACGTTGTATCCTTTCTATCTGGTTTCTACAATTCACAGTTGCAGGGTCCCAAATAAATACGGCATACAATAGAATAGATCTAAGAGGCTTTATCAAATGTAAATCTAAATATACCCTTTTTTATAAAGCCGAGTGTATTCAGAGCCTTATAATATGATTTTTCTATATGATTGTGAAATGTTAGTTCCCGATTAAGTGTAATAATTTAGCATAGTACCTGCATTACTGAATAAGAAATAATAAAGATTGTATTTAAACATAATGGATACTGGGTTCTGTGGAAGGACATACAATGACTCTTTAAAATATTAAAATCTAAACTGACGTTTCTAACCCATGCACTAATCGTTTCTAGGTACCTTTAAAGTAGAAGGCAATCATTTACACAACGAACTTCTAAGAATAATTTGAAAAGGTCAATGGACAATATTAAAAATGACCATTGGTGCTATTTATGAGAATAAAGAAGGGGATTGAGAAAAGGTATCCTCCTTTAGGGACCCCAGACGTCTATTTGGTAAATTCATTAAACACATAGTTTGAACATACCGGGTTGCACGGGGTGGCCTGGGCGAAACCCCTTTCTAAGGGCATACTTTGATATTTCTTTGACATATTATTTGCACTCATTTTTTTGTGTATTCGAGGTATATAATATACATCCTAATACTATTAATAATAATTATATTGTATTATGAGCGTTGTTTTTCGTATATTAATTTTATTATTAGTATCGTTATATTATTATACTCACAGCGACGGCATTGTTACTATCTCGGTTGATGTCCACCATCGTGCCGATGAACACTTTGCTATAGAATTTCCCACCACGCACCTCATCACCGAGAACGCTGTCGAAACGTACTGAGCATTACGTAACCATCGAATTGTAGAAAAGTCTGAAAAAAAAATAGAAATAGTTATAATATTACCATGAATTTTATAATATGGAAATATTTTATGGCATTTCTATTGGTAAAATTTCAAGGAGGGGAGGGGCAGAATCAAAAAATGTCTCAGATTAAATTAAATACCTAAAAGCTTAATGTTATTTCAACATATAAATATAAATATGCTATGACGCCAAGTACCTATTAATAATTAGTATTAATTAATATTTGTACTGTTATTTATTTAATATTATGACGTATAAATTAGTTTTAATACGTGTACAGTATAAAAAATTAATAAATCAAGTATAATCAAATTTATTATTCGATAAATAATGACAGTACATTTATTAGTTTCATTCCAAACTTAATAATAATATGTGGGACACGTCAATAATATTATGTCATAAATGTGACATCCCGTATGAAGCCGTTCTTGTAAATGTTCGCCCTTTCACGACGGACGTTCATTTAATATTACAATAATAAGTTTATACTATATTTTTTCAGGAGTGAGCAGGTCCTGCTCGCCCTCACAATGGACGGTCGTGAAAGAAACTGTTTCGTTCGTTCGCATCACTTCAACTGTTAGAATAGGCATATACGAAAATAACATAATTATATTATACCTGTCATATTTTTACAACTGTTGAGTTAAATATTTCGAAACGTTTGCAGGACTGCAGTTAGATCTCCGAGTGGCTTGCATTGCACATTATTGTGATTTATTGTCGACTCGTCAGCGACGGCGTCCGCAGCGTTCTCGCGTATAACATACAATAAGGAACCCAAAATAAACACTTCGGCTTAAATGTATTTATAATATCATATTGTGACCGTCTAGCGAGCTGACAGAGGAGAAAACCAATATTATTCTAAAGTCTTCGACAACGATTGTATACAATAATATTATATTATATCAGCAGTATTTCGCGTCAACTCTGCTGTCGGAAGCGTAATAATAATACGAATAGATATAATATTCATTGTGCGTATGCGTTAGGCTCTTTTCGTTGACAATAACGCTTTTAAGAGTTTTTTATTTTTTTTATTTGGTTCAGTCATGCCATGTCGGTGATTAATGACTTCTATTGCGTCGATATAATAATGTACCGAACACGCCGCGACTTTAAACGCGCTAATCAACTAAACGTACTTTAGCGGTAATTATGTATTTCATTCTTACTTCGTAGTAGGTAAGTACCTAATAATATAATATACATAATGATATAGGTACATAATTTACCTATGTATACCTATGTATGCCTATACTGCTGTTATATAAGTGTCTATAACGCGTATTTCTCTTTACAGACAGTTGCATGATTTAATTTTTTTTTAAATTAGCAAGCTCGATTGTTTCGAGAAACGCCGTAAATATAGTATAGTATAATTCTAAATATTACATTTGACTATTTTTAGACTCTGAGCGGAACGATGGAAGTAAATCGATGTTACAATATTATGTGTGCTGTTTAAAAATTGATTTTTTTTTGTGCCTTAAGTCACACATTTTTAGAAAAAATGCTTTGATCATTAACTTTTTACTGAAAGCTAATGGAAGTTCTACTTCTCAGTACCTACTTTTATAATTATTTTTAAAATATTGTTTTTATTGTCAAAAGTGTTTGGTATCTTGGTTAGGTACCAAAAAGTAACAACGACTCCGCTCTGGATCATTTTTCATTCTATACAATACGATTTCTTGCTGAATTCAAATTTAATACGCCCATTACAGTTAACTACCTACTCAAGGTACGATAGGTACACTCGACATCTGTTATCCAGCAAAACAGTAAGTAACTACTTGACAGAATTTTTTTTTATTTCACTTCTTTAACATAAAATATTTATTTTGTCGAGTTATTCGATGCCTCTTACACGCTCGTCCCTTGACGTACACTATTGTCGATTAGCCTGATATCAAATCGAAACGAAAACCATAATAGTTGGTAGGTATAGTACGTACTATATGATACAGATTCAACAAACGGTAACGATGTTATTTAATAATATGCAAATACCTAAAGCCAGTACGTGATCCGTTTTCGTTACGTTTTCGCGGAGCTTCAAACGATTTTTTGAAACAATATTCAATCGTGCAAATATACCTAACGACGAGGGGCTCGCACTAGGGTTGTTTATTTTTTACAATCTCTTTGGAAAATTATTTTCTTTTCGTACACATATGTATACACGTGTACACAAACGCATACTGCACTGCATTTTATTCAATATATATTTTTATCCATCTCGATATAGGTACAATAATATACGTATAATATGTATCGATAAAATACCGCACGGCAGTGGTTGTAGCCATGGCAAGATTAAACGGCGAAATCGTATTATTATTATTACCATGTATTATATGCACGTTCGTAGCGATCCAACCGTGAAAACGACATGCAAGCCGGAAAATGCGTTTGAGTTGTTTACGGCGAACACGCACGCTGTGGCCAATAAAACTTACATGTCCTCATACATAAGTCCGCGGTGCGGGTCCGGAAGAGCAGTAAATATTTGCAGTGTCAAACGCAGGGAGGTAATCCAATTTCGGTTACCACGCGGGTTCGTCGTTTACGATTGACTAATTTTTGTGTGTTTTGTATGGAAAACCGATTTTCGAGAGAAAATAAATACAAAAAAAATTGGAAACGGGAGTCGCGTGCGCTTTATTTTTCGCGTATTCCCTTCGGGGTGGCGCACGTGGTTTCTATTTTTTAAGTCTTTTTGCTGTTTACTCACAATAAACAACATCGGCGTAGGATATTATATATAATATACGTGTAAACATATACAACCGATGTATTATGGACTGCGCCGCACCAATTACGTATATTATATTATATTATATGATGGTCGCGGTCTCAAACGTTTTCCGGAACTCTTTGAGGAACTACTCTTATGATATATTGTATTATTATTGATGTTGACTTATCTCCTTTTATAGGTTCAAATATTTGCAGTTTTGTATTGTTTATTTTGTTTTTGTTTATAAAATCTTTTTCTCCCGACGCTTTTTTTTCGGGATACCTAAACAACTACAGCAGCTCCACTATTTGAAGTCGTCAGTCATCGTTGTCGAGTGAGTTCGTACAAATAATATGATATATCTGGTACTTTGATCATTTTTGCCATTTTAAATGTATATTTTCTCAGCGAAGTTTTTTCGAATGCGCTATATTATATACATATTATATTGTCGTATTTCGCCATTGCAGTGAATCGGTAGTAAACAGTCCGTAAATATGCCATTCCCTCATTTATAGATTCCACAACAGTTGTATCAGTACATACTGTAACTCTAGATCAAATTATATTCAATGGATAGAGTCATTGCATGTCCATGGAACGAATTAGAACAAAAAGAAACGGAAGTATCTATATAAAATTGGCGTTATCCGCGCGTACTTGACTGTTTATCGATTGGTTTTTCCAGAAATTAAATGCCGCCATCGCTTTTATGTTAACTATTGATATTTATAAATGAAAATATTTTTAATTCGACATAATATAAATAATAAGAGGCCATGCGCGCATGCGCATAACGACGGGGGTCTGATATAATAGTAATGTGTGTTTCGCAGCGTTTTCGAATGACTCTATCCATTGTATACGATACAAGACTGTAACTGTTTACATTCGAAAAACGCTGTATGTATGTGTGTGCGTTTTTTTTTCACGTCGCAATATCATTTTTATATTTCCTAATATTAATCGTCCGGACGTAACGCATTCGGCGTAATGGTCGGCAATAAAAATTCGATTTTTATAATATTCTTTATACGTCAAGTTTTGCGCGGGAATCGAATACGTCGTGAACGTGGAATGATATTTTACGGCTTACTCACGATACTCGTCGTAAAATCATATATTATACAGTTTTTAAAATATAATAATATTTTGTGTAAGAGTTTGGCAATAATAACGTGCGTGTAATGACCTCAAGTGCTCGGTGACCGATAAAATACATAATATAAAACATATAGGGTGATTCGCCTCAAGCATGTCCACCCCGATTTTTTCGTTAATATTAGGAATCGGTTCTTTGAAATATACATTTTGGAATTTTCAAATATTGTATAGGTTAAAAAAGACCTTATTTTCGAAAACTTGAAATATTTTGTACCGTTATTAAGGAGTGTCCAGTGGTGATACAAACTTCAGATTTTCAAATGAGAAACCCCATTTTACTTTAAAGTTTAAATTATTCACTAGATAATTTATTGTTTTAATGTTATGTATCTATATCCAAATTCGAACTAGTTTCTATTTTCCTAGGTGATATCTAAATTGTTGACATGTATATACAAAGGATATAGCTATACGCCATTAAAATTGATCTTACAAATTATAAAATGTTTATTTATTTAATTATAGTTACTATGATTTTTCAATCATAACAGCTCTCATATTTTCCAACTCTATTATCGTTAGTTTTATAACTGTTAATAACTATACGGCTATTATACTCTTTCGTATTTTGATTTAGACACTATTACATTGAAATTCTCAAAAAATTATATTATGCTAAATAGTTTAAAGTGAAAATAAGGAAGCGGCATATATATTATAATGAGGATGAACTCATTTGAAAAACAAACAAGTTTGTATCACGCCATACACGACACTCATTAAATGGCACAGTAAATGATATCATGTATTTAAAAATACGATAGTCAAAAGAAAAAACCCAAAAACGAAGGTTGGCGTACTCGGTAAGTCACCCTGTATGTATAGGTACCTATCGCTATTCGAGATCATCAATGCGCGTACGGCTTTTCGATATAATAATAATAATATTATAGCGTTTCCATATAATGCGCGTGTATACAGCTATATAAACTTTTTAAGACTGACTGCAGGGTCCACTTGGGCGGAAAAGCAAAAAAGAAAAGCGTTGCGGCCGGTATAACGACCAATAAAAAATATGTAGTCGGAGTTGATAACCACCGTCTCGCGCATTTGTGTGTGTGTGTGTGTGTGTGCATGTGCATGTAATAGCCCGTCGTGTCGCACGAGGAGGAAAACGACTGCGACGAAAGACCGAGACGAAACACTTATAATATGTCATACTACAAACGTTAAAAAGCTTTATTATATATTATATTTTTGACGGATAATACGAGTATATAAGGTCCGAATAAAGGAGGTCGTAAATCTCTGGTAAGAGGCGGCGGCGGTCGACTCGCTGCGCCGCCGCTATCGATGGCGAGGAGGAGGCGAAAATATAAAAATCCGGTCGTATTTAATAGCCGCCGCGTACATATAATATAATAATATATAATAACGCGTAAAAACCGATCGTTATACGACTATACAGGACCTTATCCGCATAACGTCGAGGGTACCTATATAATAATATAATACAGGCAGCTATATCATGATATTATTGTATGTGATATTATTATTATGTACACGTCCCGACAATGGAATATTAGTACTAAAATATCGGAAAACCGTTTTAATGCGCTCGCACACAATGTGCATTAGCTGTCGTCGTCGTCCAGCACTAAAAAAAAAAAATTAGACAATGTCGTCGTCGGCGTTAAATACCAGTAAAACGGCGAAGGGGCGACATATAATAATATAATTGCACGCGTTACCTATATAGTATTATGTAGTCCATGTATTATTCGGGGAGAGACGACGCAGACGACAGTGTATTTTGTAATAATATATATCATTATTATAAAAGGTAGTCGAAACGGTCGGTCGCGTGTTTGTTAATGATGTTGTATAATAATTTAATATTTTAAGTAAGTGCCTGAAGAAATGTGTAAAACGCTTTAAGTAGCGTGTGTAATAGATCCCTGTTGCAGCTGTCGGTGATTTCCGACGCGAAATAATCGAAATGGATGTCGCGTCGAGCCTCGTCTCGAGAAGAAAAATAGTAAATAAATCAAATAAATAATACAACTATAATATATGTATTATGCATTATGTATTGTCAAAAATTAAGTATTATATTGATTTGTATGATTTTAAATGTAAATCTTTTATTAAATATTAAGTTTGCTAAATGCTATAATTATATTACCTACATATTGGATATATAATTTGATATTAAAGTATATAACAATAGAATAATTACAATATATCATAATTTGTTTTAAGTCAATAATATTTAAAGTTCAAATTAAATATTATCATGTGCCATATGGCATACATATACATAATTCTATACTTAGTAAAAAGTAAAATATAAAGTTAATTATTACTTTATTTTTAAACTATGTATACAATTGTTGTTTCTTTTCGTATAAAACAAATTATATGAATAACAAGTACTTATAAAGAATTAGTTATAAAATATATGTATATATTATTTTGTTTATATTATAATTCTGCAATATTTTTAGAATGCAGTTTAAATGATTTAAAGATATTATTTGATAACATTAGTAATAATTGTTATGCCTTAAGCATGTTATTTGTTAAGATTGAGTTACTAGCGGTGGAGCAACTAGGCTTAGCCCCCTGACTAAAATTTAACCCCCCAAAAATATTCCTTTTTGATATAGATAAAAGCCACTAATAGGTATTTATATATGGGTTATTTTATATTAAAAGTTTTGTTAGGTGGGCTGTAGCCCTCCCCCCCCAGAATTTTAACCCTAGTTGCGCTCATGGTTACAAGTACAATATCGTGCTTGGAATGCTACCGGTAACGTGTATGGAATATTGCTTGTTATGTGCACGGCATGTTTGGATAAAGAATTGTATTTATATTACAATTTAAAGTAGGTACCTACCTAATTTACTTTCTCGAGACATAAGCAGTTCTATACATATTGCAATTACGTGAATGTAAAAAAAAATGTAACATTACAACTTACAGCTTATTTATTTTGTAAAAACATTGCCAAAATATTCCATTTCACATATATTATATTGTGTTGTAACTTATGCTTCAGCACATAACATAATAATGTAATATAGCTGGCAGGGATTTATTAGCCGCGGGATATACCACGTGTGAGCAGTGGCGTACAAAAAATTATAATAATAATATTATGTCATATCGTAATAAGCGTACATCATAAAAAAAATATTCAAATGGGTGATTATATTGTTGACAGTAAGCGCTCGTCATTATAATACCTATCCAAAAATACGAAAGTTTTTAGTAAATAATTTGTTTCCATGATATTTTTCGTCGTTATACAAAAAAACTTTTTGAAGGGAAAATATGTATTTTTCGTCGTTATAATTTTTAATTTTTAGATTCTGTGTGGAGCGATTCATGTATTTATTTTACAATAGTGTTTTTTTTTTTAGTTTTGTTTTTTGTGTCTGAAAACACTTTTTCTACTAGCGAAAATGCTCTAATCGTTAATTTCGATAGCGTTTTATTGTAGAAAATTTTTACTAGTTGGTATTTCTGCAGGGAGGTAAAACTTAAAAATTCTCAATACCTTTTAAAAGTCTTGTGGAAAAAAAATGTACGAACATTTTAATATTATTATGAAAATAATTATTAGGTAACCGTGATGACCAAAAAAGTAAACCTCAGTTTTCGTTCAGAATCTTTTTTGCCATATTCAATAATTTATGATCATTATTTTTCAAAATCCTCTTCGAGATAATGCTTACTGTTTAAAAAATTATTTTGTAGGTATAAACTTATTACCTAAATATATTTAGTGTTTTTTTTGTTTGTTAATCGCTTCTCAGCTAATATGTTTTCCCGCCGTCTTCTCTTAGGTTAGTATAACAATCACGATCGGGAACCCGTTATCTAACGTGTTAATTTAACGAGGTATGGTGGCACACACAATTTCATATTTTATGTAATTATTATAATTATTGATGTCTATAGGTATGTCCACACAAATAAGTGCACGCATTCAAACATCTCTCAGACTGACGCTATATTTTCTTGTGTTATATTATAATGTGATAAGTTATCAATAAGTAACCGTCGCTGTTGTCCGAGTAGTTTTAGCGATAGATTAGTGATAAGTATTTGAAATTCAGATGAGCGTAGTAGTTGACCAACATTTTGCGAGATACCTATAGTATAGAAGTAAAAACACTGAAAAATATTCTGTCTTAGAATAAGGAATAATATTTTTTGTTGTAATTGAAAAACGATAACAATAAACAACAGTGAAAATGTAATTTTTTTTCAAACATTATTTTTAAGCTATACATACATTAGGTTATGTAAAAATAGTATTTTCGTAAACGTTAATAGTTTTAGAAATAATGAATGTTGTTTACTAAAAAAAATCACCCTGTACATTTTAATTATTATATTATTTAGGTATAATTCCGTGACAAAATACTCACGTATATATTAACATATTATATTACTATACTATTATATGGGTGCGTACAATAGGTGATTTTCATAAGACTCGTGCGTGATTATCGTCGGTGAATTTTTGAAAAATAATTTTTTACGCGTTTATGTCTGATATATATGGATATAAAAGTGATCTAATTACCTATTCATTTTCTTTATCGTAAATGGACACTCGCCTGTCCGTTGCAGACATTTAACTCGTGTGTGAACCCATAATCTAAAGTTTAGACCTTCAATAATTTTGGAATTAAAAAAAGTTATGGCTTCTAATAATGAGTTACATGTAGTCAATTATTATTGAGTTCTGCGTGATTATAGCAAAAATTTTACATTTTTTAAAAACAAAATATTATATTATATTATAAATATTCTTTGGAAGAATAGGGAGTCATCGCAGTGTCCCGAGTAATGATTTTGAATAAATAGCAACCCTATATGGGACTTTTTCGACAAAATTATAATATGCATGTTCTACTTACTGGACGACACCTTTAACATAACCTTATATATTGCTTGAATATTGTCTGCAGTCAGATTTCCCTGTTAAGTGACTCAATTTCACGTAAATCGATTTTCACTTTAGGTACCTATTGTGTAACAGACAAATCATACCCCCAGGATATTCTTACCGGTGTGGTATGATTATCCTAGGATAATTTTACCGGGGGTAAAAATAACCTATTGATATCATACCATGGGGGTAAAATTATCCTAGGAAAAATTTACCGACACCGGAAGCGAATGGACACACAACCACACACGTAGTTCATTCACATTGATACGCAATAATTGATAATAAAATGTAATATTAACATATTATGTATATTGTATAACATGGTTATCGTTATCGACTCAAGAACTATTCGACTGATTTCGACGAAAAATATTAAAACCGTATCGAGATAAATTGTATATAATAAATACAAGAAAATTAAATATACCCATGAACAATTTTGAATCGTCGTGAACTAATTAAAAATATAAAAATTATATTATATTCTGAGAAGAGGGTTTTTATAATTTAAGTAATTGGTCAGCAAATGTAAAAGTGGGTACACAATATAGAAATAGGTACGATATGTATGAGCAACTAATTGAGTATACACGGCATTATGATTAATGATGTTTTAACTTTTATTCATTTCACTTACCTAAAATGTTGAAGTCTGGTCTGGAACAATATTATAATGTTGCGCTCGACTTCAAAATGGAAAATTCAGCTATTGTTTTTCAAAATGCGATAATCGACGGCGTTGCTGGTGCGATGGTATCCTCTCGAAATACCACATAAATGTGTGGCAAAGCTTAGTATGATTCTATGCAAAACACGCCGCTGTCTTAGTTCAGCAAACAGCAAATAAACGGAAAATGACCCGAAAAGTATAATGTTATTGTACTGCAATCGGGAGCACCTATCAGTGTATAGCTCGCACGTACACTCGGCCCGCTTTTAAACTATCGAACTCGCGAGCATTTTCATCCGTTGGTCGACAGATATGCCAGTTGATTATAATTGAAGATCACTCAACACAACAACCACATAACTGTTGAGGTATTTGAAAATATTTTTTTTTACATTTTATTGTAGTTTTAATAAATAAATATTACAACATCGAATTACAATAATATTATAATGTATTAAATATATAGTATTGCAATCGTGAGCACTTATCTGTGTATCGTGCTCGAAGACGAACGTATTCGGCCCACTTTTTGCAAGCTACCGAACTCGCGAGAGTCGTCCGTCGGTCGGCCGAACGACAGCTCTGCTACAGTGACGCGTGTGTGTGCACTCGACGAGGAGGACCGACGAAGACGTGGGCAGCGGAAAAATATAATATATTATATTATTATTATCTTAAAGAGAAAGACAACCGTTTTGTCTCCGCGATGTAAACACGTTAATGTTTAATATGTGCAATACATAATAATATATACTATACAGTAACCTATATAATATAAGCTGGTGAACGCCGAACTACAGGCCAAAAAACTCGGCCGCCGCGGAAACGTCGAGAGGAGTGGAAAGCTTCACAATCGTCACAATGGTCTCCACGTATATGCGTGCGGTATTAGCATAATAATAATATAACATCTAATGCACAATACGCATACATAATAGTGGTCCACTGACAACTATAAGGAATAATTGGCTTGCACATATAGGAAGGTACAACGCACAATATAATATAATAATCATAATGGTAATTTATACAAAGCACATAACGTCTGCTGCTGTACCTACCTACCTGTGTACGTTAAGAGACAACTCGTGTTTTATTTTTCGTTTGCATATTTATAATGACGTAAGTACGTACCTATATGTACAAGATGATTCGCGGAGCAAGCCAACCTCTGGTTTTTTACGTTACAATATAATGAATTTATTAATATTCTGAATTTTGGAATTGCTAAGTAGCCATTATATAGTATTTTTTGACAACTATCGGAAATATCCAATGTCGATAATATTTCCATATAGATTTAGTCCGCATGCCTGCGTCAATGAAGTGGTTTAATTATTGCTACAAAATATTAATCACGACTCTAGTAAAATATATATATCTAGTAATTGTAAGAAAATAGTGCACACATTTATAGTCATTACCCGAGGGTCGAACTACGGGCTACTATAATTACATATTGATTGAAATTGATAAATTTTACATACGACGGACTAAACATAATCACTTATAATATGTTTTGATGTGCTAAGATAAATGTGAACAAAAGACACTTTTTTAGATTCTAATCTAACTCTGCGACGACATTTATCCTTCTATCGCAGTTGGTTTCAGAGAGTTTGGGTATTTACACACTACGTGTTCGTTCCTGCGGTGACGAATATAATGAAGGGTTCACGTGTATAATAGAATCGAATAAAATATGTACAATAGCTATAAGTCGTCTACGTATACAATTTTATGTTTTTGTCTCTTCAAAAGAGTTGCGCGATAATGGACCCAAATTTACGTGAGCCCCTCCAAGAGTAGAGGTAGTCAGCGGACACTCAGTATAGATAAGCACTTACGCCATGCACGTCACGATTATACCACATTTTTGTTCCCCACGTCTAATGGAAACGATTGGTCCTGCTTTTCAAAATATGACGAGTAGGTGGAGGGGTGAAGGTTCCGGGGCAGCGGCTAGCTGGTATTGGAGTCACTGTCATTTATTTTTCCTTTGAAAAATCGTATAATAATAAGGGTTACAATAGTAAGAAGTACTATTATTTTAGGTTTACACGATTGAACAGAGGTTGACAAGAGTGTGACACAAGCTGAAACCGTATCGTTTATTCATTGATAAGAATAAATTACTATTGAAAAAATATTATATATATTATGATGATGAATGCGGTAGATGTATCGCAATCGCACAACAAACAAGTCATAGAGTTCGACTTCAATGGCGCAACTGGTACTAATAAAATGTACTGATGTACTAGTTGAAGACTAGATAATTATATCAGACGATATATTATGACGTCTCAAACACAACTGCAGGTGACGTAGAGACTTATATCTATTGTTTTAATTAATATCGTTTGATATTTATTTATGTTAACTAATAACTATGACAATGTAAAATATGATCCAACAGTGATTCTTACCTCTCAAGCCATTCACTGTCATATTATTTTAGTCTTTAACCAAATGCACTCATTGTACTCATCGTATACCTAGATTGTGTAAATATTCAATAAACGCTTTTATATAAAATAAAGTATACTACAATATGTTTAAAATATCAAATTGCTGCAATTTAATTATAGTTTCACGTACCTTATAATATAATATTATATATCTTTAAAGAGTTCTCGTCACACGATCGGAAGACTTTTCACTAATGCCAGAAAAAAAGGAAAATTCCACACGGCATTTTCCTTGCCGTTTTGTTACGAGTATTTTAGTCCCACCGAGTTTACCATATTTTTATTTATCAAAATATAACAATATTCCTTTCATATTATTGTAATATGTATAATAGTGTAAATAATATTATATTATACTCACCGTATTTATATATATCAAACATCTTCTGTAGGCGTCGTAACTTTTTATTGACCACGTTTTTTTACGAAAAAGCTTTGTTGTAATTTTATTACACTCGTTTTTATGCCATTCGAGTATCCATCTCGCTTATTATTATTTTTAATAACATTTCTTTACGTTTCCATATAATAATACCCTTACGAAATTTATTATACGCCAAGCTCCACCATATATATTATGTAATATCTATAAAGTTTAAAACCTTATCACAGACCACTAATTATATAATATTACAATGGAAAAAATGCTGTATCGCATAAAATAAAATTAACTGTCATACGTTAAATTTAGAATCATTAGATATTAAAAGATAATCTTCGAAAGTTTTAATTAACACCACGGGGATACTTTTGTGTCAATAATTGTTCATTCGATAGGTCCATTATTCCAGTACCACCAAAGTAAATATATAGTAGAAAAAATATCATATCGATTGTTATTAAGTTTGTTACGACGTGTAATTCTAATTTATCAGCATTTCCACACCACAAAAAATTTTAAAAAAAATACAATATTTCCCACGGTAGAACTGATGTAACCATTACCACGTTTTGCATGCAATTAAGTTTTTGACTAGCATCAAGTAATCGAAAAATCAAAAAAAAATTAGAAAATTAAAAAATTTACTGTTTGGATAACTTTAAAACAATTTTTTATTTTTAAATGAGAGATACTATAGATGCTTGTTGCAAGTACTAGAATTGTAAGGCTGGACATTAACGAGTTTATAAGTTAAAGTTAAGTTTATTTAACTTTTTAACTTAATAAGTTATTTTTTTTTATGATTATTAACTTAAGGAATGTTTGAATTAATTTTAAATTAACTTGAGTTAATTTTACATTAAATAAGTTAAGTTAATTTCAATTTTAATTATTATGGAATATGTTTTCATATTCGTATAAAATATAAATACCTATAATATTATTAAATTACGAATATTATCAATGCCCGTTATTTTTCGCCATCGTCGCCAGTTATATTCCTATTATTATAAACTATTTTATATATTATTATTATACTATACTTATTACGAATAAATAATTTTATAGAAGGTAACGTGGACAGTCTACGGTTCTTAGTAATACCGCGTTTATTTTTGGATAATTTATTATTAATTTCGAAGAAATTTTTTTTTAAGTAACTTAACTTGAGTTAAAAAGTTAATATTAAATTTTAGTTAACTTTTAATTTAGTTCAATTGATAGAACATTTTGAATTAACTTTTAACTATTAACTTGATTTAGATTTTAGTTTAACCTAACTTAACTCAGTTAAAAAATATCATTAACTTGCCCAGCCTGGTAGAATTGTTAAATTATTTAGGTAAAATAGTTTATTTTCTACAATTTTTTAAGATATTATATTTATTTTGAATTCTTAATAACTTTTTTCAAAATATTTATTTTGCTAATTTTCATACACAAGTAAATCTTAAATAATGTATTAACCATATAATTTCCATAATTTTTTTCATGCATTTTACTTGTACCAATTTTAATTTTTTTTAATTTGTCAGTTTTTCTGTTATACCCTAATTTAAGTAGCCACCTACTTTGACCCGTCATTGCTTGTGTTTTCAACATTTCAACCACATGCAGAACAGATAGTGAAATATAATTCTTCAGCAAAATATTGCGAAAAAATATTCAATATTCGAGATACTATCCACGTGTGCTTAATATTATTTTAATTTTTTTTTATTTGAACAAGAAGCTAGGGTAAATTCATTTTTTTCGAATTTTTTTTTTCAACCAAAATCGTTTACTCTATTTATTTGTTACATATATGATATATCCTTATCCTATTTTTAAATAACGGTTTTAAGTGTGCATTCATAACAGATCTATAAACTTTAATCGGCAGTCCCAATTATTATAATATTATAATATTCTATTTAACGATGCGGTCGTCGTTTCCGGATCGCGTTCGCGTCAAGTAGGTACCCACAAATATAATAATTGCTGTGCATATATCAGAAGTGGACTACACGCGCGCGTTTTCTTTATTATATTATTATGCTCATAATAGGAAGTACTCGTGAATATTAAATATAATTATCATACGCAAAGACACGCGCGATTTGACAATTTAATTTCGTCTCATTAGTCAATAATTTTTATAATGTAGGTACAACAAAATAATGATATCATGTATAATAATATACAAGTGCTGAAGTGCGTTACAATTTCTGTCACATTATATGACATATATATAAAGAGCTGTAGCTTGCAGACTGTATAATACTATAGAGTATATTTTTTTATTCATAGGTTTTACAACTTATAAAAATATGTCCAATAAGTGGTTCATGCGTGTGTTGCTGAGGCCTGAGAGTAATGTCTACTTCATCTAACTAATTACACGCAAGAAAAAAGTCACTCTGCTCATTATAGCGACACTTTCCATCGGGGGACGAAAACATATTGTTGTAACATTATAATGTGCATAGAATTAATAACATAATAAGTAATAACACATGTCACGACGTCATATTATATTGTACGCGGCGGCACTCGATCGACGGGGCCCGCGCCGAATCGCTCTCGAATCGAATATTATATTATTATGTATTATATTGTGCACAACACTCACGTACAAGTATACGCGACCGGCCGGAACACGAGCTGTTTTCCCGTGGCACGCGTCTCTCCCGACGACTGACGAGTCCTCGAAAACAATAAAATAATAATAATCGTCGTCGTCGTGCATAGATCGCATTATATTATATTATGACTTAACTGCAGAGAGAGCGAAGGCTGGAAAACGCGCGACCGGTTAATTGTGCGAATATAAAATACTGTATAAGTATATAATTATTTACCAGTGTGTATTATTATGATTAATGACCCGCGACTGTTCGAGTGCGCCGTGTAAAAAGTCGTGTACCAGAGGACCGGCATTTGATCGACTATGAGGTATACAGAGTGATTCGCTAAGCATTCTCACCCCCATCTTTTTCTCAAGTAACGAATTTATTTAAACTCTGATTTTTAGAATTGTTATAACTATATGCATGTCCTATATTATTTCAAATTATTTAGATATATAGACTTTTATAAGTACCTACCTATATGGGTCATTTTCGTTTAATTAGATTTTTTATACCATTTGAGAGGAGTGTCCCGTGGCGATACAAAGTTCTTGTTTTTCGAAAATGATAAAATTTAAATTATTAATCAGATTATATTTTTAAAAATATTGGTAGATCTACATCGAAATTAGAATGATTAGTTTCTGAGTTATTAATATGTTACACTCGTTTATCCTACTATTAAAATCAAGATAATAGTCCTGAAAAATGGTTTTACAAAAATATTAAGGGGGACGGAGTGGCCGAGGACTAAGGCGTCGGTTCGATCCCGGCCATGGGTAAACTTCGGGCAGTCACGGTGTCCGGAGAGAGAGACCGCCACCCCCCCCCCCCCTGGGCATGGCATATACTTTTAGGTGCTCACTTAAAAATTCTACCAAACTCAAAAACGTGTTCCTCTAACCGTTCCAAAAACCTTACAGTACCCTACAGCTAATGGCCTTAGTTTCCGGACATCAGACCAATAAAAAAATTATATATATATATAAAACTTAATACTATGCTCGATAAAATGTAATATGGCTTCTATTATTTATTATATTAAAGCGTTTTTACAAATAATTATAAAATGTCGATTGATTAATAATGACACTCCTCTCAAATAGTATAAAAAATCTAATTAAATGAAAATGGCCCATATAGGTAGGCATAAAAGTTCCAAAAATCAGATAAATATTTGAATATTATATTCATTATTAAACGGGGAAAAAAACGGAGGTGAGCGTTCTTGGCGAATCACTCTGTACACGGTACATGACGTGCAGCGGCTGCTGCAATTCCCCAATAATAATATAATAGAATTGGGACTTTGGTTTAAGGGTCATCGAGCTCAAAGAGTGCCGCCGGAGGTGAAGGCGGCCGCGTGGAGTCAGTCCACTCGAAAACAATAATAATAATAATAATATATTATATTATCGGCTCGTGACACAAATTTTAGGTATTGGCCACCGCATAATAAAAAATATATGGTGATTATTGTGCGTATAATAGTATTACTGTAGGCGGCGATGCAAAAGCGGGCACATCGCCACCACTAGAAAATGTCAAATCTATAATATTATACGTATTATTATTATTTTTCGATGACGCTTTATACATACGCTGTGCCGCTCGTTGAACTATACACAATGTGTACACATTATTGTACGATATAATAATAATACATAATAATAAAAATATTATATTACAATACGACGAGCGTCGAGTGCGCCTTGTTTTTCGATTGTCGCGACCGCCATGTGAACTCTTCGCAGACGCACATGCGTAGGTACCTACGACATATAATATTATTGTTATTATTTTACAATTGTGCGACCTAGTTTTGTGGCGGTGGCGGCGTGAGCGAGCCTTTGTAGACTACCTATATAAAAATCCGATCGGTCGTCGCAAAAAAAAAAAAAAATGCTCGAACAACGGAGCCACTTGACTGGGTCGCGCAGAGTCGGAACGTTGAATGGGTAAAACAAACACAACGAAATTTGAAAACAAAATGTATAACGACACAATAATATACGTACGTGACATGCGATCGAAAACTTAGACTTCAGCGAGCTGTCGTTCTTACACATCATTATAAAAGGTATATAACCTCAAGTTGTTTTATTCACTGCACCGCGGATAATATAATAAGAATGCAAATCTGATCTTACGCGTACCAAACTCTGTGGTACCTATACCATGACAGATTAGATAGGTATCATCACAGTTTTTTTATGCTCATCCTCCGATCTTTTCTTCAGCTATATCGGCTGTAAACCATATACATTATGCATATACTTATATATAACGTAGAACAAAATCAACCAATCGGGATATACACGTACGGGATTTCATCGAATTCATATTAATAATAAATCGAAATGAATACAACGAATATGGTAGTTTCTCGGAATCGATGAGATGTTTTAAGACTACCTGTAGTGCGGCGGGATCGATGAGTCACGGGTAAACCCCCATACCTGCTTCTACCTGTAGAGATCTGCTGCAACATGTCGACACTTGTTCTTACCCTTCGTCACCTTGCTACTACTTATTGTCTTGTCTTGACCAACCGTCGATACCTATACGTCGTGGAAAATTCGTCGAAAACGATCTGAAAGTGTTGAAACGTATTTGCAGAATAAAAATACCTATGACGAATGAACGTAATAGCTGGATTATTCCTGCCGAGCACGCACGTAATTATAACCATCTCATTTAGGGTAATAGACATGCCGTGTCCGACAAAAGGTTGAAAGAGTAAAATTTGATTTTTTCCGAGCACATTCATATCCCTGCACGTAATACCTATAATATGATATTGTTAAATTGACGTATAAAATGAGTCCTTCTCTCGAAACATCTACGGTCGCTGTTGTTACGGCATTACGACCACGCTATAGTGCTATATATTTTAAAGATAGGTATCTAAGTATATCGTGTCATGTTTGGTATAGGTACGCAGTTTGGCTTTACGATCGGTGGTGGTGGAGCGTAGAGACGGTGCGAAATTGAAAGTCTTAAAAACGGTACCTAAATAATATAATAAAGGTTGGTACCTACGTATATTATAACATTATATAATAGTGACGTGCGCTATATTCGTATAGCAATCCGGAAGCGGCTTCTTAAACCGTCTAAATTGCCAGCCGTTAGAGCTCTCACCCCGCGGGTTATACGCGAGCATATAAATACCACTTGTAATGTCGGAAGTTTAGTATAGGTCGCCGATATAAGCGAAACGTTATTCATAAAATAACTGAAAAACAAATGTTCCGCGTGATTACGATATCGTATTAACGCAAAGGGACGAAAGCGATTCCTTATCTATTTTATCTCTTCTGGTTTTGTATTATTTACTACACATTACCCAATCATTATCAGGTAAAGTAATACTGTAAACATACGAGGCTGGATACATTAGTATCGGGTCAGGTCAGGTCATAATTTGTTGTTATACCTATAACCTATGAATGATCATTACAACTATCAGTGCAAATACAGTCTTGCCCTTTAATAAATAACAGAATAAATATAGGTAAGGATAATATTTAAGATAATGAGGCAAATTTGGGTGTATGGGTGAATGGTGTACGGTGTAAACATACAACAAAAGTGGGAACGTTCATATTGTATCAGAGGGGTAACACAACTATATTATCATGTAAACTACCCTGAATCATACATTATATTCATAGAAACCATGGAAAAGAGACAAAAATGAATATTTTAAATTTCCTAAATAACTGTGGTCGTCGCTTGCAATTTAAAAAAAATAATATTAAAATGACCTTGTTAAAAAATTTCATAATCATAAACATGAATTTTCAACTACAAAATAATTTGCCAAATTTAGTGTTTTCAACATGCTTCAAATGCTAATAAAAAAATATTTTGCTTATTTTGGTTTTTGAATAACGACAATATAACTAGAACATCGTTTAATGGAAATTCGTTGTATAATATCGAATGTTGTTAACGTCTATTATTACCAAACGATTTTACAATTTGCATCAATAGTTCACCTATCTGATTAACTTTTAGTCAGGCATTATGCATAATATTCATAAAAAATCTCAAATTGTGAATATTTACCTACATATTAAATATTTCTACATTTTTGAATTCAAATAATGCGAATTAGGTTTCGCAAATCGTGATCGGCATGGACCCACAAAATAACGTTATAATATATTCGACAAAATAATATACAATAGCCTAGGATCAAATATATTCCCACACAAAAGAATTCGCTATTTTTTAGAAGACGGGCTTTGACGAACTAGTATAATTACCTATCTTTACCAATATTATTTTATAAATTCTAAGGATATATTTGCTTTGTTTACATTGATATTTTCATAAACCAAAAAAAAATCGTTTCATACCCTGAAAAACTAAAAATGTAATATATTATACTATTTAATATTATTATGAATACAAAAGAAAAATTGCTACGATGCCGATTGCCGAGGGTCATATTGAATGTTAAATAAATATATGTACAAAATAATTCGCGTTTTTCCGGCTTCGATGACACTCTATATACTATTTATTTTGTAATGGGTGCATCAACCATCGGGGGTTGTCTTTTTTTTCACACCCCCACGACCGCCAATCATCAAATCCGACACTCGAGGTGTGTATATTATAAGTTATAACATAAACACTGTGCTCACTTGCACAGTCAGTATAGCATTGTCATGTAGATTAGCTCGTCCGATAATGCTCGAACGTAATTCGGCGAATTAATATTAGAAAGACGACGATGATAATATTATAATAAAGAGCTTATCTCCTACTCCGCGAATATAACAGTACAATATACACACACTGCGACAAAGACGACGATTATTGTTATTAATATTGTATTGTTGTTGTTGATGTTATTGTTATTATTATTATTACTGTGATTGTTATAATCAGACACGACTCGACGGGGACGCATCTTAGGTCAATATGATGAGCGACAGGTGCAGTCCGCCGCGGGTGAAAGCCACAATCATTATGCAGAAACCCTGCAGCGGGGGACGATGGTTTCGCCACTAACCGCGAGTCCCCAAGTATAATGCACTTAACGCCGTGACAAATCGTTTTTTAAATATTTTTTTCCCTATTTTAAGCTCATCGACATCGGTCGAATAATTGCAAATGGCGGTACGGATACTCCATCGTGCATCGCGGAGACACGCATTAAATAACTCGTCCAATGCTTTTTTGTCGAGTACAACCGCACATTATAATATTATTATTGCGTAGATATTGTTATAATGGTATAATATTATATCGTAGATAATATAAATTGGTTGGTTCAACTGAAATCGTACAATACAGTATAGTAAAATGCATTCTAGCTGTAAATTGTGCATAAATAATGCAAATTAATATGTTTAAAATGTCAATTGAAATTTCAAACTATTTCAGACAGATATTATGGTTGTTCGTCGTGGGGTTGTAAATTTTACAACCCCTTGAGTAAAGTATTAGATGAACTGGCAAATAAACAAATGATTTCTTAACTAATATAAGTATAATTTTTAACTATTAATTAACTTTCATGTTTTTAATTATGACACATATTGATCTATAATCCTTAAATTATGTTTCAATGGACAGAGAACATGTTTAAAAATCAGCCTCATCTCTCCACATGACAATAAATTTGATGCCTCTGATGTATGGTAAGTTAAATAGTTATTCTTACCAAACTTACCAAAATCATAATGTTGTTTATAGAGTAAACATCTCCATTAAACGATCTCTCGAGTTTTTAAATAATATCCTATCAGAAAAAACAGACTCACCTACCCTCCTTATTAGTTTTAAAGTCCCTCAATGAAAATAAAAATTTTCGCTATTCTAAGGTGTCAGAGGTTAGTAGAAGTTTCACCGAATGTGTGTGTACCGGCGTTGTACGTGTATTATAATATATTATATTATGCGCCCATGTAGGTCAATTCCTTCGATTGGAAAACAAATACATCGACGCCGCGCCGCACAAAACGGGCGGCGTCACCCTCGCCACCGTAAAGTTCGGACAAACGTCGTACAAAAGACCTATTATTGTACACACTGTGTTTCGTATAATACGTGTATATATTGTCCCAAACACGTGCAGGACCGCACCAGGATCGACGACGGAGAGGACGAGGACGAATGGGGTGCAAGACCTCATCGGCACGTATAAAAATATATATATATATATATAAAGCCGTGCGCATTTACGCCGTCGCCACTACCACCACTGTGACCACTGTGTGTATTTGTGTGTGTGTGTGTGAGTACGATGCTCAGTGAAAGGGCCTAAACATCACAGCGTGTCCCTTTTGTGTTGTCCGCCGGCTAAACCCCAAATTGATGACAAGTATATGTATATATATGTAGGGGTGCAGTGTGCGGGCACACACGCATCTGCAAACACTGCAAAAAAAAAAACCAACCCCCAACCCCTCCCGACCCCGTACGCACTCGTCGCGAGAAGGATTTTCAAAACTTTTACATTTGCAGTATTATTATTATTATTATTGTTGTTACGCTCCACCATAGGTCGTATTGCGGCGCTGCTGCTACTGCAGCAGTTATCGTTTTTATTGTATATGTTATTATTATTATTAGCGTGAATTGAATTCGTTTTTTTTTCATTCATTTTACACATCATATAATTTTTTTAAATCTCGGACGACTTCCGCCGCTGATCGCGGATTTATTGACCGGATGTGTCTCTCGCCTCGTATATATAATATAACAATAATAGTATATTGCGCGGAGACGTTGCATATTATAGCGATAGTATATGAATTACATATTGCAATAATAATATTCGGCTCCGGTTTTATTGGGCTTAGCAAATGAAATCACTATTATATAACTGTGGTATTATACATCACACACGACGTTTGTATATTATAAGTAGGTATGTGCGACGTGTGTGTGTGTATTTGGTATTTTTGAATAATAGTTATGGGCAATAATATTTCCGCTATAGGTTTTATACACCTAGTCATATAGTATAATAATATTATACGTATATTATATAGTAAGTTTAATGCTGCAGTTCAGCAGCCGGGCGCGCGGGGTGATCATTTTATTTACGTGTATTTATTTATATTTTTATATTCCTCTAACCGTTTTCGAACATTTTTCATTGCCCGTATTCCCATCGAAACACGAGTCGGCGGCCGCTAGAACAATATAACTCGTCATAACGTCCATTTTATTTTTCGCCCGTTTTATTGGTAACAGGTCGTCGTCGTCGAATTTCACCGCATACATACTATATAACCTACACGGACGACCGCTGGTTAAGGGCTGTTCTATAGGTATGTAGTCAACTGTGTAAAAAGCGAAAAAGTCAACCGACGTTTAAAATACATTTTTCTAAGTACTTAATATAATACGGTTTATTCCCACAAGACATATAATATAACATTATATAAGTACACATAACACTGTTCGAGGCTATAAAAACCTCGTAGGTATTTAATATTTCAGCTTATATTATAACACAACCGAAATCGGTTTTATGTATTATGTTACGGATAGGTACGTATAATCTACCATATAGGCGTGCGCAGACTTTTTTCGCAGGATAGCCGGTATTATCTAGCTGGCTAACTGAATGCAAAAAAATTCTCCAAAAACTATTTATATTAATAGTCTCGTAATGAAAAAACGAATCTAAATTTGAAAAAAATTATCTTTGCATTTTATATAATTTTTTTTTTTGGTTTTAGATACTCATTTATTAATTTGAAAAGTCTGTATATTGTGATTTCATTCCAATAAAATAACAGTGTAAACAAGTACAAAACTATGATGATATTATAATAATGACAACAATTGACAATCTAATTAATCAAAATTAATTAATTTTTGTTATTAGTATCTATATAAAAATAATCAATAGCGCAGAGTACAGCATAAATGTCTGTGACAAAATCCACAATTCTCACGAAAATGACAAATTTTCAGTTCAACTATATTTTAATGAGTCAACAATATATTGTATTATTTACAGGTACCTTATCTGTGGTGATTATGAAATCGAATAGTTTAAGATAAGAATTATTATCTATATATTATACTATATCAACATGGATAACTATAATTTTAAAACCATTACAGGTACCTCCTAGCTGTATGTTTAAACGCTTTTATCATTGAAAATTATCCCCTGTAGTAGGTATATGAAATTAGAAACTATATTTGCTCGAATTTTGATTTACATACATGTCACTGTGATTCACAGTAGAAAATAATATTATGTGTGTTTCTCATTTTATGAAAAAAAGTGTTTGCCACAAACCATTTGTTATATTATCAAAGTATATTTTAAAATAATAACAATAATATGTTCTTTATATTGTATAGGGAAATTAAAATTCCAAAAACATCAAAATTTGAATAAACTCGTTGTTAGAGGGAAAACACGTGGAAGAGTACATACGCTTGGGGCGAATCACCCTGTATATTATATTTTAATATATACATAATATACCTTTAAAAGTCGCGGAGAGGAGCTGCGCTCGTCAAAACACATATTACTCGTATTTTGGCTAAATGGCAGTGTAATTAGGAGAAGCGACGAGGAACTCGCGGAGGGAACGCGGATATAATAATATTATAATGGTTTTCCTTTGTACGAAATAAGGTTTATCAGCCGTAAAACTTTACAATCGGGACAAGCACATCGTCGACGTGCGTATAATAATTATATACGCGCCGTTGTATTATATAACATTGTATATAGGTAGATAAGCGTTGTACTTTTGTCGCGAGTTTAAAGACTAATCGCGCGTCAAGTCGAATCGGCTCTGCATAGTTGTCGAACAAACTTTTTAAACAATTTCGATTACGCAGACGAATTATTATAATTATCATAATAATAATAATAATAATAATGATAAGAAGAAGAAACGCGCGTGTAGTGTAGATATTTTCGATGAGTATAGTATTATATTATAGTATTCGTTTAGACGACTTCATAAACGTTCGAGAATAATATTTCAAATGTGAATTTCAATTAAATAGGGTTATATACGACGGCTAAGATGATATTATAAAATGTAACCTGACTACGATAATGACTCGCGTCACATTATATAATTTTATACTAGTTACTAATAATAATATTATGATAACTGTGTGTAGGTATCATACGGAATAAACATTGTAAGTTAATTGTAAATTAGTAGCAAGTTTAATAATTTATAATAGTTACTTGCGTCTTGCAAGACGTGGCGATTGCGATTAACATCAGCAACGGGAATCGAACCTTGAAATGTAAATACCTACCTGTTGATAAAAATCTATAAATCGGACCCAAAACGACTTAAATGTTCGTTTAAAGCCCCCCATAAACTCACCCCCCCTAAATTTACGCCTATGAACGGCTGTCGAATCATTCGAAAAAATGCGTTAATTAACTCGTGTGAAGCCTACTACTTTTATATAGGTACTTAATTAATATACAAGTGTGCGCCGTGCGGGAGTTACGAATAAATTAAGAAAAAAAAGCATCGTGACACGTGACCGACCGAGTACGACTCGCGATTGATAATAAATAATAATTATGTCGACAATAACACTTATCGATAAAAGCGTATTAATCGGCCGTCGACAGTTGAATCGTAAACTCGCGAAAGACTTGTACATAACTACTGCAGTTTTACAAGTCTCGACTTGTCTCCGGGTGGTCGAATCGGGCCCGGGCACCTCGCCGCAGTGGTCCGCGGCGGTCGTGCCAATTTGTCGTCCGCGACCTTTGGCGCACGCCGCCGCGTGAAACCGCCGCGTGCCGGTACCACGTCGAGCGTTCGAGGTGACAATATTTTCACCGATTTTTCCGATTGAAATTACAATATATTATACTGTCGCCATACAAAATCGCCACCAAATAATAATAATAATAATAATAATTATAAAACATTTTAGAGCGCGCGTGCCGCCGCTGTTGTCCGCTGGTGGGACGTTAGCTCCGCGGGCGCACAATATGCCAATTATTATCAAACTGCGCTGTGTAGCACCACTCGACGAGAGGATTTTTCGAAATTCGCTCGTTTATCGCCGTCCGAGCGTACGTACTTGCAATATATAACGCATATAATATGTTATATATTATTATGCGCGCATTCACACGGCCAGCGAATAGTCATTATTATTATTATTATTATTATTGTTGTTTTCGATCAGTCGGAAAACGAGAAACGCAGTCGTAGTTTCCCCGGAGAGTTTCATATTCATCGTGCAGAGTAAGTATGAGAAATCGTCAGCGATCAACACGTGTGCGGCTCATTGTATTACATAGTGCCGCCGCCACTGCTTTATGTAGGTACTATATTACAATGTGTGTAGTGTATAAATTATTATTATCGTTATTATTAAATACTTTTTGCACGCCGCTCGTGAAACTAGGAAGTCTGTGTGTATTCGTGCGGTATGTGTGTAACAAGAACAATGCGTGTTTGTCGTTCCTCGCGAGTTGTAAACATCGAATTCGTATATTATTATGTTAATTGTTAGATCGAAACCCCGACGGTATAAATAATATGGTGTGTTGTATTATAGGTGTAGTACACTGCACGCACACAAAAACGCCGGGAAATCCGTGGTGGAAGAGATGTTAATATTATACAGGGTGATTCACCTCGAACAAGCTAATCAACCCTTTTACCCTTTGCGTTTATTCAAATTCTGACTACTTAGTTTTTACACTCCAAATACCACGTCTCAAAATACTTGGATGTTTATGCACCGTTTGTTTATCTTGTGGTGATACGAGCTTAATTTTTTTTTAATCGAAATCCACCCTTTTTCACTGTAAATAATTATAATTGTCAATCGGATGATTTTTTCGAAAATGTTTACGTGTCTAAATTGAAATTCAAACCATAAATCTCTGAGTTACTATGCTTCATTGCATTCAAAGGTCACTCCCACCTTAAAATTTCGTGTTGATACCTTTATCAATCGTTTCTATCTGTTTGTACCTCAACGGTTTTTAGATTAACCCGAGTTCACATTTGGGGGTTATTTTTGACACAAATGTAATTAGCTCAACAATTAATATTTTACTAGGAAATTTTTACAAACTATACAACTTTAGCGAATTTAAATTAATTTCTACAATTTTCAAACCATTAAAGTCTCCATATCTTCCAAATCTATTGTGATACTTAGTGCACAAAGATCTCATAGACTTTTTTCTAAGTTCACTTTAGGAAGTTGAGTGACTGTTGAGGCGCGATTTTACTTTTAATAATACAATATTACGAAAGTCTCGTGTACGAGTAAGTGCGTAACTATTACTTATATCTTCCTCCCATCACCACCCATTCGGAATCGATGAAAATTTTCTTCCCCGATAATTATTACCTACTAATGTAATTTATATGGATTTGTACCTTCGGTCGTTATAAAATGTGTTCCATCACCGTTCGACGGCGATTCTAAGTTAACTTACAAACATCCGTCACCTCAGCTCCATCCCTAAATACATTTTTAGTGTTTTCATTTTTTTTCCAGTGCCATATTTAGTAGGTACGACGTTATTTGTATGAATTCGTATGACTTTTTTCAAAATTTGTCAGATCACCGTTCAGTGGGTGCTGCGTTTACTCAAAAAAACTCTGTCACTTCAGCCCCACTCCTAATAATATTATCATTCCCTATAACTATATATTATTATAATAACGTCAACGAATGGGTTCGGAATTTCTTTGACGATTGAGCTTAATCATCTGCTGTGTTCGGTGCGACTCGTTTGCGGGAATCCACGACTTCTAGAGAGACGCAGTTATCGATGTCAGTTAAGTTTAGCGAACAAACGCGCTTGCCGACATCATGGATGGGCTCTGCAGGCAACGGCGAGTGTTCGCTATCAATTTATACGAACGGTATATTTATTACGCACCAGAACCCTTCATTAAAAAAAACAAAAAAAAAACAACCACCCCGGATGGGTTTTTTAGATTCCTGCAAAAAGATTATATTAAAAAAGTTATTAGACCTTTTTACCCCGTTGTATTATAACAGTTGCACTAGTGTCGTAACGCATACGGTCTTCTGCGGGGTGCACAGTGCAGTAGGTATTATATTATGTGCGACCGTTATAATATGGGTCGTCCGTCCGTGTTTTTCCGGTTCAAAGCGAATTGATATTCCGTCCTATGGGCATTTTTTTTTTCTTTTTATTATTATTCCATATGCCAGGAAAGCGAATACTCTATATATTATGTGATGTGTACCTACGGGAAAAATTGTATGGCCGTCTTTTAAGTCCGCAGGCTTTTTGATTATCATATTCATTAATTGGGGACCGTAATAATAATAATATATTGTATACAGCTGTGCACCTATGTACGTGTGCAGCCTCCGGTCGGTCGCTGCTTTGTGAGTGTCCTGTAATTTTTATTTTTTTTCCGCTTTACTTTATTATTATTGTTTCTATAGTATTTATTTTTTTTTCATTTTTAAAATCTTGAAACAAAGGACTTAATGAAAAACGTAATAATTGTTATGAAACGAGTCCTTGCTTATCGGCCCGGCAGACGGTAAATATTTGCAACGCACAAAACTCGCGTTTTCCTTTGTGAACCACGCAAACGAAAGCGAAATTAAATTATTATTATAAAACGAAAAAAAATTGCGTCGAGCTTATATTTTTCTTTTGTTTTTTACACTGCACATACGTCATATAAGTATCTATATAAAATTATTATCATGGAAGTTTCGATATAGATATAGGTACAGACATACAGTCCGACAAGCACGAACTTGCAGACTTGTAACACAGGTTCATATATGAAATAATTCATCATGCAATATTAAGCATTAATCGTTGCTTTTTTTACGAAACATTAATGCAATATATCGTCCACAAAATAATTGATTTCTATTGAATCGGATAAACTATAGCAGACTCTGCGGAATTTTTGAGGGATGCAAATTCACATAGGAATTATTTCACAAACGATTATTTATAGTTGGTAACACATAGGAGAATTTTTCTACGGGGGAGATAGCACGTAGGAGATTTTATCAATAAATAGCTAATTTTTTTCTGAATCCAGGAATACCAAAACATCAAAATCATAAATTTGGCACATTGGAGGTTTGTTGTTTTAATAGGTTCTTGTACCAAGTACATATTTTAGTAACAACTGCAAATCTCACACGACGAAAATGTATAAAAAAAATCTACGAGACGCATTCATCAAAACCAACCCCACCGTGTACCTAACTCTGCGTGAGGTATATTATTGACATAGGTAATATTATTATCGTGATTATTCACGCGCGATTTGTAACTTCCTACCGAAATCTATCCGATCACGACGCGTTTCACGAAAATAAATCGTTTGCTCGTGTTAAATACAAATCAAAAGCATTAGTTGAAATATTATGAGCGACTCCTCGTCAACAGTATATCATATTATATATGTATCTGTGTAATTTGGGAATGCGTCGAGCCCTTCAGCGGAATATTAACGATGATCGTTACGACGTTTTCGCGAGTCGTTTCGAGGCGCTTACGGCCACGCGAACATTAGTATACACGCAAGTCTACGAGTCGTTGTCGTCGTCGCACATAATTTTTTACGGTAACTGCTGCCGCGCCAGGTATATACCTATGTTATACCGCTGTATAATATAATATAATACGTAGGGACGTGGTGGGCATGTGCTGGGGTGGCGTACTAACGACGGAATTCCGGAGACGTTTTACGCGGTGTTATTGTCTCTCGTCGAAATTAATCGGTCGAGCGTAATCTCGCAGGAAAACAACGGTTTTCACTCGGCAGATGAGTTCACGGCTCGGCGTCGTCGATAAACCACCCGCCAGTAACACTATTACAGTATAGCTCCGCCGAAAATAATAATAATAACAATAATCATAATAATGTAATAACAACGTCAACACTGTGTATGATATCAAGTCTTATTATTGTTGTCGGAGGTACATAATATTATTAAATTATAGTTGTCTTGCAAAACGACAATATATGTGCCTAGCTGCGTAAAAGTCGGTAGTTAAAATGTCGTAAAAATAGTAAAAATAGTCTGAAACGTAAAAAGTCCGGGGCATAAAAAGTCAACGGTAAAAAAGTCATAATTTTAGAACAAGACCTAGATAAAAGTATAATTATTGAATTTTTTTAAATATATTATAATATTTTATACTACGATAGTTAATACTTAATTGAACTGAAAAATCATTTTAATATATTATGTATGAATAATAAATTCAATCTTTTTAGTTTTTATATAGGTAATGGTACCTACTAAGTAAATATAGTCATTGAATTTTTTTTTTAAATAAATTATTTTAAATATTGTTATACATATTATATTATATACAGAACTTTTTTTCTAGGAATGTTTTTATAGCGTCCTCCTAAGTACTAATTTATTAAATGTAATTTATTTCTATAGATTTGAAATTAAACTTTAAAAATTTATTTAATTTTGTGGTCATGGTTCAGTATATTTTGATGTAAACAAAGACTTCAAAGCAACGAATATTGTTGTTTATTCCATTGAAAATATCTAAATTTATTTCAATTGAATTCAACAATATGTACACTTGTTTTTAATAGTATTAGATTTGACTATGCTGAGCCGATGCCGAGCACGATATAATATATTATTATTCTTTTAACGACGAGACAAAAATTGCCCATGCAAAGCGGAAGCTATTTATAGATATTATTATTTATTATAATATGCATATACCACTATTTTACGACGTTGCCGCATATGTACTTACTGTACAATAGTCTTCGTGCGAAATGACAATGCATATCCTATAATAACAAGAATAATATAGTCCTTCCAGAACAATAATTTAATATAATTTCACCATCAATATAATTCAGTAGTTTTACAATCACAACCTTGTAAGAGTTTTGACTGCCACACTAGCAACGGTCTTCAATAATCTTACGGTCCTGGATCCTTTCCTGAAGGTTACTTCCTGCAGCCTCTCTTCCGAACTCATCCATTTGTAGTTTTATTTTTACTGCCTCGGGGTGTTTTTCAGTTCTTCCTGGCGATTGCCATTCAATCGATGTCCCGCAACCTGTCCCGAACTTTTCGAAAATAAACATTTTACACGTCTTCTGACAACGTTCGACTATTCTAGCTCAGCTATAATGTCGGCCACAACACAATATACTATTATCTCTGCGACGTCGAGACAGGAAGTACCCTGCAAGGTAGCGGAAGCAGTTTATAGGTATTATTATAATACGCATATATCACTATTTTACGATGTTGCCGCGTAGGTACTTATACTGTACAATAGTCGTCGTGCGAAACGACAATGCATATCTTATAATAATAATAATTTAACGTCGGCCATTGCAGTATGTATACAGACCGAATAGCGCGGCAATTAACGCTTAAGAAAATACGACGAGGGCGTTAATATTGTTTATTGTTACGACGACGACGACTCGTGAGTCGTAACGTCTTTTCTCGTATCACTGGTATAAACCAAGAGTGTGTATATAGGTATATAGAATGCATCATGTATATGGTATAATAACAATAATAATAATATAATGTTATACGTCCGCGACGGGGTTGCTGCAGTGCAGTCGCATTATATGTATAGGCACGACGACGGAAACATTTAATAACAACCCTGTACGTAATATGTACCCTCGTAAATAAGGCGTAATGAGACATGCGCCGCAATGGTAGATGGCCAATATATTATTTACTATTTTACAGTAATTTATCGGCGACTTTCGGTTTGTATTATAGACTCATTCTGGCCTATAGGACTCAAGGGCCGATTTTGATTTGAGCGATGACAGAAATGCGTCTACATCGAACTCCCATGAAACACTGCACCCTTTAAAGGGTCCAATGCGTATACATTTGTAAGGGTATATTTCCGCATCTTTTACCCGATTTTATCGCATATATTTTACTTTTGGCCAATAGAATAATATCACTTTGTAAATTAATAACACACGTTGTAAAATATCAAATGTCTGAGGTAAAATTTTTGAATATAATAATATCATATTATATAAATAATAACAATAATAAAAATATGTACTTCCCAACCAATTTTTCTTATTTCAATGTAGTATGCAGGTACAGTGGCGTACAGATGGTTTAATATTAATAAATAATAAATAATAATAATACAAATATATATTATCGTTACTAAGAAAATGTAGTGGCATCGTGATTATAATACCAAATGGGTTTCTATTTGTTTATCTATAGCTTTTAATTATTTCATTCTCTATTATATTAAAAAATTTAAAACAAAATAAATTTTAACTTTGAGTGTTTTATCATTCTTATGGCTAACTGTTGAATAATATTGAAATATAAAAAGAATATTAGATGAAAAGTTATCTGATGGGGTTGGTAAGAGCTACTAAAAAGGGGAGAAGCCCGAGCTACTTATTAAAGAACATTATATTATATTCAAACCAATTAAATATTATTTTATAACAAAGTACCTACTTATTTAATTATAGACATAACGCTTAACCTAATCCAAGTTATATTTCAATGAATTCCAACTATTGTCTTATAATTTTGAAAATGGTAATATAATATAATATAGATCAATGAAACTATAAAATATGTATAAACAATAAAGTATTTATTACTAAAAATACGAAATACTTGTATTTTCATCAAAGTAATCAAAACGAATTCGAACACTATAGTATATATATTGAGTTAGGTATAATAATCCTACACAGTTTTAATATATTCACTTACGGCTTAAAAACATAAAACCGTTTAGAATATTATTATAAACAATACCGAAAAGTAAAAACTTATTTTAAACTTTGATATTATTATTTATAAGTTCTAACGATGTGGGAGTTTTAGAGTTTCGATTACTTTAGCTTTTTTCTTAGTTTAGTTAGTCGTTAGCATTTTTAATTAAAAACTACGTCGGAATAGTAACTATTTGTTGGATTAGATAAAAATTTAAAATAACTTAAATCTTTTCTCGTGCACAATATATATATCCTGTATTATATAGATTAACTAGATAGAACCCACGGAGACAAACAAATTGATGACAGTACCTATATATAGCGTATGTTTACGTTTATGCACATACCTACAACATATTTTGATATACTCAAAGTAGACTGTTCAATATTTTATTTGTCTGTACGATTTATAGATTCGTTATCGTTTAGACGTATATAATTATTTCATTACCTATCAGCACCTATCATCCGTCAGTGTAAACACAATTTTATTATTTCGTAAAACTGAAATACACGCGACGGGAACACGCACAACAATATGCACTTGATCGTACTTTTGGTTGTAACTGCAGCCTGCAAGTGGATATCCGGTAATATTATATTCGATTTTATCGTATACGTATCTATTATTATAACTCGTTTAGTTATTAGACTTGTTTGTTTTTTGTAATATTGTCGTCGCGTGCTGTAAACGTGTAAATATTATAATATGATAATACATTGATATAGTATTCGAAATAATATGTGTACGTATTAATAATTTATAGACACATACGTACTTAAAACAAAAAATTAAACAAAGTGGCTCTACAGCATATGAATAATATTGGGGCAGGTGGTTGTTGAGCGACACAGGGGGTTGAAAATCCACGCACAATATTGACCGCAACACGACAAACACAATAAATTTTTGGTTTATTTAGTTTTACCTAAACTAGTCGTAATTTTTCAGGTAAAATTTGTGTCAACGGGTTTTCACGTTTGTCGTTGTAGATTCCTAGCCTAAATGCATAATACAAATGCGTACCTGGTTTTAAGAATCGATGAACCAATTTGATATTTTAGAAATTTTAATTACTTAAGTTTAAAATAATTTTTTTGTAAAATGTACCTTGGGTCTTCGATAAAGTAATTATAGTCAGGTTAGGTTAGGTTTATCGATTTTTAAAACTAGGTACGTATTTGTGTTGTGCGTTTAGTCTAGGAATCTACTAAATAAAAAAAAACTAAATTTTCCTTAGATCCTTAAGCTCTCTTCAATTATTTAAGACAATTATTGTTTAAGTAACAGTGGAATGTTATCTCATGTTTCCACAGTTAGGGCTTTTTGTATGAAAATATAATAACAAGAATCATTTAATCTGCTTTCGAAGATTAAATAAAAACTTATGTTGTCGTTCAAAAAAAAAATATAAAAAATCATAAAGATAAAAAATAGTTAAAATATATTTTTTTTAAAACACGTTGTTTTGTAACAGCTTGAATTTATGAAAAAAATATTTTCAAAAACATTAACAGTTTTTTAAATAATGAGTGGTTTGCGTGATAAAAGAATCACCTTGCAATTTGTATCTTTAAATCTTAAATGTACTATATTAAGTACGTATATTGTAAAGTTTTAACTATAATATTATTACAACAACTGTCGTCTGTCTTCTATTGTAAACGTTAAGAATAATTAATGTTGCACAAAAAAGTAAATTTTAATATATTAATGAACCTATGTATATTAATTCTTATTTACAAAAATAATCAAAGAATAATCTGGGCCCTGGGAAAAAAACGTATATCGATAGTGGTGTATGCAGAGCGCATCCGAGTTTCCCTCATCGTGACGACCAATTTTTCGTATTTTGATTTATCCCTATGAACGCAAACATTTTCACGATTTCGATCATGTCTTCCGGAAACGTATGCGAATCACTTACAACAGTAACAAACTAATAACATTCGTGTAGAGCGTACGCCTTTGTGAGAATAATATGCTAAGTAAATCGTAAATGTGTATTATTGCATTCGTTGATTTATAACGTCATAACTTTTATAGTCTCCGCCTATTATAGGTGCCGTCTGCAGCTATCATAATTCATATTTAAGTTCGCCTTAGTCGTTGACCTTCGCGTGACCACTACTACAGCACCACTTTGAATTACCGAATTGGCGAATTACGTACACAAATATTTTTTTTATCTAATATAAAAGTAATGAAAATAGTAGCGAATAGCAAATATTGGTTTTTGTACATTCGTGATGTTCATCCCCATTTTTCTAAAAGACCCTTTGACGATGTTTGTTCAGTGATTTTACAATTGTTCGGTATTGATTTTTTTTTCAGTTATACTCTCCTCAATCCACCAAAGTACTCTAATCGAATAGAGTATATACACGTGTACCTATGTGTGTGGTATAATAGGCTTATGTCCGCGCGAAACGTAAAATATATTAGATTCGATAGATCTATTTTTTCACCTGCGGCATGGCAACTTAATGGGCACGTTGGTGGTGAAGGGAATAATAACGACATTATACAAGTTGGGCGATTTGAATAGACGTCACAATGTTTTTGTACAAGTGAGTTTTTTTTTCTCTCGTTTACTGCAAAGTGTTTACTATTTACATTTATTCATTATTTGAGTTTATGCATTTTAATATCTATAATATGTGTGCGGTTGACGAATGTCCAAACACCGAAACAAACAATTTATACAAACGTTTGGGTATTATAATAACTATACAGTTACCTTTGGTAACTAACCTAACCTAGTTATTATTCGGGTTAATATATGAGTAAATACGGGTGTTTAAAGTAGTTGGATTGAATACTTAAGAAAAATTACGTGACGTAAATATGCACCACGCAAGACAAAGATCAAAAGTCAGGAAAGTCCAAACCAAATACTTCGAAATCGGACATTTTGAAAAATTCTGATACAATAAAATTAATATCGACATCGATGCTACTACCTATATAGATTAGTACCTACACTTAAATACTACTTTTGTCTCCCTTACGCGACCCTTATCAGTTTTTACGATTTTTCAGTAGGTATAGTGTCGTTATTCGTGTACCTAATCTGACTAAAGTTGAAATGTTTGATGTAAGTTTGAGTGAGATCGAGTTCAAGTACGTTCAGTTCTAGAAAAATCGAAGTCTGAGTTCACAAAGTTCGAACCATCCCTAATATATTTTATCGCGTCATATTATTATCTATAAATAGTAAATAACGACGTGCAGTCGAATTTTTCGCTTACATAATAATAATTACAATTTATAATGTTGACGTATATAGCAGGGTTATAACTACGCAGTTATTCGATATACCTATGCGAGGGCGATATATTAGAAACAAAAATAGAAACCGCGTTTGAGCTTGTGCGATTTCTCACGCGCCCAAAGTCACGTGGATTTCCAAGCCACGCACGTTTTCCCATTAAAATTTCACGCCAAACACCGCCGCACTGACATCGACAATACCTACTCGTTGTAATAACAGTCGCTGCCTCTTTGTCAAATATTGTTATCCACGTAAGTAGTGTATAGAATATTATATATCGAGAATATTTTAGCAAAACGCCTCGGGGCGAAGGTATTACATACATACATAATATATATGCACATCGGTGCTATCCTTCAAAAGCGAAACGCATTAGACAAACACACACATCACACACGACACATTATATCACATATTATTATGATTATTATTTCAATGTGTACTTACATTTACGAACGGCACTATCGTCACGTCAATTACTGTTATTCCGCGGATGATACGTTATATATACATTATCGCCGTATGTATATATTAGTTATATATTATTATTATGTGAATGTGTGTATGCGTGTTTGCTTTATACGTTGCGAAGACGACGACGACGACGACGACGAGGGGTTGCGGCCTCATCAAAATTGATGAATTGAAATGGAATTGCTTTCGCGGGGCGGCTGTCGTCTATATATCGACGTGCACCTACGGCTAATTACAGCTGTTTCGGCGGATGAAATTACACTGTTTGCGGGCAAAGTAGGTGTGTGTACACGTCATGTTATATTTGTATAAATTGGCCGACGGAACGTTTGCATAATATGCGCCTTAACATAGTATAGCCGGCGACATTATAGAATATTATCATAATAATAATATATATATAGATTCTCTTATACATCGCTGTCATCTGTGTGCAGTGTATACTGTACACAATATATTCATATCTTACGCAATTATCTATATTATACGAAGGCGTTCTATAGAACATTTATTCTATACATAATATGTATAATATGCAACAACTCTACTCGGCAGCAGTCGTTCCTCCGGCTTGTGTGCGGTCGAGATCAATACATTTTATCGGGCTGCAGATGATATTATTATATATATTTTGATGAACTTACCTATATGCCGAGCTATATACATACACATGACGTACCGACGATTTGTTTGTACGCGAAATGCGAGTAAACGGTGCACATTTCGAACATTTGAGCGTCTCGATAATTAATAAACATATATAGATAACATATATATATAATATATATAAATACGACTTATACTCGAACTTCAGCGTGGGGGACTTTGAAACGTCACTCGGATAAATTATTATGATGTTGTGTACAACGTGCTGCGGCGATGTAATAGAGCGTTCGATTTTCGAATAACAAATTCAATTTTCATAAAATACAGGTGGCACGCGTCACTAACATTATATTATACACAAACGCGAGAGGGTTGAGAATTTCCCGTCGTCCGCATATTGCAGTGTCACCCTAGGTCACCCCTCCCCCCCAAAGAACACCGACCCCGCTCAACCAAAAGACGAACCGTAAATTTGTCAAAGACGCATTCTATGCCGTATATAGGTATAACACTCAGTATACCAAGGTATATACAATGCAATAATATATAATATTATGGTTGAAGCGAACTAGGTATATAATATGCTAAAGTTTAACAGTTTAGCTACATCGTGAAATTTTATATTGCGGGTTATAACAGCGGATAATCGGTAATGGTAAATATTTCGATTGCCAATATCGGTAATCGAAAAATTACAAAAATAATACAAAGATTTGTACGACCTGGTATATGGTTGGCAACCCGCGATGACCGTCCGAAAATGGTTAAGCTGATGATGAGGGGGGAGTTGGCGGTGTACGATGTTGATTGAGGCCGAGTGGAGCGAAATGTTGTCAATGTCGCCCGTGTGTACATGGCGTCGACTTCCGACGGCGTTAGTCGAGCAGTTCTACGCCTCTACGGTTCGACCGGAAACTCGGCAGTCTGCGTACACGGACGACAGACTGCAGCACATCCGGTTGTAAGTCGGATGTCGCTCAAACTACCGGACACGTACGCAAACACTATGGCTTGTCAGCTGTGTAAAACGGCGAACGACGCTGCCTCGGTCGGACCGAACGAAAAACGATACGAAGAACGGCGACACGGACGTGAACGACGTGAAATCACGGAGACGACGCACCGGTAGGTAATCGTTGACCTTTCATACTATAAAAGCGACGAACGTATAAAAACGTAGTGGTTTTCCAGAGGTCGGTAACGGAAAAGAAAACGCAAAAGGCGCGGCGAGAGACACAACGGCCGGCGAATCTCTTTTCTAAGCGCGGACGAGAAGACAGTTCGCCACCACTGTAAAGCTCAGCAATGCGGCGATTGGTCGAGATACAAACAGCTGTCCTGAGGCACAACAGCACTCGACGACAGTGGTGCACCGGCCATAGATATTATAAGACTTTTAACTTATAAGTTTTAAAATATCTATGGCACTGGCGAGCAATCGCGCGCGCACGACGTACTCAGTATCGAAAACTAATTTATGTTTTTTTTTCGGGGAAGGATTGTCGAGCGAATTTCAGAAATAGGCCGATTGGAATTTTAAAGGTATTTAATCGTATTCTAACTTTACCTCTTATCTACATAATATTATAACCCATAACAGAATGTCTGATAGGTATACTGTGTCACTATTATTGCAGACGACCAGTTAGACAGGCATAGGCAGTCCGCTATATGTATTTTTCTAAATAAAAGTTATTCCCTCACTTTGCAACAAAAAAAAAAAAATGTCAAATATGTTAGTTTTTCCACCTCCAGTGTTGGGAATAGATAACTAAAATATTATCTAGATAAAGATAATAGATTATTGGTAGGAATTTATCTAGATAAAGATAATGGATAAAAAAATTTAAAGTATCTAGATAAAGATAATAGATAAATGTGATTTATCTGGATAAAAAAAATAGATAAAAAATTTTTTGCTGTTTTTTTTTAATACTTGGCAATAACTATTCAATGTCATATCCAGAAATCTTTTAATGCGGGGGACCCTAGATTCAACACCATAATATAATTTACAGCATCACCTGTATTAGGTGTATCACCTGTACATTTTGGTGCACATATTACCTATATCATTAATATTATGATTTAAAATTGATGCTTTTACTTAAACTCAATAAATATACTTACATAGGAACTCATAAGTAAAATAAAAAACAACATTAATATAACTCTTTTAAACATCAGAATGTGTATTTAGTTTTGAGTTTTATTAGCACATAAAATAATGATGCTTGATTAGATTAGATATAGTATATTTACATTTGTTTATTTAATAATTCGAAAAAAAAACACACATTAAAAACCAATTTATACTTTATTAACCAATTAACCAATGTATAACAAAACCAAATAATTTTAAAATTCCTTGTTTTACACAAATAGAAATTAAAAATTAGTTGCATGGCAAAAAAAAAACAAAACATAAACAATATGATACTCAGTCAACAATTTGACCTAAGTATATAACAAAACTAAATAATTTTAAATTTTCCATTCACACAAATAGAAATTAAAAATAGCATTGTTAATAATAAAAATATGAAAAACATACCTCATCAGGATTATACAAGGTCAACAACATTATTGAAACAAATAATAATTATTAGAATATTTTTTTTTATATGGTTAATAATAAAGTTTTTATTATTAATTATTATATACAAGGTAAGTTTAATACAATATACAATACTTTATAAATATAATTATAATATACTATTATACTTTTAAATTCAAACACCTACAACAGAGTAGCATTTCAAATGTTTTATCATGTAATCTATTTCTCCTGGGAGTTAAAATTTGTATACCACTGCTGAACAATCGTTCAACAGGAGCAGACGAAGGCAATGTAGTATTATACTTTAAAAATACTTTTTTTACAACAGGAAAATTATTTAATATATCAAAATCTTTTTTTTGTACTCTAAATAAGAAAGAGCCTGTACACTTGATATATTATTACTTTTTACACTACGCAAAAATTCAGTAGACTCTTCAAAACATGTATTTTCATTAAGGATTTGATAGAATTCACTATCACTGCCATCAGTTTCATCATCAGAATAGTTAAAACCAGAGGTCGTATTTTCAATCGAATTTAATATTTCACATTCAGAAATGAATAATTTTTTACACAAACTTAAGTATCTTACTGGTGCCCAACTAAGTTTGAATTTGGGATGATTGATGGAAGCCAAGATGAAAGCTTTCGTCTTTGGGTGTTCTAAGTCAAATAAGTAAATGAATCTTTTTTCGAGACTAACAATTAATAAATGAGCCAATTTTTTACAATTTATTAAATGTGTTAACTGAATTAACTTGAGCCTTAAAGCAATAATTGTAGGTGGCAGGTGCAACAAATCCTAAGAAACAAGATTGCTCACCCTTTAATTTGTCAAGGGCTAAAGCTAAAGGCTCCATGACTAAGCAATATTCTTCGAGGAACTTCCATTCGGATATTTTAAGTTTCTTTAGTTTTAATTCCTCAAATGCATTTAAAAGTTTATCTTTATGAGTTAAAACTTTTTTAACCGCAAAAAATAGTGAATTCCACCTTGTTATAATGGGCACCGGAAATTTACAGTTACATATATCAAAAATGTTATCTGATGCAACAGAACTCCTACTGACTAAATTCCAGAAAGAGTATAATTTTTCAAACACAGGCTTAGATATTTGTTTATAAGAATGGTCTTCAATGTTATTTACATCGGTAGTCGCGATTAAACTCAAAGTATGAGCAGAACATGTTAGATGATCTGGTAAGCAGATTTCATCTTCATTATCAGAAGAATTAATTACATCTGGATTTGAAAATATGGTTGACAATTTTGTAATATCAATATTTTCATAAGTATCATTAACCTCTAAATTATTTTCTTCATTACTTGATTCATCGTTATCACTACAAAACCAGTTATTTGTTAAATTATTTGAGTTGGAAGAATTTGACTGTGGCTGAATTGAAAATGTTCTAAAGGCTTTACCAAAATTTGATGCATTATTGGTTACACAATGAGAAATTTTAGAACTATTGATGTTGAATATTTTAGTAATTTTATTTATAACCTCAGCAATATTCAAATATGTGTGACTACCTTTAATACGCTTACAACCCAATACATACGAATGTCTATTAAAATCTTTTTCATTAATGAAATGACAGGTCATGCCTAAATAGCTTTTATTATTGCATGACCATATATCAGCTGTTGTACAAATAAATGATTGCTCTGAAATACATTTTGTCAACATTGTAACATAGGACATGTACCTTAATTTCAATTCTTTGTTGATAACTTTTGAGTCTGAAAGAAATGATGTGTCTGATATACCAGTGAGACCCATTATTAATTGCCTGAATGCTGGTTTTTCACAGGTAATTATTGGCCTCATTTCTTGCACGATATAGTCAAAGACTAAATTGATAATCTGTAAATAAAAATATATGATTGAACGAACAATTTATTTATATACTTATAGTATACTCACATGACACTTTGATAAAGACTTTGAAGGGGATAACTGTAAATTTGGCTGAAACATAGATACTAATGACACATCTCTACTCTGGTTAGACTTTTTTGCTTTTTTCTTCTCATTTTTATACTTTTCTAATTTTGATAATATTGATGAATGTTTAAGCTGAAATATTAATTAAAATTTATTTTAACGCTAATATTATACTTCAATAGGTATAGTAGATATACCATATATAAATTATAATAAGTTAATTTTTATATTTTCTTTAATTTAAAGGACAGCTGTGAAAAAATAATAAAAATTTGTCAAGGTATATACTAATTATATTATTTTTCTTGTATACATACATAGGTACATTACATTATTTACATTAAATATATTATATTATATTATATATATATAATACCCTACCTACCAATATTATAGATATTTTATATTATTAGTGACCAAGTATTTTGTTAATTCCAATCAAAATAAGCTAATGATAGGTATTTAAATTGTATATTATTTGTATTGATACCCAACAACCAATTATATAAAATATTTTTTTTTATAAAAATGTTCTCAGAATCTTTTTATAATTAATGTAATTTATCCATCATTCATTTTTAAAGATGAAGAATGACCACCCAAAGTACCTACCAAAAATAATGTTTCAATTTTAATACCTACTTAAAATGGTTAAAATAAAATCAAGAACTTACCTTTAAATGACTTAGAAAATTGCCAGAAGAATTATTTTGGCCTTGTAAAGTTTTTTGGCAAAGTACACATTTTGCAATTAATTTCGTTCCAATATTTGACACAATATCGTAAAATTTGCCGTCAAATAAGTAATGGTTAGACAAATTAATTGAGGAATGTTTTATTCCCTCAAAACCATCCGCTTCTGTTGTTGGTGCACGAGCGTCATCGAATTTACCTGGGTCGTCTATAGTTACTTGGGCTAAATCAATTGCTGTTGATACACTTCTGGATTTTTTAGAATCATCCATATATGTTGTAGTTAAAAATCGCTTCATACTTAAATATAGCTGGTCAAAAACCGAAATAAAAATAATAGGTAAAAACAACAAGAACACAAGAAAATCACAATTGACGACAATTACTGTCCGCGTTGTATACTTGTATAATAAACTGTGGCAGTGTTTTGTCGTTCTGAATGTTCTGATAATCAAAACTTTGAAGTAGGCATAATCATATTATTATGTTAACTGTAGTGTATTTGTGTATATTATTATTACCCAACAACAAAATGTATAGATGGATATTATTGGTGGATCATAAATCATAATATATATTATATATAATATATTTACATATATATTAGATAAGACTCTATTTATACCTGCAGTAGTGCGTGACGCAAGCGGGTCTTGTACGAAACAGACCGGTATGTTTTTACGGGTAATCTCGGGTGTATGGGACATCACCACGGTCGATCAGAAATAACTAATAAGTAATAACCTGCAGAAACATTAAATTAATAAACGGAAATAACACAACAGCCAACGACCATTAACTATTAGATTCAAGATATATTTTATACTTTGTCACTGCTTTAAATTTGTACTATATACCTCATTATATTGCTATGGTTTTTGATTTTGAACAAAAATGTAAAAATGTATACTTGTATACAAAAATATTAAAAAATACCTATGTATAAAAAATTATCTAGATAAATTGATATAGATAACTGAAGTTTTCATCCAAGATAAAAAAATAGATGACCAGTAGATTTTAATCTAGATAAGATAATAGATAATGGAATTTTCATCTAGATAAGTCCTAACACTGTCCACCTCCATGTGATTTTGATTTTGCCGAGGAAGGAAAGTGTCTAGCGAATTACAAGACTTGGCTTGCAAATGCGTGTTAAATATTCACATAAAAAATTATTTTTAAAAAGTTAATTTTTACCATTAGGTGAGACGCTTCTAGTGTAAATTAGGAAATTCGAAATATTATAACAATAAAAATTGTTTTCATAGTATTTCATAGTTTTTAGGTATTTTTCTTCAGCAACAAATGTCAATCTATATAATCAATAACGTCTTTATCTATCTCAGCAATTATGAATTAAATAGTGTCTTGCTCAAACAAATAAAAACTAATTGGTCGATTGGAAATACATCGCAAACATATTTATTTCCAGTATAATGTTTATTTATTGTGCGTGCTAATGAAGTTTAAGTAAAGCCATCGTTTTCCTACCACACTTGCATAGTTTCGTTTAACAACAATTTTAGTCATTTTTTAACTGTGTTGAAAAGGCGTTTTTGGTTATTTTTTAGATAATTTTTTGATTGTATGTCTAGAACATTTAAATGCAAGCCCTAATTATATATTATAATGGCATGTATACATTTTTTAAACTTTAAGTTTAAATATTGGTATAAGCACCTGCTGCAGTAAGTCGTCCGTGATAGGTCACCTGCTAAACAAATGCCGATTTCCAAATCGAAATCACATCATTTGAATATTCACAGACGCACTGCACCTTGCAGCAAAGTACGTGATTTATTGCAGGAGGAATGACTCGTAATAAACGTCGTTTTAATGACGAGCGATTTGCAGTCTCGTGCGCTCACTTATATATATAATATGTTATACATTATATAATTACAGTATATTATTATGCTTTTGACTTTACACCGTTTCGCGGAGACCAGACGTGTGTGTGTGGGTGGGTGTGGGTGGTTGGTCGTAGATGGGTGAGTGTGTGTGTGTGAGTGCGTAGTGGGGACGGGGAGATTATATCGGAGAGCGTTCGTGTGCAGACGCGGTGACGGTGGCGCCGGCGAACAAATGACTTTGACGGTGGAGTGCAATAATTTAGCTGTCGCGATGTCTCGCGAGGTATTCGTCGAGGGCGCGATTAAGAGAGCGAACCAGGAAGAGAGGCCGAAAAACTCCGACAAGATTGATAAGAAACGGTAATGAGCGGCACCGATCGTGCGTATATATAGTATATTATATCTAATGCCTTGCTTCGTCGGCCGGATAAATTAGCGTCGATTTTCGGTCCGATACATACAAGTGCACGCACACCCACCCACACACGGTTACGAGGGACGGGAGACGTTGAAAAATATCGCGATAAGCCCTTTAAAAGCTTTACCGGAAATCGGTCGCCAAGTCGTATCGTCGTCGCAAGCCCCCCGAGCACTTATATTATATTATACTATAACATCGTGTCGTTAAATTTGTTAATCTGAATCGTTCACTGTTTGAGTAGGTAGTTTAAATTCAGAGATTTCGGCATTAAACGCGTATATATGATAATATTATATTAGGTATTATGCTAACATTTTTTTTTTTTATTATTATTACCGCCAAATTCCGGAAATACTGTTCATCGACCTATTTAAAAATTATTTTTTTGCGACTGCGGAATCACGATAAAAGAAAATATATACGCTATTTAAGTATTAATTTTGTTTGCACCGCGCGCGCGGACTAAGATATTGTAGTAATGGACTGACTGGTATCGCCTCGTCGAGTGGGGTAGAGACGATGGTTTGAAAATGCCTCTTCCCCTAATATTATACTTTTCGAGTTCATCGTAAAATTGGAAACGCAAAGCTATCAACGCGCCATTTGGTGGAATAGTTTTCATTAATTAAATATATTTTATACTATATTACTCATACCTATAAAATTATTTAAATTTAAGTTATTGAGTTTAATAACTAAAACACCGAAAATTGACTTTTACTATACAGGCACAGATTAACTTCTCTTCTAAAATATTGATAATAGGTTGTTTTACTCTCAAACCGCTCAATAACCATATTATTGGAAATACAATAATTAATTTTCATAGAATGTTTCCACACTAGTTATTGACACTCCTTGATTGTAAATTGCAAACTATTTTGTTTTAAAAAAACGTATAAAGTGTTCAATTTTATTTTCTAGTAAAAATGAATGAAGTGTTCAATTTGTATGGTTATAAGGCTTGAAAATAAAATACAAGGTAGGTACTTCATAAGTCATAAACAACTATTCATACTTAAACCAAAAAATCATCTAAATATTATAAACTTGGTTTTTTTTTATAGACATTAGAAGTTCAAATTTTGACAAAATACAAACGTCATAAGGATATGAGGTACACTCGACCCATATTCTAATACAGCTGAGCGGTTACCTATACTTTCCCACTTTTTTTTTAATGTAAGTATTACATATTGGTATTTTAATTTGTCGTAAAAATATGCGTTCTTACATTTCTCAAATGATATATAACGAGGGACCGAAATGTGACGTGTGTGTGCTGGGTAGAGCACTACTTTGTGGACGTTACGGCAGGGGTGAAAAAGGCCACGGCGCGCGACTTCCGGAATGAAATTTCTCTTCCGGTCGGGAGACAAAAAAACTGATCATCGGTCGCGTGTTCTGCACCCGATTTTTAATTGCCGCGCGTAAAAACCACCCAAACTTAAGTGTGTATATTTTATTGTATTATATTATAACACGGTATTGTGATATTACCATTATTACACAGCACTGCTGTGAATATTATGCGAAACGGATGATGATCGAGCGGTGGTCGCCCGTCAGAAATTATTGGGATTTTGCGGGCGGGTGCGCGTGCATGCCTCCGCCGCTAGTGCTTCCCGTGTAGTATTCGATATTATTATTACATATGATTTGAATATATTGTCCAGCAGAATATTATTTAATTTCATAATAATAATAATAATAATAATATAACGTTACGTCGTTTTGATCGATACGGCGCGTGCGAATCGAATGATGTATACATTTTAATATTATTATTATTATAATATGCGTACGTGTAGTACGCGATGAGCTGTCATTGTACCAGGAGGGGTAAAAATCAACTGTCTATCGAAGTTTCTCGAAAAATTTATATCAATTTGAATATTATTATTGTTATTAATTTGTATTGTTATATTGTTGTTATTCAATCGACGAAATCTGCGCGTTTTTATTCCGCATCAATGTGCATTAACGTATACGTGAATCGAAATTGTACAAAAACCTTTTACCGCAATTTTATGTCAAACTCGTTACCTACATCATATTATATAATATATATTATTATGAAATTATGAATTTTTTTATACTAATTGTATGCAGACAATCAAACTATTATTACTATTATTAGGGTTAAACTTTCTTCCGAACAAAATATTGTAGGTGAATATACACACTATGGCGAGTTATACTATTTATGATTTCCCGTCTTAGCATAATAATTATGGTTATAACTCAATAGAAACGCAAAATACTAAAATAAGACTTAAGATTTAAAAAAAATGACAAATATAGTTTTTATTATTCAGAATCTATGATGAGGTTATTAAATACACTTAAAATTACCCAAACACTAATCATTATAATCTTCATTCGAATAATAATTACCACACCAAATAACATGTAGGTGTAACATCATATTATTATGTGCACGAACTGCAATATTATATGGTTGTATTCGTTTTAAGACTTGTCGTAATTGCAACTATTTCCCATTTCACTGTACCTATATTATAGACATACATAGATACTATATTAGATGTGTTTTTAGAGAATTTGGTTTTTCATAAATTATATTATTTTAATACACGTCAGCTACCCATAATAATATAATTATTATTAAAGTATTTGTCTACGACACGAAAAAACTCCAACCATCGTTTTAAAAAATAATTTCACATTTCTTCGTTCATACTATAAATATATATATATATAATATAAGTACATTATATGAGTAACATTAAATATGAAAGTATATACCTACTTCAAGTATTAATAATATCTTTTATACCTATATTATGTACACTTATATAACCATATACATATAATATAATACACGTGATAATGATATTTTATGTGCTCTTTTAAGTAACAGATTGCTTAGATTCGGCGTGCGTTTTGTTTTGGTCTCAACTCGTTCACTGACACTATTTTTTTTTTATTCTTTACTATACTCGCGTGTACGTGTAATGATACAGAGAGGGTCGGTAACATTAAGAAAAAAAACACTATTTTTCCTCTACATCTGTTTTAGATAAAATATCAGACATAATATAAGATATAACAAAACCAAATAAGACGTACGACTGGTTGTGTATTATAGGGCGCCAGATAGGTAATTTTAATTATCCGTTTCCACGTCCAACTTAAAAATAAATCAACTCGTACCTATTTAAAAATTATATTTTATGTACATTTGTATACGAATTTACGACGCATAAAAACGTAGCCTATAGTCTTAGGTACTTATTCAAAGACGATTCGATAGTCATTTTTCCAAAAATGTTTAATTTCTACAGTATGATTAGTTTATGAAAAATCTTTATCAAAGTATCTACTTAGATATTGTGTAAAAAACATTTTTTTTTATTCATAATTTAGGTCGTTCTGTTAAAATTAATTTGTGAAATGGTTTACATCCGACCGTGATTATTGTACACGACGAGTTTATTTTTCGTTAATATATTGTCTTTATTGTCATATTTTCAACAACTAATATAAGAGGCCCAATTTGGAATCAATAATTTTTTTTTTTAAATACAAACATATTTTTTTTTTCAATTAAATTGTTTATTTTTTATATTAATAATAATACATTATCGATATCATTACATAATAAATAATAATTAATAGGTACGACAGCGACCATATTATAATTAACGTTACACAATACAATTGGTAGTGGATATTCAAATGGAATAATATTTTTATTGAACCAGTAATAATTTTTCCGATCGGTATATTTTTATTATTATTTATTAGCATTGTACCTAACGAGTAAAAACAATTAGATCAACGATTGTAGAGTAATATTTATTTAAATGTTTTCAAAAAATGGATAAAGTGTAAATAACATTTATTTATAACTGTTATTATAAATCTATTATTTTATGCAGTAGAAAATAATATACCTAAGTTATTTGATATATATATATTATTTTAACGAGCGGTGGCCTAATTATAAAGTAACTTACACAATATAATAAAATATATTTAGCAATAATATTATTATTACTCGATACAGAATCAAAGAGCCGATCTTAAGTGCGCCGTCAAAAACCTAGATGGCGCCAGACCACACGTTTTATTAAATATTTTTAAGAAATTCACGACCCAAATATAATACCTAAGATGCATTAGTGCATTACTAATCTAATAAATTCTCATGAGTGTACATGATTATTTTTGAAACTTTGTTGAAGAAATTAATTATTTTAATAAAATGAAAGTATTTATTAATATGATCAATTAAAAATTGTAATTTATAATCAAAAAATAATATGACCAATAGAAATTGTTTTAATTCTGCACTTCAATCAATTTGAAAGCCTTTATAGATACCTATATAAATTGGTATACCATGTTATTGTGAAAATATAAATAAAACTCTGTAAATGCATCAAAAGTTTTTCTCATCCGTAGGATTGTCTCGAGGCATAATATCTATATTATGCATTATATTATGCCAATTTTTAAATAATTTATCCGCAGAAATAAAAAAAACGTGGTACGGATGGCGAGCATTACCGCAGTCGTAGGCCTCGAGCCCACCATTTCGATAATAATGTGGTAAAGTGTACATTTTAATTATATATATTTTTACGATACTTGACGGATTTCGACGGCCGATCAGCGTGCAATGCTTCACTTGTGTCCCTATATATCCGGGCCGGGGGCGGCTACATAACAATAGCAAGAAGAATAATGATAATAATTCGCGTGATTATTGTTCCGCGTTATTTGTTTACTTACCGCGAGCGTTTTTTCCCCCGCGCGAATGTACACGTCGCGTGTGCGAGACTGACGAAATAATAATGAAAACCACTAGACGTCATGTCGGCCTGTGCAGTCGTTACGATATAATAATAATAATAATAATAATAATATGATATATTATAATAACAACACAATAAAATAATATCATATTATTACGGTGCCGAAAAAAAAATTAATAATCGTCATTATTATTATTATTATTGTGCGATTTACCTCGTTAAGTCGCAGCCGAAAAAATAAAAGCTCTCGAGGAGCAGCTCTCCGCGGCGTCGTGTCGTATCGGCCGAAATATTATTATTCGTCCGACCGCGATTATAATATCGTAACGCACACACAAAGGCAGTTTTATTTTTCAACGCCCCTCATCGGTGGTTTCTGGTCGTTTTTCACACGCGTGAATTGCCCGAAAAAAAGAGAATTTTCGAGGATTTGTTGTGTTTCGCAAATTTTTCGAGTACCTATAATAATAATATTATATACACGCGACCCGCCTGCGTATTATACATATTAATATAATATTTATTATATTTTTCACCGCCTGTAAAAAATAATTTATATCCAAACGCAAGACGCACATTAATAACACGTGACCGAGTTTGTTTTATGAAACGTATTCCAATCGTATTATGCCGCAGTTCTCGGTGGTATACACAGTAATACGATAATAAAGTATTGTATTATATAACAATTATTATTATAATATAGCCGAAAATTATGTCAACGATCACCGTCGTTATATTATTATTATAATATGCTTGAAACCATGTAAAACAAATGCATCAAATTTCCAATTTTTTTCAGACCACCAATTGCCGAAACGAGCACAAAAATAGAATCCAATTGATATTTTCTTATTCAAAATAGTGTAAAAATATTCTAATAATATTCCATAACTTGCATAATACATTAAAATTGATTAATTTTATAAAAAAATACATTAATTATGTTTATGAGACCAGCAGATTGTAATATTGAAATTCGAAAAATAGAAACTATAAATAGTATTGCAAAATAAAATAATCAAGGCATTTCAGTGTAAACACTGTAAACAAAAGCCGGAAGTAGAATATCATAATATTTTATATTTTATTCTTTTGTTGCTGAATGCTAGTATGTTAACAATAGTTTTTTCAGTTCATTGATTAAAACAAAAATAAAAATTGAAAATAAAAAAGGCTGTTTGTCTGGCCAGTAACCAATATGGACATACAATCAGTTTCAGAATTTAAGTTTCTAGTGTTCTATTCCGTAACAATAGTACGCTAGCAGTATATCCTTTTATTTAAAGAATAAAATATCTTTTACTTTTAGTCCAGAAATTTGTGTGTTTTTATAGGTGTATACAAGACACACTGGAACGATCTTCAAAATGTTATTTTTGATTACTGCCTTTATCGATCGTACACATAGTAATTAATAAAGTCTCTCAAATTGCATAATAATTCTAACACAAACATTTGGAATACACTATAGGAATAACAATTATTTAAATTTTCTAATAACTAACCCGCAAAATAAACAGAGTTAGGTAAACTATATTAGTATTTTGATATGGAAGTCCCATCCGTTAGGTTTTTATGTTTACTGCAGTATAGTAGTATAAAATCTTTTTAGATTTTTTAAAATGTTGAAAATTAAATAGAATATTTTTACATTTTCACGGTTTAGAAATTGAATTTTAATAAAATATCATCACTACTATTTTATTGCTCAAAAAATGTTTTTAGTAACGCAATAATTATTATAAAACACTTAACTATATTATAGCGATAGTTAGTATAATTGTATTATTACGTTTGTAATATTGTCTGTGCACTCATATTTCACGTTTTCTCCGAGTTGATATTTTATTCATACTGCAATAATCCAACAATTTCATCAATTATGCGGTGGGTATATTTTGGCCATTCCGATGTTATAGGTTTTGGCACGGGTCGGCCAACGATAATTTGGAGTCAACTTCTAGTGCTAAACCGCTATAATAATACACACTCAATACAGCCATCGTATACATATAAACTGCGTGTTATTATAATAATATAATGTAATATTTATATGAAATCTCATTCTATATATTAAGCCGTCGCGATAATCGAAAAATCGTTTTCTGCAGTCGCGGACCTAACACGCACGCCATAAATGTTTATTCGCCCATCGCGTATGTGAATATAAAATTGTATATAGTTCAGTAAATTCGAAGATAATGTTCGATCGGCGATGATCGTATACAATATTATAATATTATTATTATACGTTTATGTCATATATAGGTACCGCATATAATGTAACGGTCGCGTTGTTATATCCGGTCCACCCCGTTTCATTCGACGGACGATAGGTCCGCATGACTATTTTATGAACCTATCATCTCCCGGCCCCGAAAGAAATCTCTCGATCGGTTTAATAATATGAGACACATAATATAAATTGTCATACACTTTTATGTCCCCCCCCCCCCCCAACGGCATAGTTATGTCCTTTATTGTATACGTTTATATATATTATTTAGGTGAACTCGTATAGCGTCTCGCCGATACTCTTTAATAACAATACGTATAATATAAAAAAAAAATTGATGCTATTACCTGTATTATGATAATATGCGACGAGGACACAATTTTTTTTTTTTGACATCTACCTCGAGGGCCATTATTAGCCGGTACAATCATATTTTCTTATTTATGATTACTTACGCCTTTTGATTAGATGACAGAAATTATTTTCTTTTATAAATTCGACATGACGTGATATATTGTACCTATTCACTGCAGCTTTTGTCTAAGATGCGAAGATTTATAATTCTTGTAGAATTTCTGCTTTCTGGTAACCAGTATTTGTGCCATAATTCGGAATACGCTCACTTGTTGTCACCATTCGAGAAACAAAACGTCGTCCTATATTACTACGTAGGATTTATTGTTTTATAATGTTTGATGTTTTAATTGAAAATTTTTATTCTCAGACTGAATCTAAATATCATAATATAAATTGTACGATGAATATTATTAGACATATTATTATCGATAAACCCATTTGAGGGTATAGCTTGTGAAGCGTGAAGCGTCATGTGTTATATTACGATGATTTAGACATGTCTATATTTTTTGTGTAACCTAACCTAACCTCCACGTCGGAGTACGGCTATTTCGAAATTATTTAGCGTTTTTTATGTTTTATTTTTTAAACTATTCTTAGAATACCTAACTGGATTCGATAAAATAAATAGTTTGATATGCTAGCTATATTATAAGTGTAAAAATGTTTACGTCTTGCATTTTTTTTTTTTTTTAGTTATCTAATTAATTATTTTATAGTTCTACGCAGCGCAGAGAATGTTTTTGTTTTTTTCTTCGATTTTCGAGGGAGTATAATAGAGTGCTTATGCGTTACTGCGTATTTTCAACACGAACGACGAAGTGATCGGTATATGATCGAAAGCATAATAATTTCATCAATCCGCAGTCAAAATAATAAACCATACACTGTTAATAAATATACGGTAATTAATGTTGCACTTAAATGCTTAATGATATCGCACCATATAATAAATATGGCGGTCAATATGATAACAATGTTGCCAAAAGTCGTTTTAGATCATTCTATCAGCCTGGTTTGATGAGTGGATAACATAGACGGGAGGGATATCGCCATATTGATCATTAGTAGCAATTTTCGAATGTGCAATATATAATCTAAATTCGTACCCTTTATCATTTATGTACTATACACTTTTCGCAATGTATAATAATATATTATATTATTCGCAAAAAAAACTTAACTTCAAGTCCAACTTTATTTTTGCGGCTGTGAATTCATGTATGTTGTTTGTCACTTTATCTGCTCTGATATATAATAAAAAATATTTTCAAAAACATTAATACTTTTTTAAATAATGAGTGTTTCATGATAAAATAATCACTCTGTATATACCTATATATTATAATAACTATTAACTAATAAGTAAAAATCTGAAATAAATATTGACTTATATAGACTTATATTTATTTTACACGATTTCATAATATCCTTAGGATAATACTCAATGTTATGTCGATTTCGTTAAAAATTGCTACATATGCCACGAGATATAGCTGGTAATTAGATACCTATCATATAGTGCACACATAAATACGACATAGTTACTTAAAAGTTGCATAAGGTTTTACCGTTTTCAGCGGCAATCGCATGACAAAATGTAATTACCTGTTGATCAATCTGACACAAAATGGGATAAATGTTCATTAAACGTCCAATGCAGTAATATTCGTACCGATAAAAAATGTGAAATAAGAAACGTTCTTTTCATCTATAGTTTTCTATTACCGCTGACCCTCTAATATCCAGAGGTGTTTAGCCCTCAAAAAGCTTATTTAATCGGAAAGTCTCTTTACACCGACGACGTCCAAACGGACGTACAAGTGGTCTGAATTGTACACAATTTATTTATACTCGTCACTCGTGGCGACCGACAATCTAACGAGATATTTTCTGAATATAATAATATAAAAATATTTCTACCGGCCACCTGTTAGAATAGCAAAATTATAAACCGAATTAGTTAGTTTATTTAATAGTAAACTTATAATAATAGCATAGGTGTGAATATCTATCAGTTGGGCCTGGGTGGCTTTCGTGGGCACCCCGGGTGCTACTTGCTTTCGGTATTTTATACCATTGTTTGAAACTAAATAAAAAATCAGTGCGTTCAACGTGGGCTGTAGAATAGTCTTCTTTTTTCAGATAAGAAATATTTATCAAAATCCGACAATTTGAATCACGAGGCTATGAAATTCTCAAAGTCAAGTCATTTTTTGTTAATGTATAATACACCGTACCAACTTCCTCCCCCCACCAAAAGTATCGTGCAGTAGATTAGTGTAAAAGTATTCAAATATTGTAAATAATTGCTGACAATTTGGAAAATTCTCTGAGTGGACCCCTTATATAATGCGTTTTTCTCATAATAATACACACGCGTAGGTACTGAAGTTTTCTCGTTCCCTCTCAGCTCGGACCGCATATAATCCGACGACCGTGGTCTTTATCCCCGTGGAAAGGGCATTCTTTATTTTGATTGAATCCGGTTTTAATGTGCAATATATATTCAACGTCATCCGCGGAAGAGCCCATAACACGTGGTCGATCCCGTCGAACGATAACATTTCCGTCGCGCGTATAATATTATGTGCACCGCTACTGATGTAGTCTCTCTATAATATAGTCTCCGTGTATGTATATGGTATATATTGGTATTAACCGTTTTTATGTTATACAGAGTACGAGTACGATAATTGCACGGGGGACGTATTATAACATAATATGTGTAGACGTTTAAGGGTCGCGCGTATAAGAAGCTAACTGTCAAATGACGAGTAGATTTGGTCGTTTCGACACGCAATACGCACGCGGTTAAAGCTAAACTTATAACAATATTATAATATAATACGTAAGTACATAATATTATACGCGTGTGTACAATATAAATGAAGTACCTATAAACTTTTCCATCCTATTTCGACGGAAAGCACTCGATAAAAATGTTATCGTATATTATTATGTGCATGTGGTGATATACACATATAGAGTGAGGGATGGATACATAATAACGGGATAGAAGTATAAATATAAATGTGTAATATATTATTATATCAATGTCTATAAAAAAAAAAAGAAAAAATATTATTAATCGCATCATCGTTTTATATTTTTTGTGTGTTGTAGTATAATGCTATTTATTTTCTCCGTTTCTTTCAAATTATAAAATATTACGTCCACCATTGATATTGTAGTATAAAAAATAATCGTTAAATGTTCAAATGCTTAAGAAATTCGTCAATATCGTGTTCTTCGCTTCATAATCGACCAGAGGTCGACTATATTATTATAATTAAGTAGTGCGCGTAACCGCCACCGTGAAAACCAACGAACGGCCTATGCGTGTGTGTAATGTGTATAATGTGTATGAGCTTGCTGCAGTTCGTGAACGTTCTTGATCGACGACGTTAACCAGATACCGTGTTACAAAACAATAATATATATTATAATGCACAGTGCCGTGGTACTATACAACATATCAGTCTGCGATGCCGTGCGCATTACATAGAACACACACGCACAACTTACTGTATACATAATAGAATAGTATATAATATTATTATGTGCGTTATAGGTGTCTATCGCGAGAACAGCTGTTTCGTAAGAAGCGTTTCCTCGACGGTTCGACGTCTAATTAAAAACGAGGGAAAAACACGCTCACGCAGACCCGAACCAACGCAGTGAGGGTCCTCCCAACCGTCTTAAACGAGCTCGCGTTAATTATTATTCCGTCACAGAATAATAATAATATTACAATATTCTCTCCACGTCTCTTCGTCGTCATCGCGGTCGTCGTCTTATTACCGATACGAGCGTGTTATGCTGTGCCCGCCGGCCAAATCGAAAGAAAACATTTGTATACGCCACACATATACGCGCGTTACAATAGAATAATAATTATAATGTACATATTATTGTACTACATAATATATAGGTACCCCCACGAGAAGAGTACAATGTTACGCATCGTGTTATCACTCGGCAGTAAATTGTGTAATACATTTAGGCGTGAACTCTATCGCGCATCATTTTATATACCTTCACACTCTATATATAAACGTTATCAACCTATACGATGGCGTAGCCCGGATAATACGTGATCTGCTAAAGTAGATATAAAGTTACATGCATATTTGATATTTCGGATTAGCCTGTTTGTATGAAATTACATTTTCTCGCACGTTTTTAAGTTATAACAGCTGAATGCTCTGTCTGGTTGTCATTATTAAAGCAGCGTCTTCGCGGTTCAGCAATTATAGTGATTATTCCTCAGATTATAAACTGCCCAACAGGCAACGATGTACAATGAGAGGCTTCTATAATACACCAACAGTATAATGTCAGTTTATTTAGAAAACCTATGTGAAAATGTGAAATTCTAATTTTGAGATAACTTTACTTTTACATTTAAATTTTTTTTATTAATTTATTGTAAAAAAATATTATTATTATTGTTATTAGTGATAAATACTTATAAAGAAAATAATAATTATTCACTCAAATCGATCATCGAAGGAAAAATATGTTCTCATAGTAGATTTTATACAGACCTAAATTCCGCCACACACTTACCTACTTCGTAACACGGCTATACTTTTAAGTTATACGATATTATAAGTTTATAAGCTACGTGTGACTATAAGAACGTGTTTATAATATAGGTAATATGGATGTGTTTTATTTTATTATGATATTGCAATAGAAATCGTTCTGAAAATTCAGAAATGGAGGACTAAGTGTGCTACATTAATGTTTGCTGAAAAATCATGCAAGTTGTACGACCGAAATAAACGCGACTTACTTTCCATACCTTTCCTAGTCAAAACTAACATTTTCGAAAAAATTTTTTTGCAAAAATGTATATTACTAATCACGTGAGGTTTCCAGCATCTATAGGTAGGTTGGAAATCAGCTCAGAAATCCGTCAACCGTAAAAATCAAAAACAATTAAGTAAATGGTCATCAACAGGTTAGGTCCCCATAAGCTCTTATAAGATAGAAACCAATTTCGAATTAAAATTTTTTTTTATCAATATCTTGGTTGCCATTGAAATTAAATGTCAATACCAGTTTGAAAATTCAGAGTACAACACTTCCCTTTTAAATCAATGTTAAATATTAAGGCTGCATAAAACACGACTTTCCATCCCTTTCCTAGTTAAACTAACATATTCAAATTTTTTTTACAAAAATGTTATCTAACGTTACTAAATTAGCTGCCATAACCGATAGTCCCATCATAGTTTTGAAATATGCCCGGGAATCCTTCCACCGCAACATTCTATAACTAGTGTCTATAGTTGTAACTATAATATATAAGTAAGTGGTTAGCAACTACTGTAGCCCCTAATAAAAGGAAAACAAATTAACAATTTTTAAATTTTTTTTTTTGTCAACATGTAGATTATCATTTGGGCTATTTTTACATATTATCATTCAAAATAATGTATAAAATCCACTTCACTAACAAAAAAAAAATTTGCTCAAGTAACTATTTTATAAGCAATCGTACAGAGGAATCTTCTCTGGATTTCCTCATTTACACGCATATTGACATTATATCGTAATATTATAAAATATATTTACATAGGTACTATAGGTACGCAAGCACGTGGAGTTTAGGCGTTTCCATCACCCGCCTAAGATGGTAAACCGGTTGCGGTTTTGCGGTTGTGCAGGCAGCGACTATGGGGACAAAACGCGTATTATTATCATTATTATCATTACCATTGTTGCACGTTGTGTCGTCGCCCGCGTCCGCGTCATTGTAATATTATATATTATTATTATTACTATTATATTCGATGTTTTCGCAGAGGGATGAAAAGTTCGCGACGTTACGAAATCGGGTTCTCACCGGGCGCGATGGCCGAAACGCATTATATATTATTATTATATTATTGTACAAAACGCTCGCAATAACGCCTACAACTATATACATTATAATATCATTACCTAGATAAATATTGTGCGCCTACGCCCTTTGGCTAAGGCATCGAAGGGGTGGTGGGTGTAGAGACGTGCAGTGGAGAAAAACCCGGTGCGTGCGAATGGGAAAGGGGTGTACATCATATACGCCACCGCCGATATAAATTGTTAAAATAATATATTTAATACCTTTCTATTATATTATATTATTATAATATACAGCATGCACGTATTATGAGTGTATTGTAATTTGTTGATAGGTAGGTACAAACTGCCCCGGGCGGCGGTTATGACAATACGCGCGATCCGTTGTATAATACCGCAATAATACCTATATAGGTATATTATAATGTGTTTAAAACTCGTGCTGTTATAATACCTACCTACCAATATACCTATACCGATGATTATTATATTATTGTTAATTTTATTGTGCGTGTGTGTGTCCTGCGTGCCAGTGTTTCTTTTTTCTTCCCCCGAACGCCTCTGGCTGTTTAATTGGATCGCGAAAACCGGTGAAACGGTTTTTAATCGGCCGAAATAAGCTCTCTCTCTTTCTCGCAGCCTCCGACGCGAACCCGTCATCACACCCATCCCCATCGTCGCCGTTTCGGATATAATAAGAAATATATAAATATACCTATACATTATCATAAACATCAAATTGCTGCAGCAGTTACGCGTTGTATAGGTATTATTATAATAATAAACCTACTCGGTGCGAATACACTATTATAATATTATACGCGCACTGAATAATACAATATTATTATACTCGCTCGCGCATACGTGGTCTATTATCGCGTAATTGTTTACAAACACGATTTATTAATAATAAAAATAATTGTATACGTTAACAACACGTTGGTGTAATAAGAGAAAATTACTCTGTCCTATGCATATCATTATTATGATATTATTGCGTTGCGCGTACACCAGCTGCTGTTGCACTGCTGAATGCTGATCAAAAAAAGCTCAGAAAATAATGTAAGTACATCAAATTAATATATTGTAATAATGATATTTTTGTTAGTATTCAATTTATTATGTATCATATTATCGTCCGTATTATATTGAATTAATCGTCGTCCGTCGGTGTTATAAGTCGCAATAGCTCGTAACTATTAATTATTAACTCGTATAACATCTATAATTATTGTATACTTAACTGGAACACGTCATAATAATATGCCTATAATTATTATTGTGGGAGGCGTTCGAATCGATGCGAACAAAAGCTTTCGATATTTTCACGGTTGCAGGTCGTCCTCCGAATAAACGACGACGATGCCAACGATATTATATTGTAATGTTACCGTGGTAGAGAAAGTCCAATGGCATATATTATATTATTATATTATACACAATAATATTATGCAGTTTGTAGAACAAATCGATATGGAATTGTGATAAATTCGTGTTGGATTTGTGCTGTTTAATTTTTGGCACGCTGTGTGTTCGTGCTAGGTATAATGAAAATATATTAGCAGTATGGTCGTGGATAATAGTTTGAGGGGGGGAGCTTGAAGGGCTTAGCCAAGTTTTACGGAGCTAGTCTTAATATATTAGATTCTTGCTGTTTTACAGAAGATCTCCAAAATTGAAATTCGTAAAAAATTATTTTAAAAATGTATAAACTATATTTTTAATAATCTACCAATCGCAATATATAGTATCTATTAATAATCTTGATTAATATTTGATATAAACTACACCAAACATTAAGTATTAAGATTATACGTTAATGCTTTATTTCAATACCAATTTTATAAGTTATAACTGTTGATTATAATAACAGTTACGAATTATGCTGTGTTAGAATCTCGTACCTCACCGTAATTGTATCACTTCAAGTGTCCATAACAATATTGCATAGTATTATTTGTGGGTAGTAGGTACATCAGCGACATGTAAAGGATATTTTAGGCTATATGCGGAGAATCAGAAATTATTTAAGATCAAATTTGGCTCAATATAGGTTATCATATACTTGGCTCAGTGGAGTATTTAGGTTTTTGTCTTGGTGGGGGGATATGATTTTATCCAGTAACCCCGCCTTTAATGTCAGAGGCCTTAAGTTAGGACTCCGGAACCTTTTGCATATTATATACAGCCTATGGGGGATTTATCCCCTTGATCCCACCGTAAATACGCCCTTGCTCAGTGTTTGGCTACTATGAACTATGAAGTAGTATAAACACAGAAAGAAATATTTATGTGGACAACTATGTTATTCTTGCCAAAATAAAATACTAACACAATTTTTATTGTTACTTACCTTTGTCATATTTCGGATGATTTGTTTTAAAAACCATACTAATGAATAGTAGGAAATTAATATAATAATTATATATTGGTATAAGAAATGTGATTTTTACATTAGGTCCCTCATGCTTTTGTTTGAATTATATTATCTAGCGGGCCACAGAACCCCTCCAAAAAAAGAGTTTTGATTTAATAGACCTAGATAATAATGATTAGCGTTTAGACTATGATTAGCGTCAAACGAAACGAGGATTAAGAGGTTATATTTGAGAGGAAGATGATGCGTTTTATTATTATAGTGTACTATACGCATATAATATGTAGTTACTATACAATGAAAATCGAGAGAATATATATTAAGTTGGGCGTTTACCGTGACGGCGAGCACAAGGACAAACGATCTGAGAAGTCGTGAAATGAACCCTGAACGCCAATAGAGACCGCTGCTGCAACGTCAAAAGTACCTATAGAAGCGGTGATTTTAGTTTTCTCTTATAGGTTCCGACCTAGGTATAATTATTGTTTTTATATTCTAGAATCCTAGATCATTCTGAAAAACGTATCTCATTAATACCCAGAGAATACCACGAGATCGTTGTCCTCCAGTAGCTAATTAGGTTGCAACCATAATAATAAGGGTGTAAAAATATTTATTTTTTCAATATTGGTACCGTGTTTATTTAATTATTTATAATTTTTAAATTAAAATCCTCGACAGTTGGACGGCGACCGGTCGTTTGACCCATTACGTTGTATATATAAGTATTTGTATAGATGGTATAGATTTCAACAGGGAATACAGACACACAAAGATATCAATAATCGATTTTGTACTAGAATTAGAATTTTTTTCTGAAAAAAGTTTAGCCCCCCCCCCTCCCCTCTCATTTCAGAACCACCCAGATCCGCGCCTGCCCGAAATACGCTCATATTTTATATGTTTAATCTTTGTGCGATTATGTAATAATGTTATATAACAGTCGAGGGAGATGCGACTGCCGAGCAGATCCGCCGGGTAACCGGGTTATACGGAAAAACGACGACACGTCTCAAATCCGTGTTTAAAATTATTATCATTATTTCCTCCTCGTCGCGGCCGCGACCGTTATCGCCTGTAGCCGCCGCCGTCGGGTCGCGTCACTCGTCCGTCGCGTCGTCGTCTTCTGCCCGCGCGCCCCTCCGGCCGTCGACGTATCGGCCGGGGCCGTGTCAGTGCACTATACGGTCCCGCGGCCCGCCACCACCCATTGCAAGACGCCGCCGTCCGAACCGGTTTTCTCCCACTACGAAACGATCACGCCACCGCCGACCCGACTACTACTACTACTATAATACTACTACTACTACTACTACTACTACTACTACTACTACTATAACACTACTATAATACTACTACTACTACTACTACTACTACTACTACTACTACTACTCCTACTATAATACTACTAAAATACTACGCGACGACGACGACGACGACGATAATACTACTACTACGTGCGTACGCACGCACTCTCGTAAAACTGGCCTTGATCTCCGCGCGCGGTTGCCCCCGCCACCCGCCCGCCCGTCGTCGCGGGGGTCACGACCAATAAAACACGTGTGACCCGAACGACGGAGCGCGCACTTGTTTTCTCGCGAGCGGGCGCGCGCGCGCGTACGTTTTTCGCCGTCGCCGGACGTACGGGCGTCGCACACGCACGCGAGCGGGCGCGCGCTCACGCGTCATGTTCCGCGCGCGCGCGGACTTGTAACAACACGTCTCGACGCGTCGAGCGCTATAGGCCCGGTTACTGTATAATATTTTTATAATATTATTATTATACACACGACGACGACGACAATATTATTATTATTATTATTATTATTATCATTACGCTCTCTCCATCGCCGCCGCCGCCGGTCCGACTCTCTCACTCTCCCCCCCCCCCCTCACCCCCACCACACGTCCACTCGGCGCGAAGATCGCCAGTCAACGTCTTTATCGGTCCGTCTTCTTCGCTACACCTCCCCTCCGGTAAGCGTTGTGTGTTTTTCTAACAATAATAATAATAATAATATATCGTATTATTATTATTATTATTATTGTATATAATATGTTTTTTTTTATACGTTCGTGTGTGCAGCGTATACGAAAAGATACGAAACACAAGCGACCCGTTTTGTTTTTTTCATTTTTTTATCCACAATAGCTACACCAATATAATATCTATCTGCCCTACGCGCAGGAGAAGCCGTGCGGCGGTGTTATAATATTATTTTTGTTGAGTTTTCTGCTGTCTATACTCTCTCATTATTGTAATCGTATAACACAACAATATCGTCGTCGTCGTCATAATATTATATTATCCACTGTCGGAGTATACAACGTTAAACTTGTTTTTATTTTCGTTTTCTGTTGTGTATTATAGGCACTTATAATATAGATCCATCGTATTATGTGTTGAAACGGCATTTGTGCTACGACTGACCATCGCGGGGATATCATACTAACATTTTTTATTTTGTGATTTTTGTTAAAAGCCTGTTATACAGTGCCCTTTTAACTAAAATCACAAAGTAAAAAATATATATATCCGCTATGGTCAGTAGCACATGACATATGTGTATATAAATACACTGCAGAGAAGACATTCAGTAGTTGTAGACATTGCACTATATTCCAGATGAACGTACAAAGACTATTATCTAAGTAAAGTACCGTTGCCGGCTTTCTCGAGGATGATTATATTATGTAGTTTTTTTTTAATACCTAAACATATATTTTTAATTAAAAAAAAACCCAAAATTTCATAAGTCAAATTTATTTTTATTCTCCCTGAGATTGGAGTTGTCAAGAATCGACTGTATATTATTATGCTTACTTTTACTTAAAATACGTATCTTGTGTATAGTAATATCTTGTACAATATTTTTTGTACATACTCATTCGTTTAGGTATTTTGTTAAATCAAGATACTGTTTTCTTAGGTTTATCAGGAATATATTTTTTTTTACCTTGGAGATGAGTGCTTAAATAATACAATAATAAAGTTCTGGGGGACGGAGTGGCCGAACGGATTGTGGCGTCGGTGGCGACGCACACCGGCGCCGGTTCGATGCCGGCCGCGGGTGGCAATTTTCTTCGGGCAAGTCACGATGTCCGGAGAGAAGTGCCGCCATCCCCCACCCGGACATGGCAGATACCTACGAGTGCCCTCTAAAAAATCTGCCAAAACCAAAACACACGTGTTTAAACGTACAGTACCCTTTCCCATACTAAAAAAAACCACTTAATAGCCTAAGTTGCCGCGGGTTAATTAATAAAAAAAAATAAATAAATAAAGTTCCATTTTTTTTATCTTTCAAACGAAAATTATTTGTGGTTACAATTTTATTTATTTAAATATGCATTTTAATATTTCCTCGAAACATTTACATAGCTGACTTGTGGAATCAGGAAATTAGTAGTAAAACGAAGGTATAATATAATATCGTCGTAAAAATATTACCATCGAAGAAGCGGTAATATTTGAACACGATATTTCGTACGCACAATATTATAATCACATTACGACTGCGGTGGTGTGAATATCATTAATACAGTGTCGTTATTACCTACAGTACACTACTTTGAGGCAATCATGGACAGTATAATATGTATATTTACTATAATATTTACCTATTAACAACTTTTATACTCCTAAAATATGTATCTTGTGTACATCTGTAATCTTGAATATTTATTATTTCGCATTAGTTTTAATGGTATCCATAGATGATACTTGTTTCTGAGGATTGTCAAGAATATTTTTTTCCCTTTGAAAATATCGTTATGTATGCTTGATACAATTATTAATGATCTACTTTAGTTATTAAACAAACAAAAATTAAATCTAATTATATAGTTGTACTGTAGGTCATTTACATAGCTGACTGATGGAATCAAAAAAACATTGTTACATTTTTTTTTAATACAAGTTTAAAAAGAAATGCATTTTGCAGTGCTCCCTGCATATTATGTAAATTACAGCGATCACATATTATGTAGTAAAAAATATTAATGTAGAATTTGCAATAAAAAAAACCTTATAAAATAATGATGTACTATGTCTATACAATAGCCCCTACAAGTTATATCGTCTTAATTGTCTAGACAAATGCAGAAAAATGTAATAACGTTGCAATAAAAGTTCGAAAGGACTCTTGTATATTATACTATAATTATTACAACCGGCAACAATTCTAGTAAGTAGTACACTATTATACCGCATATACTATATTAATTGTTCAATTACAATAATTACACACGTTCATACAGTGTTATAACTTATAACATTATAATATATTATTGCCAGTAGGTATACGTCATTAATCATTTTATTTTTTTACTCTACAAAAGATATCCTTCCTATACTATAAAACGATATTATAATAACATGTACCTATATACATTACAACGGACTGCATTATTCACACTGCAAAATCGATCCGAACTGTTTTCCAGCATCGCATACTTCATCGTTATACATAATATACGGCCAGCATACAAAATATAATATTACATCTCTTATTAGAGAAGTATTATTAAACATATATTATTGTATATTTTTATTACCGTAGCCTGCAGTAGGACGTATACGTCTGCAAGTACATAATATTATTACGGCTGCAGTAAACTATATGGTAACAATCCGAATTAATTTCATCGCGTTACGCGTATTATTATTACTATAGATAAGTGCATATAACTCATTGCATTTGCATGCAGCTGGACATTACATTTCTGAAAATCAAACCACCCACTCGCGTATACGATTTATCTTATGTTTTATACTTCGGCGATGCTCATTAAATACATAATATACGATTTAAAAGTCCCACTTTATTACCTGCAGTTGTACAGATACTCTAATACACAATATTATACGGTTACCTGCGGTTTATAAAACGTACCTATAACCAGTTTAAGTTTCCATGAACTCCTGGCAAGCGCAACGCCCTTCTCCGAGACCTTTCCGTCATTTTAAATTGTACGATTCGAGGCCTCATTAGTTATTTTATATCAATTTCAAACTTGTCGTTTATAATAATTTGTATATTAATGTACTCCAAAACGAGTTGACAATTACTGGCGATTTACTTATTTTAAAACGATTCCTATATTATGTAGTATAAATAACTGTAAATTATGTAAATATTTTGTCAGTCCTAAATCAAAAAACAAACATAATATTTTCTAGGAAAACTAATTTAAAACGAAATCCCCCGGGAACGGATTCAATTTTAATGTTCCGAGAACTGGTTGTTCAAAAGATACTATATATTTTTTGGATCGAACCGGTTCCGGTAAGTCAAAACACATCACAAATCCCGGTCGTACCATATTAAACGACATCGAGTTTATCGTAATAAATGAAATTGGAGAATGGAAAATAAATAAAAATGAAGAATTATTATATAATAATATTTACCTATAGGTAGCTGTTTGAGTAAAAAACAATCCATTATGCTCGAGTTGGACGGTTTGTGGACCAAATGATGTTAAATATTTCATTCCTGTAATATTATGTTATAATAATATACCTATACATTAGAGATACAACTGCAGTGCACATAATAAGCTCGTCGGAATGGACAAAATCGTTGAGGTCCAACAGATTATGTTACATGTATATTCGGTAATATAGCGTAATGCCGTCGTCTATAATATGGTCGAATAAAAACTAAAAAATAACATCTCTTGTGATTCGATTTTGATGCATTTTATCACATCATCGTGTCACGACTGTTGCAGTGTGTAACGGTGCTTAATAGGACGCCACACCCGCCTGTGATGTCTCCGTATTATACAAACGTACTCCTAGGTAGGTACGACATTATAGCAAATATATTCTGTTCAGCAGTTCAACTTTCGTGTAGGAAGTAACCTTTAATGATAGAGAGAATTGATGATGACCCATTATCAAACTATTAAAGGTAAGAATATTATCTGTGTTTGCCCGTGAGTTTTTTACGATATTTTAATTTTTAAGAATTAGTCGTAACTATGTAGACCGGATTTAATTGCGTTAAAAATATGTCGAAATTGCACTAAAAATAATATACCATAACTGCGATGAAAATATATTAAAATGGCAGCATAAATAATATGTTAAAATTACGATGAAAAATACATTAAAGTTACAAATTATATATAATATTTACCTATAGGTAGCTGTTTGAGTAAAAAACAATCCATTATGCTCGAGTTGGACGGTTTGTGGACCAAATGATGTTAAATATTTCATTCCTGTAATATTATGTTATAATAATATACCTATACATTAGAGATACAACTGCAGTGCACATAATAAGCTCGTCGGAATGAACAAAATCGTTGAGGTCCAACAGATTATGTTACATGTATATTCGGTAATATAGCGTAATGCCGTCGTCTATAATATGGTCGAATAAAAACTAAAAAATAACATCTCTTGTGATTCGATTTCGATGCATTTTATCACATCATCGTGTCACGACTGTTGCAGTGTGTAACGGTGCTTAATAGGACGCCACACCCGCCTGTGATGTCTCCGTCTTATACAAACGTACTCCTAGGTAGGTACGACATTATAGCAAATATATTCTGTTCAGCAGTTCAACTTTCGTGAAGGAAGTAACCTTTAATGATAGAGAGAATTGATGATGACCCATTATCAAACTATTAAAGGTAAGAATATTATCTGTGTTTACCCGTGAGTTTTTTACGATATTTTAATTTTTAAGAATTAGTCGTAACTATGTAGACCGGATTTAATTGCGTTAAAAATATGTCGAAATTGCACTAAAAATAATATACCATAACTGCGATAAAAATATATTAAAATGGCAGCATAAATATGTTAAAATTACGATGAAAAATACATTAAAGTTACAAATTATATATAATATTAAAACATAAAATATATTATAACTGTCAATTACTTAATTAAATGACACGATGGGCATTAACATATTACAGATTTATAAAATAGTATAAAAAATAAATATTATAAAAAAGTATTTAAAAATGAAATGAAATTATTTTTCTATAAATGTAAATTTATAGTTATATACATAATATCTAAATTATGGGTTTGATAATTGCATCGTCTGTTACTTAAAATATGTTTATATAGTGAAAAAGCACTGATGAAACGTCACTCCTAAATAAATAATTAAAAAAATTCGTATGGTGGTACCAATCGTGTCGCAAAAATAACGTTTTAACCACAGTTTAACAGAACGGAACCAAATACTAATACCAGCAGAAAGTTAACCTAGGAGTTAGTTGTTGAGAACCAAGGTTCAGCTGAACACGAGTCTGATCGCCATATTGTAAAATGGGCCCTATAAGTCGTGCTGTATAATCATGCTGCACAGAATTGGAACGGCTTAAAACAAATTTGTCATGTCGTACGCGTTTGTAAGACGGAGACAACATAACATTTTAGTACGCGCATAATGATTAACCGCGGGCTATTATAACCTAATAGATGCATGTGGCCGGGGCGTGCTAACGGGGGAGGGGTAGGTTGTCATAATATCAAATGTGCTCCCCTTCATTGGCTATTTTCTCTGTCACATAAAATATGTTGTAAAGTTATGAAAGTACCTATACATGTATATATTTGCCGCTATCGCATAACGTGGTCAGAGTGATATTCGTCAAAAATCTCCCCTTTCGAAAACTCCGAGCACGCCTTCGACGTGTACGATTATAAATTATTTTTCAGGCGATTTCGAAATTCGGAACCAGAAACGCTGCAGCACCTACCGACCAGCTACTTCTTACCAGTATAATAAATATAGGTATACGATCTAGTCATCCGCAGGTTGGTATTATACATTTCGCGTACAGGTCGTGCCAAATATAATATTATATTCATTATTCGAACGCCACACGCTTCAGATTTTCCACGCCCCTGTCCCCTGCCTAAAATGCTATCACGTACACTGCCAACGCACGATATTATAATATGCGAAATGTGTGCACAAAACTGCATCGGAGCTTTGGTGATTTCAAATCGGATTAAAAACGTTTGTGACGCGTCATTGTGTCGCGCGTATTATATGCACGTCGCGCGTGTGAGTGCAACGTCGATTGGATTTTGTTCAAACAGTTTTCACATAATTATATACAATTTAATATACACGTACAAGAGTGTACGCATAATGTGTGGGTGTGTGTGAGTGTACGACTATAGCATCAAACGAATTATAATATAATATTATATTGTATTTTATACATCGTCGACGGACGGCCGTTTATATATATTATACGGTTCGCTTTCGGCGGTGGCATATTATACCGTACGCATATAGATAATATTGTATGACGTGTATGTTATTATATACAGCTTTATAATGGCGTATATTATGTTTTCCGAGTAATCCGTATATACATATACGCCATAAACTCATACTACCTATATAATATATTATATTTTATATAATTCGTTTCGACGAATGATATTTGTACGCCTTTGTCGTGTCGCCGCCGTGATTTAATTAAAAAACGCAGTACAATACGGGGGTCCAATAAAAAAAAAAAATTACATCGATAAAACGAAATCGAGTACTTAAATTTAGGATAATACACAGTATAGGTACACACTTTTTTTCCAGGTCTCTGGCGGAGAGCATAATATATAACACGCCTCGTGATTCTTCTATAGTTCAACACTCATTATTTCAAAAAGTATAAATGGTTTTGAAAATTAATTTTTCATGGTTTCCATTCGTTAAAAAACCACATTTTCAAAAAAAAAATTATGTGTTATTTAATATTTTTTATCCTAAACGTTTTTAGTGGCTAAACACGAGGTTTTCTAATTTTTTTGAACGACAACATACAGTTTTAATAACCTGTAGAATATTTTTTAGTATTAAGATACGAACAAATCGAATGAGGTCGTTAAAGTATTGATGAGCGGAGTAGTGGACCAACATTTTGGGGGGTTACCGCGTACCACTCCACCACGCTAGTCAAACTTTAAATAGGCATACATATAATTCACAAGTCACTCGTCCTAAATTCAATTTGTTATATGTATCGAAATACTTAGAAAAATATTTTTCTTTCGAAAATGAAATTATGGGTTGTAATTCAAAAAAGTAAAAACTTAAAAAAATAGGTACCTATATACATATACTACGGATAAAAATATAATTTGTTTTTTAAAAAGTGTTGTTTTTAACGACTCGAAATCACGTAAAAAAATATTTTCAAAAACATTAATACTTTTTGAAAAAAAACGTTGAATGAATCGCCCGGTATATAATATCATGTATATATTTATATATTTATTTCGCTCGTCGGCTGCGCAATTATAGTAAATATATAAACATGTCCACTAGCTATACATAGGTTCAGCCTATATATTATTATAATATTCGGTCGCAGCAATAATACGCCTATTTCACGAAACGACGGGTCTTCGCTGATTTTTCACACGACCGATTCGAAATATAGGTGCCATCGGCGGCAGTCGACGCTTCGAAATAATTCGTTTCCGATGGTTGTTCGGGCCGCGCGCTGCGTAATAATACACGTAATGTATATATAATTAAATTGGAACGTTATTACTACCACATATACATAGATATAAAACCGACTGTTGCACCCGATAATTTCAAATTTCGTCCGGTCCCGAATTATTATTAAATACGGATCCTTTCGATTACTCCGGATCAGCTGGTAGGTATATATATACCTGTACAACACCACACACATACGAATCAATATATTATACAGGGCCGGCGTGTTTGGCAAGCGTATATAATCGTGTTCGTGTGTACACATGTAGCGGAATACATTAAATGCATTACGAAAGCGTGTGGAAGTGTACCACGTGCACCAGCGCAGTATATTATACAATAGTATCTGCGTAGAAAGAAAAAAAATTGTACCGCTATCTAAAAAGCGAGGCTGAAGAGTTTTTATGTTTGAACGGGCGTTAATCTCACCAGAAACGACTCGGCCGATTTCAGTATAATATAAGTTATATCAATAACAGCTGATTCCTCGAGCCTAATATTATAAAATTCGCTATGCAATAACCGCCTATAATTGTCGATTTAGTAGTTCAACCCCATTTTTTTCATTTAATAATGCGTTTATTCAAATTCCGAAGTATTCCTGGAACTTTCGAATGAGGAGTGTCTTCTGGCGATGGAAACCTCTGTTTTTCAAATGAGGATTGAGAACTCCCATTTTTACTTTAAATTATTTAGTGGACAATTTTTAAAAAATAATAATGTGTGTACCTTACCAATCATAAACGTTTTCAAATCACTAGCACAGTACCCACATCTTTCAAATCTATTATCACGCGGACCTATATATTATTCTTAGTACACGTAGTCAAATTACTCAAAAACTACTCGTTTGAATTTTGATACGCTAAAATTTTCATGTAAATTATCTGTTAAATAATTTACTATATAAGGGGGGGGGGTCGTCAATATAAAACAACAGATGTTTAGATCTCCACAGGACACTCCTTCAGTAGGTAGTAAAAAGAATTTCAAGAATTAGAAAGTATGGTGGATTTTTTAATCTATTTAAAATTTCTTAAAATCATATTTTGAATAACTACGTTATTGAAGAGTATATATGAGGTGAGTACGGTCAGTAAATCACTCTGTGCACTGCGTTTATCGGTCGATGATTACGTTTCGATGGTTTAGATTAAAATTGAATCGCTAAAACAACGACGATTTGCGTCCGTCCGTTTTTCCCGCCCTCGGCCTTGTCCGTACACACAATACAACACATTACGACGACGACGACGACGACAGTAATAATAGTAATAATATAATCTCGTGAGCGTGTACGACGACTACGACGTTGGTAATAATAATATATTATGTAAAACGACTCCCGAACACGTGCGTTCGTTCGACTATGCGCGGCGTACGACAAAATACGATTATTTAAAATAATATCTTTCCGTCGCCGATCATTAGTCGTCCACGAAAAGAGTAACGTCGTTTCATAATATACACCCGAGGCGAAGGAGACGATAGTAGTAATAATAATAATAATAGTACATAATATGTCGCGATCGCGCGGGCCCGTCTCCGCGGCGGCGTCGTATAGTGTACATTATAGTATAGTCCTAAGAATATAAAAATATATTATATTAACTATTTATACATATTATATACACTTATTTTATAGGTGCATGACGGACGCGTACTCGGGTCGCCGCCGTCGTTTGTCACGCGAGAGAAAAAAAATCGGTCCTATTAAAGTCTCTCAGTGTGTGTATACATAATAATAATTAATATGAGCAGTGTGCCCGCGTATGTTGTTGTTTTTATCGCGCACGCGCGATCGTTATTGCTTTGCATCGTCGCTCGTTCGCGGCCGAAACGTCTGAAATAACTCCAGAAATTTCGGGCGATTTAGAAAAAAGCCCCCCTCCCGTCAACAGTGTGTATGCAAAAAATATATTTGGTATGATAAAACGAGATGTGATATTACGATTCACATATTATTGTCTAAACAATATAATATTATTTAGTCTAATCTATGGTTTTATTTCATAATTATTATATTCGATGTTATTGGTACGTAAATGAAGATTTCAATTGCTATACGACGGAGTTAAATATCACTCAGAGTGATATTTAAAATAAAATTTAAAAAAACACCTAAAAAAAATCCTGGTTACGTATCTGAGCACAGTATACTGCAGACATTGCGCGAATGAGACATATATACCGCGGTACCAGCTACCATAATACTGCAGCAGAATGTCACGGAAATAGCTGAAAAAATGTAAACAAGTTAACCATATCTGTAATAATTTTTGTTTTAATCGATATTCAATACATAATTAACAATTGTTATCATAATACATATGAATAAAACATAAATATTATAAATTAAAAACTTTTATTTCAAAATTGTTATAAAACAACTTAAAAGTTATTGCATATTATTATTGTGTTAGTCGATATTGCTATTACATCTGTCAGTTAAAATAGTACTCGTAGTAAATATACAAAATAATCGACTCGCTAAACATAATCATCAGGTGAGGGTGTAATTATCTCCGTCCACCCCATCGTCGCGAAACTAATTATTGCTGGCGGCGCGACTACTTTCTATTTTGCACGCACCCACCCGCATACGACTTGTCCGTCCGTCAGAAATCATCGAGATTCGAGATTATAATATCATTCAAATAAAACCATTTCCGAATTTACTCACAGAAACTAACAATAATATTTGAATATATTATAACGAAAACAAAAAATCTAATGCAATTAATGAAAATAAAATAGACAATGAATACGAAGTACTTGTGATATTAATTAAATTAAAATAACTTAACTATTATCTAACTACAAAAACTGATTTTGAATATATGTATTTAATAAAAAAGACATAAGTAGGTATCGTACAAGATAAATAGTACGTAGATTTAATAAAAAAAATTATTTCAATGTACCTACAATAAAAAAATGTATTATATTATAATATATTTATTATCTATTTACCTATATATTATTAATACCTACGCCTCCGGAACAAAGTAAGCACGCTACTGTTTTTCCTGGTCTTGAACCATCAAGTACATTATCTGTTCCTTTGACTTGTGTCACATTTACCGACAATCCTCGGGAACGGCACTAGGGAAAAATAATTGTACAAGTAATACGTATAGTAAATTTGGGGTTAAAAGTTCTAATTTTGTGTAAAACATATTATTATAGTTAGATTTTAAATATTAAAGTGAATTATAGACCTGTTATCAAACATAAACGTAAATTCTCGATGATTTTTATGATTTAAATTTTTAGGCGAGCATAATATGTAATTATGTAAAATATAGTACGGTTTAAAAACGATCGTACTGTATACGTGTATATAAATCACATGGATATTAAATCATCGTAAAAAAACCAACTCGAATGCACGCGGATCGCACAAAATATGTTTTCACCTATAATATTATGTATATAATGATGACCCTCACCTGTGTGATAATGGCCGGTCTATTCAATTGAAAAATATTGAAGCTAATAATATTATAAACGATAATATTATTATTATGTTGTGTTCCTACCTACCTACCTACGTATTAGCATTGATTATAAATACTAGTATTTTTTTAGTATTTATAATCAATGGTATTAGTACAAGACGGATACAACACATGATGCGGGTGTGGCGTCTTCTAAATATTATATATATACCATATAATTAGTTATATTATAATATGTATACATCAAAACGTTTGCCCCGAGAGATCGATGGACTTGGAACGGAGCCACGTCTGGAGGCCGACATGACTAAACGCTGGGCAAACAATCGCGCGACGAGCGTATATATTATAGTAGTGATACAGTATAATATAATGATATACTATATATTATATTATATATAATATAGCACGTAGTATATACACTGCGGGGCGATCTGTGGCTATTTTTAAAACGACAAACCCTTTTTTTTCAGCTCGAGTCGTCCACCGGCGCGGTTTATTTCAAAACGAATCCGGCGGTCGAGTAAATATAAAATAATAATAATAAAATACAGCCACATGACCGAAGAACATAATAATAATAATATATATTGCGAAGTGTGTGTATAAATGTATGTATAAAACATGACGTATTACCACCGCCTTTGATGGTTATAATATTATCATTTATCGGAAAAGTGGTATATCACTGATAACAGAAGGTTCCAATCATAGACCTATAAACTAACACTACAGTTCCTTTCTCTTTTCTCTTTTACTCTTCATCGTACCCCTGACCTCTCTCTCTCTCTAAGCGCTGTCCATTAGTTTATAGGTCTATGGTTCCAATAATTTCGTGCAGCAGGTGGCATTCGTTATAGGCGACGAGTGCAGTTGTTTGTATGAAAGAGTTTGAACATTTAAAAATATGCCACTTTAATCATAATATGTCTCTGTATTCAGCATACAACTTACAGTGCAGATTTGCAGCATTTTTTTATATTTTCTAGAAAATATTATCGCTTACGACAAGGGTCGGAAATGAGTTTCTAAAAGGGTCCAGATGTTCAATTTGAACGCGATAATTGAATAATTCCCTGAACGTAAAATGTTTCATGTCGCACGTTTATAGGACGAAGACAACCACACACTTGTGGCGACGTCTTAAGACTTTCAATGGCGCGTAGTGCACTCTCGTAGTCCGTAGTTTGACGTATAAGAATATTATATTGGACCAGCTACTATAATATACATTATACTGCAAGACACAAGCATCGGTCACGTTTTTTAAGGACCTCTCATCAAAAATAATATTATCCATAGAACGGACGACACACAGTTATATTCGTTTCGCTCTCCGGCGGAGGTCCCGTTTCGGTATATATATTGTAATAATGTACGACTCGAGCACAGAATTCATTGTCTCGAGACAAATGTGTGTACCTAATCGTATATAAACGTCTCGTCTGTTGTACAGCAGTTATACAGGGCGTATATTCACCAAGCGTGTTCACCCCCATATTTTCCTTAAATAATAAATAATATTATTCTGATATAGTGATTGTGTTTAAAAAAATAAAACCATCTACTGAGTAGGGTATTCATTTGAAAAACAGAAGTCTTGATTGTTCTGAAAATGTTGATGTTTGTAAACGTTCTTCCACTAAATAATTTATAGTAGAAAAGGAGGACTCTCGTTTGAAAAACACTGTAAGTTTGTATCTCCAAAACAGGACACTCGTCCTTGAGTAGTACGAAAGTTCTTAATAATTAGAAAATTAGGTATTATTCAAATATGTATAGCTATACTCAAAGACAATTTTTTTAAATCTTGATTTTTTTTGAACCCGGTACTCAGAGTCATGCCGTGGTGATACAAACTTTTGTTTTTCAAATTAAAACCCTACTTAGTAGTTTATTTAACTGTTTTTGAATCTTGATCAATCTAATTCAAAATCCGAACTAAGGATAATAAAATCTTTATAAACGGGTTTACAAAAATATACAATACGCATATGATATTGGATCTAAAACAATTGAACCATTTTTAGAAATTATTAATGTTGTTAGATATTAACCACTAGAATATTCAAACTATCATAGTCCCTTTATCTTACAAAAACATTATCACCCGTTATCCTTAGTACACAAAGTTAAATAACTCAAAAATACTCGTAAAATTTTTGATTTTGATCCGTCAATGTTTTCAGAAAAAATTATCCACCAAATAATTTTCAGTAGAAAGTGGACTCTCGTTTGATGAGCACAATTATATGTGTCCTCAACGTCTTTGAGTAGTATAAATCGAAATTTCACAAGAATTTCGAAAATATATTCTATACTATTATTAAGTGCGTTTATACCCATTGTGCAATATTCTGTCTCATATTCAGAGACGTTTTAAATCAACTTATAAAAGTTCTTGGTAAATCTGCAGGATTCGAATATAACTGCATCGTTATAATTAATGAAAAAAAGGGAAGAACGTGCTCGGTGATTCACCCTGTATATACGCGTCGGGTAAAAAAAGGTCGATGGCGGCCGATCGGAGGACTGAAAAACGGAATAGTAGTAAAAAATTTAAAAAAAAACCCACCTCGCGGTGTGTATCCACGCAGAACGGTTAATCGCGGCCGCCGTGTATATATTATAATATTATATACGAGCCGTTTATCGCCGTCGATTGGTCGTGTCCACGGCACACACAACTGTACAGCTATCACAGTGGTGTGTGGAGTATAGCCGGTCGTGTGAGGATATAGTGGTGGTGGCCCGAGGGGGGGGGAGGGGAAGAGGTGACAGCGCCGGCCGTTGGATTGATGCCAGAACATAAAATAATATAATATATTATAATATAATATGCACCGTGTTTAAGTATATTATGCACGTGATGCACGTATTCGATGTTATCGTTCCGAAAACCCGTTGGACTTACGATAGGCGTCTGCTTCAGGACACTGCTGGGCGTACGTGCCCCGCGCGAGGTCTCCGGCGGCGATGGCCCGAAACGAACGAGACAAGATCGACAAGTATGCTGTGTTGTTTTATTTTTCTAAATTTTATCTAAGAACGAACGGGAAGTAGCCCAGTGTTCGTATTTACAATAAAATGTTATAATATTTATGTATATTTTTATATATATATATATTATATATACCTACTATTAAAAAAGAAATAACAATTAAATATAAAACAACAATACATCATAAGTTTATATTATGTTTGATGATTAATAATAATATTATAAATGAATTATATAATACGATGTGAAAAAAAAAACGAGAATCAATTAAAACTGATCGACTGCAGTGACGACGGTACCTCAATCGTGAGACGCATTGTGCTGCTGATGCGGGCTCGTTCTGGAGATAATTATTGGCAGGGCAGAGTGGAATGAAAAACTGAGTCGTACTCCGGATAGGAGTAGTAAAATTAATTTTAGCGATAACGAGAGAAGAGGAGTCATGAACTAGAAAGGAGCTTACGAAGGAATTATTGTTATTATGAAAAGCCATTGTGCAAGATAAATCAGAGGGACATCTCATAATAATATATAGAAATCGTTTTGTGAGACGTATAGTTATAAATATTGTCTTGTGTATAATATAGACAGACTACTATTCTACGAATTTTCCGGTAATGATATATTATAATATAATATGCCGGGTCACTAGAAGTTGTAACAGCGTATGTTAAGTCAAATCTGAACTTCCCTTCAACTTCCAATCGTACTTCTACTGCTTCTCTCATATGCACAGTACTTAATCAACAGAATCTAATAGTCATATTTGAAGAAAGTTAAAAAGGGATGACGCCTCGCAATCCACCCCTTCCAAGTTGCGCTTGCGATCGTGACTGTTTTTCCTCAACCCGACAATCGGCGTCCGATTTTGGCAGCTGAATATATCATATTGGTACACAGTCGCGGATTTGGGTCGAGAAGATGAAATTCACTACTTGCACTTCCCAAGACATAAGCGCCGCGGCGCGACGATTTGAGTATACGATATAATAATAGTATTATAATACACGTTTAGGGGTACCCCTCCCCCCACCAACCCAAAAACACACACACACATACACGCATACAGAAATCTCAAGCGATAAACCCGACGCAGAATCCACTACTCCACTGTTGTAATAATATTATTTTATGCTTAAAATATTTTACGAGCGTACGCGTTTCGAACGTGTTTCAAACACGTTCCGAGTAAATTAAACGACACAATAATATAAATAGGTGATATTCGGACGAATCGTGTTTGTATATTATTATTATTAATATTATATACGAAAGCGAGTGTGTCTGGACGCGTTGATGGCTTCCATTCGATAACCCATTTGCATGCGCCGCGGAGATATAAATATTATATATTATTAATATGATGAAATGATAAACATATTATACCCGCAGCACGAAAACCGTCGACTTGGACGTATTACAATACGTATATAGTGCGATGTGTATGAAAAAAAAAATTTAAAAAAAAATACGTCTACGGGACACCATCACCTACCCATATTATATTATACTGCCGTAGATATAAAACATATCATATATATACATGTTATACGAAAAAAAGATTTTTAATTTATACAGAACTACGGTTTGTTTTCAAAAGTAAAATATCGAATTTAAATAATAATAATAATAATAATACGGTGTTTTACGTACGTGTTTAGTCTGCATATTATGGCGTCTCGCGTGCATTTTTTTTTTTTTTACTTAACTCATACTTATATACTTCACCGTAAATGTATAATAATAATATATATTGTGTGTATTGACGTAACGACGCAATGCCGTACAAAAATAATTTATATTAATATTTACCATACCGCAAGCATTAACATTAGGTAACTACTATATTATATTAGGTATAATGTCGGGGGACATTTTTCAAGTGGCGTGCGTCGTTTGAAAATCAAATAAATAAAAATTGGTTTCTATAAACATTTTAATACCATGGTTATATTATTATGTACAAATGATGTCTGCGCAATGCTGTGAAATCTTTGCTCTACTCGTAAGTTTTTTTATTTTTATTCACATTTCACGCCTTTTCGAGATAAATGTCCAGTTCAATCTCTTTTGCACAAGTCGCATTACGATTCAGAGTTCAGACAACACTATAATTGCAGTCTGCATGGCTTTAAATGTGAACGATTATAATATTAGAACAATAACGAAATACGAGAAATAATATATATGATTATTTTGTGCCGATATTTTATACAATAATTAATTTTTCTCAAGCTCAGAATAGTAAACGAAATCATAAAAAATTTATTAAATAAAAATAATATGCTTTATTGTTGATAATTGTATAATCCTAATATGAATATCATTGTTTGAAATAATTATCACGACGTCTTATCCAGTGTGAGTGATGCATAAATGATAATATTGCATTTTACGCGGATCAAATTATTGAATATAATCCATCTTCCAATAATAATTCAAATTTTAAACCAATAATAAAGAGTTTGGAAACGTTTGATAATTAATATTATCGTCTTGTAGTTTCCTTACAAACTGCGTGTAGGCAACATAACAAGTCGACGGTGTACACCGAAGATAGAATTATAGTGAACAAAATGTGTGTCAGGTGCGTTTGCGGAATGGGAATTTCGTGGAAATTTAACTATAATAGTATGAAGTGGTTTGTGTTTTAATAAAACATATTCAATAAATAGGTAATATTTTTTTTTTTATGTTCAATACGAGAATTATTATTAAGGATTTGTATTATTATTTCTGTATCGCATTCTAATAATTTCGTCAGAATCTCCAATGATAAATGTATCTTCGAATGTGTTTAAGATAACTGATGTATTCAGCATACATTCCGCGTGGTCGTATCCATTTAAAATATGTGTTCCGAAAGTCTAAAATGTGCCTGGATGTGTTTAATTATTGGTTTTTTTTTCTAAATACACGCGTTTGTGCATAGGTGATGAAATCGTTACGGTCCTAAAGTATACACTCGGAGTACACGAAAACAATCGCCACAGCCGAAGATTGAAATATGTTTTTTCTCGATCAAAACACGATTGTCAAGACGCGTAAGTATACTGTAGATTAATGGTGTATCGAATCGTCGTTGAGGTCGTGTAAAATCCTCGCACACATTGACATTGTAACGCAATGTTTAGGTAGGTATATCATATTGTATTGTGTACAATATAATATTTTCTATCCCGAATATAGATACTGTTTGGGCCGTGGACCATAATAATATTATAATAATATGTATTGTGTGTATTGTTGTCGTAACAACTGATCGTATCGTTTCCGATATTTTATGCTCACTATGATATTATATTATTATAATTGATGAACGATTAAAACGAGGCGCATAGGTCGGCGGTACCTTCAGATTTGAAATAAATAAAAAAATCCAATGTCGTACAATATTCATATTTTTTTCCGCCTCGTTCGTTTTAGTTCGCTATTATAGACGTCTCAGTTACACGACTGCACACGGCCGACGGGTACAATATAATAGTATAGTTGCATTGAGTGTAGTAATCTATACTATGGAAATGTGTCGGACACGCGTTTAGCGATTGAGATAATATCCGAAATGGTACAGTTGAAGATACAATGATGGTCATTCGAATTTGGTGAGCATATTTGCTGAACACCGCAAACGTCCCGTGTCCGGTTGTCGTCAAAAACAAAACCACTTTAATTCGTTCGAGTCTCCGCACGATTTTCCGGCGAGATCTCAAAAAACCATGATATAACGGTAGAGTATCGATGGTGGATAGACCAAGTAATTTAGTCTCTTAAAATGCAATTTTACAGAAGAGACTGAGATCTTAATATACACTATAATTGTCGAACAATATTCATATCCGAGGAAGGTAGATTTAATCGGTAAATTATCGTTGTACGCGTATATTTTAACATGAAATTAAAAGTGAGAAATTGTTTTTTAAATCAATCATTCGATTCGTCGAAGTGAAGTGAGTTGAGGTTTACTGCATATTTTACCTGGATAGGTATTCAAAATTGTGGGTTAAGTCATTATTTGCTTTTTAGCATTGCATTGTTCGTACGTTACAAAACAATGGGCAGGTTACGGCGAGGGTTATAATATTATTTGCCAAAAAAAAAAAAAAAACGAGTATTTGCATGACGTGTTTTATCATTGTCAGTCGAAACCTCGATTTCGATTAAGTCGAGGGTTACGTGCGATGCACTCGGCATTTCCACCATCGACATCGCCGACGTGATTGATATACTTTTACAAACTCGGCGTGTGAGACTTCGTGTCGGAATATTATAGATGTTGGATATTATCATGATATTGTTAGCGTCGTCGATGGCCAATACTGTATAGCAACACAATATCAGAGCGTATGACGTTATAGCAATAATTATTATATTACTATCGTTTTTTCTTCTTATAAAATAATAATATAATATATTATTATTACGATGTCGTATAATACAGTTCATCACACGTGTAGCACACGTTTGGTCGACTGCGCTGCCGAACGTGTCGGTTGTGTATACGCGAGACGGGACGTGTGTGCGTTTTTTTTTTCTCTCAACTCCAAACGAATACAAACGTCAGAGAAAAAATAATAATAATATAAACCGACGGATCTGTAAAACCCTAATACGTTTTCCTACACATCACACACGTAATATTTTAACCTCGCGAGCGGTGCACATAATAATAATAATAATATAATGAGAGCCGCTCTGCAGCGTCGTTGTAGCCGTGTGTGCAACTGTAACAAGAAAACGGCACGCTGGGCCCGCGTATCGTATCCAAGTGTGTATGTGTGTGTGTGTGAGAGAGTGTGAGTTTGTGTGTAATTCAATCTTTTTTTTCGTCTCTTCTTCTCTCCGCGAGCATGATAATAATAATATTATATACCTATACAAAATATAACATTATGCGTGCTCTGCAGCACCGGCTATATGGGCTGCAGTGTATATTTATATATTGTATTCCTTCACCGAATCGCCCGTGTACATTATCCATATTAGTCCTACCGTGGTACATCTCTCGTGCGTGTGTTTGCGTGCGTGTGTGTGTGTGTGTGTGTGGATCCGCGGCGTACACCTGTTGCTGTTGGAAAAAAAAATGAAAATAATAATAATAATAATGACTACGATAATAATAAAGAACAGAAAACTCACGTTTCTCTTGACTCGAGGCGTACACTCACTCCTACGTGCTCGCGTATCGCCTACGAACGATAAAAAAAAAACCCATATACATATTGTGTTGTACGTGTGTGTGTGTGTGTCTGTATAAAACGCCTCTGTTGTGCACAGCTGCGACACACTACGAGAAGATAGGCCGCGTACACACCAAACTATATAATAGTGTAATATTATGATGATGATAACACTGAAGTGCTAGTATGGTATAATTTTATAATAATATTGTCGCGTCGTTTTTCTGTGTTTACCACCAAAATAATTGCTTAACGACCTATAGTAGTATATAAGGTATTGTTATACTGCGCTGCAGTGTTCAAACCGTGTGCGAATACGTGGACTTGCCCGTTAGTTTCGGACGGTCAGCTACGACCACAGCAATCCGTATAGCTTCAACTCTTTCGCACCTCGGATCGACTGCTCGTGTGTATATTATTATACTTGGTGGCTATCTTCGTCGGTGGAAATTCGGAAAAATCCTAACCGAAGAAGTTTTTGCAGATGCTAGGTACGCCGGGTCGGGCACACGGTGACCTATATTTCCTACGGCGGTACACGAGTGTAGACAATTATTAACCACCGTTTAATATTATAGTCGGGTTCGTATAATAACCCAAATGTTGAGGTCAATCGCTCACAGCTAACTATACAGGGCCGCAGATATCGGTGCCCGCACCCGTCTGGAGCCAATAACTAACGCCTTTTACTATTAAACCTACGGATAACGTGCTCTGCAGACGTTATATATTATCATACTGCAGCGGTGTACCAGCTTAGAATAATGTAATAATCGTATGTGCATACGACCGAGTTTCGGGTTCGGTGTGCGCGTCGTCTTATCGGCGGCTCCAGACTGTCTGGCGACCGTGGCGGGGAGGGAGAGAGAGGGCCTCAGACGGATAGTGCGTGCAGAGAGCGAGTGAGACGGACCGAAGGAGAGAGACGGACCGAAGGAGAGAGACGGACCGAATGAGAGAGACGGACCGAGTGAGAGAGGCGGACCGAGTGAGAGAGAAGCGGACCCACGATTACAACTGCTCTCCGCGGGACGAACGCGCGAGAGAGACGCACAGAGGTCACGGCCAGCCGCCTACACGACTACCTATATATATATATTGAGTTATATACACACACACTCTCTCTCTTTCTCGCTGTATAATATATATATATATCGTTCTGTACTTATACACTCGACGAGTATTATATTATATGTAAGTAGATGTATGTTATTATATATATATATTTGATATGAATATATACTCTGCGCTGGACGAGGTATATATATATATATACGCGTGTGTATGTTGCATATACGCACTCGAGTATATTATATACACTTCGTCCCCCACCACCACCACCACCAGCACCACCTCATCCACCGCAACCACCGCAGTATCGAAGGCCCGGAGCACTCGTCTTGTCCGCGTATGTGTGTGTGTGTGTATAATATTATGTACTACACGCGGGATCGTATTATACTTATATACACGAGCGAGTCGATATGTATGTATATATTATATGTATACACTTATATTATGTATATATACACCTCCGACTGGTGTGTGTTGGTCGTCGACGTCGTCGTAGTCGTAGTCGTCGTCGTCGTCGTCGTCGTCTTCGTATAATCGTTTCTCTGCCCCACGTGTTGTGTTGTGTTTTATTATTTTTTTTTTTTTTTATTTAATAATATAATGCTCGGCCGTCGCGAGGACCAACACAATATAATAATAATAATAACCGACAGCTGAAGTACCAAACACATTATTTACTGCTATACGGATTATAAGAAAAAAAAAAAATTTTTCAAAGACACACACACACACACACATAATATATAAGTCCGCGCACACAGATTCACTGTACCGAATTATTATCATCTCTATCTGGTCCATCTCCGACTAGGCGCTGGGCTGCTGCAACCGCTATACTCGTACACACACATATATATATACGCACGTTGTTGCCCGGTAGTTTATAATATACCTATATACAATATATATATATATGAGATACACACACACACACACACACTCACACACTGCAGGCGCGTAATACCAGTCCGGAGTATAAATTAATAATAATTTATATACGCCCTCGGCCGGGTCGCGTGTGACGATATATGTTACATTATAATATTATGGTCTATAGATGAGAGACTCGGGCGCGCAACACGCATAATGACATTAATATAATAATAATTATCATCATTACACCGTTTTTCCGTTTACGCGTTGGAAAAGTATCGTGTTATCGGGCAATACGATAATAATAGTACATTATTCCTTTAACGCAGCGGTCATGCCCATAGTATTATTTCGATGGCCGTCGTTGGTGAGTTTTGACCCGATGCGTGTCGTTGACGATACCGATAATATTATGATGCCGAAAACCGGTGAATTTCGCCGATTTCGAGGTCCGGCATATGCTATTTTGGTCGCTGTAGGCGAGTTGTGGCCCGGGTAAACCGAGGAAAATAAAATATATCGCATAGGTCGTATTTGTATATTATTGAGTATGCAGGCTATCAATTCGACGACGAATACGTGTTTATATATAAATATATTTTCTTTATTAAAATACACTTGGTTAACAAAAATACGATAATATTGATCTATAAAGTACCTACGGTTATCTAGACGATGATTGGTGTTACGACCAGACCTTGAGTGGTGTTACGAACTGCCCGTAATCGTCTTATTTGAAATCCCTATAACCGTCCGACGGGCTCTTGAAACGGTCTCCCTGTATAATCACCACAGATCGCCCACGTCATATTATCGTCGGGGGTGGTGGTTGTGGCGACTTTACAAGGCGGGTTTGTTGTGTTAGAACCAAAGTAAAATTAAAGTCCAATTCAAAGTTTGAAAGATCAAAGTTCGCACAGCCACTGCAGGACACTCGTCGACTGTTGAGTATAATATAGTACAAACGTTTATAGAATTCGAATATAATATTTTACAATATTATGGTGTTTGTGCAGACAATATATAACATAATACATTTAAATGTGCCATAAGTACTAATTCGAACGACATCGTTATATCGAATGAAAATTTGGGGGTGTGCATTATTTGGCGTGCCCCGCGAATCACCCTGTACATTATCATGGGCAGTGTGCGTGCGAGCTAAACGGCGAACAGTGCCTATAATTAAATACATATTATACATAGTATAAGACGTATACTATAATTTTATATGGGCACTTTGCGCATTTAATACAATAATAATATATATAAGTCGACTTAATCTCCGTCGCCGTCGGTCCGTTCACACTCGTTCGTTTCGTTTCGTTTTTTTTTTTTATCTCTTTCACTCAAACTCTCACTCGCACTCTCTGTTCGTATACGAAACAGCACAACGTATTTATATTGTCGTTCTGACCATGTGTGTGTGTGTGTGTGTGTGTGTGTGTGTGTATGCGTGTAGCTACCGTGGCTACCGTTTCGCAGACTCCGTCGGAATCGCGTGTTCCGCTCGAGTTTAATTACGCGTTTAGTACCTACCGACAACAACAATAATAATAATAATAATAATATACATAAACATAATAATATTATAATACCTACACATAATAATTTACAAGTAGGTATACGATAACCGGTCGTCGTACGATAAGCGAACGTTTGAAAACGCGCGCGCACAATGGCGTCGGTCTGCTGGCCGAGTTATTATAATAATAATAATATTATAGAGATGGACGCGCAATTTTTACTCTCAGAATGCATAATATTATTATGATTATACGTTTTTATGATAATTTATTAATTTTGATTCTACGTTACGTACATTATAATGCGTATGCTTAATATCTATCGGTATAAAATTATTGGAAAACTAACCATCCTCCTTGCAATAAGGAATCCAACGGAAAACCATTACCACCACCGCCGCATCAACCACGGCCATCGCCACGGCCATTGAATTTCTATTATAGGGTTCTGCCGACCAATCGCAAGATTTTAATGCTAAAAACACGTATCTTAATTTATATGGTTATACGACGTATTATATATTATTATGTTTCGTACTGAATGTCATAATATGGTTTACAATAGTAATAGTATATTGCATTGCTTATTATAGTAAGTTTCAAGGGAAACTCGTTGAATTGCACATTTCCCAAAGTATCATAATATGTACGACCCATATACCTTGGAGTTAATACCTATAACGGGTGGGCTTTAAACTGTTTTTTTAGGTATGATTCATTATATCAGCTGGAAATTATTGTGTTTGTCCTAGGAACTTGTAAGTGTGATATAGGTGTCTAGAATTTAATTCGCTGGCGATCCAGTCCACTGATGTTTTTATTATTTGATTTTCGATGCAGTCTATTTGTTGAAGTTGTGTTGTTTGCAATCCACAGTGGCGTGCTGGTAATATTGTCCGTATAGCGATACATTTTGGACCGCGTCATCTAGTCGGTTTCAGCCGTGTTTGGGTAATATTTCTGCTTCCCATTCTGGGCCGGTGTAGTTGAAACTTTCGTATACTTACTGCAACTTGTGAACGCCAAGCTGCTTTTACCGCGAAGACAAGTGTGGCTTTTATAGTTGAGTGTAGTAAACTGAAAGTAAAGTTGCAATAATAAAATGCCGTGACGAAGTGTAAAATCAAATCAGCGATTTCGTAATAGATTGTTATAATATGTATTTTTATGTCACTATATCGGCGAACGCGCGTTTTCAAAAATCCGAGACGATTATTGAATTTAAATTAAAAAATAAAACTAACAAGATATTATGTACCTATACCTATGTAATGGTCTGAAATATTTTGGATCGTAGCGAGCAACTGATATTGCAAGCACTCAAGTCTTGTGAAATAATATTATAATATTATACAGTGGAACTTCGGTATCTTGAACTCCGATATCTCGAAGTTTTTTTACATCAAATTTTTTCCCGTTCTGATCATTAATTTACATAATATTTTAAATTACCCCGATAACTCGAAGTCTCAATATGTCTAATTATTTTTTCTGGTCCCTTATTGAGACTTGGAGATACCACTACGGTTCAACTGTATATTATGTACTATACTGCAGTTGTAGTACACGATGAAGATACCTACTATTGTGAAAATTAACCAAATAAACATTGCGGAGATTTTCTTAAATGGTATATGCCATGCAATTCGACCTTAATAATGGCGGACCACTATACGTTCGAACATTTATTATATTCTATATTTTTAATAAAATAGGTCGATTTAATTGATTCTACCACTGCAGTGTTGCAGTACATCTGTGGTATACCTACACATTACCTGGAGCTGGCGAAGTATCAAAAACATTTTATGATGACCCAAGAGAATGGATAATATACGACTGGTTTTATCTCATCACTCGTGCCACGCACTGCTTCGGAAGCACCTCTAGTTTGGGTAACCGTACTTTCCGGGCTTGGCGCACGACGACTCGGACACATATTAATCGGACCTGAATCGCGTGAATAGGACTCTGACGAGCACGTGTGACACGCCGTGCACCGGGACGGAGACGGATTTCAAAAGAGAGCACATCATCATTGATAACAACGACGACGAAGACGACGACGTTGACAATTATAATAATAATAATAATACATTAAAGCGCACTATTATCATAGGTATTGTGCGAGTGTACTCACCGTGCGCACATTATGCGTATAATATATAATAATATAATCATGTGTATAATACACACATTATTATGATTTTACGTAACCTGAACCCTGGTCGCGGTGACGGTGCACGAACCCGAGTGAAATGAAAATGTTGAATAAATAACGCACATGGGTATAATATATTATAATATTATATTATATCAAAAGCGTAAAACAGAGGACCCCAGACGTGACGTTCGTTACGACTCGTGTTCCTATACGGTATACGGTGCAATACATGTAACGCACAATACGCGTACGGATCGTATACAGGGTGAATCACCGAGCAAGGTAACTGTAAGTTTTTTCGTCAATAACGCAGTTATTTAAAATCTGATTTGACATGTAATTCGCACACCCAGCTGCAACGCCTCAAATGACGCTCCCGTTCTACTTAAGAGGACGCTACACCCACATGTGTTGTCTCCGGCTTACAAACGTACAACGTAGCGAAAACTGTTTTGCGCGGTAAAGAATCGAGAAAGCAACATCCATAACTAAAAAAAACGAGATTTTCACCGCGTAAAAAGGATAGCTCTGGCCGTGCAACGTCGAGTGATATGAAAAAAAAAGAAAACGTTACACAGCCAAAGCTATTCTTTTTATGTGGTGAAAATCTCGTTTCTCAGTTATGACTGTAGCCTATTCTCGGTCGCTTCTCGCGCGAAAAAGTTTTTGCTCCGTTGTACATTCGCAAGACGGAGACAACACACGCGGGTGTAGCGTCGTCCTCTTAATATATTTTTTACTCGTACGTTTTTTCGTTTTCTCTCGCCCGTGTTTCCATATCGTTTAATTCCATCGTATACACCGCACAAGTACGAGTACGTATATTTTAAGTACGCCGGCCAGAGCATAATATAATACGTACAATATATTATTATTATGTGTATATAGGTGAGGTAGGTGCCCCGGCCGAATGTGTACACAAAGTCACGTTTCTCCGTCGATCGCGGGCTCACGCGCGTGGTCAGCGGAACGATTCAAACCGGTAGCCGGGCGTACGCCGAGCGGCAGTGATCGAATATAGAAGTAATATAATATATTGTTATATATTGTTATTATTATTATTATCATTATTTTGAAGAGAATAAAACACGAGCGCTCGCGCGCCGGAGAATATGTATCGTGTCGGCCGTGTGCGTCATAGGTACCGATATAAATATCATATTGTTGTAATGTATAATAATGTATATATTATTATAATTTAAAAGTGATATTATATTATGCCGACGAGGGTTTTTGAAATCTATCCTTTTATACTAACCGAATTCGAAGGAACCATCGTTCGATTTTTAAGAAATTGTAACGGCAACGTATGTATAGGTAGTTCCTCTTTCGTGTGAAGGAAAATATTGGAGTTTCGTTCATTTTTTAGAGGAACACGAACGATTTTATTTACTCCTCTTATCGATCGTATTTTATTCTTAAATAATAAATCTCAAAATAATTTTTAGGGGAAAAGTTTTTATAATTTTTTTTTTTTTACCTATCCTGTGTACGAAAATATACGATCAAATTAACAACGTTCAATACATTTTAAGTCAGTCACAGCGGTCTCATCGGTCTTGACTTGTAAGAAATCAACAAATTAAACATTTTAAAAACAAAATATCTACATATAATCAGACAATTAATTAAATTTCAATGCAAAGAGTAATATTTTTTGAGCGTTCTACACTTCTATGATAATGCACTTTGAAATATTATTGACTATACCTATTATAACTATCATTTTGCATCTCTTAGCATTTTCAGGTAATTTTATTAATTTTTATTAATATATTGTAATTCAAAATATTATATCAAGTAATATTGTTTTCATAACGTTTGATTAATAGTGTTTAGGTACTTTTTGACCTTAACAAACATCAATCGTTCTATATATGAAAGCGGTTACGTCTTCATCAGCTAACTATGACCAGTGATTATCGAATGTGGTGTCTTACTCAAACGAATAACAGCTGATTCGTCAGTCGGATATACATCGCTATCGCATTTATTTATTGCGCGTGTGCCTAGGTTTGGTATTATTGTTGATTTAGTTAAGATAAAATGTAAAAAATGGCGAAAGTTGAACCGTCGTTTTCCTATCGGCTGGGTAGTTGCGTGCTTATCAAAAATAATGTTTTCATAATTTCATCGCGTTGGAAAGTCATATTTTAGGATTTTTTCTGTTGTTTTTTTAGATAACTGTTGTACGATACTCTTTAGGGCGTTCAAAATCTCTAATAATAACACTATACCTATATATATATATATATATATATAACTATTGCTCCGTGCAAAGCTTTTATATTAATATTATATATATGCATACGTAATATGTCGGTGGTGACTTGCAGCACCTATTTGCGATGATCTCGTGGTTAGTTATTGTAATTTGTATAATTAATAATCGTCGCACACGCGTATTAACATATTCTTCGTGGTACGGTATAACACAATAATATATAATATACTGCACTTATTGCGTCTGTGCACAATATTATAAATTATAATAATAATATGTAACAGCAGAACCTCTCGTCCGGGTAAATTGAGAGTACGTACGCGTCGTCTCTGGTACGTGCACACACACTCACACACACACTCACACAATATGCCTACCCAGTACTTACCTGTACGTATATTATACCTGATGGCTGTACTTTGCCTGCCTTCGTACGCGTTGCACGAGACACGATACCACACTATTATAGGTATAGGTACCTACTGGCAAACTGGTCGGACCGGTTCGAGACGGGCCGCGCTCCGTTTCAAATTCATAAAATAAATTATTACCCCATTGCAACGAACGGTTAATACAGCATACAATATAATATCGTTATTATATATATATATAATATTTATTGTACTCGTATGCGATCCGATATTATTATTGTTCTAGAGATTCGGAGGAGAGAGACGAGTGAGGAAAAAAAAATTAATAAAGAAATAAAATGGCCGCGACGGTTTCTCTCTCGGTAACATATTATAATAATAAATTATTATTACTATTATTATTATTAATATTGTATATTATATTTCTGTACTGTTGCAGGTACTCATATCGCCATAATTTTACCGTCGGCGAAAACCCCTAGACCAAATGAATCTCAGAGGTATACTGTTATAATCGATACGGTATACCCACCCACCCGTTTAATAACATTATGCGTAATATACGTTACAAGACGTGTCAACGGCGCGAGAGATGTCTCGAACACGACAACTGTACAAGAAAAACTCATTTGAATAACGTCGGTTGGTTTAATTTTTTTTTTTTTTGAATTCGTTTCCGAATTTAAAACAAAACTGTCACTTGCACCACTACACAACTACTGTAATTTATAATATTATGTAAAGGTATATTACGTATATATATACGAGTTAACCCCTTCGCCGTCGACGCGCCGCTATAACACGACCTTCGCCCGAAAGTGGTTTTTTTCGTTGGGTTTTTTTTTCGCTCGGGGCAGTCTTTGCCCAAGTGGGAGGGGGGGGGGTGAGGAAGGGTGGACCTTGTAAGCCTCGGGTTTCTTCTTCTGTCACATTTTACTTTTTTTCGTGTTCACACAACTACACACGCGACTATACATAAAATACGGTTGTTTATCTTTCGATTTCCAATCCGTGAGGCGAACACTGTAGACGCGCGCAGCACACCCGTTTATTATATATCACTTTAATTCTATTTACGCTATCGTAGGAAATTATCTACCTAAGTGCGTGTGTGTTTATATGACGGCGACCGTGCGCGTTATATATATATACGAATTGAAGAAAAGTCGTATATCATATTATTATATATTTATACTTCAATGATATTATTATCCACAGTAAACTCTGTCAGTATATATGTCGAAACTCAAGGGACACAGATCAATGTTCGAGATATCGAGTCTTATTGGTACGGTCATTATATGTTATTTCAAGAGGATTTCGATATTGAGTTCGACATTACGAAAAATTCGAGATACCGACGTAATCGACATAATAAGAATCTACACTGTGTAATACGACGTATCGAAAACGATCATCCGTAAATACTGTCGTATATATTATAAGAAACCCACTCGAAGCGATACCGTGACTCGAGCACTATTATACCTATATGTTTTATTTTATTACAATAATATGTCGTATACCTGTTGAGTTTATTTCGTTTTGAAAAAAGACCACTTCTCACGTATTCAAACTCATAGGTCGATCGGTCGCGCAGGGATAACGTGTAATCTCGAATTGTTATGTCCTGTGTACTTGTGGAAGTACAATAATTTTTTTATGTCCGAGCGTGCTTTGATCGCTTCGTTTATAATATATATTTTATATGGAAATAATCGACTCAACTCAGTAGTCCAGTGAATACGAGACCGTTAAGTCAGAAGTTAATAATAAATAAATAATACGTTTGACTTACTATAATAGTATGAAGTCCATACCGAAAAAAAAAAATATTAAAACCATATAACTTTTATGTTTTATTGTTGATAAGACTATAATATAATCCGAGAAAACTTCACGGGGAGTGGTAGTTGAACTCTTAACCCTCTCCCTGAGTATACTGCCTTGTAAATAGATTTATATATATAATTAAAAGCCAATGTCATGTTATTTATTATTTTGAAGTTAGTAACGTCTTAGTAGAAACATACTTTTAATCCAAAACGAAAAAGTTCTAATTAAGTGAAAAAATTATATTAACAACCAAAAGGTACTATTTCTTTTTGGTTTTTATCGGAAATATTTTTAAAAAATTGTTTTTTTTTACGTTAAGTTTTGATTAAAAAAAAAATAGCTAGTGTTAACGCACACCAACTTTGTTCATTTTTAGATGTGCCAATCATTAAAAATCATCATTTCAAAAAATGATAATACAGTTTCAAGTTGAAAATAGATTAAAATGGCTGTCCTGAACAATTTTATAATTTGAGACAGCGCCATTTTGGTTCTGAGCCCTCGAGTTATCAATGAACATAAAACTATAAAACCATTAAAACTAACGATTTCAAAAATTTTATTTTAACTTCTTATTACACCTACCTGTTACTTTTAAATCAACCGAAAAAATCTAAGTTGTTTTAACAGTCAACTGAACTATATAGTTAATTTCTTAAGTTTAAAAAAAAACGACCAAATAACTCAACTTAAACTTGTTACCTATACAGTTAATAACGCTCACGTTTGAGTGTTATGATCGTACAATATAAATATCGGCGATCGTGTACCTATACATAAAACCGATTTGAAACCACACCGATGATATAGTATAATAATATATAATACGCGGGTAACAACAATATTATATACGCTCGTATTACAGACGTATATAGGATACGGCGTATAATAATATTATAATAACACGACTGGCGTGCACGGTCGACGGAGATTTTAACGCCCGGCCGAGATGTATCGTCGTCGCGATCAGTGATTCGGAAACCGATTCGACGAGGCCTATACATATAACATGTAATATATTACATATAGGTATATGAACAGTATATAAGTTGTAACGACGAAGCGTCGCCGTATAATATATTATAACATACAATAGTATAATACGTTAATATGCGATCGCTAATAAGGTGGTCCGGCAAAACCTATGCGTATATATAATGTTATTTATTATTTACGTGTCCTGCGCATGTGTATAGAGCTGCAGCGAGCATAACACATAGGCACGACGATGAGACGAGGGCCGTCGAAACTTTTTTTTCTTCTTAACAGTCGATAATAAAGCGTATATTAGATAACTAAACTTGCGCCGCAGCTGTGTATTATAATGCACCGTAAGATATTATTATATAGTAACGATGTGCCTAATAATAATAATAATAATATTAATTTATCGTATACGCGCGCACACGATATCACGATTCACGACCGCGGTACAGGGTGGATGGCTGCGACGTCTGGTCGCAGTTTCCGACCGCGTCGGACAAGACGCACATCTGCCCGTCCTGTATACACAATATAATATTATATACACTATACAGTATTATTATTATTATTTTATTACACGCCGGTGCTGCACTGCATCCACAGATGATGAACAATATGTAATGCGTACAATTACGCGCATCGTCCGAAAAACATACTCGTCATCGAATTAACCGCCCAGCGCATATATATATATAGGCCAGTACGCTATATATATATATAAGTACAACAAACACACACTCTGCTGCAGGTACGCGATAGGTACTCCTACGTCCATTATAATATACTATAATAAACCTAGGTGTATGTATACCCGTAACTGCGTATTAGGTATAGACGTGTAGTTATATATATAATATTATAACGCGTGGATGTACGTGTGTACGCGCACGTGTTAACATAATCATCACGAGTATATTATATATACCTAAGGCCCCGTCGACGATAATAATATAATAATAAATAATAATAATAATAATAACGTATACGCGTATAACACGATACGTGATAGAGGTATAGATGATGATAGAATTGCGGCGGCAGTGAACAGTTTATGTTTCGGATTATGTTCCGGTTTGGGGAAATCATCGCGGTATACGATCGTTATTCTGATACGGTTTTAGAAAGGAAAAAAAGTTTGTATCGCCATTCGCCACTATGATATGGACACTTCCGAGTCCACGTAGTACAATAGGTGTTGTTAAAAATCGCAATAATCAGTGTTTGAATAAATTCATAGTTTGTTGAAAAAACGGGCGTGGAGAGTGCTCGGCAAACGGATTTATAATCAATAATACGATTTGTCACTCGTACGGCGTAATAATATGGGTCACACATCATTACGGTTAATATTGATGTCGCGTTATTGAGACTGCGACGATATATGAGCGCAGTCTCTTATTGCCTCCGAATTTAATGTAATAATATATATTTTATATACTTTTATAACGCGTACGACTTATTATTATTATCAGTGTAAAGGTATTGTATACGCACGACCTGTTCGTATATTGTGTACAATACGACTTCACCCACGCGCATCGTACCTTTTCATATACCCATATACATAATACGTATATAATATAATATATACCTAATGTGTACACGGTTTTCTTTAGACACAATCGTTTCAAAAGATCGGTTCGATCCTTTCCAACGGGTCTATTCAGTCGGACGCGTCCCATCAATCAAAAACTCGCGTGTAAACACCAGAAGTGAAACGATTCCCATCGTTTTGAACGCATATAATATGTATAGTAAAATGTTTAATGCGCCAGTAATAATGAGATATATTGTGTCGGCGGTGCGCTGGTTTTCTAGGCAAAAGACTATACCTATACTAAGCCGCGATCGGGGGAAAAAAAACCCGAAAACGTCCGTGACTTTACTATGATATTATTTCAATTTAGTGGGTATAAGTAATATAATAACATTGTGTTATTATTTTTTAATTATAGTCTTCCGATTACATATAGTGCGCAGCTGTATACACGAATGACTTCGCTATTTCGACCGTACGAGATGATAATTATTATTAAAATAGTCATGTGACGTACGGATCAGAGAAAACTTCTCTGGAGACTGAGGACGGAATAACACTATTGAGATTTGACTGTTCGTATAGACTGTCCCGCGACTATATTATATTATACTGTCGAATCCGCAAAACGAGAAACAGTCTACGACTATTTGGACCTCATTATATTGTATTTTCTCCCTCGGAAAATATGTCGATATTATATTATTATATAGCTGTGCGGATATCACTGCCGGGGGATTTGTCTTAGAGTCGTTGGCTTCCAGAATTTCTCAGCAATATAGCTTTTGTGAATAAGCATTAGTAATGAATTATCCTGGTTCTGCAGAGTTCCTAAGAAATTAAACTTTAAAACACCAGAGGAAAAATTGTTCTTTTTTAGCGCCATGCAAATTGTCAACAAATATAATTAAATACGGTTCAGAGTACCTATTGCCTACCACTTTTTAAGATGCACAATGCGTGTAAATTTAGGTTAACCCAATTTTGATTTCTCTTTTGACACGCGTCTGAAATCAAAGTAATTATTTGTATGCGATATAGGTATTAATTAAATTGTAATTTTTACATCTGTAAATTTTTTTTTTTCGTATTTCATATGTATTCTAGTTTCACATCCTAAAACGTATTTTAAAACCGTACTCATTACTACATTTGTGGTGTTAAAAAACAACAAATAAAAATACAAAATAAATATGACGGAGGTACGCGTATTATATTATGGTACGCTGTACAGCCTCACAGGTTCGTACACACGACGACTTATTTCGACTTTAACGAGACGTGTTGTCCGAGTCGGACGATATTAATAATAATAATAAAAAAAAAAATAATAATAAAAACAAATCAAACGCATAAAATAATAATAATAATATGCTGTCTGAGCTGTAGGAAGAGAGAAAAAAAAAACGGTAGCGAGGGCACCCCGTCTCGTCTCCGTCGTGGCCGCCGCCTATTCGTCGTAGCAGTGCCCGGGAGTACAGATTAATAACAATTTCCGTGACAGGACGGAGCCGGAGGGGTCACGGAAATTACACAGGTACACGGTGTATAATAATAATAATAATAATATATAGATAATATTAAATAATAATAAAATGTAATATATGTGTTAAGGCGAGTTGCAGGCCGGACCGTATTACGGGCGCGGGCGGCTTAGTGCACACCGACGATTTGATGAGCTCGGCGGCGACGACGACGACGGCGACTACGAAGTCTCCACCGAAATCTAGATACTTACCACCGTATAATACGTCGTTATTATATTATATTATTTTATATATACGTCATAAAATAAAAATCGTACGGCTTCCGTAGCACGCCGCCGGTCTGACGATCATAATAATATAATAATATATGACGAACACTCGAACGAACGCGCCTCGTCGCGGGCAATGCGATGAAGAGCGGAGTAGGAGGAGGAGGAGGAGGAGGAGGAGGCGAGCGAGTGGATCTCCGTAGGTATATTAAATAATATTATTTTCAAACCACTATTATAGCGGTATAGACCTGCGGCTACTATCTGCCGCAGCAGCCTGCAGGACCAGATGTGACGGACGGACGGACGTTTTGGCGCCAAAACAAAACAATACGAAGATATTATAATAATAATAATAATATAATACGTGTAATGTGTATAGTATATATGTGGTATTGTTCGAGTACCATTACGAAAATGACGAAAACAGACGAGGTACCGTCGAGAAATTTCTACACCTACAAATATATATTGTTTAGCAGACATTTTGCCCAAAAAATCATAATGTAATATCATTATTTAGTTTATAACCGGGAATTTACCGTGACTTGTGACCCACACTTTTAGAACTCGCAACCTGTTGATTTTCACCCCGGGAAATTCGTTCATTCCGTGTGTTGAATTCGCACTGGTCATCCGATTGTTCGCGAATCGGTTTCTGTACGACCGTCATTGTTTGTGGAAAATTCCGACTTGGACGAATCTTTAGTTTGCGATTGTCATCTGAAAAATCCGCGTGACGTCGTGATTTCCACGCGTTCGTAACAACAATACTTAATGTCCAAAATATTGTAAATATCTATATTTCATTGCACATATTATTATGTTTTACAATCCTTAAGTTAAATGATTCTGTTAAAAATAAAACACGATAAGAAATGCGTTTGGTTTTTAATATCGCAACGGATGTGTGGCACCGCGGTTATGGGTACAGACCATAAACCTCATAATTTAGATATGTAATTAGGTAATGAAGAATAATGCATATGTAGACGTTTATAGTCTTTACAGTACTAAACGCATCGTAGTAATCCAGGTACATAATAAACTCACGTTAACATAATAATAATAATAGTGATAAAGAGACGCGTTGAGTTCAATTTTAGTTCTGGGTCAAACAGCGACCCACACACCACAAGGATAACGCTCTGGATGAATCGTAAGTATTTCGTATAATGTTTAACTTAAATCGTGTAAATTAATAATATTGAAATGTAAAAAATTGTCATGTAGCAAAATAAATATATCGGTTGGAACTGTGTATTGTTAGAATTATCTTTTCCGCGAAGCTTCATAGCTGCAGGTACTGCGGTTGAAATCGTAATCGAAAGGGCTCTGAAAAAAACCCCTCTTCGAATTAGGTCAACCTCCGTGATATTATAACAGGTTCCCCGTTCAAAAATCATATAATATTTCGGTCATAAAAATCGTGTTTCGAGACGGTGTGCAGTGTTTTACACGACGTGTTCGTTTTATGTAAATAAAAAGGCTTTTCATTTATGTATATTATTTCGTATGGACAGGCGATAATATATCATTATTTTATTACAATCATGCGCATAATATGTGCTATAGATCATATCTATCAATACGGAGGTTTTAATTACACCCCTGTCGCGTACGATCTCTCGTCCCGATAAATTATGTTTTCAAGTAATACTGCTGCACATTATTATTTATTTTTTTCCTACCTTCCGTAAGCATTATAGCTTGTGAGAGTTCACTGTTTCATAATATATTGATAGTTAACATAAGATTAGATATATATATATTATGAACGAATAAAATAAAATCGGACCTGGAATGATCATCGATAGATTTAAACTTAATCCAGAGACATAAACAACTATTTTATAACTGACATTTAGCCATTAGAATATACTTACGGATAATGCTTTTTTTTTCTTCTAAAACAGGCATAAGAATCAGTAGGACTCGGGTAGTCCGCGAACGAATCTTTGACCGAAAGATTTTTTGAAATAAATTACGTTAGTACCATCAGCTGTTTAGTTTCTCTTTTATTTACCATTTTATAAATTTATCCAGTTATTTAAATTATTTACTATCCATAAGATTGCCATTTTTTTGAAAAATGAGTCCACTGGTAGACAGTACATTAAATGATTTGAAATGTATATTACTTGAGCCTTCAAAAGAAGGTTATATACATAGTCTGGTTGCCGATCGTACGTAAGTGCTCACGGAGTATTATTATTTTGTGGGGTTGAAAATAAAATGGTTCTATGACGTCACATAAGTATCGAAATTGTTTAGGAGAGTGGCTTTTAACAATGACAGTGAATAACTTTTTTTCAGGTTGTTTTTGTGAATATAACTGGCATATTGATACATAAATAAATATAATTATTGCCTTATACGTCATAATGATTTTTGAGTAATACCTATAAGTATTATAGACATCCACAAACTTAGTAGCAAAGAAAAAAACTTAAAGAGCATAAGAAGAAAAAAATTCTTTACATAGAATACCTTTGTACTCTTCAACTAACTGGTATTATATACATATAAAATAACAATTTTTTATCAAAGCAAAATGTAAATTGATGGCAATTAAAATCGCGGATATCATTGTTTTCACATTCAAATTTTAAATATGGTATTACAAAAACACTACGATTTTTCATAACATATAGAACCTATTTTTCGTATATCTTCCCAATTATTGCGTGAAGAAAGTTTTGATTTAGATTGTTCAAAATGCTCAAAAATAATATCTACAGATTAATAAAAAGTGAAAAACTGTGGTTCTTGTTTGAATAACAGAAGTTTGTATTGCCACAGCATCATTCTTAAATGGAACAACAAAAATCTCAAAATCTACGAAATATGATCATCAAGTGTATGATAAAAATTTCCAAAAATCAAAATTTGAATTCGTGCATATTTTAATTATAAAAATAGTGCTTAAAAAAAATCACCTCGTATTATAGGGCATAGCATAGTTTTTTTTTACACAATCGTGATGTCAAACACGAGAATTTTTTACGACTTACATTCATTTTCGATTTTATAATATACGATGCGTGTGTGTATAATATGCGTATCTATATAAGTCCGGTATGTAATAAAATATCGAATAAGTAACTGATTCTGTGATGTGTATAAAGTTTATTATGCTCGAAAGGTTTATGAATCATAATAATTTAATTATTTAATGTGTAACTATAACAACTATTATAGGTGTCTGTTTAATATATTATTTACAAAAGAAGAAAAAATGAATAGCCTCTTTCCTATCTTTAATTGAAGTCGTTTTATTGCTCGCTCTAATAAAACTCTAAATTTAACGTTTTAAAAGTGTTTTAAAGTATTCTTCTTCTTCTTTATTGATCATATAATTCTATAAACAAAAGTGCAAGGCATTAACTTGTTAAAAAATTGAAACTTTTATAACTTTTAAACCACAGAAGTAGTTAGACAATATTCACATCAACTACTTAGTTTAAGTATACTTCGTATTATCTACGATTTTTTTTGGTTAATGAATAAGATAAAACGTTACTAAAATAAAATCAAGTGTATACATATATGTATAACTTTTTGAAACTAATTAATCAATTATTCTTTGTTCGATCATGATCTATACACCCATTTTCAATAAAAATAAATACCTACATTAACATGTCTTAATTAAATTGTACATATTAGGAATAGTTGACTAACCTAATCGCCTAAGTCCTAGACCAAGTTAGTGTGCAATAATAATGAGTAGAAGTAAATAGTAATCACTATAGTATATATGTGTGACCCAAAAGAAAACAAAAACTAATTGGATAACTCCTAAGTTAGTCCTAGGCTGAGTTAAGTGAGTCGTTTTCTCTATATTAACTTTACACTTTTTGAGTTAATTATAGATTGTATGGTTAAAAATTAACTGGTAACTATTAACGTTTTCATGGTTATATTTTTCATTAATTTCGTCTATATATTATATTTATATAATGTTGTGTGTTGCCGTTGCGTACTCGCGTGTTTGGTGAATTATTGTGATATGTTGCTTAGTGTAATCGAACTTTTCATGGAATGAAAAACCATTTCATGCACTTTGATCATGACTTAGAAGCATTTGACGTTGAAAAGTTCACGCGATGGACTCGCATAGCATCCGTTTCCAATAATATAAAATAATAATATTTTCGTACGCTGACTGAACTATTCTCATCCTGCGCAGATATACATATCAGCTGTCTATACAATCATTCGCTATTCCAGATAGTCATTATTTGATTTTTATTTCGCATCCGAAACATGTGGACAAGGAGGACACTGCAGACCGCGACAGAGTTTAATTAAATTCGAATAAATTATTATTGATATGGACTCGTGTACATGATGTGACGCGTTTAATAACCACCCGACTGTCGTGCGCATGATGTATTATATTACTATTATTATTATGATATGCGTACGGATCGTATCATATTATAGTGGTCTTTTATTTTTTATTTAATCATTTTTTATTTTCTCTCGACGGATAAAAAAAATCTTGGTGGCTATATATATATGTATATAAATATAATATATTAGGTATATACAAATTAATTGGCCACGGGGCGACGACTCGGAGACGACGACAACGGGGCCGAGAGGACGGCGACGACGACAACGGACATATTATATATATATATATTCATGTTTAATACAACATCTTTAGGCATATACGATAGTAATAATAATAATAATACGTTAATAACGGGCGCAGGGGGCGAGGCGGGCGCTCCCCGCTGTGGTTTGGTCCGTCGCGTTTGGAAACGATCGCGCGGGGTAAACGAACACACCACGTCAGGTACACTGCACACACGCTTATACATAATAATAATAATAATAATATATAATACGCATAGTACGCACGTCTGTACACTCGGAGGAGGATAGCTGATGTTGTCTTACAAATCACGTAACTTGGTAGTCAACCCGTAAAAACTGGTTTCCAGAGAGAGAAAAACCCTTCACCACTCCGCGCCGCGAACTCCGCGACCGCGTACCTATATATATGTGTTGTGTCTGTGTGTGTGTGTATAGGTAAAAACTCAATAGGATTTATACTCGGCCTAGCGAAACCGCATCTGTACACCTGCGCCCAACAAAGACCTCCACTCTCCGCGCCACCGTCGCCCCGGACTTGGACGCGCGAGCACACACACACACGCGGCCTACCCGCTCCTTACCGCCGCTCGCAGACCGGAGACTTGTACGCACTAGAGTATAATATAATATATATATGTGTGTTTGTGTATAATAAACTCTGTTCCTCCTCTGCAGCTCGCGCACCACACCGATCTCCGAGGGGCCGGGACTCCGCCGCCTGCACTCCACCATCACGGTTGCAACTATTAAGGCTTCAACGGGCGTGAGTGTGTGTGTATACACATAAATAAGACGGCTTCTCCTATTGTGCGTTACTCCCCCCCCCACCTCGTACCGCCGATCGTCGAATGCGATCCCGGCTCACTCGATAGCCGTCGTCGTCGTCGTCGTCGTCGTCCGCTCTATGTTAATGTTTGCTTTTTCCAGCCCATTATCCGATCACAACACGGAAAGCACCGCATATAGACCCCGACGACGACGACGGTTACTGCAGTGGTATACAGTGGTAGTGGTAACAGAGTGCTCGTTGGCGACCTGCGGCAGTGTCTGTCGCCCATTATTGCGAAGAAAAAGACGTGGATTCGTCTCCTATATTAATCGCCGTCGTCAGTTCACTGCCATCTCTCTCTCACTCTTCATCTCTCTCTCTCGCTCTCTATCTCTCTCTTTTTCTCACTCTCTCTCTCTTTCTGCATCAGCCAGCTCTGGTCGAGGCTTGCCCGGAAGAGTTCATTGCACTCGCCCCGGGGAACATCGAAAATAGACAAACAAACGATTGTATAATATATTATACGGTGTGTATTTACATTTTACGCGTATACACCTATATAATATCGGTTCGTTATATTTATATTATCGTTACGATTATAATAATCACAATATTATTACAGTACACGGTTTTTACACGTCTTGTCGTCAATCACACCCGAAGACGTTATTTTCTTAGTTTTGATGATCTACATAATATAATATCTTCGCGCATCAATATACTTTCTAGTGTTTTTACTTTTTTTTCGGAACGGTCCAACGAACTAAAAACGAATGTTATAATTTATTACCTACACAGTAGTCGTATTATAGTCATTTATGCTCGGGTATAATACGACCGATCGCGATAATATTGTTATAATATATTGTTATCCGCCATTGTAGAGAAACGTCACAGTGAAAAATATTCCGGCAGTATTACAAGACTTGATTGTTATGATATTATAATAGTACAGTAAAATACTTCTTGATAAATGAGTTTTGAGCTTATCGGGTCGGTATTTTTATCTCGTTTTTGAAAGACGACCGAGGTAATGGTAATGTCAGTGTATTCAAATTCGTATTGTAACAAAATGTGATAAGGTACAGAAATCGGATGACAGCGCTGATGATGTGTAAAATATATAAAATCCTTAAATACCTACGTTGTTCAACAGTAATAATAATTATCGGCTAAGAGTTTTCTTACTGATGATATCTGCAATGTTTCGTTCTGCAGGGTGTTGATATAATAGATCAAGAAAAGTTCGTTTAATTATATTTACCCCGAGCCTTGTATTATCCAACAGCATTTGACGATTATGACGATATCGATATCACCTTAGTCGTCCTACATTTCTACGAGAGAATAAAGTTTTCTGGTTTCCATCAAAGTTCAAGTTTGTGTTTTCGGGTATTAATTCCCTTTTTTCCCCTGATGACTTATAAAATATATTTAAGCCGATTACAACACTAATTTATTAATCATAGCTAATTATTAGTATTGTGTCATATAACGTACGTCTTCATATAATTTATCATACACTTAGATATTATTTTTTTTACGCTATATTTTGACCATTTTGATAATGTGGTGAATTTATTTCGTAGCGAACAGTTTTTTTAATTTACAGTGTACATATACGACTTGACTTAACAAAAACAATATTTTAATCACTGCAGAAATCACCATAAAGAATAATGCACGTAAACAACCCTCAGCAAATTTATTTCCCGTTATTAATGAAATGCTCTTTTCTTTAATTATTTTACTCTTAACAAAAAGTTTACATTTTTAATTATCAAATAATTATTTTACTAAAACGGTGATCCATTAAAATGTTTAAAAGTTTAATGTTACGTTATAATGACAACAGTGTTATCATTTCGTTAACTATTCAGGTTTTTCTGATTATCGAAGTATTCGTATTAAACAACTTTTGAATTAATTTAAAATGCAAATCTCGTCTTTTCGTCATTAACAATACGTCCTACTATATTTCTTTAATGGATTTATGTTTTCCAGTCATCAAATATTTTTTAGTCGATATAGTGTTACGAGTGTATTTTTTGTCAGTGGCAGTTAGCATAATATAAGCTGCATATACCATTATTTTACCGAATAATGATATTTTCATAAAATATGGTATATAATAATAGGTAACATAATAATATGTATCATATTATATTGTTTTATGCATTATCTTACATTTTCAATATTTATTATCAGCTATCACAGCCATTAATTTTTTTTTACCATTTTTTATTTCAAACATTTTCTTGAATTTTATCGTGTTCATACTCGATGGATCATTGTACACCTACTTAAGGACTAAAAAGGTTTTATTATTTATGATTGAAAGTTTTACAAAAAACGTGAAACACGACTTAACGGTGATATATTATTATTATCAGTATAATTATCGTCTAGAAATATTTTACTGCCTATAATACACTCCTCTTCATTTTTATCTAAAATTTAAACACGTCTTGTACATGGAAAACCTTTTAGTCCGTAATTCGATATTTCAAAAATGGTATTGTGAGCAAAATTTTTGGTTAACAATTTGGACTACACATGCAGCAGAGAAAAAACAAATAGACGCGATGCGATCGCCAATGGAAAAAAAATGTAAAAACTTATATAATTTAATTTATTGATAATATATATATACGCACTGACGGGTTCAGTATAGTAAAAATAGTGTTACAATTATACCTAATCGATAATGATAAATTCAATTAAATATACCAATATTTTAACAAACTAAAGAGTTTAATATGTTACAAATTAAATTAAATTTAACTAGACGCTTCAACTTGGTTTAGTCATCATAAAAAAAATCAAAACTATTTAATGAGTTTGCTGTTGTCAGCATTCTATTGATCGGAGCAAAAATACTGTAATTCTGACTGTGGGCAGGGCAGTTAAATGTATGTTATCATCTGTTTTTTAGTAAAAATATGTTTTTACATCACGAGTGCGGCCGTAGCGAACTGGCAGATTTGACAATTTTGCAGTGTCGTAATATCATTAGAACGGTGCGATAATAATGGCACAAAAAAAAATCGTCCTTCAAACGTTATTATTATTATATTAATTTATGCACTCTTGCGGATGATAATATTATTATCGAGGCTCGGCGTGGAATCAAACGAACGTTTCATCTTTTGGCGGCAAAACGCGTGTCACACTACGTCTCGCGTCGTCTCCAGACGGACATCATCCAACAGCTCCGACGGCAGCAAAAATAAAAACAACAACACCGGTAATAATAACAGATAATAATATCAATAAAATCGTCGTAATGATAATACGATTTTGTGCTCGCGAAACTGCGCCCGTCCTCTTAAACCGGTATTATAATATATTATGTATGCGTATTCGGCTTAAAGGTTTATATATAGGCAGGCACACACACGATATGTTACCACTCTGCGGGTTGCGACTCGCACGCACACGATAATATTATAGTAATATGTAATACCTATACACGCATATAATAATATATGATGTATATATAGGTAGGTATATAGGTATATTGTGCGCGACGTGGTTCAAACCGCAGTAACCGGTGTGTCGCGGTCGTTTTAAAATAATTTTTTTTCCTCCGTCGTAGTATATAAATAGAAAAATAGCACGTAGTAGTAATCGTAGTAATAGTAGTAGTAATAGTAGTAGTAGTAGTATAATAATTGTGGTAGTAGTATTGTGGTAGTAGTAGTAGTAGTAGTGGTCGCAAGTACGTTCGGTATATACATATACCATACTACTATGTATATAATATAATCGTAATATAGTACTACGTCCTCGGAGACGAGTTTTCCCTCTCTCGGAGGAAACGTAACGGGCGCGGGCCGTCGTCGTCGTCGTCGTCGTCGTTGGGTCACGGGAAAACCGGTTTGCAGCAGCCGCCGCCGCCGCCGCGGAGACAGAGACGGAACGCAAACAAATCTACTCGTCGGGGTCATTGGCAGCTCTCTCCGGGGCCGGGAGAGGAGGAGGTTGTCGTGTGCGCTCTCGTGGTTTTCTTTACACCCCCCCTCCCCCCGCTGAGTACCACGCCGGGGACTTAGGAACCCGCGCCGGCGATCGGCACACCGAGAGACGTTAAGCTTGTAAGGTCGTTATAACATAATATACACGCGCGACGAGCGTGCGTGTTGTGCCCATAATAATGTATAGGTAGGTACGCGCAAAGCGCATTCGCCGACGATATAGTATATTGTATTATTTTCTATAGCACGACCTCTGGATACCGGACACTCGCGGACGCTGAAATCCCGTCGGCCGTTCGGAGGTGTGTGTGTGTGTGTGTTTGGGGAGGTGGCTCGGCGTATTCATAGATACCTATATATAATTACGATACGGTGACACGACGTAGGTCTGGCGCGCATCGTACAGGTGTCCAAAGGTCTGCGATATTCGCTCGGTATGAGGTCAGAGATAGTCCATCGCACCGTGTCCAGTCGACGTTTGGTTCGCGCCCCGACGGGTCGGCTTTCGATTCGACTCTTTCGACAATATTCGTTTCCACTGTTACGGCGGCATTAGGACTCGAAGCCCAAACCAGTGACATCCGCATTCAGTCATCGTCGATGTCTAATAGAGTCTATCGAGTGTTAACTCGGAGACGTTAATCGAGAAAAACGTCAGACGACTTTTGAACGAACACCAATAATAAAACATGTACTGCGAGCGCTCGCACTGTAGCCAAATTAATTATTACCGACAACATTTCTAAAGCTACGTCAGTAGGTTACTTTTCTCAGCAGTTGTACCTTCGTGCGGTTCACGTCTCGCAACGATATCTCGAGTGTTCTTAAACGAACGGTATTATTTTTTTTTAAAAACGAACATCGTAAGGTACCTGCAGGTTGTAAAGCATTGCTTAAAATTGACGTCTGTAAATCTTATTGTACACGTTTGGAAAAACAAACCAGACAGGATATTATAATACTATACTGCTGCAGTCGGGCACTCCCCTACGGGCTTGTCGAATGTTGTGGTGAATATTATTGTGACTCGAAATTCGAAAGCAACAATATATAAATCATATAGTGATCGTTTCGATGGTTATCGCACTACCTATACTATGTAATATATAGTTTTAAAAAGTCGATAAATCGCGACCACTGCAAAGTATTTGGACTGTGTACGTTTAGACGTGAAACATTATTTCCACTTTTACGCACCACCTGAAAAAAAAATAGTCTGTGGAGAAAAAAACCACTTCGTTCTGAGATCGGCATCGTGCGATGTGGCTCGCTTCACCAGACACGGATGCTATTATAGTGGTAATTACATCGTCTTGCAGGTAACCTATTAAAATATAAATATTGTGTTACCTATACGATTTAAAAATATCGTATTCTATACCAATCGGGTTCGATGATAACTTTGGCAATCAGACCGAAATTTGGGTGAAAAAAAATTCATTTCGGTTAATATCTGCTATGTATGTTTACCAGTACACCTAACCCGCTCAAGGTTTTTTCGGTGTAACGGCGGCGGTGGCACGAAGGTACTTTTAATATTATGTTATGTTATATTATATATATTCGACAGTATTATACACGCGTTTTTTACGGTCGAAATCATCACGGTCAAGATCACCGCGGGCTGCCAGCGAGTGAGTGGGTTTTCTATTTTGTTTTTCAATTCTCATCGTGACCGACTTGCCTACTCGAATAAAAATGTCCGTCAAACACGGTTGAAAAAACATGTTTTGAAGATTCGTTTTTGGCGCCGATTTTCATAACGTCCAACCACATTTATAACTATATCATATCGTTTTCAACATAAAATAAATCAAAATATTAGTAGGAAAACTACGATTGTCCTGTGTCTAAATGTATAATACTTCAGCGTGAGTGAACTGAAGAGTGTGGTTCAGGTCAGGGCGCGTGTACCTGTACATAACGAAATATTATTATTCGATTATTGTGAACGGATTTTCGAAATTTATGTGACACCTGGAATGAAAGTCGACTTATAGTATTATTGTCATGCGTCTTTAAGGATGGCCACAGTTTTGACATCACCACAAATTTTATTTTTAACACGTTGTTCAAATCGTTTCAGTTTTTCTATTATATTTGAGTATACTGCAGTGGCGTGTCCAGAATTAACGAATTGTGGAGGGGGAGGGAGGGTCTTTAAAGTAGTCGTGGTGCCTCGTTTAGCGGCGATCGGCAGCTACTTTAATATCGATTGTCCAACCATATAACCATATAAAAGACAAGTTGTTAAAAAAATAATATAGTATTTTATATTATTGGTATCCCCGCATCAACCTCCAACCACCATGGCCGTTTTCCACTGCAGTACATATTATGATAATTGTACTTACCTATATATTATGCACAGTGAATTTCTCGGATATAGCTTGATATACACCTACGGGTAAGTTTGACTGTCGAATCTCGGTGGAGTACTAAGTGTAGAGAAATAAATTGTAGGTATATACCTACTCACAGCTGACACGATGGTAGTAATGATAATGAGAAGGCCCTCTGCGGGGAGAGTTCGGCAGCTGTTGCGGTCTCGAGTAATTACGACAATATTATATTATAATATATTATTATTATTTCGTCTGAGTAAATCCGTTTAATTAACCGAGCTGGACGCGGCCCGGACGATGCCCTTCGCCTGATTGTTAACGTGCATTTGTACGGTCTTTTATCCATGTAGGACAAACGTTTGGCGATTTAACGCGTATTTTACTCGTTTTTTTTTTCTTTTTCCATTCTCATTATTGCTATTATGTATTTATTTATTTTCATTTTAATTAGTGTCATGCTCGTTTTCATATGCATCGCTGGCGGGGCCGCCGCCTGTCTAAGGACATATTTTTCGCGCACGAGTACAATAATAATTATTAAGATAATAACAATAATAATAATAATAATAATAGAATGCGGCTCTATAATATTATTATGTGTACCTATAATCATACAACCACTTACGCGCGCTTCTTATTCGACTTACGCAGAGCAGTATTTACGCGCGTGGAAACATCATAGTACAATAAACACATTGATAATACGCCATTAATTGTTGGCCCTCCAATATCGAACATTTAGCTCCCGTTTGAGTCTCCTTGGAGTCGATAATCTATCATGACAACCGTTGACCGCCAATGAATAATACCTGTAATATAGCGGAACACAACGTCATAGTTTTCGGTCGACGGACACACGTCGTGATGTTATATGAACATTGTTTTTTCATCAGTTCGATACCATAATATGAAACACGAGAAATTATAGTCATTTGTCAGTCGGACACATTCGGTTAAATCGTTAAATGCATATTATTATAAGATCTCTACAGTTGTAACCGTTAACATATTAACCTAACTGATTTATAAGCATAAATAGTAAAATGTACTTACAATGCAGCATGCTCACGAAGTTGTTAAGTCAATAAGACAATCAGCTAATAATATAATACGTATTACTATGTATATCTACTGTTGGTCTGAGTTACAAAGCAAATGGGTTGTCTTGTTATTATTAGACTAGAACCCAAATTTGAGGGTTTCTAATATTACGTTGGATAATATTAGTGCATAGCTGATAGTAAATTATTATTTTTGCTATAGGTTATATTATTATATTCTAACGAAAACTCGAATACGTAAATAATTATTGAAAGTAATTTTTAAATCCATACGTTCAATAAAAATATAATACAACATATACCACTAACTTTTATTACTTTTCACAAGGATCAAATTATGTTGTAATAAACAATAATGCCAACTAAGATGGAGTGCATAGGAAATGGTCATCTACTCCAAGAAATCGAATCAAAATTTAAACACGCCCAAAATCGAAAATTGCACGTTTCCTATTTAAATACCAAGAACATATTTGAAGTAATTTTAACAAGTCCCAGAGCCGGTCACATTAAAACAACTCACCGTTTCATAATGGCCAAGGGAGAACCCGCTCCGCTCTCCAATATGCGCAGCCTGCGGAGTCCAAGTCAACCGTCAAAGCCCAAACACATTCTTACCGAATCAAAGCTGAAAATAATGTATCGCAAAATCATCATCTGCAGTCATCGTAACTACCACCAAACTCCAATCCAAAATCTGAAAAACCTTTAGGAAAAAGTACGCAATTTATTATAATATAATGTATGGTTAAAACGTTGTACGCGAACTCATGAAAAAATCATTCGTACGCCCAAAATATGTTCCGGGAGTCTTAGAGTAAAAAACATAATATAATTAAAAAAAATAAAACATGTTGTGAAAATGTAATTGATTGCTGTTTCCACGATAGCGCCGGCGGCCTACCTATACTGTTTGATTACAGGGAGGAGTACGCCTCACCTACTTACCTCCTTAGCCGTTCGTCGGTATATATTTTTACGAACGATTATGACGTCGTATAGCCGAAAAGGCGTGACTTATCTATGTGCACTGCACTTTCCGCAGAGGTCTCCGCAGGCTGAAATTACACACATTTCGGACAGCGAAAATCACACACGCCCACACGCGCGAGCACTCATAATATATTATCATTATTGTCATTATTATTTCGTGATATCCGGCGGCCGGAAGTTTTTTTTACGCCATCGTCGCGTTTAGAGCGTCGTTATCGTATGTACGCACCGTAGTTTATTGTTTCACGACTAAAACAATAATATCATTATGCATTTATACGCGTAATACGCCTATGACGTGCGGTGCGGCCGTCCTCGTGGCATCGCTGTGCAAACAAAAACCGACCGAAACATAATAATAATAACAATATACGATACGATACGCGTATACGTAATAATAATATTGTAAAAACACCGATGGTTTTAATAAAATGTATATATGTGTGTGTGTACACAAACACGCGCTCGACGTGCAGTATATTATGGTCGTGTAACGCGTGTGTAGGAAAACAACTCTTCGGCCGAAGGATTCACCTCTGTAACCCTTCCGGGGGGGTGAGTTCGGACCCCGCGGCGGTCAGCCCACGCACCGGTCATCGCACGCAAACCCTCCCCCGCCCTGCTGCTGCACCCTCCGGCAAAACATCTGACGTACACGAGTATATATATATATACACACACGTTGTAATAATATTATAATATTCGGCGGCTAATTATATTCACCGCGTGCGCTCACACAACATGCGTAGATATTATTATTATTATTATTATGCACATGCAATATCGCACGCACAGACACGCACACTTGCACTCTCTTGCGTCGTCTGCTGTCCGAAAAACATCAATTACACGTCGAGTCACTTCTCGGCACACACGCAAACTGCGGCACACTGTTTTATTAAAATATACACTGCCGCAACCACTGCCGCCGCTGACGATTTGTAGGACATCACATCATATATTGTTATCGTGTTGTGTACATAGTGTTATGCTCCTAATATAATACTGCGACCCCGTAACGACCGACCACGTGATATTATGATCGTCCCCTCGAAAGTGCACCGCACTCCTATCGGACAGGTCCCCCGGAGACTGATTTCCGATACGTCCCGAATATCACGACGCCGCGAGCTGCAGTGGACACCGACACCCAAACCGTTTAACCATATCATATTTTGCGATATACTTAATAGGTTTAACTACTTTTACTTTGCTATATACCAGTGGTTCCCAACCTTTTTGGTACTACGGACCACTATGAGAACTTTCGATACGTCACGGACCACCTCAATTGTATACCTTATTTTTCTTACAAATAAGAATCAATTTTTTTCACATATTTTAGAATTTTGATTATTATTATATGAATAAATAAAAAACAATGAAATTCTTTATAAGAGGCTTTTAATAATGCTTATAATTGTTTTTTTTCATTAAAGTTTTTAAATAATTAAAAATTTAATACAAACTAATATTCTAAAAAAATTTACATTACATTATTGTAGTTATTTAAGGTAAATTACAAAAATTATAAAAACATTTAATGCGATTTTTGTGCTTGCGTCTCGTTCACTAATAAAGATATTCTTGGGTTGATGCTGCTCAAAGCTACACGCAAGTCTTTAGTGTTATCTAACACACGAAAAATTAAAAACAGCACAAACGTCGACTACGGAATACAGGTACGGAGACACTAACAACAAAAACTAACAATATTATACTCAACTTTGAATATAATCTGTTAAATTGTGCCGATATAATCTAATCTTAATGTAAAAATGTAAAAAAAAAAGATTAAATTATCGGTTGAAATAATAACATGGGTTTCTCTATGTAATATACATTTATAAATAAACGACGTACTATACACGATTATCAATAATTAGTGTTATGCCTCAAAAGAAAATGCAATTATTAAAATATTTTTACATTTTGTAAGTATGGCTCGCGGACCACCTCACAATGTCTCGCGGACCACTGGTGGTCCGCGGACCATAGGTTGGGAACCTATGCTATATACCGACTATAGTTACCGGAGTGGTCACGCGCTGTTATTGAGTTTGTGGGGCATCCCCTCACCGCTGATTATATTAATTATTACAAACATGAACTTTTAAACACGGTAGGTACGACAATAATTATTTTCGTTACAGTTATTACAACGACCAGCACTCCGGCGTCGTCTGATGTCCGAAAAACATCGATTACACGTCGAGTCACTTCGGCACACACGCAAACTGCGGCACAGTACAACACACTGTTTTATTAAAATATTCACTGCCGCAACCACTGCCGCCGCTGACGATTTGTATAACATCACATCATATATTATTATCGTGTTGTGTACATAACGTTATGCTCCTAATATAATACTGCGACCCCGCAACGATCGACCACATGATATTATAATCGTCCCCTCGAAAGTGCATAGCTCCTATCGCGGGATAGGTCCCCAGGAGACTGATGTCCGATACGTCGCGAATTTCACGACGACGCGAGCTGCAGTGGACACCGAAATCCAAACCGTTTGCCATATTGTATTTTGCGTATGCATAATTATTGTTATGCATATGAATGCGGTTTGTCCGAATTATATTATTATAATATATGTGACGCAGCTGCTTCGTTCGGGGGCGGCGGTGTATGGTGTTGTGTAGTAGAATTAATTAGTATCGTTTTAGCTGTCGTAATAATAGGCATTACGTTCTACATAAATATGGAGATCGAGGTCCGAGGAAAACGACGTGTTACCGTCCTAGCACAGCACAGATAGATTGTATTCATGTGGTGTGATCGAAGATCATGATATACCAACTATAGTTACCAGAGTGACCGCGTGCCATTATTGAGTTTGTGATATCCCCTTACCACTGATAATGTTAATTGATAAAAATACAAACTTAAAAACACGGTATGACAATAATTAATTTCACTATAGTTATTACGATGACCAGCACTCGTCTGCTGTCCAAAAAACATCAATTATTACACGAGTCGCTTCAGCACACACTCAAACTGAAGTACACACACTGTTTTATTGATACTGCTGCAACCACTGCCGCCGCTAACGATTTGTAATATCATATTATCGAACTCGGCTGTGTATTATAATAATATTATTGTCATTCCCTCGAAAGTATATCGCTCTTCGAGAGATATAGGTCCGCCGAAGACTGATTTCCGATACTTCACCGTCGACTTGCATTATCGTGACGACGCGAGCTGCATGTCCAAACCATTTACCATATAATATTTTACGTATGCAATATTGTTATCATATACAAATGTGGTTCGTCCGAATTATATTATGATATATGACGCGCGGCAGCTGCTTCGTTCGGGGGGAGGTGTAGGGCGTTATGTAGATCGTATTAATTAGTATCGCTTTAGCTGTCACATAGATATTCGCCGTACATCAATATGCAGGTCGAGAACGGAGGAAAATGACGTGCTTCCGTCCTAGCAGCATATGGATACCTACGCGTGGATAGGACACGAGTTTTATTCAAGTGTGATCGAAGAGCATGCACCATAGAGTTACCAAAGTGGTAACGCTCGCAATAATGATTGAGGTTGTGGCATACTCACCACTGATAATAAGAACAATAATAATAATATACAACAATGAGTTTCAAATTGCAGTATGAACATTATTATCGGTGGTACTATATAGTTATTACAATAATAATATAAAAAAAATAGTATTGAAATCAATTGAAATCAAAATTTTGAAAATTTAGTCGGATATCGAGGATTGATGAAAATATGTTTTTCTTACCCACATTAACTAATACAGGTATACTCTTCAGCCACGGTAGATGCCGATGTCGGGTCGCTGCATAACTAAACATTTAATCACCTAATCGATAGTTAGGTTTGGTGAGAAGGTTATGTATGCATAGCGAACAGATTAATATTATTATAGTTACATCAGTCATGCAGATATTATGCTATGCAAATCAATATTTAGGTCGAGATCAGAGAAAAACGACGTTCTATCAGTATAGATACCTGTGCAGGATAGGACACTCGTTGTATTCATTTGTTATCAAACTTGTATGACGCACATTATAGTTACCAAAGTGGTTACGCGATTAAGGTTGTGGCATCCTCACCACTGATAATATTAAATAAATAACGAATTCCTATGCATAAATTGCTACTAAAGACGAAATAAGAATCTATTAATGTATACAATCGATAGACGCAGTTCGATAGCTGTTGAACATTTTTAATCGTTCAATCAGCGGGTAGGTGCCCACCGGAAGAATAACAACACCAAACAACTGCACTTACCGTTTTAATACAATAGGAACAATCGTGTAGTATTATAGTTGGCTGCTAAAAGTCAAAAGCTAATATTGTAAAGGACAAACCATATACGTGTTTTACTCAGAAATACCTGTGGAATATCGTAGGTTTTGGGTTTATAATTTATATGCGATTAGGTAGTTCGATTCTTATTTTTTATTCGCGGATAATTGGATTTATGAAATCGAATAAACTTATCATTTTTAAATGTACCTAAATCGTATCGTACGGTCTAAATAGACGCATTGTGTTACGACGATCATCAATCACTTTTCTTTCGGTGTTACGAGACCATATATGATTATATAATAAATCGTATTGTACTGCTACCTATACCTACCGTTGTGTTCAAGTGCGCGTGCGCGGAAATCGATTGTTTTATCGAAACAACGACGATTAAACACAGCCGGCCACCGGCGCGTCGTACACTAGAAAAATAAAATAAAATACGACGGACTCCTATTTCGACGATGACGGCGAGTAGGTCCGGTGCGCTTCCTAACCTCACAGCGATGTGTCATCGTCACCGCCCCGGTAACAGCGGTAACATTTTGAGGTCACGCTCTACTAGCAATCGTATTGTTACTACACGATAATTTATTAATTACCCGAAGGAACGCGCATCATGTGCGCGATGCACACGACCATGGGTACCATACAACCCATCTCGACGGTATATTATTTTTTATTTTTCCACAGTAATTTTATAACTGTATACTCCCCGGCGACCACTTGCGCGCCGCTTTATACTCTGCTGAACACGATTGCATTTTCCACGGTAAATTGCTTCACGGGCAATTATGCTGTCAGGTGACCCGGACGGACGCGCGATGGTGGTATTATTAAACGGAGGCGTCCCGCAAAAGCGAAAGGGTTAAGTTTCGACTTTGTTTAATTTTTTTTCGGATCGCGCGCGTGTGCATTTATCATAACGCGATATTATTATTATTATTATTATTATACACCGGGTGTCCGACACGCGCGTGTGTGTTATACCTATACGTGCACTAATAATAGCGATAACATTGGTCTATGATGTACGACCCGCGCGTGTGGCGGCCTATTTTCAAGCGTATGTCGCGCGGCGGCCTATCATTATGCAAATACCTCTCGATTAAAATAACATGTTAACGCCATATGGGACGCTGTTTAATAAACGAAAAACGAAAAAATATGTTTTCGTACCGTATCTATATATAGGTACAAGTACTGCACGTGCAAACGATCGAACTACGCGATATCGCACTGCAATCAGTTTCGTGGCAATTGGTCGTCGAAAAAGCGCCGCCGACCGGAAAATATTAATTTAAAAATACAAACTATGTATATCGTTATCGGCGCGGTGTGTCGTCCGAGAATCGCCACACCATAACGCGTGACGAAGTGAAAAAATTAACTAACAGTTAAACATAACGATGTTATAATTGCCACCGTAGGTCTAAAACCGATTCGATCTCGTCGTACAATAATTATTATTGTGTACGATCAAGTGATAATTTATTATTGTGTCATAGGCGCCCGAAATCGCGTACTTCGTCCACCCACGATTAGATGCTCTATAAGACGTCGGGATAATTAAACGAAGAAATAAACACACCACGTTTGTCAAGAGCACTTTTTATACACCAACAATGAGTCGGCCAAACTTTGCCGTCAACGCCCCTCTATCTATACATGTCTGCGATGACAGTTTGTCGCCTATCTCGCATCGTCTCGTTGTTATCTTATTCTAATATGTTTAGCACTGTAATTTTATATTTTACACGAATCGCGACGAGAAAAGAAATACACGACTTTCGTTTTGTCTTACGGTCGAAACTAGCAGACCGCGTGTCATAATAACAATAATGACAATTATACTGTGCTACGATGGCCGGCGAAACGAGCGGGTGAAGACAATGATTATAATATTATTATTACCTATTATACGGTCCATCGGATGGTCCAAGGCTCGCGCAATGCATCGGCGGACACGAGCGTACCCTTGAAGATCTCGGTGTAGCTATTATACGACTGTTCGCTTTCCCCAGAGAAGGAAAACGGCCGTATAAACGATACATTATTATTAGTTATCGTTATGTGTGTGCACTGCTGCAGATACATTACACGCGCGTAACCTCATACTCGCGACCCTGGAAAACGCGGTGCTGTCGGTGGCGGCGGCGGCGGTTGGCACGGAGAAAAACCTAAACGTTCGTCCTTGTCACGACTTATGGATGATTTCTCGTCGGGAATTTTTCCGACGGATTTCGCAACCGATTCGTCTCGAACCAACGACCAGCGTCGCGCCGGCGTCCGGGATACTTATAAGTAGAAAATCTGACACGCATCGTCAGTACACGTTCAACACCGTTCGGGACAGTTAATATCGGAATAATCGTTCGAATACGTTTACCGGCTGTTATCGATCACACTGCAGTCGTCGTTTTCATCATCATCATCATCATCGTCGCCGTCGATCGCATTCGCACTCTCACCTCGTTTCGCGCACAGTTTTATAGACGGTACGTTGATCGGCGCGTTCAGCGACCATTGCGATGTTGGCTCTGAGGTGTGCCGCCATGATCGTCGCCGTTTGGCCGCTCCTCGCCGTCACTTCTGTGTCAGTGGCGGTCCGGCATAAGCGACAGCTGCAGAACTCGTACCTGGGCCTGGGATCCAACGTGGAAATACTTCCGGTTGGCGACACGTCTGGGGTGAGCAGCTCGTACAGCGTAGTGGAAACGTCCAAGGTGCCCCGCAGAGAGCATAACTCGTACAGATCGAGGAACTCGCACCGGGATTCAGAACCGGAACACTCCGAGTACCGGGCGTACAACAAGCACCCGTCACCTAGGAGCGGAGCCCATGCCGGAGAAGTGCCGGGACCGAAACCGTTCAGGTTCCCCGAAGAACGGCGGCAGACGAAACCACCTGCGGAGGATCGGGACGAAGACTTAGACTCGATACTGGTGCCCGACCATCGGCGAAAGGACTTGACACCTGCCAACCGGAAGAAGTACAAACCCAAGAAGCCGCAGACAGAGGACGTGGATGAGGAATCGTTAGAAGAATCGAAAGCGGCACCCAAGAACGTTAAGGAACCTAAACCGGCGCCCAAGAACATCAAAGAGATCGTTGAAGAGCGGCCAGCTGAGAGCAAGATTTCCAGTGACTTGAAGGACGAGGGAAGCCGGTACATAGGCCACGGTGCTGGTGGTTATGGGGGTGGCAGCGAGTACGACAAGGAAAAACACTACGACAAAGAACAAGGCCAGAAATTCTTGGAGGGCCACAAGTCAGAGGAGGGCGAGAAGGCAGAAAAAGCGTTCAAGAAGGAGGAGGCGTACGACAAGGGTGAGAAAGAAGACTATGGTAGCGACGAGAAACATTCACAGGTGGCCGAGAAGGCGGGTGAGAAGAAGGGCCACGTGGACCAGGCACAACATTTTGGTGAGGCGTACCACGGCAACCACGGTGAGAAAGGAATCACGGTGGTGAAAAAAGGCGGCCACAAGAAGGGCAAGAAGACGTCCGGGTTCCACAAGGTGCACCACAAAGACGAGTACAAGAAGGACGAGGTGTTCTATGACGAATCACACGATGGTGGTGAGCATGAGGAACACAAGCATGAACAGGAGAAGCACGCCAAGGAGAAGGGTGGAAACGAGAAGAAGGGTCACTCTGACACCGGCTATCACGAAAGCCATGGTTCGAAGAAGGCTGAGAGCGATCATGGCAAGAAGTACGAACAGGCCAAGGGCCACAAGTCTGAGGCCGGCGAGCAGGCTCACCACGGCCAACAGTCTGAATTCGCCAAGAAGGGAGGTGTCAAGGAGGGTGAGAAGTACGGGCATGCGGACGCTGGCGGTGGTGGTTACTTCGAAAAGGATGGATACTTTTAACCAGTGGTGCTTGACTCCGGCGGTGGCGGGATGTAAGTTCCACGAAGATTTCTTTTTATAATTTCGTTGACGTGCTGCGGTGTGACATATGGAAATGTATAGGCGTTATAATATAAGTTATCGTCCATTGCAAGTTTACACCAACAAAGTATGTCTAGTTCTCAAGTGTATTTAATTTAATTTTTTTTTTATTTTTATTATTATGTAAAGGTACTTGTTTTAACTGCAATTGTTGTGTTTGCTATAATTTGTAAGGTTTTTCATGATATTTTTTTTCATTTTTAAGTGTTATGAGTTATGACTTGTGTCATAGTAAAAATATTGTTTATTTTTATTAAATTGAATAATAAAAAAAACATATTTGGTTATAATTGAAAATTATATTGTTTTTATTACATTTTTAGCGTAAGTACATTAATAATATGTATCGAAAATGAAAATAAAACAATATAAGTCGATAAATGTCCATTGTGTTAAAATATTAATAATAACAGTTATGAAAACACTACTAATTTTTTACGATTCTCGTACCAGCGAAATAATAATACGTAGTCATTTCGACAACAATCATAATAATATATTATCCTACCATAATATGGCTTTGTAACAATTATGTTACATGACACCTGTGTACATATGATATTATAATATAAACTCTGCATTACAGACACGATATAGTTAACTGCTGACCGATACAAAAATACATTGTGCACACAATTTGATAACTGTAAGACAATAATCACAATGCAAGTTAATTGTACACAGTACAGATATTACTGAACTCCATACGACTGCGAAACGGCCAGACGGCTGCTGTAATACTTAATTTACCTACTTTGCAGTGGCGTGATTTGATTTTTTATTTTGATGATGGCGCCAACATTTAAGTACACCAATTTGTTTTCATCATCAGGTCGTTTTTCAATCATCGTGGTAAATGCGTGTAATTTTATTTATGTACAAAGGTATGAATATGCTGGTTTGAAGGGTAGCATATTATTTAATATTTTAATACATTTAAAAATTTAAAAATCGAAAGCTGCAAATATCTGATTTGTCATGCACACCGATGATATGATTAATAAAACATATTACACATTACCTCCATGCATATTGTGATATAATACACATCTATGTGCGGTTTTCGTTGTAATATTAAATTCTAACTTTCACGCATCGGCCACTGACGTATTTATGGATTTTACGCCAACAAGACGTGTACATGCTTAGATGTGCCAAAATACATTCCGACTACCCCCTCCCCCCCACCAAATGGCGCTACTGATAAGTATATTGTTTTCGTAAGTTATTACCCAATGACAACATACATTGAGTCCTGGTAATAAATTACATTTATTTAAGGATCCTGTTACATCCATCCGCCCTCGGCTAAGGTAATAATCATATCTACAAAGTCCCACGAGCTCCATTACTGGATATGTCTTATATTATATTATTACAAGCATGCGGTCATCCCCGACCACGTTTATACCATGGTGTTTACCGATATCGTCCATCGCAGTAACCACTGTCACATCGCGTTCAGTGTGGCTGGGCACGCGCGGTGATTTAAAAATACTTATTAGAAGCGACGGAACTCGGGAGGTACGCCTCCACCTTCACCTTATCGAATAATACGATCACACCTCGCGATCCACAGGTGCTTCTTCGCCGCAGTAGGAAATCGTATCACTCGAAATCACGTATAATATGTACATAATAATAATGCCCGTGCGCTGTGAACCGTGCTATCCGATGTAGGTAGGTATATCATCGTAAAATAGGAAAATAGAAAATCGTCCGTAAAATCAATAACAACGATACCTACCTAATAATAATAATAATACACGACGTGTCGATCGAGTCGAAAATCGACAAGATTATACAACTACTACAACTGTGCACACGTCGCATTATTGTTAGGTACTATAGTAGGTACGATGATTGATATTATAATAATTATTTTATCATAGTGTTGTGAAATCTATCGTCCGACGACCCGCGATAAGGGGCGGCGGCACAGCGTGCGCGCGTGTGTTTATTATTTGAAAATTATACATTTTTTTTTGGGGGGGAAAACGTCATAGTTCTACGGTCAGCATGGATTTTAAAAAGCAAAATATTTATCAAATATTATGAATCAAATAATAATTGTTATGGCATAGGTATTTACAAGATTTTGTAACAAATAGAGTTTATGCATAATATGCGTTCTGCGTACTATACCGTCACACCCGTAATACGTTAAAGTCGCAAAAAAGCCAAATTTTTAAGGCACGACTTGAAGCTCCAATATTGTATTGACTAAAAAAAAAAACGTGGGGCATATCCCCCCCTCCGCCCATTTAACTGTGAGTTATCGACTAACAAACACAAAATTATTAATTACATTCAATATCGATATCAACATCAGCTATCTATTAAATGAACGGAGTACAGTACAAAGCTGTCAAACGCACATAATATTATCCGTATAACAATATAGTATACCCATGTCGAAACTTCACGGCAGCCAAGAATAGCTGTTGAGGACCCGATCGATATTCGTCTCGGCTCCGGTTCGTTCTCGAGGACTCGTATATAGGTGGGTATTGTTCTCGAATACTTTATATGATAATAATAACAACAACGTATTTGTGTGTATACAAAAATCGGAATATCGAATTACACTATCTATATATGTATAATGTACATTTTTTTTTTCGTCCCGCCCTTCCGATACACCCCGAGGGTATTATCGTCTTCGTCGTCGTCGTCGTTATTATTATTGTTTTCCACACACACACACACAAGTGGTAAGTGGTACGTGGCCGGCCAACCATATTAATATATCCACCGGTTGCACGTGCACTCCTGTGTTATACCCGGTCGTCTCACGACGAGCGCCCACGTGGGTTCTCGGGAGATCGCATGTGTGTGTGTGTGTGTGTGTGCCAAGGCAGACGTGACCCGTAAAAGAAAAAGCGTTCCGTGGCAGACACAAAGGAGACACGGGCACGTTATCGGCCCCGTCATCGGGCCACGGCGGTGTTATCGTAATCAAAAAACGTGTCCCGACGTCGGTTGCGTATAGTCGTCCGAGTGCATATTATTATATATTATATTGTCATGAGCGCAGGGTTAACGCGCACACGTATATCGTAACACGCATTCGAAATACGCCGGCGATAATGGCCGAGGCAGGTTAGAAGGTTTTCGAGCATTGCGGCAAAACACATCGAGAAATCGTCTGATATGGGCAGTGGTCGATTTACCGCCAAAATAGTACATCGAACGTCGTAAAATGTTTTGATTCAAACGCTCGTATAAAAAATTAACGTCACTCTTCGGAAAAGTCGTCTCGATCGATCTGGAAGAGGGACGTCGTGACCGCTCGCGGTAAATATGCGGTTCAATACACTGTGACGATATGGTATCAACTTTACGGATAAAGTCGAATATTTCGTTTTCGCGTATAAGGCCGGGATTGTGGTTATAATAATATCGTTATCACGTACGGAAGCGGTTTTTCGATATCGAAAGCCGTAGGGGTGACGTGGCGAACAAACTTAGTACTGAGAAATTTAATTTTCTTCATACTAATATTTGGTATCAACTATAGATAATTATAATAATATATATTATTTATTTAACATGATGTTATTATATGCTTTCGATAGTTATATTTAATCCAGAATTACAGTGAACCGTTTAATTCGTTGCCACGAGAACAAACAAATCGTTTATTTAAATACTACAAAAAATAGCTAAAACACTTGTACGTCTAATGGCGGAATCGATAAAGAGTGTGTTGAAACTAAATAAGCTCTCCGAAAGCTAAACCCTCCGAAGCCAACTGCAGTAGGAGGTGTAAGTGCCGCTGGAGAGTTAGATTAGGGGCCCACATCTCTTTTTCACATTTCTCGTTCGGTAAGTTTTCGGAAAAAAATGGCTATTTAATCCGTTGTACGTGAAATTAGTCGCTTTTAATCAACAGGTAACTAACGTCCGCGGTTCGATCCCCGGCCGATGACAATATTTTTGCACTATTTTTTTTCTCTTGTTTATCGATTTACGTTACATCATATTATTATACTATACTGTTACGTGTGATACGAGTTTATTCTATTTTTATTTTTCTAGATATAGATAATAATATATCAGCTGTATTTAATGTTATCGGTGAATCGAGCGCCCGGAGTATCTTCCGGTCGTCACTATAGTTAGTATCTCTAGTTTCCTTTCACTGTTAAAACTTGCGATGCGCAAACGACCAACCAATGTTTTACCTGTCGTGCGCAACCGACAAACTCCTTTGCGAGCAATGGACTTTCGACGAAGTTTGTCGTCGTCGTCGATAACACGATTCTACTTGCGTACTTTGCGTAACCTTCAGGTCTAACGAAAACCCGGTAGCCGTAACGTAGTGGCTATATATTAGATGTGATGCTCACAACAGACTGGCGTCTGGATTTTCAGGTCCCGAAATGATACATTAATTATATACAAATATTTTCATTTTATTCTCTTCAAAATAAGTTAAATATTTCAAAATAAAATATGCTTTTTTTAGGCAAAAATTTACAAAGAAAATGTGTTTTAGTATTCAATTATTTTCACAACCATAAGTCACGATTTATGAAATCGCACATGTAATATTAGGATTTTCTAGATTTTTTCAAATCTCTAAATTCGACCACCGATATAATATTATATTTAACTCGACTGCGTTTGGCCGGAGGGTCGGTGGACGGTCTGTTTCAGTGAATAGACGGGACTGTGGATCGACTGCGGTGAGTCTTTCAGGCCCGGAGCGATGAAAATCGTAAAAAATAATATAAACGAACGAAAAGAGGCGTTTCTGCGCGCGAGCTGTCACGGCCACCATAATGGTACGATATGATATTCGAATCTATTTTAGGTTTAGCGTATTATTGTGGTGCATTATTATTATTATTATATACGAGTAGTGCAGGGTACATACGCGTTTTATATCATGCATTTTCTATATACGCGATTCCTGTACGATTTTTGGAGCTCAGCCGCCGTCGGTCGTCACCGCATTGTGCGACCGCGAAACGACAATCGGACTGCATCGGTCCAATAAATCGGACGAGCACAAAGACCGCCGGGCCCGACAGTTTACGTAGGTACCCCATACGTAGACGTACAATAATAATAATAAAATAATATGGAGGCGCGCGCCGCCCGACAATGGGGGTCCCTTCGTTTATTTATTTGTTTTTTTTTTCATCTTTTCCCCGATTTCAAACCGTTTTCGAAACCTAATATCGAAAAACACAACGCGCTCGACTGCAATCATAACAATATTACGCGTGTGCATTCGACGTTTCCTCGTGCGCGAACGAAATAATGTATAGTATAAATTATTACACGTGCTCGAGTCGTAAAAGTCAGCGTCCGCGGCCCGCGAGGATAAATTCACACGGAGACGACCTCCCGCGTGTCCGCCGTTTTTATCAGCCACCCTTCTGCCCCTCCCTCGTCGATCACATAATGATCCTCACCCTCGACGTCCGACCGAACCGCGGTATTCCGACGCGGAACGGATACGGACGGGCGGCGCGATTGTACAACACTTGCAGGTACTTATACTATACTAATATTACTACATAGGTCGGCATACGAAGTCGAAAAAAGAAAAGTAACGACGAGAGTAAGTTCGAAAACCATGTAAGTCCGTCATAAACGGTCGTACGAAACGGTACGTACTATTTTTTTACAATCATAATAGTAAAATTGGGAAAAGGTTAACATTATGTGACGTGTGTCCGAGTGTAGGAGAAACGTTTCCGGGCACTCGTAAATGAAAATCGGTTTTTCACTGGCAAATTTGTTGGTACGAATGTCGTCTAAGAGATCCGAACACGTCGCCAATACATATTATACTCACCCTTGACGTCTGTCTGTGGCCGTCCGTCTGGTACTATGACGCGGAACAGATGCGGATGAACGACGCGATTGTAATATACCATTGTAGGTACGTATCGAGGGCGGTTGACATTATCATAAAAAAATAACTAAGAACCAACAAAATTGATTTTATTAAATAACAGAAAATAAATACACAACATAGATAAACGATGTACCTATATGTAATATGTCATGTATTATAAAACCGTCAGTAAAATAGTTTATTATTTACAATTACAAAAAATTACAATCATTTCACATTTTTCTAGGGGGGGGGGCACGCCACCTCCTAGCATCCCCTTGGTACGTATGCTTCGATTTGAAGTCGAAACATTGAAATGAAACGACCATAGGCTGCATTACTAATTATGATTGCATTTTCCTACGAAATTTGATGGTACGTACCAAGTCCATAAATGGTGGTAAAAAGTCCTCAGCCAGCGATTATAACAGTCGCTCTTCTGCACTATGTTTGACCCTCTCACCCAACATATCGCTAATAATTCTATATCTCACTCTCGAGGTCCGTTTGTGGTGGTTTGACCGGAATTCTGACGCGGAACGGATACGGTTGAACGGCGATCATAAAAAAAATTATAGGTAACAGGTCATTTTGAAATTAAAACATTGAAAGAATAAAAACTACGACGAGAGATCTGGAACGCTGTAGGCACAGGAACCTTATCTATTATAAATGTTATCAACGTATGAGTACTATTAAAAAAGAACGCATGAATTATTGTAAACTTGTGTTTGGTGTTACGCGTATTGTGTAAGACTGAAATTAGTGTGAATCCGGATTCTTGGGAAACATAATTTCTCTGCGGGTGCATACGGAAATAAAATTCTTTAGTACGAATCAGTAGGTATAAATTATGGTAAGGTAAAGACAGTGGCGCCAGGGACACGCGCCTACTGCTGCAGACGTATCGAATGCGCGTGTAACATCGAGGAAATTATGTCTCTTTATTAGGTTATTATATTTTATTATTCGGTTGTTTTTCGTTTTAATTTACAGTGGCGATTAACCGTGCGACTTTGTGAAAACAATATAATGTTTTATTTGGCCGTGATTGTAATCGAACACCGAAATCACTGATTTTATACTGTTAAATTCAGGTCCGTGAAGTTGGCCGCACAATGTCCACATTTTGTCAATAACTTGTAAGTCGTTTGTAAGTATTTGTAAGAACGATTTGGTAGTTTGTAAGTACGGCCATTTTCAATCATCCTCAAAAGTTTAAATCACGGCTAACTTCCGCGAAACTTGGCCGTTTTGTCATTTCAAAGTTTTTGACCATTCCAAATCGTCATGTGCAATTTGTAAGTATTTGCAAGCACGAATTTGTAAGTCATTTGTATATAAGTCACCTATTCAAATATTATCAAATATTATTGTTTACGAAAAAGTGTATAGTCAACGAGTTTCACGGAGCAAAAAGACATTATCGCTGCATTCAAAAAACATTACAATTCGAAACTCGCGTAGGTACATCGAAACGTCGTTATATATATACACATATTATATTATGATAATGTAATATTAGGTACGCGTGATAAAATATATTCGGAAAATCGAATCTCGTTCTAGAATTATGTGTCGTTCCCAAAAGTGTTACAAAACGCAGGAAGCGTGTGAAAATTGCATGAAAACCTTCGCAGTACACTGGTGCAGGTTGCACGCACAATCCGATCGGTGTGAGCGTATAATATAATAGTTCGGTGTGAAAAATCGTATGGCTGCGAAATCGGAAGTATAACGTCATTCGTTACCCATTGAATGATTAGTCGACGTTAACCGCAGTCGTATGCGTCGCAGGAGGTAGGTCCAAGGAAAACGCATAATTTTGAATACGAACGTTTATTTTTTAAATTCCGTTTTTTGTCTCGTCACTTAGCACTGCAGCAGAGAGCCTTCTTATATGTTTACCCCGTAAATGTTCTCAATCCATCAACCTTATTAATTATACCATATAGATTGTGTATATATTTTTTATTTAATAAAAAAAATCAATTGAAAATAACTATTAAAAAGCCTTAATTGTTTTTTATTTTTTTTTTTAGGAGTTCTGAAGACTTGTACCACACCGATGTACGTTGTTTGAGAGAAACGTTACACGCATTTTAGGTGGACGAACAACAAAACAACTGAGAAAATTCATAAATGTACTATTCCATCTCAGATGTTTATTAAAAGGATTGCAAATAGATAGTTTTTGAAGAGTTCAAAATAGGCAATTTTCAGAATTCATTCATCCACGTCTTGTAAATGTGTGCGTAGTAAAGTAATCATTAGTGTGCGTGTAGTGTAAAAGACAAGGCCTTGCACCCCAATTAACCAGAACCCGTAACACCCCTAAAACACCTGAATTAACTAAAACCAGAATAAAAGATTCTGTTTAACCCGAAACCTAAGTTATTATTATTATTATTATTTTTTTTTGTTTTTATCATTAATTTATTTATTAGAATATAAACGCTGAACGGCTATTAAAAATACAACGCTAAGATGATATGATAAACTTAATACAGTAATAGTGAAACACTTATAAATATAACATATTATAACGATGGTTAATAATTTAAGTAAATGCAAATAATATATTGTGTAGACGAAGATCATTCCGGGTTCATCAATCTAAGTATTCTATGTAAGGTTTTAAAATTTCATGAAATTTATTTTCTTGAAATATTTCATTTTGATGAAAAATAAAAATAAAATGTTTATTATACCTAAAAGTTTATATTCGTCAACTTCTAAGTGAATATTTTTAAAAGTTGGTTTATTGTATGAAACAAAGAAAATATGTAACATAATAAGTTGTTTAACAAATCTATAATATTTATAACAAACTATATGATCTAAGTATTAAATAATGAATCCAGAGCACCTTCGCATCACATTACACATTCTATATACACATTTTATACGACTTTTGTACACTTTATAATTAACAAAAATACACTATTATTTCATTCATTGTCGGAATTGACTTCAACTTTATTTCAAACTATTATCTTTTGGATCGCTGACATACAACAATATTTTAAAACTCGTGTAAAAAAATGTTTTTATTCTCAAAATAATGCCAGGAATATTTTTCAGCACTATAAAATATTGGATATACAAATATGAAATAATAAATCAACAAAACTAATATGTTTTTCTTTGATTCTAAGTGTGTAATAAATTTATTGTTTCTAATCATCTATAACCGAAAACATTTAAAAGAAAAAAAAATATTTTTCATAATTTTATTGAAATATTTCAAGAACAGTGAAATTTTTAATTTGGAAATATTTCAAATTTAGAACCCTAAATTTCTATGTAATGGATGAATGGCTATAGAAGGTTAAGTGAGATGGAATATAAAAAGGATATTGATTTATGGTGTTGTAAGAGAGAACTTTAGAAGAAATACTACTAGAGGCATTTTACAATCTTCATGTGATATATAATTTTGTATGAAATTTATATAGTCAGTTCGATTTTTTAGTGAATTATTTATTTAATAATAACAATATTCAATATATTATTTCAAGATTATTTTTCTAGATATTTCAATATCTGAACCAGTGGTGGCCAACCTTTTTATTTATAATTATATTAATATTATTTTATTTGACGCTAGTGTGCCATTCAATGTCATCAAATGTGCCACAAAAGGCACGCAGGTTGGCCACTCCTGATCTTAACAATAACAACAATTTAAAAAGAATATCTTATAAAAAATATTATTTTTTTTTTTAAACTACCGAACACCCGTATAAACCAATTTTGACCAGAATAATAACGGTTATTGGCACCCAAATTTGTTTATAGAGAGTGTTTATACATTGATTGTGTTTCCATGTATTCCCAGATGGTTCAATAATTAATGCGTAACGATATTTCGTTTTACCGAATTGTTTTTTTTACCATTTATTGCGTTTCACTCGCAGATGAGTACTAAGACGCCATGTGTTTTGCCACCATCAGAAATGGAAATCAATAACAGAATGCTGTCCGTAAATGTCAAAGGTCGCAAGTATAAGGTTGACGTCCTGTACGGTCCGACCAAAGTCTGCGGAGTCCTGAAACACCGCACGACGAGGGTCGAACATATCAAAGGTACGTGATATGTACATTATACGCACTCGTTGTAAAATAGCTGTCAAAAATCACACCAGAAACCAATTATAGTTCCCTCTTATGTTTTTGATTTCATTTAATTTGGTTCGATATTCTTTGATATTCTCAATCTAAATGTGATTGCTATAATAATTATAAACGCATGCAGTAAGTTATAAATCATATTATATTATTCACATTGCAAACTTCTCCCTCTTTTTGCAAAGTTATTGAGATCTGTAATATTGTATTCATAATGACTATATATAGTATAAACTTATATAATATAATATTATATTTATCTATTTTTATTATTTTTGTTATCAATGCTGGGCAAGTTAATGATCTTGTTACATTCTGCATTAGTAAATAAAAGTTTATTTAGCTGTTGGTAAACTAAGTTGCTTAATTTATTTGTTTATTACAATAGCCTTATTTAATTTTTTTTCACAAATTAAAACAAAAATATTGCAATTATAGTTTATACGGTATTTCTATATAGTACTCCATTGAAGTTTTTTGTCACAAAAGAAAATCAATTAACTTCAAACATTTCCAGAAATATTGTTTGACATCAAAACGTACGTAATCGATTAAATTATAATAAAACGAATTAACTTATCTTCTAAAAATGAAAATTTAATTCACTAAAAAAAATAATAAGTTAAATTAGTAGTCAAATTTACCGAAAGCAATAAGTGACCAGTTAAAATAAAATAAACTTTTTCATTTAATTTTATATTTCGTTAATACACTATCAGTTATATCATGAAGTGGCATTCAATCTCCATAGATTTAATATTATATTAAACTAATTTCACCTATATATAATAGGAATATTAACCTGACATCCAATCACAAAATACTAGAAAAATGGTATCGGAGTGTAACGTGATTTTCTTTAATATAACAATGGCAGGTAGCCAATAAGCCAATCAGCTATCTCTTTCAAATATCATATTTATTGGTAGAAAATAAATGGACTATACCTTCCTCTCGACTATTGTTCACATTTTCAGGCGATTCGTTGGGTATCTTACAACAAGGGCGTACGACAGTGATCCAATCACATAATCACTCATTCGATAATATTAGAGTTTTCAACTTGAAAGTTAACGTGACGACTTAAAACATTATTTTTAATATTATACTAAGCAAACTTTTTTTATATAATCGATGAAAAAATAGTCAAATGATTATATTGTTTTGTATTAACGTTGATTTTTAAATATTTTTAAATTGTTACCCTATAATCATAAATATAAACACAAAAGTTGTTATTAAAAGGCTCCATACTAGCTTTTTTAACCAACAAATAAAATTTTATTGATATTTAAAGAAAAAAACTAAAAAAAAATGGAAACTGAAAATGTCCGTAAACAGCTCAAAATAAGTCAAAATATTTGGGAAGTGTTATAAGTGTATAGAAAATGCTAATATAAACATTCGGTCAACATTTCATGAACCTACGGTCATTTGTTGTAGAATTGCACCAAAAACCAAAACCGATTTCCTCGAAAACATATTTTTTGCGTAAAAATTCCCGTTTTTCCTTAATTTTTCTTTTGTTTTTCACGTCGCTTTTGAAAACGACTGGAAAATGTTTACTTTTGACGCCGCAAAGTACCAACTAGATTCACTTTCCTCCCAGAAAAGTTACTGTTGAAGAAAATCCAAGCACTTTTACTGTCCTAAAAGGTGATACAGACACAAAAAAAAAATAAAAAAAAAACACAGACATCATTGTAAAATCAATAAAAAAATATATACTTTACGTTTTTGCCAGTGCTATAATATTAATTAAAAAAAATAACATCTTTAACCTACCTGTAGTATTGATGTTACAGACGGTCCTAAGTCTGTACAAAAATGGGGAAGGAAAATTAAGTTTAGAATGTATAATTTCATGTTTCGAAAATTGTTTAATCAGAAAAATGAAATACATCAAAACATCAGGGCCTTAATTCGTGTGTATGCTAAAAAAAACATGAGCCACAATTTTAATGTATCCACCTCAAAAAAAAAAACAGCCGCAATATTAGAAGGACATTTTTACTGCGGGATGCAACTGTTTTTAATTAATTATGCTCATCCTGCAATAATAATTGAATTAATAAGTATTATGTTGTTACTTGTTTGTACTATATGGCGTATAGCATTATCGATAAATACAAAGCAAATAAATAAAATGAAAATATTCGTTCGTACTTCATAAGAATATTAAAAGTACATGTTTTTGTGAATTTTCCATAAATCATCGGAGGCTAGTGCGTTCGTTAGAGGAATTGGATAACTGCTTATAGGATTTTATTATTGTATTTGATATTTGCGTGTCTATTATGTACGATAATATTAATGATAACAATAATATAAACCATTACATATTGAAAAACATTAACATTGATTAAATTTTTGGTAAAATAATAAAATTTATCATCGAAATCGAACGTGGCTCTGGTACATTATATTGCGGTCGGTCACCTTATTTGGTAGGTAAACCTGACAATATATGATCGTTTACCTACTGTAACTTATAAGAGATACCAAAAATGATCTGCCTATGATCACGAACCGGATGTAGCCATATTGCCTACCCATAACGCCGGACGAAAATATTATTGAAATTCAGGAATAAAATGTTTTAATTATTATGAGAAAAATGGGCTAATATCTATACCTCGTATTGATTATATTGTTTAGTAGTAACCTGATTTTTTTCGTTTTTATAATATATTCACTTGGAAATCAATAGCTTATTATATCTATCAAATGTTTACAATTATTTTTCTGGACTAATGCAGTCGTGATAAATCGTCTTTGCCTGATCACCGGCTAGCTGTTTTTGCTATTTGTTTTTGGCGGATCGATTTATTGATTTCAACAATGAAATGATAATAAATGAGAAGAAAATATTATTATTTGTCTTCACACGATTTCGATAAGACGACTTCACGTTTAATTCGGATTTTGTTAACCGCTCAGAGAAACTGGAAAGACTTGGATTCGAGGTGAAACTCAGGCGGACCCTGGACTACGAGATGGTGATATTCGCGTTCGAAGGTCATACGGTTTTCACGTGCCTAGCAACCAACTTGTCGGTCTTGGGCTGTTCAACCAACGACCCCACGGCGTACAGACTGATCAGCCTCATGTTGGCCGAACGAAATCATGCCAATAGAATGTGTAAAATATTTAAATGTTAAAAAAAAAATTAACTGCGCTGAAAATTCGATCCTATAGAAATATAGAAATAATGCATTAAGTGTGTGTTTAAAATACTATCTCGTGGCATACATTATAGTGCGCACGTTCTCGTACGGTTGTTTTAAAACTATTGATAATGGAGGGGGGGGAGTTAACTTTTATTTGTATAATAAACTATAGTTCATACTTCCTAAAATTCATAAATTTACAATATAAATAAAACCGTTAATATCGTAATATCACATAATCTTATTGAAAACTGTACGTAACTGTTAGTACTGAAATAAAGTTGTATTTTTTCCGAAAAAATTTAGCCACCCCGTTCCTATTTTAGATCCGAGCTTGTGTATTATACATATATCATTTACATAGGCAGTTTTAGAATCGAAAATATCAGATTTACGAGTTGTAAATTAATCGAAAAATGTAAAAACCGGTCGTATATACAGCAGATCTACCACAATCTATCAACACTACTCTAGCTACATTTGCCGATGACACAGCCATAATATCAACCAACTCCGACATAGCCACCACTACAAACAACCTCCAAGACCACCTAACCCAACTACAAGATTGGTTCAGCTTATGGAAAATTAAAGTTAATGAAAATAAATCCACTCACATCACTTTTACCCTCAGGCTTACAACAATTCCTCCAGTTTACATAAATAACCAAACAATTCCTATTGTCGATTCCGTTAAATACCTAGGACTCGTTCTCGACAAAAGACTAACTTGGGAAAATCACATCAAAGCTAAAAGAACCTCCCTTAACCTCAGGCTTCACAAATTAAGACCACTTCTTCGATCCAAAATCTCTTTAAATAACAAAACACTAATATATAAACAAATACTACGCCCAGCAATGACCTACGGAATTCAACTGTGGGGTACCTCTAAAAATTCAAACCTAATCAAATTCCAAGCGTTCCAATCAATATCTCTGCGTATCCTCTCTAATGCTCCCTGGTACGTCAGCAACCGCACCCTACATCATGATTTTAACATACCATCAATATCCACTCTTGCCTCTTATCATTATAACAAATTTCATAAAAATACCTTTAATCATCCAAACCCACTCATATCTAAACTTTCTTCTTGCACAATACCTGATAACCCCCCTCGTCGCCTCAAACGCAAATGGCCGCGTGATTTACTAAATAATGCCTAGTGCTATTATTATAAAGTTACCTCCCCACCAAGTTTAAATTGGAAGTAGTGTCATTGGACACTCCCTTCCCTCAAGATTTTCATGTCCTGTAATATTCATATCATCATATTTACTTATTATATAAATTGTATATAGATTGTAAATTTTCTTAAATAATAAAAAAAAAAAAAAACCGGTCGCACCGAAATCGCCCGCGCGCCTATATAATATTATAAGACCTACATTATTACTATCATTATTGTTAGTGCAATCGTCGTCGTTATATAGTCATAACATTATTGGATCGTGGAAAATCTGGTGCAGCAATCGCATACGATAACAATAATAATTATTTGTAAGTACGCGTAACGCGGCTTATTTATAATATTAATATTGTATGGGTACCCACTGCAGGCAGTCGTCCTGTCCGAGATCGTAATCGGTAATGATACCACCGGTGTTATTACCTACCCATACCTACTATTACAATAACATTACCCACGACCGAAAACAAATACAATAATCGGTGTGTGTACGTATTATGGACGATATTGTAATAACAATAATAACAGTATAATGCATTATACAGTATCGTACGCGTGTATTATATAGCTGCTGTCGCGTGTAATCGGGAAGCTCGGAGACCGCAAGAACGGATCCGCTGCGGCGTTTACTGCTACCCAAAACGATAATATAATAATTATTGCCACTGATGCGACGACCACCCCCCCCCCCCCCACACGATGCGAGGAGACGACCGAGCTTTTTATAACCGTATACCGATTACCACGCGATCGTGATATCATGTACCGGGTGATATTGTCGGATTCGTTTATTGATTTTGTGAGTTTTTACTTTTTTGAGAACTACGACATACACGACGTACAGCTATAGTTTCACATTCGAAAGCAGAATATATTTTTCCGAATATTTCGACGCACGAAAATCGAACGAGCTGTTTGTGAGTTAAATACATCTTATAAGTCGATGTTTAAACGAGCGGAGTATAGTGGACCAACACTTCGCTCATCAAAACGTTAGGTTAGGTTAGGTCCTAAATTCGATTTGTATTTTGTATCGAAATACTTAGAAGGACATTCTGCTCTGGAATACGAAATCAAAACTGCCGTCATTCAAAAAAGTAAAAAGCTTAAAAAATATTCAACGCTCTAAAAATGTTGTCATGACGCGCGTTCAACGATAGAAGAATCACCCGGTATATTTCAAGACGATACTCGCGGTATAGGTAGGCCGACGGGTAATTGAAGGGTTCGCCGTGACACGTGAAGCCAACGGTGTAGTAAACACATAATATTACACAGGTATATACCGCGATACCGTACTACGCGCGTGCGTATAATACGATCGCTGTAATAATACTATATATATATAGTTATTATAGTTTAGATGCATGTGTGCGTATGGGAACGAGCAGCTCGGTAAATGCGGCTAATAATCGTATTATTATTACCGCGTTGCGTATTATACGCGTACATGTGGGTATTGTAATATACCCGGTCAGCGGTATACCGGACCGCGCGGGGGCGTAATCGATTCGGTTTTCGAGCTGTGTGTGTACCTTATACCTCGCGCGCTCACCGCACGATCGGTCACTCCAATGGTACATCATATAAATGGATACATCCTTTCTAATATTTTCATTTATTATTTCTATTTTTTTATCGTCGTGTATACGATTTCGATCGTATTATATTATAAAACATGTATGTAATTCGCTTTGATGGTTACGCGTTTGTACCTCATCGCACACATCTCTAATATACATATTACCTATATAATATTGTATGCGATTCGATATCATGTGCGGCGTGATACTTAACGTGAGGTAGGGGTATATAATATATTTTTTTTACGCTCGAAAACCGCAACGTATCGTGCCAAACGGCAGGTGCAACGCGGTCGCGGTAGGTATGGTTACCTATATTATATTTTATGTGCGTTATTTTTAATGGGGCACCTGCAACGCCGAGCGTCCGCCACGTCATTGGATTTTTCGAAACGACTGTTTTGCATAATATAATAATATTAATATTATTGTCGTATAACCGTACCCGTACAGTATAATAATATTGTTGTGCCGCCGTCCGCGACGACCGATGACGACGATGTTGATATCACGTGTAGAGATAAGATTTACGAACACGTTCCGCGCAAAAAATATCAAAAATAATATACAATAAATTATTACTGTTGTGCCGAGTAGCCGACCTCGAGAGAGGGGACGTCGTGTAACTCGTATAATATTATATTGTAATTAATACAAGTGGCGAGCGAAACACGCGATCGTCGGCGGACGATTGGTTTACATTAATGTGTTTTTCACGTTTCGTTTTCGTCGTAAAATCGTCCTCGTCGGAAAACGCACTGTGTGTCAATAACGACGTCCCTTACGAACCGACCACGGCAGACGATTGAAAATGCTAAGTCCGTGACCAGCGTATACCCAATACAATAATTAGTCTGGAACACGAAAATATTATGTATAACAGTCACAACAGAAGATATAATATGGACTTGTTGAGGTTTCTATAATTAGGAGTGCTTGAATTTATAAGGGAGGGGAACAAACTGGCGGTCTGTGTCCTTCTACTTTTTAATTATATCGAAATCAATAATAAGACATTTATATTATATTTTACACATTTTCGTCCTCTTTTGAATTTTTTTTCCAATTCAAGCACTGAGTCTATAACCCGTCCATCAAGGGAACCGGGCAACTTGTAAGATTTGAAAAAAATTGTTTTCTTTTTTCCTCTTCTGACATTGATATAATCCAGCTGATTTCGCATCCATACTTCTCATTATCGCGTGTCTTCAACAGGGTTTTCCTCACATGTACTTGCACTTCCGAGTTCGGAAAACACGTATACATACCTATATTTCTTTTCTGTCTCTCCCATCACTTGGTGGCGCAGCATATAGGAAAACATCGGTTGTTCTTGATCGGGAAATATCGAGCGATATCGCCATTTCTACCAGTGCTTGACCCTCAGACTAACGGGGGCGCCTTTAACACGATATTATTATTATTATTATATCAAAAGAGCGCGATCGTTGGAAACACTCGGTGCATGCCGGTCCTCCGGGGACGGTATATATATATATATATATATAGAGGTACCGTTACGGAGCGTTTCGAAACGTTTTCGATAGTAATAATCTCACGGCGCCGCGCGCATATATATTATTATACACTGCGATATTATTTCGTGTAGTCCTTTTGCTCCCCAAAAACCGCCACCGCGAAAAGACCGTACTGCTATTATTATTATTACTATACGCGGTAGCCGGCTATAATATCACGAGCGGCATATTATCATTATTACTATATACATATAGTGCGGGGCCCTCGCAACGATTTCAACTGGACGTATGTGTGTGTGTGTGTGCGCGTGTGTATCGATCGCCTCGCGTTCTTCAGATGACAGTTATCACAGTTTATGAGGGCCGTCCATCGGAGGGTGACGAAAAAAAAAAAATAATAATAATAAATAAAACAACTGCGGAAAAGAAGTGGATCCCGGCGAATTTATGACGTTCGATTTTATTATGTACACGCGTTATATATATATATATATATAATATAATATATATTTGTGCGTTATTGTGTATCGCGCGCGTTTATAAAAGCGAACCCTCCGCCGCGGGCCGGGCCAGACTTCCGGTCATCTGGAATCGCCGACGCCCGCTCGACATTAATGTGCTTTCCGGTTTACACGCTATAATATACGGTATTCCCCCCCCCCCCAAACCGGACCACCCCTCGTCCCGCCCAGTAGATAAAGCACTCCGCACGTATGTTATGAGATGACGTTATGATGTCATGCTATATATATTATGCACGCGATACTCAGCGCCGCCGGAAACTGGATTTACCTATACTCTTCGCGACCACCTCCATCTGCCCGACTATCTCACCCTCTCCCGGGGGATGTAAAAATCGAGCACCGACGACGACACCGCCTGCAGCACCTATATATATTGTGATACTAGTACATCGAAAACGACTGTAATGACAAATTATTTGTACGAACGAAATAGAGATCGACCGTAAGAGGAGGTTATAGTCGAAAACCGTACGAAAAATAGTGTTTCAAGTAATACAGATATAGAAGTCATTATGACACCGGTCTGTACGTCTTCAAAACAATTTGAAAATGACTCTGCGTGGCTGTATGATGAGTGCAGTGCAGAGTCTCTTGCTGATCCGTTGAAGCAGAAAAGCACTTTTTTACGGGAAATACGGAACTATAAATTTCGAAATGTGAAAATGCATAATATTATATACTTAGCGTATTGTTTGTTCTTGTATAGTACATATAGATTCAACAGCAACACAGACTTGTTGACCATCCGCCCACACACCTAGGTATTCTTGATACTTTTACGTCCATGGAAACAAATGTGTTGCCGGTTGAATATACAACAATATAACAATTTATAATAATTGTGTGAAAGTTTACGTGAACCAATTTACAAAATTACCTGTAGACCGCCTATATGAACCAACTCGTACGTGAACTCGGACTCTAGCATCAAGTCTTGTCGTCGTTGTAAAGCCAGATGCAAATTTAATCGAAAAAAATGTCAGATACACTGTAAATAGTAAATAAATTATAACATATTATATAACATGGTCCCATATACGGTCGAGATATCTATCCTCTGATATCGATCGACGCAACAATAATAATAATTTACAAAAACGACGATAATATTTACGATCGCCCACTACACAACATAATAATATAATATATAAATTATATTTTAGGATAACGGCTGCGACGATGTTGACCTTAGAGCAGTAAAATAATATTAAACTCTATATATGACGTACAAATGCCGTATATTATAAAACGGACCCGCGATAACGGGAACGGTTCGGATTTATATTTTGGGATTTAATATTTTTAATGCGTTCTGCAGCGGAGGAGTGGTCGCAACGGACATTGCGAATGTTTGCACACCGCCAAATCGCGGCGGACATAATATTATCGAGCAGAATGTTGTGCAACGCGGTAATCCGCTACGAAAATAATATTATAACGCGACCGAAATGTTTATTTTAAATCAGCGGCTCGGCCGAGGGGGTGTCGCAGTGGCGATTTCTCGGGGTCGAGGTCTCGTGTGAGAAACCCACAATCATTGTTGTGTCGGTCGAGCGTTTTTCGCGTACACAATATTATAATCCCCGCCGAAAATGAGCGTATGCAATATTATAATAATATAATAAAAATACGATATTATTATATTATGTTGTCGTGAATTTGGCGCGCGTACGTCTGCGAGGTGGCTATTATCATCGAGATTCCGGCAAAGAGGATTTGCGGGACGACGCCTGCTGCACTCGGATCGGACATTTTTTTTCCACCCTCCCTTCCGCGACGACCTCACCACCCCTAAAAATTCGGTTGTGCAGCTAAGACCACGGAGGCGAGGTGGTCGCATTGTGTCGTCGACGAAGGCCTATCGACGGTTAGCACCTCGGCGAGTGTTGACTTACGATTTGAATGCGAAAGGGATGACGGGCGCAAAGGATACGACCACGACGGTAACAACAACAACAACAACAACAATAGTAATAACTAATAATAACAATACGACATATGTATAGGTGTATATAACGATCGTCTGCGAGATGGGTCCGACCCGGACTGTCTGTACTTATCGCCCGCACAATAGCCGACCCAGTCCTTATTGTAATAATAAAGTCCTGCAAAATGTTTTTTTCACTTTAAATATTATTACCTATGTAGTCATCGGACAAACGTGAATTTCATCCAACGAAAGGATTCAAACGTAAATTGTTAATATTGCCCATTTCAGGTATAATTGATAATTTCTATAAACCCACCTTACGTTCCTATAATATAGCTATAGTTAAACCAATATACTTTTAAGTATCCATTTCTGTAAAGTAAATATTGTTTTACCACTTAGATGTGATTTTTAAAATAAATCATAACAAATAGATATTAATAATTATGAAATGGAATAAAAATAGGCGCAGATATTCTCAACACTCGTAAAGGGGAAGTGGGACGGGATATTTTGACGATGTTTAAATCTTACTTTTTTTTCTTGTGGTCTACATTTACGAGTTGTATCTGAAATTCTGAACACCTTTTCAATTGTTCTTGTAACCTAAAACTATTCAACACTCGTATTAGCCAATACGTTGACACGAAGAATCCATAAAGTCGTGCTGAACATAATAATACATATTGTTATTTTTGCACAATATTCTGAATTTATTTAATTTTCCAACGGCTACTATTCGTCGGTGTATCAACCCTGAAAACGACCACCGGTCCGTCGGCCTTAAATGTTTTGAGCACAATTTATTCGGTAAGCTGCCGCTGGAACGACCGAACAGAAAACGACTTGCGCGACACAATTTATACGTAACAATATCAACGTCGAATAATAATTATGATTATAATAATCATATAATATTACATTATTATTATTATTATTGTACACGCGCGTTCGAGAGGACATTATAATACATTATTATTGTTATGAAATACACGTATGGCGCCCCGCGTACACTGTGTATGGATTTATTACAATACAGACTTTTAAGAGAACTGAAAAAAAAACCTTTGTGCCCGCGTCGTCGCGAGCGCATTATTCCTCGGCGGCTTTTGTTTCTTTGACGTTTGTTGCGCCCGCAACAAAAAAACCGGCGCGCACGTCCGATTTCGTCTCAAAGTGTAATTTGCTAAGTGTGCAACACACACCTACCCGCACTGTGTACAATTTTATACAATTTTATATTACGTTATCGTCGAACCACTAATTATTATTGTTAGGCGTGGGAGAACCAATGTGAGCGACTATATAATATGTAACCATTACATGTGTGTTTAGGCTAGGTAGTACACAGAATGGTATGTAAAAGCTTACTAAATAATTTATTATACAGCGCGATTCACCGAACATTTTCAACCCCCTTTTATTCAAAAACAAATCTATATTAAAATATTCTGGTTTTTGGAATTTTTAAACATAATATCTACTCTAAGGTCATATTTTCAAATTCATGATTCGTTTTGAACTACTTAAGATAGAGCGTCCTGTGGAGATATGAGCTTCTGTTCTTCAAATTAAAACTTTACAATTTAGTGAATGGTTTTTCTAAAACTGTAGTCGTAACGAAATCAAATTTTGAAGTAATAATGCGATAATGGATTTAGAGGATATGGGAGGTATTAATGATTTACAGATTTTAGAAACCATCATTAATTCATTAAAATTTACAATTTGTCAGAATGGTCCATGACCCGAAGATAATACCTATAGGTACTATAGATCCTATATTATTAGGTACACCCATTTTTTTAAAACTATTTTTGAAGGACTTTTATCTTTAGTATAAACATTTTGTGTCTGAAAAACTTCTCATTCGAATACAAAAAAAATATGCATATACGCTAAATTATTTCAGAGTAAAAAGTTAGAGGTTTTCATTTGAAAAATATAAGTTTGTATCGTAACGGGACGCCCCTTAAAATATAGCGCAGTACGAAAAATCTCGACGGTTTTAAAATAATATATGGTCTTTGAGTACCCATACTAATTATTATATTTTAAAGATCTAAAAACCAGAATTTAAATTCATTCACCGTTTATGGGGGGAAAAAAAACGGCGTTATTAGATCTTGCTCGGCGAATCGCCCTGTATGTACCCAAAGGCACTGCGACACGCGCGCTTTTCGGACGTTTTCACAACAATATCATAAAACATAATAATAGAAAAACCGCGAGTTCGGTACGACATTATTTTCAAGCACATGTGCGCGTGCGCGTATCGCTTTGGACTGGCCGTTCACATCGCAGACAAGTGTCTCGCAAAGTCGTGTGTCCATTGTGCGGGTTAGCGTTTGATGTTTCCAAAACCGTTCGATTCGGTCGCGGAACACAAAAGCGATCCATCGCATTAGCCTTTCTCCTATACAATACATAATAATAATACGACTACGAGTGTTGTAGGTAGGAACGCGCGCGCATACGTATACGATTTCGCGTACATGTTTTTTTGCTTTTGTCTACGACAACAATGGCCCACATACGAGTATATTATTATATAGGTATACAATATTATGTTTGCCAACGGTCCAGCTACTTTTATCAACAATAATAATTGTCAAAAGCGCGTGCCAAAAGGTTTGCGACAGCATGCCGCAGCAGAGGTTTTTTGTTTTCATAATAATTCATCTCCGACGTTACATTATTGTAGTATATTATAATCTAAGCCATAAGGATCAAGTAGGTAGTGTACTTTTCGATCGCGAACAATACGACCTATGTACATTATTATTCCATCGGTGGACGAGGTACGCCGATTTCGCAACGAGCAATAATACGCGAAATATTTGATTTATTATAATATTATCGTACACCTAATATTCAACTGTCATCATTACGAACGAAAAAAGAATGCCATGCCCGTTTCGAGGTTCACAAAAATTGATTTTACAGATTTTGGTAGCAAATTTTTTTTTTTGTTCTCTGCAGGCTGTTTTGTCAAATGTTATAAAATTATACATTATGGTTATATTATATATAGTAGGCATTGTACCGTAGCTTAATATTAAAAATTCAATTTAAATTTAATGCAAAAAAAAAATATGCCTTAAAAACATGAATTTACGGGGTTCACTTTATGATAAGAGAGATTATACCTGTACAGATAGTTTACCATTTTAAATCAAACTGGTAAAATTAGTCTCATGCAAGTCGACATGAAAATAGGGTATAAGACGATTAAAACGAATACAGGGCAAAGGTTCTTTTACTAAACTTAATAGGATTTTAGATATAGTGTTAAAAATGCAACTGTATATATTAATAACTCATTTGCTCATCATACATTAGAAATATATATTCTAAATGGGGGGAATTAACTTGAATTCGATTTGTAATTTAATCTTTATAACAGATAATAATATGTGGATATAACGCGTATTTTATTTTAACAGGTAAAATGAATATGATATAATATTTTGTAACAATTCATCTGCCGTGATGATATTCGGCAGTGTTGATTAGTGAGGAACAATTTCAATTAAATGAATACATTTTATATTACACTGACTAACGATTTATTGTGGACATAATATATATATAGGTAACTGGCTACGGACGTTTTCCGAAGGATATTCACATGCGCAGGATACGCGTCGTATAATAGTCCTAGGACGATTCGTCCTTTCGGGAGATCCGAAAAAAAGAACCGCAGAGTGCTCCTGCTGAAATGAACACACTATACGACGATTAACATAATTCGAGTATTATGGACTGGGGCGAAGGATAATATTATAATATTATAATAATAATATATTATATAGTGGTCAAGTGAGGTCGAGTATAGTCTCTCGCAGCAGCGTGTCACCCCGCGCGAGCATTTAGGTACTGCTCTCGTCCAGGTGTCAAAAACACAGAAATCCGACACGGTTTGGAGGCTACGAAATAAACGGTACTTATAAAAAAAAAAACCAAAATCCCGCTCTATTATACCGTGGTGGGTAGTTGTTTAATAATTGTAGTTGTTGTTGTTGTTGTTGTTACCGTCGTTGGTCGGTCGGTCAGACGTCAATCATTTGATGCAGTGTTGTTCGCGGCAGCGGTTGTCTCTCGTATATTATTTTATATTCCTCGCCGTCTCCTTCGACTTGGCGTGTCGCACCCTCCCCGATGAGCCGTGTGAATGGAAAACGATTAAAACGCACGACAATTACGATTGTCGTTATATTGTTACTTGTCGCGCGCATTATACACACAATAATGATGATTTATAAAACGGTCGTTTGGCGACACGTTATTATTGTATCGCAATATAATAATGCAATAAAATACGTCTTGACCCTTGACTCGGACAAATCAATTACTATTTTTTTATTATTATTGTTCAGATCGCGCGCGAGCTCGATGGCCAGCTCGCGTACAATGAGACGACCTGTCGTCCCGCGGTGGATCGTGTGAAGCGGTCGAAAGGTTTGACGCGATTTCCCATGACGCGAAAGTCGTCCCGCGGAGTGGTCATAGAAATCGGTTTTTTTTTTTTTTATCAATACTTATCTCTGACGAAAGAAATAAAAAAATTTCAGCGGACTTGTAGTTTTTCACGTTTGAGCCATCTCGTCATCATGAAAATATTATGAGCCCGTTTCGACCAGACTTCCAGTCTTTCCACGGACTCGTCCAAATCCGTTCTGGTCGTCACCACGTGTGTGCGTTCATTGAGCCGAAAAATTATAATATTACGATATTGTTATATACATTTGAACCATAGTAAAATATTAAAATATTGAACTTTATTGACTACAACACTCCGATGACTATTTTTGAGAAGTATTTAAATCGTAGTGGAATGAAATAGTTCATACAACGACAGACGAGGGGCGTTGTGATATTCCGCTGTAGATATTATTTGAGAATTATAGAACGACCGCGATGATTTCCAACCTTGGTCACTATATTTGGCACTTTGGTTTTCATAATGTCGTGGTTGTATTCAACAAGTATGCGTTTAATACTTGTTGAATACAACCCTTTAGATTTATTAGGTACTTATCGACGAAAATAGTCTATATTAAAACAACTATGTAATATCATCTCGGATTCATCTCTCAAATCAAAACCACTGCACTGTACCGTTGTTTTTTGCGAATATTTGGGTAAAGGCGATGAAAGGAAAAAAATAGCTTTGTGGGTAAAAAATCCTAAAATATGATTATAGATGGTTAGGCTAATTGAAATATGAGATTATAGTTAAAGTTAATTAACACGCTGATTGTCAGTAAATGTTATGGCATTCATGATTTGTAAGTGTTACGTTCAGCACGACAGCTACACCATTCGAATCCTAATATTTCAACATTGGAACTTTCAAACTGTTCCAAAAGGGATGTATAGTTGGCGAAAGCTGTATAGTGTCCATCAACGTGTTAAGCTTGCCCTAAAGGTTTTACACCCCATTGGAATAAATAAAAAATTGTTTATCTTTACATCAAAATCTTCAGCCCCCTCATTTTTAAATCTCAAACACTATTTGGACATAATATAATATATTATTATAACAACTCGACACGACATTTGAATACTTTTTTGACAATTTATTTCTTTGTTGACTGGAATTATATTTTGTTTGCAATCACAATCGTACTATGTTCTAATTTCACATCGACAAGACATGCCGTTATAATTTTTTCTTGTAGGTAGGTACCATTATATCTTACATCGCCAATAAACCTGGTATAGCTATGAAGGCCATGGTTAAAGGTAATAGATCGGTTGTTGAAAAACGTTTATTGATTTACACGCGGCGCGTCGATTAGGCAACCGAAGGATTTGTCTGCAGACGTGATATTAGTAATATTATATCACTATACATAACATCAATACAATAGTTTATTATATTACGTCCTTAGTATAATTTTTTTAAAACATTTCATTACATTAAATAATATTATACCCGTAGTATGTTATTTACGGTGCAATTAATTTTAAGTCTTACGTCAGACGCTCGCACGACCGTATATAATGTAAATAACGCAATATGTGTGCCTTATGTGTACGCCAAATGAATCACAATCTATTATTATAATATAGTTTGCGCAAATTGTCGTGAACAAATTTACTGGCACCCTTCGCGCGAGTGTAGTACTCATTAAAAAACAGACTATGTATAGTAAAAAATTCTCCAACCGGCAAGTGTCGTTAAAATGTCTTCTATCGGTTGCTGCGTCTGAGTTAATAACCTCGAAATCCGATTAGGTTGTACATTTTAGTAATTTTTTTTTACTTTTCACTCGAGAATAATTCTTAAAATAAATATTTGAACTCAGAGATTCGATTTAAATTGATTGGAGTATTTTATATATTGTTTTGTTGCAGTAGGAGATGTAGTGTACAAAATGTCTCAAAAATATACACAATATTCATAAAAATACACACAAATATTATATGGAATGATAATTTAACATTTTATCGTAAGACATTGCTCATTATTTCTGAAAATACTTACATTTTTAAATTTTCCCTTTATTTTACATAATCTCAAGTACTTACGAAACAAATTTTTTTTTACTATTTATTATCATTATCATTTTTTTAAAAGTTTATTTTCTTTTTAAAGACAAAATACTTTTTCGATTTCATATTCTGAAACAGAACATTATTCGGAGTATTTCTATCTATACAAATCAGTATATAAAGTTTGGATCAGCGGTGTGGTCAACATTTTGAGAGGTACCCCGGTGCACCATATCGCTCTGGAATCCAAATTTAAATACGTAGACATATGTTATAACTCAAAATCAACTTATCCAAATCCAAATTTTTATATCAAAGTACTCAAAAAAAATATTCGACTTTGGAATGAAAAATTAAAACCTAATGTTTCCATTGAAAAATAAATAATTAGAAACAATAGAAACAAATTATAACGATAAAAATAGAAAATATTACTTTCGATAAAGTTAATAGTGTGAATCTCTTACGTTAAATAGGTCATTTGTGGTGCCTATATGATATATATACATAATTTGTAAACTGGAAAGTAGTGATAAGACTTTTAAAATTTCGGAATTTTTTAATATAGATTCGAGAAAATTGCAAAACACAACCCAAATGTAAGTGATGAGGCGTTTGTGCCGCTAACTATACGAATGTTTGATTAAAAAATCATCCCCATTATATGGTAGTCCGTCGTCACCAGGGATTATAACAACCCCTATCCATCCATCGTTGTATTTTGTAATAATTGCATATGTTATATTTTTGTTTTATGAGCGGCCAAGCCGGACACGAGAAGGATTAAACGGATAATAGAATTAGGTATAAGTATGTGCATAATTACGTTTATCTATATTCTCTTTGGCCTTTGATGTATACGACGACGGACGTCCAACGACCGTTTGCCGGACGACCGTTTTCAAAGTCAAAATCAGTAACGTCCGATCGCATTAGGCGTTCTATTTGTTCCACCGGCGCGGCCTTTGCGATTACATAAATGTTTATATAGAACCACGGTAACCAGGATTAAAACACCAAAGGTCGTTTATCGTTAACCATTCTGATTTTGGGGTATTTTTTTTTTTTTGCCAGACTTACGTTATACTGGCCGTCGTCATGAGTTACGGTGAACTCCACGGAATTCATGAGACGCGCGTTTACCACCGACCCTTCGAGCCTCAAGAATTTGGAATTTTCTTCCCAGTGCGATATTTATATAGGTGCTTTATATTATAGGCAATTTCTTTTCTATCACGATAAAACGTTTGCGAGGGTCGATTTACGGAAACGATTCTCAGAAGAAGTTATATAGACGAAATAGAACAGACATTATGGCGCGTACCTAAGATTTTTACGATGTAGTTAAATTTCACTTTATTTACTGATCGAAAAACCGTATTCACCGATACCCAATCTTCTGTCGTACATCCAAATCGTCACAAAAATCTAACATCATGGTGTGTTATATCACAATCACGCCGATCTCGTAATAATATATACTAAAAGAACCACTGTTTTCTATATTATTATTGAATTAGAATAGACGATTATAATTAAAACAATTTTCATAATATTATGTGGGAGATATAAAAATGTATACAATACTTTTTTTTACGTATTGGAAATACTATATTATATATTATAATATGTAAATAGGTACCGCCGTGTAACGAGTATAAGACCCGCGACGAATAGTCCGCAAATGCAGCACTCGAACAAAACATATAAAACCCACCGCGACCCCGCAGTTCGGTGGGTGCGAATTTAGTGTATGCCGAAAACACACCCTCTCCTCTCGCCGTCTGCGGCGGGCTGTGTGTACGCCGCCGGTCACGGAAATCGTTTGACGATGGTTTTCCGAATATTATTACGACATTATTATAACGTGTGTAGGTAGAGGTATAGGTTCGTATAAAATAATATAATATACGCCGCCGGCCGGTCTCGCTAAATTTTATTACCGGCGCGGGGCAAACCTCGTCCATAAAAATTAAAGTCAAAATTAACGATAAACGACCCGGCGCGCTCGTTCCGGACGTTTCGCATTATATATTCGAAACCGAATAATAGCGTTTGATTAAACGTCCGATTATTACCTCCGATTTTTTTTTTTCGCCCGTTGTTGTCCGCTCGTCCCGCACAATAAAACATGCGATGATATTACAGCGGTGTGCGCATGATCCGGAATGCGATATGCATAATATAACAGATTACGACCACTGACGCGTACAAACGCCTCGCGACATTGTATCGATATAATATCGCAACGGGCAGGACCTATAAACGAATTCGACACGGCCTCTCGAAAATCAACATCACAATAAAACGCGGTCGAAGGTACAATGTAGTGCGATCCGAGGATCGTCGGCAGACCTCGTATTATGTTACATTATTATTATTATTATTATTATTATTATTATGTGCACCAGCTCCCGCGGCTCCGGTTTTCCCGACGGAATTTTATCACACACTCGTCGTCGACGTTACGCAATCGCGCACACTTTTTATAACTCACAAAAAACACGACGCGATTGCGTATTTTTTTATACCTTTTTTTTTATTCGAGAAAACCCGAGACGATTGCGCGCACGACAATCACAATTTTTTACTGTCGCTTTTTACGTAGAAATTCTTCGATCGATCGATTTGCGTATACGCGCAACCGATATACTTAATATATAATATTATCGTATACGTTTATCATAGGTATATGAAAATATATTATACATAATATTATTTCATTGCAATGTGTTTATTTATTCGTTCGTCTTATTAGACATGATCGGTGTTGTATGTATTGAAATATTCTAATGGCATTACCTTGTAATATAATATTAAATATACATAATATGATATTTATAATTTGTATTTTGTATGACTTGGTAGAAATACAATCTATACTTGTCCTGACTTGATTTACTAGGGGCTGAAGCTATATGAATATGCGATTTGGTCAATAGTTTCGATTTATGATGTAAAAGCACCTCTACGAAATTCGAAATTCACATTTCATTAGGGCCTTCAAACACAGATTTTTGTATTCACGGTGGAAATTAAAATGTTTTTGTTTATAAATAGTTGACATTTATTACAGATTATAATATAATTAATAGAAAATAGTATTTTTTTTTTTTTTTGTACATAAATTGTTACCATTGGTTACTCCGACAGAAAAGGTGCATCAAATCGTCGCGTTTACAATGCCACGATTGAAAAATCTATAATATCTGAAAACCGAATGTATGTTTGTATCATAATATAATATACTCAACAACTACTCGAGTGATTTTAACGAAAATCTCAGAAATTGGTTTTAGAGATATCAGAAAATTTAAGAGAATAGTTTGAAAATATACCAAGTGCTAAAATATTATACCCGCGCCTTACGGTTTCCCATCTAAGTCAAATTATTTCACAGGGCTATAGGTATAATGACGCCGATTTGCCCGTTAACAGAGGTAAGGTCTTTTCACGGCGGTCACGTTATTAATGTTGATGTGTACGCAAAAAACGCCATATTTGTGTGCTTGAGTAGAACACTGCGATTGCGTCATTTCAGTTATAAGTTGGATTGGTGCCAAAATGTTTGCAGGCCATTTACGAACCATTAATAGCCCAATAGACAAAGATTATAGCAGAATACAGAGTGATACACCTGCAAGCATGCCAAACCTCCTCTTCGAAGATGCAGTTGAAATTTGGAATATTTTCGAATTATTGAGGTTGCACTATTTAAAGAGCGTCCTGAGGAGATACATAAACTTCAGTTTTTAAAAGGATAACATCACCCTTTTTCACTTTAAAATATCCAGCAAATTATTTCACAATCACACCTATTGATTCTTTTGTTGTTATTTGGCAATCGTACTGTCAAAATGGTTCCACGCCCTTTGTTGAACACAAAATCTGTTTGTAATCTGTGACCACGCAGACCGTAATGTTTTGAAATAAACAAACGCAAAAAACCCGATTTCCAAAACCTCGATGCGGCGTCGTTAAATTACCATATTCTGTAGAATTTCAAAAGTTTTTCTTCGGATCCGCCGTGCGAATGGTATACGCTCAGGATGGTCGGCATGTTTCGACCTGGTATCGTGTCTCCGGTCCAGACCGCGCGTAAATCATAAGTGTTACCGGAAAACGGGGCGGGGGGGAGGAAATATATAATATTTATTATTATATAGAAATTAATACGGGACCGTCCACACCCCCGCCCATCGATGGTTTTTCTCGGACAAATACGGGCGATCGCGCACGCGGCAGAATATTTTTGTTTTATGGCCCGACAACTCACACTCGTATCGAACGCACCCACACTCGAACACGTATGATATTACGACCCCGACGACGAGTGTAAATAATAATAATAATAATAATATGATATATACTATGTCCGGAGATCTGTATAATATACTACACACATCACACTCTCTCCTGTCTCCGTTTCTCTCTCACTCTCTGCTCGTCTTATATATTTATGTCGTACTCGATTATTTTCTAAATCAACTTCCGCGCGGTTATTGCTTTTATTCTTTTCGCTAGCCCACCCCGCCGCCACCCCGAGGTCGTAAAAGGTCCCGAACCCCGGAAAACGTTCCGCCCTATAATTCCTCATTAAAAGAACACTATATAGTATACGGCGGACGACCGTTGTACATGTATCGCATATGTGCGAAGTAGCACTCGTATATATATATATATACAAAGTCCGGCTCGTGTATATTATGGACTCGGCTCGTGAAGGTGCCGCCGCCGTTACAATGTGTATTTCATAATATATAGTTTTCCCGTACATCTATGCGGTAAATATATCATTACATAATAATAATACGATATGTATATATATATCGTATAAGTCCTGGTCCCGGTCCCGGTCCTGGTCCTGCACCGCCGTTGTCTTCGGTCTTCGGTCTCCTCTGGTCGTCCAGTGGTTGTAAATCACGAGGGTACACGCGCGCCGCCACCCGCGGGGGGGTGGGTGCAGCGGTCGATGCGGCGGATAAATAATACGATACGCGGATAAAACAATAACCGTTCCACGTTAATTGTTTTTTTTATCGCTCGCCGAGGAGGAAATTGATGGGCTGGCGGCGGCCTCTTTTGCGCAGCTTTTGTAAATAACTATTACAATATTATTATATGCGCCGCCGCTGCACCGCGTAATCGAAACGGTAAATTAAGAAACGACTCGATTGCGCGAGTGATACAGGGTGAATTTTTTTACCACGCTCACACTATTTTCGCCCTTAAACTTTATGTATAAATATTCAAATACGAATTATTTGTAATATAACATACAAATTCTGACTTTTGCAATTTTAGATTCTGAGCGGAGCGAGGAAGCTAGTGGTTTTACAATGTTGTTTATTTTTTTTTTTTATATCATGCATACGACATTTTTGCCGGAAGGAGTGCTTTGATCTCGACATATAGTACCTTATCTTTTAGAAAATTGGATCAAGATGGTACTTTAGAGAGGTCATTTTTCGATTTTCTCAACAGTTATTTAATGCCACGGGAAAAACTACTGAAAAATATTAAGAAAAACCGCTTAAAATGGGATTTTAATTTCTAACGATTTATTCATCACCGTATTGACGAATAAAAAATTATATATAATACTATAATACTAATTCAATTTAAAGGCTATAATAAATAATACAAATTTAAAAAATCGAGCCAGACTGATAAACCGTCTCCGTTCAGAATCGTTTTTCTTATACAATGATATTATATCATAGACTTCAAGTTTAATATAAACCATTATACATTGTCCCACTTGTAACCTACTGTACAGCTGAGTGTCATCCACTTACCCGCTTTTTTAAAAATACATAATACATATTATTGAAGACCATAATATTTTCAGATACTCGATATTTTTGTACCACTTGAGGATGATCCTGTGACAATGTAAACTTTTGTTTATCAAATAGGAACCTCCCCCTCCCACTTTTCATTTTTAATTATTCAGCGAGCATTTTTGTTTTTAAGATTTTTAATGTATCTAAATCAAAATTTGAGCGAATAGTATTTGAGTTGTATAACTCTGTGTGTAGGTACTATAAAGATACTATTATGTCTGTGGTAATGGATTGAGTAGAAATGTAGGCTTAGATGATTCGAACATGTTTGTAATAAAGTACTATTACTAATGTGAATAATTTGTGAAAATGATCCAAGTATAATAATAGTGATATCATAATACTACATCTAATAATACATATATAGGTAGTATTTATATTTTTGTAATACCATTTTTAAGGACTACAATCCTTTGTATAAAAACTTGAATAACTCAGAAACTACTCATAATTATAATATTGATTTCGGTACAATATAAAAATTTTCAACAAAATCATCCGCTAAATAATACGCAATAATAATGGGGGGGGGGGGGGAGGATCTCATATTTCGATAAACAGAAGTATGCGTGGCTACAGGACACTCTTTAAGCAGTACAAAAAATATCAGAATTTGAAAATATGGTATTCGGGTAAACTTCAAAACGTTAAAAACCAGAATTCGAATAAATGCACTGTCAGAGGAGACAACAATGTGATCGTGCTTACAAAGTTCACCCTGTATACACCGTGCGTAGTCGTACGAGGATCAGAGTTTTCGGCCGGCCCGAGTTTAAATTATGTCGTTATGTTATTATCTGCAGAGAAAACGGCGGCGGCGCTACCGAAGGGTTAGGCCTCTAAACGACGACGACTCGGCGAGTGTGCTATTATATAATAATAATATATTATAACAATACGGCGAAAGGATTTCGTCTCGACCCGCACTTAAGGGACGCTCGGAGGGTCTCCAGACGGTTTACCCGCGCGAAAGAAACTCGATAAAATCGCTGCCAAAACGGCCTGCAGTGCCTAATTATACAATACTTTATTATTATACGGACGCGTATTTCACACTTTTCACGGTTGCGAAACGACGCGAGTTTCGGGTCTTCGCAAGAGTATTTATAAGCTGAAAAATTAATGAAACGATCCACTGCAAACTATATTCATACGGAACGTAAATCATTATGCACATTCGAAAAAACGATCGGCTTACTGCCGAACTACCTTCGCCGGGAAACCGCCTCCTCCAAACTTTCTGCGACTTATTTTTCCCTCGATTCAGTATACATTGTATATATTATGCACTTGGACGTCAATCGTTTTCCTCCCTGCAACCGTTAAGGGTGCTGGTTTTTCCAATTTTTCGCGATTCCATGCGATTTGAAAATCATATTTCATATTTTAGTCGATACCTTAATATTGTAATACTTTTCCACAAATCGATTAAAATTATCTACCTTCTGTAAGCATATAATATTATAGCTGAAGGACCAAAGATGGTTAACTGTTTCATAATATATTGATTATGTAACATTAAGATTGGATATATAGGTATATGAACTAATAAAATAAAATCTGTAATAATAATCAATATATTCACACTTAGTCTTGAGAGATAAACAACTATTTAATAACTGGTATTTTGGCATTAGAATTTAGAATATTTACAAATAAAGTTTTTTTTTTATCTAAAATATAAGAACTTTATTCAGGTCAGATTAAAGCCCAAATTTTAATTTTACTTTAAATAGCGCTAGAAAAATACGTTAAAAAAATTACAAATATTGTGCATTATTCAAATGCAAATTTCAGCTTCTATAATTATAATTTTGAAAGGTAAGGTCCTTGTAAAATGTTCTCTTCTTGAAAAAAAATAATGAAATATAACTATTCAAAAGGAAGTTTTTCCTGTAAGATATGTTTTTGAAGTAAAATTTTGTTTTTCTCAGCACGTGATATGTTTCAAAATAAAAAACAAAAGGTATAGCAGCCAACGGGTCATCTATACCTATACTTACCACGTTTTTTTAAAAACATTTTTATTCGTTTTTAATGACCCGAAAAAGCCCATCCATGTAGTAAAATTTTGCCCCCCCCCCTCACGCCTCCTCCTTCGCTCACGAGGAACACGCCGAGTTATCGACTTAACCATTAGAAATCTGTCCAGCCTGGTGACGACTCTTTATACATCACATTATCGTATATCGACAAAAAATGCATTCCGTCCGCTCCCCACGTTTAAGGCGAAAATACCGCATCACGCCGTCGTCCATGAAGTTATATTATGTTGCAGCAATACCATAAACCATTACTATATACCGCAATATCGGTGACCGGACGACCGACCTCGCCAATCCATTTAAATTCTTCGGTGCTCACTACGACAAGTCACAATTATAGCCATTAGAGACGCCGCCGTCGTCTCGACGTTTTCTGTAACAATAATAATAATATTACAATAACGCGCCCGAGCGAGTCTCACATATTATTGTAACGTACCTATAGGTAAGTACGTATAATACTATAATATTATATGACTTAAGTGCGTTGTGACACTTTAGCGCGCGTGCCGTAAAAACAATCACAATCACAATAATAATAATAATAATAATAATATCGTCGAACCCATTAAGGCTGCACAGAGTCGAGCTGCTCAATTATAGTATACATTCCTCAAAACGACAGCAAATTATTGCATAGGTCTTCTCGCTGTATATGACGTCCTTACGACGTTCTACGACCTCTCTTCTCCTCAATCTTTGCCGCAGATGCTATTATAATAATGTATGCACTCTCCAGTACACGATGCAGTGTGTACCTATACCTAAGACACGTAATTACTTTGTTGTTATTATTATTATTATTGTTCAAGTTCAACATTTACGCACGCCATTACAATTACTATCAATGTACTATATATCACGCAGGGTGATCCATTCGACGGAAGTCGGATTCATTATTTCAAAAACTATTAAGGTTTTTGTAAAAAATACGAGTGAGCAAAAACATTGTTTTTCATTACATATATTTTTTTTAACATAATTTAGGTCATTAAAATTCAATATTATTCTAAAATTTTATAATTTTACTGTTTTTATCATTACATTGATTTTTTCTAGTGACAGGATGCATTTTTAATTTTCTATTACATATCGGAATGTTTTTTGGAGTGCTTACATATTTCGGTAAATTTACTCAAAATTTTAGACGAGCAGTTTTTAAGTTATAACTACTTACAGGTATTTACAGTTTTGATGTGCGGAGTGGAGTGGTATACATCAGAGGTACCCTCCTAACTGTTTGTCCACCGTTTCACTCATAATAGCTTAATAGATATACTTATATAACTAGAACCCGGATGTTGATGCCTTGAAAAATGAATTTATGACATAAAAAAAAAACACAAAAATGCCTTAACAAATAAAAAATTACCTAAAAAGGAAAATCGTAGGAGCGTCGCCTATGCCGTTCCATAAAAATATGCGAAAATCATCAAAATCCGGTTTCTATACCTACTAGTAAACTGCTTGTCCGAAATTCGATTTTTACGCATCGTAATACACTGCATGATAATGTTTTGCTTCGGAAGCGAAACGAGAAATGTGCGCTGTCATTCAAAAGAGGAAAAAAACTTAAAAAATGATAAAAAAAAGTATAGTTTTTCCCCAAAATTGTTTGGTTACATATTATGACCATTAAAATTATGTAAAATAATTAGTTTCAAAAACGTTGGTGTTTATTATAGATCACATCCCGTACCATACAATCTGTGCGGCTACGATTTTTCCGAGCTCTCCGAAGATGATTATGATGATGATAATGATAATAATAATAGTGATGATTATGATAATAATAATACTAACCTTTTTTTTTATATATACCATACGCGTGTGCGAGCGGACATTATAATAAATGCGTGTTATTGGGACAAGTCCAGACATGTAGGCAACTCGCGATATAATAATGATATACGTACGGTGTAATGATACAACTGCTGTCGGCATAACATCATCGTCGTCGTCGTTGACTGCTGCTGCTGCTACAGCTTTGTCACTCGCCGCCGCGATTTATGATGATCACAGAGTGTTATAATAATAATAATAATATAATATGCCTATTACCTCGTGAACGCTCGTTTTGTACGTCGGTATACCAGCCACCAGGTACCAGGTAGAATATAATATGACGCCACGGACGATGTAACACCGCGTGTATACAATACACGCGACATAACACACCTGTAAGTATATAATATTATTGTTATGCATTTGACGCGTATATTATTATTATGGTCCGTCCATCGTTTTAGACGACTCGCATGTCGGACGTAAGAGAAACAATCGTCGGCTGTATTTGCAGTTTCGACAACAGCGGATCTTAAATATCTTATGGAAATCGTACGTTTTTATAGCAAAAATATATTTTTTTAGTGCGGAGATGGATGGTTGACGTGAAAATGTGAAATGATGGTCTGCAACCGTGGTCAAACAGAGACGTTCACGTCGTTCGTTTTGGCACCAGACGAAGAAATTCGTCAGGTGGTTGTTTTGCTATTGTGGTTCTATTGACATGATAGACCTGCAGTAAATGTATATTATAGAGAGGTTTTTAAACGCCCCCTCCCCTCCCACTGATATCTCACTCCCATGTTCCTATTGTGTCCACCCAGGATTTTAAAACCGTTTATTCGTTTTCTCCATTGTCGTTTGTACCAAGTTAGTGTAGGTTTGCCTCACGCATTTCATGCACTGTACGTATGTACTACCGTCGGCTTTTCGCCACCTGTTATGTGAGGTTACGAGGTCGTATGTCTTAGAGCATATAGAATATACCTTTTAACTTTACTTTTGCGCTGAAATAATGTCATATTGTATATTGCGTATTGTATTTGCATATTATGTGTTAATAATTTAATAATATGATAATGTAATAACGTAATAATGTATTAATGTAATAACAATGTAATAATGTAATAAAAATGTAATAATGTAATACGCCGTTCGTGTCGTATACCCACATTATGTGGATATACCAGTTTTTTTTTCAACCAGTGAAAAAATCTCACGAGGAACATTTGTATTGAATTCTCAAGTATATGACTAGAGAACAAAAATTGTTATCAACAGGGTACATAGAAAAAAAACTAATTATGCTTATAAATAAAAACTGTGATTAAGGATTTTTAATTTTTTTCATCTGCCTTTGAAACAATAACCTAGGAGCCTTCTATTAAATTTTCAAGCTTTTTTACCCAACAGATAAAATTTTATTGATATTTATAGAAAAAAAAACTAAAAAAAATGGAAACTGACAATGTAAGTAAACAGCTCAAAATATTTGGAAAATGTTATGGTGTATATGAAATGCTAATATTAACATTCGGTTAAAATTTCATGTACCTACGGTTATTTGTTTTAGAGTTGCATCAAAAACCAAAATCGATTTTCTCGAAAACAGAGTTTTCGTATAAAAATTCCCGTTTTTCCTTAATTTTTCTTTTGTTTTTCATGTCGCTTTTGAAAACTACTGGAAAAAATTTTTACTTTTGACCCCCAAAGTACCAACTAGATTCACTTTCCATTCAGAAAAGTTACTGTTGAAGAAAATCCAAGCACTTTTACTGTCCTAAAAAGTGATGACAGACACAAAAAAAAAAAAAATAAAAACTATAAAAAAAAAACACACATCATTGTAAGATCAATACATTCATCGCTTCGCTCAGAATCTAAAAATCCAGTGCTTCGATTTAACCAATAGCATCAGAATAATGTATTTAATTTTGCTTTTGCACTGACTATGCAATTAATTAAAAGATATACACTCGCTTTGTAGTTTTGTATTTTATTGTACCTATATTAAACGCTCCCCGAGCATCTTTTTTCATCGGTTTGATAATTTTAACGGTATGGTCCACTGCAAACCAATACGGTAGGAGTAAGTAGTAACCACCAGCACAATCGTCGACCTAGTGATCGGTTCGGTCAAAAAATAATTTAGGCGTATAATATGTACCTAAATCCGTCATCTAAGACTATCGTGAGTCATGGCAAGTGACACTAGCTGGTATTATAAAAAAGCCGATCCGACTGAAAAGCATAAAATATTAAATACGAACATCTTTGCATATAATATAGGTAGGTACGGCAATAATACAATCCTGTACTGAAAAATCGACCAAATTTGAAAATTTTTTTGACATAAATATGTTTTTGGGTGGGGCACAAATATTTTTATGTTCTAACCGATTTTGGGTAACGCTTTATTTATCACCATAGAAACGAATACAATTTTAAAATTACCTAATTCTCACTTATTACAATTAATAGTTACTTATCAATTCATGTTATGGTTCATAAATTTTCTTCGAAGTGGAAAATATCGAGTAGCGCGAGCTACGTTTATCTTTAATTGGTTTAATATCTCAACTAATAACAGGTGGCATTGAACTCAGTTTTCAGTATTTTAATCTCAAATTTAATAATATTAAATAAGACAATTTTAAAATTTTTTTACTTTTCACCACTATTTGAAATAAAATAAAAAATCGGAGTTCAATGAGGATAAAAATGGGCAATAGCTATAAAAATCAGACAACTCTTTACAAGGCCTGAGATTATTCCTGTGGAGAAATTATTACTCGATTTAATACACCGCACCACTTCCCCTCCCCCCCCAAAAAAAAAAAATAAGTAGCGGGCAGTAGATTAATGGAAAAGTATTATAATTGAGGTGGCAACTAAAATATGAAATATAATTTTCAGATTTTATAGAATTGCGGAAACTCGGAAAAACCGGCACCAAGACCCTAAATATAAATTGCTGTATTGTTCGTGAAGTGTACAAGTCGAAAACTTTTCGTCCGTCCCTCTAAAAACATGATAAATTACGACGGAAGTCGTCAGACCGTTAATAAGTCGGTGCGCGGTCGGTCGACGATGTTGGCCTTTTTCCGTTTACGTGATGACATTTAATTTCGATCCGAAAAACGAAGACCGCAAGAAAAGGTGCCGGTGACGGGTTCGCGCTCGACCCTTTTCAAAAATTGTTAAATTGTTTTACTTCGGGTGACCCCCCCCCCCCTTTCTCCCACTGGTATCGAGTAAGAGTGAGCGTAAAAAACATGAAAAAAATTATTGTGCGTGTGCAAAAACGTGCACGTACGAAGTGATACTTCTTTTTTTCGAAGTTTTTAGTGATACCTGGCTTTTCTGAAAAATATCAGTCTTTGCGGCAAGGACTAGCACCAAATGATAGGATTTTTGGTTCAAGTTCGTGACGTAAAACATAATTTATTTATTTTATTCATTTTATTTGTACTATTTGTGTTATTTACTCCCTTTATTTATTTAATTTATACTAATATTCTTTACTTTATAACCGACTTCGTTCAGCATTAGTCTTGACCATATAGTGCAACCTGCAATCGTTCCTACATTTATAAATTATAATTAAATCATTGTGTACATGATTATTGCATAATATTATTAAGTATCTAAATAGATAATACTAATAATAAATGTAATAATAATAACAATAATACGATTTATATGATTTATATTTTATATTTTTTTCGCTGCCAAGAAGAGTGTCGTGAGCATACTTTCGGTACTTATTTTTCGGCGTTTTACCCTCCGCAAAGAAGTTTCACTTCAAAAATATGACAAAAAAACGGCTACAACTTAATCCGTCGCACCACAAAACGAACGTCGTAGAACTTTTGTTTCCCACCTGTGCCTCCGAAATCATAATAATAATATTTCGAGTGCGCACTAAAAAACAGAGTGCACGTGCCGAGGCTACGTTTCTTATCACTCGTTTGCTCACAACACACATACACACACAATCGTATGCGTGTGCCATATTATTTTTATTATTATCGAAGTAAACACAAATAGGCGATAACAATGTTTTTGTTGACACGCGATTCTCGCGGACAGTCGATAAACGAGTCTATATAGCTGTACTGTATTAAAATTATATAGGTGAACTGCTCTATGAATAGCGCGGACGTCGGCAATTTTCTAACCGTGTTTAATAACAATAATAATTCGACAAAAGCTTTTAACAATATTATTACATAAATCGACAAATTGTCACGTAGGCGTTGTACGCGCCGCATGCATATTGCGTTGTAGCGGAGCGACAAACAATAAAATTGTGATATTCCAATAATGGGTAATAAGTACTTATCAGTTATCGTAAACGATATAGACAGACGTCGTAGTAGTATAATATTATTATTATTTGTTTAAACATCATCAAATTGTGCGCTATATATTCGTGTCGAGATTGATTGGCACTGCGCACAGTATACAATGTTATGTAATATATTATATGCCTAATATACAAACGAGAGCGTTTATACATAGTATCTTATACTATTTCTTCGGTTAGGTAATATTATAATAATTGTGAAACTATATAATATTGCATTTCGACGGACTCCGAGAAGCTTCTGAATTCCTAATGCGACGTGACCCTCCAAAAATTAATATTTGGCGGCCCCCGGCATGGAAAACATGCGATATTATATAGTCACATTGATATCACAACAGAATATTAGGTACGACATTATTGTATTTTAATCTCTACGACTCTGTATCACCTGGTATCACTTTTATTGTCGTACCGCGATTTTCTGTCGACATTATACTTTTGGCGGATTACTCGAGTTCAAACACTTGGTTAGTGCATGTACGTCAAGTCGGCTGATCAATTTGTGTGGACTAGTCGGTGTATCTCGAGTATACCTAAATTAGTTATGTGTTGACATCTTGACGTCTCAACTGGTTAAACGGCCTTTCGGCCAAATGTCGTCAAATCGTTCGAATCGACCGGACAAAAAGTCCTAGGTCCTCGACTTCACGGACATCGTTCGTTCGAGCGCGCATCGTCAATAATAATACTGACTTGATGCAATGCCATTATGTGACGAAATAACGACTAAAATTAACGCGATAGGTGTTAGCTGTAAGCCATGATGATCATAATAACAGAAGATTGTCGTGATAAAATGTTGACGAACGGGACGATGATGGATCTCCCTTGTGCACCCTTTGCCCGCCCTCGCCAAGACTCCGCCGGCACGTCGAGTTATATAATATGATATCATATTTTTTATATTCGTACCGAGCCACCGGTTGCTCAACCGGACCATGTGCCCCGTGTAAACACTCTCACACACACACACACTTACGTTATAATATTGTGTTGTGGTGTCGCTTTAGAAGTCGATGCTACTGCAGCGGTGGTGGCGTACACTACGTACACTATTATTATTATCGTCATCGTCGGTGACAATGCGCGCACACAAGTCCATAATATTTATAACGGCGATGACAAATGTCCGCTGTCACCGGGTCCCATTGTTTCCGGTCCGGACCGGACGTGCCGCTGGCAAAGGCGGATGGATGTCCGCGCTCAACGGGCGCTGCTGCAGAGTGTACGGCAATACGTGTATAGGTACTTTATGACGTACCTACGTGTTGAATAATAATAATAATAATTTTATATAATGTCATGCGCGCCGATCGGCTCCGCAGATAGCGATATGTCAAAAAGTCCTACGTCCTCTTCCACCCCCACGTCACCCGCGCGTATTGCTACTACAACAGGTATAATATTATATCGTATATCGTGAACCCACCCACCCATCCATCCACCCACCCTCCGACGTCTCCCGACGTTCGGTTGCGAAACCCTTTTTTCTTTTCATCTCCCTGACGTCGATTAATCAACCGGAGACGTACACCGCGTGTGTATTATAATACCTATATTTTATCATAGATATATACACACACACACACACACACACACACACGGTAGTTGACGTTCCGTGTCGCAAGTCGCGGCCGTGTGACTATAATATATACATAGTATGATAATATATATTATGCTGTGTGTGCGATTGTATATTTTAACATATCGACGACGACCGTTTCGCAACGATCTGCGACGTTTTCGTGCATTATTAATAGCGCCTATTGTGATGTTGTACTATACTATTATATACTATTATTATTATTATTATTATTTCTATTACGCTGCAGCGGTTGAATTTTATTTCATTAAATGTGAAATCGCCCTATCGTATATATGTATAGGTACGTTGCCGACAAGTCGTTGGACGCGCCGACTGTTGATGCCAAGCCTCGATGGGCATGCATAGAGGTATGTACGTCTGATTGTGACTTCGAATAACGACAGTGTAAAATATCTATTAGCGAAGTTCGCACAACTACATCATACTGTAAGCATCGATGTGATATTATCATGTTAAGCCTTACGGGATGCTGGGATTTATAAAAAGACTCGCTCGGGATTTAAAACTTGGTTTCTCTTTGAAAACCTTATTTAAAAACGCACTAGTACGACCGATTTTAGAACACAGCGCTGTTCTGTGGTATCCGCATACCACCGAGGCCTGCACCCCAGACAAATTGAAATGGTCCAACGAAAATGTTTTTGCTTTGCTGGTTGTATCCTCTATATTCAACACCCACCACATGACTATAGCCATATTTCTAACGCACTTAATGTCGAAACTCTTGCGAAACGAAGACTCTCGAATGGACTTAAAATCTTTAACGGGGCTATTATCTGGGAAAGTTGATTTGTCTTTGATTTAATTAACTTTAAGATCCCTAAACGTACTTCACGGGACTCCGTTCCTTTCTATGTTCCTTACTGCCAGTGTTCGGACTTATCTAGATAATTATTTGTTCATCTTTTATCTTATCTAGATAAATAGTTACAAGGTATCTAAACGTTCATCTTAGATAATTTTTTTACGCATTTTAAATATTTATACAGATTCTCATACCAAGTGTATGGTTTATAAATAATGTAATTATTTTTATTTATGTCATTATTATTATTTTGTTCCTAGTGCCCAACTAAAATATACCTAAATTTAAAATCCATTTAAAAAAAATTGTATCTTTTTTTATCTAGATAAAAAAGTATTTATCTTTATCTTTATCTAGATAAATATGAGTTAAGTTATCTTTTATCTCTATCTAGATACATTAGAGTTGCATTATCTTTATCTTTATCTAGATAAAAAACTACTTATCTAATCCGAACACTGCTTACTGCACCTATAATTATTTAGCCAACGAACCTATTAAAAGACTGTATGACTTGCCAATGTCGATGCTTCCCAACTTACTTACCTGATATACGTATACTGTAATCTACTTCATCATTATTTCTCTTTTGTCAACATACCTATTATACATAAATATGTATAATATGCTTTATATTTTATGTATGTCTATTTGCTTGTAAAATAATACTTTTTCGTTGCTGTTACTACAGTAAATTATATTGTTTGTGATATAATATGTTTACATCTTGCCAAAGGGCTAATCCCATAAAATAAAATAAAATAAAAATACTATTATGAACGATCGTTCTCATAGACTATGCTGAACCAACTGGCACTAAATTTCGCGCACATATTCTTCGAGACTTGGGGAGTGTTCTTTGCTTCATTTTTCAACCCCTATATATGTTTACCCTATAGTTGGTTCACTCGTGGGTTTCGTTTTGGTCTACGAAAATCGAATAACTGTTAGATAATGTTAAATATAAGTGCCTCATAAGTTTTTCCAATTTCATGTATAATTGCATAAAGATTATTCGTAAGGACATAGTTTTCGCCACTATTCGTACACTATTTTTTATTTTTTTTTTTTTTGACAGTAGTTGAAGTATAAAACCAAAAAACACTGATATGACGCCGCGCCGTCATAGGTGATTTATGTTCGTAGGATTTTGCCCGATGAATTTGGGTAGTGTACAGCTATCTATTGATCTACCTACCTATTGATTCATTAATCACACAGTTTAAATATTAAATGCGTATCAAATATTTTATTCGAATGAAAATGACTGAATTAAAAAAATTTAATGACAATATTATGTTGCTCCGTCGAAAACTCGACGAATCCAATCCGTCTCATTTCTCTCGGGTATTATATTATATCGACGTGACACCATATATTAATGCGCCATCGGTATTTATACGGTTTGTCGAACACCGGCTTCATTTTTTGAACACTCAATGTTGTAAAGAACGGACCAGTATAATAGTGATATTAAATCATATCTAATATAAGAGTATTTCAATAGTTCATAATATGAAAAATGAAAATATATATACATATGTACATAAATAAATACTGACGTGGTAAATATACATTAATCTAATAAACGCTGACAAGCAGTTAAATATTATTATAATATGTCTTAAGATCGACAAGATATTATATTGTCTAAGTGCGCGCGTTTACATAAAGCGTGCGCGTTCAATCGAGTCGTAAATAAATGGTAAGCACGTCGTATAATATGCAATTAAAATTAATATTTCAATGGTTTCCCGAAGACAGACTTAAAATCATTTCGAATTTCGATTAGAATAATATTATTATCAGATGAGTTTACTAACAATAAAAGTAATATCACAACCACGGTAGGTATAATATTTTAGATTCTGAGTGGAGCGAGGAAGCTAGTGGTTTCACAATGATGTTTATTTTTTTTTTTACATCCTGTATACATAATTACCACCGGAAGGAGTGCTTTAATCTCGACATAATATAATTCCTAAACTTTTAGCAAATTGGATCGAGATGGTACTTTAGAGAGGTAATTTTTCGATTTTCTCAATAGTTGTTTGATGTCACGAGAAAAACTACTGACAAATTACGAAAACCCGCTTGAAATGGGATTTTAATTTCTAACGATTTGTTTATCACCGTAGCAACGAATAAAAAATTATGATATTATAATATTGATTCTACTTAATGGCTATAATACATGTTAAAAATTTAAAAAATCCAGACTGATAAACTGTCTCCGCTCAGAATCGTTTTTCTTATACAATGATATTATATCATTGAATTCAAGTTTAATACAATCCATTATACATTGACTTACTTGTAACCAACTGTACAGCAGAGCGACATCCATTTACCCGTTTTTTATTTTTATTTTACTATTTTACGCCACGCGACCTTTTACTATAATGCAGCTTAACAATAATTAAGAAATGATTAAAAATTAAACCTAACAACAGGTAGTTAAATTTATATTATAATACTTCAGTTTGAGATGGTTCACGGCGGTCAACAGTACAGATAACAGTTTACAAATTTAACATAATCAAAATATACACAAAACATAAGTAAATATTTGCATATAGTGCTATTAATATAACAGAATGGGTATATAAATTAATGTGCATCAAAAAATTGAATTAATAAATTTAATATAATTTGTATCCTTCTATGATTTTTATGCAATTTTATATTGTTTTCCTTTTATATTTCTGGAATTTTCTCAAAACGTAATATCTGTAGGCAATAGTCTCGAGCTACTTATAGCAATTTATTTTTACATATTTAATGATTATTGTATAGATTTTAATATTTTTAAAAAAAAATTGATATTTATTGCACACTGAAGTTATGCTGTTTTTAAAACCTAATGCGATGTAATGTAATAGTTCGTTGAGTAGAAAATTAAAATAACGATTACTAACCCATCGTTTTTCGACAAAATAATATGTAATAACTCTATTAAAATATCGTTTTTAACCGAAAGTATAAATATGCTTTCTTGTTCATAATATTGTTGTAGGTATTATGCGATTTCAGTTGAAAATAGTTATAATATGTACCAAGTAAATAAGTACCAAACTAAGTCGTTAAATTTATTTCAAATTATTTTTATGATTAATAGTAATATAACACATCGAATAAAATCGATTTAATCGTGTTAATTTTGATTCGTCATTCGCCCTATTTAAAAAAAAATGTTTTACACATTTGTTGCACATTTTCATAATTTTCACTGCATATAATTATATTGATACGTCATACCATTAAATACTAGTATTCCTAATCAAAGGTCATACATTTTAGTGGTACAATATTTTAGCAAGCTGTGCTCTGATTATAACATGTTATTAAAGATATATTATATTACGTCTTCTATTATAGTGCGCGGTAAATGGTTATGATGGTCTCGTGTTATATTTTATGGTTGACGATAAACCTCCGACTCGATGCGGTCACAATCGTACAATATTTTAAACATATTATAGTTCAGTCGGTCCACGCCCGTCCAATAAAATGTCCATACTATATTATTCCATCTTATGTTGTTCTTATTGTATAATATTATTTTACGGGTTGAATATAATATAGAAACTCGTGGCTAAGTGTTAACGTATATATTATGCCGTCATAGGTAATTGCACTCGCGGCACTGAACCGAGTTTAGACTTAAGGGCGATCGCGGACAGAGCGTTATGATAATAATATTATGTATGTATAGGATATACCAAATAAGTCTTGTCAAGCTTGATCGATGACTTCGGATCGTTAATTAACCCCTCTCGAATAATTGTGCTCCTGGCTCATAAGTCATCTCAACTATATATATTATTGTTATCTTAAACAATACAATTGACAAACAACGCGATCACTACCTGTCACGCAAGTCTTTACTTGTCATATTTTATTATTATTATATCCCTTTCAATGCTAACGGATCGAAAAACAAGTTAATGCGTACAACAATATATCTTGACGATATATGTCTACACGATCAACCGATTCCAAGTCAAGTGTCACTATGTATATACTCACACTAATGGGAGGATTATTAATCGAAATACTTATGCCACACGGTACCTATACGTCTTATCGTATTCGTGTAGACACTAATAAAATATTGGTGTTCTAAAATAAAAATTTTCATTTAAAAAAATTACAAAATCTCATACTGTTAGTAACTATAATATTATATCAATTTTCGTGTTTGCGTTAAATTGTGAGTATACGTCTCATAATGTTACCAACAAGACGCGTAAGTTCACGAATTTGCATATCAATCTTGCTAAGTTGTATTTAATTATAGTGGATGACATAGACATTTCAAGGTACCATGGTTAAATATGTGAAGTTTTACTTTGCATATTTTTGCATTTTATTGGGCGTATTATTCATAATTTTAATATTCCTATTAAGGCTCATTTAACAGTTCCAAATTTATCTGTCTATATTAATTATCACAGTTGTTGACCATTCATAATTTGATTATAATCAGAAATTTGTCACCACAAATTCGTCTGATGATCTAGCAGTAGAAGTTCGTATCGATCATTAAAAAAAAAAACAATATACTATTATGTATATATTTGTCACATATTATAAAATGTGTAGTAATTATAATTGTCAATCAAATTGAAACTGAAAGTCTTGCGAGTCATGTTACCAGTTAAAAGTAGACGTGTTGAATGCGACGAGGCTCATTAGTTATTAATAATTATATCAATAGTAAGAAAAAATACTATGAAAATTAATTTTGGTTTATCGACTGGTTTGAGAGTAAAAACGCCTATTTTTAATATTGTAGAAGATAAGTTAATCTTTTGCTGTATAAAAGTACATTTTTGATACTTTAGTTAGTAAAATCGATAATTCAAATTGAAAAAGTAAAATATCACAAGTTTTAAAGCTAAATATTAGACATCGACTCGTATACAGGCCTAGATAAACTTCTTCTCTTCAAATTGTATAATAAGCGTTCATACTGCAATGTCACTCAGTAAGCTATATTATTAGAAATACGAAACTAAGTTTCAGTGTCACTTAAATTCATATTTGTAATAAAGTGCTGCGTTATTGACATGTAGCCCTCCGCTATTTATTTTATACACAGTCACTCACACTAATGATCACTTACTGCGTACACATTTACACGACCCGCATGCACACTCATGGTAATTGCCTATATTGAACTCCTTAAAATCGGTCGGTATTTATACCCAAATAAATTGAAATCGGATCACACCACCTATATACGTAGATCGGAAAAATAGTACCTATTACCTATGTCCGGACCAAAGGCGTATAAAATATGACGTGCATTGTGCTCGGTGACCTGCTGACCGGCTGCGGTCGAACTATGTCTAGTGTCTACATACAATAGCAATCACGTGGTATTCGTACAATATTATAATAATATTATAGTGTTATCATGGGTATCAGGCCAGTGATCCGCGGTCGCGTGTGCTTTTGCGGTCATTACTATTATTAATACGGTCATCGACGCGGTCGTTATAACAGATTTTCACCGGTGAAAGTGATATGCGCCGGCTATAACGATTTGAGCGATGAGCTGTACTACGGCCCCGAGGCCGCTCGTCGTCACAAGACGGACGAATCGTGTCCGTAAGTAAAAAAATTACGGTCTTATATTTTTTAACGTAAACGACATATTGTGAACGTCGTGATAAGCCTACAAACCATTACCTACGAAATATTTAGCCGGGTTCACAGCTGCACGTATCCGCGGTCTGACGTGACGTATCGTTTCCCAAAGTTGAGCTCGGTCCCGGTACTCCGGGTACATCGTGGTTAGTGAACGATACCGTGATTACTGCTGCAACAGTCGTGCACTCGGCTGTAGACCTCAGTCGTTCGTCGTGATCACAACTTATATGTTCGTACACAACTTCACAAATCCATTAAACTGTGAAAAGCGTGATGGCGTTCGTGTATCGACGACTTGTGCTCGAAGTTCAGTACCGTAACGCAATTCGATATTTATAATCAATGGTTCTACTAAAGACGAACTATCCTGGTTTGTACCTATACTGAACGAGCTATAATATATATAGCCTATTTAACTTAATAAGTACAAAATATTATTCTAAAATTTAAAATTTAGAATCTAAATACTGTGCTCTCAGATTCCGATATACCTAATCAAAATGCAAAATATTAGCAATATCCACGAAAGTTCTTGTTTTAATGTTAGAAGTGAACTCTGGCACGTCGTGAATGACACTCGGGGGTGAGTTTATGGGACAATCGTTTGTAAAATTTTGTCCAGTTTGTCTTTCAATTTTCGATATTTCCCGCGACATAAAACGATATTATGTCACATCGTTATACATACCTGTTGTATACAACCGCGTGAAAAGAAACCGTAAACATTTTCAATAGCGTCTTCCAGAAACGGGGCTGACAAAAAATAGTCTCCCGAATACAATATAAAGTGATTATTATCAATGCTAAGGGTATTAGAATAATATTTATAGAGGTCGCGACGAACCGTTCTCGCCGAGCTCTCTAACATAATATTATTATGATAAACACCCCGTAGGGTATCTATATACCCTCCGAAGTCATGCGTTGAGACATTTCGCAGCTGCTCGCAAGTGTTACTCTATAATATCATATATCATAATATATACCTGCACACACCTACTCGTATAATAGTTCTAAGCCGCGTGTACAACCATGTACACGGTAAACGTGTTATATAATAATATGATATAGTATGTACGGAAAAAGTCCCTCGCCCGTCGAGATTAATGGCCGCGGCGGCGTTTTCGACGCATAGTAAAAAGTAAAAAAAAACAATCCATTATTAGATTGACCCGCGCGACGACGGAGCTGCTGAGGTGCAGCTTCTTTTCGCGCGGCAATCGGATTTTCCATCGGCTCGAAAAAAAAGCGCTATATATATATGTGGCACACAGTTATAATATATTATAATAATAATAATAATAATAATGTTGTGTATACGCTGCCCGACGAGTCCGAAGGGCGTCACTCTATTATACGCCTCGGTCGCGTCTATAAATCATTCGCACCGTATACAGTCGGGCTCGGGCATAATCGTATTAAACGACACTCCACCGCGGCAGTGGACGGCTACGACGACTGCACCCCACCACCCACCACCCACCCGGCAGGCGGAGACCCGGGGCCCTCGACCGGATTTCGATTCGTCCGCGTTCACCGCTCCTGCCGGTCTACCGGTTCGCTTTTTTTTTCTTTTTTCGTCATCCCCGTCGGCCGTCAGCTCCCTTATATATTATTATTTCTTATTCTTCCACGGTCGTCGTCGTCGCACGCATATTGCCAAACACGCCGGTCGCTATGGGCCGCGATGATTAATACACTGTTGTAGGATAGAGGTTAGGTCACAGAGGTCGAAGTAGGTACATAATATAACGATATATTATACGGCTCCGCGAGCCGAAAGGGGGACGAGGGAGCTGCCGTGTGTGTCCACGGCCGAGCGGGGATAAAAGACACGCACTCGACTTATCGCATAATTGAATTGTTATACGGTCCGAATGGTTTCTATACCTCCTCCGATAGCATCTCGTACACTTACACACTTTTATTTCGCCCTCCCCGACCCGCCGTCCCTCGCCGTGATAAATCGTTTCGGGGGCGCCCAAGTGAACTCGCGTTTTTTACCTCTGTCGCGCACACGGCCGCGACAATGACGTGTGTTTTGCTGGAAGCGACGATCGGGTTTTTCGGGGCTAAATACCGAGAGAATGAAAAACGTCGTGTCGGGGAGCATGCGCACTTATTATTGCGACGAGGAAAAGTCACAAGACGCGAACACGCGTCGTGTCCGGGGTAAGATTACAGACGTGCCTTACTTATAACGCGCGTCCAGTCCATCTCGGCACTCGGATAAAAAAAATACGTTTTAAAAAAAATTATTAGCGAGTAGAGTAAAAAAATAGGATACATAAAGTCTATGAATAATATAGTCAAAAGTAAATAATATGCCACAAGTTGCGACACATAGCTGCTGGTAAATTGAAAATAATTTTTGATTAATAGAATATTTATAATTATTTAAATGCGAGTGTGACTCAACGAGGTTATTATGTTTGCAACTCTAAGCATGTGGTGTAAGGTGTGATTATGCCAATATATTATGATGTTTTGTACGCCGATACATATAAAATATAATATAATATAATAATTAGTTTTCGGACTACTGTTTTTTTTTTTTTAAGGCTGTATAATGCGAATATCTCGTTTTTGGCTAAACTTCGAAACGGATCAAAAATCGTTTCCAAAAGTCGCGTCGCGTCTCTGTTCCAATTGGAAAGCTAATATGCGATGCGGTAGAAAAATAAAATGGCTCGATTTGGCGAATGGAAAACATGCGCTCTGTGTCCTGCAATCTCGTAAAACGAATTAGTGCAAATCGCAACACGACTTAGCGTCATCGACTTAAATGTATAATATTATTATAGGTGCCTACAACTATCTGCTGCAGATAACATCGTTAAACTATAACAACACTTCTTCACGCACGGCGGTTTATTAACCCGACACGATTTCTGCATTAATTATAATAACAATATCGTATAATAATTTATAAGCGTAATAAAAACTTCGAGAAGCGAAGTCCCGAGTTTGAGTTAACGGTGTCATTTATTTTTACGATAACGTTTCGAAATCGGTACGCGCGCCGGACTTAAGGCCTTATAATATTATTATATGGGTAAAACGATATTATTTTTTGGAAAAAAAAAAAAAAATAATAAACAGAATAATATAACGTTCGTAATAATAATATATAAATAAACTCTATCGTAATGGGTATGGTATAATCTGTGTAAACATCTGTTCGAATAAGCATCGAATAAACACACACACACGCACTGCTCGGGACGTCTTTCAGTCCGTCCATTATTATTAATAATGGTCGGTACGACGAGTAAAAAATTATTTTGTCGCGTCTACTTACGGTTGTATTATTTAAAAATAACGATTTTATGGGTGACGGGAGGTAATAAAATTACAAAAATAATAATAATAATAAAGAAAAAACACGCGATTGTCACCCGCAAACTGTTAACGACACGGACATTACGGCGCTCGCTAGTCTTAATAATAATAATAATAATAATAATATATATGCGTGATATTCATGCACCTATATATTATTATACACAGTCTATTATGGTGGTTGTGTGCAATAAAATGATTAAGACGTTCGTCGTCCGAGAGACGTCGCGTATTATGGCCTTAATTTATCGTCACAACTGCTTTAATAACACCATACAGCCGTCTTAATCTTTTGAATATTCCGGTCGTGATGGTTTACGACCGTCAAAGGTCCTGCAGCACACGTTTTTCCGAGTGACGTGTATTATTACTATTATTATCATCGTCGAGCATATATACGCTCGTGCATCCAGCTGGTAATCTATATATTATTATATTTTAATAGACTATACATACGCAGGGCGTTACACAAAGCGCGGTCGACCGAGGACGGTTTGCGATGTTTTGAAATCAAAAAAAGGCGCAAAAGTTTAATTACAAATATGTTTATACAGTTCGTGCGTATGGTGTGCGTCACACATTTTAGTTCAATTGTGTTCGTCGACGAACTTGTAAAGTTTTGATTTGAGCGAAAAACGTTATACAGTGTACTCTCGGCAACTCGAAGCTCACGGGGAAAAAAAAATTCTACTTACTAAAAATTTCGAGTTTTCAAGATCTTAATGTGTTATTGTTATTTGAAGGGGAATTTTATTTGTTCGGGATGTCGAGGATTTCGAGTTATCAAGGTTCGAGTTACCGAGAGTACACTGTATTATTACTTCAGATTGGCCACGATATTGGTGACACGTGCACACGCGATCGTGTACCACGCATGCGCATTCGCAATAGATACCCACGCAAAGACTTGGTGAATTGCCTACACCGAACTCCTTCTAATAACGGCCGATATCGTTACCAAGTCGAATATCGATCGTTTGTAGAGCTTTACGACGGATAGCCGAACTAAGGGACACATCAAAATTCGGAAAATGAAACTATGCGAACGCGTACACGATTACAAATAAATATAATTACATGTTCTTCTTTTTCTTCTTCTTTTGCAGTCGGCCTTTAAGACCATACCTAACCTAACCATACCGTTAAATACAAATCTGACCATCTGTTTCTATCCTCTGCACCTCCCCTGCATCTGTTTTCCGGACTTGTCGTTTTAACTTTCTTCTCCGCGCAATCGTCTCCCCTTAATCTAGGTCTCCCAGCTATAAGTCTATCCTTTCGAGGTCTTCTATTTTTTTATACTTGCCTGACTAGATACTAGATTACGCCATGTCTTCAACTATATCAGGCGTCTGAAATTATTGTAATAATTGGAGTTCAAATAAAATGTGTATATTATATAATATACATCGATGCGAAGGAGCTTTAGAGCGTAATTAATTCGGACAAACTTCTCGCGGACACGAATCATGACTCCGTATGACGGTCGGTTTCAAGTCACTTACGTCTATTAAATAATAATATAATATTATCAATTATCGTCCTCATACGACGACTCGCCGTCGTGTTAATTTGACATTATACATAATATAATTCCGCACGCCTGAAATGCGAAGAATAAGCAGATAACCGAATTTACATATTATTATAACATTATACATTATTACGTATAAAGGAAACGGTTACGCATTCGATTACGTTATGCACGTGGCAGAAGTTTGTCGTATTGTACCGAAATACTCGCGACTTGTTACCGTAAACGCGTTCGTGTGTACTCGCGCACAATGGAGACGTCATGACGGCGTTTGCCGGCCGCCACTCGACCCCGTTTAACCGAAGGGGTTGTGTCTTTTCTAATCCCTTATCTCAGAGCTCATCTACCCCGCCGAGTTTTCGACACACATCGTGGGCCCCACCGCCACATCATAGTATATAATATAATATATCATGTAGGATTTATCGTACGGACTAGGAGGGTTTACTAAGTGTGTGCAAATGTGAGCGCGTATATAGACTTGCTGCAGGGGTCTTCAACTCGCGGCCTGCGAACATAAATTTCAAACATAGAGGATATTGTAATTTTAAGTACACTTTCAATCGTTTAGTGCGGCGATAGGTTTTCATTGCGAATGCGACCACGAGGGATTTTTAAGAACAACAGGTGGCCCTTTTAGCCGTACAATATTTCATCCACTGCAGACCGGGCAAAGGCCAGTCGACGGCGCGATATTATAATATGTCTATTATTGCTAGACTTGTGGAATTCTAGCGTTTGCGTGCGGACAACGGAGACGTCAAGACGGCGTTTGCCGGCCGCCACTCGACTCCGTTTAACCGAAGGGGTTATGTTTTTTCTAATCCCTTATCTCAGTGCTCATCTGCCCCGCCAAGATTTCGACACACATCGCGGGTCTCACCGCCGAATTTAAGTATATAATACAATATATCATGTAGGATTTATCGTACGGGACTCGGAGGGTTTACCAAGTGTGTGCAAAATATGTGAGCGCGTAGACCTGCTGCAGGAGTCTTCGACCCGTGGTCTGCGAACATAAATTTCAAGCATAGAGGATATTGTATTTGTTAGTTACTTTTTAGTCACTTTTAGTCACACTTTTAATCATTTTAGTACGACGATATGTTTCTATTACAAATGCGGTCCCGCAAAATTGTTTAAAAACAACAGGTGCCCGCTGCCTAAACATTTTGAAGTCATCTACCTTAGACCATTTCGTTCATTGCTGACCTGGAAAAAAGCCAGACGACGACTCGATACGTTTTATTGCTAGGTTCGTGGACTTTTAGCACTTGCGTGCGGACAATGGAGACGTCAAGATGGCGTTTGCAAGCCGCCTCTCGAATCCGAAGGGGTTGCATTTTCTAATCCCTAATCTCAACGCTCATCCACCCCTCGACGATTTCGACACACACGGGCACTGTCGCTTCTATATAATATATCATGATCTATCGTACTGGACTCGGAGGGTTTAAGTGTGTACAAATGTGATTTTTTTTCATAATAATATACCGAGTAATCCATTCAACGTAACGCCTCATTTTTTCAAAAAATAATAATTTTTTTTATTATTCTATAGTCTATGATATTCTATTATTTAATTCATAGTATTATTTTAATAATTCACTAAAAAAAAATAATTTTTTCTACCATTTTTTTAGTTATTTAACCTAATACGTCCAATTCCTTACGGTAAAGAATAAAACGATACACTGAATCAATACTATTGGAGGCCGATGAACTTCAAACAGACGTTTTAAGTTGTGGACGTTATTATTATTACTATATTGTTTATATTTCTACGTTTTTTCGATAAATTAGTAAAGTAAATAAATTTGTTCTCACTAATTATAACTAAATATTAAATATATTTTATAACCTATGGAATTTCGTGATATTAGATACTAAATATAGGTTGAATGTATAAGACGTGGGTAGTATATATGGTCGAAGCTGGAACTAATTTCAAATTACCGAATTTGATTTTTCGTTAATTTCTTAATTTCGTATTTACGAGTTACAACAAAATAAGAAAATCGTTAGATTGGAATTCGTTAATTTACGTGTGAAAACCAACATCGAAAAAATTATTTTTATTAAAGACAGGTAAAAGTATGAGGAACCTTTCAATGATTTTTCAAATCTTAGATATAAATTAAATTTTTTAACCGAAAATCGATCAAATTTACAATTTCAGACGTTCCTAAAAAAATGATTGTGGATTTACACAGTTCATTTGTTTCCATTTATAAAATAAAAACTAAGATTAAAAAAAATCAAAATCACGGTTCTTACGAAATTCGACTGTACCTATTATAATTATTATAAACAATTTATTAAAAACGCCTAACGGTTATTTTTTTTTATCCGAACACACCTAGTTAGCTAACGTGATATAAAAGCTCACGTCCGAACCGCGGTTAAGGATAAATCGAAGCTTTATATGTAATACATTATCGTATGTGCGTACGCGAATAATTGGAAGCCGTTCAGTATATGATATATATAGATTATACTTTTACCGTTGTGTTCGGTGATTCGATTTTTTTCCGAATCCGCTTATAAAAAAACGCACGTGTAGCTTATATAATAATATTATATTATTATATTCGCAGAGCTCCTTATCGACGGCGGCGGCGGCGGCGGAATGATTGATGGCCCGGCCGACGGCGTACGTCAATTCCACGATTGAATTGTCCGAATGCGCGAGCCCGCGGACCGTGAAATTCTCGCGCCTCCGTTATTAACAACAATAACTGTTTTTTTTTTATATATTTTTTTAAGGGTGACGGCCGGAAAAAAAACATACAAAAAACGAAAATTTGCGGAAGATCGTATTACGATAGGTTTTTTTTTTCGCGGACGGCTCTGTATATATATATATAATAACAATAATACAATACGCGGACGATAAAACGGATGAAAAAAAAACCGTATTATCGAATTTTCTCACCCTCTGCGCCGGAAAGTGTTTTTTCGCACAAAAAACAGACACGCGCCATGTGCAGACACCAGATATCCAAGGGATAATCGGTCCCCCCCCCCCGCCAACGACGCCGCCGTCGCGCGCTAATCACTCGGACACAATAAAATAAGCCGATTTTTTGCCCCAAAAAAAAAAAAATAAAAATATTATTATATATAATACGAACGAATAGTAAATAAAGTTTATTATTATTACGTGTAGTTTGCGTGTATAGGTTTTTCATCGTCATCATCATCATATCATTATTATTCGCCGGGACGAGGGACGGACATAACTCGATTATTACGTTGTTATTCGAGTCTCGGCCGCCCCATTTTTCACGCCGGGTCGCCTTTTTTTTTTTATTATTTCCCCGTCAATATTTTGATACACCTACCGCCAGAGAGTCGTATACAACACACGACGGTGGCGGCGGCGATAATGATCGGATCTGATCGGCTGGCCATCGATCAATTTCGGCGACCGAGGAAACGCATTGCAATGTTTTGATCGATCGCGATTGAAACACCCGAGCACAGCTCATTGACGGAAGCGACAATTGCGTTAAATCGGAAAAACTATATATACCGTCCCCGGCTAAACGTGCGATAGAGAGGAGACGGTCCTCGCAGGCTCGGGACGAAAATGATCGCGAGGTGTGTTGCGATAAAATTGCCGAGTCTAATGTACATTTCTATATTTTACAAGCGTCTTTAAGACGCACCTATATGCTCGTACTTCCAACGTATCTATTTATATTCAATCGATCCGAGTTTCAGAAGAATAATTCACCGTCCGTTTACAGCTCATATGAGCAGAAACGAAATAATCCGAGTGTCCTAGAAACTACACCGAAAAAGCAACAGGTTATCTGCTAATCGTAGCAGACAACTCCCAGGTGGACGATACACCACAACTCCCGGAATCGAATATTGATGCGGTGGTCGATCAGTGGTCGGAACGAAAAAACCGCTATTGGGTTTTGACTGAAAATGCCTATACCACTGCACCCCGGGGCCGTGTTGGTTAGGCTAGCTACCGAGAATGTGGGCCACTTGAACTTTGGTCCAGTCGTGTGGGTGAGAATAAATTCATGTTTAAAATACGATTAGCCATCTGTAACTTATAAGCTCGTAACAATTTAAGACGTAATTTTGGAGTCAGTAAATGGGTCGCTTAGAAGTGAAAATCTTGATGGGACTATGCACACCAATCCGGCACTGCTGTACGCCTAGGTTTCATACTTATGGTCATTGATCATATTATTATATTATGTTCGACAACGAATGTCGTTTACTTATTGGGTACATATTAAGCGCTATTTAGCTACTTCATTTCTAAAAAATCCCGTTGTTGTGTCAATAATATGACGAAACATACAACTTTTAACGCAATGAAATTGTATTTTTTTTTTCTAAACAGTTCTTACTTTTTTTATAACTTGGTAAGTAAAAAGCGCAGCCTGACCTCCTCCTCTCCCTAACTACAGTCGTGACTACACTTTGCATTATATTGTTTTCGCCTTTTACACGTGTACTGCAAAATGGTACCTAAATATTTTACATCTTAGCACCGGCATTAGAGTGAATCGATCAATAATAATAAAATTATCAAACTTGGAATTCGGAAGTAAATGTATATTATCTGTGTTTGCGCTTTGTAGTTGTTTCACTGTAATTCGATTTGTAATCATTTTTTCCACATATATTTATTCGTATGCTCATAAAAATCGCTCGAAAGTGCATGAAATTTCGTAAGAGCCCAAAGTGAAAATAACAGATAATAATTGTCATTTTCTACAAGTTTGATGACATTTCGTATAAAGTTAACGACACAACTTCGGTTCCGATGAACGCAAATTGTTCATGTTTATGTATACCTACCTATACGATTTCAAGTCGGACACAACGCTTGAGGGTGTCCTTTTTAACGGAATGGTTATAAACTAGCTGCAGCGAGTGATGACACGAACGCACGCTGTATTACGGCACAGCACGTCGTTAAATTATTTTCATTTTTCATTCGATCTTTCATGTCCGCAGACATCATGCGCGCACCTATTATTAATTATTATTATTATTATTATCTCGTGTACCTGTGTCTTGCCATAGTATATTCAATTACCACTTACCAGAGTGGACTAAACAAAACAGATAAATACGATGCAAGTAAAATTATATAATATTATCAAATAGGCGAACTGACGGACACGTGTTGTGAGTGGTCGTGACAAAGACGCGTGTACGGCACCACAAATTGAATTACACATCCAATTTATGACATAATATAATATCATATCATTGTATTCTATTCATTGTAACATGTTGTTATCGTAATGGAAAGTTATATAAACAATACACGTACGGATGAATAGGTACAATCGACTAGGCGTGTATATTATGATCATCTATATACATATATAAGTATAAACAAAAATGAAAGTACTTTTGAACTTTTCGATGGGATTTATAGATCAATTTTGGCACCAAATTGTCCACACATATTGGTATACTCTCCGAGGAATTTTCTTTGGTTCGTTTTTCAACTCCAATATAGTGACCGTTCTCCAGTAAATTTTGTTGTCGACCGTTGAAATGGTTTTATTTTATTCTTCCGATTTTGGCATGTCGTATGGCCGCTGTGCCACGAAACTACAGACATTTCCTGAATTTTCGCCTCATAATAATTAGCCGTCTCCAACACAGACCCCATCCGAGTTTTCCCATATCGAAACCAAAAACCAGTATCTAAACCGATATTTCCCTCGATAGTCGCAAGTCCAGTTTCAAAATTTGCAAATCCTCCCTCGAAAATGCAATACCGTTTTTTATAAGACGTATCATCCCCTTAAGTGGTCGGTCGGCACCGCTGCAACACATTCGGCGGCGATACGTTTTTAAACAGGTTTTAATTCGTCACGAAGCCTACAATTTTTACTGAAGGTGTAATTATTATATTCCAAAGCGTTCGTGAAAATTTCCGACAAAACAATCTTCGACAGAACACGTCGGGCAGTCGCCGACTGGGCGCCAAGTGATTACTATTTTTCGACCAGATGGCGCTGCAAGTCATATTATAATAAATATTATCATATAATATGATAATATTATAATAATATGCCATCGACATAAATCATTGTAAAGTGGACGAAACGATATCGTCCGACGACTTACCGCCAGTAATATAGTCGTAATATAATTTATGTATTTATTTATTTGTATTTATTTAATTGTAAATAATAATGGAATACGTATTACTGCCTACTAGTACCTATGAGTTAACTTCACGAAATACAACAAATTACATCTCCCCGATAAAAGCTATATATAGCTTGTGATTCGTCTTGGATGATGATAATAATAATTATTAAAATTAAAATTACATAAACACCGCCTCCGGTGCGCAATTTTTTTCGCGGTCGAAAACGTGATGCGCGACGGCAACGTAAAAAACGACAATGTTATTATCATATAAACCTATTCCACGGAATTCCCCAGTGGACTTTTTGGAGCGACCGTTTTAATTTATTCGGCAGCGAAAAAATTTACGACGGCCGTAATTTTACGTTTCCGCGCACACCAACCAGCAGCAGTGCAGTTCTTTTTATTGCCCCCGTCGATCTAAAAAACGAAACAAAAAATTAAACGAATAAAATATAATGTCGTTTTGTTTGGTTTTATTTAGTTTTTTGCCCCGCAAAAACGTTTAGTATATATATTTAAACGGAGGCGTTTGCGGCGGCGTACGCTACATTACAGGCACCTATAATAGCACTCTCGTTTCGACTTTTTTACGAGCTTTATTTTCAGGGAGGTTGCACGATAAGGCCGTCGTCGTGAAGTTTCGACTTAGCCCGAGGTACACAGTAATATGTTAAATCGGCTACTCTCGTAAACCGACCGAATATCGAATTATAGTCGTACGGAAAAATAAATACGCAAATTAAAATGCAATTGGCGTCGGTCGTCGTTTCATGAAGGAACATAACCGAATCGTATCATATTAAATAAAATGTGATCCATATAATTATTGCGTTGGATGATTACTTTGTCGTGAGCTATCTAAAATCTCAAAAAAAATTCCACTCATTTGAAATTATTTTTTAGCTAACACAAATTAATAGACATTGATAAATATAAAATAAAGTGTATCATTAAAAGTTTTAAAAAATCGTTTAAATCGTTCCTCGAATATCCCTAAGATTTCTTCTACCTACTTCACGATAAAAGACTGGCAGTCTTAAGAACATTCTTTTTTTGAATTATGAAGGCATATATTTTTACTAGGTAGAAATTCCGAAGCTGTAAATAGTCTTCTGACAGTAAATTATTTTAAACGAGTATATTTAATTATTATTTTTAACTCGTAGAAACCGTATATTTAAAGTTTAAACTATTAAATTGAAGTGAGATGCCCCGTAAAATGACTGCCCTAAAACGATTTCAAATCATCTAAAAAAAATTTCAAAAATTTCTAGAATGCGATTCAAGAAAATGACCATTTACCATTGAAAAAAATCACCATGTTTGATACATTATATTATTCTATACGTGCGTGCACGCGGCAGCGGTCGCCATTTTATTTCTCTTTGGGTTTCTTTTTTGTCTTTTTATGTCCAGCCATTAAATTATTAGCCTTTATTTCAGGTCTGTTTTCGTTCCCTCTCTTAGGTCGGACGTTAAAAAAAATATTTCATCACGGCCGGAGACAATATAATAAAAAAATAAATCGCCAGTTTATTATATTATAATATAGTAACGGTGAGCGGAATCGTCTTTTGGAGATGTCTAAGTGGACTCTACGCTGCAGCCGTATAATAATAACAATGCTCATATGGGCACTTTGCAGCGATTTAAACGCCGCTGCGGACCGTCTCCCCAAGCTGTACACGAAATGTCGTTAAAACGGTAACTTTTAGTATGATTTTTTAACAAGCGCCGTTAAATGGACCGCAATAACGACTCGTTTTATTAGCGAAACCGTTTCGAAAGTTCTCGAAACCTGTACGAGAAGATATTCAATACTATACACGTGGCGAGTCAACCTAGAGCAAAAGAAAGAAAGTTTTTACAGTAAATCAATACAACTTTAACAACTAAATTAGGCGAGTTGGACGAACACTAAAAGTTACACGCAGCCAGTAAATTTTATGAAGTTATAAAATAACGTTTGAAAAAACTTATAGATACCTAACCTAACCTAACCTAGGTAATATAGTATGTAGGTACCTCTTATTATTTTACCTAAAAAAGAATAAAATGTGTATATAGTATACCTAAGTAGTATAAACTATAGACTGTCGGTAAATTATTTAATGTTAATTATTTTATTTTAGCCGACACTATCAACTAACAATGTTCAATATCAAAGACAATGAAAATGATTACAAAATATAATTAATGGTTTTATTTTTTTGAAAACATATACTCAACGGTTAATATTATATCTGCTTACCAGTTACCAACGATAAAATGACCAACAACCACAGTAATAATAATATGAGCAAATGAAAATTTGTTTCATTTTAAAAAATAAAACTTATATTGTACAGGTGTCGCACGTAATAATATATTGCAGGTATAATAATATAATATGCAATTTGCCTCCAGTGCGAATCTATAATAACATCTTAGAGTCGACATTTTTACATATTATTATACAAAATTGAAAAATAATTTTAAAATATAAATACCTATACCCATTATCTGTGTAATTTGAATATTTAAACTAAAAACACTTACCAACAACCAACAATTTTTGTATCTAATAATAATAAAAGCTGCTAGCTGTGTGTCAACGGTAATTACTACTGTTATATAGGTATGATTTTCTAGCATTTCTGCCAGTTATAATAATTTCAGATTTTTAAAAATCGAACAAAATTTAAATGTAACTTTTATACTATCATGTTGCGGATTGTGCAGTTATTGATAGGTAGTTAAAAAATATACTAAAACAAACATATAATTAACGTTCAAAATATATTATTATAACGGTTATCAATGTATATGTATAACTTTCGAGTTAAATATATCATGTATAAAGGTTAATGTATCTTTTTTAATTTATTATAATAATTGCTAAAATATATTTAAAATTACAAAACATAACCAAAAAAACAATAAATAAACTCAACAAATTTTAGTTTTCATAGGTAAATGTTCGAGTACAGACATTAAATTGTCTATCGAAATGTAATGTTTCAACTCACATTATGTCGGATTCCGCATAATTACCGTACGATTGAACATGACTAAGGGATTTAATTGAAATACTATGTACCTATTACACGAACTCTTAATTTATTAAGATTTTAAGACTGCGCACAATCAGCCAATTTTAAATGATTTCAAATCGACTGTCGTGTGCCAGCGTGATCGTTACCGCCTCTATATGACGTGATATGTATTATTATTATTTATGTTTGACTAAGGGAAATCGTTTAAACCGTTTTATCGCTGCCACGCATAACAGTATAATATTATACACGTAAATAATAATATACGCCTACGTCAGAAAAAATAATAATACTTCAACCTAGGTATACAGTTTTCGTACCTCTCGATGTGTCTGAGTGTGTGTGTGTGTGTGTGTGTGTGTGCTTACAGGAGGTGTACGCGAGACGTCGCGCATTTAGGGACATAAATTTTAACTTGACATTTTCGATGCCCCCCGAAAAAGCTGGTATCCATATTATACCGCGCGAGTTTACGACAAGGGACCCGTCCGTATAATATTAATACAATATTACACGTGTGGTTGAAGTGACTGCATGTGTTTTCCTCGGCGTGTATATAACGTACAGTGCACACGCCCCGCCGAAGAGAAACCCAAATGTGGCGCACATTGCCCGGAGTCGTATAATAATAATATAATATTGAAATACGTATCGTATGGATTTTCGATAAAAACTACGTCCACGTGTGCAGCCACGACGATTATTGTCACGCCTGGATAGAGTACACGAAAATTCGCCAACTGGCCGCGTGCGAGGTTGTTAAATGCGTGCATCGTCGCACGTGTTTTAAAAAAAAAATATATCCATATATATTTAAACACGTTTTGTCTTCTTATACTTCGCAGTAGAATTCGAAATCCCAAGTCAAGTCGTCGTCGTCGTCGTATGTGATAATGGTCATGTTTTTTCTTTTTTTTTTGGGCTCCACAGTTGTGACCGGACCACTGCAGTGGTCACCGCTTTCTATCGAATGTGAAACACAAACATCTCACTTAATTTAACCTCACACTATACCTAATAATAATAATAATAATGGTTATTAATTTTTTTTTTTTAACTAATCCTTACGCAGTTGAACTGTTTTGGTAAACTCGGCCCCACTGTAAAATATATTGTCCATTAAATCGGACAGCCTGGAAGTAGGTACCCATATCGTATAAGATGTGTACAAGCCAAAACGTTTATTGATTAGAAAAATATTTTTCATACTTTGCAGTAGAAATTGAATCCAGTCAAGTACTATTTCATTTGTTATGGTCGTTTTATTGTGGACTCGATTCGATTTGGTCAAGTGTTTTATTAAGAATAACGGTTCAATATTTAAATAACAGAATATTGCTCAATATACATCTGACAAATCTGTCGTCCGATCACTTATTTACAATTTCCATTGAATCTGAAAAATAAATATTTAAATTATTTTAACTCCATAGGTACTAATAAGTTATAATAATGATTAATGATTGACTGTCTTTTAAACTGATCGTCGTGAGACCAATGTAGTTAAATTGTATTGTTAAGTAGGTGTTTAATTGGTTTTTAATTACAACGGTTCGGTGTAGGATTAAAAAAAAACAGATTATTTTAAATAATTAATAGATGTACATCTGACAAAGCCGTCGTCCTAATTGCGTTTGTATTTTGTGGTCCAACATTTTTCATTCATTCACAGTATAAAAGTCCGGTCAAGTTGTACAATATTATACTGTGGTGTTTAAGTATTTTTGTGAGTCTGGTTCAGTTTGATAGGTTAGATGCTTAGGTGTTTAACTGGTCTGACTAATAACGGTTTGGTGTTAAATTTAAATAATAATTTTTCTACATAATATTGTTCTGAGCTCACTTGGATTCTTAGAACTAATAACGGTTTGATGTTAGATTTAAATAATAAATAATTTTTCTACATAATATTGTACTGGGCTCTCTTGGATTCTCAGAACTTATTAAAAAATGTATGTTTATTTCACGGTAAACGTTGATACTTGGACACCCCGAGGTTTCGCCAAAATCAACAATTTGTCGTAACATAATAATCGGAACCATGGTCTTAAATAATAATATTATGTTAATATACATAGAAAGAATGATTTATTTAGATTTTAGAAGTATTAATTGACTGCGGACCTATCAAACGTATCAGACAGTGTGACTATTGCATCTAATATATTATAATTAGAGTGCCACTCAAATGAGAATTATGATCTAGCCATTCACATTTACGAAAACAGCATTCTCCTACGAAAACAACAACAAGGGCGTTGGCCAAATTGTAGGACCTCTGGTCTAGGAAAAGAAGAACGTGAACACAATTTATAAACATTTGTATAGATGTACTATAATTCCATGGCAGCCATTGAATCTTGAGCATGATTATATAGAAAAAATAGTAAGTTTTTGTTGATCCAAACGTTTTAAACAATTTTTATATTTTTTAATTATTATCGATACAATAAATAATTTTTATTTCAAACATAGTAGCAATTAAAAATTAAATCAAGAAATCACAATTTCAGTGTTTTTGATATTTTCGATTTGTGCACTTGCGGAACGTTACGCAACGCTTTTGTACTTTGATGTAAGTAATCGTATTATTAGTTACCTATAGATCCATACATTCCTTTAGGTTAGGTAGTTTAATGATTTGATTTAAGCCTACTTGTGTCGCAAATCGTCCTGATCACATTCACGCCATACGACTTTTACTATTACATGTGTTTTGAGTTTTAACTTAATAAACAACTACATATGTATAATTGTTTTTATGGCCAAATAAATAAAAAATAAAAATATTCAATGAATATAATATTTAATTCATTGAAATTTTTATAAGTCAATAACTAAAACACTTCGCCGTACGTACGAGTGTACGACTAATATTTGGATCACTATAGCAGAGTCACACACTTCAATATTGATAGAACTGACAATTGTTTCGTCCGGTCACGAAACTTATCACCACATTGAATCAGAAACTAAAATATAAATACCAGCTCTTTTTTTTTTTTTTTATACTTACTCCGTCTGAAGTCATATTTTGTTTTAAAAAAAAACATTAAATATCGTTCATCAAATCAGACAGCCTCCGCGTGCGTACCTACCTACCTACCTACCTAACCTATATAATATTAGTATACGGTGTGAGGGCCAAAACATTCATTATAGTTTTCCGAAGGGGAAACGGCTCGCAACATAGTATGTACAATATGCGGTATTCCCTCGGCGGACGACGAATGGTTAGTGTCGCGCCCGAGTTTTGGACGAGCTGCAGTGACGTTTTCCCGCGAATGGTAAAATAATAACAGATTGAACTCTCGACGTCATTTGTCTTAATAACGTTTGCTCCGTAGAGTATATTATTATTATTATTATTATATTATGTGCGTGTAGAAAAAAATGTATGAAAAAAGCGGTCGACGGACATCGACGACGGAAACATTAATAACAAAAATAAAAATAAATAAATAACCGTAGTATAACGTGCGTAGGTATTATACGGGGAAAAAACGCCGTTTTTCGCGACGCTTTTCACGTCGCCGACGACCCCATCGCCGCTCGCACACGATATTGATATTGATGACGTGCAGACGTCGTCGCGGCGGCGTTGATATCTGTGCATTCGATAAAAAATTGTATAAAAAATGTAAGCCGGCACCGGACTGGCATTTCGTCCCCGACATCATGGACTCCTTGAACCGCACTGATGGTAAAAATATTCCTTTACAGCGGAAAGGCTCTTAAATATTAATACGTTTTTGCCTAAAAACGAAGAATATAACTAATACGTCCGAGCGAATAACGCGTGTCTTCCGGTTCGCTGCTGTTAGATTCTTGACTTGTCGTTGACTACTCATACCGCGGTTACCTTCGGCGCATTTCACACGGGCATCTTCAGGTCAACTCCATGGGAGGGGCGATACATTTTAGTCTTGAACACCGCGACTATATATAATATTATATCGATAATGCACATGTGATTTTTATGCTGATCTTCGACGATCAACGCAACAACAAAACATTATATTAATAGTTAGAAAATAATGTACACGGTGCAGGATGCTTGGTGAACCACCTTGTACGGTTAATGTGCTGTGCACAGTAATTTAGTTTAAATAAAATAAGTGAAACAATCAGAATTTTATCAAGAGTTTGGTTTTCATAGAGTAAATATTAACTATATTTTGGTAGAAAACTACAAACAATTTTCAATCTTAACCTCCACGAAGTACCAATATTGATCTAATTTATTCTAATTCGTTACCAGAAACGTCCATTAAAGTTGACGATCAGAGCACTTTTTCTACCAGAAATCACTCCGCTCAGAATCAGAAATAAATCAATAAGTTATAAAAAAAAATAATAACTAAATTATACGCAAACATTGAACGCGCAGTGGTATAATGGACTTATCAATAGAATTTTTTTTATCACGATACATTAGCTTGCCGATACCGAAGTCGGACGACAATCGTCTAGTTCGTTATTGTGACCTCAGGTTCGCATCAGCGTGTGAACAATTTAAATCCTTTTCGAACTTTGGAATTTTATTTCATTTTGCGAAAACTCAAACCTTATACGTCGACCTGAGCCTATTATTTCCTTTCGGCGGTGCTCTCTTGGATAGTCTGCATAGTTCGAGACGACCTTTTCACCTGCGATTTCGACCAACGACTAGAGATGCAGCTTTTCTGGCCACCACAGTATACACCTAAAAAAATGTGACGTGCGATGATATAATACTATCTATACATCATAGTGTCGGGAAAGTAAAATAATAATCGTCAATACGTCTAGTGTTGTACTCTTCATCGTCACAATATAACGTCACGATTAATCAATTTAAGATTGCGAAAATCGAAACGTGTTCGTTATGATTATACCGCATACCTGGTATACGATACGCGTAGACAATACAGCACATTATAATATAAGATTTATAGTACGTTTCATTTCCACGGAGGTGCAATACAATGGGCAATACATCACGTTACGTGTCAAAAAAACGCGTCACAGTCCATAAATTCGTTAGAATTAATGTAATTCGTCGTTTTCGTCACACCTTATTGTGTCCTGACCAACTCTTAATGTTATACAATGTTCATTGAAGTAATTATCGATTATAGATGTATTTATTCTACAGTCGTCGTCTTTGCAGCAGTAGATACCAATAATTACTCTCCGCTGAAGTGCTATATTATGATGTTTAATCTTAGTGCAACGCAGTTTCCAAAAACAAAATTTGAACTATGATAGTTGTAGTAATAAGTTGAGTTTCCGAAAACTCTACACGGTCTTGTCAAACCAATGAGTAGACTCATATCATGGTGTATGTATTATCACCTTATCGTCTAATATATAGAAATCTCGTGTCACAGGGTTTGTCGTCGCACTCCTCTGAAACGGTTTTTCTGTATATTTGGTAGGTATATGAGAATAGAGGTCGTAAAGTATTTTTCACCCTCCTACCACCACCCCCTATTTTTTAATCGTAATTTTAGTAGGATTTAAGGTTGACATTTTTGTTTATAAATGCTTGCTATTGGTTGTAGGAGAAATAATTAGTAGAAATTAGTATTCATTATTTGGTTGCCATTGGTTAATAGGGCAGATCAGCAGGTGGTGCAAGTATCAAATAAAATTTTCGCACATTGCCTACTAGGCTGCAGGCTGAGTTGCACCCGAAAGGAGTTGAACAATCACAATTTTTTAAAAGTTGTAATTTTTTACGGGCAATGAAGTTCACGAGATCAACTTACTAGTATAATTCATAAATATCGAGTAGCATGCGTGCACGCACTTTAACATTGGTTTTATTTTGAAACTGTTCACGAACTAGAGATATATGATTTTATAGTAAATTAGCTTTTGAGTGTAAACGCGTAGTTTATAAAAAGAACATCACAAAAGTTATCTATAACTGTTCGATACTCACCCACACTCACACAGCTGGTTTATCACTAATCAGCATAAGATACACACTAACACAGACACCATACACTAGCACTCTTCGGTCTTCCTCGGCGATCCCGGCCAATTCTTTAGAGTTTGCTTTACAAATATACACATTATTCCTACAGGGCGTACGTGTGTGTGGGTGTCATTGATAAACAATGCAGTGACCAGGTAACACGGACTATTATTGTTCGTTCCCGGCGCCATCAATAACTAAGATATTATGTTTTGTGGCCAATTTCATCGTAATATTATTATATGCCTGTTTTTAAAGCCAAAAATGTCGTGGGTTTATTTTATACGTGGCTCGGGACTGGTTTTGTAGAAATTGACTTTCATCTACAAAACAATAATTTTATGTCACGCCTCGGAAGTATTTATTTGATAATAACGAATTGAAAAATGTAATATTATGTTCTAACAGAGCGTAAATTGTTATTTTACCCTGAAACCAACAATACCTACGGATTTGTTTTGAAATAAATTTCGTTGGATGGGTGATTTTGAAACCAACCACAATAAATGATTGCGAAGACCAGTTCGATGTTTGACATATTTACAGGACTTGTGATGGGGTGTGACCATTTATATATGATTTAAAAAATAAAAATAAAATCTCTTAGGTAATTTCGAAACCAGACGAAAACAATATTATTATAAAGTGTGACCGACGAATCGTGTGATGGCGTCTCGACGACGATACAATAAAAAATATTATGTAGGTATACCGACGACGATGCTGCGAACAGCACTGCCATTACCATATACATATAATACAGGTAGCCCACTCGTGTCTCTCGTGTAACCATTTTATTACGTATTTATCACATTCATATTTTTGTACACGTCGTATACCACAATAAATTGAAGGCGCAGACGATCACTGTGTATAATATTATAACGTGGTGTCGGTATATATAATATTAAAGACAGAAACTACGTATATTATACATTTTATTTTTTATCGTCCCGCCGGGTCGTAAACATATGACAATAATAATAATAGATTATAACGAAATATACGGTCTTGGCTACAAGTAATAGTAATAATGTAATTTATTATAATATAGAAGACGAGATCGACGGCACAGACACCGCGTTTAAAATAATATGTAAACAACGGTTCTCCGCGATCCCCGCCCACTCAGGATGAGTTTCCCCTCACGGTGCTCCTTCAATCCTTTCTCCTTTTTTTATATTTCTCCCTCCCCCCTCTCGTCCTACTCTGCAGGGTTTTTTTATTTTGTAAATAGTATATCTTCTTCTTTCTACAGTGCGCGGCGGCGGCGTGTTTTGGTTAGACAGCTCGGCGTCCCAATCGTAAACGTCACACGCACAAACACTTGAAGACCAGAGTATAATGATATGTATATAATATATTAATATACATGTATATTATAGGGTATACGGCTACTCGGTCGATGTATACACCGGGTGATCCATTTAACCCGAGACATTTGTTTTTTTCAAAACTTAGGTACTTATATGTATATATTAACGTTTTTTATGTCAACGTGCGTTTTTAACTCCTGCACATTCCAAAGCAGAGTACTTCGATAGTAATTCGATCTGTTAAAGTCAAATTTTGAAAGTGTATTATACGAGTGATGAGTATTGAAGTTTGGACAGTTCGTAGATTGAAATTCTCCGAATAATATTCTAGTTTGGAATACCAAATCAAAAATGTACAAATGTATGCTGTCAAGCAAAAGAATATAAAACTTAAAAAAAAATATAACAAAATAAATAACAATTGTTTACTCGATCACGGGTTGCAACAATGAAACGAGAAGTAATTTACCTTATTAACAGTTTATATTTCCAACGCATTGTTATTCATCGATTTAAATTTATTTTCACTTCAAAACTGCTTTTTGATTAGCCATAAAATAAAATCGGTTATCATTATTATTATTATTATTATTATTATTATTATTAGTATGCACTTCCCGATGGGGCATCTCGTTAAAAGACACTCATAATTCTCAATATTATTCAAGACCGTTTCAGATCGGCATTAACATTTTTACATTGTTATTTGAAAATTCCAATTTATCACGTTTTGTCGTCTTAATATTAGGTTCAGTCGAATGTTAACGATTTTCCGACTCATTACATACTGACATATTTTGTAATTTCATTTCGTTTCCCCTCCGTCCTGTGCCACATCGTAAATGGGGGATTTGCGTTTATAATACACCTGTACTTGTAAGTACTTCTTACGACGTCTTCCGAAAACTGTTATTAAACTTGATTTTTTGTCTAAATTGGGTACTTGTTGTATTAAAAAAATATTGCAAACCAATGCAACGTTTCAAAATACATACCAATTTAATAATATTATTATGGTTAAAAAGTGGCCATTTTCTCATAATTATCGATTTAAAAAAAAAAGTAAAGATTAACTTGGTGGAAATAATGATATTATACGGTTATTATTATTATTATTGATTAATAATCAATGATTATACAATTTTAAGTGGTTATAAACTCATAACACTCGAAGGAGGTACTTCTGATTACTGTATAGTATATAAAAACGTTATGTCGAATAAAACAAACCTAAAAAAATAAATAACTATCTATAGATAAATGAATTGGTTAAAATCCAAAACATCAAACAATGTTTACTATTATAATATTATTTTAAAAATGAAGAACTGCATAATAAACGGGTAGCTAATGTACAGTGTACGTAATATATAATATAATATTATAATATAAATTAATAAAATATGTGAAATGATTTTTTTTTTACCAACGGCTTATCTCGGAAACTACTGGACCAATGCCACTAAAAGTTTTATCAATCGATTCATCGAGACTAGGAGTATGGTTTTAGATTTCCTTTTCAACTAAATATAGGTCAAACAACACATGAATAAATTATGGCTCACGAAAATTGGAAAATGTTTAGTTTATTCATTATAGGATTGCTAGCTATTGGTTAGGCACAGATATACATTATTGTTTTTTTTTAAACAAAAGAAAATTACATTTACCATTAATATTGTCTGTTATTAAAGGTTAGGTTCTGAGAGATATCGGTAAAGTTAGACACTAACATTATAACCACGTTTGAAAATATACAAAGGTCTTCATACCCAATCTACCAGTTCACTTTGGCAAGCTACCCCCATACCCCCCTCCCGATACCAAATTTTGTACACGATACAACATGCGTATAATAATATAATAATATACATAGATATACGAGGAAACTGAATATATGTCTATTAAAATCTTTAAATCCCTCCGTGAAAAAATCCTAGGTATAGGAACTAGATACACTACTGGGTTCGTCCAATGCCAATTTGCTCGTGGACTAAGGTAGATACAGTAAAACCGAGATAAGTACTCAGATATTGTGTGGTGCCATTTTTGTGCCATTGCTACCGGGCCAAGTCGACACAATTGTAAATAGCTATAGTATTGAATTTTATGAACGGTAAACAATATAATAATCGAACAATGAAGAATTTTAAAGCTCAGGTTTTATTTTGCTCCTCATACGTTTGTTCTTGTGTGTTCACTATCTGGGCGCACATGGGATTCTGCGATATCGCACGACCCCGTGACGTAAAATATAATAGTAATATAAAAATCTGAATAGTTTTGGCGCCCCGACTAATCCTGATTTGCACCGACACGCTTTTTAAGGCTTAAAAAAAAAAAATAATAACAAAACATATAGCGAGGAGGAGGAGGAGGAGGAGACGTTTCCGCTATAATGTTATGCACGCCGCGGTGTATGCATATAATATTAAATCCGCGACACTGCGACTGAGCATAGGGTCTTAGGGGGAGGGGAGGGCGATGGGACGCGGAAAAAAGGAGTAAAAACGTCGTTATTACGAAATATAAAACAATAATATTACACGAAAATCCAACGAAAGTTTTTCCCGGCGGCGCCTTAACGAGCGTCGCGTCTCGCTCTTAGCGGCACAACGAAAGAATATATTATTAATATGTCTTGTACGTTATAATATTATAATACACGAAACACAATATGCCGCTGGGAGGGTGGGTGGTGGCGGCGTAATCCTAATTTAATGCTTCGGGTTTTCAGTTTTTACGAGTACGTTTCCGTCGGTGCTCACCACCCGCTCGCCGTGCGCATCGCGAAAGGGGTAGGATATATTATATATATTATAATCGTTCGATTTAATCCGGCCCCTAGCGGAACGAAAAACGCGCCCGGGTCTTAAAAAGTTAACCTCGGCGGCGGTGGCGGCGTCGTCGATATTTTCGCGTCTCGTTTTCTTTGTTTTTTCTTTTTTTTTTTTATATATGCGTAGTATTATAGGTAGGTACTTTTGCCCGTCGTCTGCCGGCGAGATTATATAATTTATATAACGACGCAAGTGCCCCGTACAAGGGATTTTGGCGCGCCACCCGCGGTTTTCAATACCTATGCCACACCCTCCCCTCCCCCCCATTCGCCGTTCGACCCCGCGCCGGATATCGGGATTACATTTGCATAATTCACCGCTCCGTCTCCCGCGCGAGAAAGGGTTTTCTCTTATCTGGCCCGGTACACGTGGGATTTGTGTGCCGGCCGTCCGTTCCGTTGTCTTACGCCGCGTGACAAGATGATTAAACCAACTACGCCTATATCTGTGTGTACATTATACTTTGCGAACTTCCACACGCACATACATCTATAGGGCATATATCGCGTAATTCGCCAGAGTACAACGTTGTGCGTGTGTTAATTCGATTTCGCGACTATACCGAGGACGCGATAAGAAAGCCCGAGAAAGTAAACCGGCGAGTCACGCGTATATATTATGTTGTCTGATGTAATTATTGTATACCTATACTACAGAGGCGCGTCTATGTGTACAAGCCGTAAGAGGGTTCTCGGAAATCAGCTCCGACTCGGGTGCGGGATAAGAGAAAATTAGAATATCGTCCTGTTTAGCCAGCAGAGATGTTCTGGGCGGTGGCGGCGTTGGACGGACGTTGGCCACGATTTGAACTCTGGAAAACTCCGTACGCGCGTCTCGTCTATACAATACAATATATATTTGATATAAGTAAATCTCGTCCGTCTAAAAATGTGGGCAATCAAGTAGATCAAGTTTTCAAAAATATTTTCATCTCATTTTTTAAGATTTTTTTTCTACAACATTAAAAACTCTCGGTTTTTTTGTGAAGTACACGTCTTGAATTAAGACTTAATAACATTGATTTATTATTGAGATCAATATTGTTTAATTATATTATACCATTATTATGATATTCTGATATAATATGATTGGCTGACACCAAAACGGGTAACATTTTAAAAGACGTCTGAATTTACTGTCGGACGCCATTTTTAGGGCAGCGTTTCTCAAGCGGCGTGCCGTGGCACATTGGTGTACCGCGAAGTGTCTTGATAAATACTTAGGTAAAATTTCGATGATAATAAGTTAAGATATATTGAAGTGAAACCAATCCCAAATTTCTCACTAGGACTAGATTTTTATAATGTAATCGTAACTTAACCGTAATTTAAATTCTCTTGTTTTTCCATATCAATAAATTTAATATTTTTAATAAACTAAAATATGATTTTACATGAGATTTTCTGTCCTAAATAAACACAGCGACTAAGGGTCACGAATAACGTTATAATAATTGGCAGGCACCTTTAAACTGGACGCAAGTTACCAACTAACTTAAAAATAACCATGAGGGCGAGTGTGAGCCTTAGAACTAGCAGACGTAGAATTAGGCACATTTCTCCATCGGTTCATCACTAATACGACATAATATTTATATTTTTCTCCAACGGTCGGTTTCGATTGGGTCATCATTTGCATCCCCCAGTGTACACAACCACCACCGAGTTCTAAAATATTTATTTACTTTGGTTCAGCCTGGTATACCAGTGTAACATATCATACACGTTTGTGTCTTAGATAAAACCGAATGTTGCGCAACGACGGCAATAAATATACTACCTACCTACAATATTATGCGTGCGACGAGCGACTCGCGTGACGTGCAGGACATTATTATATCATAATATATTATATTATTAGCGCGTAACTTGTTTGAACATTACGAGAGGATAAACGACTCGATGAAAAAAAAAATAATGAAAGCGTACACGGGACATTAAGCGCGAATCACCGCCGTTCCGCGAGTATATTATATGATATATTATATAGACCTAACCTTTTCGACATCACTCGAACGGCATTTGACAAAAGTACACGAAACGCACAATACGTGCACACAATAAATTGCAGTCGTCGTCGTCGGGTGTGCGTCGTATCAAAATAATATGGCTTTACACGTCTGCGCACAATGTACGATACCTAGGCACGTTATTGTGTATTCATATATTGGCACGACAAAAGGCGCGGACGATTACCCGTTTATAAGTGACCCTAATGCGCCCGTGTAACGTTTAAAATAATTAAAACTCAAAGGGTTGTGACTGTGTGTGCGTGTGTGCATATAATACGACACGATTTGTAATCTCTTGTCGCGTTTTTTTCCACGTGCTCCTAATGTGCGCCGACTGACGTCCCGAAATGGGAGATAACGATCGCGACGTGATAGACCTAACCCTGTGGCGCAACACGTCTTATTGTGCTTGTGTGTGTGTGTGTGTGTGTGTGTGTGGTGTGTGTGTGTGTGTGTGTTGTGTGTGTGTGTGTTGTGTGTGTGTGTGTGTGTGTTGTGTGTGTGTGTGTGAGGTACCAGATAAAAAAGCGTTCGAGTTCAATGCGGCAGAGTACGATTTCGAATGTGTGCAAACAAATCTTCGAATCATTTTATCACACATAATATCAACACAGCTGCAGCAGCTGCGTATGTATTCGACTTTGAGCATATAAATGTGTAAGTATAGTATACCTACTCGTCAGACGAGCGAAACACCGCTCGTTTTACATAATACCCGCATGCGGTGTGTTAATCAACTGCATGTCAGTCCAAGACGGAGTGTGAATATTTTTGTGCAGATGTTTTCTAATGTAATATAATACGACTAATGGCCATCCGTTAACCAATTGATACGATATTATTATAACAATATATGTCATGAGTAAAAAAAAAAAAATTGGACGATAAGCAAAATAAAAACGTGACCAGCCGTCGATATTTTCCACTCAAGTCAAATAAGCATAATAATTGTTTATTATATTCAAATATTATTTACTGTGACTTCAGTTGTACTTAACATTAATATAGGTCGCCGATGACAAAAGTATGAAACTAAATATTTTTTAGTTAAACGTTCATTATAACGAGTGAATATAGCGTCAACGGTTATGTTGTTTCTAGTCTTGTTGAAATATTTGTTTAGTATTATTTAGTTTCGTAATAAATGTATTGCGGACGAAGAGTATGAATTCTTGTCCACGTGAAGATTTAATAAAGGTCATAATACACCTCCAAGAATAAATGGCACTTGATCAGCATAACTATGTCATATTTAGGACTATATTTCATTAAAGTCCATTGTGTATCAAATTGTTATGTATACCAAAATGAGGATATACAGTTTGTTGTAAATTCTCGCTTACTATATGCACGTGACACTAACCATACCGATGAAACAATAAAGTGACACCCAAAGTGGGTTTTTAACACACAGCCCGAAGAATAATTCCTTCTAATATTTATTTAAAAATATAAAGATTTATTTTAGTAGATTTTCTAAAAATATTTTCTCATATACATAGTGGGAATTAGGTAATTTTTACGTTTTCTTCGTTTGTATGATGATAAACAAAGCGTTAGGTACTATAACTATTTTAAAAACTACTGAGAATTTTCAATTTGTACTCTATAAAATTACCAACTACCTATTTAGTATATACAATTTTTATAATTACTAGAAAAAGTGAAGATATTTAGACACACAAATAAAGACACGCATCATTGTAAAATCAATACACAAGAAAATGCATAGGCTTTGGATATTGTTACTTATTTTCAAAAAGAAAAAAAAAGACGCATAATATTTTAATAAATTCAGTTTTCTGTAAAAAAAAAAAAAACGGTAGGTGCGTTCACTAACAAATTTATATGTACTTGTATAATCCTATTCGGTATAGTGCTACTACTACTTTCGTTATTTTATTTTGAAATAAACATCTCTCTAGAGCGTTTGTATAATATTATAATGTGATATTATTCCGACAAACGTTGTCTATGAAAAATAATCCTAAGAAGAATTCCGTATATTATAATAATATTATAAACCGAAAATCTTTTGTTTGCATAAAAATAATTAAAATCCTTAAAAGTAAAATACTAAAGCAGTTTATCGTCCAAACAACAGTCTTTTGCATAACAAAAAAATCAGCGTGTAGGAATATTACCTCGGTAAAAACCGACTTAGTACACTTTTATAACATCGGACCTCTGACTGCAGGAACCGTTAATTATCGTTCGAAATATTAACGGTTCAAATGCCGTTTTAAAGTATTAAAGTCAAGGTTTATGCTATGTAAATTCTTTTCAGCAAAAACGCAAACATTAAACCGTTGCATTTTACGGTCCAAGGCTCGAGCCTTAAACTTATCCTACGGGTGAAATTGATACCGTTTAACGAGTTTATTTTCTCGGTGGTGATTGTGTGCGCAGTGATTTATGTTTTTACTTTGTGTTTTTATTGGCTAAAGCCTTTCTTAGCAAAAGTGGCTGGAAAAACAATGGGAACGAAAATAAAATAACAGCGAAACTTTGTCGCAATAACAGACATGTTTAAAATTCAATGTTTTATTAAACGAATTTCGATATGCAGGCATAGTCAAGGCATTCGATAACTATCCATTAAAAACACAATTATTAATGGTTTAATTCATATATTCATAATCTTTATATTTTACAGGTGTAGACGAACAGTTGGACCATGCGAGGATGTTAGAAATCGGTGCTGACATTTTTGATTTTATCAACAAGTATCATAAACGATCAAAGCAAAACGATATTTGAAAAAATTGTTAAAATAAATAAGATTTTAATGTCAAAAAATGTATGTTATTTATAAAACTTAAAGAGTTTAGTTTTCTTAATAAGAAAAAATTAGTCGAGTTAATTGTTTTATAGAACACAAATATAAAAACCAACAAAAATGACTAGTTTGTTAAAGACAATGCCTGGCTATAATTTGAAAAAAAAATTTTATTTTTAAAAATGATTTGTTACCATTTAAAGTTTCAACCAATTTGAAATCGCCAATAATTATGAATCTCTCCTTTTTAAATCGGTTAATAGATTTTAAATTTTTCTATACATGGTTTCTGCTTAGTATTCTATGGCTGAATTTTGTTATAACCAACTTAGGTACACAACCAGAGCAAGCTTTTGAGTTTCATTTGTACAACAATTAGGACCATTGTTTCGTCAGCTTGCTGGACGTGTATTTTTTTTGTTCAATAATTAAATAATAATGACACGGCGTTCCAATTAGGCAATTTAGCTACATTCTTATCGTAAATATTAATATTTAAGGTATACGATGTTCGTTTACGGGATTCAATAATAAGTAGGACGTACAATAATATTTTATTCTTCTGTCATACGAAAAACACGATAACTCCATAAAACCAAACTTTCAGAAAAACGTGATTTTATTTTGCGATTTAATTTAGTTGATTTTTAAAAAAATATTAATTGTAAATGCATTTACATACCTATATAGAAAAAATAATAATAAACTTAAATTGTACTTTTGACTATAAAAATATTAATATAGGTAGACTATTTCCTTCGATCATATTATATAATATAAATGGATAAAACATCGCTGTCCCTTTACACCCACTGAACATTTTCGTCACTATTTAATTCACATTTACAACACAAATCTAAGTAAAGATGGAGAAACTCGTATGGTCAATAAAACAAATATTTTTATATCTTTGAAAAAATGAATAGTACATTATTCGTGAACAAATAAAAAAATATATTTTTTTGAAATAATATATTGCGGTTCAGTGTTCATGTCAACTACATGGAGAAGAGAAATCCATCATAAAGGTTTTTTACAAAAACCCTTAACCACAAAATACATTTAATACAAACATCAAAAACCAATCTTAGCCTTATGAATATATTAATGTAATGAAGTGTCAAATAGTTGTTTGTAATAATAAAAATAAAGATAGTAAAAAGTTCATAAATAAAAAGTTGTGAATAAAGGTAAATTAGAATTTAAAATTCTTACCGGATTCATGTAAATTCATACAAAGACGAAAAAAAGAATAATTAGCTTTTAATTGTTATAGTTCATCTACTGACTGCTTTTGAAACCAGAACTGATTTTAAGAATTTTCTATCTAGGTTCAACAGAAAAAAAAACCATTTTACGAATAATAAAACAATTAGTTTTATAACAAAATTAACCTATATTAGCATAATTAAGTTTAAAAAAAATATAACAGTTAAACATTTTAATTGCATACCTGAATATTGACTTAAAAAATGTTTCAATATTTTTATCATAATTTCATGGTTTCGATTAGATAACTTTTAAGTTTGATACAGCTAACTGTGGCGTTTATGCTAGTATGATAACGAATTATTACAATAGTTATAAAAATTAGCCAAACGAGTTAATATGACTTCTAAGAGAATTAAAACAATATAAGATAAAATTAAAAAAAAACCACCCCCTCAAAGTCAGCCGCCTGGAGCAACAGTCCCCTGTCGCCACACACCCTAAATACAGCCCTGGAGGTAGTAATATTATTATAAGACCAAACGATTGGTAATTTGCATACAAACTGTATGTTGACGACGTGCAGGACTCTGATGAATTGGTGTTATGTTATAGATGAGGATAAAAGGCAGAAACGAAATTGCAAAATTTAATGGAAGACGATGTGTATTAATATGTCTGTCTAATATGATACATTTAAATGACTATAAAACACATTTTCATGGAATGTAAATCCTATAAAGAAGCAAGACTCAAGCAAAAAATTAATCCAAACCTCCATATAGGACCACATCGAGCCACCTCATCTCCTTCCTCGAAGAGACCTAACTGGATGGCAAATTTAACAATTAATATTATCCTAATGTACATGTATATATTATATAAATATATTTAAAAAAAAAATAATAATACAATCTAATGTTATACTTGCATGTCAACGATACGAACAGGAGTGATTAAGCCTCAACATGTCCGAAACTCTTGACACCTCTGTTGGACCCGGTCTGGAACAAAACAAGAAAGTCCTTGAATTTTTAATTCTTAAAAATAAAAAATAAAATCAAATTGTAATATAAATAATTTTTAATATTTTTTTATTAACTTTTTTAAATAATGTTTATATATTTTATACTTTAAAATATAATCGTGACTAGTAATTAAGATAGTGTAACCAATGGCCCTTGCCACAGAGTTGTAATGATGAAATCAAAAAAAAAAAAAATCTCACCTATGGTCGGGATACCGTTATATAATATAATATCATAAATTTGGAATAAAAACATGTCAAAAATTATTAAGTAGTTTTCTCTATTATCGTAGAAAAAGTGAATGGTGCATAGCATATAAAATCGTGTAATAATAGTATTACGCGTAGGTACTTGATTTACTATTGATTTTCATCTTTACTTTTATAGGTAATTGCATATTCAAATTATTATTTTTGAATAACCTTTAAAATAAAACACACATGATAATAATGTATTTTTAGTATTGAATGAAAAACGATTTATACATAAAATCAGAATGATACATTATTAAATATGTACATTTTTACAGCGTGAATATCGTGTAAGAAATTATTATAATATTACACCTCCGAAACTGTTAACTTTTATCACCAACTCAGTTTATCAATAGGGTAGGCACTTACAAATTACAATGTATGGATATTCGATGTACCTTTATATTATTAGCTTTCCGCCGTCGAACGAAAAAGTTGTGTTTGGCACTTGTCTCGATTTGTTAACCTTGCGCAGTGCTGTGTGTTACGATACATTAATTCAATACAGTTATCGAACGTTTGCGTTCAATGTACTGCGTCGTAATCTGTTTTAATATATCGATTCGGGCACCCTTAAGCCCGTCACCAGTTAAATAATAATAATGCAACATTATACTCATATTATATCGAACACATCTTAATATATATAAATCTCGTGTCACAATGTTTGTCCTCAATGGACTCCTAAACCACTTAACCGATTTTGATGAAATTTTTACTATGTGTGTAATTTGGCCGAACTTAAAAGATAGGCTAATTTTAAAAGGGAAAGGATTAATCCCGGGAGGTGCTAAGACGGGAATTTTGAGATTTCAGATGACAATTTTTGTTTATAAATGGTTGCCATGGGTTTTTAATGAAATAATAATAAAAAAAAACTATTTGCTCTACTTTTTAAATATAAATTATAATATAATATCAAACTATAAAAACGTGAAATGAAAATCTCTGTGTACAGGCTAACTCTGGAACTACTTATCAGATCTTTTTGATTTTTTTTTTTAAACGAAGAGTATTTCACGAAGAAGTTTATATGAAAGAAAATTTTAGGTTGCTATTGGTTAATCGGTCATGTTTGTTGATTTGTATTATTATTTTTGTCAATATACATACATATAATTAATATACAAGAAGATCTGATAAGTAGTTCCGAGTTTAGTCTGTATAGTTATAGTCTCTGTATTTATATAGTTAATATATATATAAATTAATGTTCTTGGGTAGATTAGACCTCTGGGAAGAAGATAAGTTAATTTATAAAGGGTTAAATTTGTTTTTTTTACATCGGTACGGTTAGTTTAGGATAGGATTTTGTATAGGTAAATTGATTATATTAATCCATCGAAGGTAGAATTAAGTAAAACCAACAAACTTGGTATAACTTTGATACTTGAGAGTTAAATTGTACACTTACGTACTAACAGCATCATGGCGGGGTCCGCGATCTACCACAGGTAGATTGCCTACCTGATATAATGTACTGCTGCGAATCAGAATTTTTTTTCTGGGCAACGGAAAAGTTAAGATAAATTTTGAACACCATACACCGAATATTAATAGTTTAAGTCATACAGAGTTGATACATTTAACGGGCAACGAAGTGCACGGGATCAGCTAGTAATAATATAATATCTATATGTATAGCAGTGCGTACGATTATTATTTACGTTTAACGTGCGACCGCAAAGACGTCGTCGTCGTAGTAGTATTATAGTCGACGATCTGTAAGAGAAAAAGAGTGACGGATTGACGAAGTGGTGGAGGGATACTGAGAGAGACAGAGACAGATTGATGGAGAACCAGACAGAGGAAGATTGTGTGTGTGTGTGTGTGAGATAGAGATAGAGAGAGAGAGAGAGAGAGCGGGGGGAAAGAGAGACGAAAAGGTTAAAAAACAACCAAATAAAAACGTGTGGTCGCGTTTCCACCCTCCTCCCGCACACACGCCCGGGTGCCCCTCGTGACCGGGGTCGTTTCTTTTGTACACGAATTTCATATATAACATATTATAAGAGCAAAGGGTGTCTTTACACGCACCCCGCACGCCTCGATCCGTTCACCCACGCAAAAACTACCTCCTCACTGCGTTAGCGTACACACACACACACACACACACACCTCACCCCTCCACCCTTCATTGGATCATTTTACCATCTCCCCGTACGTATATAATATAATCTCATCGGTCGGTCCCGTCGCAGACTCGTTCCGCACCTGCACACGAACGCGTAACCGTGGTCTGCGGACACGGGCGCGGCGGGGTGAGGGGTTCGATGACTATTAGGCGAAGAGGAGAATATTATATATATTATATTATACACACACACGCCCACACACACGCAAATGTATATACACTCGGACGAGGGGTTATATTTCACTCGATTTTTTTCCTCTTTTTTTTATCCGTTACGTTTCACTAATAGCCGCACCGTCGACTTTCGGGACCGTATGTATTATTATTATATACATTTATACTCGCGCAGTCTCTCGTCCGTTCGTCGTCGCCTTATTCATCGCGTATATTGTTGTTAAATCTCGCCCCGTCCCACCCATCCGCCCGCCTGCCGGAATATATAGGGATTATATTAATATATTTTTTAACCCCTCGACCCTCGCCCGAATCAAAACCGTACGTTTTTATTATTATACGTATATACAGTACCTGCGTATAAATATAATAATAATATGTATATACCTACACGGATAACACTGTGGTGCGCGTCGTTTAGCGTCTCCCCGAGGACCGATCGACGACGACGTCGACGACCAGAACAGAATAAAAAAGGCTTGATAATATACGACTGGAGTTTTATTTTTTATCGCTATTGTTTAGTATTCACGGACGCATAATATTATTTCGACGCGAGTCGTAAATAGAAAATCGAAAGCATAACCTTTTCGAATACTACATACGTATTGTCGTATACAATATTATAATATACACAATGGAGTCGGTCACGGCTCTCGGGCGTCTGCTGGTGATTGCTGTCGATTTTCGATACTCGCAGTCCCGGATCGCCATCTATTCTCATTTATAACCGATAGGACGGGAAATTCGAGTTTTGAACGGGTTCGAGACGAGTGCCAGAATAAAAGAGAACATTGCACTTTACTCGTCGAGATTCGCGACGAGTCCCTCCGAAGTCGCTATTCGTGAGATCTCCGCTTTCAATAACGCGACAATAATATAAATAATATTGTATAATAATATAATATTATGATGTCGTATTATATTATTATATTATCGAATCGTCGTCGTCGTCATTATTATTTTTCGTCTACCGTTTGGCGGATCGCCGATACAAGTCTCCGTCCCGCTCTTCGTGCAGTGCACCCTTCTCCGATGTTGATCGACGAATATATAGCTTCTGTGGCAGGGTCGCGAACAGGTGCGCAGACGGGTACGACACACGTATCTATATAGTACACATTATATAAATACCCGCGATACGTCCATTGTCCGCGAGGGCCCGGGGTCCCCTCGCACTCGATATTTGCATCATTTTTCACGTGAAGAGGTCTGCTGTGTGTGGGTGTGCGTGTGTATTATACACGTAAGTATACAACAAACGCACGTCATATACTATATCATATTATTATAATATACGAACGTGCAGGATCCGTCGTCGGTGGGTAGGTACAATACGATCGGCTGCGGCGGCGACCGGTGAGTGTTTTTACCGCGGTAATCCCTATATTTTAATGCCGAACAGATGCGGTGACCTTAAAAGAGCGGGATAATATGTCCAAAAAGGGATGCGAAAAAGTAAATGCGCTCGGCGGAGGGCGATTCCCGCGACGGACGGCAGAAAAAATTGCAGTTCAGTCGATCGGCAATAATTGCTACACTGCAGCAGTGGTGCTGTGTTTGCGGACCGGTCGCCCCGTTATAATATTCTTTTATATTAAATTAATCTCTCTCGCTTATGTATTATTATTATTTTTTTTTTTTTTTTGTCGAGCGACTTTCTTTGTGTGTCCTCTCCGAAAGTCCGCAGGTCCGCACCCCGAAAGTCGGGCGGAAAAAAATACACCGAAATTATTATTAACAATAAGACACTGCGCAGCATATATATATAACATGTGTATATTATTATCATTATGTTTGTGTTATTACATATTTTTATTAAATTATTATAATATTGTATTATTTACGAAATTCTTTTGAACTGTATTTCGCGGCCCATAGAGGCACAGCGGGAGAAACGAAAAGAAAAAAAGTGGTCACTGACAGGTCTTATTATTCCAATATATATATACAAATTCGGTTGAGATATAATAATAAAACAAGTGGGTTTGGTTATACGCGCGTGCACACAACTCGTCCCGCTTTTATTTTTTCATTTCATTTTAACGCGCCCCGAAAGTCGCGCAATTTCCTGTCTGGCTGCAAAAAACACAATAAATAAAATGGAAAAAACTTCTCACGACTATAATACCACTATGCGAATATACGTGTAATATACAGAAACACGCGGACGAGGTCTTTTGCAGTTTTTGACAGCGTTTCTTTGATTTCCCCTCTTTCCGACGCAAACACCGTCGTCGGACACGACCCCCGAGCGAATATTATTGTTTTCTTTTCGTTCGATATCGCGTTTCAAACGCCGAATGACCGGATTTCATTAAGTCACACGTCGCCATGTTGTTTGCTTGTCGGCGAAACGATCCCGTGAAAACCCAGAAACGAGTGTGTGAAGCGACGAGTCGCCTTCTTTCCGCGGGCGAACCCTTTGCGGAACTTTGCTGGCCCGAGCGCAAAGGACCGAACGTCGAGCCCGGAAGAGACAAAAAAAAAAAAACGGCTATGATCAGTATAGTAACATATTATTATGCATAGGTATAATAACATAATATTGTAGTTCTGATATTTTTTACACGAGCAGTGCTTGAGATGAATTTTAAATATTGGTATCACGATTGTTAAAAAACACCTAAGAAATCAATAGTAATATCAAATTCGATACATTTGTCTTAACGATATTTATTAAAATGTACCTATATTGAAAATGAAAAATATTAAAGTATATAATTTAAGTAAAAATAATAACTGTTGTATATTTTTTTTCATAATATTAATCGATTTTAATTTAAAAAAGAATTAAAATTCAACAATAATATAGTCAACAGCGGTTTGTAGACGCACGTTAAGACCCTCTTTGAATATGTGATCCCGTACGTAGTTGGAAATAACAATTTAAAAATGGAGCGCTGCTCGTATGTATATTATGAAAACGAATAAAAAGAAAAAATATATTTAAAAAAATTCAGAAATCAGAAAACAATTAAATCGATATTTGCAACAGAACCAAATAAAATCAATTTATAAATTGAAATCATGAGAAATTATTATTCAATTCACCCTGCCCTCATACGACTCGCTATGATGAGGACTTCTTGAACCGTGAAAAAATCGCGTTCGCGCCGTACGGGGCAGCGTCAGCGTCGTTTAAAAAACCGTTTCTTGTCGATAAGAATAATATAATAATAACATAATAATGTTATATATCGTAATAGAGGCGTACAACACGACACCAACACGGTAGAACGAGTGTCAGGGCTCATTACGTACGGAGGGTATAAGGTTTCTCTGTATAATGCCACGCGAAGTGCACTGCGACGCGTGTCTTACGCCGTACTTAATATAATAAAATTATTAAATATCGTCGAAAACCCGTGAAAAAGGATAGCTAATGTCCTTACTTCTAACACGTTGACTGTCATGCGACCGCTGGCTGACCAGGTAATAATAATATGTATACATTATACGCCATGTGATCGCCGGCTGTCATAAACACCTATTTTATTTTTAATTGTCAGTGGAAAATTGTCCGTGGCGTTGGACTGATAATGAATATATTATTTTATCGATGAAAGATTTATCGGCCAGTGCTCGATAGTACGTATGTCGCCTGGATGAAGAGAACATTTCAAATCGAATGATGTATAGTGGCCGTTTTGAGCAGATTAGAAATCATACACTTCAAAATCTATGAAATATTATTAATTTAAAAATTGTTTTTCTTCAAATTGTGTGTCATGAAAAATCGAGCGTGACCATGTAGGAAAAACAGCCATGTGACCGCGGGCGTTGGCATGATGGCAGTCAACGTGATAAGGTTGATAATAACATATCAGTCCTGCACTTTATCATTAAAGCTGGCAAACAAATTTGGTATGCGCTTTACCATCGATTGAATATTTATATTGATTTGTAAACAATTAATTAGTGTTTATAATCAATGGTGTACGCTCGCAAGACAGAGAAGGATTAAAGATGGGACTTAAGATGTTGTGCTTCATAACCTATATGACGTTTTAACTAAGTCATCGATAATGCTTCACGCGACCAACCATGTTGTATTTCAGTGTACCATTTGATAAGTTTTTTAAAATAAGAAAAAATGGTTGATTTTGTATGGCATCAATATCATGCGAGTATAGTTTGTGTTTGTTAAGTATGTTTTTGTGGTGGTTAATAATTGTTTTGAAAATGGGACTTTGATTTTGGAATCTTAGGCCTTAGGCCCATTCCACTACTTATATTCCGCGGACCTGCCGATGACGTACGAAACGATTTCTACAACAACTGTAATATACAATATGATATCTCCCGGTGGACGACGCTGCGAGAAAGAAAATAGTTATAAGAGACTTATAATAAGAACCGTCTTTTTAATATTATTATTAAAATAATATTGTAACAAGTCGTGACAACTCTATTACATATAACCACCGGAACGACCGGACGATTATTATATTATATTGTTATTACGACATCGCTCCGGGTAAAAAACACGCCGCCGCGGCGTCCCATATTGATTTCCGTTCTGCAAATCGATTACGTTTTTATTTCTCTCGGCCACCTTTCGATAACCGACTGGCGTTTTAGTTCCGGCAACTGCGTCGTCTGCCGCGACGATCCTATACGACCGATCGCACACGACTACAACTCGATAGGTAATGACAATAAAACTCCGACGGGCGTACAGGTGGGTTGCGAGGGCGGCCGAGTGTCGCCTGCACCACCGGTCTTGTTCGTTCACCGTGTCAACAAAAACCATAATATAGGTAATAATAACAATAATATTACATCGGAACACGGTAATATTTATTGCTTTTATTTTATCGTTACGTTACGATGGTATATATTTTATTTTACTGTCGGACGTGACCGAGATGGGGTCGAGTCGCGTTATGGTTTCCGCTAATCACCCGTCGGGCTTGTCGGACCGTGTGACACCCCGACTATTGCTGCAGTCACTGCAGCGGTAACACGATGACTATAATAATATTATACTGAATTATTATTATTATTATTATTAGGTGCCTATCTCAGGTGCGATAATTGTTACTGGCCCGACGCTGTTAATCATCTCGTTCCCCGTCCGTATTCATATCGTAATATATTATTATATTATATTATATTGTGCGTACCCACCTGAGCATGCTTGTTTACCAACCCGCAGCCCCGCGATACCGGTGAAAATCGATCCGTATTTATACGACGATTTTCGTCATTATTATCGTGGTCGATCACCGTGAACGGGGGTGACGGACGGGAAAAAAAATAAACAGAACACCGCGACGAAATTACAGACGTTCGGCTTTATTGTGTTTGTTCGTATTAAACAGTATACACACTCATACAGAAAGCAGCTACATAGTACACCTACATTTTACAGACCTATACAACCGGCTCGCCGTACGACTACTGTAGACACGATATTTTACCGGCCCGGCGCCCGGAGGTAATTAAACGACCTACCGGATACCCGGTAATTGGCGTGAATCTCGAACGGGCGTTGCGTTGTATACAACAACGCTACAACGACCTCATGTGTATATAGGTACCTACCCTCTCCATCTCGACGCGTTCAATATTTTGTGCGGGTGTGTTTTCACGAACGACCGTAGTAGTGGTATAGTGTTGTGGTTCGGACCGCGTAACCATATAGGCGCAAAACACGTGTTCGATAATTAAAACCTGTCGGCCGCACCGAAAATCAAACAAAAACTTATACGTCGCGTCGTCGGAGGGACGCGGTTCGGCGTTCGCGGCGATTACCGGAACATACGTGACCACTGACCAGTGACCGCCCGTCAAACGTAAAGCAGATCATTACAGTAAAGATCGAGGTAAAGAACCTAACCTTTAAGGTGGCCGGTTGCCACTGGTCCGTATATGTGAATGTTATTTATTGTATATACGGCTCAGATGTAAGTCTCAGCGGGGTAACTACAATAAGCTGCACGGTTTATTGTGTTTGTGATTGCTGCTATTGCTTTGTTTGGCAGGAAATAGTCTTACTCCGCGGTTGCATGATAAACATTTCGTTGAACCAGGAAGATACCACTCTAACCGTCCAACCAATAGGTCAGGTCGTCAGGATAAGATACGTGTAAGTTAGACCTACCTACTCTTTTTGCGGTTAGAGGTTATAGCCAGTGTAGCCTTGTCATGATTGCCTTTTATGTGCAACATAGGGGTTGACAAATTTTAAAATAGGGTTGTTTTGTCGACTTTATGAATTTAATTTAAAAAACATTGCACTACCTATCAAAAAAATCACGATTTATGGATATTTCGGTTTTTAATAAAAAAAACTGTATACAGTGTGATTCCTTTTAAAGGTAACACTAAATAATTCTGTCCAATGTGTATTTATGTATTCCCTATCCCCTCCCGAAAACCGCATATTAATCCGACGTCACTGGACAGAATTATTTAGTGTTACCTTTAAAAGGAATTACACTGTATAGGTAATATTAGAATTCAAAAATCTCGAGTTTCGGAAATACGCGTACCACGTTTCAGAACCTTTATTTTCGTCGGCATGCTAAACCCTAGTTTAACGTCCACGTGCGAACACGAATACGATTATTGGTTTTTGTCGTTATATTAAATATGTCAACCGAAAAAATAAATAAATAATTGCCTCGTAAAAAAAAATGGATATTTTTGGCTCGTCGGCCAATAATAATAATTGTCACGCGCTACGTTTGGGACGTTATATAACATATGATTCGTAAGATATAAATGGTATGATAAACAATTTTTTATTCGTCTTCCACGCACTGCACGCGCGTTCGTTCCCCATAAATTTATCGAAGGTAAAACACGCGTTCTGATTGAAAATATAAAAATAACCAAACATAATATAACAACTCGACTGACGATAAATAATAATATTAAAAAGAAAACCTGTAGGTATAATATTATTATGATGCGTATATGAAACTCGTTCGGTCGACGACCGCCGTTGTACCGCGACGATGCCAATAATGCGTAAAATTATGTTTATATTATTTACTCTTTCCGAAACGATCGCACTCGGCGGGGATGGATCCCGAATTTTAAACGAAGCGAACTCGTCTGTTCGTTATTTTATCCATCGTCGTATTCAATTCCCCTATCAATACCCAAAACTTCGAGAAACTTTTAGAAGCTTGCCGAAACTAAATAACTTAAAAATAAAACTCATAGATAATCGATGACTAGGTGCAATTTTAATACATTTCATTCGTATATTGAGTATTTCTTGAATTTTAAAATTAAATTCGTAGAATGGCATCACTGTGTAATGCTGTACATGAATGATATAAATCATATAATGTATAAATACAGAAGCCGCCATGGTTCATCCATATATATACAAAAAATGTTTCCTATATCGTTTATGCATTCCTAAACCGTTCACCCGATGCGATGAAATTTGGTACAGAGATAGATTAAACCTCGGGGAAGAAGATAGATATTTCGTCGCGAAAAAATGTAAACAAGAGGTCCAACCCGGGGAGGTTTTCAAACGGAGATTTTGAGATTTACTCTGAACATTTTTGTTTATAAATGGTTGCTAATGGTTTTGATAATAGTAATTATAATTAGTTTTATCATTTACAATTACTCATTGCTTGCACAGCGTGTTACATCCAAATGGAGTTGAACAATCAGAGAAACGTATCAATAGAAAAACATTGCCGCGTCAGCTAGTATAATATATTATATAATAATTATTACACTCGGTGATTTGTTACAATGCCTAACAACGGTTTATTATAGATCGGAAAATAAAAGTGTTGAACTCAAATTTTAAGTAGGTGCTGCAAAGTCAACGCTTATATCATCGATATCTGTACTCGCATTTACTTTCGGCTGTAATTGCATTATTATAAATACATAGTGCCGTGTTGTCGTATAACTATGGTATTGCGCTTAGTAATAATAATATGACGTGTACGATGTATGCATTAGCTTATTTCGTTCTTTCCGGTTTGTTGAACACCGGAACTACAAAGGTGTATTACGTTATCATACTTAAAACGTATCGTTTTCCCCCGACGTCGTCGCGATGGAATTTAAGGGAGTTAATATTCTCTCAGACGTGCAGTGCGCCGCATGTAAAGGTATATTAGGTATTATATAACATTATATGAGGTGTGTTCAATCATAAAAAACGTACATAATACCTACTAATTTATTACATAGGTGCGAAAACAACGAACTCACCAAAATGTTCGAATGAATAGTTTTTCAAACGTTTAGACAACATCAATTAATGGTACATAAATGATCAACTAAAAAAAATGTGGGTGAGTGGATGTCGCTCTGCTGTACAGTAGGTTACAAGTGGGTCACTGTAATGGATGGTGTTAAATTTGAATTCAATGATATGATATGATTGTATAAGAAAAACGATTCTGAGCGAAAACGGTCAGTCAGCCTATGATATTAGCAAGTATATTTGGTTATTGTGAATAATGTAATTTATATATAACCTATTTACGTGGAACCTTGTTTTAAATGTTAAATCTTTAGCTATAAAAGTTGAACATTTTATAAATTATTAACAACAAGATAATTATTAAATTTTAAATTTGATAAATTTTGTCAAAATTCGATCTTTAAATGTTTATAAAAAAAAATTTTGCCTATGTATGGAGCCTTGATTTAAATTTTCAAGCTTTTTTTACACAACAAATAAACTTTAATTGATGTTTATAGAAAAAAAAACTAAAAAAATTGAAAACTGACAATGTCCGTATACAGCACAAAAAGAGTCAAATTATTTTCAACATTTTATCGTGTATAGAAAATGCTAATAAAACATTCAATGAAATTTTCAAGTATCTACAGTCTTACGTTTTTTAATTACAACAAAATAATAAAATCGTTACACAAGAAATCAAGTGAATATTAAATGTTATAAAAATATGAATTACAAATGCTCATAAAAATTGAATTTGATTTTCTTGTAGACATTTTTTTTTGATAAAAGTAACAAACTTATGACTAATCTTGTATTACATTTTCAAACCTTAGATTTAAAAAAAAAAATTTTTATGAATTCTCAACTCAAAATAATTTGCTAATTTTCGTGATTTTTTCGTATTTTATCAATATTTGAACTTTAAATACTTATAAATAAAAACTGTGACTAAGTATTTTTAATATTTTTCAAATTCATTGTAATAATATATGTAGTAGGAGCCTTGTATTAAATTTTCAAGCTTTTTTACCCAACAAATAAAATTTTAATGAAAAAATGGAAACTGAAAATTTCCGTAAACAACTCAAAATAAGTCAAAATATTTAGAATGTCATGGTGTATAGAAAATGCTAGTATAAACGTTCAGTCAAAAATCCATGTACCTACAGTTATTTGTTTTAGAGTTGCATCAAAAACCAAAATCGATTTTCTCGAAAACAGAGTTTTCGTATTAAAATTCCGGTTTTTCCTTAATTTTTCTTTTGTTTTTCATGTCGCTTTTGAAAACTACTGGAAAAAATTTTTACTTTTCACCCTCCAAAGTACCAACTAGATTCACTTTCCTATCAGAAAAGTTACTGTTGAAGAAAATCCAAGCACTTTTACTGTCCTAAAAGGTGATGACAGACATAAAAAAAATTTAAAAAAAACACATTTCATTATAAAATCAATACATTCATCGCTTCGCTCAGAATCTAAAATTAATTTTGTGAAATTATACCTGTATAGCAGCTGTAGGTATTCGTGAAATGTAATTTATATGTTTTGTTGAAATAGTAGCAGTACCTGACAAAATTATAAGAACGAACTCTTTTTTTATGTACATTGTAAAGACGAGGTGGTCGGTATAGGGTAAAACAATGAATGAACATAATACATTGTTAATGTGCATTGAAACTTCCACATAGTTTAAACTATACATATATATACTATAGTTATATAACTATATTCTTTCATTTTCTGTTTAACAAAATATTATTGAGAACCAAGCCAAATCTGCAGACCAAGTTTATTTAATTCTAAACGTATTCTTAACGAACTTCTCTATACCAACATTTTTTTTTGTCTTTCGTAACTCATAAATTTCGTAATGGTATTTCACTGTATCTATATTAAAATTTACGTTTATTTCATAATCACTGCAATATCAGTTCTGAACGGCCTAATTAACAGAGATATAACATTTATGTTTACATACAACATATTATGTATAGAGGGTAATAACTCACTAACTATATATTCACCACCTTTATTTTCTTCAATAATGCAGATATTCAATATCTCGTTTTTACATTTTTTGAATACGCTGAAAGACCGTATTTACAATTTTTTGAGATTTTTGAACTATTGAAGCCTGAAGGAGAGTTCTGCGGTGATCTTCGTTTTTCAAACGAGAATCCCCTTTTCTACTGTAAATTATTAAGTGGCTTGAAAAATTTTAAAATTATGGTGAATTGTAGTAATTATACTAACCCATCAATAATTTATAAAAAAATGTCCAAGTATAATAAAAAAAATATACTAGAACAATATTAAATCTATCATGTATTTTTGAAAACTATTTTGAAAGACTATAATATTATTATCCTTGGCAGAGACATTTTAATAACAACATCGAAGTAGGTATACCAAAATATTTTCAAAAATATTATACACTAAAATATAGCATAAAGTAAAAAGAGGGGAGGGGAGATATTATTTGAACAACAGATTCCTGTATCGACGCAGGACATTTCCTTAAGCAGTACAAAAAATCCCTAGAATTATAAACTATATGGGTGTTGTTTAAAATTTGAATGAATTTACTATAAAACTATAAAAGGTAAAATTGGGGCAGGGTTGCTTGGATGTTTATGATATATAGGTAAGTAGATAAGTAACTATAATATATCACGTGTGCAGATTAAGTCAAGTACTTATGAGCATATTACATAATAACTTGATTATCGCCACACAATCGAACAGTGGAGAGTGCTGCAAAGAAGAGAAACAATATAAAACGGTTTACAGGGAAAACGAAAATCTGATAAGTACTCGATGGTTTTACGTAAGTGCGTAAAGTATAAATAATAATAATAACTATTATATGTTTTACGTGTTTGTCGTCGTCCGTCGTCGACCGTATAATATCATAATAATATTGTATGCTATTCCCGATAAATCATTCGACTTTCGGGCGGAAAAAACCACCACCGTACGAGACTGTAATATTATTATAATATATTTAGACGCGTCGCGCGAAGAAGCAGAAGCGGTGAAATTTTAATTTTTTTTTTTTTACTCTCTCCTCGGAAACTGTTTAATTTATGCACTGTGTGAACGAAAAAAATAAGTGCGGTCGAGAGGTGTTGATACGCGCGCGGCCCATTAATTTGATTTACTGTTCGGCGGCGATCTTCGTGCTGTATATATATAATATAATATATGAATTCGTGTGCTGCTGCTGCTAATGAAAGCCACAAGAGCCACCGACTGCATAAATTATTATTATACTCCTCGGCGACGAAAGCTCCGGCGGCGGTCCGCGCTGATTAATTACTCCGCGGCTAAGTCCGCCGCTAATCGGCTACGGCGATGACATAATAATAATAATAATAATAACGCAGAAATGTCGTCGACGGCCGTTATCGTGGCGGAGGTTCGGTGTGTTTTCCGAGTGGCAAAACAACGGGTGCGGGTTTACCCACCGCGGGTAACGGGAGGCACCTACGCCGCCCGCCGGTATAAGGTTTTTTTTTTTCCGTTTTCTTGAAACATAAATCACCACCGAGTTGTGTATACTTAATAATTTTTATTCCGACGATAATATCGCATCGCGACTCGCGAGCTCTTAACGAGCGGTTAAAACAGATTAAAACACCGTTTTGAGACGTTTGCGGCGCATAATATATTATTATATTATATAGTATAGATCTGGATTCGCGTCCAAGTCTCCGAGCGTCTAACTTATCAAGACAACGAACAATTAAAAAAAAAACTGAAAATTTCGGATAAGACTGGTTTTTTTGTAGTCGAGAAAAAATTAGAAATGTTATAGAATTATTCATTCAGAAAAAAATTATGGTTTTTAGAATATTATAAAAATTTATTTTTAATAAGAAATGCATTTCGTGAAGCTGTAATATAATATTACGACCCAGGTACAAAGTCTGGACTAAATTTTAACTGATTCAGAACTGAAGCTGAGAGCGTTGAATTCTGGTTAATATTCATATTATTGTATGTGGAAAATAAACCTTAATGTTTTACTATAATTGAACAGTAGAAACACCATTGTTTTTACTATAATAAAAACGGATCCAACGGATCTAGCTGCAACTTCGAGGAGTTATAATCACTGTACATTATAATGATAATAATAATAATAGTAATATTATGTCCGCCGTCCGTGCGTATATTGTATAGGTACTATCTTGTACCATCGTGTGTATAAGTACGGACTTTAGTAGGTCGTACACACGACGATGAATGTAATATTATGTTTCCGGTTCACCGCCAGCTTGATTTTCGTCAAATTTTGATTTATTGATATCGAAGGTGATGTCAAATCGCGTAGTTGTGTGTGTATATACCTACGTTTTACCATATAAGATATATATAGATACGGGTGAGTACCATTATTTTCATTATTTTATCTTCGCTAACGGAACTGGCTCAGGAGTTACGACCACGACTGTATTATAATGGTGGTGGCGATGATAGTAATAATAGTAATATAATGTCCGTTATTGGGTATTGTGTACTTTTCGCGTGTACATTATGGTACGTCGTACACACGACGAGGAAATGTTTCCGGTCGGCTCGTCCGCTGCGGCCGCGGGGCCTGATGGCGTGCAACTGAAGGCTGCAGCCCCCGAGCTCGAGGCCCGTTTAACACCCGACTAAACAATATTAATTATCGGAAAACGAGTGCATTGGCGGCGAAGAAGATTCGTCGGCCTCTGCGGTATATATAGTGTCCCGCAGCGTCTTTTATACGACATAAGAGGCATTTCTGTTTCGCCGCGATCGCTATATATATATCGGTCTTCCGCACCGATTTCTGGGCGGAGTTTGTCTCGTTTGTGCACCATAAATCCCCCACGGTAAACAGTTCGGTTGGTCGTTTGTGCATCGCACGTTTCAGCGGTTTAACAGCTGCTGGTGGTACTGCAGGTATAGTATAATGTACGGGATGACACGACTGGAATTCATAATACGCGAGTGTAAGGTACATCTCAGGTTCAAAAATAATTATGGGTTTAAAAATGATTGTATATTGTAAATATAGTTTCAACTGTTGACAGTCGAAAGATTTTGCAATATTTAAATGAATGTGCGAACCCAAACTTAGAATAGGTAGGTTACATTTTATTTTAATAACTTTTCAAATTGTTTTTTTTTTCGATTATAGCAATACTATGACAATAACGACCTATATAGTTTGTGTTCGTTACGGTTTTAGAAATGCGCAAACGTTCACGTGTACGAAGTTGGTCCTCCGATTAAATTCTAATTACTTAAAATATAAATAAATGTTTAGTATTATTGAAATCTCCTCGAATCTTTACCATATTACACTGAAATAGCATTATTTAGTAAGACACGATATGGTGAATTTTTCTGTTCTCCTCGAGATTCTACTGCACTCGACGAGAGTTTTCAGGTACCATATATTATATCCTATACTGAGGGTTCGGTAAATTACGTTTTGGCCGTAACTGGACACCCTCCTCAGTCGACGTGGTGGGACGTCGGATGTTAAAAACTCGATTTACGCACTATAATATAAAATAATATTTTATTATTTATAGCTATAACTACCAAATATTTTATTGGGCGGGCCTTCTCCGCGGGAAACCGTCGCCGGACGATCGGTATAGTATATACGACGACGACACACGTCTAAACATACATATAATATATTACATAATATGTATCGTAAATAAAACAACGCAATCAGTGTAAAAAAAAATAATGTGTTTATAAAAATAAGCGTTTTGGGCTTGTTATGACCGCAGCGCTGTCGCATAAATAAAAGTCACACTCGCTCGTGGTAATATTAGATTAATATTTTTCATATTTTTACTTGCGTATGTAGTTATGTATATACACCGTAGGTACACCACTCGCAAAAACGATTATTACAATAATGATGTGATACGTCAGTTGCGAGTTGATTGTTAATGTTTAAGAGGGTTGCGTCCAATTACCGCATACTTAAGATTTCCAAAAAGGTCGATAGACAAAAACCACACACTCTATCAGCACATTGTATGTCAAAATACTACACGCTTTTTTCAATCTACACACCAGTTGACGTATGCCAAACGTCGTAAACTTTTACTAAGTCCACCGAAATGAATCGCATGAGCTCCAAATTTTGTTTTAAATATTATGATATATCATTGCCACCCAAAATGAAAAATTACTAATATGTTTACAAATAAGCGGATGAAAAGTAGCCTGCAGTTGCGAATTTAAGCAAAAAATCCCGTTAGAAATTTTTTAGTTTTCGCAACATTTAAAAATGTTCTAATAATTCAAAATGTTTTATTTTCTTTACTTTGTCAGTGATGGCAAAGATATTAAAAAATGTAGAATTCTAACGCAATTATATTGCGATCAGTACTTCGAACTGCTAATGATTATACTAATACATAAACCTAGCTAACGTCAATTTCTTATATGTTATTTTTTTTTGTTTTTTTGAATAAAATATATAATGTAAAGAATAAATAACATATTTTATATTATATATACTTACATTTTCAAATGAATAGGATTTTCGTTTTTTCGGATACATATCAATATTAAAAAAAAAAATGTGCGATCTTTGGAATTAGGGTGTTCTATTGGGTTATACCTGTCCTAATCAGTTCGTACCTGATAATCGTTATAAGCGCTATACTTCAGTCACACGAATTTCGAAACCGGAGTAATGAAATAAGCAACAACACTCGATATCCCGGGCACTGCAATCCGTTTAGACTTAGGTTATTTTAGTTCATATATTGTATAGTTGTTTGGTAGCTTAGTTATAAATTATGTTTGGTTATTCATGCACCGGTATATGTCGTAGGTATAACACCGTTGTGAGTATAACGCAACAATGAGAGCGCGTATATAGATTTTACGTGATTATTTTGTCATAAAGAACAAAAAAAAATTATATCATTATTATATTATGTTGTCGAGCGTTCGTGCGTCGTATCAAGTCTCTCCCCTATTTACAACGCCCGATAGATCCCGTTTCATTCCGATAGTAATATCGTATAATAATAATAATATATTGTAGGCATAATAATATAATAGTTTCAAATGCCATTGTTGTACCTACATACGTGTATGATAATAACAATAATCGTATACGACTTTTGTTGCTGGCTGCAGTTGGCCGTATCCAATGTTATCATTGGAACGATTCAAAGGCGCATTCAGAGATCGTCCAACGATCGTATTACACCTCGATCTCGGCCGAGCTGGGGTGCAGCACATGACATATTATTATGACGATATAATATACAGAACAGAATATAATTTATACTGTCGAGTCGCGCAGGTTCTTGTGAAACGGTAACGGCATAATATAATAATATACATGAAATACCATAGCAATAATATTGTTGTACCCATGTGGGTGAGACAGAAAATAATCCGACGTGCGCGTATATAATATACCAACCTATATAGAGGTACCTATATACATAGAAATATATTTTATACTCATCGTCGGATCGCGTCCATATGCGTCTTACGTCACACGTACAAAACCGTATTATTTGTTTTATCATCACGGTGGAGGTGCCCCCCGGACGGGCCTTGAAATACTATCACGTCACCTTATAATACGATAGTCTACATAGGTATTTTGCAGTGGACTGCTGCAGACGGCGGCCGCTTTTCGTGAGGTCGAGTCGCTGCAGCCGGACTACAAAACACAATATCATACAATATAAACACGATAACATGAGGATGATTCTGCGCTGGAAGACGGGGTAGGTGACCTGCCGCCCCCCCCCCCGCCCCGTACAGATCAATTACATTCTTTTCCGTTGGGTTTTCTCCAAAACGCGCACGTATTGCCGTTATAAATAAACTCGGAGGGCGAGTGGGGGGGGGGGAACTTTCCGGCTCGGCCCCCGGCCGCGCCGGCGGTATAAAATTACACGGACCGCCCGAGTAACACAATATCCTTTGGGTCTCTTGACAGGCATCTGAAATCGGAGGATTTTCGCCACCCGGCGTACTCGTAGTGCGTGGCGCACACTGCAGGTTCCTCGTTAAGCTCTTGACCCGGGATTTCGTCGAGGATTTCTGGACGACATCATACCGGGCGCGTGTGGGTGAGCCGAGGAGGAAGAAAAAAAAAAAAGGGTCACTTTTTCACCGTTGTACACTTGCACGGATTTAAACCCGAGGTAAACGATCGATTTTGTACAAAGTCACACACACGCACACAAAGAGTATATATTCTTTGCCGCCACCAAAGGGCAAGTGTAAAACGCGTACCGTGTACTGCGTCTCGTCGACGACCTCGACCGCGCTTAAATATAATAATAATAATAATAATAAATGGGTATTATTATGACGTTATACTCGTGTATTGTAGCCGCGAGAGGTCTTCCCACAAAGTATCGATTGTCCGACGTGTTTGTAACAGTATCGTAATACCATTTACCACGCGCGGTTCGTACAATATACCTACACCTAGGTATACGTGCGTACGAATAAATCGCATTACGATCGTCTATATTATTACAAGACGCCCGCAAACGCGAAACGACGCACTTTTATTCGTGGTACAAAATATGTATGATATTATAAATCGCATTATTATTCCAGTGGACTTCGTGATAATATTATAACGCAGTCGGCGCGAGTGTTTGGGCAGATGTACACTGATGAACCGCACACGACCGCGAGTCGGAGATCGATACGCAAATAAAATTTAAAAAACGAATTTGCAGGAATATTCTGCAACCGACCGTAATCGCGACGATGTCAATAATACGCAACAATTAACAGTAAATTATTATAATCTGTACGCGTTGCACAGTATTATATTCAACCCGTTTTCGCGCATTTAATCGCGCGATTTATCGAACCTCGGCCAATCAACGGCACGGAAGTACAATGTACGCTCGTATACGTTATTATGTTAAATTATTGTATGTTATTATTATATTTGACGAAATATTAATAACGCTGTAAAACGTATAATATAATAATATATGTACCCGCGCTGCTCGAACCGTATATAAACCGCGAACTTCGCGTTCCGACTTGATTGCGAGGGCGTCAGGTGGGTGGCGGCCGTGGCGGGGGGTGAGGTGGTCCGATAACATGGGTGTATCATGCAGGGTAAATGTATATATATATATGGGTATTTACTATTTTGTAAACAAACGCGCGCTTTTGCGGATAACGACCCTGCGGCGTGATTTTCGTTTCATTTAACCCTCTGTCCGCGGACCGAACTCTGCAGGATTTCAATATACGGTGGGCCAATGTATATACCATCGGCATATTATACAACAACGGTCGACGAATTCGGGAATCCCCGCAGGAACACGGTTCGGTACACAAATTGACCGCGGTTATAATATTATAGGCACTCTATTATTGTACTCGCGGGAGGGGTGAATGCGAGATGCGGAAAAAAATAAAATATGAAATTGTCCCTCTGCGCGATGGCTTCGATAATGTTTTAAAAATAAAGAGACGGACGACGCGCGTGGCAGTTCGAGTGCCGACCGACTGTTTTTTCCCTCTCAGACTATGCGTGTTTTTCGGTTTACAACAATATAATATGTCATTTGAAGTCGATCAATGTTCCGAGCGTAGTTTAGGATATAAAATTGAGAGTTACTTACTGCAACTGATTAGTAGGTTATAGTAGTAATAACAATATTATAAACACCGCGAAACGCGCGCGTAAATGCCATTTGAATTCCTCCTCGAACGGTTCACAAGATTTTAATGGACTAAACACGGTTATTGTAAGTCCTGAAAATATACACCGAATACAAATATTTTTTGCAGCCTTGAATATCGATATATGATATAGATATTGTGAGATTCAGTATTTTATTTCCCAGCGGCATCGGTAAGTCTTTTCGGGGCCAGTTAACTACTAACTGTTGTCCAATGCCTCCCTTAACTGGCGCCGGAAATGCATAATATTGACAAAAAAATCATAAGAATCATTATTTATTGTTGTCGACCAACACATAATATATGTAAACAGATAACAATATAACAAATGACACGATGACATTATTATTAAAGTTATCGTGTGCCTCGAATGCGTGCAAAGACCAACCACCGACGACGGCGTTGAAGTGTGACTTGATGGAGTGTCAGCGTCAAAAATAAATTCACCGGTCGCGTCGAGGTAACCGGTGGTCGCCGATTAATTGGCGAACGACACATACCAAGGTTAGTATAACTCATCAATATTTTATTAACGTATGAGACACTCGAATTGTACGACATAATATCATAATGTCGTGAGGTTTATGCGTACACGGCGGATTTGTTGGGTTAGCGACGGGTGTTACATTAGTCCAATTATATGGGTACGAGTGTGATATTAATTTTACATTTCATACCGTCATATTAATATAGTATTACGAGGAGTATGTACACAATATCGTTATAGCGTTACAATGTGCGTACGACTGACGTGCGTGATGTGAAGTCCTTGAACCTGTCCGTCGAGAGGCGGACAAGTGATTTAGAAACGACCAAACTTCGCGACAGGTAGCCCAGAGCACTGCTGCAGCCCTCCGTACATATTATTACGACGAGTCGCAGGTGACCCCTCCGACGCTCAGGCCTTGGAGACCACTATAGGCACCCAATACGATATTATACGTATATACCCATCGTCATCGTATACATAATATAGGACGTGTACGCGAGGAAACCAATTTAAACCAGGTGTTCGGTTGGTATATATTTGTGTTTTTTTTTTTATCTACCTCGCCGTGACCGGCCGAATCCACCGCGTATTACTGCACACACACAGACAATAGTCCTCGAGTCTGGACGTCCTCTGCACAGTATAATAATATAATATAAAATAATAAAACGGCAACATCAACAGTCGTGTGACACGGTGTGATGACGACGACGGCGATGACGACGATCATTAAACAGCATATTAATTAACTCTGCCCGGGGGGAGGGCGCATTATTACTATTATTATTTATTATTCCGAACGCATTATATTATTATTTTTTTATATACATATAGGTCCTTTGCGTTTCCTATTTGCATGCGTATGTGTGTGTGTGTGTGTTGTGTGCATATTACGTATTTTATGGTTTACCTACAGCGCCTACACACATATCGTATTGGAGATCATTATTATATATTGTTCGCGTCTATCTCTACCAACCCTCTCTCGCTCATTCTCTCACACACACACACTCTTCGGCAGCGGTCGTATATCATATTATAATAACCTAACACGTTATATGATTTCCTGCCTTTTGATTTAAATCCCAGGTGCCCAGCGTGTGTGTTCCGGTCGTGACTGCGTTTTTCCATCGTGGGATAATACCGCCTCTTCACCCCCATTATCGATTGAAAACCAAATTGTTTTTATTTCGGTCGGTGTGCACCTAGGTATAATGCACACAATATAATACGGGCAGTCCACCTCTCAGGGGGAGGCGTCGACGCGACCGATCGGAAGGTTTTCGGTTGACCGACGAAATCGACACGACACGTCGCTGCTGCAGCGGTAAAGGCGTACCTATTATTATAGTACTTACTATACTTAACTACATATTATTATGGCGATAAACCTATTAATTATCTTATTATTTATTATCATAACGAGCACAATACACGTAAGCACACAATGATATTAAACACAGTAACACAATATTGGTACGGAAATACGGTACTTTTATTTGATTTAATATTATACTATACCTACCTATAATATTTTTGTTTGGTTTAAGCACGCGACGTACGTGATGTCGATGTGAAATATGTGGCCCATTTCCCTCTAAAAATGATATTCCGTTTTCATCCGTGGACAATTAATAATAATTTTAATACCCGATTGAGGGGATTGAAAGCGGTGTTTTTCTATTTCATTGTGTAACACACGCGCAACATAATACGGATTTAAACCGATTGATCTAGTTAGGTGAATAGGTTCTAATAAATAATTGGTATTTGTCGTTAAGTCTGCTTGAGATCGACTTTTCTTTATTGATTTCATCCCACTAAATCCTAAAAAATTAATTTAAAAAGTTTAAAAAAAAATCGTGATGTTTAAATTGTTGAAGGAGTTAAAATCAAAAAAATTAAAATCTAAAAAATTCGATCTCAAGTAGAAAAACACTCATATCTGCATTCAAAGTACTTATCGATTTACTAGGTAAATCAGTAAGTTGGAAAAAAAAAAACGTCTAACTTCCTATGTTGCGCATACTATGTTCAACTATGAAATAGAAAATCACCGCTTCCAATCACCTTTGATATAATATTTAATATTTAATTTCGAAAAAATTATATAGACAGTATTGATTTCATATTCCATACCCGCAAACGTAAAATTCAATTTTAATTGGTAATTACAGTTTTCCCCGTTCACATAGGTACATAGTATATCGATCGACCTATTATAATATTTCGTAATGATTATAATTATATCGTTTAGTTTAGTTACTAATTTTATAAGAATTTTAAATGATACATCGTTTTGTCTTTAAATGTATTCAATTTATACATGCCAAAAAGTAATTTAAGCGTAAAACATAAATTTTTTGAAGTCATATTTGAAATGTTGAATATTTTTATGTTCCTGTAATTATTGAATAATTAATTAATCATATGGTAATTACGGCCGTGCGTCATTTATAACACACCAAAAAGGCAAAAAAACAATAATTAAATGCGTTGAAAAGTAATTTACATAACATCATTCAACATTACGATTCTCATTTGAACAGCGAGGAGCATATATTATTATATGCCCCGTTTTCAGAGCGGAAGGTCCCGCACATACGCGGTTTTAGCAGAAATTTCAATTAGCTACAGACTGCGATGATATAGGTAGAACATATTGGGAGAAGAAAACTCATTATTCGTGCGGCGGAAACTTCGTAAGTATAATGTAATACATCCCGCAGTCGAAAAGCAAGTAACTGCAGCGATCGTATACAATTAAGCGGGTCCCGCTAAGACTCCCGAGTGTGGAACCTCTCGTCGAATTCGTTTAAGTCTTCGGAATTGCATTACGTCTGTGCGTTAATCGAGCTGTTGCGGTACGCGCACGATTATCATGATATGGATACGATGGGCTTAATAATATGCTCTCGATCCTATGAAGGTTCGGTAGCGAACGTATTATGGCATGATCGTCTATAATATTGTTACAGCACGTAAGAACGAAAATTATCTATTTATAGTATAAATTGTCGTTATAATATCGTGAGAAACTATCGATCGTCGGAGACCGTGCCCAAAGGACGTGGCATATGATACAGAGCGATTCGCCAAGCATGCACACCACCTTCTTCAATATAGTACAACAAATCTCAAGAAAATAATATGGTCTTTGAGTACATCTAAAAATTCCAAAAATCGGAATTCGGAATAAATTTATTATTATTAAACGAAAAACTTAGGGGGTTAGCGTGCTTGGGAATCACTCTGTACATAAATCAGTGTGCCTCGAATATTGATGATGTATTAAGGTAGAATCGTCCATTAACGATCGCGACTGTATATACGATCGTATTATAATATGCATAATAATAATATATTATAAGTTATAATCATAATATTATAATATTATGGAGGGAACTATGATATACAATATTATAGTATAATGTATATAGCCTTACGGCGTGTAAGTACCCGTTTGATTTATGATGGTTTTTTTTTTTTTTTTGTTTTTTTTAATGAACCATAAGAAACATTAATTGTTCGTGTTGACAAACGCAGGTATCAGTTTACCGTACACGATATTATGTGAAAACGGCAGTCGGTACAAACAAATCCGGACAAACGTAAACAATTAAAATTAATCGTTTCTCGGAGTATTCCGGATCGGTACATCGTAGTACCTAGCTATTATTAAAGTTATTTCAGCAGACTCGAAAACCGAAGTTTGGTGCAATAATAATAATATAGTTAGTGTGATACAGTGTGTTATTATCGCATATATGTACTAGCGATAGCTCGCTGTTAGAAAATCAGTGCAAACTGTTAACTACCTAAATTAATGTTAAGTGAACACGCGTTATCGTCAAGTTAGAAGTTATTATGGTTAGCAAATAAACAATATAAATCGTTAAGTTTAAAGTTAATATAAATGTAATATTATATGCCCGTCTATATTTTTGAATAATTTATTATTTTTTCAAGAAATATAACAGAAATTATAGTATTGTTGCTATTATAATGGTATTAGATTATTATTTAATTAAAAAACCGTGCATATACGGAATGAATGTTTAAAATCATTAAAACCAAAAATTTTAAATTTTAACTTAAATTTTGAATCAACTGAAAAAAACAAAGTTATTTCAACAGCCAATTAAACTAGTTAAGCTCTTAAGTCTTAATTTAATTAGAAAATGAACTAACTATAGCTAAGTCAAAAAGTTTAAAAAAACTTAAACTTAATATAATAGTTATCATAACCTTTCCAACAGATATTTTCTCGCCGAACGCATTTTATTATTGCACTGCGATCTCGATATTATAATACCTATGTTTTGACGATGAAAATTATTGTTTTCCCTGACAATAGCACACAAAGTTCACCGAATACCTGAAAAAAACGCCGCCATCACGAGGTATAGTACCCAATCCAAGTTTTCGCAGCTTTTCGCGTAGGCTCTCGACGAGCATCGTGTTCTACGATCGCTGCAGGTGGTTTCCCGGGTAGGTATATAATATTATACTGTTTATACCATCACCGATGTTTATAAACGTAAGGACACATCGTATACAACACTGGATGGGTTCGTTATCTCTGACCACACGCGGTAACAAGTAAAATAATATTGTGTATATATTGGTATACGCTGCGGCCTTATCCTCTGCAGATGCGTTGGGCCGATAAAAAGTGCAACACGCACGTGTGCAGGTGTGGCGTGCGTGTCGGCTCGAGTCTTCGCAAAAAAAAAACACACACGGCCGAAGGGTCAGATTACATCGCGTTAAATAAATATTATTATAAAAAGTTCATAAATAGTTTTTTTTTTCAAGCCCTCGTTAGATTATACCGTTCACTCCGAATAAATAATTGCACGACATCTTCATAATGTTACAGTGATGGACGCGCGTTATTGGCGATTCACTGCCCCGATCCGAAACCAGAGAGTTTCACATCACATCGGAAACGACAAAACCCAAAAATCTCACCCTGCCCAGATCCGATCCGCCGACAATCGAATTGCGACGTACAAAGAACTTCGCAGACAGATTGTCTGCTCGTGTCCATTCGACGCCGAAGCGATACGACTGAAGATATCTATGGACTGCTGTAGACACTCGAACACAGCTTTGGACCACATTTCTGTGTTAAAAAAAATAAAACGGCGCTCATCATTAATCGATTTGTTTTTTTTTTTATTGGTACCAACATCACAATACTCAATTGTTTTTTTAGAAATATTATAATAGGCGCATTTGTATAATCCCGGACTAGTGTATATACCCTTTGGGTACTCCCGAAAAAACTGGGTTCACGTACACCTATAGGTGTACCAGCTTTAGTAAGATTTAAAAAAAATTTCATATTTAAGTCGTTTAGTATTTGTCGGTATATTATGTAAAAACCGCCGCAAGTTGTTTGTAGACAAATAGCATACAAAACTCAATAATAAGACTAAATACAGTTATATCATATACAATACTAATTTATGACGTACAATTTATACACCATAAAAATATTTATGTTTAAATATTCATACCAGTTAAATATACTCGAATTGAAAAAAAATTGACGCTGGCTGTTTTCATGGTACCCATACGTCTCAACGATTTTGAATTGTGTCGTACTGCAAAACTGCGCTTACTAAATTAATGATTAAGCCGATAACGGTGAACACCGCTATACCTAGGTTAGAAGGCTATACGCGTGCGACACGCAACGTCCAAATTTATACCGTATACCGTATACCTCGTTATACCGTGTTGTGGTGTAGGACGGCGATTTTTCAGTCTTATTTGTCAGGTTTTCGAATAAAATTTTATCGGTCCATAAATATCATTGTGCATAAAATTCGATTTGCATATATTATAATATTTTCAAAAGGTAACGTATAGGTACGTAGGTATAACGTTTTTGTCGGTTTACCTATACAGTGTAATAAATTACAAACGGCGGCGGTCGTATATATTTTCAACGGTTATCGATTATTATTACTATTATTATTATTATATAATATTATTGTATTAATTATAACGACGACGAAAAGACACTTATAAACGTTACTCGTCATTAAAACACATCGTATCGTTACGATTCGGACCCGGTGCAATAGGTTATGACAGTTTCGAGTGGCGCTCCGGTGGGGCGTGTACGTCTGTGTGCGTACACGGACGTCGAAAACAGAAGACTTTCGGAGACGGAGCACGAGAAACGGCCGCGGCGGGTCCGACGGTACATTATAATGTGGCGTTAACCCTTTTAATTTTCACGTTTTTTTTCTCTTCCCCCCCCCCTCCGGCACCCACCGTCTCACGCGTATACACTCGCGCGTCGTCTCGCCTCTCCAGATTTATTATTAATCAACGACTGCGACACCGACCCTTTCGACACGGCGGCGCTGCAGCTCTCGCGTGTACGAGGCCGACGAATATTTCGAGCACGGTAAGTGTATAAACGAGGACGACGAAGACTTTTGAAAAATCTGCGCGGAAAAATATAATCGACGGCTCTCCCCCGTCAGTCGCACCACATCGTCCCGGAGTCGCGCATTAACAACGACGACGACGACGATAATTGGCACGCCTACGCCTCTTCCCCGACGATTCCGTATACTTTATAATGAATTTGTCGCCGTCGTCGTCGAAACCCGTTTCGGCACGTTTGCCGTCGACACTCGAGCGCTAAGATGATAATAATTAAACGACGATATCAATGCGATATTATTTATATGAATGCGCGCGACGGGCTCGCGAAAAGAGGACGTGACTCGGTTTCCGCGACAATCGACGAGTCTGTATAATCTCCGGTGATTGCGCGCGGGAATAATACTTATTTTAAATAGGTACAAAAAAAAAGATGTGACTCGAACTCGAGGAGATTTTAACAATTTTTATTACCGCGAACGGAGTCTTGCCGAACGCGCGCCGCTCCAGTTATATAGAAAAAAAATGAGAGGACGGTTTTAGACGTCTTTTAGCCGAGATTTCGAACAAACATTTTTTCTGAATACATCGGTCTAAGAACGGGTCCAGATGTCGTCTACCTTGTATAGGTTAGCATAGTATATTATACCTCAGGAGTACTACTAATGTGTAACCTCTCACGTCTTCGTGCATCTTATATTTGTTTCTGTTCGTTCTTCGTCTAATTTACCTATATTGTGTGATTAATTGGTGTATAGATTGTAATATTACCTTAAGTATAAATCATAAAACAAAAAACTTCGCAATCATCTATAATACGGGACAGACCACACGCGGAACTTTCGCCTCGAACCGCCTTCGTTTTCGCAAACTTATGTCTCGTCTGCTCCACCGCGGAGAACAGCTGGTGATTTTGTCGGGGGTTTTTTTTCGGACGAGTTTCCTAGGGTGAATTTCGAACAAAAAACCACCGACCGAGAGTGCCGATCCGTCCCCGGAACGATCGTCGCTGTTCCAAACCGAACCGCAGCGTACAGCTCCTAAAAGACTCACTAATTTTTCTCACAACACTAACAATTGTATTAATTTCGAATTAATTTGGCGAGCAGACGTCGCGCACCTAGTTGCCTTGACGATTTCGACGGCGATGCGCCCCGGACAAAACGTGCTGTCCAGCAGCGTATTTCATTATATCATATCACATTATATCATTTGTCGTCGTCGTTGTTGTTGTTGTGTCCGTTCGAAAACACGTGACCCGTTAAGATGTTATTATTTTTATGAATCAGCTACAGTACAACGTGCCACACACGCCCCTAACGCGTACATGTAATAACTCCGATTCGGTTTTTCGTCGGAACGGCGATGATGAGTGTCGTAGGTATTTAGTTTGTTTACGAAAAAGGGCATTCAGGATTTCCAGGAACGTGGCTGTACAACGCACGTTGCACATATGACGTGTGTACAAAACAATGTGAATCGTGTGATATAATATATATATTTTTTATATTACGACGAAGAAGACGATGACGAGTTATGTGGTTGCGACGCATGATGTTGATCTTCTGCTGCGTAGTACGACGCTTTATCGGTATGCGTTGCGTCCTGCTGAGACGAGAAAACGCTGTGCGACGATTAAATAAAATATTTATACGATAGCGATGGCCGTCCGTCTGTTTCATCGTCATGTGGGTTTACGGGGTGGGTACACGATATATCTGCAGGGTAACCCGCTGGCGCGATTCCGCGAGAGAAAATGCCCAAAAGCGTCATCGGAGGACCTTTTTTGTTTGAGAACAAAAAATACGGTACTAGTTTTTATATTGAAAAAAACATTCGTTTCATAAAAACTGCCCCGGAAACAGATATTAAAAAAAATCTATATGTAGTCGTATGCGGACAAGTTCAAAATGCTTGTGAAAAAATCACCGACAAATCTTAGATCTCCATGTTTATATTTTACCGGGGCATTTTCGACCCAAACTTCACACACGACCGCGATGCAGGCACCGTACCCACCACCACGGTGCTCGAAACTTGAGGGTGAAACGTAATCCCCCCGCAGATATCGCATAACACGAACTTTTTGTCACCGAAGGAGTTTAGAGGTTCGCGTATTATAAGTTATAATTTACAAAATTATGAATGCGGTGCGTGGTCATGGTTTTCGTTTGATTTTTAAAAGTTCGAACACGACTTGAGACGTTAAGTACATACAAATGGGTGGAGGTAATAATTTTAATCAAAACAGTCCGTTTGAGCGAGTGAAATTATTTTTACACGTGTAATATAAACACCGGCAGGTGACTTTGATGCGAACGTTTTTAAAAATAGGGTTCATTATTAATTATTTCTGTAATGTATATTATAATATCGTATAATACGATTTTGTTTTATTTATTGAAAAATGTTTGCTTATGTTGACTCTATATATTAGGTACAATATAACTACACCAAAATCTTTTTTTGAGTTAAGAGTTATTCATTATTAATATTATAAATTATGTATTTTATATGATACTTTATTTTTGCAATTGACAATAATGTACATTACTACCACGGCTTGCAAACGTTATAATAAACGTAATTATAACGGAAAGCGACTATCAACAATAATTGAATACCACAAAACAAAACATAAAGATTTACAAAATATGTTATAATATTATATCATTAAACAAAACACAACGTAAAACGTAATTTATGAAATTTCATTGAACGAAAAATAACGTAATACGAAATAATTTGAAATCCATTTATTTAAAAGTTATATTGATTTCGTAGAATCCCACACATACGGATACTATAATTGATTATATTATATTCCGTATCCGGGACATTACCTAACCGCATTGGTTATTATTAATAAATTCTAAATAAAGATAAACGCAAACCTTGTATAACATTTTAACTCCGAATAATCATGAACGATTAACACACAACTAGCATAAAGTTTTGATTCTAAATAACGATAAACGCAAAATATTATGTTAAATAACGTTTTAATTCTAAATAACGATAAACACAAAAATTGTGCAACGTTTTAATTGTAAATGACATAAAAAACGGAATTTTTTTTTTCAATTCCAGCCCTGAATTTACTACAAAATTATATTATATTAGTTAATTTATCTATAAACCTATTCATATACTTATTCGCCCAAACGGTATTTATTTATTTTTTGTAAAATAAACATTCGCTCAAATGGTCTACACACGCCCTTACAATAATAACTACCTATATGTAATATGAATCCAACATATCATTATGTCACACCTCTGCCCTGACCACCGACACCACATTCATTTTGACAGGGATTTTGAAACTGGAATCTTAAAACCGGCACCAAGCATCTTATACAAGTTGAAACTAGGGTATAAATACCAGAATAGCACGTGGCACCGATATTTGACTGCATCCGAGTTCCGCCCCATGTCAAACCGAATTTAACAATATCACATTATTTAGAAATAAAAATAATATGACTTCAGTAATTGAACCAAATAAACTTTTCAGTCGTTATTTGTGAATATTCGAGCCATTTCATATAATATATATAAAAGATAGTATCCTATATATTATGAACAGTGAAAAAGGTAACATTTTGTTTATTAAAAATGAATTTAAATTACAAATTTGTAAAAATCTATTACTTTTGACTATAAATATTATGACAGTTTGATTTTGACTATTTAGTATTTACTGAATTTTATATTATTATGATATAATATATATTATTACGATTAAATTAATAAAATGTACTAATATTAGATACCTATATTTTTGGCATGCATTTTATAACAACAATATTTATACATATTATTTCAACTAAATTATGAAAAGTATTAGTAAAATATTAGAAATTAGTATATACCTTTTTTTGAATAGGACGGAATTGGTATATACCTTTTTTTTTTTAACAGGGACGGAATCGGTATAAAAAAAGGTTCTTAGGACGGAACTAGGATGCAGCCCGGTATTTGCCGGTCGGGTTACAGGTCCGTTTTATTTTTTAGCCTAATTTTTTCGTAAGTTTTGTACGATGGGTGTCGGGTCAATGTTGTGGGTGGGCGACAGTATAAAAATATTATCTCGTAGGCAGTAATCGTGTTATTCGATACTTAAAAATGACTATTATCAGTGTAAATTAATTTTTTTTTTCTACGATGTCGATACGAATTCCGTTCGTATGACTTCTATCATATATAACGATATAAGAATAATTAATAATAGTACCTATTCTTTTGATCGCACTTATCTTTCGCCGGAAAATCAATTTCGTCGACGAGGCGCATGCCGTGTATTGTTCATTTCGCCGCCCGTACACCTAACCCATTATTGTTATTATTATTTTCATCGTCACCACTGTCGAATTTTTACGGCTCGCCGCGTCGTAAAGCTTACATTAAAAGTCCAGCAAAGACACGGTTAATCGATCAGGGGTTATACGATTATTGCCTTGCGCCCGCTCAGAGAGCTCCGGGGGACTCGGTGGTTTACGACCTTTGTATAATACGTAATATGTGCGCTCGCGGAATTCGACAGACGATTTCGGGTTCGCCCGTTGTGTACACGTACCTAACACGGAGTGATGTAATGCGTATATAGCACGTGACTATATATACGCGATAATAAATTATATTGCCGACGAACCGTTCGTCACCGCCGCGAAAGCTTTTCGTCATCGAAAAAACACTAAACGCCGCGATAATAAATACGAGCGCCCGTCCACTTCCGGTCTGCGCAATGCGACCACGCCGCCGCCACCGTCGTAAAACGGCGGGAGGACGAAATTGCTTCCGGATCCGCGCGATTTTCGGAAATGCCCTGCGGGGAGTCCGACGCGGTGAGTAAATAAAATGCTCTTACAGTCGGTGCATCAAATATTATATGTATACGTATAAGTTATTATGCACACGAAACCTAAACGACGAACGCGGAAGCGTAATATATTATGTATGTACCGAAAACACATTACATATGAGCCCGCGGCAACAAGGTTTACCATTGCGCGGTTTCGGACACACACGCCGGTGGTTTTAAAAAAAACTTGATTTTCGAATCGGTAAAAATATACATCACGGACGATAGTGACGCTCTCTATGAGGGATTGCACCATCACGATATTATTTTTGCCGGAGAGGAAACGGTTAGTTTTTTGTCATATTTTCGTTTTATTTCGACGCATACATCAACTAATTCATAACGCCGAAGACAAAAATTCTATATTTTTCGTGGCTTTAGACCGATAATAGTGGACGGTTAGCTTAGTATATGCACTTCCCGAAGTCCGAGATTACTATTTTTTTTTTTTTTTTTAATGGTTTATATTTTGGTTAAGGCTTAATTGTTTTTAACGTAATACCCATGTATGAATTTATTAACTTATTTTGTATGGGTGTGTAAGAAAATCATTTTTGATTTTTTGACTTCCTCAAACCTTAAAATGAAAACTATTTTTAAAAAAGTTGTACAAAAAAATAAATACTTCTTTATATATTAGTAAGTTTTAAACATTACACATTTTTCCTATATAACCTAGTGTAAAAAGGCCGATAAATGCAAATCTTTTGACGAAATTTAAATGATTCACTTTTGTAGGCGTAGTATCTAGATATAGAAATTGTTCGAAAAATGTGTTCTTTTTTATAAAAATGTTTAATTTTGACATTATTTGTTCATGTTCTGTTTTCCATTTTTGATTTCAAATAAATTGGATTTTCAACAACACCAGCAAATTCAAAAGTCCAAACTTTTTATGTATAGGTTTAGATGATGCAATGATCGCCAATCACCTTTATTATCCAATTTTTATAGAAAACTGTAGATTGTATTTATAATATTATGTCAACAACGATAAGCATCGATAAAAATAAAAAAAAATTATAATTATATCTATAGAGGCAATTCAAATGGTCATTGACTATACGGTTCGCCCCGACAACATGAATTTATTTTTCGGGTTTACGCCCCGAGGAGCCATCCATAATTTACACAATACCCTCGAATCTCGTATTGTATATGTACAATATACATATATGTATACATTGTACAGCATATAGTGTAATAATTGTGTGGGTCGTGAGTCGTGACGTCCGATATAATAATATATATTATTACATAATATAACAATATGGCTACTCGTGGAGATAACACTCGGCCGAACAAAACGAAAAAAAATACAATAATATTATATTATAATGGAAAAAAAACCATTAGATAGCGTCGCTGCGACGACGGTGGAAAACGAAAAAGGGGACCGGTAAAAAACCGATCCAATCGATACCGGTACATGATAATGATCTCCGCGGTCGTCGGCTACCAAACGCAGAAATAAATAATAATATTGTTATTTAATCGGGACAGCCCTGTGGAAAACTCGCGTTGTTAAAAATATAATATTATGTTATGTTATAATATACCGGCCGGATAGAGTATTATTTTGTTTCGGTTAACCTCGGTTCCGCATATACTCGGTTAGGTCGAGTCGAACAAGTCCTGCACACGATATTTTTTAGGTAACCAATGACGGTGCAGTGCACACTTCGCGGTGGCGCTATCGTAGTCATAAATGAGGGCGCGTTTTTTCATCCCTTTTTTTCGTCCGTCCGAGCTCGCAGAAACACGCGTATCTACAACAACAATGATAATATGCGCGTATATAATATCGATGGCTGATAAATAATATTATTATTGTTAGATCTACGCCGAATTGCCGTCAGACGCGTACCGTTGAAATAGACATATCTAATAATATATACCGGCCAGATAATCCTTTGAACGTAGCGCGCAAATGATTACAGTCTTTGAAAATAAAAATGATAACGACGAGAAATAGTAAAAATGTTGTTTAGTGACAACTCGTCATGGAGTAAAAAGTAATGCTTTCAAAAAACGTCGGTCGCTTCTGAAATAAATAGTGTCTTACGTTAAACGGATCACTCCGTATATATTCTATACGCGTATAAATTAAATCGTTTATCGTTCATCGTTTGTACATATATTTCATTAATAATTGTACCGAGCGGAGCCGGCCAATCTAAACGTCCCAAGGTCGCTGCCGGGTAAAACGAATCTCGTGCGGTGTGCGCGATAATAAAAACCGCCCCCGAAACCGGTTTGGTAAACACCCGTATATTATAATGATATATTAAACGGAACAAAAAATGACTATAATATTACCAGTCGGGTTAATACTTAATAGGCATATGATGCGTGTGTGTTTGTAGTGGGTGTGTGGGTGTTTGTGGGTTAGTATGTGTACAAGTGAGTGCACCCAAGTATATAGTAATATTATATTCTAGAAAATAAGTGGCGATCGCAGTGGTCGGTGGCGGTGATGGTTTTTCTGGAAGAACGACATCGGCAGCCGCGTGGAACAGCGATATGACACCCACACCCGACGAGCTACACATCGACCCGTTGCAGAACAGTGCGACGTAGACAGCCGCTCCTCGCCCAGCATGTCGACCACAATGACGGCCGTGATGCCGACCACGACGCCGGAACCGAGCCAAGCGCAACACATGGTCGGGCAGTCGTCGGCGAACGGGAGCACGAACAGCGCGACGTCGGACAGGAAGAGCCCGCCCAGGCAGTAGTACCGCTTGTCCAGCCGGATCCAGTAGGACAGAGTCAACGAGGTCGAACACGGCCACCACGGACAGCGGGTACTGCGATCTGCTTTTGTCGTGGCCGATGCTGATGGCGTGTACCCGATGGCCGTGGTGGCGTTGGACACGAGTATGACAGTGAACAGTGGGTTGGACAGCAATTGGAGCGCGCCGTCCACGGTCTTGCGGCGGGATGACGTCGGTTAGGTTAGGCTGCTGCTTACCGGACTGCCGTTTGTCCCGCTCGTCCCACCGGCGCCAACGCTGCTCCTTCTTGGGCTGCGAGTCCTTGTACAGCCTGACCGACGTGCTGCCGCGGAACAGCGTGCCCCGGGACGCCGGTGCCTGCAGGTTACTGCAGTGCTGGTGCTGGTAGTGCATGTCGTGGTGCCGCAACTATTGCTGAACTCCTGCAGCGACTTCGACGAACAGGAACCACAGCCCAGCGGCCGCGCCACCGACTTGCTGTCGACCGCCAAGCCGCTGCCGGTCAGCAGGTACCGGTCATCCGCCGGCAACTTGACGCTGGGCGCGTTCAGCTCGTTGACGATCACGTAACCGTTAAAAGGTTCTGCGCCAGAAGCGACGCCGTCTCCTGGTGCCGCCCGTCCTCGTCGTCGTCGTCACCGCCGCCGCACCGTTGCAGTTCCGTCGAGCTCTTGCCGCCGACCACCGAGTTCGCCGCGGCCACGGCCAGGGAAACCGATGACGTCACCGCCGCATCCGTTCCGCCACCGCTGTCCAGCCCGTCGTCCTCGCAATCTTTCACGTACTGCTTGACCATGTGCTGCTCGACCGGATGGTAAAGCATCGCTCCCGCCCACACGTTGAGCGTAAGGGCTCCGAGTGTCAGTACCACCTCCCTGCGCCCCCCACACACACACGCAGCACACATATATTTACGCCTTACGGGGTTGTTTTATGATTTATTTTATATGGATGGGGATGAGGTGCGACGTGACCCAAAAATTCAAACGATTTATTTAAGTATAGTATTCAAGAGTTTTCGGACCGTTTCGATATAGCACTGTAGCGTATACACGCATAATAATCATATATTAATATATTATATAATATAATGAAGTAACTATTTTCAACAAACAAACTTCTAACTAAGTTAGAAATTTGGTGAATTTCAGAAACCTACTTGTATTCTAACCTTGTTACTTTTTACATTAAAGAAGCTTTTAACTTTAATTAGTTGAAAAAAGTGACCGACTTGCCCAGCTTTGTAGATACCTTTATTTATGCACATGACCGTGACGCGGTTACGATATAACAATACATATTATTAAATTCTGCTGAAAAAAAATAAATACTACTACGATTATTAAAACATTAAATTATTATTCGGTCGAGCGCACTATTTCGGGTGTTTTTATTTCGTATTCTATATTATTAGACTTAATATTATAATAATTATTGTTCAACACAATAAGAGTAATAACGATTGCGTCACGCCAACCGATCGTTAGCAGAGGTGTCGCGGCCAACACTTAATGCACATCAATTTTTCTCTCCCCATTTTCCGATACGATCGAACCTCCGACGACGGACGTTAATTCGTTTTTTATTCCATCCGTCATTATTTCTCATATTATAAATAATCGTAGTAATAATAATATATGTAGGCATACGTGCGTGATGATCAGCTACACACGAGAAACGTCCGCCGTCAGCACGTGATGTCATTATTCCGCAGTAATATTATAATATTCGATGGTAATAATATAATAATTATATTATACATAATATCATTTTAGGTGCACGTATTGCAACACGACGACTTATTTTTCAGGAGGACGACCGAATTATCGGCTTGCGATGTGCAGGACGGTGACCGATTATTAACCGCTGTCCGAGTACCGCTGTTACCTATCATCATGCTGTAAAATACAATATTAAATTATATTATTATCTATATCGTTTAATAATAATCACACTTTTTGGTAAAATTACGCGTAATTACAATATTATTGTCGTGCAGACACCCTCATCGTGACAATACGCAAGATTGCGTTAGGGGTCGTGCCCGGTGTGGAGGGGGTGCGATTTAACGACCGAGACAGTGCGTTTCGGATCCATCGCATCTAATATCAGCTAACCATCAAGTTCCGTTTATTTTCAAAATTATAGTGACTGAATTTTATGTTTATTAAAAGGTCTCGTGTTCGACGTAGATTTGTGTGGAATCAATACCAATATAAATATTAAATATAATAATATAATGTACCGATATAATAAATTATTATATTCTTATTTCTTGATTTATATTGGTTACTTATTATACATAGATACCTATTCAACCGTATCGGCCATAAGTTATAGCCCGACAGTAAAACAATAAAACTAATGAAAATAAATGTTTAATTGATTTATCATATAAAATAAGAAGTTATTTACCAATGAACCGTGGTGTACACATTACACAGATAATAAATTAGATATGGTGTGGTATCATATCCGTGTAGTGTGATACGTGGTAACATCTACTACGCCTTACCCCCGTACTCCATGACACTCTCTAAAATATATTAGAATGGCCTATCTACATGGGTATAGTGTCGATGACTGTTTCCCTAACCTACACTTTAAGAGAAAAACAACTATTTACACTATAGGTACATAATATTATGTAGATATTGTAGACAGGCTAAAACCATACTACGAAAAACTAGATTGAAAATTTTATATAAAACACAACTCATTTACTTACCAATCGTTCCAAACTTGTAAATAAATATTATTTTTTTAAAAAATGGGGGAGGGAAATACGAAAAATGATAAGAGAACAATAATAACGGGTGCAATCATCAGTCCGAATCAACAAATCACGGTCCCGTCGTCATCACCGGGCTCGAGCACCAATACCTCATAATCGGGAGGTGGGACGAAGCCTTCCATTCGAAACTTCTAAGACGTCTTCCCGACGAATATTTTCGAAAATATTAATGAATCAATGAGATGTGTTCTTTCTGTCGCAGGAGTCCGACCGTCCGGATATCATACCGCCTTCAAAACGTCGAGGATTCGAACATTAGCATAATAACATCATTAATCCGAGACGTGTTATAATTTTTTATTCGTAAAAAATAAGATGACGGGCTCACGCGAGTGCCGTAGATATTATACCCAGGTATAAAAGTGTACAACGCGGTACGGACGAGGAAAAATAATTGGTTATTAAAAACGAATGCGTTATAATAATAATAATATTATTATTATTAATAACGGAATAACGACGTCGTTGGCCCGCGGTAGCTGCGAGTGAAACGATGTCTGCGATAATAGTTTATTAATAGTTAATAATAATATACATTTATAATAAACGCAGCTACTACCGCAGCTTACCACGGTTACGGCGGGCTACTGACATTTCGTAATTACTATTACAACGCCCGAAAGCGGCAAACGGGAGCAGAGAACAGAACAAATCGTTTTCGAAATGTATTATTATTATTATAACTCACTACCTATGAAATTAAAATACAATTATAATATACGATTTTGGGTACGGGCGCGTAGGTGGTATTCTATACAACAATTTATTAGTACAGATATTTTATGCAACGTCGTAAAATAATATTTATCTTACTCCTTAGGAGGTGAGCTACAATAAACTATATATAATATTATATTATTATCGTACCATCGCGCATTATGCATGCCTGCATAATAATTAATGTAATATTACAATTATAGACACGTAAACTTGGGGACGTTCAATGGTTTTCGTGCTGCTTATAATAATATGTTATAACGTTTATGAGGTAAGTTTCAAACTTATTCGATCATCGGTTTTGTAAATATTATGACCTCACGCCAATTTAGCGTTTTAAAGTACTTACTTCACTTTAAGTGCTTACTAGCGGGTTACTTCATTCGCAATATCATCGGTTTTATATTGTTTTGGTAATTCTCTGGGGTATTGATTTTTGCTTTCGAAAAATGGCATCTTTAATCATTAAAATATTAACTAACGGACAAGAGATTATAGTTGTCAAATTAATCTCAACCTGCATATTATGAAAATTAAAATTTTTTTACTTAACATCCTATATAGAAATTTTATTTTGAAACACGCAAATGCAAATAGTTCTCACGCAAAAGCGAAATAAGTTGAAAATTTAAAGAACGTCTAGAGTCGTTTGAGAAGTTATAGATGTATTGTAAGTGAATTTAAAACTAAAAGTTGTTAAAGACACATCAATTTCAGTTAAAACATTCCCTGGTAAAATTATTATGAAATATATGTGCCTAATACGTAGATATATTATTCATATTTCTCAATAATTACAATAGATGAAGATGCTGAAGTCTGGTCGAGTCAGTCGGGTTTGTCTTTCGACTATGAACAAGTTATACAAAATCAGAAAGCCGTTTTAAAACGTAATATTTCCGAAATTTTTAAATCCTGGCATACATATGATGTGGCTCAAAAGGATATTATAAATGTTTCGTTCATTTTTTACGCTTAAATAATGCAAAGCAGTTCAAAAACATATAATATTTTAACAACAGCTCGAAATCGCTAATAATAAGTACTTACATGATATGCGTACCAATATATGGGTGGTTAGTTCTCGTTTAAACTATATACTCGATTTTTAATTCAATTAAGTCAATACTGATTTAAACGAACGTGCTGTTTGGTACAATATTTCGCTAATGCGAAATTTATTTTAAGACATTATCGACACCGCCTGGCTATAATATGATTATGATTATTGCATTAACGGCTCGGCGGACCAATAAATCAATACACAATACTTCTACAAAACAAAATGTATTGTTAAAAAACACGTATTAAAAAACGAGATATTGTAGTCGCATTATTGGTGTTTTTCATACTTTCGGTTTGCACAATCGAAAACGTAGTTTTGACTACGCAGTCGACTATAATACACAATATCGACAAAATATCGCACCTAAAAATATTGATATCAGCAGCGGAATAATGCGCGTTCAAACTGTTTAGCGAACTTTGCAGTCTTTAAATATAATAATTATTGCCCAGCGCAACTATAATACACGGGTAACACGATGGTCAAATTTTAAATAATATTCAGTTCCGGATCCGTTTCCTATTTCGAGTCGTCGCAATATCAGAAGGTTCTCGGAAAGTGTGTTTGAAACTACCACTGATGACCGATTATAACGGACTGGCAATTGAATGGAATCTTTTAGGAAAGGGTTTGTAAAAAAAAAAAAATGAAGTAGATGAAATTTCATTGTTCGAGGTCCGTAGGTTTAGAGGATTTGTTTGTACGGGGTGCTCGACCGGTTATTATAAGCTAGGCCATAAAGAGTTTACCTAGCGAAATCTCGAACAGGATATCCTACCTTACGCCCATATAGTGCAGCCGTTGTAGGAGTGACTATTATATTGTAAAATAGGTTTGAGAGATTATGGCAATATATAGTTTTAACGTAGTTTAAAACCGACACACTTTTACCGACATCGTCGGTAAAAAATCTGAAAAATGGCGCTTAAGTAACCTTCCACGGTGGGTGCTTAAATATTCCAAATATCCAAATTTCAATAATTTCTAATGGAGATCCATTTCTCCAGCCCCGCTATAAAAGAATTTCAAAAATTGGGGTGAAATCGGTAGGTCCATCATCACCCTGAATTATCTACGAATTTTGTCGACTGTTCATATCACAACTACGAATCGCGTAATATTCTTATGCCTATATACTATTCGATGTCACATATTATTAGATTTGGATATGAAATCCAATCGGGTAAATTTTCAAGTATAAATCTTCACACGCCCACCCCATGCGACACTCGGTGAGAGACATAACCTCAGATAAAACCATCACCCGAACACTTGCGCGTGTTACGTCGTATACTCGTATTTTATAATTTATTGTTCTTACGCTGCGGTATAATAATAATAATTCTTAGGTACCTACCTCGTGTTAATACGAGTTAACGAGTTTTTGACGTATAAACGCGTATTATTACAATATTGTGTGCGTTAACTGCGTTTCTGCAGAACTAACAATCGACTGGCCCCCGTCATACGCGAAACGGTCCTCGAGCTGATGATAATATCAATGTGCACACGCTTATACGGGTGCGCGGTAGACGACGAATTCGCGAGCGGAATCGCGTCTTTTTGTTTTCGCGAAAAAGCGCACCACCGCCGTGAGCGCACACGCCAGTACACTCGCACAATGCACCGCATCGTCGTGTGTACACTGAATTCCAAACAGTTTCGAGGACCCCCCCCCCCCCACGGCCACTACGACCCCCTCCGTCAACAACGGACCTCGGGACACAAGCGTGTGATTCCGAAAACAATATAATAATGTAAGACCATCGTACGTGCACATAATTATATATTTTAGTGGGTTGGAGACGTCGACGACTTTTCAAAATACGCGAGAACAAAGTTTAAAAGGGGCGAACGCCAACGCCGCCGTGTATACGACTTATACCTGTAAAAATATCATTTTCAATCGGATTTACCGTTTTTCGGCATCCGCACGGTCTTCATCGTTGTGGAAATGTGCCGAAAGCACGTCGACATCGTGGTATTATAGAGTTACGTGGAGTTCACTCGTGAAATAATAAATAAATTATATTATACGGGCGATCCTCCGGTTCGTCTGCAGTTCTGCGTTGTTGGTTTTCTGATTTTCGTCGACAAGTAGTCATATTATCATCGTATTAGTATCACGTATAACGCATGTACGCACAAGTGAGGAAAAACTGGAGGGGGACTTGAAAACTCCAAAAAATGATGGGAAAATACAGCGCAGTCGTAATGTCCAAAGAATAAATCTGCATCCACCTTTTGGTCACAAAAAAATGGGCTGTACATAATAATATGTATAGCCCATTTTTTTGTTACAATATATAGTAATTTTCAATAGTTTGAAACCGGATCGCTAAACTTGCAGTCGTGATTTGTGATTTTATCGATCGAGTTGGATACAAGTTTACTCATATTTTGGAAATATAAAAATATTATATACGACGTAATATAATACGATGGTGGTTTGAATTCCATAAGCTCTCCCTCCCCCTCCACCGACCACAAGTTGAAAATTGGAATTGCGCCTACTAGACAGGGTAGTATTATAAAGCTATACGTTATCGATGGTGGTGGACGGTGCGCGTTAAATCATAAACGGACTTGAGTATGACAACTGCGACGAATAAAAATAATATTAAGTTAGGACGCGTACGAAGAATACAAACCGTATGTTATTATGGCAGAGGGTTATTGTTTTCGTGTTTCCTAATCGGTTCACGGGCCGTATCATATGATGACGTATAGACTGTGGGCCATAGGGTATAATATAAAAATATACATTTTAATTTGCCGTCCTCGGATACGAGTCGATGGTTTTCGTTCATTACAATGTTATTGTACGTTATACGGCGTCAATATTTTTGTGGTAGTAGGCACCTACAACGCTGCGGTAACACAATACGATATTATTATTTCGATAAAACGAACGCGTTTCACATAATATTATTAGGTCGTACCTGCAACTCCAGCTACGGTCACTCGTGCGTGTGGGTTTGCTCGCGGCCGCCTCGACCGAAGTACCTACGTATAGCTGATGTGTGGGGCGGCGATCGAACCGTCAGAGAACACATCGAATGTATAACAATATTATAATGGATGTGTATACATAGGAGGTGGTGGGCACACGAGATTAAAAACAGATTAAGAACGGTAACGTAAAAGACAGGTTTGGAGGCGCACGTAAAACGAAGAAGCTACTATATATACACTGCTGGCTACTGCGCCATTTTGTGTGCAGTAATATTATAACTACGAGTCATATTATAATACATGCGATGAGGTAGACCAAACGCAATGTAATAAATCGTCTACACGCAGATACGCTTTATTATTATTATTATTATTTGTATCGTGTCTATATAGTATAATATTTTAAACATAATGATAATAATATGATATAATATTATTATATTATTATGCGCGCGCGCGCGCCCACTCACGACCGCGGTGGTGGTACTTCACCCCGTACGCGCACCTACCCGCACCTCTGGTCCGTCGTGGTACATGTGGTATCAGGTATACGCGCGTTTTTATTATTACTATCGTCGTGGTCGTCGTCGTTACAAACACCGGTAGCCGCTGCCGTGTTGCTGCCGATGCCGGTCGACCTGTTTTACGACCGCCACCGTTGGCCGGCGAAAGAGTAAATTAAATCCAGAATAAACCCGAAACCATTATCGCGGTCATCGTTTCTCATCGCTCAGAAGCGCATAATACCATGCTATAATAATATAATACAAGCGGAATAATAACAATGACGTACAGATAACAGATAACAGATTTTGTACCTACGATGTGTCGTCGGTGGCGATTTTTTATCGCAATCGCACGACGGACCCGACTCGCGAGTTTTGATACGTCGCGACGTGGGTGGTACGTATAGTAGACTTGCAGTCTTCAACCGCTTACTATTTGATTGGTGTCAACACAATTTTGTGTGTTTCTAATTGAGGTCAATCAAAAGTACCGATACCACAAGGCACAAACAAGGTTATACACGGTATAATATTTATAATCTAATATCATATTATCTGCGGTAATGTTAGAAATCAACGATCTTACGGGACGAGGGTAACATCGCATATGAGCCGGGCAGCTCACCCATGATGTTTGTTCTGCATACGAAAAAATTATTATTTTTTTGTTTATTGACATTGTGTTGCCGCCATTGGTCACATATTATATTAAAATTAGATATACATATGGCAATTTCATTTTCTTTCAAATATATTTTTTTAAACAACTAATATTTGGCAAGGGCATCTATAGTATATTATACGGACAACTAGTGTATAAATATGTATATTATATAAATAAGAAAAACATTTTAATTTTAATGTATTTACTGAGATTTATCAATAAAAATCACATTACTAATTATTAGGGTTCGGGACTTATTGCTCACAAATTGTAGGAAATATGCATGCATATATGCACTTAAAATAACCGAAATATGTGAAAAATATGCAACTAACAATTATTTTAAATATAATTAAAAAATTTGATTTATTTATTTAAATTTAGACAATTTTTTGTAATTAGTTATTTTTTGAAAACAGCAACACTATCAACATTATATTACTGAAATGTATGTTCGATTTCGTTTTCTTCGTCTTCTCCTACAATGAAAAAAGGTTGGGTTTTTTTTTAATATATTAAATTATTATTAAATATAAAAATGATGAATTGTTTACCTGTAAAGTTTGACTGTACATTAAGACATTTTCTGATATTATCAAATTTAAATGAAAACTGATTAGGTATATTGAACAACGCAAAAAAGTAAAAAAAAATAAAGTTAATCTTTAAAATAAAAATATGTACTTAATATAAAACAAAAACTGTGTAAATATGCTATAAATAACAATTGAACTGCCAAAATCGGTAAATATGCATTTTGCTCAAAAAACGGCAAAATATGCGAAAATATGCAATTCAAATTTTTGTATTTCAACCCGTTATGACTTAAAACAAATTTAAATCTTACTTAGACTATTCTGCAGTCATTATTGAGCAATATGCAAATGCAACAAGTCCCGAACCCTAATCATTATCAATACACACGGCACAAATAAACATATAAGTTGTGTATTAAAATTGATACACATGGCACTGAAAGTGTTAAATAATATAGTGTTAAAGTTATTTTCTCTCAGCATCTATTAATTGGGACAAACTTAATGACCTGCCGGGACACCGGGACATGCCGTTGAACCCGGGACGAACATAGCAACCCTATCCATTAGCCATTAGGTTATATAATATTGCATACAAATAAAACTAAGTAACAGTAAAATAAAACAATTTTTTATTAAGTTAATTACAATGATATTATTCCCTAAGGGAAGTTGTAATAAATTACATTTGGTGAGCAAATAAATATTGCTGGCATTGTAAAATTTTTATATTAATTTAATCATCGAACATTTGCACTTATCTATGATGTATTCTTACATATTTTTTTAAAATATATGTAAAGGATACAGGATTTAGTTATAAACTTATAATTAATATTTTTTGTATTTGTATTTGTATTTAATTGCTACTTATTGTAGCTGGCCACAATATAAACTAGGGAAACCACAAGACTATTATTATATTATAGGATTGCTATAATAATAATTTGAAATCCGTCATTAAATATTTATCACTCGTTCACGACAGTCGTAGACTTATCATTTCGTAAAAAAAACTGTGTGTCATTTCTATTTGTCGTTTAGACTTCGTATATACACGACAGAGATGGAAGCAAACGTGGGAACTTCAAGATTCACACAGTCGTTTAAGTATGCCGATGAGGGTCGTTGCTTGATCGACGCTTTAGACTTAGCCGGTGACCACAAGACCTCTACTATCGGATGTCTGTTACGGCATGGACTTACAGAGAGTTTCCATTCGACGCCAGAACTGACAACTGACTCGCCCGTGAACAGCCCGGTAGTAAAGATCGACTCACCCCCAGTGCCACCGGTTCTTGTGACTGCGGGAGCAGACGATCAAACGGGAACGTTAAAATGCCTGCACCAACGTTATGGCCTTTCTTTGATCCATGCTTTGGATTTGGCTGTGGATCGTAGGATCGCCACAACTGTCGGGCTACAGTTACGGCCGCTGCGAGAAAATGCTGTAATGTTCCGGTCTTCTGCAGAGCTGGACATTCACTCGCCCGTGTACGGACCAGTGACGTCTGTTCCACCGGTAGCAGCTGAAATTCAGCCAAATTTTGCACGGTCCGATCGTCGCACATCGTTATGGAAGAGATCGAAACGATTCATGAGGAGATCCATGGTCAACTTTGCACGCAGACTATGCTTTTGCCAAAGCTTTGTTGACCTGGAATGATTGATATCCGCAAAATTCGACCTCCTCCCCTGCCACCATGATCCCGCCTATGACGCTAGTTACCACTGTTCGCCACCAATCAACCAGTTTTTGGCTTAGGTACGCTTGTACCAGGCCCCCGTCGAAATGTCTTGAACCCGCGACGCCCGTTGTTATTGTCGGACACTTCGTCCGTTTTTGTTCAAGTTCGTCAATGTACGAGTTCGTCGGTCTGGCGTTTTTCGTTTTCGTTTGTTTGCGGCCGATAGTGCACGTTCGCCGTCGTCGCCATGTTTTGTCCGGCGTAGTACAGTTTTATGCCAACGTCCACCACTCACCACCTCAAGCCATACATTTTATATTATCATTGTTTTGTATGTATTATGTTTTTGATTCCACCAATACCATTTATTTGTTATTAACATAATATTATTATTTATTATTATATACCATGTTTATACCTTATTTAAATTGTACTGATTATATCTATATAATATATACTGTGGTAACCTACTCCCGCGGTCGGCTGTCCTCAACAGTTCACAAATCGCAAGCCGTTGACGCTAACCGCAAATTATTTAAAAGTAGGAACGGTGTGTCGTCAACAAATATGCGTCGAAATCAAAGTGTACCTACTTTTGCGAAATGTCTGCAGAATACACACACACGCAGCTGTGCGTACACATCGACGTGCCATAATTAGGGCTAGGCTTTATATGCAGTAAAAAATGATGAAGTATGCATTTGTTTTATTGAAAATATTCAAAAATATGCTAAAAAATACTACATAAATATTATTAAATTAACACATTTTCTATAAATTTTTTTTAAAATTAATCTAAATAAATATAATGAAATACGACAGTAAAAAAATGATAAAATGAACACTTAATACAAAAACAATTATGGTTATATATATTATATATAGTAAATTAGCATTATAATTTAATGCAAGTCATATACAGTTAAAATAATTATGCTTCTAACAAATATTTTTAATTTTTTTTTACTTTTGTAACTAGTTATTTTTATAATAATAATACAAAACAAGTCATACCTTGCGTATTTATTTTATCCTCATTCAGTTGAAAGATGGTATGGAAAATATTTTATTACCTATAGTAGGAGATGAGGCGTATAAAAAGTATTTTAAAGTTAAAATGTGACATTTCATAATCCTTAAAAATAGTTTAATAGAAGAGTTTACATTATGTTATTCATGTAAGCTCTGAGCTGAAGATAATATAGTAAAAAATACAATTGAGTGTATCAGGTGTCATGCATTAGAATTTTATTTTGATACTTTTTCCCAAAATTAACTTTAAATTATCAAGCGTAAGGTACTTATAATAGTCAACCAATTAAGTTAATAATAACAATGCTATAAATAACAATTGAACTGCCAAAATCGGTAAATATGCATTTTGCTCAAAAAACGGCAAAATATGCGAAAATATGCAATTCAAATTTTTGTATTTCAACCCGTTATGACTTAAAACAAATTTAAATCTTACTTAGACTATTCTGCAGTCATTATTGAGCAATATGCAAATGCAACAAGTCCCGAACCCTACTAATTATTAACGTGCTTTCCAAAATTTTTTACTTGCCACGAATTTGCCATATCTGCAGGTGTAATATTATATTATATAATATTATATAATATTATATTAATAATATTATTCTAAATTAGAATGTAAATCTACAACGCGTGTCTGTTCGGGTTGATATTATAGGATACGATGAGCGTATTCGTTTTTCCAAAATAGTAATTAACTGCGATTCGAGTGTATAAACGTTAACTATAATAAATGTATGATACTGCCGTGACAAACCGTAACGACGTGGTGGGGTGGGGTATCCTATCGTAAGGAGTGAGTTTTTGCAACTCCGGACGAACTCGTTTAGAGATGCTTGATAATGTTTTTTTTATTCTTTTTAATTAACACTTTTAGGTTTCGAACGAGTACGGTGGGGAGACGAAACTAATTTAACTTTACGTCGGAACGCCTGAATTAAAGCGTTTCCAGTTCTCTCGGTCTTTACAACTGCAGCAGTGGCAGTTAATAACATAGTGGCGCCGAAACCTAAACAAAATATCGTATACCTATTATTAGGATAACGTGTTTGACAATATAGACACAGCCACCGTGTGAGCAAAGATATTAACAGTTTTGCGGGTCTGAGATTTTGGGTACGTTCCAATCTCAATCTTAAATAGTCATAATAAAAGAAAATAAACTATAAGATTTTTTAGTAAATCAAATTTAAAACAAATATTAGTTAGACATAGGCTCGACAACAAAACTGTATTTATTGTGAGTCATTTAAATGCGTTATGTTTAAAATGGAAATAATTTATCATTTAACGAATATAATAGGTAATAACTATAAATAATAAATATAATATTATTATCATTCCATAAAAAAATAAAAAGTTGTTCGGCAGGTACGTCGCCTGTTGATGGCTTTTTTAATACAAATTTTACTTTTAGTGAGTTTGAAGTGGAAGGATTTCTCATTAAAATTCAAAACTAAGCTAATTTTACTAGACCGTCAAATAACAATTTTGGCAAAAAAAATTTTTTAAATTTTTTGTTGTAAATAGGAAACGGATTGAAAACAGTTTTGTATACAACCTTCATGTTACTAAGATTCTTAAAAGGAAGAAGCTGATTTTGACCTCTCAAACTGCGCTATACCATTTATTTTAAGGCACTCTCTACGTTAATAGAAAACAAATTTGGAAAATGTTACTCTTTTTCGAACTTAGGTATTGGCAACATACGTGTTGAATTTTGATGGCTTTTTTAATACAAATTTTACTTTTAGTGAATTTAGAAGTGGAAGAATTCACGAGTGAAATTCAAAACTAAGCTTGATAGTTTGCGGGACCGTCGAGTAACAATTTAGGCAAAAAAAATTAAATGATCGATGGTCGGATGGTCAATCGTATTTGAGTATCACCAAAACTTGGGATTTTAAATGGGCAACGAAGTGCACGGGATCGGCTATTATATATTAAAAACGTATAAAAAGTTTGACGAAAACTCCTATGTACCTACTTATGGGAAGGTATGGCGACAATCTTGACTCGTCAAGTCAAACTTTGAAATGAACTTCGGTTCTTTACTTTGGCTCGTTTACTACCCCCCTGCGTCCTCGAAATTCGCGTTCGTCCCGTCGGATTTCCAACGATTTATACATACTTATATTATATTATATAATGCCATACATACGAACGTCGACGTATATACAATAATAAAATATATACTTATATTGTTTTTGTAGTGCTCTTTTGCCAAAACTCGACGTCTCGTGCACACCGAGTGATTTGATGCGACGGCGGGTTGTACGACATTTGGCGGGACAACTGCGAGCGGCATCGAATTCGACGGTTTGGGGTGGGGAGGGAGGGACATTTTTTAATGCTTCTCGAGTGGGCTGCCGCTCTCGTCCTTTTTGTTTTTTCGTACGCGGCGTGCTGCACGACTGACAGCATAATATTATATAGTACTATTATTTGTGTTCCGAATAATAATAATAATTATTATATGTATATAAGTCGTAAGTCCCGATAAGTTTTTTGCCGCTAATTCCGAACGAGTGTTGATTCAGCTCTCGACGACAGACGAGGACGATGACGACGAAAACAGCACTAACGTCTTCCTAATAGGTGGGGGGGGGGATATGACACGGGGCAGAGAATGTTGCTTGCGCGGTATTAGCCGTTTAAACGGAGGGTAAAACGTTCGAAATCCTCTCGCGGCGACTTAAAAGTTTTTTAGAGTTGTCATCTCGTGGACAAGGGTTTGGCCGATATTATTATGCCTATATAATATTATTGTATAATTTTATATTCCGGGTGAATAAATTGTATGTTGCTCTCGATGACGACAACCACGGTTTGAATTCAAAAAAAAATGCTTAAAATAATAATATTTAAATAATCCCAGATAGATAAATATTATAGTAAATCTCTTCTTTTTTTTTTTTTTGTTACCGCGAGAGCAAACAAACCGCGTGTTTAGATACTCAAAAAAATAGTAAAAACACTTTTACGTCCGAAGACTTTGTCGATCTAAAGAGATATATCTAAAGGAAATACGCTCTTCGAAAGCCATAGTCGCAACTAGACCAATGTTTTTAGAAGCGCACAAATTGACTCCCTGACCCTATTAACACTTATTAACACTAATTTAAAGTGTACATTTATGTACCATATTTTAATATGAGTAAGACAGTAACAGATTAAGAAAATAAAATTTACACAACTATTTTAACATGATTTGTCTGTACAGTAAATTATATTTATTTGAATTACTGTTAGTTAAGGACTTTTGGACTATGGTTGATTTGAACTAAAAGTAGAACAGTTTGAAACTGGAAGACCTCGACATACCGTCCATTTCTTTATAAGTATTTTTGTGTTTTTTTTTTTTTTATAACACATATAAGTGGTATTAGTAGTAGTTCTATGGGTCTTATTATTTGTTTAATATAATTAATTATTATATAATAGGTATTGATGGAACAGGTAGATTATATAAATGTATATCGGTGGTTCTAATGACAATATTTTGCACTATTTTTTTAAAGTTATTTAATTATTTGGTTGTCGATTGACATGATAAAACATTATATACTGTTACGTGGTAACTATTAAAACGCTGTCTATCTCTGGTATGGTGCATCAGTGACACATAAATATTAAACTGGGTAATATATGAGAGAATTTTGATGTCAATAATATTGGACGAGACACTTACAGTAGTTTTACCAAGTACAATTATTATTCAAATTATTTAAAGTCTCTGCTCGTGTGTTTTTAATAAAGGGCAATTACTTCTGCAATATGCAATTGAGTCGCTGACACCCATGGCATATTTTGTGTTAGTTGTAATCGTGAATTATGATTAGTGTGAGTTTGCTTGTATACGGGTTCGGAGCTATCTACGCACGCGCAAACAATATGACAACGGCACCGCCAACCGAAAATGAAAAGCGTAATTTTTTGCTCAGAACACGCTTTACAGGAAAAACTCGATTAAAGCACTTAGAATGGTCTGAATTCATTAATTTGTTTTGTTGTTGTTAGAAAAAGGATAATTTTTTGCAATGCGCTTTGTAATTCTATTTTCGATTTCGTTTCTTAAAACAAAAACAAAATCTCGTGAAAATTGGTCATAAAATTCAAAATCGTATTGTATGGTTTAGAAATAAAATTTAGAAAATCATATATAAGAAAGTCCAATGTACCCTGTAAGCAGGGTTTCTCTTTCCAAAAAAAAAATAATTATTTTCGAAATCGTATCACGTGAATACGTGGTCTACGGACTACGAGGCGCGAGCGTGTTTCCCGTAAGTATGTTTTTGAGCAAAAAAACACGTCACGTGTGCCCCTTAATATATATTTTATTTTTTTGTCATAACCCCCCCCCCATTAAAAAAAAATTATTATCATAAAAATAATAATCCTATTAATCATGGCCAAATCGCCAGCGCAGATATTAAATAATAACAATATTCAACAATATTAAAGCGTGCTAACCGTGGTAAGTGGTAACGTCGCGTATAGAAGCTATACATATTGGCGAGTGTCCGAGTATGTGTGTTAACGATTTTATTGACTGCGTTCCAAGGTCGAGCACTAACATAATACATCGATTTGAGAGTGTTTTTTTCTCCGTCTTTCAAGGTAACGCGTTTTATCATCAAAACTAGGCTAAACATATGACATTTGAATAATAATTATTTCACCTTAATATAATAATTGTAATTTTAATTATTTTTTCATACACTCGCGTATAAGCCTACAGAAGCAGTACATATTATCTCGTCAGCAACTGGTCACGCCGATTTCACGATTGCTAATTATTATATTTTACTACCGTCGATCATTACAATAATTAGCGAGCAACTATCCATATAACTAGCGATTCTAATGTTTACGAGACACATATAATAATATGTTTAACGACTTCAGTAAACAAAAGAAACCAACTGTTACGCTACATAATTTAACATAATATTAGCGTGTGTGTGTGTGTGTGTGTGTGTGTGTGTGTTCGCTCTCCGTTGAAGTGATGTATAATATTTTATGTAGTATGTAATACATATACGTTCGATTGCACTCGAGAACCTGTTGACCGGAAAAATGTGTGTTCCGGCGGCGGCGAATCGATGCGAAAATCTGAAAAAAAAGGGGTTAGTCGGTGTATAATGCGTATTTACAATAATTTAATTGAATGGTATATACCGCGAGTAGCGAATGTTATATATTAACGGACAATCGCACTCGACCGCGGTCGTCGTTGAACGAGGCGGACTTGAGCAACGGGCGCCATCGCGAACAATGCCGCCGGAAGAAAATTCATGTCCGTAATCTGTATAATGTCTATTATTTTCGTGTACCTCCTCGTAATATGCGTATATTATGCGCATTGTAATGAATATATTCGATACAATATTAAACGAGTGCGGGAAAAAAATAATATCAAAAGTCACTCGCTACCCCATATATGCAGCACATTGTGGCTTTTTGTGGGGCCACAATTGAATCGGTTCGCGTATTGCAAAAGCGAAGAGTTTTCGTACAAACACTCGAAAGTCGAAACTATAATAATATAATAATAACGCATAACATTCTACGAAGGTGCACTTTAACGTTCATTATAATTATTATTATTATATAGAACACTGCGCATTGTCGATGTTTTCAAATTCGATACGTCGAAACAACGGATGAATCGATTTCGCCATATTTCATTGGGCACTCGATTTATAAGCGAGGAACGTATACACATGGCGTACCCTCAAATCGGTCGTTTTTGTTTCGCTTTTTCCTCGGAGCGCACCCTCCAAATTAGCTCCAAAATTACAGAGTACGTCCAAAATATCTAAAACAATATAACAATATTTTGTTTTATTAATATAAAATAAGGGCGAGGCCCTTAGTAAAAAAAAAGTATACGCTGTGCAAAACAATTGTTGGACCAAATTACTATATTAGCTTGCAGATTGAGAATCACAAAAATACGATTTAAAATCTCGTAATATAAGTGGCATTTGATTACAAACAAAACGAACAAGACATACTTTTAGATTAAACGATGAAAGAAGGATCAGTCCAGCATTGGCGTTCAACGCACGATTCGCCCAAGCGGTTCATTGGCTAAAATTGTGTATTACAGTGGTAAATATAAAATGTTCCACAGACAAGTCCAGCAAAGATAAATATAGGGGTACTCATGGTAGGTGTGTAGTGTTCGAGGGGAGAAGAGAAGATTACTTGCAAACCTGAAAAACTTCAGTTATTAATATGCACCAGTTGAGTCAAAAACGAGATTTCGGTATATTATTTCCTTTTCATCACTACGTGCGGAATAACGACTTCACGTGTGACTCTTTCGATTCGCGAGCGCTGCAATTGATGCGGGAGAAAAGGAAAATTCAAGAGCCATCGGAAGTCGTCAATACATAACATAAAAAGTAGCTATATAGCATATTATTATCATAGCGACGATTTCACTTTCTATAACATAATACCGTATTTGCTCTTGGTACGATCGTTGTTTGATATAATAATAATAATATTATTATATTACATGGCCAATTATTATTATTATTATTATACCAACGACCGATTACAGCGTTGCCAAGTCGTATACCCACAGCGCGGCGGTTGTAGTCGGATGCGGTAAGAACCGACGACGCAGCAGCTGTGATTTCGGTCTTGCATGTAACGTTTTTTTTTATTCTTTTATTCTCAAACTCGACACTTTCACTTGTTCCAACTATTATTATGGTCGGGGCACTTCCTCGGGTGACGGTGTGGGGGCGGTCGCGGGTGGGGGGAGTCGCCAACTCGACGCGCGATAACAACATAATAGTTATAATAACGATAGTAATAATATGTAGGCCAAACGCCGGTACGGATGGGTGAGAGGTTCGGGCGGCGGTGGAGGGGATCCGAAGGACGCCGGTCGTCGGTCGTGCCGCCGCCGCCTCCGCCGCCGAACGCAATATCCGACGCGCACCGGCTCGCCGCAGTCTCGTTCGCGTCCATATAACATAACAATATCATTATTACACAGTCGTCGAGTCGTCCGATTTCGATTTCTTTTCGCTCTCGATTTCACTCCGATTCCCAGCTATCATCACACTGCTGCACAATCGGCCCGACTTATCTCCCGCGATCCGCCACCGAGGTCCGCCATGCACTCCGGTCCAGCCGCCCACCGGAAACGCCGACACTGACATCGCACCGACTGCCGAACGCGACATACCACCTCGCACGTGTTATTATCGTTCCGACTGGACGCCATACCGACGCGGACGTTTAGGCCGCCATGGACTCGGGACTGGCCCGGTTCGCCGTGCTCATAGTGTTGTTCTTCCTGTTGACCGGCGACCTGGCCGGCATGGTCAAACACATATTCGAGGAATACGGCAAAAAGCAGCACGGCAGCCAACATCAGCCCCACCAGCACCAGCAGCAGCGGAACCGGCAACAGTCTCCGGAAAAGTCGGCGGGCGAAGGAATCGCGCGGTCGCCAAAACCACCGGTTGCTGCGGCGGACCCCGACGACATCGGAGCCGGTGGACCGACGGCGGACGAAGATCCCGACTTGGAAGCGTTTGGTGAGCAATCGTGGGTAGTGGAAGTAAAAAATAAATAAATACCAAACGAAAATACGATGATCTGACGACGTATCAGTATTCAAGGTCACCGTCGCGCGGTGTTTCGGTGAGCAGTAGTACTAATGGCTATAATTGACGGCCTCGTTCGACTTTTATCTTAGGCCTTGGAGGAAACGCGTCCGCGGGTTACCACGGTTCTGAGCTTCTTCTTATTCTTCTGTACGTTTATAACAATATTCTCTTCGGCTCGACGAATGCTTTCCGCGATTATCCGTCGACACGCTCCCAGCCGCTTAGCACCCCCCCCCCTCCTCCCCTCCCGACCTAAACTAACCTCGCGGGCACACGTTTCGCGATTCGCGACGCGTACAAAATAATAATTCAATAACGTTCAATGTCAGTTGATAAAATCATAATATTTTATTTTACATCGGGAGGCTGCAAAAGACCAGCAGATAGTATAACCGACCAAATATCTTCCCGCGCGACTGTATATACCTACAAAGCGTTTTATTGATATTATAAAATATTATATAATATTATATTATAAACTACGCGATGTTATAATGCCTATTACCTGCACTATGTATACGTAATTTATTGATATTATGTATAACTGCACACTGCAAACACGACATTGTAATAATAATAACTTGTGCCTCCTAGGTATTGCGGCTCGCGTTTTTTTTATCTATGTATAAAAAAAAAAAAAAATATAAAAATACCGGTTGGTTTTACTTTCATTCGTGTGCACCGGTTGTTACGACGATTGTGCGAGCGCGCGTGTCTGTTTTGCAATGAGAAACAGCACGCAGTGTGATAATCGGACATACCAGCTAATTATAACGTTTTTTTGTTTTATATATTTTATTCGCAGCCAAATCGTATTCGGCCCGAATGAAACTGGTCAACACCATCAAGGAATCGTGTTTGCCGAAACTCATTTGCGAGCTGACTGCGTCCACGAACCGCGACTCGCTCACCGAATCCGAGAGATACCTATTGTCGCTCATTAGGTACCTATTATTATTATTATTATTATCATTATCATTATTATATGCTACCAGCTATACATTATAACACGTTATATTACACCCACCGCACGATATACCGCGGTATACAGGTGCGGTGTTCGATGACAATAGCGCACGCGCGCTGTGACCGCGATGCGGATGAGGTTTTCATCGAGTTTCCCACTCGGAAAATCGTCTGCTGCAGCGTATGTTCTAACCATATACCTATAGTACACTGCAGCAGGTCTAATATTATTATATATTATGCTTACGCGCGATCAGCAACGACGATAATAATATCAAAATTGTTCGTTTATGCACTTTCGATTTCACTATGACTCGAGTGACACCGCACAAGCGACACATAATAAAAAAAACGGAGACATTGATCGCACGCGAATTGTTGTATTATAATGGTAATGTGTGTCCGGGCAGTATAATACGAATATCATTCAACTGCGAGTCGATGGTTATTTCGTTGCGTAACCATCAACAAAGTCTAAAGACACTGCGGCTGTATTCGTATAATATTGTCGTACAAATTATCTTTGGTTTCAATATGTTGGTCGCATGCACACCTACACTCGGCGCTCAAAAATGTCAAAGCTATAATATTATATAGGGATAGCCATTTAAAATTGTACACAGGTCCGAGCAAAAGTCGCGTTGAAAGGTTTTCGGAAAGTTTCGAGTGCCTAGAACATTGTGCCGACTTCACGTTGGTAGGTGTTCGATCACGACATGATGATATTAATATATCGTCCGCGGGCGGTTTGAATTCATTTTCGAGAGATTTCCGAACGATCCTCAAAATATGTTATGCTCATTGCTCACAGCGGACGAAACCGGCGAGAAAGAAATCGCGGACCGGATGACGTGTCGCCGGTGCAGTCTGCGGAAAACTGATTTCATCGAAGGAAACCGTGTACCGGAAATTGTTAGAAAAAAATAAAATAAAACACTGGTAGACGATCGGAGCAATCGTAAATCGCTTCGTCGAGAAAACTGTAGTGCATGTATATAATATGCGAATGCGTTATTTACGACTCGGTGAGGGAGGAATAAAACGGTGAAAAAAATTAAGTGATAAATCTCTCGCGGAAAAGCACACAATATAATATGCGCTCGGCGCATACGCACGCCATATATATATATATAATAATATTATATTATATATATCATAATAATAACAACAACAACAATAATTGTTCGCATTCTTATATATTATTATGTGTATGAGAATAATGATTTGCTGCGCGTTTTCCTCGTATATGTAAATTCCGAGTGCATAATGTGATAATATAAAATATGTATAATATATTTTGTACTGCAGCGCGGCACCTCTCCCAACGACGACGACGACGACGACGACGTTAAAAAGTATTTATTTTTTTATTATGTTAATATTTTTGTGTGCGCAGCGTGACGAGTGCGTGCGCGTTAAAACGTGTCGTTCGTATATTATGTTCTATTTCGTACTACATTAATAGACACTTTAAAACGCATCGAAAAATAACATAAGGATCGACGATGATATTATCGTGGCGGACGGCTGTCGATCAAATGATATAATCAGATAATAATATTATAATTATATACCTCTGCGTGTTAAAACACTAAGGGCTGCGGAGTAGCATCTGATGTCATAAAAATATAATAATATGAAATGTAATGTTCGAATCGACAATTTAATAAAATTGTATATCGTGGATACGCTGGTAAACGTTTTACCAGCTATCCTCGCCGTATGTACAGGTACAGATTGATTTACTAAGCATCGCACTCGTTTCCATTTAGATATGTTTTCAAAAAAAAAAATCATCCACTAAATAATTTACGGTACAAAACTGGTGGTACTCAAACGAGTAAAAATATGTTTGTATACCGCCAACGGACTGTCCCTATCGAATGTTGTGAAATGTCGTCCTCGAGTAGCAATTAGTCCTCAATACCTATTTTAAAAGTTCCAAAAATCAAAAATTTGAACCGGACTCGTGTACGCTGTGAATCTGTTTTTTCGACGATGTAATTATTGTAGGCAGATGTCATCAGTCGACCTCGCCGCCAGTCATTTTGCGAGCTCATCGAAAAGACCTGTGACGAAATAACTGGATATAGACAGTAGTAGTTGTTCTCCTCGAGGCGTATCCATCTTTTCGATACATAAATCACAGATCCTAAGTCACATCGCACGTAATATATATATATATAGGCGCGTTAAAAAGTAGTTTGCAATGATGGCAACAACAACAATAGTACCAACTATATTATATGCTTACTGCGATGGTAAAATATAAAATGATCTACGCGTCTTCGGAGAAATGTACGAAATTCACTTTGGAATCAATTTTCAGCGCCGAAAAATTATAATATAATAATATCTGTACCGCAGCACCGTGTTAACTATTCCTAGTTCGCCGACTTTCCACTCGATCCCCGACCCTTATGTTGTACTTGCTGCGAATTATTGCCACAATCGTGCAATCTACCTCGGTTTAATGTGCATTATTGTACATATTTATTGATTCCAACACCCTGCCATAACACACGATCACCACTGCCACCGGGCACAACACACTCGTTCATCATTATGCGTTTTGTTCTGTATTGTTGGGCTCTGCCCGTATTTAATAATAATATACTGAAACACATAAATATTATAATCGTACGACCGATTTCGCGAGATATCCACGCGTTAATAATATTACTTATTTTGTTTTGTGCCCCGGCGTCGACGTGATTTACACGCCGTTCCCCTCGCTCGATCCCCGAGACCTCTGGTTTGGACTTAAAAAACGTTTTTTTTTTTTTTTCTTACTCGGGGTTTGGCGCCACGGGGAAAAAATACTAATAATAATTCGTGTCACCGATCGCGCGCGCCGATCTCCGACGGGCCAATAATAATAATACGGGGAAAATCGTCGTTGCCCGCTTCCTCCTTTTGTGAATATTCAAAAGATGATTATTATTATTATTATTTTTCATCCGCGGCGGGGCGGGAGACCCTCATAACGGCGCGGGCCCGGAGAATCCTTTGGGGATTCGACAGCGAAGAAAGGAACGCCGCGTACACAGTGTGAGAGAGGAAGAGTGTGTGGGAGAGAGAGGGCGAGATGGAGATTGGAATCGTAATTTTTCGCTCGGAAAAATTAAACGTCACGTTTTCGTATATAATATATAATATTATTATTATTATTATATTTTTCCCTCGTCGGGACAAATAAAATCAAGTTTTTAAATTCGCATTTCGTATTATTATTATCTTCTTTTCACGAACGCCGATGATTTCTAGTGATTTGACTTTTTTATCGGTTTTTTTTTCATATATTGTTATATTTATTACGCAGCTATGCACGCGATAAAGATTTTCATCATCGATAATATTAATATGGAAAAATACAAATGTTGCGTTTCTAGTTTTGTCTCTTCTCCGGTTCGTATTTGTTGTCATTATTATCGTACACTAGTTGCGAAATAACTGACGCGTTTGCCTCGATATTCTCGTCCTACTGGCTAGGCGTTGTTCGTAATTTGAACATCACATCGAAAACTTGACCTATATACTTAAGATTCCAACAGAATATGACCTGATCGTGACGGATCGATCTTTTTTTGAAGTTGACGCCAATCACAACATTATTAATAGGTATAGTCAGTACGGCTAAGGTCAATTAATTGTACTCATTCCGATCATAATATATAGCTGTCAAAGCGTATAGCACTATAATGGTATACAACCATTTTTTTATTACTGAATACCAGCAGACGATCAGAATAATAATTTGTGTTTTTAATGTCTAAGTTTATTGATCATGTTATGATATCTATAATACGGCTTCAATTTATATTTTCAATATAAAAAAAAAATTGGAAGTACGATAACTGGATGGTTTCTTCCCTCGCCCTATTCGTGTTCAAACTTATTATAGCACATATTCTTATTATGCCTTTGTGTATAGATTGTATATTCTCTAATCAAAAACTAAAAAAAAAAAAAAAATATAAAAATACGTTCATATTTTAAAAACTAATAAACGATAAAGTGTATAAAAATGGGTTTTTGTTTAAAATTTGACAAAATATAAGGTAGTTCCAATTTAAATACATGATTTTCGTTTATTTACAAATCAGTAACGTCGTGTAATAACTTCATTGATCGGTCCGAGTGCATTGCGAACGCGTTACCTGTTTTTAACTCAAGTGCAATTCGAACGTCACCTTTTTTTGTACCAGAGTGAAATTTAGGCATTTTGATTTAGACAAGGATAGCTTAAAAGTGTTTTGTTATACATTTAGATTTTTGCTAGGACTATTCAATTATTAGCCGCACCAATAACATATTGTTTTATTAAAACATTCTGTATTTGCAGAGAAACGACCATTTCCACCACGGCCGAAGTGACGTCCAAATATCATTTCGCAGCGCACATGGGCCAACTCATCAACGGCATCGACAACACGGGATGTCACAACTTCTATCCCGGATGTCCGTTTCCCGGGCTGCAGGTGATGCAAATGATGAAGAAAGTGAAGATCTTGTAAAATAATAATATCATATACCTGCGTGTGTGACACCGACGCAGCGACCACAGTCTAGTCCTTAAACCGATGCATCGTAATAATAATATAATAATATTTGTTCCAAGACCACGGTATAATACCTATTACTTACCCATATAACCGCTTCTCGAAACGTAGCTATAGACCTTCAGCTCCTGGTGATGTGCTCGCACGACCTTTAACGTCTTGTTTCGACGTTAGCGCCACCCACCGTTGACTAAAAGATCAAAAAATCAAACGAGTTTTCCGTCCCCGTGATTCCGGCTTGAGTCACACGACATAAGTCACGTCCATGCCCCATCGTCGTCTTTCGAAGTATTTTTTATGATATCACCGCCGACAGGTCACGCGTAGAAATTAATAACAATATTTTATTTTTTTTTATCGATTACAGCCGATATTTATTATAATAATATATAGGTATTAAGACATTACAATAAATATTATTATTATTATTATTATGTGCATCGCATAAGGTATTAATAAGTATTACCTCAATCGAGCCTATATATAAGTATGATTTAATATATTGTACACAATATATAGGCAGTATAACTGCAGTTACCTATACACATCTATTTATGTATTTAACTTAATATTATGTATAAATAAAAAAAAAAAATTACAAAAAATTGTCCATAAGTACCTACACAGGTATTATTATTGTATACGCGTATCATAAATTTTTTTAATATAAGTTAAGGTATTTATATGTACACCAGTACCGTGGTACTTGCAATGATGTAAATAATAATAATAATAACAATAATGATAATAAAATGTACAAAGAAAAATGAGCAACAAACATTGTTGTATATTATACGTGGTGAGTGTTAACATAATAATTCAAAGAGTTGGTAACATGGATAAAAAAAGGCTATTATAATACCACAATACTTAAATAAATTATTATAATTATTATTATATTATAAGGGACCAGTGCGCGGGTAAAGGGAGTGTATGTTTCTCCAAAAATGAAGATAGGTAAGTGTAATGAATTATCGTAATATAATATTAATAATATTTACAATAAAGAACTGTTCGTGGGATATTTAAATAGAAAACGTTCTGAAAATGAGGGTCTACTGTCTGCATATTTGACGAAGGAGACGGAAGTACATTACCAATATTATGTGTCTGAAATTCACTATCACGTTATTCGATTTTTGTTTATTTTATTAACAGCATACCTAATAATAATTTATCGTCCTTATAAAACTGTACAATACATTAGGTAATTAATAATGTACTTAAATAAATAATTGTTTTCGTATAAATATTAAATAGTGGTTAAACACTGTTGGCAACGGGTAGGTGCCCCTGTATTGAACCACCTTTATACCGCCGCATCACTCTGAAGTCCTGGGGAACTGAAACTTGAGCCGTCTCTGGTAGGGCAACCTGTTGCCGAGCACGTCGAAATCTTCGGCCGGCCGCCGCTGTGGAAGTCTGATGGTCGACGGTCGACCTCCGCTCGCGGTGGCGTCATCGACGAACTTGATCGCACCGTCGGCGTAATACACGCCCTTATAGTTGCCGTACTTGTCCACGTCGGCCCTGAGTCCACCAGTGCCGGTCCTGTCGGGGAAAATCATTTTCACCCTTTTCGCCTGCCGGTTGCCACTCCCAACGCTTCCACCGCCGCCGTTGTGGTCGGACGGGAAAGCGAACTGCGAGACCGAATTCGAGGCGCCGCCGTGATCGATCGCCGACGGAAACTTCATCGGCGTCGGCCTGGGACCGTCCAGTGGCAAGTCGTTAACCGAAGGCACGTCGTAGTACTGGCCCGGCGACCCGCTAAGTATTCTCGGGTTCTGTTGGTCGTCGACTCGGGACTTGTACCCGTAGCCAAAGTTCTGTTGCGGCCTCGGATATTGGGGAGCGTAGTTCTGTTGCTGATCCGGGTACGGAGGCCTTTGCGAGTACTGAGGCCTTTGCTGATATGGAGGTTGTTCCGGGTATAGAGGACGTTGCGGGTACGGGGGCTGTTGGTAGGGGGCGTACTGGGGAGCGTACTGCGGTAGTTGTTGGTTGAAGAACCGGAAGAAACCGCCGTTGTGGTTGTTCAGGTAGTTGATCAGCTGGTCGGGGTCCCTGGGACAGGTCGGATACGCGGTCGTGCAATACTTGGAATCTCCCCGGGCGTTGTACCCCAACAAAGCGGCCCGGCTGAACATGAGCAGCGGCGAGTCGTCCACAAAGTTCAACACGGTCAGCAATCTGAAAGCGATATTATATTATAATATAATATATGTATACATATACCGGGTGATTATTTTATCAAACAACACTCATTATTTCAAAAAGTGTAAATTTTTTTGAAAATATTTTTTTACATAGTTTCAAGCCACTTATAAAACAACGTTTTTATTAAAAAGTTATATTTTTAAATATTTTTTATCCTTATAATTCTTTAAGTTTTTTACTTTTTTGAACGACAACATAGGGTTTTAATTTTATATTCCAAAACAGAATATTTTTCTTACTATTTTGATACATGAAAATCGAATTTTGGGTGAATAGTTAATGAGTTATAAGTATTTTAAGTTTAGATGAGCGGAGTGGAGTGTGGTACAGGGTTACCCCGTGAAATGTTATCCACTTCACCGCTCATCAAAATTTTAAATACTTAACTCATTAACTACTCACCCAAAATTCGATTTTCGTTTATCAAAATACTAAAAAAAATATTCTGTTTTTGAATATAAAATTAAAACCCTATGTTGTCGTTCAAAAAAGTGAAAAACTTGAAAAATTATAAGGATAAAAAATATTTAAAAAAATATTTTTTTAATAAAAACGTTGCTCACTCATAAGTCACAATACTATTAGGTACTCCCGCAAATATCAAAAACTTAATCTGTGCTTTACTTGCAGGTAAATTATCAGAATAATTGTAATCGTTTTTAAAATTGCTTCAACAACATAATATGTTCAATTGCAGATAAAACTATAGGAATATTTTTAGTTTATGACATTGAATTAGAATTTTATTTTACTGTTGAAAACCAAAAATTTAAATTATTTTGTGTATACCAGAGGAAATATATTTATGGTATTTTGAAGAAATGCTATGATACATCCATAGCCTTAAAGAAATAGACGGAATATTAGGTATGATAACGCGTGCAAGTGGGTGGAGATTGTTCCGATGATCGGGAGCCTTATCATTGTCTTATCATTTAGAAAATAATAAAATTGAACGAACGCTCTAATTGGCTGTCCTCGGAGCAGAGACCAATTCTCTCACTCTTATGATAAAACTCATGCTGTCTCTCTTAATCCGTTTGACACGACCACGCCTCCCAGTCCTCGGGCCTAATGTTCCGTCAATTTCTTTAAGTCTATGGATACATCTTACTACATTCTACATAATTCAATTAAATATGGAAATTTCGGTGGAGTTAAATTATAATATAGGTACGCTTTTTGTCGGAGCAGCAGCAGCACCTACAATACAAAATGGAACCATAATACCTAACTGCAAAAACTGAAATTAAGGGAAATTGAATCGAAATCTTATTTTTAAACTATTCATTATTTTTATTTAAACACCTAGTAAAAAGTGTTAGTTAGCCAATAAAGAGTTTTTAGCCTAAAGATACTCGTAAAGTTAGTGAGTTTCGATGAAATTTTACTCAAAATACGGTACAGCGAAGTGACAGAGTAATCAGTAAATCACTTCCACCCGCCGAAATGACTGTAGTCGTCGTACACGCGCTCTGATAGATCCTGGAGAATCATCATATTCAACGGTTCATTGGTGTAACTTGGAGGGGGTGTGGGGGAGTGCTTTGAATCACCCCTCTCCTTTAATCATATGTATACAAAAATTATACGTTTTATTGTCATATGCTTCAGAGTTCAGATTTCTACAAAATATATTATGTTTTCATAGCATAGTTTTATTTCATATTTGATGTTATAATAATATGAAGATTGATGGCTACAATAGAGAGTGTATACCCCATAATTTATGTTCTAAAATAAAACTATAACCCCCCTAAAAACATTCATGGTTAATCATGGTAACGTGATGTGTCACGATTTTACGGTATGTACCATCGATTTTGACTGTCGGTGGGAGGACGCGCGATAATGTATCGGCGTACGCGCGTTTGGAAAGTATGAATGACGAGAGTCGTCGACCACCTGTGTGTGTGGGGTGCGATGTGTTTATTACGATACAGTCATCATAGTATATCAGCTATACACTGTAATATATGCGTCGGGTAAAAGTCGTCTAGTGAAAGACAAAAACTATACTATTGACCATGGGGTGGTGGGCGGGGGCGACGGCGATTCGCCTTATTTAATGCATATTATATGCAAATTCGATCGAGTTCGACGACTCTCGCCTATATGTATTATAGTAATAATAATAACTGTACAACAATATGCACTATAACATGTGCATAATATCGACATCGAGTGATTTCGCGGGCGACCCACGCAGCTCATTTCACCCGGCCGGATTCGTATAAATAAATATTGTAATAATAATAATTGTTGGCGCGCGTAGGAATACACGACGGTGGCAGAGGTGGCCTCGGGAGAGGAAAACGTTCGTTACATTATAAAAATATAATATTGTAATATATTATAATAATATCACCGCTGTAGTGCTGTTGTTGTTGTTGTTGTTGTTGTTGTCATTATAACATCGTAGACCCACTATTGGTGTTAACAAAACGATGTGGCACGTAACGCAATAATTACAAATATTATTATTTTGTCACGCACAATCGTCGTGCTCGACAATAGAGCAGTGTGTATACAATAATAATAATAATAATAATAATAATATAATAATATTATCATAATGGCATATTCCTAACGTTAATAATAGCGTCATAATAGTATTATAATAATAAGAATAAGAATATTACATGTCCTTCGACTTATGATCGAACGCCGCACCAGACGATTGTCACCCCGATCATCGGGGGTTCTGGTATAGATAGGTTAGCCATAGATCATCTACCTGACCTATGCAGATGAATGGAGTTAGGTAATGTCGAAAAGTTAATTTGCGAGTATTTAATTGATTTTTGCCTAATCCAGGGACTGCGGAATTGTTGATATGTTTGGGTGACAGATTTTGTCAAGGGCGTCAGTAAAATACAAATGGTTTACTTAGGTTATAGATGATAATATTTTAACTTTCAACTTTTAACTTGTTTGAAAATTGGTGAATTCGCTCTAATATATTATTATAATGTAAGCTAACAACACAAAATTAGTTCTGCTGAACTCGAAACAGAGTCATGTGTGTGGATAGCATCCTCTTACCCTTAAATCTCATCTAAATATAGGTAGTGAACGTTTTATTTTTTAAAATTAAACTACAAACCGAACTCTTTAGATGGCGAATAAAATGTCGGAAATCGTCCAAAGGTTTGGAATTTGGCGTATATGTTTACGCTTGATATGAAATACAAGTTTAAACAGATTCGTCGGGAGTTTCAATGAAAAAACTCGCTGGAGACGTCTAAAGGTCTCGGTGGCGCCTCTGTCGTGCTCAACCCTAATAAGAAACGGTATATTACATTATCGTTATTATTATTATTAATACTGCTTATGATGTGATTGTGACGAGTGCTGGAGTTGGTAGGTACCTATCCGCCCGTGTAGCGATTACCCGTGCGCACGTTACCGGAAACTATACTTCCTGTGTGTACATTAAGTATAATATCTACAAATATGACATAATCACTGCGTTTGAACTTTACGCGTACGCGCCGTTATCAAAGCAATATCACATCGTTTACCGACCGCATCATATTATATAGGTATACGACTGCGCTATACAGACACGGTCGCGGTAACCTGCGCTCGCCGCCGTCTGCCCGAGTCAACTGTATACACAATATGCAGTTAGTGTAATATATTTTCCGGAAGTGATCTGAGCGGTGAAAGGGTTCCCGAGGGGAATCATATCGCGGAGGCGGCGGAGACGTCGTTAATCTGTCGGCGAAAAAAATGTTTATGACGCACACGCCGTTTGGCGGCGGCGGTACGATTTTTTCCGTTACTCGGCAGTAAATCACGTCGCAATAAATAAGCGTTCGGCGGGTGGGTTGGAAGAAAAAACAAGTTAATTTCGATTTAAGCCCCGCAAAGCGAAATGTTTACGTTGCCCACCCCCGACCTATCGTCTCTTGGCCCCGCCACCGCCGAGTGTTTGTGTACCCGCAGAAAGGCGTAAAAGGCACGTCTCCGCGCGTCAAAGACACTTTTTCATTTCTTATCTGGACGGGCCACCGATCGCGGGCCGCGTAGATTTATCGACTGAAAAAAACGAGCGAGGTGACGACTGATATACGACTATAACTCTCAGTGATATATTATATTTATATTGTACGCAATTATCGCGTACGCGAAACCATGATATATTATATTATATTTTACGACACCTCGAGTGACTATAAATAATAACTCAGAGTACACATAATATCTATATATATATATATATATATATATATATAATGTATTATAATATTGTATGTGTATAGCCGTGAGTGTGTTTGTGCGCACACCGTATACTCACGTGATCAGAGCGTCTTTGGTGAGGAACGGTATGGAGGACTGCTGTTGCTGTTGTTGCTGGTAGTAACCCGATTGTTGGTTGTAACCGGGCCTAGTGCCGGACGACACCTCGCACAGTAGTCTGGGCACGCACCTCAGATCGTCGTGTTCCGATATGGAAGTCAGCGCCTGCACGATGGAGTTCTGCTGCAGGTAGCCGCCACCTGGACCACCGGGACGGAGCCCATTGGGGCGGAATGGAGGTGGAGGATACGGTCCACCGTTTCCAGGGTACGGTGGAGGATACGGTCCGCCGTTTTCCGGGTATGGTGGAGGGTATGGACCGCCGTTTCCCGGGTACGGTGGAGGATATGGCCTGCCACCTTGGGGCCTCTCTAGAAAGGGTGGTCGACCGGTGTCGAAGTAATCGGCGGCGGGCGGACGGTTGGGCCGACCCGAAATCGACTGAGATTCATCCCCGAGTACACTCGAATATCTGGCGTCGGTGTTCAAAACAGTTCCGATCATTTGCGTCAAGGACCTGCCGAGGAAAACGTAAGATAATAATCCATACCGTATAATATTATACAAGTAAAGACATAAGATGATTATACGTCTATTATTAAACTATAGAGCTCGTTCGAGAAAATAGGAAACGGTAGTAATAATATATGAATTAAGTCTTAAATCGAATTACATTCTGTTCGCCATGATCAACAGGTAGGACTTGTAGTAGTAAATACATAAAGTGTTCTTGGCAGTTTTTATAATTTTAAGAAAGATTATCAACCAGCCATGCGTGCATACAAATACTTGTAAAAATTATTGTTTTTAATAAAGATTTTATGGCAGAACCATTTCACTCTCCGAATCAAAAGAGAAACAAACCATCACAACTACAGCTATCGTGGTGAAAATAAATCGATTTTTAAATCGCATAATCGGCGGTTGAACAAGTACAAATAAATACCTACAGATATCGCGACAAATATTCGATACCGATGTCGTATATTATGAATTATTTGATGTGTTGAATCTGTTTTTAAAATATTTATCCTATACCAAAGGTAAACTTATATTCTGAGAACAAATTGAATTTCAGCTGCTGAAAATGAACCCAGATAGCCGCAAGTGAGTAACCAAAAACATATTCAGATCTCTTTAAGAAATAGGTATCCATACGAAATTACGAACCATTTATTTTTCCTTTGTAAATCAAAGATAGTTATCAAGTGGATAGTTATTTTGATACGATATTATATGGTACATTGTATTTTTTTAATTCGATACTAATGGTCATACTCACGTCAAGAACTCGTCCACTCCTCTGGTGGTGTTTTTATCGTTCGACAAAGCCGCCGCGAACCCGCAGCAACACCACAGCAGGGCGACGACACACCTCGAGACCGCCATCGCCGGAGTTTTTTTTCAGGGGATTTTCGTACGTTTTTGCCGCTTGAAACGATAGTTTTAACTTGTAAAAGACGTTTGCAGACAGCTGGTGACTTTAACGAGAAATCGTCCGGTGGTCGGACGCCGGAGAGTGCCAAAACCGGTGTGGTCGACGGAGGCGACGGAGGTCGGTCCGGTGCCGCGAAAAAAATGAGAAAAAAAGCGCACGCCTACGGTCCGGCGTCGCCCACCCGACCGCCGCCTGCTCGCGATGCCGGTAACCCGCGATCGGCACAGTGGCGGTGGCGGATTTCGCGTAGAGCGAACTTTCACAACAATAAAAATGACATCATAATATTATACGCGGGCCGACGAGAAACCGACCGTGTAAAATAATAATAATAATACCGGCAGTAACGATATTGTGACAAGCACGAACACGACGACTGAATTATAATAATATAGTAGGTAATAATTAAAACATGTATAATACCATTATTACCGCACAAACCCGCGCGATTGTTTATTATTATTATTATTATGATTTATAATATCGGACATACGCGAACAACGGCTCGGCGACGACGATCGCCGTCAAACTGCGAGAGCGAAACACGCCACTCGAGTCACCTACCTGACGATAAATAATAATAATGATTTATTGCGATCGAGTACGCATACGCCACTGCTCACAAATCGTATGCCATAGTCGACACATTTAACACGCGCGCCAGCCGCGGGGAAAACGTACCTACGCCAAGTCCGTGATGTTGTACAGGTATAGTTTTTACGCGTTTTCGCACCGTTTCCAATCGATTATATTTTTCCGTGTGTTTTTCCCGGAGAACGACAGCGGCGTATAATTTTAATCGCACTGCCTATATAAACACAGATAAATGTTTCCATTTATATTATATATAGGTATAACGAAACGCAAACGTATCGGCGCCGTAGTTAAATTAGAACGCGACACGACACGGATACGTATTATAGCTATACATAGGTATAAATACGCGTGTGGTAAAAAAGTTTTTCTATATAAACGCGTTTTTATACAGAGCGTTTCAGGTATAGTTCCGTGCAAACTTTCGGAACGATAGTCACACGCCCGCGAGCGAAATCGAAACTGCCAATTTTCCGTTTTTTTTTTTTTGGTGGGGGGGGGGGGATTTCATAGTATTTTGGCACTTGTGGTGTCCATAAAATATGAAAAAAAAAAGGTATAAATAATTCTGATTCTAGTCGCGGCCGACACCGCGAGTGTTATTCATTCACAAAGTTTAAACTGAACAACCTAAAGCACTCTGTGCACGAGCGTCGCGCTACTGCACTTGCGTGTACAATACAAGTATAATAATAATGGTATTCGGCGGTGACCCTAAAGGCCTGACATTTGAACAAAAAAATGTACTAACCACTCGTCGTTTTGTATACGAGACACTTGTTGCATGCCCTTATATAGGTCACACCGATTAACTGAAAAACGTGTGCCAGTATACAATAATTATTATAACAATCGGCGGAGTACGGTATTATAGTCTACCTATTATGTATGGATACACATTTTTTTGTTTCGTTAAAGTTCTTAGGCTATAATAATAATAATACTTGTATAGAACGACAATTAAGTGTATCGTGTCCCTATAATAGGGTCATAATACACTGAAACCTCTAAACACCTCCTGACACTCTCGATCAATGAAATTGTGTCCACTATTCAGAGGGTTCGGATTTTAGAAATGTTGTAGTTGGTTTCCATAAGAAAACGTTTGTTATTGGGAATAGTTCCACAATTTTAGGCGTCCGTTAGATGAGGTTTCACTTTGTATAGTTTATAGCAGTCCCGTCTGTGTGGGAGGAGGGGAGAGCTAACCTAACCTGACATCCCGTTGAAATGATTGTAAAAAAGGATAACAGTTATATTTCATGAAAAGCAATCGTGTTTCGTTTTTTCCATGTAAAAATAGTAAAACGGGTGAAATCGAGTTGCAGCTCCACCCGGTCAGCGTGTGCATTCATAGTTTTTTTTTTTTTGGAAAACTCTTTTTGTTTTAGCCTCCAAAAAAATAAAATAAAAGCATTGAGAAATGGGTTTTAAATCTCATATTTGAGCTGGTTTGTTTATTTTTCATTTTTACTTTTCAATTACATTTTTGTTATGCAAGTACGACAATCGACCAAGAGAAAATTAATAACAAAATGTTATTTAATAATTATTGTTAAATTACCTATAGGATAGGTTTCGTAAACCAAATTGATATTATATTATATTCATAAACAAAATACAAATTATCGTTATTACGTAATATGATGTCTATGATTATATTATAAAGAATAATACATAGGTAATAGTAAAAGATGAATTAATTTGTGCATGTCGCAGTGTTGTCGTTGTATTTCGTTTGTATATTATTATGAATGTATAGAAAATCACAATAATCAACAATAACTTACAATCAAAATATTAAAAAGAAAATACAGTCTAAAAATTGCATTCCTAAAATGCATACATGGACGTTAGCGTTTTAAATTGCACCGTCTACATACTATAAACTATAAAGGTATAATATAATACTATAATTTATTTACCATTAATTATATAATTATAGAGCGTAACACCACCTATAAGATATACTAAAATTGTATCGACTGTATTGTGGCCAGCTGATACCTATAATATGTATAATTTTGAAAACTGCCTCCAAACATTTTGTCAATTAAAATGCTAAAATTACGTCTCTAGAATATTTAGGTAGTGGTTGAACGTTCAAATCGTAAATCAAATAATCGATCGTCGTCATCGACGACGGACGCGTTTGCGTAACAAAACGGAATTCACCACACCCGTATGAATACAGCGATACAGGTGATTCACCTAACATGCCCACTCATTTTTTGACTTAAAATTATTCAGCAAATCATTTTTTCGAATAGGTATTTTGGTTTTTGATGTACCTAAATCAAAATTTGAACCAGTGCAGGTTTCCAAGTTGGGCGCTTAACTTTGTGTACTAAGGATAATAGATTATTGGTCTCGAAGATGAGAGGTCTGTGATTATTAAACAAATTTGAGGGATTAATATTAATTTATCAACATTTACAATCTGTAAAAATGGTCCAAGTATGATCCAATACTATAAAAAATTTATAATTATATATAATAATATTTTATATTTTTGTAAAATCGTTTTTAAGTACTGTTATACTTATTCTTCACATTTTAACTACCCAGAAATGACTTGTTCAAATTTTCATTTAGATACTTATAGGTAAGAACATACAAATTAATTTTCAAAAAAATTATCTTAATCAAACTGAATAAGGGGATACTCACTTAAAAATCATATTTATGTATTAAAACCACAAAACATTTCATAAACTATACAAAATATCTTAAGTATTCGAAAATATAGCTTTTAAAGTTTAAGAGAACCCTACACAGTTATTTGTTGTCTCCGTCTTACAAGTGCGTAACATAGCAAATTTACGCTCAGCCGATCCGTTTAGCTACGTTAGTTTAAAAATTAGAATGGATCAAGTTTTGAGTGCATAATATAATAAAAAAATAAAAATGCTCATAAATCACTTCAAAACTGAACTATCGTAAAAAATCCACATACAAACACTGATAATGTTCTTACCGTTGAATTTCATGATAAATCGATTCATTCTAATTTGTATAAAAACAGAGCTAAACGTGATCTGCTGGTTGTAAATTTGCTATGTTACGCACTTGCGAGGAGGAGACGAAAATTAATATATCTATGCAACGTCCTTAAATTCGTCGTATATTTAATAATTCCAAAAATTATATTTTGAATAACTGCAGGTTCTCTTAAGAATAAAAGGCGGGTGGGCATGCTTACATATATAAGCCACCCTGTATATATGTATATATATATGTCATCGTCGGACGGCGAGTGGGTTGTGCTCGCGTTGAAGTCTCCAAAAGGCGCAAGTAAAATATTGTTATATCCATTATGTGTTGTACTACCCACGGCGGCTACGCGTCTGCGTCAGTGACGTTCGGCCAAACTGATGTCGAGACGAGTTGCGAAAACGCGTTCGAGGTAACCCAATTTTAGGCCATGATGACGAGTCCTCGCGATTAGTGCGTGTACGGAGCGTATCTCGACAAATTGTGTTTGCGTGTGATACGATCGTAAAGCACCAGACTAAACCTAGTCAAAAGGTCAATCATCCCCTACAAAAACTTCTCTGCTGAAGACAAAAATCAACTGTATCTGAGTTGGACGTACAACACTCACCCGTCTATAATACACCCAAGTGAGGATCCCTCCGCCTGCAACACCTGTGACGTACAACTCACGGTGAAACACACAAAAGTCACGGAAACCTTAATAGTTTTCCAGATAGAAAGGGGTTGAAGCTTTTTCCCCGACCCTGCGCCTCAGAGTAATTATCCGTGCGGACCCTACAATCGAGTTATTCAAATATATAAGTAATATCTCAAACTTTCTAATCTGTACCGTACTGAAACATAACGTTTAATGTAACTAATTTCATAATTGCTTATAATATGTCCAATTCAGACCAAACACAGTATTTTAGATTCTGAGCGGAGCGATGATTGTATTGGTTTTACGCTTACAATAATTATGATATGCGTATGTGTGTGTGTATTTTAATTTTTGAGTCTGTCATCATCTTCCGAGGCAGTGAAAATGCTTTGATTTTCAACTTTTTTCTGATAATTAAGTGATTAGTTGTTACTTTGAGTAACGAAATTAAAAAAATCACAGTACTTTTCTTAATTATTGGGGAAACAAAAACTAATTACCTTCATATAAAACGAAAAAACGATAAAATCGATTTTCTTTTGTTGTTGTATTTCAAAAAACAAATGACCCTCTTGGGGTCAAATAGAATCTAGAAACATGTGTAATTCAAAAATATTCACGGGGACTTGAAACATTTACGTATATTATTGTATTTTACTTTATGTGCAAAAGACATTTTCATAACATTCAGAATAGGTTAAAGCTATTACATATGTACAGCTTATACCCTATTAATAGTAAAATTAATAAAATAATTAATATATAAATATTAAAATATAATTATATATTATATTAATATGTACTATGTACCCACTTGGTCATATATGTGCTGCAGGTCGTCTCCGTACAAAATCGCGTCAAAATGATTTATCGTTGAATTCAAATTAACACATCCAATTACACCAGTGACCTACCTAATGACGAGGTACCACTCGACTTATACTGCTGTATACCTACAATAGCACAGTGGTTACCTACTTTACCACCCCCTCCCCTTTTGTTTCTATAAGACGATGTTTTAGGTACCTAACGTATCCATTAAAAACAACAAAAAAAAAAAACATAAAATTCCGACTGCCTGCGCCTCGTCACACTGTGATAACTGATAATATGATAAGTGTAGTCCGCATATAATATTGTCTATCATATAACACGAGTGCGATAATAAACGGATGATTATTATTCATTATTCAATTATTAATGAGTGCCGACGGGCATTCGATGACGAAACCTCGCGGTGGTATAATGATAATATATAAATTAAAATTGCGATCTGTCAAAAGAACAATGTGTATATATGCGCCTGCAGCTATATTGGACAAGGTGAGCAGCGCAAACCGTAGGTACTCGACCTATAATGCCTAAACACTCTTCGTTTCGTCACAAATTTTTTCATTTTTTCAGTCCGCAGATTGTACTGATGGCAGTAATATTATAAAACGTTTTGTAGTTTCCATGTGCTCCATCTTTCGCACGCAAATTTTCGTATATCCGTGGAGAAAGTATAGGTTCATTTGATATCTGCAATCCATAGGCTATCTGGTAATTTAAAGCCGATTTGCTCTTCTGAAAAATTTAGAAAACCTGCCCACCAAACTGCTCGAGATCGGTTAAATTTTTGTTTTCTAGTTATTAATAAATAAACAAATTTAACTCAAAATTGAAAATATTACATCTTTTATTTTGAACAATTTGTTTTTTTGTTTTTTATGGTATACTGCGTTTTATTATACCTTTATTATTTTTATCTCCATCGTTTAACGCGAAAAACAATAATATAATAATTATAAAAATCTATGTGTTTTCCCCGTTAAAATTTACTGGCGTCTCGGTCTGAAAAAAAGAAATACACAACATCGACCCGTTTGGTAGCGTCTCCTCACGATTTCACTGACTATTGCTCATAATATATATAGTGGTTTAAGAGTAATATGTCCTGAAGACCATATTTTCAAATACTTAGCTTTGATGATTATATGCGTTCTACCTATACTGTGTCGACACAACCTTTTTTGTTTTACTTCAGGCGCGTATATATACCTAGGTATGTAAATCGAAAGTAACGAGTAGTCTCTGAATTAGGTAATAAACCTAATTTACGAAGGATAATTTTGATATGAGTAAATAATACAATTGGGACGATGATGATTCAAGAATTATAATAGGCAATCGGTTTATTTGATATATTGCATCTATTTTATGTTTTATGTAAAACCATCATTATAAGACTATATCATTATCATTAGCACATATTATAAGGTTTAATAACTCATTAACTGTATTATTATTACCTATGTAGAACGATGTAGCACGTTGTAGGTATTGCGGAATCCCGCTAGTCGACGAGAATTTCTCGTAGCCGAATTTTCTGCTAAAAAACACATATAATCGACCCACCATTGAGATTGCGAGTGTCGTTTCGAAATCGTCACACGCAACACTATAATATTATATAGGCATAGCGCTCGCCGTCTATATATAGAGAATTTATATTATAACGATTGCTGTCCGGAATGTGACCGCGATCCGACGTTGCACTGCAGATTGATTCACCAATCACACATAAGACCCAACAATTTTATTTCTTTGAAAATGGATTTATTCGAATTCTGATTTTTGGAATTTTTAAAATTGAGGAGGACTTTTTTTCATTTTTTGTTTAAATTGTTATACAGTTTAAGGAATATCCTGTGGCGATACAGTATAGACTATTTTATAAAACGTGAATTAACCGACGTAAACGGTTAAGCGATTGGTTTATTTATTTATAACGTTGTAAAATCCACATAGGCGTGGATATAAAAATTCAAACGAGTTGTTTCTTAGTTATAACTTAGTAAAATGTATATAATATTTGAGTCTTAGGTTAATAAATTGTTTTACAAAAATATTAACTATAGATGCGTAATATCGAATCTATAGTAATCTGTAGAGAAAACATTTACAAATATTATAAAATGTTAGTTAAAATTACAAAAATTTTAAAACGTATCATAGCTTAAACCCATTGTCATTGACCGTTTATAGTATTCTAATTAAAAACCAAAAAAACCCAAAAACCACTAGATTGAATTTAAATCAAGATGCAATATGCATCATAATTATTGTCAATAAAAAATCATCTAAATTAATAATTTATTATAGGAAAAATTGTGATTTTCATTTGAAACGAATAAGTTGGTATCTCCACGAGACGCTCCCCCTGAAATTGCACCAGGTCTCAAAATATTTGAAAATAACATGGTTCTTACACGCACAGCGCAGGTTATCCGTTAAAGGTCATCCGAAAACCGAAATCAGAATAAATTCTTTATCGAAGGAAATAATATCGTGTGCCATTGTCGAATCACTGTGTATCGCTGCAGTCGTGAGTCGTAAGTCGGTCAGAGATGATGACGTGTAGTTACGATCGCTGCCCTCGAACGACAATAATACCATCACGTGAAGAACCGCGTGTCCAACCCAAACCCCCCCGGACGGATACCGTCGGTGACCACAGTTAGGTACGACTTGCGATCCAGACACTTAACTTCCGGACGACTCGCGGCGGCGGTCTTAAGCGGAGGACTCGTAACAAGTCGTGTGGAGTTGGTCACGTACACCGCAACAATGTATTGCTGCAGCGTTATCATAATATTATATAATATGTATAGACACGCCCCGGCGGTAGGGGCTTCCACTTCCGGCGCCGCCGCGACCGCGGTCCGGTTTTTTTTTTCAAGGTTCGCTCCGTTGCGCAATCCGCGACGAGACGCCGACGACCACTACCGCGGTACGACTGGTTACCTATACACGAGCATGATACACGAGCGCACACTGCTGTAACACAACAACGCGGTAATAATGGGCACTTTCGTTTTTCGTCCGAAAAGCCACCGCCGCCGCCAATCGCGTTCACTTTCACTCTCGCCGCACGCCGTCGCGGTCTCCCACGGGTTATTCTCTTCGTTTCGTACACAGCTGGCTTTAGTGCACCGTGAATCTCCGCCATGAAACAGCTCGTGCCGTCCGCCGCCTTCGCCGGTCTTCTGGCCGTCCAAACCCTGCTCGTGCTCGGCGTCCTCGACTTGAACGGGTCCGAGGTCCGGGCCCAGGAGAGCCCGTTCGAGTTGCCCGTCCAGCTCATCGGTTTCCCCGTCATCATCGTCGCCGTCAAGATGTCCAATTTCGTCAAGAAACTCGCGTACGCCTTGAGCCCGAGTGAGTACAACGCCTTCCGCGGCTATACGTCCCGCCGGAAGGTCGTCGGCATTTTTGCGACGATTTTTTATCATAATTTATCGCCTCCGCGATATCAATGTGTATGTATAGGTGATTTGACCCGCAATCGCCCGTGCGCATCGAGCCGCTCAAATTTTATCGACAATTTTGACGTCTTCCCGCCCGTCAATTTTCTGATCGCCGTCCGCACACTTTCTCGCGTAACCCAGGTTGCAGTCCAAACTGGTATTTCGCGCGGTTATACAATGTATAACATAATAATATTATATTGCGTGTGGCGATATTATTACATTAGGACGTATACACGTGTTATTACATGGGCAGCCTGTTGATGAAGTCGTAACGCGGAAAGAAGACCACTTGTATGCCAACACGTAACATCGCAGTTCGTAATAATAATAATAATAATATGCGTTAGTCGATAGTGCAGGAATACGTTTATAATAATATGTAATGTAGCCACCTATATTACATAATAATTCGCGAGTCGGACAGGAATTAACCGTTATTGCAACGTAAGCTTTATATACGAAATACTTCACCACGTGGCACGTGCAGTAACGTCCGGGGACTTTTGTTCTTCGTACAACAAAAATAATAAATTATTATTATTTTCTAATAATATATTTTCCGGACGATTTCGTTTCGTCGTCGTAGTTTTCACCGTTTCAATTGTTATTTTAATACACGTTTACGTCTTATGCATAATGACATCGAGAAAGTATTTGTTTGGGTTTTTCCTAAAATTTCGGGTTGGGCCGCAGCCCCCTCGGCCCCTCGTCCTAACTCTCTCTAACTAATAAGCAACGCTGCTCCGACGCAGAATATTTAGGAACCGTCCCGAAACGACGTCATTATGATATCACTCTCACAGTCATAACCTCATTATGACTATTATTATTACATAAACTTATACTCAACCCGATAGACAGTTTGGTCGGTTTCGTCTCGTTTCCGAGTATTTATTTTGGCCGGATCGGTTCGATCGCTCGCGAACACCGTACGATGACCTAATCCAAATACGCGAGTTTATTACACAATCGCTAATGGTCTTGTGAGGATCGTCGTTGTAGTATTGTTGTCGGCGACGTTGTTTTGTGTACACAGTATACACACAAGTGTACGCTAATCGCATACGGTTAATGCATAGAGAGTTTAAAACGACGGTGGTCAGTTATGTATAATAATATTAATATTATATGAACAATATAGGTGCGCGTTGCAGGTCGTACACCTATGACAGGCGCTTATTGTATTTTAACGCGCATATTTTGACACATATGCGAGTACAAGTCACCGAACGACGCGATATCGTCGGCTTTTCGCGATGCTCGGCCATGGAATGCATTACGATTATGTTATTTTAATACCGTAAGAATCCGTTTGCACCGAGAACTATTGCGACGATAAATCCTAAGGGTATGGTGTTATGCACTTGTGCTTGTATATATTGTGTACGGTGCAATACAGCGACTGTCCAACCAAACACGACCTGACGACCGCACACGACGCTCTATAACGGAAAACAAATTTTTTTCTCCTAATAGGTGCACAATGCAATACAATGTTTAATATTGTATATGAGGTCGAATCCAAGTCGATTGTCACACGGTGGTTTATAGGGATATAGTGGACAATTATTGCCTGTACGTGTAGCTGTACCTGTACGTGGACAATAATTCCCATCCATAATTTATTACGATATGCATGTGGCTTTATTATTTTAATTCAAGTAGTCTATAAGACCAATATAAAATGAATCTTTGTCATATTTTCATTGTTTTCAAGCCTTGGACGTTAAAACCGAACAATTCTTATATTGATTTATCAGAAAATTTGTATCTCATAATACAATTGTCTGTCGAATAAACTGCATAAATATATGTAACATTTTTATATTTTTCAAGTAAAATGTTGACAAGTGGATTTCCAAATTTGTTTAAAACTTGTTGGTAGGATCTATAAATAAGTCAATATTAGACATAAAAAAGAATCCAAAATTGTTTTCATAGTCCACGTCACGTGATCATAGATCGATCAGTAAACAGCGTATATACCTAGGCTGTGATGAAAACAGGTCGCTTTTAGCACGAAAAACCGTTTGTTTAGAATCTCTCCAATTGTATTATTTAAATTTAAAATGTCATTTCACCGGGTGACAATTAATATCCTATGTTTTGGATGGCAATCGACCGGCAATCATTAGATAATTTATTTACATAATAATATTATGTGTGCAACTATGAATGGACTAAAATCGGTACGCGCGAGCTTTAGCGTTTAATTAGGCGTCGTCCACTTACGTGTGTGTATGTGTGTGTGTGTGTGTGAGTAGAAGACGAGTCACATCACTAATGGACCGAGTGCTCGGATCGCATACTGTTATAATGATAAAAAATATATAATAATGCGCTGCACGTCGTCGTCGAAAAGTTACGCAAACTGTTTCGTATCGCGTACGCACATATATATTTATTACCACAACTCGGTCGTTATTTGACATGACGCACGCGCGTGTCCGCCTGTGTACACGCGACAATGACGTTGCGTAAAAAACTAAAATCGTAAACGAGTGTGCGGTAAAAAAAAAAAATCGTTTAAAAATGAAAATAAGTAACGACATGGGCACATGGCGTCTCCGCGCGGGCCACCATTATATAGGTGTATTGTTGTACATATTATAATATTCGTGATACAGCAGCGAGTCTCGCTCATTGTCACGTTACTGTATCGACGGCACAGGTCCATTTTACACTGAAATCATTATAGATACACTGTACAACATGATTAGGTTTTGATTTTCCCATTTTGATTCCAAGTTCCGTAATTAACCTGCAGTGATCAAATAATTGAGCGGAACGCGTTGTAAATACTGTTATAGCCGTCGGAGAAAGGGCAGAATAAAATATGACATGTACCTCAAAGATTCACCGCGAGAACCTTCACCGGCCCCCTTCCCTTTAATAATGAGTTTACTCGAGTTCAGATTTTTGCAATTTATTAGTATGAAGACCGTAATATTTTCAATCGCTTGGATTTATTTATGCAATTTGAGGAGTTCCCTGTGGTGGTGTCCATTTAGACTCCTTTCTTTCAAATGACAATATTAAATGGTTCTCAGGAAAAACGCGTTTTTCTGTAAATTATTAAGTGGATTTTTGTACAACATATCGCCATATAGGTACCGACTTTGCGTTCGGCAAAACCAATTTGGTCTTGACGCATATTTTAATATGAGAGTGAATTATTGTTATTTTATAAATATGTAATAAATCAGAGTGCTTAAGTACAGGAAACGGCACTTGAAAATTCCAAAAATCAAAATATGAATAAATGCATTCTAATACTTATTAAAGGATAAAATGGGGTGAACGTGCTCACATGGTGGATCACACTGTAACTAGGACACTGTATTATGGACTCAACATTTCAACGGCTTTTCAGAAACCGTGTTTAATAAATTTTATTTTAAATACAAAATTCACCTTACCTGATCTGTAGAATATGATGGAAAAAGTTTAACCAGTGTTATTTCTGCTCGTTATTGTCGTGAGCATGAGGAACGATTCTTATTGTTTACCCTTCGGCTCACACACCTGCCGTCGTGTAATCTGTTTGTGAATATATATAAAATAATATCAATAATGAAAGAAAAAAAAAACAAAAGCATACGTCATTATATTAATGTTTACATTTTTTATAAAATATAAAGATCTCGCGTCGAATTTAAGCCATCGAAATACAATAATATTTTAACAATTCAAATGAAACACGGCGGGCTCCGCGGTTATGCTGAAGTATCGACAACCACGTTGACGGAATCTATACACTGTGTAGGCTAATGTGTAGTACCTACCTCCTTCTACTCATTTATTCACACTCATATTGTACCGATTTGCCAAACTTAATGCACCGTCCTCATATAAGTGTTTTGTTTCGCCCGGTCGCAGGCACCTACAGGAGAAAGGCCAAGAGGGACTTGGAAGCTGTTACGTCCGCCGCAGGGACCTTGTCGTCCTTGGACGTGCTCAAGGCCCAGGAGATGATACTAAAGGAAATGGGTCCTGACGCTTGCGTCTACGAGAAGGTGTGCTCTGCGTACGCCGAGGCGGCCACGCTCGCCAAAAAGGATCGCCGCAGCGGTAAGTCCAGAGTGGACCGGATGGACTGGGAAAAGATTATCAGGTAATTGATTTTGGTTATTAGACACGTCTTAATTGCAATCGTCCCAGCCCCGCAATAACGAAAAACCCATAAATCACCCCGATGAATTTAACGATTACATTTTAATCTTCTAAAGATCGTAAAAAAACAGAATGATTCCTAGATGGACAAGTTTGTATATAGGCGGAGCAGATATATATACACAATGCAGCAAAACGACGCCCTAAGATTCATAATAGGTGGTGTGATTTCGATATTTGGGTTTAAGGGCCAACCAAATATGAAAATAAAAATATGGCATTTTCTTAACCATGGTCGGTTGGATAAAAAAACTATACTATTATATAATTTTGATTTTAAATTTGTTTTTAAATATTATGTTGAATCGAATTTTAGCCGATTTAATGGATTTCCAAGTGCGTTGCAACTCTATTTTTTGTATAGGTTTTCGAACATTAAATTCACAGTCTAAAAATTGTACTTAATTTAATATTGTGTTTATTTCTACTTCCGAAAGTCTAGAACACAACACGTCAAATGTTCTATAACTTTCATAAGGACCCGTCCCGTTAATTTATATAAATAAATAAATATTCTGCACATATTATATACTCTGAACACAATTATTATTCTGGTTCGGCCTATATAACATACGATTTTTTAAGACTCTACGACAACGTTCTTCTCATCTCTTCCCCGATTGGTCCGATTGCGGGAGATGGGCCAGATACTATACGGTTTACCGAGCTATATTATGTTGTACATCTGTATAATTTTCAATTTGACCGGTCACTATAATTTCCATCGGGAAATGTACCTAAAATAATGTTTTTTAAGCTACGTCTCGGTCTTAAATTATTATCCTTTTCGCAGCGGATACATGGAAACCGGACAGGCCAAAAAGAAGTATTACATGCTGAGCGTGTTCCTGGGCGACGTGCTTGGTTCGCCCGAGTTCTGTTCGAGGATCGTAAGGAAAATCAAACGGTGTGACGTCAAACACATATACCACTGACACTGCACATAATATAATAAATATTGTGTTAAATATTTCAAAAACTATATTTATTGAACAAAATAATTTGTAATTATAAATAATTGTCTTAAAAAAAATGTAATAATAATATTATAAGACTAAGTGCATGCTCATCACGATGTCGTCGTATCATTGTTAATGGCATACCTATCGTCGTGTAATGTCATCGTCGCTTTCGTTTTAAATGTTATCTTAGTTTTTTTACAACCAAATCTGAAAATGTAATATTATTATATTATTATCGTACTACCATTTACTTATAGCACCATTGCCCTAATGTGTAAATAATCAAAATGTTTTATAGATTTATGTAGATAGAATATTAATTAAATATATATATATATATATTTTAATGAAATGTGAACCGACATAATTATGATGTTTCGCGTTTGCAAATATAATATTATAATTGATGATTATTTTAATTGTATTTATGTGTACTTTTTCGGTTGAGCTTCAAAGAAGCTCAAACTGAAAGAAACCGATTTAATTAGTTATTTAGGTACATTGCAGATACGAACAAAACAAAAGATTGACAAAAATTGCGACACGTATTGCAATATTATATAATAAACGCATTGTATTATCTTCACAATCGAAATAGGTAGGTAACTAATAAAATGATATTATCTAAACGTGACGACGACGTCAGATACATAAAAACTCGAAAAATAACTGACCTGTTAATTTTTTCCGTACAATGCTTTGAATGAACAATTTCGACGTGTGTATAAAATACAAATAAGATATGAGCCGATCGGTTGTGTCGTTGAATGAGCGATGCGTTCATATTACGATGACTCTGAAGTTTGCCAAGCCGTTTACAGTACAAGTAAACTTACACTTGTCCACAGTAAAATGTCTTGTAACGGAATCACCTGCAGGTGTACAAACTGAATTTTTTCGATACAAAGTTTGTTTTCCGTTACTTACGGAGAGTCTAAAATATACGAGATATTAGATATAATAATAGTAATAATATATAGGTTATACGGGACTGTTTTAATTTCTCGTTGTAAAGAGATTTCCGTCTAATACTGTAAAACTATATATTATTATACTTATTTACTTACCAGCTTGCAGACTGTAGTGATTTATTCGGTTTCCTGTCACTGCCAAAACGTCGAGACTGCAGAGACGCAACTAGAGTTAACATGTTGAGGGGTGAGGCTGTAGCCTCCACATGACGTTACAAGATAAGTAACCCATGAAGGCGTTGCCCACACCACCACTTATATGTTCACTTGAAAATATAAAAAAAATTACACGAAAAGAAACAAATTTTTATTTACTCAAGTAATAATGTTTCACAATGATAATAATTTACTGTCTGTAATAGTTAAGTGCATATTATACCGTACAATTATGTACACCTAATAATCGTCCCAACGTATGGACAAAAATCGTTTTCTTAAAAATAAATACAGATAATGATATTTACCTTATATGTATAGTACGCAATATAAAATAATTGATTAATTTTAATTTTAATTTAATTTAAAAAAAAAAAGAATTTATTACAATTGAATTTTTAAAGGTTTATTAATATTTTAGGAAACAATTGAAAAGTTTATTTGGGGGGGGGGGGAGCGATTATTACAAGTTTTAGGGGTCCTGAATCCACGCCCTAGTTGCACATATATCCAATATTTTCCATATCGATATATCATGTGATTCGGTATTTTTCGTAAAGAAATTTAATCACGTAGTATGATGTTATTATTACGAAAAGCTATCAGCCCATCTGTGTCCTATTGTACGACGCTAACGCGGAAGAAGAAAACCATTCAATAGACGACCAACGTCGGTTCGTACAATATCGATGTGTACGTTATTAGCGTTAATAAAATCGTTGGTTTTGACCACCTAAAAGTATACCTACCGACTATGGATCCAAGTTGCTACCAGAAACCTTCATCGAAGTTGACGATCGGAGCATTTTTTCTACTAGAAAAAGTGACTTCAGGCACAAGTGCACAACATTGTAAGACCACCATTCACAGCTGCGCTATCGAATCTAAAATATATATAAACTGAATATTACTATAATAAATTGTTCAGAAATATTTATTTTTTAATGGCTCGTAGGACGTTGTAGTTGTCGTTTTACTGGCAATCGATCGACACATACGTACTCCTATAACACAATATTGTGATATAATTTTTTCGACGATTTACTGTCGGGGCTTTGCGCCTCGCACGAGTCATACCGAATTCAATAATCTCAATGGACGGTTGTTATTTTTCAAGAGTTTCTCCTCCTCCCCCCCCCCACCGAGCCAACTCACTGATTCAATTTTCCTATTCCGAGCACCGACACGATATAGTGCGTACCTCCATGTACGCGTTACTACCGCCGACGATGTCATCGCGATTTATCACTTGCCGTATGATAGTCACCGCGATCTATATAAAGTATAAAGAAATGCCGACGCCGCACGTGTGCCACTCACAAGTGCGTGATTTACGCCCCGGTTTACCGAAACAAACTCGACGAAAAAAAAACTTGATAAAAATATAATATTATCGTATCGTATTATCGTTAATCATAATATTATTATAGACTGCATCGGTAATGACATTATTGTTTTTTTCGTGACATTATACCTAAGACATATTAAATAGTGTCGTCATAAAATTGGAACAGTATATACATATAAATATCAGCTGGTATATATAGAAGGGTAAATAATGTATATATTATATAAAATCCAAATACCACTGACTCACTGATTTGGAATAGTGGTTCCTCTATAATACTCTCACCGTGCAACAAGGAAGGATTTGCCGAAATTCGCATTTTGAAGAGCTGCTCAAACAGGGCCGACATTGAGGCTCACGATGGAAATTTTATTTCTATTTATAAATATTTACAATTGGTTACAGCCTACAGTAGAAATTAGTATTTATTTGTTATTGGTTATTCGGGCAGATCAGGTAAATATGTATTAATATATTAGTTTGTATGGTTCTGAATGTTTTAACTTATGATTGTGTACACAACAGGAATCGTCGTCATCATTAACATAATCGACAGCGTCAGACCTCTTGTGGATCGATGGACGGATCAACGCAGTGCCTCATTTTACGTAAACATAATGTGGGTGTACTTGTGCTCTTTCAACAACAACGAAAACAATAGTTTTTATTATTATTGTTTTAGATTCTGAGCCGGGCGATGAATTTATTGATTTTACAATGATGTGTGCAATGTGCATGGTGCATGACAATATTTTGCACTAACTATACTTTCACGAGGCCAAAACCTTCAATATAATATTTTATTGAGGTTTGGTACGTATCAAAAAAGTTGTTGGTAACATATTCTTCATAGATCCCACATAACTATTGACCACGATCATGTTCATCAATCATTATTCTGTTTCAACAAATAAAATCGTACACTACAAAAAATAAGAAATAACATTTTACTGTATAAAAAAAATAATTTTACTACTGAATATATAATAATATAGCAATAATAAATTATAATAATAATTTGAATACAGTAACAAATAATATCAAGTATAAAAATAATATCATTATCAAACAATTTTGAAAAAAAATAAACAAAAAACACAAGAGGTGTGAGAAGAATGATAATTCAATAATATCATAAATGAAATATTTGATACATACTTAACGAGTGCTTTACAATTTTGAAACATTTATGCCGAAAAATAAATAAGTAACACAAAGGATAATTGCTCAATGTGGCAAAAAAAAAAAAACAGAAATAATAATTTAAACAAAAAAAAAGTGCTCAAAGTGGCAGAATAAATTACGATGAATATAATAGTAAAAAAAAAAGGCATAAGTCAAGACGAGGCGAGGTGGGGGGTACGTGATGGCGAGTGGGTGGCAGTGCAGATGTTAATGGTTGAACAGTCTATGGCCACTGGTCACCTCTACTCGTTCTTGCGGCCGGTCCTGCGGGGGGACGAGAGTCGCGGGCGCGTTTGCTCGGGGACGTGAAGACGACCGTGGAAGCGGGCGGAACCCGACCACGACGGCTGCGAGAGCAACGATGACGGTTGGCGACGATTGGCTAGGGCGCGATGTTGTGCGCTATAGACGGTACTGCACAGGTGCCGAAGACGGCTATGACGACGGTGACCTGAGCTCTTCGGAGCTCGCGACGAAGACTATAATATTATCATATGGGTGCTGCGGAACCGGCGGCGACCCGGACGCGTTGCGACTCGGCCGGCGGGACCACTCAGACCAATGGACGAAAAACGGAGAGGATCTAGGCGGACAGCACCGCAAAGCGCCGCTGTCCTGGAAACTCTCCGAAGTTTTCGACCTAGCCTGGCGTCCCGTCGGCACCGCGTCTGCAGCCGCATCCGAAGTCCTCGCCTCGATTTGATTTTCACCGGAATCGGACGACACCACAGCCGCGATGATGTCTTCCATCACTTCTTCGACCACGGTATCGACGTTTTCGCTTGAGTTTGACATGTTTATGATGTGTGTGCGAGTGACGTCGAACGATAAATTGTAAGTGAACGAATATTGCGATTTCGTTTTACGCCGTTGTCGAGAAAATCAATTATCTCCCAGACGACGGGTATACCGCGCGTAGCAGCGAGTACCTACTAATCGGCCAGCATTATTATATGATATTTTGGCCCGTCTATTTTACTAAGGACCAACAACCGATTTTTTTTCTTAAAACGCGATTTACAAATTGGCTTTTTTGATCTGTATAGAGTATGAAAAAAATACCGACGCCGCACTTGTGCCGCTCTGCACAAGTGCGTGATTTACGCCCCGGTTTACCGGAACTTACTCGACGAAAAAAAATCATAATAATAATATCATATCTATACATCGTTAACCATCATCATTACATTGTTACACACTGCATCGATAATGTCATTATCGTTTTTTATAATATCATACCTAATAAGACAGTGTATATGACGTCCGCCCGGCGCTGGCGTCAGAGTGTTTATATATTGTAATATTATAGAGACAATACAAAATATACGTTTTATTATTACTGTACATGCCACATGTATACATTATAAGATCAAAGACTCCGTCCGTCAAAATAAATCAATTATATATATATTTGAATAATATACTTAAAAGACGTTACAAACGATTGACGGTGAAAAAAAACTGTATGAAAACAAAAATTATAATATAATAATCGTAAACGCCCTGAAAACGTCGTTCGAGCGACCATAATAATGACACGATATACGTTATGACGTATATATATAATGTATACTGCCTTTATTTAGGTTATTGAGGTATATATATAGATACCTATATATCATACGGTTATGACCCGACACGTCGAAACAGTTCCGAGCCGACCTCTCGACTGATCGTATTATGACCGGTGCTGGTATATGATTTTCGAGATCACTCGACGACCGCGCGATGCAGCATCCTCACGATTCATAAATTATTGTCAACTTTTAAAAACTGTTCACTATATTATAAAATATATAATAAAACAATAATATCACATTGTATCGTGTACGATATGAGTAGAAAGATTAATTTACTATTGAGACATACGAATCACTGCGAGCTCTTGGAGATACAATTTCTCAAAATAATTCACCTTAACGATATTATTTATTTATTATATTATGTTATGAGTCTTATCGAAGATGAGGATAAGGTCCGAATTTATATGCACTAAAAACTATCAACGGGTAGTTAATTTTTTCGAGTAAAATGACACCATATCCTATAATTGCCGACGATGGATAAAGACGTTATCGCTTTAATATTATAATGTATAGAACACGATTGGACATTGTAAGGTACGGGTGAAAAATCCTTAAAACTATAGGAAGATATTTTATGAAAACAATATTTCGCTTGGTATACTATTTTTAATTTCCTATTTTACGCTAAAAGCTCGTAAGTATACTAGGTATACTCAAAATTAATAAAATTACCTGGAATGGTAAAAATTGCAAAAAAAAAAAAGTTCACCTTTGAAGTATATCTGTTGTGTGATACGCATTATGTACTTGGAACGTCTGATGCACCCAAAAAACAATGCACTTTCCGTCGAAAAAAGGAAACTACTTATTATTACCGTTCGCCGCAGGCGGATTGCTCGTCTCGATTTCATTTATCCCCGGACAAACGCCCCGGGTATATATAGTATATAAGTACCTCTGGTTGGCCTCTGGTACCCGTACAACGGTTAGTCAAATTACAAACAATTCTAAAAACGATTTCTCGAGTAGATTATCTTATTAATTTATATCGCCGTAGCTTTATTATACATAATATATGCGTATTGTTTTAAAATCAAAAAGCGAACCTCGCCGCCGCGGGACCCGTCGTCGCACCGCTGCTCTTCTAATTGTATAATTATATTTATAATATAATTCGCATGACCTTTTCGTGCCACGCCGCCAGCGGGGTACACTCGGCAAATCCCATTAAGGAATTGTCGCCGCGGTGCTCGGAGATAGGAGAAACGTTACGCGGAACGGCTGCAGGAGGAAATCCGTTATATTCGCGCGAATGATTAATCGCGGTGTCTGCGGTTGTGTGCATAGGTAAACCGGGAAACCGGAAGCGAGCGGTGCGGCAAGTATATAATATATAAACTTGCGAGCACACTGACGTAAGACGTGCGGCGGGGACAACTGCGGTTGCATATAGGGCGGGGGGAGGGGAAATTAATTAAGTCTTTGTCTGTCCAAAAAATACACCGCGTACGATCCGCCGCCAGAGACCTGCACCTCCGCACAACCGCACAACCCCACCGCGGCCATCGCCGGTGGATAATTTTCTCTCCGCCGTCGACCGATGATTAATGCGTTTACCCGCTCGTTTGACAATGAGCAGCGAGCACACACACACATACACTGGTGGGGGAGCACACGTACGTATGTATAATAATAATAATAATATAACCTCTTGACAGTTAATTTCGGTTGACGAACGCGTTACGACAGCAGTGCGTGCGTGCGTATAGGTCTCCCGACGATATTTCGAATATTTAGCAATTAGCTTTCACACCCGTCTCCAACCCCCGAGGGTGGGGGGAGCAAGTTCTACTGCTGCAGTCACGCGTCGTCGTCGTCCTAACGTTTTCCTTTTTTTCTTCTCTCCTCGCTTGGCCGTCTTGGTCTCTTCCTCCCCTTCGAATACTAACGCGCATGTATATGTAGGAACCCTCACGCGCGCCGCGATGACATAATATATTATATTACAATACACGCGGGCTCGTACGAAACGATTACGCGACTTAAGTTTTGGCGATGTACAGGGAGGGTAGCACGCGCTGCAGTCTCTTCGGGAAAAACTATGACAATCGTTTGGACGGACAAGATAATGGCGCTGCAGAAAAGGACACCGCAGAGTCCGGCAAACCGCCGAGTCCTCCTCCCGCGCCTGCAGGACATATGCATCTCATCTAAAGCGTGACCCAAGGACCTCGCACGTCGATACTTTGGGAATCTGGCGTTCGAGTTGAAAGAGCAGGCCGCCTTTAATTGATATAAAAATGTCTATGGAGCCCTATAGTATAGTAGGCCTATATCAAATCGCTTTAAAACGACGACCATTAGGACTCTGAGGAGTAAGGACCCGCAGACTATCGTGTCGGAACAACTCAATCGGACGCAGTTTAATATACATCAGACTTTGACATATCATATTTAAACGTATATATCATAATATTTGAATCATTGAAACAAATTGGTTTAATAAAATAACTCTGCGATCGTATTTCTGAACATTATACGCACGCGCTTGAACGTTTCCAATTCGTTTGTAATTTGGTTTGCGCTTAGACTTAGTATAATAATTAAAATATTATTGCGCTTGTACGAAACGTATTAAAATACCGTACGGCGGCGGTCGTGTGTATATAATATAATTATACGCGATCATTGTTCATCATTATACATTATTGTTATTATTATTGTTATTATCATCGTGTACACGCAAAATAGTATAAAATATAATATTACATTGTACCGCAAACCCTTTTCGGCCTATGTTATACAGTGACGAATTTAAAACTCGTTTAAACTACTTGACGGTCGTTTGACGATTTCCGCTATACATCGGACACGGAACGCCCCGATTATTGAATTTTAAATGCGGTGGGTAAAAATATACGCGTTTACACATTATTCTTATTATTTATTTTAATTTTAATATATTATTGCGACACGCGACCCCGTCGACTCTGCAGAGACTCTAACCGACCGTAAATTTTTATACCATTTCGACGCCCGCGTAACTCTTCACACATTTATTGGGGGCGTGTTTTGCGAATATTTTTTCAGTCGGCACGCGTACTGTGCAGTGAGCACATTATTAATATCTACTTCACAATAATTACTGTTACGTACCAACAGATCGCCAATGTGAACGAACAAACATATTACGACGTATTTCCAGTGATAATAATATATATTATATTATAATAAATATTAATTTTTGTTCTAATTTACATATTATAAGTAGGTATATATAGGTCGTGTTGTCGAGCCCTTGTTGCTGGCCATTTCAATGCATATTTTAATTGGTTTTGAATTTTGCGGTTGAAGGGTTTCCGTGAAAATTTCAAAAATATGCTAAATGCTAACGACACCGGTAAATTACATTTTCGCAAAAAAAAATTTCCATTATATTCGTTTTAAATAGGAAAGGGATGGAAAATCGTTTTCAAGCGCTCTTTGCCCGTTAATGTTACTAAAAGTACAAAGGAGAAGAAGCGTCTTGCAACCTTCCAATTGCCAAACTGTGCTTGACAATTAATGTAAACGGCGATCTATAGATATTGACAAAAAAAAAATATTTTAAAAACGTTAAATTTTTTTCCATCTCGATAGCTGCGAAGACCTGTTGCTTGCAATTTCAATAGATATTTTACTCGTTTTATGGTGGAAGGATTTCGAGTGAATTTCAAAACTAGGTTATAGGAATAGTGAACGACAATGGTGAGTTTCATATATTATGCAAAATAAAATGTTCGTCTGTCACATTAATACTATGCATTGTAGTTAAATTATAAAATCAATAATAGAAACTTTGCTATCGGAAAACATTTTTTTGAGATGCGTATTTATTATTGTCGTATCCACTGTTAATATGCCGTACGTCACACCAGCCCCATCCTCCATTTTCAAAATATTGAAATTTTATTTTTCCATCAATATTAGTATCTATATGTATGCTATCTATACGAATTTGTACGCAGTGATCAAGAATTTGTTTTTAAACCTTCGGTAGACTGGCGTGCTTCACACCTTTTTACTCGTTTACTTGTTATACAATGATATTAAATAATAATATGTAGACATAGTAGGTAAACGCGCAAAAAAGTAGTCTTCGGAGAGGGATAAAAAAAATAATTGAAATAATATTTTATGACAAAAAACGATCGATTGACCGATGAGGGTGCCCGAAACCGGAAATACAGACAATAAATAATTCACTACATTTTTAGTCAACGATGGAAGGTGAAAAGGTGCCTAATCTAAAATATTTGTTGTGACTATATTGTAGTGACGGAAAACAAAAACAAGAAAAAAATATGCATATGAAATCGACCAAAAACGTGGCGTATAAATGTATTTCAAAATAGATTAAAAAATTCTGCAAAATTTGAGTTTTATTTTTACGCGACAAAAAATAATATTATACTATCGTAAATTAAAAAAAAAAACAAAGTTCAGCGATAAAAAAAAATGCATACAAAACGATAGGCACATAACATGATGTCAAAGATCTAAAAATAAACGTTGTTAAATTGCACAACGATAAGAATAACATTTTAAATTTTCTTTTCCATAACGCAAAACTGTACAATAGAATAATTACCTGTTATAACTCGATCTGCTATTTATTTGTGATTTGTCGTGAGTGATTCGTCTTCGCATCTAACTACATGGTGCATTTCCACGACAATGACAGTCGTGTTTATAAATAAATATAAATTATATTATATTATAATATTGTTTATTTATTAAATGACTAAACATAAACAATTGTAAATACAAAAATGTTTAAATTTGCATATACACAGTTACACTGTACCTAATAAGCGTTGACTTGAAATAGGAATGTTGACTTTTGAGTGAATTTCCTACATATATTTACATAAATTGTTTAAAAATATTATCACATAAATAATATAATACAATTTAGAATGCATACATAACATATAATGTTATACGTACAAGAAAATTTAAAATGAAAACGTTTAGTTAACAGGAAAATCATTTTAATCGGCTAGTGCAGAATTATGCACCCAATTAGTAGTCGTTATACACAAGTAAATCGCTTTACAAGTAAGTATTAGTAAGCGCTTAATTGCGTTGTAAGTTTGATGAAAGCGTAATACTCTGCAGTGAAACAATTTTAAAATTAATAATTAACGATAAACTGTGTTGAAATGTTTTTTTGAAAATGAAAAAATTATTTAGGCAAACAAATGCGTTCATATTTTTACGCGTCGAACCGACGACGGCCTATGTGCGTGATAACCGTTGCGTATATTATTATTATATCATCGAGATCTAGGGGTGGATTTTCAATCTTGGGGGGTGGGTGCGCGTCTCAAACACGGTTTGGTGGGTGGCTGAAAGTTCGGGTGAGAATAAAGAACAGACGTCAACGCGAACGTTTGCGCCGATGATCACAACAATGACGATGCGATAAAATATGTATAAAAATATAAAATAATAATATAATGGGCTTTTGACGAAAGCGACAGAAAGAAGAGTTGGGAAACCGAATACTTCATTTTTTCATATCGACTCCGTCGGAGATAATATAATATTATAATGCTCTCGGCATCGAGCCCGAGACATTGTATTATATTATACAGGATGATTCGCGAAACACGCACGCCCCCATTTTTCCATATTTTAATAATGAAATCGTTGAATTCTGATTTTTGGAATTTTTAAATATACGCTCCAATAATACTACTTACACAGTGTCCTGCGGTGATGCAAACTTCTGTTTTTCAAACGAGAACCATTTTTTTTTTACTGTAAATTGTTTAGTGGATAACTTTTTTCAAATTATGGTGCCTATACTAATTAAAAATTTGAATGAGTAGTTTCTCAGTTATTAAAATGTTTATACCAAGAAAAATAATCATTAAAAACCGTTTTACAAAATTATCAAATATATGTCTGCTATTGAATCTATAGTGTTTATCATTATACTTGGATCGTTTTTAGAAATTATTAATCACTAGGATTTTCTTCTTACCTTAACCTTCTCCTTGTATTGTCTTCTGAATCCACTGTCGCGGACCTATTAGCCTTATGACTTATAGTACACCAAGTTAAATGTCGACTCAAAAACAACTCATTCACGATTTGATTCAGATACGTCAAAGTGTTTGGAAAAATTTTCCGCCAAATAATTTACAGTTGAGAAGGCGGTTGAGGGGGGTGGGATGTTGTAATTTACTTTTGAATCTACACCACAGGAGTAGACGACAGAAGGTACTGCCGCGTTAGGTAGTACCTACTAGAAAATCTCGAAAACTCGGAAACATGGTCTTCGCCTACATTTAAAAATATCAAAAAACAAAATTTTAAACAACTTACCGCAGTAGCATTATAAAGGGAAAATAGGGGGTTATGCTCGGTGAATCGCCCCGTATACACATTATACTGCTGTGACCGAGTGGCGCGAAATCCGTTTGTCGGAGTTCATTTTTAAAGCCGTTTTCGTTATACTTTGATAATATAATATTAAACATATACATAACATTATTATTATTATTACTATACGAAACGAAGTGTGCGCGACTGTCGCGGGTACACAGCGCCGCCGATGATTTACGACTTACGTACTTACACATTATCGTTTGTACGCGCGAGCACGTCGACAGAGACTTTGTACAATAGTAAGTTTTCCGCTTCATTTGTACACGTCGCCGTGGTGGTGTATCATTATATAGAAGTAACGCTGGTACGAAGTCGGCGGGGTTAGTTTATTATTATTACTATTATATGAAATATATATAATATTATGATGCAAGTTATTGTATATATAATAATATAACAAAAAAAAATCAAATTTATTTCGTGTTTCTCTCTGTAAAAACAATTATACGCTTCCACCAAAAGCGAAACTTTGTTTTTGGCGAACTGTATAGGATACAAGTATAACTCAGTGGGGGGAGAAGGTTTATTATTATATTGAAATAATAAGCCACGGCTTATTGGGAAAGTGTCATTTGTTGTATTTTGTAATATTAACCTATGTATTTTGTTCTTTTTGATAAATTAATAAATAAACAATACATAATAATAATAATAATAATAAAAATATGGTCACATCTTATACACTCACGCACATCTAATGAACAAAAAGGAACAACGAAAATGCACCACAACTATAATTAAACACCTGTTAACCAAATGCTTCTAGACAAAAGACTCTATAGATAGACTGATTCTCCCCTACAATCCATGTGAAATACTATAGCACCCAACACAGAGACGATGTCGATTCTTCTTCAACTCCTCAAAGAGACGAACCTGAACCAAAAAATATGACATATGCAATACATAAATATAAATCATATCACATTTAATTAAATTAACATAATATTATAAACCTTTCATGTATCGTTCTTAACATTTTTTTGTACAAATTATAAAATGTAATGTATTTCAGAAACGCCAATAACCTTAGTTATATAAATAACGTATATACAAATATAAATAAAAAATAAAAATACACATTAACTAACAAAATATATACCTGCTGCATTGATCCTTGGTTTAAACCGTATCGCTTGTACCTAGTCGAATTTTTTATTTCCAAGTTTTCTTTTCAAACGATTCGACAGCATTTGACTTCACTCTCGTTCACAACATTTTTTACGTAACGTGGATTCTACAAACCACCGTACAAATGTGTGTGTGTGTGTGATAGGGGGAGGGGGGGGGGGGGGGGTTATTAAAATAAAATACACATTCTTATTTATATATTTTACTGAAATATATTATGCCGGTAGATATTATAGGAGACACGATGATTATTGTGTGAATTGTTATAAAATATTTTAAGGCGTAGTTTTAGTTTAATTGCTGTTTTCGACGTTCTGTTTGCAGACGATTTATTCGCATTAATTATCGATAAAATAAAAACGCTAAGCGAATTCAATATTTTACATGCCTAAATAAATGGGGGCCAGGGAAAATTTCATGAGAATCAAAAAAAAATCTCAATTGTGCAGTAACGACCGGTCTTATTATTTCGCGTACGTCTACACCGCTTCTGTTATTATAATATTGTATTGTGTCTAATGATATCCGAGTGACTATAATTATTCAACATTCGATTTTTAACGCTTATATTATAATGACGAAAAGAGGGAAAATTTCAAAAAAGGTTAAATGGCGGCGCGCAAAATAAATGTCCGTTTCGGTCGAACAGTTCACACACTAGGTACCTAATTAAACACTAATTTTTGATAAAATAAAAATGAAAAAAATTCGAAATTTTACACGTCTTAAGAGAGAGCCAGAGAACGTTTCATGCGAATTTTAAACAATTCTCAATTGTCCAGTAACGACTGTTTTCTATATATTATTATTTCGCATAGGTCTACACCGCTTCTGTTATAATATGATTTTGTGCACAATGATATCCGCGTGACTAATATTGTTAAACATTCGGTTTTTAAAACGCAATTCATATGTCGCTCGCTAATATTATGTTGCAGATAATAGTTGAGGGCGTAATTGCGACTCCGTTCATTGTTTATGCCGGTGTTTGGGAACCGGCAAAAAAAATAATTTAATGACGAAACGTGCCGAAACGTGAGATCCGGCGAGAAGGAAATAAACGGAATTATTTAATCGTTGCCAAGTCGTGTCAGACATGATATACTTTACATACAAACGACTTAACATGTTTATAAAGAGACGTTCCGTGACCATCATTGCCGTGCACCTGTGTTTGTAGGGTGATTATCATCGAACACGCTCACCTTTCATTTCCACCTTTAATTACGACCAATTTAATTCGATAGGTAATTGATTTTTGGAATTTTGAAGTGTACACTCCAATACCGTTATATGTATTTCTAAACACTATAGTAAGTAATTTTTATGTCATATGGGTAAGAAGCGTGCAGTCCTGTCTCAATTTTTTTTAATTACCATTTTTTAGATATTTATTATTTTTACAAACAATTTAGAAAAAAAATCCGGTAAACAATTGACTAAGGGGATGTCAGCGCACTATTTAGTATGCATATTTGTTTTCTCTTTCCGACCCACTCGCAACATGTCAAGTTGCGTTCGGCAGAACCTGCTCTGTGTTGTTGGTTTTAGTATTAGAGTGAATTGACGTATTATCAAACTTCAAGTTAAAAACGTTATCCATGTTGTTAGGTTTTCAATTTGCATGTAAAATTATTGAGTATAGTTAATAATTACCCATATATAGTATACTAATATGTTGAAGTTTAAAAATGCTTATATCTCAAATATATTAATATAACATATTTTAATATATATAGAAATATTATAAGAAATTGTTAGAACACTGATAATGTTCTTAATCTTAGGTTTTATAACAGATAAGTCAAATTACCATAATTTACTGAAGCTGTTACCATACAGTGATAACACTATATTGCACTAAGCACAAACTTGCTGTACGGTCGCGTGAGAGTCGGAGAGAGAAAACTTCAAATAGTGCGCTGACGTCCTATTAAGTCGAAGCCGGTCGAGAAGAATAGCAATCATATTATGTTATCCACCACAACCGACCACATATATTATACCTATCTATCTGCAATTCGTCGATTGCAACCTAACCTTATAATAGATGCTTGATTATTCTTTATTAGTGAGGATTTCTGCAATACAATTTAAAATTGATTCGTTTTTATCTAAAATTCAAAAATATGTGTTCTTTCACGTTTTATAGTTATACAATATTATTTTGTTTAACGCATAATATTATAACTTTATGTACCTGGTATATTAGGCAGTGAAACACCCCTTAACGGACACCTCTAAATAGTGGAAACCTCCGAAAAGCGGACATTTTCTAGGAACAATCTATCGCTTTCTACAAACTAAACCCTCTGAAGAGCAAACACAATTTTCTAGAGTGATCGGTATTTAGATAAGTTTCGCTGTATTATATTATATATCATTATGGCCTCATTGTGATTATCATTAAAAAAAACTTAACCTACCTAGTTGGTGCGTTTTTCTTAAATTAAAATACCAACTAAATTTATTTTATGTTAATTGTATAGGAATAATAATACCTGCTAATAAATGGTAATTTAGAAAGTTCAAAAATGTCAACTACACGTATAGAGTTTTTGAAAATTCTGAATTTCAAAAGTGCTTTAGTTTGAATTTAAATAGTTTGGACGTTTTACATTTTATAATATCAACTATTCCATACTATTAATACAATGTAACGATTGATGAATATTGGCCTCGTTAAGACGTTCAATTTGAGGTGCCACATGCTGACTTTTTTCGGTGAAAAAATAACTGGCGAATTTACCGAGCTTACATCTCTAGAAATAATTATACCTGCGACTCTTCTGACATATCATACCGCGGTAGGTATACCTACAAGTCTGTTTGTACATAATATTATATAATATTATGAACGTTCATTTTAGGCGCCGTCGGTTATTAAAATATTATAGGTAATTACAACGTTCAAGGGCAAATCGTATACATCTATTATATTACAACCAAACGGGTAAGTACCTCCAAATTCGAAATAATTGCCAAAACGTTTTCGTGCACCCATATATGTATAATAATAAAACATATCACAAACACTGTATAAAGGTATCGTGTTGTGTCAATACATCATAATTATAATAATACGATGTACGTGTACAGACGCGTATTACGTCAAGCGTGCACCAGACGGTAGATATAGGTAGATAGGTGGTTACATAGGTTACCTGTAGAAGTTTACGTGTACAATATATAGTTTTGGGAAATTGCAGACAACCATCATCGGCGCCCGGGACGATTACACCGCTTCCGGTGTACACAATAATGATATAATACCCGCGACGACCGATAATTATTAAATTTGCATAATTTTGGTTACGAAACAGCCGAAAAACAATTTGGAAACCGTTTAAGGACCGAGAGTACTCGTATGTACACATTTGCATACATATTGTACACGGCTTATCGGTTCGTAGAACACGATTCGTACCTATATTATTATTACGACGATGATTATATTTTATATATATATACATATATTTAGGCATATACACTTGTTGGCTTATAATTGCGACGAAAATATTAATAATTATTGTTATTATAATAGTATTATTATTATTAGGTAGGTACCTACCTATATTGAAAAACGGTGGTTTGGAGTAAAAAATAAAAAAATAATAAATATTTACCCGTCCGGTCGTCTTGGGCACCATGACGTGTGTTCATCGCGGTGTCGGGCGACAGGAACCCAAGGTTCACGTTAAGTGTCCCCCTCCTTCCGCCACCTTCTCCTCCACCACTCATCCTCTTCCTCCTCGGAATCGATTTGACTTTGAACACGATAGTATATTTTTTATACGGCGAAAAGTTTGAATTATTGCGTCGACGTACAATCGAAATTTAAAAAAAAAAAACAATAACAAATCATCAGATGAACAATAAGAGCAGATTTAGTGACAATACTGGAAACGAGAATCCATCTAAATGTGTGCAGCGTGCACTACATAGTCCATCCGATAAATCGTTCACCTGTGCCAATGTTTTTATCAAACTGTTTATTATTATTATTTGTAATTTTGATTTATTCATTTTGAAGACGGCGAAGGGTGTTTTTAATTTAATATAGGAATCGAAAAACTTGCAATCGGTTAAACTTATAAAAATGTCCATGTAGGTACCTACTATAGGTCCTAGGCTACGGTAAACATCATCGAGCATCGAACAAAATAAAGGTCCATGTCCCCAGCACCGCTCTGCAGTGTAAATTGCAAGAAATTATTGAGCACAAACCGTCACAAATGGAGCACAAACGAAAAAACTCCACAGGTTTGATAACTCGAAATTTCAATTGGACGGCGCCGTGGCTAGACTGCACTGGCCTACAAAATAAAGTATTTCATCGATACGCTAAAGTTTATATCGGCCTCGTGTCGTGCATGTATATACAGGCAGTGGTGCGCAACCTTTTTTGATCCACGACCCCCCCAAAATAGTTTATTTTTAATACGACCCCCCCCCTTCCTACCAACATTATGTAAGTGTGTAATTTAAATTTACTTAATAGTCTTAATGTATACACACATTTTATTCGTATACATTAAATCGTTAATTTTATAGATCAGTTTTAATATTTCTTTAATTTAATTAATCAAAAACATGAAAAAAAAATACAAAATTAGAGTTTTGTAAAATCTAAAATTAAAAAATGTATCATTATAATGATAATCAAAAATTTTAATATTTTTAAAATTATAAAATTACTTTTTAATTATTTTAATGAGAGACCTGAGCTTGCATTGTAGACATGATTGATTCTATGTTTGGTCTGATATTTGTCGGTCGTTTAATTAAAAATGTATCCATATCGTTTTAGTTTATAAATTATAAAATATTAAAATATTAAAAATGTTAGTTTAAAATAATACAAAATACAAATAATTATTACAAGCTATACAAAATTATAAGCATTAATACGATCGACTCAACGGCTCGTACATGACTATCGGACTATTTCATAATAACCGTAAGATTAAATAAAATTACTGATTAAATTCAATTTAAAAATAACCCATATACTGCGCGGTTCAATAGAACTTGTTATCGCAACATTAAGATATGACATAATGTCATAATATTACGATTGACACAGCCATCAACGGAACAAAATAATTTTACTTCGTATAAAACTATAAAATAATATACAATATACATAGTATAAAACTTTTTTCATTTGGTGATTACTGGCGACCCCCTAATAAAATTTCGCGACCCCCAGGTTGAGCACCACTGTATACAGGTATAGTGGAAACTACGTGAGTTTCGTGGGGTGCTAATGACCGCACGAGGGTGGAAAACACTTCACACGGCACGTCCAAACTTTAAAAAGCTGTTGTAGATAAAAAAAAAAAAAATGTTATGTGTTTTATTGCTGTGTACTTATATAAAACTAGGCAAGTGATAATATATGCGAATATCATACATAATAATATACTTATGTATAATAATGCATTGTGATTTTATTAACACTACACCTTTGAAAATATTTATTTTTATAGAATTTGAATACGTTACGCATACGACGTCAAAAGAATGAAAATATGGATTTTACGCTATTATTTTTATCGTAAACATACCTCGAGTTGAATACAACTATATAACACTATTAATTTCATATATTCAAAATCATTAAATGTTTGTTAAGATTGTGTTGTATAAAAATCGAAAAAGTATCCTAATTAACTATATAGTTGTAAGAAGTATTTAAAGTTTATGTAAGCCGAGTAGTGCACCACAATTTTTCGGGTCACCACTGAACCATCACTCCACTCCGCTTATCTAAACTTTAATAATACAGTATAGTACATATATAATTAGTTGTTTATGAGTTGTAAGTGACCAATTAACCTAAATACTCTTCTTGGACAACTATAGTGAAAACTTTCAAAATCGACCTATCTCCCTCCTCCCCCCCCCTACCACACCATAGTGACTGTTTAAGTATACGATACATAATTGGTCGTGATCGATGACTGAGGGTGGCTTACCCGGGCTTATCCCTCTCCAAATAATTTTTTTGAGTAACTATTCTTCATAATTGTCTGTATGGTTTTTTTATTTTATTTTAAGACAAAATATACTGATAAATATTCAATAGTGATTACCGAATTATTGAATAATATTTTATGTCTTGCAACTTTAATCTCAGAACTATGTCTACTACATTAAGTATACAAATAAAATCAAACATACCTACACGACTTGCAACTAACAGATTTACTAGATTCTCCTAGGACAATCATACATCCCCTGTAAGAATATCTTGGGGGTAAGATTTGCCAGTTACAACGGTACCTATATACTTACCTATATCCGGCACTGGTGATGAACTATATAGTCTCGTTTCACGTATTGCTATACGCCTCACCTGCAGGTCACTAGTAAAGTAAAATATATATTATTATATTTACATTTTATTTCAGTATCAGTTAAGCATAGTCGGTGTAACTTCTAAGTCCAATATTACTGACATCAAAATCCTTCCACGCGCAATACACCCTGTTTGGTACTTTAACCTGTCACTGATACACCACAGCTCGTATGAACCTTCAGAGATATACACCGTTTTAATAGTTATAATATACCACGTAACAGTAATATAATACACAACGTCTATCGCGATAGACAAAGAATAAAAATAAATTTAAAAAATAGTGCAAAAATGTTGTCATCGGCCGGGGTTCGAACCGCGGACAGGTTTATTACCTGTTGATTAAAATCTACTAGTTTCGCGTAAAACGGATTAAATTGCCATTTTTTTTTTTCAAAAACTTACCGGACAAGAAATGTGAAAAAGAGATGTGGGCCCCTAATCTAACTCTCCAGCGGCACTTACACCTCCTACTGCAGTTGGCTTCGGAAGGTTTAGCTTTCGGAGAGCTTATTTAGTTTCAACACATTCTTTATCGATTACGCCATCGGACGTACAGGTGTGTTAGCTATTTTCTGTAGTATTTAAATACACGATTTGTTTGTTCTCGTGGTAACGAATTGGTAAAACGATTAAATGTGATATTTTATATTGTGTCTAACCGGTATTATACAGTAAACTCTCGATTGTCCGCACGGATTAGGGTGGCATGGCAACCGCCAAATAAATGAATCAGCGGTTAAACCGCAAAATACAAATTTAGGAAACAAAAATGTTATTATTTTATTATTAAAAAAAAAAATGGTACTATGTAATAGGTATTAAATTGTGTTAAATAAAATTAAATAAACGCACGGGTTTTTATTATTCAATTATTTGTATATAATTATCGTTGAGCAGTTTCTTCTTTTTATTCAAGAAATCCCCAAATGATTGTATTTGCCATCTACAATACAAACATTGCATTAGTTAATAATATTTATCTTAACTTATTCTTTTTATAGCTTTGTTACTTTGTTCTCTTTTACCTTGCATCCTTAATGCATTATCCTGTCTGTACTGTATACAAATCACCTTAAGGCGCTGATACATAAATAAAAATGAAATATATATAATACATCGTGTGTCTGTAAAAACAAGGTAGGTACACTGTATAACTTAGTTACTTATATTACTCATCGCTAGGGTTCAGATTTGAAGGCAATATAATCAATAAAAAAAGCATTTAATTTATATAAAGAAGCAATTCAAAAATATACTACAAAATTAAATATAATAACTAGTTGGTATTAAAAAAAAAAATGACTACCATGTACTTTGATAAGCCGTCTTCGCTCCTCAGTAAAATGTTGATGGTTTGGGCTCAAAATATTTTTATACATCGAAAAGGATGTCGACGGAAGTTAAAAATTATTAAACGACAATGGCGGTCGACGAATGCGGACTGACGAACAATATTGAATCTACGCATTATGAACATATTTTAATCTTTAAATAGGTAGTACGGGTACTTTTATGGCCATACCAAATACTCCATAAGATGGTAATGGATAGAGTATTCAGCGATATCGATAAATATCAAGCTCTTATCTATTTGTACTGATAATATGTAAGCTGTGTATAAAATTATTAAATCAACTGAAAATAAAACACATATAAGTAAAAAAGACAAAAAAAGCAAAAAGGCATTTATAAGTAAAAAAGGCAAAAAAAAATACATCCATCGTCTTTAAATGATACACATTTTTGTATAAAATTTTTTTTCTATTAGAATTGTTATAAGAAAGGCATTTACCTTCAAATCCGAACCCTGCACATCGCCCTGCTCTATATTATTTGAATTCTGTTTGCAGTAGATGCAGACTAACGTCTGTTGGACACTTGTTAAAAATCTATTCTCAACAATATTATCCACGGAATTTCTCCCAGACGTCTCAAACGCCATTGTAAGACGTGGAGAGAACTTAAATTTCATCGGCAAAACATAATGAAAAATGAATGCACATCCATACAAACTGAAAAAAAAAACAATATTGTTCCAAAAAGTGTCACTGCAGCAGCTTAGTGACTTGTTTTACTTGCCTACAACGCTTCTTTTATTCTCGATTAAAATATTATAATCATCCCAAATTGTTATTTTTTTTTTTTTTACAGTTTGTGTAAGTATATTATTAGATCTTAATAAAATATGTTTAAGAAATATATGATTAATGAATTCAAATTTTTAGTCTCAAGTGTGCCTGAAATTATTGAAACATTTTTCGACATGACTACAAATCATTTATTCTGTATGGTACCAATTCTATACCTACCTCTGATTGATGAACGTCGACGCTTTGATTTATTTACCAACTATAATACTGCAGCAGCCTGCAGGCCATAACGTTTGACCTAAGTGACATACGAACCGTGCTATTAGCACTTGGCTCGGCACAAATATATCAGAACGTCACGATTTTATGTTAATTTCTTATCGGTTTAAGTAAATGGTAAGTTTTCTAATTTTTATTCTGACCAGCCTTACTCGATGGCAATTTAAATTTTATTCCTGTACTTACTACAGACCATCGTCAGAGACAACCGAAATTATATTATAATCCGTACGATATATATGTACTTATCCAGACAGCTCTCACCGCGTAATATTTTTCGTATTCAGACTCCGTAAACGGGTACCTGTATGACGACGTCATTTTCACTTCCTACCGAGAATCGACGACGTGCACCGATAGATGGCGCCTTTTGACACCGCCGTTGCGGTTCGTTCTCAAAAACGGCAAATCATCGCGACTTTTTGCGGTCTTGCACAAACATAATTTTGGGCTTGTGATTTACGCGTTTCTTCGCACGTATTGATAGATTGTGAAGTGTAATCGCGTGCACTACGAGCATAGAAAACAATATTTTAAAATATTGTATAATAGACAGGTACTCGTGGCTGCAGGTACCCAACTATCATAATATATCACCGCATAGGATAACTGTATAATATAGCCATATTATTCGTTTTCAACGCAGTTAAGTGTTATCTTTACCACGTCACTTACGCTCACCGCACTCCGATCAAAGTCGATTTTTTTCGGTGCCTTCTTCGGCGCTGTTTTTTCCAAACCAAACCTGAGAAGCAATCACGAGTCGTGATATTATGACGGTTTCGTCGATATATACCTTAACTGTTCTGCGCATACCTATGTAATATATTATCAGGTACCTACCATTGTGTACCGATTTAGTATTTACAGACTATAAGGAACCAAGACCACCTGCAACGATAAACCGTTTCCGGCGTTTAATAATAATATTTTATAGTATACGATTTTTGTTTATTTTTCTTCAATAATAATAATAATAATAATACAATGCATACATATAATGGGTACATATTATAATATAGGATCCGTTCGGACAACGATAGTTACATATTTTTTATATGTGCACACAATAATATTCGATTTATGCTTACGAACAACATATTTTTTCATATTATAATAGTATTTTTACCTATATGATACAAATGAAAGACAGCGGGAGCGAGACGCGGTGTGCACTTGCGCCAGAGTTCGGCGAGCCGCACATTTATATGCCGCGAAGTAAATTATGTCATATATATAGGTATATAAAGTACGATTGATAGTAATATATAATATTTTTAAAAAAAAAATAGCTCTAAAACTATACATCGTTAAGGGATTAAAATGTGTTAATAATATACAATAATACAAGGTGGGGATAAAATATAGGTATCAGTGACCGCGGGGAGAGGAGTATATAATATAATATAATACAATTATTATTAGGTATATTAATAGATATAATATTATTATAACAATATGGAGTTGGCATCATAAAGGTAAAACGCGTTTGCGTATATACTTACAATAATATTAATATACTGAAGACATGGCATCATATATTAAGTATCTATTTGGGCAGTGTTCTTGTTTTGTTTTTTTTTAATTAAGTATATTATTGTATTATTGTAAATACGAAAACAAAATATAATATATAACGTATAATGAATTGACATACACACATATAATTTTGCAACGATTGTTCAACGACCTTTTGTCTTTTTTTCTTTTAAATTTAAAATAAATATCTCCAAGTGTTTGAATAAAAATGTTTGTGTATTTACATATAATATAATATTATTATGTTATAATAATTATGATAAAATAAATATTTAAAAAATCTAATTTCTACAGTAATAAAAATTTTGGATCACAAAACGCTTATCATCAATAGTCTTCCAATAATTTACCTTATATACATAGGTTTTAAGTTTTTACAGTTTTTTTTTTTTATTATTATTATGATTTAAACACTCTTGAGCGCCAAGTAGGTACATATTATCATAATAATTATTTTTGTTTTTATTTTGTGAATCGAAGAGAGAGATGACCATTTTAACAATATTTAACATCAACATCATTAAATCTAAAGTGTAATAATATTATCTAATAATTAATACTAAAATTAAACTAATCGCTAAGAACACTATCTACTTAAATACTACAAAAAAGAGATCAGCCTACTAATAATAATAATAATAATAATTAAAAAACCCCTTATCAATACAATATATATTACAAATTAAATAATATGTTAAATATATTACGATTCGTTATAAGGAACCGTAGAAAACACAAGAAATGCCATAGATTTATTAGATAAATATATAATTCAATAGATAAAAAAAAAATAATGGCATTATCACAGAAATTGCTTTGATGGGCGAAACGAGGATCGTCGCCGGGAGGAAATTCGCAAAGAATGGTTTAAGCTCGAAGCATATGAAAGGCCCCGACGGCGTCCAAGTTTATTTAACACCACAGAAATGCTTTTCGAAATAATAAAAAATGTAAAAAATAAGAAAACCAAAAATAAATAAATACATGCTATAAATATTATATTATATATAGGTAGTTATAATAACCTGATGCGTGCGCAACAAGCGTATTATAATATATTAAGATTAATTTAATTTATTTACAAAGCGATCATAATATCGATATTTTTTTTATGATTCCTCGACGCACTTAGTGTCAAACTATGAATTATATTTTATTATTATATAGTCGTCGGTTTTGTAATGATGTATACATAATATATTATCATGTCAGAACTGGATCTCGACGTTCGCCAAAATATAATATAATATACCAGCCGGTATACTATACCACCTCATATTATGACCTATACCATAATTATTAGTAGAACGGATAGAAACAAGAGAAAAAACGTCCACAGAGAATTCAATTTTATTTTCTTTAGCTGATTGATGATAACCAAATTTACAACGTCCGTGGTGAACGGACGGAATTCAAAAAAATAATAATAATAATGACGCGGCGCGAGTGTGTGTGTATATAAATAAAAAGATATAAACGCTTATTTACAGTGAGCAAAAATATAAAAAAAATTAATACAATATAGCATTTCGTACTAATTCAAAACCGCCGCGGCAGGGAAGACCCCGCCGCAGCGGTAGTGCCGTTCTGAAGCTATAGTTTTATAAAAACGAGATCAAAACGTGAACTGGTCTGGGACTGAAACCGCAGAATTCCATGTGAAACGACATAAAAATACAACAGATGAAGCATAGAGATAGAGATTAATTACAAAAAAAAAAATAAAAAAAAATAGGTACATACTTATACGATAATGTTGATGTTATACAAAAAAAAAATTAAATAATTATAATAATAACCGACAAGAAGCTCGTACGCCCAAAAGCAGCAGCGGCTACAGAGTAAACGAACACGCGCGTTCAAGTCGATGACAATATCAAATAATAATAATAATAATAATCATAATGAACTAAAGTAAAGATATAGGTTATATTATTATAATATAGTATAAATTAATACTACATTTGGCTACGGTTGCGATCATCTCACATTTTTGTAAATTGAGATCAACGGTCGATTTGATTAGCATTAAAATTTAAATTTGTTTTAGTCACTAAAAACCGTGACTGGAACCATGTTTTGGAGTCTTTTTATATAGGCGTGGAAAAAAATTGTTTTTTTTCTCTATCTCTCTCTCTCTCTAATTCTTAAAACAAAATTACATTATTGTTTGATGAACATTTTCCAGCCGATGATTACGAACATGGCTGTGAGTACGGACGATTCGATGTGCGACGGCTGAAGCAGCGACATGATTCGCCGTTTTACTTTTGAACTCTTATTCTCGACAACCACCGGTTCTTCGTCCTGCAAACACACAGAATCGCAAACTGTTATAGATTAACCGGTCGTGTAATAATATAAAACTGTGATTGAAAAACAAAATATACGCTTCTATATACCCATAATATGTATCTAATGCGTGATTTAATATATATATATATATATGTAGACAAATGTTTTGTTTTTCAATAGCTGTCGGTATTTAAATCGACGGAAGCGCGTGCGCACGTGTATAGATAAAGCGATATTTTTTTTTTTTCTCACGCCTGCTCCGACGTTTTAGTATCAATAAATTAAAATGTAATATAAATAGATAGGTTAAATTGTAACATTACATGGATCGATTTTATAGATTAATATTATTTTTGACGGCCGCGAGTAAAAAAAATTCATCGTACTATCTATCATTATAATATATCGACGAAAAAAAATTGATTCGGCCAACTATTCGCATACCGGGTTAAATTACAATAATATTGTGGTATATTTTGGTAGATGGTACTCACGTCGCGGTTGGTCCAGCGGATCGGCTTGCCGTTCTCGTCCAGCTTGGCGACGGCTATCACCTTCAGCTTGCGCTCTTTGCCGTAATAGCAAGTCGGGCACACGGCCACCTGCAGCTTGACGGCCCCGGCAATCTTGTCCTCGCCGTCCACCCCGGACTGTTGCTGCGCCTGCAATTGCTGCTGCGGCGGCGGTGGACTGGCCGACAGCGGTGGACCGGCCGACTGCGGTGGACTAGCCGACTGCGGTGGACTAGCCGACTGCGAGCACGACGCGACCAAGTCGGGCAGCGCCGGTTGCTGTTGCTCGCGCTGTTGCTGTTGCGCGCGCTGTTCCGCGCGCTGTTGCTCGCGCTGATGCTGTTGCTCGCGCATATTGCGGTGCTGCTCAGGAGTTAGCCGTTGTTGTTGTAGCCAAAGACGGCGGCGCTCGTCCATCGGCTCCGGCCGTGGTGGTGCAGCAATGAAGTTGATGACAGGCGGGCTTAACGCATTACCTGCGGGAGACGCAAAAAAATTAATAAATATTAATGACATATAAATATTGAAAAAATTACATAGAAATAATATCGAAATAAATATTTAGGACATAACGCGCGTGACGGTCATAATAATAATATTATACTATTTAACGCGATAATCGAATAAATTCAAATTATCGTTCGTCACACAATTTTTAAAAGCAAAATTTTGCGTCGTTTGCACATCAATAAATATAATAATAATATAATAAAATAGAATATACCCGTAAATCCGATAGTATTATCATTAAATAAACTAAGTACAATAATTTAATTTATCTATGTTATATGTCCAATAGGTAAAAGTTCCACGACGACAGCGGTGGCGGCAATAATTATAACAATAATAAATCGTAAGACTTTGGGGAAAAAAAAACAATTAAGGACCGAGCGTGATAAGCGGCGCGTGGGCGAGCGGCGCGGTTTCGGCCTTGGAGGCACTTGTTGGCAAATTATCGTGTCTTTTGTCGCGCGAGCAAACAATAGGGGCCTCCGAATTTCGCAAAGAATATAATAGACGCCATATACGGTTATATAGGTATCTCGTATATTATTTTACCATTTTTACCTCTTAGGAAAAAAAATCACAACGATCGAACCTGCCTACGTAATATTATACCAACCCATAATAATATAGTCGCGTATACCGTACATAGGTACCTAGTTGAATATCGAAAGAGAATTTTTGATTTTTTTTTTTTTACATTTCCCAATTCAAATCAATTAGATAATACGCGCACAGATGTATTGTACGGGCACGCGCACGCAGACAAAAGAACAACGGTTCGGTTTTAAGGTGTCGCGCAATCGTATAGCAAATAAAATAATATGTATGTGTGTACAAGTATACAAACAATATTGTAATTGTTATTAATTATTGTATAACGTTGTACCTATTCACACGAAACTAGCGCGCTAACAGTTTGACGTAAAAATAAATAATTACAGTCTATTATAATCAATACCCAAATATATGCCAAATTTATTTTTTATTCGAAAAACGTTTCGATATAACCGACAATATAATATTATAAGTTTTTTTTTTTTAAACAAATGAGCAACCAATGTTGGACTGGTACGGTATCGCGCGCGTATTCATTTAAAATAATATAATATTAAGTTGGCGGAAAACCAAAATATTTTTTCGCCCCTAAATTTTTTGACGGCGTATTTTTCACCTCTCTCGCGAAAAACTGGTGCCTACATAATATTATTATTCTACTGGCCGTGTACCGGTCGTGCGTGGAAAAAAAATATTAATATAATGCGAAAAAAAAATAATATAAGACTTGTATATTATATAAGTAGTATTGGGTCGTTCACACGCGTTGCATCTATATATCATTATATTATTATCGTAGCAGACTCTATTATATTCGTACAAGATATTATTCCGGTATAAGCGAGTGTATACCGTAGAGTTGGTTGTATCGTGGTTTATCGGAGTATCGGACGCGTTCGCCTACCTGTTGTAGGCAGAGATGTCGGGTGGGTGACCTTATACGATACCGTGGTACATACGACGGCGACGCGACAGGTCCGCACAAGTCGGACGTCGTCCCGTGTAACTGACCGACCGACTAAATAATATGAGTTGATATTTTTTTTTTTGTTATTATTATTATTTTATTAATTTCTATTTAATTTTCAATTTATTATTATGAATTTATTTTTTTAAAAGGACTTGTACAATATTGTTTTATACCGTTAATATACATATACTAGGTATATACACATTAATATTATAATGAACATAATTACATAGCCAATATTATTGTGTTACACAGAAATATTATATTATATTATATTTTTTATTTTATATTATATAATTATTTAATTTTATACCGCGTTTTCGAATAAAAATTTTGTACCACTGTACCAGAACACCGCGTGGAACAACGTACCGCTATCCTATTATTATATTATTATTGTCAAATCTCAAATATATTATTTTTCCTTATTTCGTAAAATCACGTGACAGCCGCGACGGCGGTTTGCGTAACTACTTTTTATTTTTTTAACACGTGGATATTTTTTTGTGCAATAAAGTTTTTTATCGCGAAACACGTTGCGGCAAATTTTTTTTACGAAATTAGCGCAATTATTTATACAAAAAAAAATTTTCTAGTACAATAATTTTTTTTTATTATTATTTTTCGCGGCAATTTATTTTTTTTTCCCCAGAAACTTGCACAACTATTATAATTTATACTTCGAGACATATAAAAATATGAACATGTACAATTTACAACTATACCTGGGGCAAAGGGCACTACTGGGACTATATGATAAATATTATAATATAAACACTCACCGATCATTGCAGAGGGCATTTGCCTGAGAAGTCCCATCAGTTGTACGAGCAGATCTTGGATTCGCAAATAATGAATCCTCGCTACATCAGGATCGGGCTCAATCCTGAACGGTACAGCCATGATTGAAGTTGTTCGTTTTTTCTTCTTTTTTTCGGGCGACAAATCGCAATCTTACGACTTTGATTTTTTTTTTAAAAAAATTTTTATCGTTCCGGAAAAGTTTTTCACAAAATCGGAATACGAACGCAAAATAATTTGAGTATGAACAAAACAAATCGCGGAAAACGCACCGTGCGAACAATAGTCATGTGAACGCAAAAGTCAAAAAAATCGGTTAAGTCCGCGGCGGAAAAATAATTATTGTAATCTTCGGCTGCGGCGGCGGCGGCGGCGGCGTTGCACGCGAAGAAGAGTGCTCGGAGAGCGGTTCCGATTCACTCGACACCCGGAAGAGTTGCGCGTAGTCCAACGACTGAAGAGTGCTCGCCGGTCGGACAGACCCTTTCGCTCGGGTCCGTTTCGCGGCGGCGGCGGTGTATGCGCGTGCGCGCGTTCGGGCGACGGCTGTCGACGGGGCACGACGGGTACCGGCCGGCAAGTAGGCGCGCGCGTGCGGCGGCAATTGTCCGGACTACGGCGGCGGCGGCGGCGATAATAGTAATAATTATCTGTCGTGCTCGCTGGCGCTGCACATGCGGCGGCGGCGGTGTAGGTAGCGATACTGATCGGCCGCCGCCGCCGTCAAGCCGTGCGTGCGACGACCCGTACGGCGACGGCGCGCGTTTTTCGGCGGGACCGAGATCCCGCGCTTTTTTTGGGCCAATCGCCGTCTGGCTGGGCGGCGGCGGTGGTGCGAGGGCCGCCCCCGCCCCGAAAGACCCTGCACCCCACCACCCCACCGACCCGCACAACGATCGTCGTACCTGTGGCGGCGGCGACGTCATTTTCCTTCTCGTGAAATAATATAATACCGTACAATATTATTATTATTATTATTATTAATATTATGATGCATCCATCGTCATCTATTTTTTTAATATTATAATATTAATTATCAAATCGATCTAAACGCGCCAGTTTGTATAATAGGTAATAGTATGATGATATAAGTGAAAACCCGTATTTTGCCAACAATCGGTTTCGCTCAATTTATAATAGGTATGCGTAACCTATGTCCTCATATTATTTGTGTCTTTCCAGCCGTCGGTAACGCCGGTATACTCAGTACTTAATTTGATTTCGGTTATTTCGCATCATATTGTATAAATTATTATAAGTATATTCGGTTGAGATAACTATAAAGGTACGTTACATAGGGCAGCGGTTCCCATCCTTGCTATATCTGAGTTCCAGCTACGATGTTTGAAAATATCATGTACCACTTGATCAAATAACAATTTTTTTTTTGTTTATCAAAACGTTTTTTCACATGTGTGTGTTTTTATTTTATTAGGAATTACAAAATTATGGCATTATAAGCTAAATTGCTAAATTTAACTGCTGAATTGAATGCACGAAAAGAAAATTAAATATGTACATTTATTTTATTTATTTATGTTATAACTAATATTATCTAAATAAACCAAATAATATTTTAAGAGGACGCATGTGTTGTCTCCGTCTACAAACGCGTAACATATCAAATTTACGCTTTAGAAATTCACGTTTTATGCCGTTAGCTTAAAAATTAGACCACTATCATTATAGGGATATGATTCGATATCACCGATAAAACGTGATTGAACTATTCACCACGCACATCCAGGTGATGTTATTATACGCGGTATAACACTTAAAAATATATTAAACGTGTATACATATAATACCTATGTTATAGTATCAAAATATATATATTATACGATACATAGGTACAATTACCTAACCTTTACAACACCGCTAAGTCAGGTTAGAATAAATCAAATATATTATAATTAAATTTTAACATTTACTAATAGATCTATTACATACATATATAGTTATATAGTTATATATTATTATGTAAAAATATTTACGAACGTGTTTCTAAATTTGAAGTACGCCTGACTACTGTATAAGTATACATGACCAAATAAATATTAATAATAATAATACACACGATGTTTCGTTTTTCTTTATCTGTTTCGTTTTAGTATTTTATATGATGAAGGCATCATAGCCCATGGCGGCATGCCACGAAGGTATAATAATATAATACTGCATGCGACATGGCGTATCACATTTATACGAATCGCATTTTAAATTTTACCCAATTATATACCGTTGTGTTTTCAACCATTCTTATATTACCTATATATAATATTTAGGTAAACCTATATTATATACCGATATATAAAGTTTTAAAAAGTACACGATTCTATTGTTTTTGAAATTCAATGCGGATAGTCTATTCTAATGGTTTTTTAATGTATTTTAAATCCATCACCAAGTGTAGGTAGCAATGTGTATAGGTACAATATAATACACTAAAATTAGTTATTTTAAATGCGTCTCATTTAATCTGAAGAAATAAAACATTTAGGTAAGTGTATACCCATAAACCTATACATTATTGGTATAGTATACCTACATCAAAACAGTATACAAAAAAAATCCTGTAATCGATTTCTTTAAAAGAATATAACACTTTACCAATAGGGACCTATATATAAGTACTTAAATTGTGCCTATATAGTTATATCTGTAATTTTTTTTTTATTTGTAATACAAACAAACTCCATTTTATCGCATACCTACTGTATAGAATAGTAATAATATGAAAAATGGACAGCGCTAAAAGCATTTATCATTTTGTTTTGCTCACGACGTTACAATATAATATTATTATCTAGTTATTTAAAGTGAAAACTGAAGAGATAACGTTTTCTAATGTTTACCTCCGAATAATCTATAAACGCGAGCTGCGGACTCTTTTTCAGGTTTTTTTGTCGACGCGTATATAATTATATATACAATATAAATGCTTAATATATTATTATATATAGCGCGTATTATAAATGCCCATTTTTAAGACAACAAAAATATCCCAGTCACAGAATATATTGTATATAAATTCGTCGATAACGCGTTATCTTTTGCCACCGAGAGTAAATATAAAATATTGTCGCTCGGTGATGTATATAATACTATTATGTTTATATATACCATGTTTATCGCATTTGATAAGCAGCATCATTAAGTGGTGTGTATATACTCAAACCTGCAACAGGGAATTATTATTTGTTGTGGAAATTCGAATACGATTAATATTTTTCCATTTTATATTATAATATTATAATATGTATATACGTTATCTCTGTGAGACTATAAAATGCGAGGACACAGATTATAACAAACAAATAAACTACGTGACACGAATAAATCACTTTTTTTAAAAGCATCCCATTACAATTATTGGGCCTTTGTCAACGCTATATATTATACTGGCTGCAGGCCGAATAAAAAAACAGATTAATGAATAGGTATTATAACTGATAAAAATATAAATAATTGGTTACGATAATAATGCAGAAACGTTTTCGGCAGTTCAACTGCATTTTAAAATCCTATGTAAGCGGTAGCACTTATAAATAAAAATATTATTTTAAAATACGAGTTATTCTATACACCACATAATTAGATAGGTTTATGCGGATGGAACAATTCAACAATTAAAATCATGTTACAATTAAAAAATGATACGAGTGGTGTACGATAATATAGCTAATAATTTTAATGGCCAACTCTAGAAAAACAAACACACACTTATATACTTTGACCAATAATTATTATTATACTAGCTGATCCCGTGCACTTCGTTGCCCGTTAAATGTATCAACTCTGTATGACTCAAACTTTGTTCAATTCGTTATTTAATATTCGGTGCATGGTGTTCAAAATTTATCTTAACTTTTCCGTTGCCCAGAATAAAAATTCTGATTCGCAGCAGTACATTATATCAGGTAGGCAATTTACCTGTGGTAGATCGCCGTCCTCGCCGTGCTGTTAGTACATAAGTGTATGATTTAACTCTAAAGTATCAAAGTTATACCAAGTTGTTGGTTTACTTAATTCTACCTACGATGGATTAATATAATCAATTTACCTATACAAAATCCTATCCTAATCTAACCGTACCGATGAATAAAAAAAAACAATTTAACCCTTTGTAAATTAACCTATCTTCTTACCAGAGGTCTAATCTACCAAGAATTAATTTATATATATATATCTAACTATATAAATACAGAGACTATAACATAACAGACTAAACTCTGGACTACTTATCAGATCTTCTTGTATATTATATTATATATGTAATATGTATATTGACAAAAAAAATAATACAAATAAACAAACATGACCGATTAACCAATAGCTACCTAAAATTTTCTTTCATATAAACCCTCTTCGTGAAATACTCTTTCGTTTAAAAAAAAAAATCAAAAAGATCTGATAAGTAGTTTCAGAGTTAAGCCTGTACAGAGATTTTCATTTCACGTTTTTATACGTTTTTTATTATAATTTATATTTAAAAAGTAAAGCAAATAGTTTTTTTTTATTATTATTATCATTAAAAACCCATGGCAACCATTTATAAACAAAAATTTTCATCTGAAATCTCAAAATTCCCGTCTTAGCACCTCCCGGGATTAATCCTTTCCCTTTTAAAATTAGCCTATCTTTTAAGTTCGGCCAAATTACACACATAGTAAAAATTTCATCAAAATCGGTTAAGTGGTTTAGGAGTCCATTGAGGACAAACATTGTGACACGAGATTTATATATATTAAGATTATAATATATCGAGTAGGTAACCTATATTGACATTTCAACGTTTCACGGTGTACCTACAACTAATACTGACGTAACATACGTATCTCGTTCGAGACACGTCGACGTCGCCTTTATGTATTATTATTATTATTATTATTACAATAAATAAAATATACATTCGCGAAATGAAAGTAACGCAATATTGCTGCTGACCGCCACGTGTACCTATACAGGCGGTAAGAAATATGTGCACTATATTACAATACGTAATAATATTATGTGCAAAAATAGTACGTATTGTATTATGTATAAACTATGTATAGGTATATAACTGGTATGAGGTATAATAGCAACCCGATTATCGATAGCAAAATGTAAATCCGTATACTGATAACGATATTATTAGTGACACGTCGAACGCGCACGTGTCGACCAAAGTTATTTTTCGTACGGTTTTAATTTTGGTTAATTTATTATAATATAATGATATAGGTAAATATGGTAAGCTTGTTTGTTTTTCCCTTATTTTTCAGTACAATAGGTTAATATTAGGTACATCATTATTTAATTACGATTTTATGTGATTAATAATTATTGCTGTACGACGGTGAAGTATATAATTATGGTAAATTTAAAACCATACCTACAAGCAATTAAAAACCAAATTAGATATTATGTAAAATTAAACGATTTAAAAAAATTAAATATTTAAATTTATTACAAAACTTACTTAACATTATGGTTTTATAAATTTTTCACGTTGGTTCATATATACCTACATAATATATTTTCTAAGGTAAAACATTAAATTGTAGGTAAAACTTACCTGACTAATGACTATGCCTAACAAATGTATATTCGTATACTTATAATAATATTATTATAGTGACACGTCACACGCACACGTGTCGATCAAGGCTCTTTTTTTGTATAGTCTAAATGTCGGTTATTGTATAATTATATGGTATAATATTATTAATATTTAGGTATGTAAATGATAAGCTTGTTTCTTTTTTTTCTATATTTTTCAGTAATATAGGTACCTACATCGTTATTCAATTATGGTTTTATTATTAATTACTGTACAATGTAGTTAAGTATAATTATAGTAAATTTACAAGCTGCAATTAAAAAATTGAATTGGATATGTGTGTGTGAAATTAAACGAAATTATAAAAATAAACAAACAAATAAATTTATTCGTATACTTATTAATTATAATGCCCAATCTATTATTATTATTTTTCAATGTAATTTTTACTATTTTGTTAAATATTTGCCTGTCTGTTTTACCGTTTTCATATTTGAATTGGGGCAACCCGTATATTATATATATATTGTATAATACTATAATATTATGAATAAATAGTGACAAGTCGAAGGCGCACGTGTCGATCAAAGCTCTTTTTTTGCAGTATAGTTTAAATGTTGGTTATTGTATAATATTATAGTAATATAGGTAAATGGTAACCTTGCTTCTTTTTTCCGTAATTGTCAGTACCAATATTTTTTTTTAGGTTCATGATTTCATGATTAATTACTTCACATTAGTTAAGTATAATTATGAAAAATAAATTATGCAAACAATTAAAAACCAATTTGGATATGTAAAATTAAACGAATTTTAAAATATAAATACTTAAACTACAAAAATAATTTATACCTATTGTTATTAAACATTATGGTTTTGTAAATTTCAATGTATAAGTTCATATATAGGTACATACATTGTTTGAGGTTTATGATTAATTTTCCGATGGTTAAGTATTATTAATATGCTGGATTTAAAACCATATACAAGTAATTAAAAAAATTAAATGGGTATGTAAAATTAAACAAATTTAAAATAATATATACTTAAAAAACAAAAATAATTTACTTGCTAAACATTATGGTTTTTTAAATGTCCATGTATAGGTTTGGTTCCTTTATATACATTTTCTAAGGTTAAAAATTCACCTTCTCTTCTCAAACAAGTCACTGCAGGTCTGCAGAGCCAAGTATTGAAGAATAAAATATTACATACAATGCAATAATATAGGTATCTGTTATTATCCATTAATTTAATGGATGGTTCTCTTAAAGATAAACACTAGTTTATCGATACATTTTAACGTTTTTAGAAATATTTTTTTTTAGATAAAAAAAAACATATAGAAGTCATAAGGAAACATTATTCATAAAAAATATATATTTTTTGTATGTATACCCACTGTTTTTTATCGTATTTATACTATAATATAATTTTTGATGTTTTCCACATTTCCGACGATGACTGCATTAATTTCATATTCCAAAGTATAATGTTTTCTAATAAATTCAACATACAAATAACATTTTAATTTCCAATTACGAAAAATTCATTAGTCATTATAGTTAACTAAAAAAATATTGTGTGAGTATCTATAACCAATATCTATAATACCTATTTAAAGGTTAAGATGTGAGTACAGACAGTTGAGTGGATTGTACTACTCCACTTATCTCTAAACTCTAATTACTTGTAAGTACTTAACAAACTAACCCTATACACACATTACATCTCTGTTATAATCTCTAATTTCCCATCTCTCCGAGCGCACACAAATTATAGATGTATAGGTGCATTTTATTATCACATCATCGCTGACGAAAAGTGAATAATGTCTACCGGCAACACAGACATAATATTATTATTATACATTATATTATTAATATTATTTATATGTGGTGTAAATCGGACATTAACCGTAACGGTTTACAAGTATGTATATAGGTATAGGTGTAACTCACGCACGTTCGCAGACATCATACTATTATATTTTATAAATACGGCACATTGGTTTTATATTCCAGAGTAGAATATCATTCTAACAATATTAATTCAACATAATATGAAATTTGAATTTCGAATTGCGAAAAGTTCATTAGTCATTACAGTTGACTAAAATAAAGTGTGCGTACCTACCTCTTTAAAGGTCAGACGTGAGTGGAGACAGTCGAGCCTTGAGTGCATTACACTACTCCACTTAGATTGAAACTCTAATTACTTGTATAGTAACTATACACTCAACCAACTGACCGCCTATAAAAGAATAAACAATAGATCTCTATTATAATATTATATTACACGTACAACTGATGTGCCTATATAATATTGTAATCTCCCATTTCCCATCTCACCGAGCGCGCGCCATTATATTATATTATTATTATTATTATCGCAAATCATTGCTGACGAAAAGTGAATACTAATTTCACCGGCAACGCAGATAATAATATTATACGTTGTATTATTATTATTTATTATTTATATATATATATATTAGTGGAGGTATAATAGGTATCGGACATTAACTGTGGCGGTTTACAAGTAAGTAGGTATAACGCACGCACGTTCGCAGACATCATATATATATATATATATATGTTCTGCAGCAATCGGTGGCGGCACGGTACATAATATGAGTCATCTTACGACTAACCTATATGTATATAATATATGTATAAACGTATTGTTATAATGTGTAAGAATACTGGTCTCGTCTTCGGCACACTGCTGCTATTATCGACGTTATGCTTTAATACCGTTTTTCTGTTGTACAAAAATAAGAAAATAAATAAAAGAACGAGGAGGAAAAAAAAGATGTACCTACAACATTTACACTATATTTATATATATATATTGGTATTTTTCATCTCTTCGTATATATGTGTATAATACAACGTCCGAGCGTGTGTGCAGTGTGTGCCAACAAAAGACGACGACGTCGTTTCCCTCTCGCAGATACCCCCCGCCGAGAGAGTGTGTGTGTGTGTGTGTGTGTGTGTGTGTGTGTGTGTGTGGTGTGTGTGTGTGTGTGTGTGTTGTGTGTGTGTGTGTGTTGTGTGTGTGTGTGTGTGTTGTGTGTGTGTGTGTGTGTGGTGTGTGTGTGTGTGTGTTCGATAAATCGTGGTACCTAACCGAAAATCGAAAGGCCGTGTTTTATATACATGTATTATATACATGTTATATGTATATAAACTGCTGCGAGTGTAACATTTTAATATTGTATATACTATATATACTATTATAATATATTGTAAACCTAAATATACAGATTGTGTAGTCCACATAATAATAAATGTTTTAAAAAAAAAAAAAATACACATATATATTGTGCGCGTCTATAACTGTGCGTAAGTATATATTGTATAGGTTCCTATATTATATTATATTATTAATATTATACGTACCTATGTATATAGGAGAAAGGGCGACGTTGACCTGTCGGCGGCGCGGGCGGACGGCTGCCGGCCAACTGCGATTAGTCATACGCGTGTTCGGAACACGGTACTGTTTTTTTTAAATTTTTATTTTTACAACAATATTATATACCTATAATACGTCCGCATCGGTACCATAACGTTCGTATTATATACAGCCTCCGGCGACGATTCGTCTACACACACCACTGCACGAGCAGCACCTATAATATAGTACTCGACACAATTTTTTTTAGTACCATTTTTTTTTATAAAACGAAGACCATTGCTCTACAAATTAATAATATATTACGTATTTTATAAAAAACGGACAAAACGGCATTATAAAATCGTACTGTTGAGGGCAAATTTGTCTGTGTGAAATATTCAGCGAGGTTTACGTTCATTGCGTCGGACGATGGTGACCGAAATTATTTAAATATTGCAATAGAGAGCCGCACTGCCGAGCGGTATTGATATGTACATTAAAATAATATTATAATATTATATTGTTATCATCGGTGTTATCGGACGTAATAGGTACAAGTCGTTGTATTGTTGCGGTCGTTGCTGTACTTACCTAAATGCTATATATCATGTTTGCGCGCACGCGAGCCATAAGTAATTTTGTATACATGATTTTTTACTTGATACTATCGATCGATTCGATCGTTTGATGTTTAAAAATATGCACATATATAAATGCTAATATATCTATGTAATATATTACGATATGGAAAATATTATATTATGCTAATCTTATATACTCTCGCCGAGTTCAGTTGTATAGGAACGCGAGAAAAATTCTCCGAATAACGCGAAAGCTGTTTCGAGTGAAAAAAATTGTGTTAAAATAAATTTCTACTTTAAAAGATAGCTATTCATTCTGATAACCGTACCTATATTGAAGTAATGAAGTTTAGTATATACCTAGATATGTGCGAAAATATATATGGCCACAAAACCGTTTTAAAATCGTAAAGAAATATTATTACTACCCGTAAAATAGTGGATGGACAAAATGTTGCAAGTACCTATATTATAAGACGTATCTAACCTAACCATCGCTAAATATTAATTTTACAAATAAGTTTATATAGGTTAGGCAGTTGCCTATATAGTACGATTCGTTATAAATTTATAAAATATAACATTAAATTATAGTTTACTAACTAATTTTACTTCTATACTGACATATTCTATATTGACATCTATAGTAATCTAAATGTGTTTAAAAGAAATAATAAAGGCATAATAATATTGCAATTCATTTTTTGTCTTTGTGAAATAAGAATCTTTTCGATACATTATGGTTGTGCATTGGTCATTGATGGATATGTATATTTATAATAATATCTGTACTTATGTATTATTTTTAGGTGTACCTATACAATACTGTAATCATTAAACTTATTATCAAGCAGCGATGACACATAATGAAAATTCTAATTTTTATTCGTAAATTTTAGTATTTTGTATTGCTTTGTGTTTACGCTGTGTACAATTACTTTTCACTCGTAAATAATTGTTTTATTAAAAAAATATATGCATACATATTACAAAATCTGTAAAATGAAAGACTAATTATTAATAGGTACTCGCCGATTTCACTTTTATACGAAAGAAAAATATAATGCTGGTTAGGTTAGTTTTTAGGTAAGTTAGTATGTATATGCGCCAGTATTATATTATTTATATACATTATTATTTGTAGCATGTGGTTTTTTAATACTATTCCACGTTTTTGTTTTTAGTTAAATTTTTTAAATGTTGCTGTAATTTTTGTGATTTAAAATATTTAGCATTAACACTCTGAAATGTACCTATACCTACCAATTTCTACCCATTAGGTACTATACAATCATTGAGATAGATCCAAGCGATCATATTATTTGATGTTTGTTCTTGTGTTTCTACTATATTCTATAAAGGTTTCTATATTCTCTTGTTAATTAAATTTCTAACGGAATAATTCATATTATAATATAATATGTTTTTTCGGTTAGTTACTCGTTTTTTAATTATTACTTGTTAGTTATTACTATACAAAATATACACAATATATATTAAAAATATTATATAATATGGTCCAACATAATATGGCTTACAGTCAAAGTACGGCGTAAAATTATATGAGTATACATTTAATAATATTTATGATAGATTAACAAAATAATCGAATTTTGTGACATAATATTATATTATTTTATATTTTATTTGTTTTGATTCTTAACCTTAAAACATTAAAAACATATGCCTAAGTTTAGTGAGCTGGACAATAAACGATGATATATTTTATTCGACAGTCATCAAGATTTATATTTTTATTAGTGTGATTATATACACAAAACTCAAATCAAATTGGGCGTAACATTTAGTTATAAAAAAAATAATATTCATTCTCCGAAATAAATGTATTATATAAGCATAATTAAAAAATAGCAAACCGAAAGTCTGAAAATATCTATTTGATGAATCATTCTACAATAATTAAATTACGAAAAATTGTATGTGTTAAAAATAATAAATGCAAGATAATATACTTATTACTTAGTACATTATAATAGAACTTGTAAAATAAAAAAATTATCTCTCGTTAAATCCAAACCACTATATTATTATATATGTCCATGTGAAAACTCGATTGCAGACAGACAGACAGGCAGACGCGATTGTATTGAAGATAACATGGATATATATATACCTAAATATATTATTCAAAAAATTGTTTCAACAATTTTAACAATTTCAGCGAAATAAAATACATATTAAGAAAAAAATTATTCTTCGAAATAGTTACAAAGTATTGTTTTTCCGAATAAACTTAAATGTAATAACTGTATGTCTGTATCGTGTACATTGTGCCTACGCGTTTTACCCAAGCCGCATCAAGACCTACATATGCTAGTATTATATTGTGTTTGTTTGTTCGAAAATATTAATAATAATATTGTAAAAAATGTACAAATAATAATAAACTGTACCATCATCAATACAATATTAATATTATTACGTAGGTACCTACCAGCTATAAACTACCTGTATATACCTACCGAAGATTTTATATTTTATAGCTTGCTTATTATTTATGTTTTATATGACTCTACAACAGATTGTTATTCTCGTTTGTTTTACCGAGAGTTATTATATCCACCGTGTGTACCCACCCATATAGGTATTATTAAAACCTGAAACATTGAGATTAGATTTTAAAAAAATAATAAAAAGGCAATACAAAGCGGTCGTGAATTTTGCGAAAATGTGGGACACCAGCAGTGTGGTCGTGTGATAGTGTGGTATATTATAATATATACCTACTGGCTACCGGTCACAGGATTTAAAAAAATCATAGGTAATTCGAGCATTTTAAAGGGCACTTGGGTGGTATGGAAATTCACTGAAAAAAAAACTATAACAAGATTTTCCCGCTCAAAATCTATTGTACGGAATAATGCGTTATATACTTATATTACACTTATAATGATATGAGAATAATAATATTAAACGATCGGATAGAAACGTGGCCAAGGGTCATATTATAAGCATTACAAAAACGACAACAATATAATAATAATAATAATGATAATTCCGGCTCAGCACCGAAAGACATACGTGTATATATAGGGTGATTAACAGTAAGTATGCTCATTTTCCTTTAATAATGAATTTACTAAAATATTATGATTTTTGAATTTTTTTTATATACCTATTTATAGATCACGTTTTCAAATCATTGAGATTTGTTGTATACCTACTACACTCGCAAGAGTGGTAATACAAGCTTCTGTTTGTTAGATGAGTAGCCCCCACCCCTCTATCTACAGTAGAAAAGAGCAAAGACTTTTCCCAAGTAGGTAGTTAATACAAAAAAATCTCAATAACTTGAAAATGAGATCTTTGAGAAGGTGTATATTTAAAATTCTCAAATATCTGATATTTAATAACTGCGCATTATTGAAACAGAAAGGGGTGAGCATGCTTGATGAATCACCCTGTATATAAGTCCGACACACGAGTTTACAGTATTAATGGTACACGGCGTGTAAGTATATTATTGTACAAAAGGTGTACCTAATATTGGCCTACTTCGCGGTACCTGCGACGGCCACGATCTGGGCGGTGACGGTTAGTGAAAACGATAGTACAAAATATAATAATATATAACACGCGATATTTTTATTCGTTTTAAAAATTTAAATATCTCGAATCCGAATTATTATTAATGAGCAAAATAAAAACCTGACGTTTCCCGTGAATATCAATATAATACATTGTCTGTTAACGTGGTCGTTGCGTGTGATTATAATTAACAAAAATATCATAATAATAATATATATTATATATCACGTATGTTATTAAAAAGTGCAATACGATGATAGATGCGTGCCGTCGTCGGATACATGCCGGACACGACGAGAATTAAAAAACGAATAATCGTCGAAATTGTCGGGAACGTTTTTTGTGCCTTGAAAATATAGTCTAATTAATAAATTATAAAAAATTAAAGTCTTAGACATTACCTACCGACACGTTGTTTTTACTACTCCACCGAGTGTGACCGCGACCGACCGTGGTTACCCGTTTTCGTCAAAAAACAAACCGGAGAAATAAAATAAAGGTCAATAATATTTCATTCCAGGCGCTGCGTGTCGCATACCTATTACATAATATTATAAACAATAAAATATATACATATAATTTGTATTATTGTTACGATCGTTTTTCGTGTGCGCGTTCGACGGTTATACAGCTGCTACAATTACACGACGATATTAGCATACCGAACTTGACCTTTGTATCGATTCGTACAAAACCGATAGTACCTATATATCGTATATTCGTATATAACTTGCAGACGGTAAGTCGAAAACTAGAAAACCTTTTATTATGATATTGCTATAATTATTATCATAGGCAATTGGGCAGTAAATTTATAGTTAAATTACATAGGTATTTTTTCAAACACAAAATTTGCGGATTGACGGATTCAATTCTGAAACTTTTATTTTGCGTTTCTTTTATACGTTTTGGATTCTTATGTTTAAGGTCATTTTTAGGCTTTTTTAAAATCATATTTTTTATTTTTTGTACGGACTCAGTCGATTGACGTTTATTAATTTGGATTATATTTTCTTTAAAGCTTTGAGAATACTTTTCATATTAGTTTACTATTTTAGTGGATTTATTGTTATTTGAAATACGTTTTTTTTAGTTTGTTTAAGTTTTTCTAGTGCATTAAATCCACAGCGTTAACAATCATTAATCTTAAAATAATTCTATACTAAATCAATTACATTATAACGTATAATATCATATTGACAATGTATCTCCACTGCGTCGTCTGTTTAGCGTTTCTCTTTTTATTTGTTATTAATTCCCTACTACACTACAGCTGGCCACTACCTATACATAATGCCTATAATGTGTCGATAAACTTCTATATTATTATACGTTTTCGAGTGTCGAAATAAAAAGGAAAAGGGAAAAAAAAATAATACACAGCAGACAATAGGAGCCCGAGTGTGCGAGTTCGTAGAATTGTAAAATGGGTCCGAAGAGGATGAGTCATAAGATAATTATTGTATTTATTATATTATACGCCAGCGTCGGACCGCAACAGGTCTCTACCTGCTCGTCGATGGCACAGCGTTGGACAGTGTTGTATATAATACAATATAATGTGATATATGGGTAACCCACTGAGCACCGCCCAATACCCGTAGCTAATCAGATTACATTTTGGACATTTATATTTTTCAACGAGACGATTTTAAAATGTGAACACTGTGCGATTTCAAAAATTCAAAATACAACCAAATAATTGTAAATGTCAAATGATTTGCTCACAGAGTTTCGCCAATCGAGTTTTGAGTAAAATAAGAATTGCCATTGAGACGGTGGGAAGACCAGCTTCATGTAACCCCCCCTCCCCCAAATTGTCAAATCGAGTTCAAAATACTACCAAATAATTATATATTCATTTATGGCTTTTACCGCAGAGCAATATTCAGATTTACTAAAAATAAATTATAGGTTCTTTATGATTTAGATAATATCTTATTTATATTTAAATTACGTACATTATACCCTCCCCTCCCACCATTTGACTTTTGCTATTTTTTTTTGCACCAATAATTAGTACTCAATTCCTGATCACGTTTTCATAATTCCTGCTCTAACAGTTTTCCCGGAAAGTCGAATTTTCATCGGGTGAGGCTGGGGTAACGTTACTAAGTCGAATTTTCCATGTATGTACTATAAATAAATATACAAGGCGGGGTCCAAACTAAAATATTATTGTCAATAATTTGATAATTTTGCAATAATCCATCGTTCGCAACAGGTTTCTACATGCAGCTCGTCGATGGCACAGCGTCGGACACAGTATATAATACAATAATGTGATATTTAGGTAACCCGCTGTGCACTGTAGATATAGTAAGATATTTAGTAATACCCGTAGATAATAAGATTACATTTTGGATCGATTTATACTTTACATCTGTGAAACACATTTTAAACGAAACGATTTTAAAATGTGAACAGTTTGTGCGATTTCAAAAATTCAAAATACTACCGAATTATAATTGTAAATGATTTGCTCACTGAGTTTCGCCAGTCGAGTTTTGAGTAAAATCAGAGTTACCATTGAGATGGAGGGGAGGGAAATTTCACGTAACCCCCCTCCCCACATTGTCCAATTGATTAAAAAATGCTACCAAATAATTGTATATTAATTTGTGACTTTAACCGCAAGGCAATATTCAGATTTACTAAATATAAAATATAGGTTTATGGTTTGGATAATATCTTATTTATATTTAAATGTGTGTACTATAGATAAAATATACAAGGCAGGGCCCAAAACAAAATATTACTGTCAATAATTTGATAATTTTGCAAAAATCTATCGTATTGCAACAGGTCTCTGCCTGCAGCTGGTCGATGACACAGAATACAATATGTGATATTTAGGTAACCCACTGTGCACTGACCAACACCCGTAGCTAATAAAATTACATTTTGGATCGATTTATACTTTACATCTGTTCAACACATTTTAAACGATACTTAAAATCGTCACGTAAATGTGAACACTTTGTGCGACTTCAAAAATTCAAAATACTACCGAATAATTGTAAATGATTTGCACGCCGAGTTTCATCAATCGAGTTTTGAGTATAATCAGAGTAGATGTTGAAGCGGTGGGAGGGCAACTTTTTGTAACTCCCCTCCCCACATTATCCAATTGACTTCAAAATACTACCAAATAATTGTATATTAATTTGTGACTCTTACCGCAGAGTAATATTCAGAATTACTAAAAATAAATTATAGGTTAATTATGATTTGGATAATAGCTTATTTATAATTAAATGTATGCACTATAGATAAATATACAAGACGGGGTCCAAAACAAAATATTATTGTCAATTATTTGATAATTTTGCTAAAACCCATCGTATCGCGTGATATTATTATAGCCCGGTGAACACTATTGTTATGGCAGCGTCCAAGATTTTGGTCTGGATTATACACCCCAAAAACTGGTTCTGGCCTATAGGTACGTCGTCGTCTACTCGTTTGGCGTCACAGTATTTTTTTTTTTATAACTTGTAGATGTGTCCCGAAAATCGATGATAAAAAATCAATTATTTTAATGCACTTTGTTAGTATATGACAAACAGATAGTATATTTATCGTTTTTCCAATGTAATAACCGTGTTACAATATTATATGTACTATAGAAAAATATAGTAACATGCTAATAATTATGTATTTATTAAATATTACATAGACGATCTATATATCAATGAGTTTAACACCTACAATTTAATTTTTCCTAAGCAGAACACAAAGTACGGTAGAATGAACTACCTGTTAAATATACCTTTTTGGGACGCAGGTACTAGGTACCAACGCAGACGTATACCGGTATTAATATTATATAGGTTCCTTATTGATATTGTTAGGCGTATGTAGATATTTATGGGAGTTATATGTTATATTCCAAATCATAGATAACATCTGTAGATTTTGTGATATTAATATATGTCATTTCATCACGAAACTATGTGAGTCCATAAAACAAATTTAAAAAACCTTAAAGACATCCACGATCTATTATAGCTGGTATATTGTTTTATAATAAAAAAAATCAGATTGCATTGATAGATGTTTAAGTGTTTAATTACATTTGATAAATAAAAAAAAACTTAATCAAATTCAAAAAAAACATATCTCATCTTTTAAGGTTACCTCATTAACTGTTAAAAATAGCAATTAAGAGAACGTCACACACAGACAACCGTATGTGTTGTCTATGTCTTACAAACGTACAACATCGCAAAAACTGAAAAACTGTTTTGCGCTGCACGGAAAAAAAAATTTCTATAATATTTTAGTTAAACAAATTATAGTAAATATAAATATTTAATAGGTACCTAAAATAACTAAAATTATTTACTTATTATTACTATATAAATATAGTTATTAGTTATAGTTAGGTTTACTATATTTTATTTTTTTTTTTTTTTTTGGTTTATTAAATGTTTTATTCAATCTGTTACACAAAGAACAATAAGAACAATTGAGGAATAAAAGTAACAAGGTAGATACAACAGATCGTAGAAGTCTCCCATTGGAGGTACTACGTTACTATTTTATAGTTAATGCAGTTTTTAATGTTTGAATTAACTAAAAAATATAGTTAAAATAGCATATTTCAGTTCGAATTACTATAATAACTTGACTATAATATTTTAGTAAATCTGATTAATCTTAGAGCTATCCCTATAGCAATTATATTGTATAGTCAATCCTACTATTTTTATAGTACAAACAACTGTTTTGTTTTTTCCGAGTGGACAACTTTACTCCCTCTACATTTATAGCAGAATTACCAAAATTTTACAACGAATTGGGAAGAACTTTATCCATGTCGTAGTGTTTTCATTTTTTTTTTTTTTTTGATAGCACTAACAAATAGTTTTTAATAATTAAATTAAATAAACAAAAAACCTAATGTTCTCGAACTGATATTTTAAATGTATTTGTGCGATCCACATAATAAAAACATTAAGACTAGATAATGTTCTCCCTATGCACTGTGGAATTTTCGTAATTCTACTATAAATACAAAGGGAGTAATGTTGTCCCTCGCAAAATGGTATTTTCTCTGTTGTACATTTTTATGACGGAGACAATGCATTTGGGTGTGGTCCTCTTAATATGATATCAATGGAATGTCGACTGTTAGGTTAGGTTTAAATACCTTACTCAATGTATACCCATCAGATAAAGGATTTGAAAAAAAGGTTAGGCTCAGGATTTTTATGAGATATTTAATATCAGCTTTAATGAATCTAAAGATAATAACGCGTAGAAACATAATATATCGATGTTTTTTTCACCTTACACCACAATATGTCATTCTCACCGAAAATACCTGAATATTTGTATTCTACCATAGCTACTTAATAAATAATTTAGGTATATTATATGATAAGTTAGGTACCTAAGTATTGATTTTTGTTATAAAATTAACATGCAGTCACTGTCATTTTTCTATACCGGAAACTAATGTACCTATATATTCTTTTATGACAATTTATTCGTAAACCGTATTCACATCAAACAAAAAAATCATAATTATAGCGAATATTGTATTCATAAACGTTGTAAAATTAAGCATAATTGTGTAAGTACATTATTTTTAAACAGATTTATTAATTATTGTGGACCTTGAACTGTCTTTTGTTTTAAACGAGTATATCCATACTAACATACCGTTATATTATATAATGTAGTTATAGTCTTAGTAGACGGGCGAATAATTATTTTGGTATAATATACAAAAGACGAGTGCAGAAATGTATAGTAATTATTTCACCTGTTGATTTACCGGGAAGTGAACCATAATTACACGTTAACATAAATATAAATAAATCATTGAACTTGTGAATAATTTTGTGTTCCCCCCCCCTCTCCCAAATAATAATTATCGAAAAACGCGTCTTTGACATTCAAAATTTAAATTGTATTTAAATGTGATTTACCTAATAATGTACTTAAAAATTGTACTTAAAAACTATACATATATTATAACATGGATTGCACTAAATCGTGAAAACGCGATAATAATACCTAATTAACGAAAACAAATTGTTCTCGTCAAACAATTATACTATTTCTGGCAAAGGTAATATTATTGCGTAATGTTCTATAAACCAATAACGAATATCAATCCGGAACAAAAATAATAAATATTAGAACCGCCAACTTCGTTTTTTATTTTTATTTTTTGTTTATCGCCAGACACACGGATACAGACACGGCATAGCCTACGTCATAATATATGATTTTATACAAACCTATCGCTAACAATTTTAAGACGACGACTCACATTTTATTCTCGGTGTTCTTACACGTTCGTCAATTATTGATCATCTGTCGCGCGTCATGTCGAACAACTGCACCACCGCCAGATCTAGGTCAGTGAATTCGTGTGGGTATAATTCGTAGTGTGGACATTTTAATAATTTACATCCGTCGCGAGAACACGAAATTCGTCCGAAAAAAAGTGGCCCGCAAAATACGCACCTGCCGTTTCTTAGTTCCGTTTCCTCAATAGACTTTCCTCCTAACCTTGCGCGCATCCCGTAGTACAGTATTATTATTATTTGTTATACCGTAAAAATCATGTGAGTTTAATGATAACAATATCTGATCGTCAAGAATATTATAATCTAGTAAGAATATTATAGAATGCGTTCCCCGCATCTACGCGTTTCCGGTTTCACGCGATTTAATAATATCATATTATGGGTGTAATATTATTAGAGTGTAGTTGTGTGACAAACTCGCGAGGGTAGGCCACCAAACTCGCTGCAGCGGGTCCTAAGAACTGCCGCCGGGGCGATCGCCGTTAGGCAAACACCCAGACAGGGTATACGATTTAGCGCGGTCAAAAGTGCAGTTGCCCCCCGTGCATGGGTAGGTCTTACCCGTTCGGCGTCCTAAATATTAATATTAGAATCGGTTGGCTATAGACGTTGTGTCGAGGTTCCATCGTAGGAAATACCTATTTTGCTTCCCAGCGTGCAAACACAACAGTCAAGTCTCTATGACAAGGTGTACCTAGGCTACTATGATATAATTATAATTCATATTGGTTTATAATAATATAATTTTGTGAAAATATTTTTTAAGAACGCTAAAATTGTATTGCTTAAATTTAACAAGCAGAAATTGTATTTCCTAAATTAGTATAATAATATGGTTCCACGAAAATAATCTTAATCATAATGTCATAAAAAATAAGTTCGAAAAATCACATGTGTCAATTTCTTCTCAGTAGACACCTCCTACACACTTACTATTTAAACTTAAAATATGTATTTTTTATTTATTATGTATACCTACACATTAAATATAATAATAATTATTATTATTATTATGATTAAATTGTCACAAAACTATCTTATGCGACACGATGACATTTAACAGAAATCATTTTAATAAAATCAAAGTTGTCCTGCATTAACTATAATTTATCAAGCATAGTGTACATCCGTTACACCACGATCGCAAAACGGATAAATCCGAAAACGACTTCGGTTGAATAGGTAATGGTGCGGGCTGGCGGGGGGAACCGTTCGTTTTTTACCCGGGACAAGGATACAGTTTATTTTTTCCGCGTTGTGTTTTAAAAACCATACCTATATACAACTTATAGTAGTATACACTATAATATATTATCGTAAAATAACATTTAAAACGTATAATATCATAATAGGTACGTCACACACCGCGACGATGGTCGACAATAAGTGAGTGCGATTTCGGGTCAAGGACGAATATTGGAAACTGGAAACGGTTCCGGTATTAATCGTCGGAATTAACAATGACTCATATTATTATTGAAACATACGCACAGACGACGTCCCCCAATTATTTATTTTTTATTTTTACTACTATCGAGAAATGTGAAATGTAAACTCTCGTGCATTACACATTGTAAAACACCTAACTAATAATGATACGTGAAATTTTTTTACCTGTATTTACTAGTCTTCGCGGACCGTTACGCAACCGTTCACTGCTCACTGCAGGCGATAACGTAACATCGTGCAAAATGTTTCTTTTCATCTCTTCGACCGAAAACAATGTATAGTTGAATGTACCTATTATGATTTTGTTTTGTTTATCTCGAAATTCTACAACAAAGCGCACACTCAGTCGAGTCTACGTAAAATAATGTTATACATATTATACAGCTAAAGATAAAAAAATGATATCCATTTAATTAGTCACGTACAATAAGAGATCTCTTGGCGCGGGTAAACGAAAATAATATTTGTATAATATAATATAATATACGATTACACAATAATAATAATAATTACGTTTAGTAAAAATAGACTTTTTATCGTAATTTATTACTTTTGTACGTCAAATAAAGTACCTAGTATCTTTGTCTCAAGGCCATTAATTATTTATATGACTTAAATACTGCTTTAAAAACTACGGTAATCAATAAAAATAAAAATAAACGCCTGCTCAAGTAGTCTAAACCGAGATACAAATTAATATAATATTAAAAATACGATTTAAATTTAAACACATTGCGGGGTAAAGATGGAAATAAAAATAATTTTACGCGCGCGTCTATTAATCTTACAAAACCGCTCGGTGATCTATAAAACAAGGAAAAATAATTTATTATCAGCGATTTTTATGTTTTGTAAATAACACATAAAAAAAATGTATGTACAATATTTTACATAAAACAAATATCTCGTCGATTACACCGTTGTAAATTTGATGACCATAAAAACGACGGACCTTATAGTGTACAAGATGACATTATACATTTTAAAACCGCAATGAACATAAACACGGGGTTAGTCTAATGACGATGACAAGGTGTCCATTAGATTATCATAAAAACGATTTTACAACGCACTCGGTTGGTTGAAAACGATCTCGAGTTTTAAAAACCTACTGCTGGTAAGATTTTTTTTATTATTTAAGAACGAATTTACAAACGTCGAAAACGTATATAGGTACCCATATAGCGTATAAAAAAAATGTACAAAAAAAAACCTATTTTGTTTCATTTAAATAGGTTTAGGTAACCCACTACCTACATTATACATATATAGGATTTAATTATATCGTAAATTTCATTAATGACTACCTGTAATGGTTTAAAATTTAAATGGTATAAATTATTATTATAGGTACCACGATATGATTATAATGTGTACCTATGTGAACGTATCGTTCAAAAATATAAAATGAATGACATTAATTGTTTAACGATGTTAAACCGGCCGGTGTATACTTATGACTGTTGTAGGTAGTAGTTTTTTAATAAATTTAAGTATATTGTGTATATTATTATTATTACGTACCGGATAGTGTTTTTCCAATGTCCATAGTATATCATACAGACAAAAAAATATGAAAATTCCTGAAAATTATTAAGTTAATACTTAATTGGTATTACCTATAATATTCTATGGATAGTAACGAAAGCGTTATACATACCTATAATGGTGTAATCGAGGATCTCGGTCATCGGTGAAATACACATTACTGTCCACGTCATCTAAAATTCCGCGAGACCAATAAAATCAAAAATTAGGTGAATCTAATAAAAAAACTTAATTAAGTGTGAAATATCGCTCATCACAGTATTATAATATTAACGTTTAGTTAAAAAATTAAGATGTGTTATTTTACTTATCCTTCCATTTATCGTGTAAATGTACACAGGAAAACACAAAATATATTATTTTTAATTTTTTGATGTACTAGGTGATATGATTTAAAGAAAATGCAATATTCTATAACGCTCTTCACTGATTTACAGCATTTTAGCTTACGAGGGCAGTCTACATACTATGCGTGGGTATACTTAATTATTAGTCACCGTATATTCTCGCAATGACCGCGTATCATTATTGGAAATGAAAAAAAATACGTCAAATTTTCGGACTCGTCCAGCTCGTTATAATGACGACGATAGAAACGACTATACTGCACATAAAACGAAACGAGCTCTGAAATTCGGTTTATCGCGCGTCGGAAAATCATCGACCACATTACAGCATAATATTATATGCGTATAATAATATACATATATAGGTACCCCGCACTTTAACGCGGCCTGCAGCAAGCTCTCCCGTTGCACTATGTATATAATATTGTTTTAGGGCCCATATAGCAGTAAAGTTCGCATAAACTACGCGCGAGCTCACGCCCATCGTACAATATTATATAATATAATATTATTATTACGACGGTATAATAATATGACAATACGCATATACGCATATCCTGCAAATGTTTTTGGACCGCTTCCACACACACGCACACGCACATCGTCGCGAAGCGTCCAGCTTAGTCATCATCCCTTTCCCCTCCCCACCCCGTGAAATCGCCCACTCGCTCCGTGTGTGTATATATATATATGCAGTGTAATGTCCGTCATTTGGCGTCGGGGCAATCAGAGACGGGGCGTCAAAATGGAAACATATATATATAAATTCGAGAGCGGGTCTGGCGCGTCCGGGAGTCGTTGGTTTTTACGAGCAACAGCCCGGACACTGGTGCAGGAAATTCCTCGCTACCCCTCCGCACTGCCCCCCTTATAGACGCGCGTGTGGCACATATCGTTTTCCGAATTCATTTCCACCCTACACACACACACACACACACACACATGCCACTATAGTATATATACTTCCGAGTGTGTGTTGGTCGCTCGGTGTGCTCTGAGAGCATAATAATAATGTAAACATATTATTATATACGCAATATTTGTGTAACACTCGACAGGCGCACATATATACACTCGCGGTCTATGAGAACCGATAGCGCACCACAAATAGTCCGCTTTTTTGGATAGATTTTTATTCGCTTGTGCACTGTATGCGCAAAGTCGATAAAGTTAAAACGGGTATCTCTGCAAAGTACAGACAGATTGTGCATGGGTATATATTGGAAGGTACAACGTGAAAACGAGACGTATTATATGCCATTATTTTGCGACATCGCACACGCACAATTAACTCTGCCAAACCGGGCATAATTATTAAAGCGTCACTGTATATATTATATAGTGTCGTCTCTGCAGAGTAATATAGCGGCTATTGACTTCACGTGTCCCAGTGCACCTATTTAATAACAACATGTCTACGAGAAAATATCTCGCGCACACCGCAGGGACGCGACTCTGTCCTTGCTGCAGCTCTCACACTGCAGCAGAAAGCGGACGCGTTTTGAGCGGACACCGCCGATACAGCCGATTTCACCGAGAAATTATGACGACAGAAAACATATTATCTTTTGGTTGTTGTGTACTCGGACGGGTCGACCGCGGCACCGCATAAAAAATTACGACCGACCTACGTATAATAGGTATATAATATTATATTATATTATGGTGATATGTGTACCTACACTGCGCAGCTCGTAAGACGGTTCGAAATATTTATCGCTTTGAAATATTATTATTATTACACGCGGGAAAAATAGAGTTGTTTAATTATATCACCGTAATACATTATAATATGCACATTGATACGCGTACCTGTTTTATACTCGGACGGAGTATATATATAATGTATTATACACGTACCTATATACCTGCACACATACTCTGCACGCATTAACGTTATCAATAACTCAATATGGCACCACGATCGTTATTAGTTTCTTTTAAAATGTTTTTGAAAAATATAAATAAATAAACCGCCGCGCGTGTATAGGTAATCAACGCCGCACACCGCGTCATATTTTATTTCCTTCAGTGCAAATAATATTACGTCGGAATCGTTATTAAATTCGTAAATTATAAAAAGTCTGAGTGTAAATAATAATAACACGTAGATAGATTTTATACTTCAAACACGCTACGCGTCGCATGTATATACGAATATGATAATGCGACGCGTTCGCGGGTACAAAGAATGCGCGCGATGCTTATATAACTATTATAATACGCTCGCCAGAGTTGTATTTTATAATAATAATAAAAATAATATTACAATTGTTCGTGTGAAATTATACATAATGAACGGTAAGCTTTATGGGCTTATACGTACCAATTACATTATAATATACCATATATAATATACCTTATGTAGCATATACTATTATAGTGCTATAATATATTATATTATTATACCTATATAAAGGTATATGCGGCGGCGGGCAAATGAAGCTACCTAATTATTATTAGTCGTTTTTCGCAATAATGTGTGTTTAAAAATTAAAGCAAACACACATTATTGTAATTTATTACGTTTATAATGTTATGCAAATCGTTTAAGGTTTTTTTTTCACATTTATTTATTCGTCTCGAGCGTAACCTAACCGCGCGTATTCGCGGTCTAAACAAGAAAAATTTATAAGAATAAGCTCGCACTGGTAATATGATATAATAATATATTAACATAACATATTCTATAGATAGGCACCTAATACCATATTATACCGGTGGTCAGTCGTGCGATTCTCGGGTAAACGTATATCCGCCGAGATTTACGATAAGTAGTCCATAAATGATGGACGCGTTTTCCCAATCGTTTTGTCCAAATCGTTGCCAATTTCGTTAATAATGATAATATACACGAGATTATAAATGACAGCAGTTTTTTTTTCTCGCATTTGTCGTTATTAGGCGTAATGGGACGTGTATAATGACGGTGCTGTCGCAATAGAGTTAGTATTATTATAATTTATAATGATGTAGGTTTGGTTTATATATATATAGGTACGTCCTAACCAGTACGTTATCGATACACCCAATACGCAATAACCCGGTATAACGTTGGTAACCCTTTTATAATATATTGTGCGAATTGCCAATATATAGGATAAAACTATAATAATGGTTAGCGGTTATAGGTATACTCACGGATTTGCATAATGCAATTTTGTTTTAAAACGTATGAATTAGTATTTATACGCGCGCATACAATTGATAATAATACCTATGCGTATCTCTGATGTCAAATTTCGTTTTAAACCCGAATAGTGTTATGTTATATATAGGTACCTACCGTGATACTCCCGAGTTTCTCCATACATGCAAATATGCAATCTATAAGCAGACAAAACGAGACAGTCAACAAACAAGCGCTAAAATTATTCATAAAAGAAAGTATATGATATAGATAGTTTATTGTAACGAAATATATAACCTGTGAACAAAATCTTAACTATATCATTAATATCATATTATTATAATATTATTAGAAGTAGAAAAAAATTATTCTCTGAGCCAAGGCACCAGAAAGCTGCTGAGGCTTATTTTTAATAAAAAAAAAAAAAATCAAAACATATTATATCGTGATGAGTAATTAGGTACGTCGAACCAGAGAGGTATATAAATTATATAGTATTATTAAAAGGGCATGTCCGATTAAAAAATAATAATATTAATCGGATTTTCGTCGGTCGCTGATGATTACGCTGCATTTCACAATAATAATAACGATTGGTGTAGGTTATATGCGCTGATGTAGCACAAGTGATGTAAAACCAATACGCGTGTCCCCGTAGGGCGGTCGCTGCTGCAACCGTATGATTATAAACTCATAAACTTGAACGTTAAAAAAATAATAGAAAATATCGTATGGTTTTTTTTTATCGATTTAAAAAATACGAGAGTCCGAGCGCGCGTGTTTGCAGTTTTACAAAATATTATACTTTAATGTACGGCCGTGATCGTCGTAAGCGAAATTTTTTACCGTAACGTTTACTATTATATCGCGAATTGAGTTTGCGCGGCGACGAAACCAGTTTATTTGCGGGCAACAGTACCTACCCTACCTATGTTATTATAATATTGTAATATTATTTACTCGTGGTTCAGTATAATTTCGTATTAGACCAATCACGTCGGTTAAAAATTCCGTCGAAAAAACGTTTGGACGATATTCTTCCACCGATTTCAGGACTAGAGTCCCGTACCGCTCGCAGCGTATATTGATATACATTACCACCGTACATTGTACGACGAAACATAATAGCAATTATAATGATAATAGTAATTATAATATTTTAAATATATTATATGTGCGGACATAATATTATAACAAATACGATTAGAACACTATACGGTGTGCGGTCGTGCGGTTATCATGTTACAACCGCGCGTATATGTTTAGTGTTTACCGAGAGACTTGAGTGCGCGGCGGCATCAACGTCGTCGTCGTCGAACACACAAATAACGTTCACGATAATAATATTATAGTGGCGCGTCTCTACACGTATTATATTGTGTTGGAAAAAAATTTAAACAAACATAAAAAACAAAGTCACAAAAGAATAATAGCCTTTTTATCGGTCGTACCTACAATAATAATAATAATAATAATGATAAATAAACCGTCCACGACGATTGCGGTTCATCAAAACCCACTCGGTCGCTAATGGATTCTCATATACGACGACGACATGTTATATCGTATACTTACCTATACACGCACACACACACACACATACATAGGTACCTATACCCCTTTGCAGAGTGTGTCAAACGCGCGAGCCCCCTCGCCCGTCGCAGACCCACATCATCAATCGTCAGGCGTGTTGTCCTATATTATAATAATTTATAATAATATATGTTTACCGAAACGACCGCGGTTACAAGTCAAAAGTTCGCACGGTGCATCGAGACTGCACCGCCAAGTGAGCATTATCATACAGCTCCTCGCCTGTAATAACTATTTATAAATATGTATATTATATGTACTGTTGTTATTATAATTTATAATAATAATTATTATTATCGTTATTACCATTATGATCATTGTACCTATACATGTATATTGTATATAGGTATCTACCAAGGTACCTATATGTATATTCGATATACCGCGCGGTTCACCCCCTCGCGGCGAAAACACGCTTATTGTTTCGTTATGCAAATGCCCACCGAGCGAACAATCGTATTTCAAAAAGCGCGCCAAAAAGGTGTCGCAGTCTCTCCGGCGCGAGCGTATAATATTATATTTACATAACTGACACACAATCGCATTAAATCAATAGCCGGTCGTTAACGCGCGTTCGTCTCATTAAGCGGCGGTGGTAAAGCCAGCAGGACGATTATTTTTTTTCTCACGATTTCGACGTGTGCGTCTGTTTTTTTCCGCGACCATTCAGCTAAATCGTCGTCGAAGTCGTCGCCACCATCGATATATTATTATAATATAGATGAGGTAGGTACCTCGCAGAGACCGTATAGGTCCCGCCAGCGCGGCGGGGTGCGCGCCTCCATATTATAATCGCATAATATGTATAGGTACCGAACATAATTTTCTAGGCAATTTCACCGGGCGAGTGTGTGCTGCAAAGCTGGTACGCACTACACAAGTACATATTGAGTATGATAATATTGCACCGTGTGCAGTGCGATTGTCAGTAGGTTTTTTCTTTTTTTTTTAGGTTTTTAAATCGTCCCGACGGCAGCGGTCCTGTTCGACACAGCAGCTGTCGCAGTCGTATATAATAATAACATTATGTATGGGCATACGTAAAATCGGCATATTTGAATATTATACCACGGCGTACTCGCGTATGCGATATTATAATGTCCAAGCCGCGCCCTATCGATCTGTGGCAATTAAGACAAAGGAAGGATGAGTGATTATTTTTTACGATTAAAAATAAAAACAAAAAAAAACAACAATAACAATAATAATAACGATATATAATACGAAAAGTCGAAAAAAAAATCGGAAAGCAGACGAGACGAGACGCCAAAACCCGCGCGCGCCTCCTCTCTCGTCTATACTGCTGCGGTTGTGATGTACCTATACGCGTAGTACGCGGAGGATATCGTGATCGCGGTCGAGTTGACGCCACTGTTATTTTATTTCGTATATATATTTATTTATTTTTTTATTTTTTTGTGTGTGTCTTCGACGTCTTTCCCTGGAGCCTGTCTGCCCCGAACGTGGGTTTATTGTTGTTCAGGTGACCATTAATGATGTCAATAGAGCACGAACATATTAATATCATCATATATACGCGCGCCCGCTTGCAGGAAAAATAATATATATAGGTTGTTGGCGCTGAATATGACATCAGTGATATGCTAATGAGCACGAAGGCACGATTGTCTTATCGGTCAGTCCCACCTTCCACTCATCTCTTGTTCCTATCTTTTATTCCTTGTGTTGTTATTATTATTGATTATTAGAATCACCTTATTTATTGTCTTTGTTTTTATTTGTATTATCTAAATCGTTTTTGTGTTGTTTTCCTATTATCATTTTATTATTGCGGCCAACGCCCTTGTTGTCATAACATTGTTAATTATTATTATTGTTTTTTCTGTCGTCGTAAAACTTCCATTATTCCGCTATTGCAGCGCTTGTTTTATCATATAGTGTTTTTTACAATTTTGTCGGGTGTTCGGGTGTACGTATTTATTGGTACACACCACGCACCAAATATATATATTGTGTCCTTACTTTGGTACACACCAATCTATTATGTTTGTAAATCTTCGATCTTTTCAAACGGACTGTCTGGTCATTGATCAACTCAATTAGTATTGTTACTACTGCGGTGTTACGTGCGACGCTGCTGGAAGCCGTCACTTCTTTTATTATTGTTCAAATAAACGGCCACATATTATTATCAATCACACCGTGAGTTATTCTTTATATTTAATTATACTATTGCCATCCGTGGGTCACCTGATCCGCCGGCTTGTACGCATACGGTGCGCCCCACCGTCACCAAGTACTATCTACTCACGCGTAAGTCCGCCAGCACTCGCCGTAGTGTGTGAGAGGCCGCCCAGGTCTTCGGAATCCACATCCAACAGGTGTCTCCACTGTGGGCAGGCTTCCGGGTCAACAAGACTTCAATAGTTTAAGTTTAGTTATTAAGGTTAGCCGACTCATGTGAGCTCCGTGGTCATTGCACATGTCCTAACCGACTACGGAGAACCCCCCCCAATAACTAAATTCTATCATCTTGTTTCCCTCAACACCATCACGTCCCTTTCCTAATCAAACGTCATCGTTGTCGTCGTGCATGTTAAATTGCCTACCCAATTTATAAAAGGCGACATAAACAATCATAATTTACAAATCACCTTTTTTTGGTCTCGATTAATCATCGAGTGGTCCTTCGGGAATTTTACTATGTCAGCTGTCCTGGCGTAACCATATTTTTGGTCCTTCGAGCCGGATGTCCTAACACACCGCGACATTATGTTTTTTGTCCTAAGGTTTTGATTAAGTCTGTCGTCAACCACAGAGAACAATTGTTAATATCTGTGCGTACTGTTATAGTTGCATTCAAAAGTATTTCATACGATTGAAACACTGTTGGTTTCTCTATTCCAAATATTCTTCTTAGTACTTGTTGTTAAAATGATCTCTCCACCTTCAATGACATATGCAGATGCAAAAGCACGGATTGTCCGTTCAATTGCAAAAATCACATCATTTGTCGCTGCAGCTGGTGACTATAAAGTCGATCGCTCTAATGCGGGTAAACATGCAAAGGTAGTTAAGATGTTGTCTGAGTTAAATGAAGTTCGGCGAGTGACCGAAGATGACATTCAAGTCATGGAATCATCTGTTAGTAAAAAGTTAGCCCCTACGGATATCTTAGATAATAAAGAGAGTCTCAGACTCAGTTCTGAGTTTGATAATTTGTACTATGAACTTGCCGCATTTGCTGATGTATATCATATCTCGTTATCTCCTGCCATGGATGTATCCTCAACGAACGTAACATCTAACCAAACAACGGTTATAAGTAATTTGTCACATTATCATTTACCCAAAAGGAATTTCCCTACGTTTTCTGGAGTTCTGACTGAATGGCAAGGATTTGAAGATCTTTTTAAATCAATATTATCTCACGCACCTGACCTTCCTGATGTTGAACGGTTTGAAATTTTAAAAACCTCTCTGACAGGTGAAGCGTTGTCCCTGGTTTCACATCTCCCTTTGACGTCTGCAAATTATACGAAGGCATGGGAAGTGTTGCGTGCTCGGTATGGAAACAAGCGTGATTTGGCTCGTATTCATTTGGACGCTCTTTTAGCACCTCATAAAGTCAGTTGTAACGACGCTTCTTCGATAAAAACTCTTCTCACCACTATCCTTGAACACACTGCGGCCCTGGATAATTTAGATTTTGTTACTCGACAATGGAGCCCTATTCTTGTACACACATTTGAGAATCATCTTGATTATGATCTTCGTTCCCGTTGGGAGATTACTGTTGGAGATCGCCATCAACCGGCCACGAGTGACTTTGTAGAATTTTTAAGGAGTCATGTTCGGTCAGCCGAAGCTCGTGCAGGAAATTATTCAACGACTGTACAATCTAGTACTTCCCAACCAAAACAGTCAAAAAAGGTATATACTACACACTCTCGTCCCACTTATGGACCCAAAGTGTTGACCGCCAGTGCGGCGCTCTCCACTGAATCAGGTCATCGGTCGTCTCCTATCAGTAACTGCCCCCTGCCTTGCACAGCCACATTCGATTCGACAATGTCAAATGTTTCTTAGTAAAGGCCCAAACGATCGTTTTCAGCTGGCCAAAACACATCGTCTCTGCATCAACTGTCTTGGCATTGGACACTCATCCGTTACTTGCCCTTCAAAATTCAAATGTCAATCATGCAAACGTTCACACCATACTTTGTTACATTTTGAAGCAAGTCAAACTAGTACACGTACACCACATCCACCATCAAGTAGTTCCATGGTAGTCCAGTCAGGTGATCCTACCAGCACGGTCTCGTTAGTTGTAAAGGACAATCCCCAGAAAGTGGTATTATTATCAACTGTACTTCTGGACATTTGTGGTACCAATGGTCATCGTCATTCGTTTAGAGCCCTATTAGACAGTGGCTCTCAAGCCAGCTTTATTACGGGCAAATCGGCTGACATTCTTATGCTCAATCGCCGACGTTCACCTGTTAGTATAACCACGTTTGCTAACACTACTGCTACTCCCTTTGTGGATCATCGGTTGTCATTGTGACTCCTCACGGGAAACAAACACCCAGCCTAAGTATTGACGCTTTGATTGTACCACAGATCACAGGCAAAACCCCGCAAATCTCGTTCACACCTGGTCAATGGACACATATTCACCATTTGCCCTTAGCAGATCCGTCATATCACATCCTGGTGACATAGACTTGCTGTTAGGTGCCGACATTCTACCATCCATATTATGCGACAGTCTCATTTCGGGTAGTGCAGGCGAGCCTACTGCATTAAAACAATTTTCGGTTGGGTTTTGTTTGGTCCGGCCACTTCAGCTCCCCCTGTTTCACTGACCACAATGTGTGTGTCAACATCCAGCAACCTTGATGCAACCTTAAGAAAGTTTTGGGAGTTGGAAGAGCTACCTGTAGTTCATCACTTAAGCCCCGATGACAAAGTTGCAGAAGAGATCTACGTCTCAACCACTACTCGTCTTAGTTCAGGTCGTTTTATGGTTACCCTTCCTTTTCGAACACCGTCTCCTGTGTTAGGTGATTCTAAGTCTCATGCTCATCAACGCTACAAGGCCCTTGAGATTCGATTAAGTCGACAACCTGATCTGCGAAAACAGTACATAGACTTTATGCAGGATTACTTGTCAAGTGGTCACATGGAACTTGTACCAGTGTCTGAACGCGACAATCCACTGAATTACTATATACCCCATCATTGTGTCATTAAACCTGACAGCAAGACCACAAAATTGCGTGTTGTCTTCAATGCTTCAGCTCGTACTTCAACCGGAGCCTCTCTGAATGAGAGCATGTATACTGGTCCAAAGTTGCAACCAGACATTCAAGTTGTTTTGCTCCGCTCTCGTCTCTGGAAATACCTGTTTATGGCTGACATAAAACAGATGTACCGCCAAATCCTAGTTCAACCTTCAGATCGAGACTATTTGAGAATCCTGTGGAGATTTTCACCCTCTTCTCCAATTGATGAATATCGGCTCTGTACGGTTACGTATGGAACGTCAGCAGCACCTTTTCAAGCTCTGCGAACTATTCGTCACCTTGCGACACTGGACGGTGCTAAATGGCCGATAGCTGCTGACGTACTGCTCAACGACACTTTTGTCGACGACATTTTAACTGGTGCAAATTCAGAAGAAGACGCTCTCAACTGCCAAGACCAACTGATAAACCTGTGTGCACTCGCTCAATTTGAACTCCGCAAGTGGGCCAGCAACAATGTACAAATTCTACAAATGGTCCCACCAGAAGCTCGTGCAATGTCCGTCTCAGTTTTGTTCGACAGTGATGAACTCTCTGATTTAAAGGTATTAGGTTTAAAATGGGACCCATCTGCTGACACTTTTTCCTTTAAAGCTCGACCATCGAATATCCAACCGACAAAGCGATCTGTTCTGTCCGACATTGCGCGTGTGTTTGATCCGTTAGGACTTTTGTCACCCATGACATTTTTCACAAAACACGTCATGCAGCAGCTGTGGACCTCCGGTGTCGCCTGGGATGATCCAGTCCCCCCTGAGATTGCTTCCCTGTGGGCCCGATATCAGTCTGAACTGCAGCTAGTTGAAACCATTAGCATTCCTCGTCGTATTACTTATGATCATGCTATTTCTGTACAACTCCATGCCTTTTCTGATAGCTCTGAGAAAGGTTATGCCGCGGCAGTATACCTCCGTGTAGTGACAGTCACGTCTGTGTATTGTCATCTCATAACAGGAAAGTCAAAAGTGGCACCTCTCAAGCGATCCACAATTCCTCGTCTGGAACTGTGTGGTGCAGTATTGGCTTCGAAACTCCTCCGATTGGTTGCTGACTCCTACACTAATCGCCTAACTATTGACGAACTCCACGCCTGGACTGACTCCACCACCGTTCTCGTTTGGATTAGATCTTCCCCTCATCGATGGGCCACATTCATCGCGAATCGAACCAGTTTGATTCACGATTTGACCACACCTGCAATTTGGCGCCATGTTCCCACGAAGGAGAATCCAGTTGATTGCGCATCGCGCGGACTGTTTCCTTCCGAACTCCTCAACCACGTACTGTGGTGGACTGGTCCATCTTTTTTACTGAGTCCTCCAGACAAGTGGCCAACATACTATTAACCGAACTTGAAGATTACAGTGGGCCCCCCTCTCAGGAAGCACGGGTACCTACTGTTCTCACCGTCACTGTAGACGTCCCGATAATCGAATTGTTAAATCGCATATCATCTCTGCAGAAGATCCTTCGTGTAATCGCCTATTGTTTTCGATTTTTCAAACCCCGGTCTGACGCCCCCATTAGCAACATTATAACTGCGACAGAGATAACTCGTGCTCTCTCTGCTTTCGTCTACTTGGTCCAACGTCAAACTTTTGCCGTCGAAATTGCAGCTCTGTCAAACGGTCTTCCCTGCTCAAAATCTCTCCGACGTTAGACCTGTTTCTTGACCCGGTTGGTATTCTCAGAGTGGGCGGTCGGCTTCGCAACGCAGATATTCCATACAGTCACAAACATCCTGCTTTGTTGCCGTCCCGTCATCGGTTAACTGATCTAATTATTGATCACAACCATTGTGTGTTAAGCCATCCAGGAGCCATGACACTCCAATCACATTTACAACGTGAGTTTTGGATACTGTCAGGGAGGCAGGCTATTAGGTCCCGGCTGCGATTATGTGTTCCATGTTTTCGCACGAGACCTCAAACGGTTCAACCAAAAATGGCTGCTCTTCCTAAATACAGAGTACAACAAATAAAACCATTTGCTATCTCAGGCGTTGATTATGCTGGCCCGATATCTGTAAAAGGATCACGTGGGCGCGCATCATCCAGGATCTCTGCCTACATTTGTTTATTCGTCTGTACCGTAACAAAAGCATTGCACATAGAGCTCAGCTCTGACCTTTCAACGGAAACTTTCCTCCTAGCTTTCACTCGTTTTGCTGCTCGTCGTGGACCGATCAAAGAGATCCATAGTGATTGTGGTACTAATTTCGTTGGTGCCGCGAATCTCTTAAACCCGCTCCATACCTTCATCGCATCAGAAACCTATCAACACAGTGTACGAAATCATTTGTCCAAGAACCAAATTACTTGGTTTTTCAATCCTCCGTCTTCTCCTCACTTTGGAGGACTCTGGGAAGCTGGAGTAAAGTCGACTAAGTCGTTAATTTTTCGATCCATTGGAACCCATAGACTCACAAGTGAAGAACTGATCACTTTGCTGACAAAAATTGAAGCCACTCTAATTCACGGCCTTTGTGTGCCCTTAGCAATGATCCAAAAGATTTAGAAGCTTTGACGCCAAGCCATTTTTTAACGCTGGAACCATCGACATCTCTTCCGGACCCTTGTTTGGAAAACGTACCTCTCTCAAAAATGCAGCGTTGGCGCTTAGTGACTGATCTCCACCGGTACTTCTGGACCAGATGGAAAAATGAATATTTATCTACTCTCCAGCTGCGAACAAAATGGTCTGATGATGGAAAGCAGCTGAATGTTGGAGACCTCGTCCTAATAAAGGAACCCTCGCATCCGCTGTATTGGAGATACGGACGTATCACGGACCTCCACCCTGGTGCAGACGGAGTGTCACGCGTTGCTACTGTCCACACGTCGTCTGGAGTTCTAACTCGGCCAGCTGTCAAGTTGTGTCCAATGCCTTCTTGTTGAAGTTCCTTCAAAGTGGGCGGTGATGTTGGCGCTGAATATGACATCAGTGATATGCTAATGAGCACGAAGGCACGATTGTCTTATCGGTCAGTCCCACCTTCCACTCATCTCTTGTTCCTATCTTTTATTCCTTGTGTTGTTATTATTATTGATTATTAGAATCACCTTATTTATTGTCTTTGTTTTTATTTGTATTATCTAAATCGTTTTTGTGTTGTTTTCCTATTATCATTTTATTATTGCGGCCAACGCCCTTGTTGTCATAACATTGTTAATTATTATTATTGTTTTTTCTGTCGTCGTAAAACTTCCATTATTCCGCTATTGCAGCGCTTGTTTTATCATATAGTGTTTTTTACAATTTTGTCGGGTGTTCGGGTGTACGTATTTATTGGTACACACCACGCACCAAATATATATATATTGTGTCCTTACTTTGGTACACACCAATCTATTATGTTTGTAAATCTTCGATCTTTTCAAACGGACTGTCTGGTCATTGATCAACTCAATTAGTATTGTTACTGCGGTGTTACGTGCGACGCTGCTGGAAGCCGTCACTTCTTTTATTATTGTTCAAATAAACGGCCACATATTATTATCAATCACACCGTGAGTTATTCTTTATATTTAATTATACTATTGCCATCCGTGGGTCACCTGATCCGCCGGCTTGTACGCATACGGTGCGCCCCACCGTCACCAAGTACTATCTACTCACGCGTAAGTCCGCCAGCACTCGCCGTAGTGTGTGAGAGGCCGCCCAGGTCTTCGGAATCCACATCCAACAGGTGTCTCCACTGTGGGCAGGCTTCCGGGTCAACAAGACTTCAATAGTTTAAGTTTAGTTATTAAGGTTAGCCGACTCATGTGAGCTCCGTGGTCATTGCACATGTCCTAACCGACTACGGAGAACCCCCCCCAATAACTAAATTCTATCATCTTGTTTCCCTCACCCCCATCACGTCCCTTTCCTAATCAAACGTCATCGTTGTCGTCGTGCATGTTAAATTGCCTACCCAATTTATAAAAGGCGACATAAACAATCATAATTTACAAATCACCTTTTTTTGGTCTCGATTAATCATCGAGTGGTCCTTCGGGAATTTTACTATGTCAGCTGTCCTGGCGTAACCATAGGTAGTGAACCGATTATAAGAATAAGGCAAACGGGGAAAAAAAACCCGAAACACGTGCAAACCGTTGACCTCGCTTTCAGCTGCGTTCGAGATACCGAGCGTTAAACCCTCAAACCCTTCAGACTGCTGCAGGTAGGTGGGACACAAAGGACAAAACGAAATCGACGTTTTAGAAAAATATTGCGTCAAGGCTATGACGCAAAGACGCGGTTATACCTGAAGATCACATTGCGTTGCGATCATAATTTTTTAATCGTTTATAAATTAATTATGAGTATGAGAATTATCAATAAACACAATACGAAATTATTAATAGGGTAGGTATGATATAATATACAAACGTTTTAAAATTAGACTGTTACATAGTGTTATATCTACAGCAGCAACAGCCGCCGCGTAGAGACGCTAAAAAGGTATATACATTTTGCTGTCCTCTCGGTTTTAGTTTTATGACCCTCTGCTGTATGAACACTGCAGTAATAACGCCCCTTCGCAGGTCAACTCGGCCTAAAGACTTCGGTTACGCACGACGATAGCTACATGAAAAAAATAAAAAAAGGTCGAGAAGTCGCAGCCCATATGTTGTGAACATATTATATATAATATATTTCAATACCTATACTTGCTATATATGATGTAGTCTGATAGGTTGATCCAATTTCTTGTACGGGCGTCGGGCACACAATATAATATAGTGGGACGTACATATTGTATTATAATACGAGTCGTGCCGTCGCACAATAATACTTCACTCCCCAAAACGGAATTGCCGACTATATTATATTATATAAGTCAGACTCGAAACGAGAGCGAACGACTCGAAACGAAATTGCATTTGTTTTGATTACAATAACTGAACAATAAGTCAGCGTATAGTATAAATAGATAATAATTGTATCCTGCACACGTCATGACTTTAAACTTGAACAGTAAACTTTTACTGAAAACCGTGCATGTCGTGTGTATACAAAGTTTGACAATCACTAATCATTCGGCGTTCTTATTCGGTTGTTATTTCCAACAAAATAACACAAAATATACCAAACAACACATTTTGGCGAGCACAGTAACACACGGATAAAAGCTCCAGTGTATACACACGACTGCACATATAACGTATAGTATTGTCTCAATTATTTATTATAAATCCGTAGTCTTAAACCTTCACCTTATTATTATCTGCACGAACTGCGTGTTTATTTTTAAGTAATTAATTCTACTAAAACATAGTATTTTAATTGCGCTTTTTTAGACTTGACATCGATATTATAATATATTATAACTATACGAGAATCACTTTTATTTCACAATATACGTGTATGATATGGATTATGTGAATATATTAATCGTCGGCGAATGATATATATTATTATAATAATATGTTGTCAATATTATAATAAATATAAAAATTGTCAGTTGATTAGCTTCAAAATTTATTTCGATACCTTGAAGCGTATAATATACGTTATGTTTAAAGCCTTGAACCTATATATAATAATTTGTGCGAACAACTCGTAAATCCTTGTTACAACCCTTTTTAGTCGTTAAACGCGTCAATAATTATTCTCGTTATCGGTATTCTGTATCAATTTTAATTATTATACGACTCATGCAAGGTTCAGACTGCTGCAGAACACCGCAGCGGGCACGATTTTCTTTTTTTGCCGTTTTACTGTTTTGCGCCGTTATGTACATCTAACTATAGGTAGATACACCTACTTATACCTAGGTAGGTACCTACTCGAAGAACGACCTCTGAGCTTTTACTTCGCATTGTTCGTATCATTATTTTAATATACTATCGTAATGCGTATCGCACGCGTATAATATATTATATAGTTAGCAGAAGGTATACGTTTTATATATGTAAGTATTATATCGTATAAACACAATTTTTTTCTTCATATAATATTATACAATATATTATAATATTTTATAAATCTCCGCAAGTACACATATTTTATTGCATCAAAACTCGTGAGCCGTATTATATCTCATGTTTACAATATAATATGTAAACCCACCCTTGTGCGAATCGCAGAATGAAAATCCCCCTAGGAAGAACCCTAGGAAGAAAAAAAATTCACCGACCAAAGGAGAATTCTCGGATTACAATAGTATCTACATAGCATTTTTTTTTTTCAAATGAGGTGATTTAATACATATTTTGAAAACGTTGAACAAATTCAAAATTTTTAATAGTAGGTACTAACGATTTAGTGAATATTGTATGAAACATAAGTTCTCAAAAATTGCTAAAAACTAAAAATCAAGTAAAGGTATGAAAGAATCATTGTTTAATAAAAATTAAAAACCTGAGAATAATATATTATACATAATGTTATAAACATTTACTGAATACAATTTAATTTACTTTAATGTTATATTAAATATTTTATATTGTCATTTTCAAACAATAATATTTTGTTTTGTGCTGTACGACTTTGAAGTTCCTCCACGCATAATCGTCAAAATATAAGAAAATAATTTTTACCTGAGGATTTTTTATTCTTATTGCCACTTGTGCGTATCACAACCTGTCGTCGATCAGTGTGTTCGTGAAAACCTCAGAGCAAAGGTATTAATATGATATGTGCCATACACGAATATTCCCAATTAACGTATAAAATCGACAACAAACCGCGAGCAGCAGAATGAGCCGCAGAATACGAACTCGAGTTGATTTTTTACCACAATTTTAGGTATGATATTATTGTTGGTACGGATCGTCGCATATAATTCTACCGCGGTAACTTACAAGTCCCATAACTCCACCCGCCGTGTGTGATAATTCTACCGCGGTAACTTACAACAAGTAGGTATCAACTACACCCGTGTGTGTGATGTGTATAATAACAATACGGTTGCTTGATAATAATAATATATTATGTCTCCACCACATGTATAATATTATATTAAGTCGGCGACGCGGGGTTCGATAACCAGATTATGACGAAACGATGACTGCCGTGCGGCGGATAACTGGCTGTTTTGTGTCTTGCGTATACAGATATGATATTCTATACGATATGCATGTATACGTTTATTATCATTGTCGATCCTTTTGTTGTCACCTGGGGACCCCCTCCAAACGGGTATAATCCTTAATTAATTAGCGGCCGCCGATATATATAATAATATACGAATCCGAGGCGCCCCGTCGACACGGCACCGAATATAATATGCCTACTATATGTATAGGGTCCTTCGTGCGCGAGCTTATGCCCACATCATAATATGTATTATACTAATATAATAATATAATATATTATATTGTACAATATAGGTAGGTACACCTATACTATACGTGTGTACTGTGTACTGTGTATGTTTATATACCATTTCCATATATATATATATATATGCGTGTGTGTGTCTCGGTGGTTTGACGCAACAATAAACTCGTTATTTATATACATATATAACAAACAAACGAAAAGAATGAAAATAAAAAAACTGAGAGAATAAATAAATAAATATATATTTTCACAAACGCGTATCGTCATATTAATAATAATAATATCGACTATAGGTACCTATCTGACTATTATACTGTTGTGTCGGTTTTTTTTCTTCATTTGTCGTACGCGGTTATTAAAATCACGCGCTCGTCGCGGGACGGTCGGGTGGTGTCCGCGGAGATACGGACAGCGCAGAGAAGTATTAGAGGTACCTACGGTATAAGGATTTCATCACCGGTCGCGGTCGGTCGTACACACATAATATTACTATTATTATTATTATATTATATTATTCAGTCGTCGTCGTCGTTATCGATGATAAATGACTGACAAACCAGTGTGCATAGGTAGGTAGGTAGTATACACTAACCGAATACTGGTGCACCGCTGGGACAAACACAATAGCCGAGCAGCAGAGAACTGCAAACAAGTTTATATCATCGTCGTCGTCGTCAATTGTACGTGTACCTACGTATTATATTGCGTTATTGAACTCTGGTGTGCGCTCACTAGACTTATATATGTGTGTGTGTGTGTGTGTAATATTCCGAAGCACTCATCCCGGAAAGTAATTTTTCACTCTGCAAACACTATAAAAATATTATATATATACCTACCAATAAGTGTATACGCGCATATTGGTATAGGTACATACCAGTTTTGAACGCATACAATATAATTTTCCGATATCATCATCATCATAGTATAGTAAACGAAATATAAATTTGTTTGAGAATATACTTAAGCCTCACATATAATAATACACATACGCGGTAAATCTCGAGTCCACAAACATCCGATACCGCGGCCGCTTTTGTGTGCACGCGGCGAGTAAAAATTATTATTATTATTATTATTTGAATAAAACTACCATCATCCGTCGCGCTGATGCGTTCGGTACACACTAAGTTTTATAGTTTCGAGCACGCATATTGTTGTTATACCTATCGTGATTTTGCATCGACGGGCACGGAAAATATACGATTTTGTTATCAATATTACTGGATAATAATATTATATTGTGTACTCGTTGCATTTGACAGAGCGCATTATATATCATCTCTGCAGGCCTATCGACTCGCGTAAGTCGTGTACGTGCTTCGGTGGTCCGCGGTCAAATTTGTGGAAAATCCGTATTATATCGAAAAAAAAATGTGAGAAAAGCCGCCAGTGGAGGGGAGAAAGACACGTCATCTCACCGTACATAGTCACATTGGTATATTATTATGTTATATACTCGGCAAGTAGCTTTAACCGATTTTATAATATATTGACATACTATTGTGTGTGGATGCCTGCTGCAATGCCATATATATATATATATAAGTAATATCATATTAGGTACCCGTTTTCACTATAATCGCGTCCCAAAGTGAAATAGTTTATTACCGTACAACGACGTTTTCGTATAAGTAATTTCAAATGCGTTCCCATAAACTTCAGCAGGAGTCGTTAAAATCAGAAAAAAAATAAATCGCATATCGGCGGTTGACCCGAGATTATTGTAATAAACGTACATTAATTTATATTAGTCACAACTCTGCAATACCAATCCGACTATCGGAGCATAAAATATATGTATACCAATACCCGTGTAGAGTAAAATAAAAAATGTATACACGGTGATTCGATTATCCTAATTGTTCCCATATACATAATATTATATTCTCTCTATTATGTACAAATAAAATTGAGGTGCGGTAAGTCGAATCCTTATTCGGTGCATCAATATTGGTCTATCTATTGAACGGGGTGATCAATGTAACGTAAGACACTCATTTCAATATTTCTTTTACGCATAGTTTTCAGATCGTTACAATTTTTTTTTTTTAGGATAACATTATATTTTATGGAGTACGTCAGTATACAAAAATCACATTTTGAACGAGTAGTTTATGAGGAATATATATACAATTAGTATTCAACATTTAGATGGATGGAGTGGAGTGATCCACATGCGTATCTTGGTAAAATCTATAATGTAAACGACACTATTGCCAGCTCAGTTAAACATCTGAGAGGACATTTGCCCCCCGCCCAAATTACACTTATGTGTACATCTAGTAACTTAAATTAATATTTATAAGCAATTCGTCCAAATTTCAGTTGTTATTAGTGCATCGGAGTATTCGAAAAAATTATTTGCTTTTGAATAGAAATTATAATATTATCATGTCCATTTTTTTTAAGAAAAATGTTGCATTTTAATTGTTTAAAACTATGTAAAAAAAAAATATTTTCAAAAAAAAAACGTTAATATTTATTGAATTACTTAGATAATGAGCGTCTTACGTTAAACGGATCACCCGGTACACGAGCGCGTGTCCGGTGTTGTATAGAACACCATACCTTCTATAATAATAATAAAATATAATGTATGTTGTATTTGTAAGATATCACTTATACTGCACGGGAGACTGGCAAATGAACATTAATATAATATGATTATCGCATCTTCGTCGTTTTTGTTTTTTTTTTTTTTTTCATCGTTTGGAGAAGACCGTGTAGGACGAATATGTGCCTACAACATACATAATGTGATATTATGTTTACAAGGATTATATTTTGCTGCTTCCACGTCCGCGTCCTCGCACGACCCGATTGCGCGCTGGAGACCGGTCACATATAATATTATGTCCGGCCATCCTCGCGCATTATCCGATACGTCATTAAGATGTTATCGCGATCGTTATATATTAATGTTCACGTGTGTGTGTGAGTAGGTATATGTATTTAAACAGCCCAACGACCATTCATCAACGTATCCGTTTTTTTGATGCAATCTCTCTCGCAGCGACAGGTATAGGAGGAAGAGGTGGAGGAGGAGGAAAACAGCTACAGGTACCTACAACATATACATATGATAATATTAAACATTCGTTTATTACAATTTATTTATTTTTTTTTATTTTTTTTTACTCAGCACAATGACTGTAGTTCGGTACGTCGTTTGTCTTCCGCGGTGACAGGTTCTCGTCAAAAAAAAAACGAACCGTCCGAGACCTGCGGAGTACGATATTACCTATATATTATTATTATTATTATTCTTGCAGGTCTTACGCGTGGCGCGTCTGTTTTCGAACGAACACTGCAGTGCGTGTAATCTATTCCAACGTTTCGTTAGGTACGATAATAAATATATATTAATAATATAGTATATAAGACGTATACTTACATTATATTATATTGTACATGACGATTTGAATTAATTTTTTTTTATATAATGCCACTTAAATCTTTTTATGACGCAAATAAAACTGGAATATCCTAGCTCGCGCCGCAGGATTATTTTTCCGTACATATGGCCGCGACTAGTGTATTGAAAATCAGTCTTCGGTTATATTATTATTTTAATTTAATTTATTCATCCATTCAATATTGTGCAATAATTCTTCTAATAAACGACGACGAGTCCATAAATCGAATTGCAAATGTTTATTTGCAAGTCCGTTGTATTTTTATATATACATTATAATACATATTTGTACATCGAATCCCACCCATTCGAACTGCAGGTGACTTTGGCACAGGTGTCTTGATCTCGTTTATGTATATGAGCTAATGTTTTCACGGTACAATAAAGCACTATATTATTGTCTGCACTTGTCGGGGTATCCCGCAGCAGCTGCTAAAAAGACCCTATCGTCTTTTCAATAGAAAATCTATTTTTATTTCCCTCGTATTATTCATTTACAATATGATATCTTATATCCACAAGTAACAGAATTAATTTACCATACACCATCAACCGCTGAAGCACCCACAATAACATTATTGCATATAATTGTATTATGCCAACGTTGTATACGTACGTAGGTATACATAATACCGGCATAAAAAAACAATTTAGAATAGAAGAAAAATGTCTTGTACTTTCATGAATTGCGAAGCATCACTGATCACTCACTACTCATTAGTCATAATTAGACAAAAGTGTGCGAGAAAATACATATTATATGCATTTGAATAATTTTTGGATGGTAAATAGCAAATTTATATAATTAAGATCTTATAGGCATCTTTTAAATAAAAAAACATAATGTTTTATGCTATGAACGTTTACAAGTATATGAAACAATCAGTAAAGTAGGTATTTAATAGCATTTAAATATGTATATGTGTATACAATTTAGTTTCGAAAAGATTTCATTTTTAGCAACCTACTGCAAAATATAAACAAAATAACTATAATAATTTTAATAATTAATATTTAGAATTATGTACTATGTGCCACGTTTTTTTATATGCCATAAATAAATTATTGTATTAAAACGTAAAATTTAATATATATAATAATATGAAGGTAGGTTCTAGTAAAATCTATGTACCTATAATATTATACTTTCTATTGTTTTAATGATTTAAATTACATAAAACAATAATTAATGTGTATAGAAATAATGCTATTGAATGATATCGACATTCAAATATTAATTAGAGTTAGGTTCATTTTGAAAAATGTAATTTGTATTCAATCAATTGAACTATATACTATGCAATGGATAAAAAATATTTTAAGTTTATACAAGTTAAAATTAAAAACGCATATTTATTATTGTAGTTATAGGTATATTTGAAAGTTAACCTTGGACTACTTTTTCCAGTTTCACTAAAATATTATGACACGGAAATAGTATCTGATTGTTGTTTATTCGGATATGGTTGACTCATATGTTTTCATTCAACGATAAAATAATAATTGTTTCTTGTTAGTTATTCAGTGAAAACGTTCGAGAGCTTATCCAATGATGATAAATATATTGTTTTTTGAATGATTCAACTGAATAAATTCTTGGAAAATTAGGTTTGACGAGAACCCAAAACTGTGAATATATAGGGCAATTACGTTGCATAATATTACAGTAGGCACATATGGCTTAAAAACGGTTGGATCGAAAAACCGCACACTTCTGATTTCGATTTAAAAAAGGTCGATATACAAAAATAAAATTTGAATAAATACATTTTTTTGTTTGAATAAATAATAAATAATACATAATAAAGTACTATAGTAAAGACCTTTTGGGTGTCAAAATCATAAGTATTACCGGATTTTCTAATCTCTTCAAAATCATTTATAAAAATATGTTATTGTTTATTGAAATTAAATTTTTATTTTCAGAAATACATACAGGTAGGAGGTATTTATCACAATCTAAGCCATTAAACGGTACTTTATTAGCATAAACGTTTTACGTTACGCTATCGATACTCACGACTTGACGTGAAATCCAACGAGTTGGCGCGTGTTACCTACCTATAGTATGCAGTATATACTGTACACTGTAAGCTACCACGCTCGTATATAGGTAGTGAAAGTAACAATAATTTAATATTATAATTTATCCAACAATAATAAATTTCTAATAGAAAAAAACGAGTCGTTTGAAACGGTATCGCGAGCGAGGCGCGGCGGTCGTGTATGCTTGAAAACCAAAACCGAAAACAGTCAGCGGGTTGCCGAGTGTCTTAAGGATATAGGTTAGGTAGGTATAGCCGTGTAGATATATGTACCTATAGGTGGCGGAAGTAATAGCGTGTAGTACTATCGTAGTTTCCCCCTCAGTCGTGATATACCGCGTCAAAGAAGATTAGGTCAGTTGCACGGCGATGGGCTTTTTTCTAGGTGACACGGCCCCTATATGGTTATTAAGTAGGTGGGTAGATGGGTGGGTGGGTATTGGCCACCGAGTGTCATAAAAAATTGAAGTAAGGATATTTAACTAAACAATAATTAGTAAATATAGGTAAGTATTAAGTAATTGCAGTTGAATATTTATTTTGGGGGTAGATGGGTAGGTGTTGTATATTTGTCCGCTGTTCAAAAGTAGTTCGCCACGCTACTGGTTATATTTAGGCGTAACAGCACGCACTTCCGGTGCAGTTCCAGCTCGCCGGCCGCATTATTGTTGTCTCTGCGGCCTGCACGAACTGTATCGGACGAGGTGTGAAAACTGCAATTCGCACTGCTTCCGCCGAGGAATCCTGCACTATCACTATATAATATCTGCACTGGAGTAACAGTGATTTTCAGAACCAGGTGCGCGACCGCCTCCACGTGCCTTCCACGTGACTAACCACAGTCACCGCAACCTTGGGCAAAGACCTACGCCAACGTACGTCTGGGTGTCGCGGTCTGTGTACCGCGTCCGTGTACATATATAACGTATATCCGTGACGACAGAGCAGCAAACCACGGCGACCACGGTCACGGTGGGAGTAAGAACCAACACGATGCGGCATGTACCTAGTTATCGTTATATAGTAAATTATTGTGTGTAGAGTAGAGGAGAGGGCACAGACTGGCCAGACGGACATTGGCCCAAATTCTTCGGAACGTAAATTGTTTACAAACAAACTGATGAAAAAATATACGCACACACACATACACACATGTAATGTATAGATAGATGCATGACTACACGAGTATAAGTCGACTATCGTGTGAATTTGCATTTATCAAAATGTACAAATTATTATGAGTTTTTGCGTGTCCACCGCACAACGATTTTAAAAAAACAAACAACGATTATAATAATATTATACATAATATTATCATTAAACCGCGACTCGGGTCGGCCACCTCCACGGTTAGGTCACCGGCTTTGGGGTACGGTCGAGGGGCGAGAACGGCGCACAACAAGGTCCGCTCGCGAACTGTTCGCGCACACACAACAATTAATATTATCGATATCGTAATAATTAAATAATAATAACTGCGATAAAATATTATAATATTATGCTGCTCACGACGGCGTATCGACTATTATAATAGCTCTACAGGTTAGGTTACGGATTTTCCGAATATTCGTGTGAACGGCTGTATTATAGTTTACGTCGATAACGCGTCGACTTTTTCGTGACTATTGTGTGCGAGTGTGTCAAGTCGTCCAAAAAAGACGTCCATCTCTGCTCACGTACTTATCGATTTGGGATAAAAAAAAAAAAAACAATTTCTAAACGCGTCAAAACATATGACGCACGGCCACCGAGAATTTCGCAAGTTTTTCTCACATATTAATTACTATTGTTTACGGGTTTGTTCGGATATATCGGGAAAAAAAATAACAACACGACAGAGCAAGAGACTACCTATCAGAAGTCTATAATACCGATCGCATTACTTTTACAACAAATATTGAAACGAAAACGGAAGAAAAAAGAAAAGTATTTATCGTATCATCACGCGTGTATCACACGATGTATTACACGATCGATATTTCTCGTTAAATTTGTCATTTCATTTATATTATAGTAATGGTTGATAGACACGCGAATTTTTATTGCGCAACATAGTTTTTGACTGACGAAAATCGGTTTATACGATGACTATTCGACGTTGTTATTGTCGACTCGTTTGATATGTATATATAATAATTATTATTAAAATATTAGAATGTGTTTACCAAAAAAAAAAAAAACGAATCGGTGAGTTTAATGTTTTACGATTTATACCAAGAAGTACGTATAGAATCATTCGGATACGGAGAATCAGATTCAAATTGAAGATGCCCACATAGATATATTCATAATAAGATTGAAGGGCGTGCATATAGCCGTATAAGTAACTGCCACATAAATATAGTGAAGATAACCGCGATAATGTTGACGTCGGTCGACCGACAGGATAGGTTAGGTTAACCTAATACCTAAAGAGCGAAGTATGCTCACTTGTTATTCATAATAGGAACTGAAAATATACAAATAAACTTAAATACAGTATTGTCAAATTGTCGAGGTTTTTTGTACTACAATTAAGGATTGTCCGGTGACATTTGTGACAATATTTTTTTAATTTGGGAAGAAATACCTATGAGGAACCTTGTATTAAATTGTCAACTAATTTTAACCAAAAACAAAAATGTTCTCATACTCAAATGGAATAAAAACTTATATTTTGAAAATTACGTCTCGTCACATCTGCTTACATCAATATTTGGTGATAATGTCAAGTATCTAGTCATTTTTTTTTTGAAGAACTTAAAAAAAATAAAATTGATTTTATCGAAAACAGGTTTTTCATAGATATTCCAGGTTTTAATTTTAATTTGATTTTACCTGCGGATTGTTTTGAACAGCAGGTATTGAGAGATTTAATTTTTACTCCCAAAAGTACGGTAATATATTATATTTCCAGATGGATACGTACTATAGCAAATCGTTTTAATTCGTTGCTACGAGAAAAAACAAATCGTTTATTTAAATACTACAGAAAATAGCTAACACACCTGTACGTCTGATGGCGGAATCGATAAAGAGTGTGTTGAAACTAAATAAGCTCTCCGAAAGCTAAACCTTCCGAAGCCAACTGCAGTAGGAGGTGTAAGTGCCGCTGGAGAGTTAGATTAGGGGCCCACATCTCTTTTTCACATTTCTTGTCCAGTAAGTTTTTGAAAAAAAATGGCAATTTAATCCGTTTTACGCGAAACTAGTAGATTTTAATCAACAGGTAATAAACGTCCATGGTTCGATCCCCGGCCGATGATAAAATTTTTGCACTATTTTTTAAATCAATTTTATTTCTTGTTTATTGCTTGACGTAATATTATGTTATATTATTGCAATAACATTTTAGGTACATGGTTTATCTTATTGAAGAATAAATAAAAATTAAATATCGTAATGATTAAAGCGTTAGGTACATAATATCTCTGGTACAGTGTATTATAGGAGACAGATTAATATGTAAGGATTTTCGATTTTGATGTCAATAATATTGGACAAGACACTTAGCAGTTATACCGAGTAAAATTATTATTTAACGTAATAATATATTGAAATAAAATGTTAGTATAATCATTTTATATATTTTACTTTACTCATGACAGGTAAAGTAAAGCGATTATTACATACATTGTGCACAGAGAAAATGTTAACATGTAGACTATAACTTCCACGATTTGCTCCGAAAGTGTTGACTTTGCTAGTCATGATGTATGACTGGTTTTATTAGTATACCTATCTATAATAGTAGACATAGTTCTGAAATTAAAGTTTCAGGACGTAAAATATCATTCAATAATCAGTAATCACTAATCAGTATTGATTTTATATAGATTTATAACATATTTAGTAACTGAAAAACTATTCGTTTGAATTTTGAATTAAGTAGGTACCTTTACGAAAGTTTACAGTAAAAGTGATGGGGGTTTTCATTTGAAAAGTAGAAGTTTAATATTAAATTAATAAGCAGTACGAAAAATCTCAGGATATTTGGAAAAATGGTCTTTACGCACATTTAAAAATTCCAAAAATCAGGATTTGAATAAATTCATTGTTAAAACGGGGGCGAACAATCTCGGTGAATCATCCTGTACAATAGTTTGGTACTCACACGCGTATTGATGATGATAACAATAATTAATAAATAATGATCATAATAATAGTGAGTATTACCTAGTGCTATACAGAATGCGTACCTATACGTAACTGTGGGCATGGTAATATTATTATTATGGGCACCTATTGCGGCGTTGAGCCACCCGTGACGTGCATAGGTACGCGCGAGCCGGAAGTTCAACCCCGTCGAGGAGTTTTCCTGTGAAATATGTGTCATTCGGGTCATCAACGCCGACGGGTCGGAACGAGACGGACGGGCGCGCGCGTCACGTTTACGCGGGAAATTCCTACCGAATTACTCATCGGAAGCTTTTCTTTTCGTACACAATAAACACGCGATATACGCTTATCGCGATACAATTATATATATAACATGTATAGTAGACCGCGCATTCCAACGAACGAAAATCGACCGATTATGCGAGCTGATAGACGAAACACGCGCGTTGTAAATACGCAATATATACTATACACATCATATTATATCATATTATACGCGATATTATAACAACAACAACAGTAATATAATAATATGATATTTTTTTTCTTTCCCTACAAATCCGTCCGAACGCAAAACTCCAAAATTGCATTTCCCTCGCACCCCCCACCGGCGCCGCTAGGCGATTCGCCGCCAACCGTGGTCGCGGCGCCCGGGGTGGTCGCTCTATACAGCACAATATCCGGTTTGTTTACTCGCTTGTTTATCACCTGATAAGAACAACTATATATATGTATGTATAAAGTGTATATACGCGGGCACATGGAACGACAACTACTACAACCCCCGGGACCATAACAATAAAAAACAACGACCTCTGCCTGGATATTATGTAAAAGCGGAGAAATGAAATAAAGACCGGTGGTGTGGCGTCATACGGTCACCCCGACGACTTTTGTTTTTTGTTCGCCGCATAATATATAATAATGTATAAGACCGTGCGGTATATGCGCAGTCGTATTATATATAGACACACATAAACGTCCAAATATTTTTCCCGGTCCAAATCCGGGCACCGAAATTGCCTTGCATTATCCCGGGATCTCCTGCGCCTCATAGTCGTTTAGGTAAATTAAACTCCGTCCCTTGTCGGGTGTGCATCCCTTTCCTTCAAAACAACAATCGTCCCCTCCACGCGCCGCGCGCTCTTGGATACGGATCTTAATTTAATTGAATATATATTCGTCCCCGGAATATAATATTATGTATATTTCGAATGCGTCAACTAAATCAGCGAGTCAATTGTCCACTAGATATATTATGCATAATGAGTTTGAATAAAAGAATGAAAAAAAACTTAATTTTTTTACACCCAAAAACATAATTAATAATAACTTGGGTGTGCATACAATATGACTATAATAATAATTCTGATGTGTTGTAACGGTTTCTTAATAGCACTTAACATGAATAGTTTTAAGTTTGAACTGCACGTGAGAACAACTGCGGAAGTCACATTGTGTGTAATAATTTATATGACCGCCGCCGTGACGAGTCAAATATAGGTACATATTATATTGTTATTTCTATAACTTATTCGTAATCCATTACACAATATTTCAATTTTAATTTTAAAATAATTTGACGATTTAATTTCATAAAAATGAAAATTGGAAATCAACAGAATTCAAAAAATCAATTCGTCAAAATTCGTACGATGCTTGAACGTGTAATATTCATAGATAATATTATGTACACATAACATGCGTCACAAAAATCATATTATAATACCTAATATAAAATATTATTATAAAACGATTATTATTACGGAGTAGTTATTATGACTTGAAGAAATACTGTATAATATCAATCATAACTGTAAAGACGTGTATAGAACTATATTATAGCGTAGGTAATGTAGACAATGATATTTCTATTATTTTCCTACAAAGCTTTCATTATTTATTCTAACTGTATAATCAATAAATTGATTTTTGTTTTAAACGTTCAGCCTTGAAAACCAACAAATGGACTATTTTATACGTATCAACTCGTATCAGGCGCGTATAGCCAACATTTGTAAGGGTGGTCTGTTCATATATTATTAATAATATAAAATACGAAATTGAACTTATATAGAATTACAATAAATATGAATAATATAATATGACAACATATTTGTAGAAATCTGAAGCATATGTATAACCTCTATATAGTAAGTGTATTTTTTGCATAAATTCAGCCGAGGGGGGGGGGGTATTTCAACACCCGAAACATCCCCCTGACTATACGCCACGCCGACGAGTCAGGGTTATATTATTATTGATGTAACATTTTAGCAATATTCGGCTATACGCTCAGTAATTAGATATTTGCAGTCATACACCATTTATATAATACAATGTGTCGCGGATAGTGAAAATTGAATAAACACCACCGCACCACAATGCGTTGCAGCTGCGGGGCGAAGGGGGTGAGTCGAAACAAAAACAAAAACTGCCCTCTCGCGTGAACCCGTCACCGCCAATCAGTATTTCCAATCACGAACAGGGTAGATGCTGCTGCAGGTCTATTTATGGCGGCGGCCGTCACGAATTTCATATACATACATATTATACTACACACGGAGCCGGGCTTAAGTGTCCCCAAATGGACCGTATTGTGTGGCGCGTGGACTCGCGAAACCGAATTACCGTCCGGTGCACTGCTGCTGCTGCTGCTGCATTGAATGGCATTCGCCCGGACACTTAACACGGCGACGCACTCTCTCCAACACCTTTACATAATAATAATAATAATAATATAATACACGAGCGCGGTCAGTCGGTTATACCGAAATTTGCAAGTCAAAATAATAATATAACGCACGGTCGTCCGCGGCGTGTTGATAAGTAGACATACAATGCATACAATAGCTATATGTATATATGTGCGTGTAAGCACGCCTGTTCTTGGCGCCTAATTGACTCTGCGGACGGCCAATTACCACGTCCACGCCCGCGGCACTATATATATACACGACCCTCGAATTCGATTACTATTAAGTCTCGGCTGACTGCAGAAGACCCCATCGCGCCAGATTTATTTCCATGCGATATTATTTGTCCGAACATATGTACACGCATCCAGCACGACATCGCGGTACACTAACATTATAATATATACCTACACGTTAGGTAACATGGTATGTTTGGTAAACTGCTGGTTGCATCGTTTCGAGCTTCATACTGCAGCTGCTGCGGCGTTTATACTGCTGCTGCAACTATATTATAATATACGGACGCCAGATATTTATTTTGGGTTTATTTTCAGCGCCAAACAGCAGTTTAACATGAATAATAATTAGTATAATTAGTACAATTATTATGATATAAATTACATAAATATAAAGAACACGTGATAATAGTTGAAATACACAAGAAACTTAAAAATATTTTTAATTAATAGAATATTTAAGTATTTAAACGTGACCACCAGACCACAGAAGTTACAATTGTTTATTGGTTTTTTTACTATCTTGTAGTGATTCGAATAAGTGATTGCAAACCCAAAATAATAATATTACCGATCATAACTTTATATTAAAGTCAGTCTTGTAGTTTGTACACAAAAAAAATATCGTTTATTATATAGTATTATAATAAAATATTTGGTGATTTAAAAGTTTGGAGATTAGATACACGTATTTCTGTACACCCAAATTAATAATATTCTAAAGTATAATAATAAAGGTTAGGTAAGGTTAAATAAAAAACCTATTGTAGGTACTATATCTCATATATAGTTAGGTATCAATACATTGATATTTAAAATTAATTTAAAAATTATAAAAAACAAAATTGAAAAATATATATTATAGGTAGTCTGGTAGATATAATTTTAAAATGGGTTTTAAATTTAAATAATATTTAAATAAAATTATAAATGCAAACAAAATATTCTTTCATTTAGTACCTATATAATTATCTTCAGCTAAAATTGCATAAGTATATGTTATATATTATGTATGTAAGTGCATTACCTACATAGTTTATTGAATTTACGTACCTACATCATAATTATTCCTCATATAATTATTGAATTGATTCCTTATAATATATTACAACTGGTTCTGTTTGATAGGAATAAAGAGTCCAACGAATATATATAAAAAGATTTACCTGACCTACATTATCGGTAATTAAACTATTTTTCATATTATTATCAATTTAATATACCTTTAATATACTATATTTATTTTATAATTTACTATAGCTTCCTAGACCTATGTTATTTATGTTAATTTCGTAAAGCAGTAACAAATAATGCATACCTGAAATGAATTACATTTTGCATTAGTAATTCGAGTTTAAGACCTAACTTTCATGTTACTGAATAAAATAAACTGTTTAAAATAATGCACTCGCCGCATCTACGAACTATAAGTTTATGTTAAACTACAATTAGACTTCAAAAAAGCAACACGTGCCAGCCACGTGTGCATTAGCACCTGCAGGATAGTATTATAAAAAATTATTTAAAAAACGATGTCCAAATAATAAACCGTAGTAAAGTACAATAGCCGATGCACTTGTACGATTAAAATGCATCCAAAGTGACATGTACTTTCCTGTATGTACCTAGGTATGTATGTTTCACATTATGTACAATGTCAATTGTGCGGGATGCAATGTGCGGGAATTATTAATATATTATTATGAGAGCGCCTTGACGCCTCGACCCGTAGAAACTCTGAAGTCACCGGAACACGGGGCACAATTTTTTCTTCACCCTAATACTAATAAAGTAATTAATCTGACTTAAATATATATTATAACCGCATGATTAGCATTTTCGTATATATAATATGTATACATATATATGAGGGGTGAGGTAGCGGAAAAGAATAATATAGTAGCAAAAAAAAAACAAATGTATAACAAGTAGTCCAATGAGTGGCTCGTGTCAAAACTACTATAATAACAGAGAACCATTTGAATAATAAAATGTCAAAGGGCAAAAACGATAAAGGTGGTGCAAGGAAAATTAACGTGTACCTATGCATTTTTTGTTGCGCATATAAGTGCATTAAATAGAACGTGGTATTATCAGTTGAAACAATGGGATATTGTTGTTTGGATCGGTTGTGGTGCACGTTGTGAAATACTATTGGTAAGTTTATGACAATCCATATACGTGCTAGAAAAATAGAAAAAGCTTTATAAAATTAAATAAAGTTTAGTCGTGGTAAATCGTAGCCTTACACAGTATTAGGTAGAGGTCAAATCAATATAATACTATACTGTAGGCATGTGTCACTCATTTCAAATATAATATCGGCGACTATAAATTATAACAATGTACCTGTTTTAAATAATGAAAATTGCACTAAACGATTAATGTAAAATTATCTATTAAAATAAACTAAAATACAGTGGTGTATCTAGGCAGGGACCTAGGAACCCCTAGGTACACCCCCAAGTTAGGAGGCCACAATATTATTATCGTGTAATAAAAAAATATCAAATAGCTAAGAGAGATTATTGATTATTGTTTTGAATAATTTTGTCAACAACTAATTTAGTAGAACGAAAATCATTAACATATTTGTTTCCAGTATCACTATTTAATAATTTAATTTTTGTGTTTATGGAGGCCTCAAACTCCTAAGGCCCTAGACTCACCAAGTTTCACTCATCAGGCCATTGTTAAAATATGGATTTTTGTTTTTAAGTATAGATGATATATTTTTTAAATATTTGCAATATATAATCTAAACTAGAACATCATAATAATATATAATATGTCATAATATACATGTATAGACGTACCCATGGAAAATAAAAATCATCTTCAACACCACGTAGGTAATTATTACTACTAATTATTGATTTTGTATTGGGTATGTATTAGTTTATTTTTGAACATAGTGAATGGGCTAATTATATTTTAACGTTTGACATGACGTACCTACCTATGTACTACCGAATTATTCTAATGTTCTAAAATTAATCAACCGTATAAAATTATTTGAAAACCGTCCTATAACGGGTTATTAATTATTGATTTAATAGTACCAAAGGTCCTATACGGTCATAATATTATAACCGTATAATATTTTGTTTGATCAAATACCATATTGTATTGAGTGCTAATTGAACACATGTATGATGGATAAATCGATTCATTAATGCATACTATTCCGTTATAGGTTGCACGACGATAATGGAAATTGTGGCGTTTTTAAGTAATATTTTAAAAATAACCGAAGGCTATTGACCGCGCCAATCGTTATATTAGTATTTAATATTATTCATTTAGATTTGTCGGTGAAACGCAATTATAAATAAAAATAAAATATACATCATCAGGAGGCCACAGTCGCATAATTCACAGATTTACATGGATGTATTTTCTTTCTTAGCCGCCGCTATTTGCAAACTGCAGGGAAACGCGTAAAACGGAATGTAAATTACACGCATTACCAACGTCATTGCGACGGAAAAAAATAAACATCGAGATTTAAATATCTACCCATATATATAATATATATATATGCGTTAAAATCGCGAGTCCGTTTTGGCGGTGGACAGTTATTGGTGCAGCAGGAACTTTACTGCGGAGAAATTATGTGAATTGAACAAAAAACGAAACGTAAAAAAACCGCGCACTTTTAATCTAACCTCGCGAACGGGCTGTCGTTATACGGTGCAGGACATTCGGGCTTCAAGAGGAATCATCATAAATAGCAATTAAAAACCATAGGCGGCCCGGACATAAAGGGGTCTCGCGGCTGCATCCCCGAAAAATAGTAGTGCCTTAGATTAGATGCTGGTAATTAGGACACGGTGGGCGATTTTAATCTAAAAGCTCGGGGAATATTTTATCATCATTATTATCATTATTATCATTATTATTATTATTATCGTTAATACTTTACCCCGGGGGCGATATGAAGCCAAACAAAAGGGATGCCTTTATTACGACGGATTTACGACACCTTTTTTTCGCACTCGTTTCGACACCTTTGCGCGGATTATGTTCGTTAGTCAAACAGACGGCTCTTCGCCCTCCCACTAATTTACAATCACGGCGCGCGGCCACCCACTATGAGAGGTCTTTAAATTTTTTACACAGCCATCGTTGAGGGTTTTCACTTCGATATACTCGACGACGCAAATTCGTTTACGAGTGTCAAAGGGTACATGGTTTTAATTTTCCGGTTCGTCGGTCGAGGAGATGCTAAAAACGAGTTATTGCATAAATACTCACGGAGAATAATAATTATAAAATTTATGATCGAAATTAACAGGAAAACCTACACAGCACTATATAATGCTATGTTAGAACTGCACTGCGAGTGCACAGCTGCACTCAGCGCTGCAGCATAATATAATTTATAATGTTCCCTTATTTAACTGCGGCAGTCTTATCAGAAGAAAAACGCAAACCAAAGAATGTATATTATATAATGTTTAAAATTTTAAAGCAAATATATTTTTTTTATGATAAAAATATGACTCTTATACACACGTAAGTATGTCTGTGTGTGTATTAAAATAGAATTCATTTAATTTTGCTTTATCAATTTTACTTTTAATAATATTTTATGTTAAATTATCAATTTATTACAATCAATTATGACGTGTAAAAATGGTAGCATAATAAATAAAATAAAAATAATAGATAAAATATGAGGACCTATTACGTGCACGATGAAGTCTGCTGGTATAATGATTGAAAAACGGTATTAATTATTTATACCGTATATTTGTATTATTTTCGCCAATAGACGTATCGTTGAAGTATTTGGCATCACTATAGGTAATTGAGAGAGGATCAAAGTTCCTACTTATGTTAAAGTTTACACTTATGCTAAATTTCAATAAATTTGTTAATTAAATTTATTTTTACACTTAAACTATTTAAACAAATACATATAAATCGTTAAACGTTGTTTTTTTTTCACATTTAAAGTGATTTTTTTATAAACTATATTACTGCGAAATACGAAAATACGAACAATATACTAATCATATAATCGTTTATGTAATGAGATATTGAGATTATTCCCGAATCACATACCTGCAAGTTGTAGTGTCTCAACTCGTTGGTCGGATTCCACATTACCCAAAAATCTGCAACATTTAGATTTTTTTTAATTAGATTTTTTAAAGAATATTAGATGGTTACTACATTTTTTGTGATATTTTAGCACTATGGTATAGCAACGGTTGGTAGTATTTTTCAAATTTGGACCCTGTAATTGGTTTTTGCATCACTATAATATAAGTTATATAGACAATTATTATTGGTGTATTACGATAATAACATATTTATAGTAGGACCCATCTGTTCTTAAACAGCTCTCCCGTTGAAAAAATCCTGGTTTCACTATCGCATACTTTTTGAATATTTAAAAAAAATTTTTAATGTTGTTTTGCATAGCAAAATGTACTGAAAATTTAAGTCAGAATAAAAATATTTTTCATATCACAGTATTAGAATTACTGGTAACGTTCAGTGTAATCTAAATGATGGTATTATATACCTACACAATACCAGCGGTCTATCTAACAAGTAGCAAATCGTATTATTTCCTACCTGTCATCGATTGTCTTTCAAGTTTCATAGTTAGGTAGGTCTCTTGGATGTATAAAAAAAAATTACAAGTTATAAATAACTTTTATATCAAGCAGCGTTTGTATAGACAATTTATATAATATCTATTGGTTTTCAAACCATTACTAGATCAGATTTTTTTATTGCTGCGTAAAAAAACCAATAATACCTACATTTAATGTCCCTATTATGAAAGTAATGTTGTACAGAACACATACCATGTATATACAATTTTTTTTTACGCCGCCTACTCAAACACTTTTTATTTATCTTTTATTTTCCTTTTACATAATAAAACTAATGTAAAATGTGTTATTTATAAAAATAACTTCAACGTGAAATACGTATAGAAATAATGTGATAATTTTATTAGATTTTCTTACAACTTAAAGCTCGTATAAGCATAATATTAAATTAATTTATATTACATATATTTAAATAATTAAATATACCTATTTTATATATGAATAAGATTAATGCTTAAAAATGTAATTATTAAATTATAGTTTTCTATACGATATTAAAATATATATCATATGAAATAACTCGTTAAAAATACTAAGTTTAAGCTTTTTGGGATAGAGTATATTAGTGCAATTTGTTGCTAATTTTTGTAAGTTTTTTATTCAATACATGAGAACTGGTCAAGTTCCATTCCAGAATTTTTGTTTTTTAAAAGTCACTATCATGGCATACCATATTTAAATATTTTATTTAAAACTTATTTATATTTTTATACACGTCATAACATTATTATATGTTTTGTAGTGGTAAATATCATTATTATTTTCACATATTTTTTTATTCACTATTTTTCCCCTCGACAAAAATAATACAGTTATCGTTTCAAGTTGAAAAACGTATTGTAATAATTTTCAAACAATATACTTTAAGTTCGGTCTTCGGTTTATTCGAATATTGCAGTCACAAATCGAATAGCTGCCGGGAATCGTAATCACATATATAATACTATATTATTATGCCGACATCATAGCACACTAACATCTGACGATTTTTTTTTTCATTCCGTCCAGAATAAAGACGACCCGTTCGATTTTTACGACCTCAGATCCTGGAGTGTCTATAATGAGAATCTATTTACTTTCTACCCCCATCGTCTCGCGTGTGTATTGCATTACCCAATAAAAACCACGTTTGAACACAGACAGCCGGAGATAATAACACATAACGCTCGAACGTTTTCGGCCAGTGATTTTAAGTGCTTCTGTCCGTTTTCAATAGCCTCTTCCTGATGGGGGTGCGCGCACTGCAGTGGGCTTCGCGTGGTAACGACGTTCTTTTTCAGTTCCTTATCGGCTTTTGCACGGGGTCGTGGTTTTTACGATGTTTCAGCGACTGCACTGCGTATCATAGAATATACCGTATATCCGGTAGTAACATAAACTTCCAAAAATGTCAACGAGGATTCACACAGAAATAGCCCAAATAATCAACGAGGTCGTAGACGATATAGAGACGAATACGCGCGCGGATAGAGTGGAGACGATAAAACAGCATAGATGTAACGATTCGACAAACGTCAAGTTATCCAACAAAAAAAGGGGGTGGTAATATGATATTAGATATTTTTTCGCCGTAAATTTTCATAATATTCCCTGCAACGAACAAATAAACTCACAATGTTACGTATATTTATTTTTCATACATATATATTATGATATACAGGATGATTCACCAAACATGCTTACCCACCATATTTACTATATAATAATAAATTTATTCTAATTCTGATATAGGTAATATGCATTGCGTAGAACGTGCGAACGTCAATATAGTCGAATAGTTAATACAAAATAATATTAAAAAAAATTCAAAATTGTGTTTTACATAAGTAAAATAATAATATAATAGTTGCATATCGAAAAATAATATTGTTTGAAAACGTTTCAGTTTAGTTTTGAACCATTAAACCCCGTGTATACGCGCATGTACCGATACCATATTTTCTACATAATTATTGACTCGAGCTCTAATATCCTAATCCGAACAAAATCTTGGTACCTATCTTTTGTACAAACTGTACTAGGAAATCACTTTTTGACAGTATGTGAGTTTTGACAGTTGTACAATAATATATTAATATTATAGGCATAACTAAAAAAATAGGTGGTTCGACCTTTATCGTTAGTGGAAAATGTAATAAATGTCTGTAGCACGTACATAACATAAATACATGATAATAATATGAATATAGAGTCTACGCGAAGTGTCAATAGTAATAATAATAATAGTATGATTATGTGATATTAAGTATAATCATTCATTGAGACATAATATTATACAAAACTTTTAAATATATGGGGTTATAAAAAATAACTTTATTATGAGTTACAACTTACAAGTGTTATAACGTGTTTTTAAAATATAATAATTAAACCAAGTCGTTAGTGTAAAATGTTTATACAGGTAAATTTGGCACAAATAGGTTGTCTCAAAAAACATACCTTTTTTATTTTGACACAAATAGACTGTACCAAAACGAATTAATTTTTTTTGGCGCTAACGGGTAATTCCCCTTTGAAGTACCTAGATAATTCAAGTATAGGTACCTACCCACCTATTTTACCTACAGAAAAATGCGAACAAAAATGAAATTAAAATAAATGCTTGTAGTTTGTAATCAGACATCGATAATATTCATGCTCGAGCTAACAGTCAGCAGATCTTCTCAGAATCGTTTTTCGAATGCAATACGCCTAATAATTTATCATTGCTTTCAAATACATAGAAACCCGCCCCACTGCCCCACTAAACTAAACGCTTGTCATTATACACATTATCACATTCCTACGTATCTATTTGTACTAATTCCTACATCACACATTACACGTATAACTACTTAAATTCCCTGGCATCTTTATATTTCTACAAGTTATTTTAATTAATATTATTTATCATTATATAAGAAAAACGCGAAAACGGTCAGTCAGCCTATGATATTTCCAAGTATATTTGATGATATTATTATGAATAAAGTAATTTGTGTATAACCAATTTACGTGGAGTCTTGTTTTAAATTTTCTATCCTTAGCTATAGAAGTTGAACATTTTATACATTTTTAATTACAAAATAATTGTCAAGATTTGAACTTTAAATGCTTAGAAATAAAAACTGTGACTAAGAATTATTAATATTTTTCAAATATCATTGTAACAATATGTAGGAGCCTTGTATTAAATTTTCAAACTTTTTTACCCAACAAATAAAGTTTAATTGACATCCATAGAAAAAAATACTAAAAAAATTGGAAACTGAAAATGTTCCTATACAGTTCAAAACAAATCAAAATATTTTTAAAATTTTATTGTGTATAGAAAATGCAAATATGAACAACCAGTGTAAATTTCATGTATATAGAGTTACACCAAAAACCAAAATCAATTTTCTCGAATGCAAATTTTGCGTAAAAATTCCCGTTCTTCTTTTTTTTTTTTTTCACGGCGCTTTTGAAAATTATTGGGACTTTTTACTTTTGATCCCCCAAATTGCCAACTAGATTCACTTTCCTATCAGAAAAGATACTGTTGAAGAAAATCTAAGCATTTTTACTGTCCTAAAAGTGATGACAAACACAAAAAAAACACACATCATTGTAAAATCAATACATTCATCGTTTAGCTCAGAATCTAAAATTTGAACAAGTAGTTTCTCAGTTATTAGAATATTTATATTAAGGGTAATAGTCCTTAAAAATGGTAAAAAAATGATTGTAATATTGGATCTAGTTAGGTTAGGTTAGCCTCTACAAATTATTAATGTTGATAGATTAATATTAGTTACTAAAAAATTTTCAAGTCAACTCAGTAACCATATATATTCTAAATCCATTATCATGGTTTAACATTTCAAGAATTTGAAAATATAGTCTATATTTTTAAAAATTCCAAAAATAAAATTTTGAATAACTGCATAGTTGAAGAAAAAAAGGAAGTGAGGCTCACTTAAATAATTGTCTAAATAATATTCAATCCTTTAACTATTAAAATATTGATAGGTACATCATCTACGAATTAATCTATATAGATAGTATAAATAGTAAATACATTAATTAATGTCATATAACGCCTAACTGAGTGAGTTGTAAAAATTACTTAATAAATAGGATTTCATAGAGTACCTACATCGTACCAAATTTATGTAAATACCGAACGACATAATACAAAAATACATAGTATATACCTACAGGTATACACACCATGTACGTGCTGTAATGACTAAAAAGTTTTTGAACTTCTGTTTATTTTATTTCTCGGAATGATGTACATTGTAATGTTAAAATGAAGAGATTTCCCCCCGGGCGTGTAAAGTTATCCACCGATACAAAAAAAGGGTAAGTATTATACCCGAGCCGCTACGGGCTGAAATGCAAAAGTTGCAACTAAAAACAACCACTGGATGGAAACAATAATACTATTGTTGGAAATTTTAATTAGGCTTTTCAGCCTTAAGTAAATCTTGTGTAACAGAAAAATACACCAATGTTCGGAAAATTGACGGTTATGTCAGCCTTCGGCAAAAAGGATGCTAATTAGCATTGCAGGCAAGGCGGTTGCAGTTATAAACGATGTGAATGTTTTTATGATGATGTAAAAAAAATACCATTTATTTAGTCGTGTTTAATTTTCGTTTCTTTAAAATAAAAAGCATTTGAATGGATTGTTTCGGATCTAAAAGTATAGTATAATATGAGTACTGAGTATAGTTATATATCATTTTAAACCTTCTAAATCTCTTTAACCTACGGGTGGTATCTATGGGAAAACGTATACACCGATGATTATTTACAGCTGTTGTTCGTCGCCATTCGTTAAGTGATAATTATATATACTGACAATTGGTAATTTAAGTGGGTTTTTTTTGTTGTAATCTGTCGATTCTATCAAATCGAACTGCTAACGATATGAATAAATTTTATAATTTTTTTTCCACGACTCCCATCCCCGTATCATCAGCCTTTCAAACGTCACTCAAAAACCGAAAACGGCGGTTGTCCCCACACAGGCCTTTTGTTCCCCGTGAACAAACATAAAGTATCTTTTTATGCGCGCCAAGAAGAAAAAAACACGCCCCGTGACAGATGGTACGCAAATGCATCGATATTATAATTTGTCTTCGGTATGAAAAAACACCGACTCGCTAATTCTATACACAATTTTTTTTGCTCTTCTCCCCATAACTATTGGGAAAAAAAATAATATATATTATGCAAATCGCATGCAAACGTTTAAAATATATACCACCACGGGAATGTGCATCACAAAACGTTCGTGTGTGATCGATTATTATTGTCGTCATATTATTATCATTTATATTGATCTATAGTGCTTAGGTGTAACCATAATAAATCAATTTTGCACGGTTTATTAGTAGAGTAGGTATGCGTGTGTGTTGAATTGAGACCATATACTACAGGGAGGTAAAAAAAACTAATTTCAATAAAATACGTTTCTAATGTGCTCGCATCGGCACTTACCATAACTACAGTCTGGAATTCGAACAAATCGTGAGTTCTCGGTTTGATAGCGAGTACTTACATATAAGTATAAACCATAAAAAATCATATGTACCTATTAAAATCGATATGGTTCAAAGTTATTTTATTTTATTACATATTTTAACACAAAATAAACTTGTGGTTTAATTTAATTTTTTTGAAATTTTTTACACGTAGAACAATGTTAAATATAGGCACAGTTTTTGAAATTTAAAAAATTAATTTTTCGATTTGTTTATATTGTTACTCCAAAAATAATCGTTCTGACATCTGCGCCAATATTTAAAAATCCGTTAAAACAGTGCAGAACGTAATTATAAGGGCTAGTACCTATATAATATGTTTTATATGTTTAAAAAGTTATAGTCCACTTGTGAAATACAACTATTGGAAATAATTTACAATACATTGTTATCAACTGATAATAATAACTGTCACATAAAAAATTTAGGCAATGAACAAACGTGGTTTTATAATAATATGTTCCTTTTTGGTATATGCACGCATAAAAAAAAGTTACAAAAAACAAGTTTTATGTAGTTTTATTACTGCAACTATTACTAAAACTGATCAGTGGACAAAAAAAAAACGAGAAGTTCTGTAAAAGCGACCTTGAATTTTCGATCAAAACAGTGGCAACCACATCTGGTCCGGTCATCATGTCGCACACTGGGGCCCGTCGCGGATAATTTTCGTGCGCCTATCCTCGATGTCTCGGCGACTTATGACAGAGATGATGACGAGGGTCAAATCCTAAACACCTGTTGCAGCGGGGGTGAGATCACCAATGCACCGGAGTAGTAATCCGTTTTTAGCGTTCTGCTCGGGATAAGAAATAAATATATTATATATTATTATGATAATCTGCATCGAACATTTGGAACAGATTTACCATATTCACCATGCAACGACGATACATTTAACTGCGTGTAAAAGAGGGTTTCGAGTGCCGCTATATAAGTACCTACCTACCCATACTACTTGGAGACGGCGTGTAACACCTGAGACGGGATTCATCGGATCGTCGCCGAACACAATAAACTGCCCCCAGGGTTTTGCGTATACAAGGGAATTTTCAGTCCAATAGTGAATAATTTACATTGCATCATAATAGTATATGCGTACTTATAATAATAATAATAATATATTCAAGTGTATTCTATATTTTATTGTTGAGACGTCATTTGACATAATATTACGGTGTGTATATATAATATACATAGCCACTACACATAGGTACAGAAAAACACAATGGTGTATGTATATACACACGTCATATTATGTACGACGACGTATATTTCTTCAAAAAACAAAACTCAATTTCAATGGTAACAATGAAGTTTACAGTAAGAACGCGCATATTACATAGGTATTCAGTGTTTGACAACGATCAAGTGGGTGGTTTTGATTTTGATTTATGATATAATTTCACATCACACCCTTTAGAATTATCATTAATGTGTACTCATACGAATATTTTTTGGAATTTGAAATATGTTGAACGCTTAATGTTTATTGTTTACCTCAACGTAGCCTATATTTTTTATTTGAAAGTTTTCCTGACAATAGTCATGATACAATAGAATAGATTATATAATATAATAATAGTAGTAATAAAAAATAATAAATGAGGTCCAGATTTAAATATTTTAAATTAGGTATTATTGTTAAGTGAGAACATAATGGGGACTCCACGTTTTGAGCCGACGGAATATGCATGTCACTTAGATGGAAATATTGCGCACTTTTTGAATCTTTTAGTTGGTAGAAATAGTTAGTTGATAGATTTTTGATGTAAGCAACTATAGTCTATACAAATCTAATATAATATTATACTTACTATATATTTGACAAAAATTATTACATTTTTGAAAAAATCTTCCAAGTAAATGTGCCGGTCCTGGACGATATTTGGGTTCGTTGCTTGGTCATCAAATTTGAAAGTTGATTATAAATTGATAATCTCTTCTCACTTAACCAAGGCTGGTTTGTTTGAACATATTATTTCATAAACAACATTATATTTTAGCAGCTATACCTATGTGGCTATGTATAAATATAATAAATCAATCATTAGGCCGAATGTTATAGTGATTTATATATTTTCTATTCAACTAAACAACTCGATGTAATTCAGATGTCCACCAATAATATAAATATAATTAGCGGTCTTATAAAAATTAAGATATAGAAATAATACAAAAACTATTCAATATAAACACAACCTGATGAGAATGCCTGTATTTATCTGGTGCACTTTATTTTTCTTTGTGACAAAAGAACCATTTTCACTATTTTTTAGTACTGTATTTAAGACGTGTTCTGTAGAATACGGGTTATAAAGTTATAAACTAATCCATGAATTGGATTATCACTGTGAAAATGTTTTTAACGCTTTAACATTTTTTTTAGGTACCTGCGTATTAAAATTACACGTTTTATCACTATTATCAGTGGTTGAATTAGATACAAATATGAAGATGAACTCCGTCCTCTCAATTCAAGCACAAATTGTTAATAATATGTATGTTGTATAAAGTGTATATACGAGTTAATATGATGATTGATGAATGTAAAACTTTTTACCTTTGATCGAGTGAGTTGAAACTAATCAAATGCGCTACCAAAGTTTGAAGTCGATGAAGCACTGAAGCACGCACACATTCATTTCCGTATGACTGCGATAAAATGTCGGCATTTCAACGGCAAATGTTCCAAAAAGCTTAAAAAATGTTTTTCGTATAACCTTATAATAATTATTGATACGATAGTGGACATAACGTCCCAGCTGTATAGACCTCGGTTGCGGTTAGTTTTTTAGAAACAAGTAAGCATACTTGAAAAATATAGGGATCAACTTTTTCAGAAAAATTGAAAAAAATTGGTTGCATTTAAAATTATCTGTAAAACTTATTTTAAAGTTTCATTTTAAGGTGTACTTTGCCATACTCCGGTTATTAAACGTACCTAAATAAAACATTTTAATTTTCTGAAAAATCTCTTTTTTGACATTTTCCAAAAACGGTGGTGATATCACTCAAAATTACAATTTATCATCAGGGTATAAAAATGTTTGAATTATGCGATAAATACTCCGTAACACGGTTTTTTCCATGCATAATATTGGTACAAATATTTAATAATTAACCCAATTTACACACACACCTCCCGATCAAACCGAATTCAATATGACAATATTATATTACTAATACATGTAAAATATTCACGACGCACATTTTTTAAAGAAATATAGAACAATGCTGCATCTGTATTTAATATTTGCACTAAATATATGTATATAAATATAACATATTAAAAATTTACCTTCGGTCGACCCCACGAATTTCTTCTTGTTTCAATTAGTTTTCATGTAAAATTATTTTTATTTAAATACATATACTGTAATTATGAACGCTTTTAAAGAGTGTTGTTTTATAATTAAAAGAAATAATTATTATTGCACCAGCTAATAAATTATGTTGCGAATGAAGGGTCGTTCTACACGACCCCAAATTCACTCGTCCCTGCTCTTGTCCTGTAACTGCAGTTACATTTTAATTTATTAAAATTGTTTTAAGACAAGGAATGATAAGATTACAACAATATTGTTACAACTTATAATTGATAGCAAAAATATTATCATTATAATTAAAAACATTATATATACGAGTATGAATTCTCTTACTCCTGCAGAGGTATATCACGATCGTAAATCAACAGCCTCGTGTGATGTACCTTGTTAACAATTCAAACAATATTCAATATCAACACATATTAAATTATATATGAATATACGCGTAAACATATACATTATATAATATATACATAATACAAATCATATATATAGATTGTTTGGTGAACTGCTGTAGCAGTAGTTATATGCGTTACGTCTGGATTACGATGTAATTTGATAAATCAAACACAATATAGGTAATATGTATTATATTATTATATTCGCCTATTATTGATTATTATTTTAGTCTATCCTCTAATAGGGGCCACGGGCAACTGTCGTTACAGACGTGTCGAACTGATGCAGTTACAGTAATATAATATGTCTGAACTATAGTATGTAGGTATAGTTATTATTTCGAAAATACTACGATATAATAATATACATAGTATTCGTAATAATGGTATTATGTTATATTTTACGTACCTATATCTTTTTTTCTTGGGAGACACTATAAAGTGAGGGAGTTTCTCGACAGACCTCTCGAAGACTATATAGTATATAATATATGCGTAGGCATACCTATATATAATATACGCGAAACAATACACATGTCAAGCCAAGTCATTGGCGGAGGGGTGATTTGGGGGGGGGGCGTTTTCCATACGCGGTATATCCTTGGCGATTGTCCTGGTCCTATATAATAGTATAATCTATATATACATAGGTTCACGCTAAGCTGCAGGTGATGGGGACGGCGAATATTTTAATAAATTTTACTATCGTCGAGCCTTATCTAGATGAGCACCGCTTATGTAAATCGATGTCATGTGCTTTTTTTCCCCGTCATATTATTTACCTACGTAAGTTAGTGGTATGTGTGCCGTGTAGTAAAATGTGTAACCTGGACACGCACGCGCACGCGCACACACTTGTCACGGTGGGCGACCGCCAATCAGATAAAAGCCGCAAATTCGAGCATATGCTCGCTAAAAAAAAACATCAACAACAACAAAAACAAACAATTGATATAATGATATGCGAATGGTGCAGTGTGTATATGTATATATAATAATACATAATATTGAACTCAAAATGAATTAAAATCGCTGGACAAGGTGTACCATGTACCTATATACATAATATGATTCTTTTGTACGGGTGGCTTTTTTTAGTTCGTATTCATATATTGGCCGAAACGAAAACGAAGCACTCAATGGAAATTAATTCCAATTATCTCGTGTTCTAATCAACCACTGGCGTGCGTAGGTAGGTATCAGCTATTGTCATATATACATTTATACGTCCCTATAGGGAAGTAATGACAAACAAAATTACTTAATAATATTATAAACTGCAGGTGTGAATTTTTATTCAAGCCTTTCAAGCTCTTATCGTTTTATGAACATAGCGATATAGGTACCTATGACCTATGTACCTTGTACAATTTATTTTAATGAAAAATTATATATTTAATTCATGTGATTAGATTCAGTCATGCGTACAAAGTATAATATTTCCACAGTTGCAAATTAATTTGATTCCTATCTTAATTCAATGTAAAATCACTAAATATTTGAAAATAGGTATACATTTAAATTATACAAATACACTTTTTAATCATATTAAATCAATCAACAATTTATATTTAGGTACCACTTACCCCTTTTTTTTTTCAAAATTGATTACTATATATTATTATACAATAGGAAGTAATAATCATTTACTCGTACACAAATATCCTCCATTTTATCTAACTATATTTAGTTAATAGTCATTCGAGTAGGACTTATTTGAATTGACTAACTATTTCATTTGCATTTTTTTTTAAGTGTTTACATAAACAAAAAAAATATGTGTATAGTGTAAGTGAAAACAATTACCTAGTTTTAATTTCTTAAAAATGCAAATATCAACTGCAACCATTTGCCTGGTATATACACTATACCGACTTTAGAGTAATTTTTCTTTTAGTTACAACTATACTAGGTATAATTTTAATCATTTTTATTATAATTTACAGATTCAACAATACATTCAAACACTAAAAATTAAAATTATAATAAATAATACATTGTAGGTAGGCACCTGTTGAATTTTAATCGGTTTAAACTAAAGCATGTTATCTTAAGACTCAACTTTTAAACTTCTAAGGATAATTATAATAATATGTGATATATTCATCTACCGTAGTACAGACTGAAATCATTACACGAATAGTTCTCAAACAGTTTTCGAAGTTTGAGCACATCTTATTAAGTTTTATCATTATTATTATTTATACGATCACACATATTATTATACAAGTACCTACCACAAGACACAGGTGCAGTGTGACAAGTGGCTTAGACTAAAATATCTTATATTAACGTCCGTAAAACATACACATTTAATATAATATAAGTATAAACTACTTTTCAGCGATTTTCTGTGGGTATGTGCCAATAAAATATGTACCTACCGAAGTCTGCAGTCTCTAATATTCGTGCTCGCGACTGGAAAGTAGTATAGGAAACCCGTGGTGGACACAAATAAATATATTTTATTCTTCGATCGGACGTATATGCACACGTACAACAATATTATATAATGATTATTACGTCGGAAGAACCCTCTAAAACAGGTGTTCGAAAATCACACTCGCACAATCTCGCGGTAATCCGTTCAGGAAACGCACCGGTCACGCGCGACCCCCGCCGAGGAGTATTTTTTTCAAAATTATATTGCCCTCGGGATCAAGGGTTATAATTATCTTCTCCGCGAGCTGCGTAGGACTGTGTAGACCGACTGGCGCGGCGACCGCGTGGACCGGGCCGAGAAAAGGGTTTGTAATAATTTGTGTGTTCTGTGTTTACCGAACGTTTTTGCGGCCCTTATACAATGGCCGGCTTGCGTATTTACTCTAATAAAATATTATATTATAATATAAGAAGCCCCGATAAAATACGAAAAAACGCGAAAGACCGATAAGATATTAAACATCGTCAGCGACACGTTCCATCACGTGATGGCCGGTGCGGCGTTGTACATGTTTACCTATCATCGCGACGTGTGCCGACGATAATATTTTAATTACGACACACACAACCAGTATGCACACACACACACACGCAGATAGATAGATGGAGAGAGAGAGAGAGAGAGAGAGAGTAAGAGAGACAGACAGAGAGTGAGTGAGAAAAAAAGAAAATAGAGAGATTATACAACTTGGGCATTCTATTTAGGCGTATAATATTATACATTATTATTATTAAAATTTAAAATACACGATGAATCTGTCCGGCGCCGCGGTTTGCGAAGATACCGACCATCCACTATATAGACTCTAACTGACGGCAGCCAGTTCTTGGCGGGGGTAAGACGCGCTAACTTAAATCAACTGGCGCCAAAAAAAAAAGCGACAAGCGACTTACGGGTTTTCGTGACGCCACGGTGTAGATAATATATTATTACGACATAGCATATAAATATATATAAATACAGGTCCTATTATAGGTATATATAAGTATAGTCTCAGTTTAAGTATTAAATTGGAAGTGGCTGTAGTTGTATGTGCAGTCTAGGTATAATATAGTTAGTAGTAGGCTGGAGATATGTCCACGAATTATGTCTATTCTGAATAAATAATCGACCGCTATGATGTATAGTAAATTATAATATACAGGATGAATTTTTAACTTATAAAATAAATCACATAGGCAAATGGTTTTTATTTTTTTAAGAGTAGATATAAATATATGAATCGTTAAAAAATGTGAAATATTAAATAATATTGTCGTTAACGCGAAAAATTCTATCCCAGTGTGCTAAAATTAACAATTTTGAGGTTTTGGTGTCCCTGCAGGATTCGAAAAATAATAAGGAACAATTTGATATAGTATCTACTAATCGCCCATATCTCCGTTAAAGAATCAATGAAAAATAATTAATAAAACAGAAACTTGGCAAAAAACATATAAATATTAATAAAACCTCAAATGTGGTAACCCATTGACGTTTTAATAATTTGTAAACAATATTTATATCATACTGAATTTTGTCTCAAATTTGTTTGCAAAATAAAATTTGATACAGCTTTAAAAATATGTTCTGTATAGATCCATAACAATTTTTTTAACGTTTTTCTCGCGGTCTTAAAAATCGGGTTTTGCACATAGAGGAAAAAATTGTTCATGTGTTATAAGTATATATTGTTCTTAGGCGTTGGAAAAAAATTTTAAACTTATTGTATATTTCCTGGTTAATCTACCTATACTATAAATAGGCACCTACCTATAAAAGAATCACCTTGTATATATTATACCTATATAATATATATGCATGTATACGGGAGTTTGAGTGTGCCTTAATAAATCCCGGGGCGCGTACAGATTGACCGAAAAACCTGTTATTCAGATTTATAATGAAGAGCTATATTATTTAGTATACTGTATAGGCAACAGGAACGAGTTGCTGCTGCTGCACGATAAGAATCTTAACGCGTAATTTGTTCGGAAACGTATACAGTAGCCTATATATCCGCGTGACGTCCGGAAAGCGTATGTGTATGTGTGTTCGTGTGTGTGTGTGTGTGTGTATTATATGTATTATTATAATATGAAAATAATAATTATCACTCGCTGTGGCAGGCTGGTCGATCCGACGTGTATCTGGTATATTACGATACATGCAGTCGTTATATAGTATAACTTACTATACTACTATAATGTATCGTTGCAGACATGAGGAACCTATATTTATATATTATTATATTATACGCCGTGGTCCGGGTAATTAATTTTTCGACGTAAATGTAGGTCAAAACGTTCGGTTTAGTAGAACAAGTTCGCAAAAACACATTATTTTCTGTATGTATAATAATTTAGGTATATCGCCGAATAATTATTATTTGAACATTGTTCGATTTAACAGAGTTAAAAGACAGTATTATGTAGGTAATCTCTCTATTATACGAAAAAGTTTTGAAAAATAAACGTCAAATAATATGACCACGGTAATCGCAATATCAGGGTTATTTTGTACATTTATAGATGGATTTTAAAATACCAGACATCATATGAAGAGCGCGTTACGAAAAAAAAATATATAAATAGTCAGTGGAAATAATGAAGAAAAAAGCGAAGAGTATAATCACGACAAGATATCACAGAAACAAAGAACGAGCCTAAATATTTATGTACTGGTTATATGACAATATAATATATATATTGTAATACATCACCTTTATTAATAATGAAAAGGGCAGATCAGCAAACACTTGTGGTCGCCACGGAAAAGTTAAACTCCCTAAACATGATGAGTTATATATATATAATTCAAATTTTTTATAATATTTGAGTTATAAACTCTCGGCACACAAAAAAAATTAAGGGTGGTCGGTAAACGAATTGAGCAGGGATAGAACCCCTAGTTTATTATAGACATGTTTTATTATGTATTAATACATTATACAATATAATATATATTATTATTATATTTAAATACTATAATATTATAATCGTTAATAATCTTTATATTTTAAATTATTTCTGTTTTATATTATCTTAGTTTGTAAAAAATGTTATGTATTATAACAAACTCTCTCAGTTCAGCACAATATTTGATTTTAAATTGAGAACCATATTTTAATTTAACTATAATAGATTGTATTTGTATTATATTACAATTATAATTGTTTTGTCATTAAATGCACTTATTATTAATAGTATACATCGTACAATCGTGTCGACGTAATATTATAATATGTTATCGATTTTACACGGAGATGGATGTCTATACCAACATTTACTGCATTTGGTTAATTGCGGCTGCTGCTATGGTGATGATGACCTCTTATAGTTAAAAATGTAACGAATTGATATTTTGTATAGTGTCCATTGTTGTCATTGAGATCGTTATTACGTACCTATGTACCCATTGTACTTACAACTTTGTAACTACCGGAATTGTATGCGAGTGGTCGTAAATTCACAATTTATACAATAAATGGTAATCCATCATTTATCACGTTATAGAAAGAAAATATGTTTCAAATATACGAGTCACCGTTCATTACACCGTCGACGGCAGCAGCAGCAACAGCATTACTAAAGTAGATATATGATTCAAGGTTTGCGTGGCTGTTAAGAAATAATAATAATGGTCTGTGAAACGTACATTAGTGATTTAAACAAACAATAATCATATAATATTGTAAAATCTAAATCACGATGTTTCGCTCCAAACGAACTCCTCATACCTATATATTATAATATATTATATATTCGTGAATTAGCGATAAATGTCTATTATTAATTTACTTTATTAAAAAAATCCGAAATAATCAACCTAATTTTATTCTTCTATTTTCAGGAGCAAACTTATCTGCGAGCGTTTGTTCAATTTATTTGAATAATAAATATTAATTATTCAACTGAAATTATAACTTAAAATGAGGGGTTCTAAACCTATCGCAACTATCATATATTATAACGTTATTCTCAATTTAAATTTTACCTAAAGTGAAGTAGTAAGTTGGGGGCCTTTCTCCCTTCCCACCACGTCAAGTACACCACTCTATGGGTATATTATTAGTATTTAGTGATGGTTCTTTGCACTGCTGTTGCTGCTGCACTCTTGCACTGCTGCAGTAGTAGACGTGGAGTGAAACTAAAACTACTAAGTCACGGTTATATATGGTGGCCGACGATAATTATTATTAACAAACATAATTATGATGACGCGGAGAGTTAATCCTATTACACTCCGGAAAATAAAAAACGTACCTAATAAGAAAGAACGTGTAATGAGCAGTTGGACATAATATAATAGAACTAGTAGAGCGTGTTGTATATAATATACACCACGGGACGTGATGCCGAGATGTGTGAAGCGTGATCGATATGCATGTCGTCCGCGAGAAAACAAACCAAAATGTTCGGTGATACATTTAATAATAATGATGATAATAATAATAATAATAATAAATTTATCATGGAAATTAATTTCGATTTCGAAAACGTGTATATACTGTATACCCGATACCGTGTAATGATACTTAGGTATATGTCAGGAGAACGTGGGCAATTATTTCGGCATCTTGAAAACAACATAGGTAATATTATATTAAATGAATATTGTATACCTATGCGACCTATTCTTATTCCATTATAATAGAATAATATGAAACGAAATAAAACGTTAATCTATGTACAATTTATTTTTGATAAATATATACCTACTGCAGTATTGTAAGAAATTTGTATGTGTGTGTATATGCGTGTATATGTATGTGTGTGAGTGTAGCGTTTTTTATGCGTTTCGTAAAATATTAATGAAAGCCAACCCTCTCGGGATTTACCTATTACATTATATATATTGTGTAACCGTGGATTTTCCGATACTCTCTTTTTTAACCTCCTCCCCCCCTCTATCTCTCTCTCTTCACAAGTCCATAATGGCCACGCACATCACCCGGAAAAACTACGGGGGCTTTCGTCGATGAATAATTCGTTTATTATTTTTTTTCCAACCCCGATTCGAGGTAAACGAACACCGCCGTAATGTTTATAATATATATATACGTGCAGCATAAATAATATGCGCGTATCAATTCGCGGGTCTTTTCGGGTAAAAAAATCACATATAATACACGTGGGGCGCATCAAACATCGGATTTATCATGATAATTATGTATAATATAGGTTTTTACATGGCGGTATATCGTATATATACTTTATATAGTATAATATGTGTAGTATGCTCTCGCTCGACATGACGTATTAATATCATAACAACCGCGCGAGTGATTACTGCGGTATATTATACGTCGTATACGCGCCTCTCTTTTGATCAGATTTCATCATATAAATCTACCTCCTACCAACATAATATGATACCACGGTCGAACGCATTAAATGGAAAAAAAATCTAAATTTCGTAATTATTACCATAGTAATAATATTATTCCGAGAGATTCGAGATTGATGGGTAAAAAATATAAAATAAGATTCGGTGACTCCCGAAACGCGCGCGCCGGGTCCCCCCCCCCACGCGTAATAACGTCATTACACGCGCTTTGCAGCGGGGGGTACCTAGCTGTACTGCAGTACCTACGCCACTTAATAATTGACCGTTGCACGCCACAAAACGATTCTAGATATATAGGTAAGCACGACCGGAACGTATACTTTACGGAGCTCGTATATTAGAGATCTAGCAGCAGCCCTATATATTATTATTATATCACAGATAGGTACACGCGGGACGTATTATATAATATAATATTATCTAGTCGCATTAGGAACGTGATATATATATAATATTACTCGTTTTAATCATTTTTTTTTTTAGACGGCCCGAGTACCACCACGGTAGTCTCTTACTCTCTCTCTCTCTCTCTATCTCTCTCTCTTCACAAGTCCATAATGGCCACGCACATCACCCGGAAAAACTACGGGGGCTTTCGTCGATGAATAATTCGTTTATTATTTTTTTTCCAACCCCGATTCGAGGTAAACGAACACCGCCGTAATGTTTATAATATATATATACGTGCAGCATAAATAATATGCGCGTATCAATTCGCGGGTCTTTTCGGGTAAAAAAATCACATATAATACACGTGGGGCGCATCAAACATCGGATTTATCATGATAATTATGTATAATATAGGTTTTTACATGGCGGTATATCGTATATATACTTTATATAGTATAATATGTGTAGTATGCTCTCGCTCGACATGACGTATTAATATCATAACAACCGCGCGAGTGATTACTGCGGTATATTATACGTCGTATACGCGCCTCTCTTTTGATCAGATTTCATCATATAAATCTACCTCCTACCAACATAATATGATACCACGGTCGAACGCATTAAATGGAAAAAAAATCTAAATTTCGTAATTATTACCATAGTAATAATATTATTCCGAGAGATTCGAGATTGATGGGTAAAAAATATAAAATAAGATTCGGTGACTCCCGAAACGCGCGCGCCGGGTCCCCCCCCCACGCGTAATAACGTCATTACACGCGCTTTGCAGCGGGGGGTACCTAGCTGTACTGCAGTACCTACGCCACTTAATAATTGACCGTTGCACGCCACAAAACGATTCTAGATATATAGGTAAGCACGACCGGAACGTATACTTTACGGAGCTCGTATATTAGAGATCTAGCAGCAGCCCTATATATTATTATTATATCACAGATAGGTACACGCGGGACGTATTATATAATATAATATTATCTAGTCGCATTAGGAACGTGATATATATATAATATTACTCGTTTTAATCATTTTTTTTTAGACGGCCCGAGTACCACCACGGTAGTCTCTTACTCTCTCTCTCTCTCTCTATCTCTCTCTCTCAAATCTCCACGCGCTACAGCAGCATCAACTCTGCGTATATAATAGACCGCTGGACCCATTCAAATTATTATCATCCGCTGTGATAATATGATACGCGCTTCACCGAGTGCACATTATGTACATCAAATCAACACATGCGCGTGTATAATGACCCTGCTGGTATAGCTGTGTCGAGTATATTAAAGGTTTATACTTTATATTATTATATTTATATACCATCTTCGCGGAGAATCTTTTCAATTAAGTATACACCATATATTGGTGCACGGCCGACGCGAATCATTCGACCGGCTAACTATGCTCACTTTTTATTTTTTGGTAGGTATATAATTTTAGGTAAGTCGTAAATATACTCACTGACGACTGTTCATCTGACCGGGCCGCTTAAGATCGCGTATGTATCATATTGTTGTGAACTCTCTACTTCTCTAGAATCGCCACTATAAGTTGCTGTATTTCTGTATAGACATAACCCAAACGCTGTCACGAGTAAACGAATCCTCTCTGCAAAGTATAAAATATTCAGTATTTTTATGTCACGTACAGGTTATTGCTCCTAAACAAACTAATGTTTATTTCATTATACTTTATACGCACATGCTCTGCTTCAAAGCACATCTTGTATGACTAAATTTTTAATTTATTTCTGAATTATGCGCTTTTGTACTTTAAAGTAATATGAACAAGCATCCCAATATCGGCTGGAGAGTACCTGCAATATTCAAGTAGGTATTCCGCCGCTAAGGTTCAGATCAAATCGGGACAGTAAAATGTATTGCAATATTCACTAAAAATTAGAATAAGTACTAAATTACTTTTTCCACAGCACCCTTATTTATTAAACTCTTCAAGAAATTGGTCCATATTATACACACAAAAATTCTATTGGATTGATATTTTTAAATTTTCATTTCTAAAACATTATTGTCTGAAGCGACCACTCAATCAGCAAATGTGTGAATCTTCAACACAGAAGTATTACGTCAGCTGACTTTTAAAGGTGGTCACCGGCAATCTCATCTATAAGTCAATGTACTTATACTACAACAGTACAAAAGTACAACTAGAGAGTAGAGGTACACGTAGTTTATATACCATAGCTGTAGACTGACCGACCGTGTCGCGCGGGCCGCGGAGTGTATAAACACAGCAGTAAAATCCAAACGGAATAAATTAATGAGGACCTGGGTGTCAGGCCTGGGTTCGTCCTCACAGGTGATAAACTTTTTTTCAGAAAATATAATAAAAGCGAAATCACACACACACGCGCGCGTACCGCGTGACGACAGTCCGCCATGCCTTCGAGCGTATATACATTGCGTCCGTCCATCCAATTTCGTGCGGGCTCGTGTCGGTTGTCACGATCGTGTGTCCGAGTTTTGGTCATTTACCCGATTCACGAGCGTAAAAACACATAACCCGCACAATACACAGGTAATTGGTTGCACGTGACGCTGCCATTGTGTCGTTTCGACCACGGTATATGACGTAGGTACAATACGATAATAATAATAATATTTTCACCGCACAGTATATTTTCGGCTGTTTCGTATTATTATTTCCCTCTCCCACCCCGCCACCAAAACCATAGTCGACGTTCTACCTATTAATATATTATTATTATTGTTATTATATTTAGCGTCTCTCGCAGCGCGTGTGGCGGCGGGCTTCGGCCACGCGTTATGATATACAACAAAACCGTCGCGGACACGATGATGGGTATAGGAGACGTATCATATTGGGTATCATATTATGGGCACACGCCCGAGCATAGCGGAAAGCGTGAAGCGAAAAAAAAATGATAAATACGATCTATTATATGATATCCATAGGACAACCGGGAGCAGCTATACGTGCAGGCGACGAGACCGCGTGTGTTTCGCTTTTTTTTAGCTCTTCTCCTCTCGCGGTGCGTTTCGCTCCGCTACAAATCTTTTGTGCGCCGCAGCGTCGGATAAGTCACAGTACCATCATATTATTATTATTATTATACGCGCGCGAGCACACACACCAGCACTCACTTATATACATATATTATTATTATTAAAGCTATATGCCCATATCAACATCATCGCGCAGACCGCGCGCGCGTCTTTCTCTGCCAAGTCAGTCTGACTCTGTCTATCGGCTCTCTCCGTCACTCGACTGACAACAGTGTCCCGACTGTACGTTTGTCAGTCCGTCTCGTGTGATATAATATATAACACAATAATAATGATAATAATAGTATAATGGTGTAAAAGAGTAACAAATCGCGGCTAACCGGTGACTTCGACGACGGGTGATGAGCGGCGCGGCACGACGTGTGTGCGGGGGACACCGTGAAATTTCGATTTTTTTTTCTTTCTCCCCAGAGAGACGTATCTGACAAAGCGCGTTCGAAATGATCGTTGTACCTACGCGATCGCCGAGTGCCTGTAAAATATTAGATACACATTATATTATATACTTATACTTATATACATAATAATATATATACTATTCGAATGTGCATACCTATATATATGATATACAGGGTGATTCATTAAGCATACTCACCCCAATGTTTTTCATTTAATTATGAATTTCATCGAATTCTGATTTACACTAATATTAACACTTGGTGTTCTGTGGAGATACTAGCTTCTATTTTTCAAACCCCTTATATACTGTAAATAACATAGAGGACAATTTTTCTAAAAATGATGAAGTATCAAAATCAAAATTTGAACAAAAGGTTTTTGAATTTTTGTAAGACCATTTTTAAGGACTATTATCCTGAGTATAAAGTATAATCATTACAATAACTGAAAAACTACTCGTTTAAATGTTGATCTAGGTACGTACCTCCCGAATAAAAATTTTCAAAAATATTATCCACTAAATAATTTACAGTATAATAGAGGGGTCGCGCAGTCTTATGAGAAACCGAAGTTTGTATCGCCGTCGCAGGGCGCTCCTATCGAGTAGAACTTACAAAAATGTACAAGAATTAAAAAACACGGTCTGTAAGCGAGCATTTATTTTTTGAATCATCCTGTATAATATTATGTACCTATATAATAATATAACATATGTACATACGCTCCCGACGCAACACGCACGTCGACCGGCGGTGCAGCGTTATTATTATAATCGACGTGTAGTATACAGGTATATACGGCGACATAATAACAATATAATGGAGAGGACGAGCGAAATAAAAATAACACAACGATGATAAAACACCACCAGATAATATAATAACGAGATCCGGTGTGAGTACAATACCTATACGTATATTGTATATTGTGTGTGCCGGGTAACCGATTGGTTCCGCGCTGCACTGGTAGAACGGATGTACGTAAGGCGCGCGATCCACGGCGGCGGCGGTACTATATGATTGCTCCGATCGTATACATACATAATAAATAATAATATTATACGTACGATATATATATATAAATACATAATACACCTGCGTATAATGTCCGCAGGCTCTATTATTGTTATTGTTATTATTATTATTGATTTCGTTTTTTTTTTTTTCGTATACTTCTACAAATCAAATTCGTCAAACATGACGAATGGTTTTCATCACGGTTAATATACTTAATAGTAATAATAATAATCATAATAATATACTGTAGGCTCTCGGTCCTATTGTCTGTAACGCGTTATCGTTTTGAATACATCTCGTCGTCACAGAGACGACTAATAAAATCTAAAATTGCCATACAACATTAAGTTTTTAAAACGTCTTTCGAACCTGCAACACACGCCGAGTTGACCTCCTCCACGCGCGTCGTGTGTACTTAGACGAATTTCGCTCCCACCCCACCACTCAACGCCACACGCGCTTCATCATCATCGGCATGGGGAAAATATTTAAGTGGTACGTATATGTTAAGAAATCACGATTCCACTATGATACATAAATATATTATATTTTATAATTTACAATAATTAATGTCAGGAAATATGATTTGTGCAAAAATATATAATTTGATAATAGTTTTTAAGTTAAGTTAAGTAACTTTGTTAAAAGAAATCCAATCATTTAATATAACCTTTTCGTATAATAATAATAAAAATTAAAAAACATATAGGTAAACCGAAAAGTGACTAAATGTACCAAAAACTAAGTTAAATAAATTACCGCACTCGTTCTCATAAGATAAACTATTTTTAACGATTTGCATTGACGACTAAAGTTTATTCGAGACAGTCAAAGTACTTATGTAAATGAAATTTTAAATATTATATTATAGGTATACCAAATTTATAATATACCTATTATATAACCCGTCGACCAACATCTTTAATCGAAAAGCGCATGAGTGTAGTTCGTGGATTGTGCGTTTCAGTGCAATTATAGCGGTCACGTGATCGAATTGAAAAATACTATAATACTGTCACGATTTGTGACACAATAATTATTATTAAAATATAATATATATTGACGCGAGTACGCGACATCACTTATATATTACCATAATAATAATATATATTGAAAACGTTTTGGACTGTGCATATACAGAGAGGATTTGCAAGTTTGGCATACCACTCCGGTTCATCTGGCTTTGTGCACGACGGAATGTTGCCGGTACAAAAGACCCTGCCGGGTCGACCGCAATACGCGTCCTGCAGGATGCAGGACGTATAATACACGTGTGCATGGGCATGTGGGTGTGTGGGTGTGTGCGCACACGAGTGCGTAGGAATATATATTATAATATGTATATAATATATCGTTTGCGCCTATCATTAAATCCGTAAACCCGGAAACAAAGACCGGGCATTCCGCTTTATTTAATTAACTTGGGATTATTATATGACGTAATTGGCGGAAAAACAAGGGCTGCAGCAGCGGCCGCGCGCTAATACCCTGCAGCGGCGGCGGCGGAGCGCTCTGGCCGAAAGCGCAGCAGACAACCGATAGGACCTAGACCCAGCAATAATTGCGAAATTCCTCGTCCGCCTTTGATGTGACTATAGTCACGACCGGCACACACGCGGCGGGGATTTCGAGTCATATAATCGAAAATCCCCTGACGGTTTTGACCCTTGCGTCGACATGACGTATAGGTAGGTATATATAATACAATAATAATAAAATACAATATTTGTGTGTGAACCTATAGTCGGATATCTATACATACATACGGTCGACTGTACTTTATACAGACGACCGCGACGCGTATATAATATTATTATATATACACAGGATTATGGCAGTGTATATATGTGGGTCGAGTCGGTGGTGGGGTGGCTTACGCACGTAGATCATTAGAGTGTGAATATCATATCATTATATAGACATCGGCGTTACATTATGATCGTCTCGGAAACGCCACCGCACGCAGAAAGAATAATATGACGACGACCCGCCGCAGAGATTATATTATTTTATTTGGACGGTTTTCGACCATTATTTTTGACGACGCGCGAACGGTCGCGGCGGCGGCGGCGGCTGCGCGGGGATGATGATAATCCGTTTTTTCCCGTTAGAAATCGACACCCTTTTTCTGCCCGGGAAAATAACACTCTTCGGTTTACGTGCTCAATGCGTACCTATATAATATGTATCGTTGAAAATAACATGAGACGGCGATTTTCGGCGATTCGTATCGCGGACCCGCACGATTCGATTTCAAATGGCCTGTTTAAAAAATGTGTAGGTATATACGTATAGGTACTCACGTCGTAGAAATTGAAATTCGAGCGGTCGATTTCAAACGATGACACATTTCTCGAAAACCATATACCTGCGCAGTGATCTCTTGAACCTCTGCCGCAGCTCATCGCGCGAGTCTTGTGATTTTTCGCGGCTTTCCGATTCAAGATTTCGCTGATATTGTATTGTGAACATATTATATAGGTAGTGAAATCGTCGTCGGGCCTGACAGATGCATTAAAATATACTCCAACCGGAAAAAATGTGTATAGATACCCACGTAGGGTAGGTACCTATATATTATACCTATAATATTGAAACTGATTTAAAACGATGACACATTTCTCTGTATTATAATAGTAGATACCTATACGCAGCTATATTCTCGTGGACGTTTACCATCGCGATATGCGCCGCGCGCAGCTCATCGCGCGGGTCGTTTGAGATTTTTCACGGTTTGCCGCCTCGAGATTTCGCTGGTTTATTATAATATTACGAATTAGTCTTCGACGACCTACCTGATGGATATTATAACATACTCTGCCCACAGCCGGCCGGACGAGACGTCGTCGTGCACTCGTGCGGGAGAAAATAAAACATCTCGTACGCAGCGTTTGCGTATAATATTATAAGTATTATTTATATCGGCACAATGGGCCTGCCGAGGGACGGTGCGGCAGCCATAGACGTCCTAGACCGGCAATAGTAAAACAAAAATATTATATCGTTGTGGTCTATTACCGCCCGCGCGTGCGCAGCTCCGGTCACCGTCGCAGGGGTACCAATGGTGCGGTGAAAGGGGAGCGAGGTGAATCGTTCGGTTCGTCATGGTCGACCCCCGGTTGAAGGTATATACCACACATTACCAGCCATGTACGCGCGCTCAAACAGACACACACACACGAACGCGTATGTACCTTCACGTTTGTGCAGCAGCAGCAGCGGAGTACCCAGTAGCAGCCTGGCTACCTGAATACGTGACTTGGAAGACGCGGCGTATTATTTAAACCGAGCATAAAAAAAAACACCTAACACGGCGGAATAAATTGAACGAAACAATAATAATAATAATAAAAAAATACAGAAAAGACCGAAGAAATGTATATTATTATAATAATAATATAATATATACACGCATTATAACATAATATACAAAATAATATGCGTTCGTGTGCGCAAGTCGACGCGACGTTCGTCTCAAATTGTCTCCGCGGGATTTCGTATGATCTAATGGTAATTAGTAGTCACGAGAAAAATCTATTTACATATATTAATAAACAAATAATATTATAAGCTGCAATTAAAAACACGACGTAATATTATTATCGTCTATAAATATCATTATTGTTTTAATATTATCACGCACATAATAATATATTATAGAACCCTATGCCACTGCAGCGTTGATATACACATATATTATTATATTATATAGGTAAATCATCAGAGTGCCGTTTATAATTAGTGACGACGAGACTCATCAGCTGGTGTTATTTCGGAAAAACTCATTATATTTTAATTTACTCACTTGAACACATTATTTATTTCACATCGTCATCAAAACAGCAAAACACTACAGCTCGAGAGCAAAGCGCACAATAGGTATATATTATTATTATTATATGGAGCGCGAAACAATTATTATACTGACAAAGAAAAATATCGTTACCGTTTTTAAAATAGAAGTTATTATCATCCGTCCAAATTATACATGATCATTACATTTCTAGACCTAAGTAATATTCATTCATCACATTTTAAAACAGCTATAAACATGACACCTCATCATCACGTATACTGAATTAAAAAAAAATTACACCTTTGTGTAAAATGCATTACACTACATTATAGTATATTATATAATATATATTCTACGATGACATTTGTGAAGCTTATTGTGAAGTGAACATTATAATTAATTAGGATCATTAAACATGCCAAATTTAAAATTTTTACTTTTAAATAGATTATTACAATTTTATTAAAGGCTTACACTTATATTTTTTACAATATAATATGTGCGGTGTAAGACGTTGGTATTTATAGATAATAATATTATAAAATGGATAGGCCATTCGTATATCAATTACATAGCAGGTAGCGTTCTCGAATAAGGAAGAGATACGAAAATATAAAATGCATATCTTCCATCCTTCTCAGCAATAAATCATGTTTCTTTCATTATTTTATAATGTTGTTTAATTTCATGGAGCATAAAAAGCAAGCCTGGGCATAAACGCGTTAAAAAGTTAAAAGTTAAGTTAAGTTAAAAACTTAACTTTTTAAAATTTAATTTTCATTAACTTAATTTTTAACTTAACTTATTTTAATTGATATAAACTTAATAAATAACGAGTTACTTTTAATCAGATTCAAGTTTAGTTAATTTATAAATAATTAAATTATAAATAAAATTATTATTGAAATCTGATCCATATTGTATATACATTTACTAGAATAGTAGAATAGGAAATAAAATTTAATAAAATTTAATTCTTGTTCCATTAATCAGAATTGTTCAATAAAAATAACTTAATTAATTATATGTAGGTATACCACTTATACCTCGGCATACGGGCATAGGTAGTGTAAAAATAACAATATTAAATAGTAAATATTAAATACTAATAACTAATAAGTAATAACAACGAATAAATATATATATATATTTAATTCGTGCTAATATTTAATACAAAATATGATGTGATATGGGTAAAACTGTAAAAGCCAAAAGGTACAACGCATAAATCACAAATGTACAATTTCCGAGTTACAAGAATATAATATAATAAAATATTTTCGTCATAAAGACATAAATAATCAAATAAGTTATTAATTCTGTTATGAGTTATGCTCATATTATGTATTTATAATGTTTGTATTTATAAACATAAATTGTCATTTGTCATTAGAATCATTAGATAAAAATATTAAATAATAAAATAGTTCTTGGTCGTTCATTTTGCGTTCGTCGTTCTTACAGCACGCACGACTTACCTAAGTATGAAATAATAAATATTAAATATTGTGTATCAGTTTTCGTATAACCATGTGATTATCTGTGAAGTACGTTTATATTTTTTTTGATTCAATATTTTAATTACTTAATTTTTGCAATTCCATCAATACCTACTGACTACTTACTAACCTTCAGTCTACACTATAATAGAAAATTTCTTAAACTCGTTGGTAAGTATTTCAATATTTGTGTTTTATTATTATTTTGTATATTATTAAGTTGATTTTAAATTTCTAATAATATATATATAGTATAAAGTGGTAACGACCTAATATCATCTCATTAGATATTCAGAATAATTATAGTTACAATTGTTTAATTTATATTTTAATTTTCAGTTGAAATAATAAATTGTCATTTGTCAAATATCTAATGATGTGTGTACAACAATTCACCAGTGAAGTAGTGAATATAAGAACAGCCGATAATAAACCAAGATGGTCATATATTAGTCAATATTTTGAACAACTTTGTGATACATCTACCAAAAACTTGATTTTTAAGTGTCTTCTTTGTGGCCCTAAAGAGAAACGAATTTCCACATCAAATACTTCAAACTCAAATTTGAGAACTCATATTAAAGTATGTAAATTGTTATTTAAGACACATAATAGTGTAATAATATACTATGTAGTAACCTCATGATAAAGCTTATAATATTTTTGATATGAAAAGTACCTAATTCATAGTTAGTACAAAGAGCAGTGTTTGAATTAAGGGGAAACGAGTGAAGGAGTACCTCTAGTTTAAAAAAAATAGTTTAAAGTACCACTGGTACTTATTATAATCTAGGTATTCAATAGTTAGATATCTTCGGGTAGATAAGCAATTTTTTTTTTACACTGCATCCCCCCATTGAACTTTTTTCCAATTCAAGTAGTGAACATAAGTAAGTAACAAATTAGTTGAGTATAAATAAATGATTGAAGCCTGAGACGATATTACATTACCACATTTTAGGTTTAAACATATTTTAACTATTGTTATACCTAATCAATAAAAATAAAATTAGAACAATTTTTTGTGAGAAATAAATTTAAAAAATAATGTTGATGAAAATATGTAATAACTGTTTCTGTAGGTACCTTTGGTTTACTGGAATATCAAATTATAATCACAGAACTCATAAGAATACTGAATGAATATTCCTGTAAAACTAAAACATACATACTACATAGATAATATTTCATAATTATGTTTTTTTTAATGAATTTATTTGGTTTTCAGATTATGCATTCAAAAGAATTAAACAATTTTAATGATTGTGCAAAAAAAAGATCATCGACGACAAACATTGTTGAATCTAATAAACAATTAAAGCTGTGTGAAGTGGGTAAAATACCAGTTAGAAAACTAAGTGATGGTGAATTTAACGATGCCAATTTAAAACTGATAATTGATACAGTATCTCCATTTTCCTTAATCGAGCACCCTGCTTTTATAACATACTGCAAATTAACTTCAAACAAGATTCCTGTTTCAAGACGAGTATTTGTTCGTAGGATCGAAAATTTGTATGGTAAAATGATTGAAGAAATGATAACTGATTTTGAAAAGATCAAGTATGTATGCTTAACTTGTGATTGTTGGAGTATATTTCATAGGTAAATATTGAAAATATTGTAGTATATTATTACTTATTTTAGTTTTTAAAAATAGTCAAAATTATTAAAGTTTATATTATTACTAAATTAAATTTTACTTGTAGTTTTCACTTATAATTGGTTTATAACATAATTTTTAATTTTTCATATTTATAATTTTAAGCACGGATATATGAAATTGTTTTAATTTCATTAGTATTAGTAATAACTAGGGCCCGGAAGTTCATGCATTTGCATGTTTTTAATGAGTGCATCAAAAAGTTGCTGGATGAGCTACAAATTTGAATCACAACCTGATGAGTTCAAAAATGAAATTTTAGTTTGCATATTTTCGCATATTTTGAGGTTTTTTACATAATATGCATATTTTAAAAAAAAATTGCATTTTACCTTTGATATTTTTTTTTTCGTTAATATTTTATAGAAATTTCGGTCTTTGAGTATAAAAACCTGTTTAAAATTATATGGGTAATACTTAAATAATTTAATATTATGTTATTACTAGGGAAGTCCATGCGATAATTCATGATAGGCGATAAGCCAGTTATACTTTTAGCTAAATAGTATTAAAACGATAAACGGCAATTGTTATATTCTCGAATATCAAGTATTAAATACTTCAAATTTCAGATTTCATACATTTCAAGTATGCTCCAATTTCTTCTGTTGATGTAGAACGGAGCTTTTCTCTTTACAAAAATATGTTGGCTGATAATCGCCGTTCATTTGTATTTGAAAACCTGTCAAAGTCACTGGTTGTAAATTGTAATTCCTAAAGTAAATATAACATAATATACCATATTAATTAATAAATTCATTTTGCTTGTTTTTTTCCCATATTTTAATCATTTTTTTTTACCAAAAACGAAAATAACTTGAGTTTTTTTTTTTTTTTTTAATGCATATTTAACGCATATTTGCATGCATATTTTGATAGTTTTTTGTGCATGAACTTCTGGGCCCTAGTAATAACTAACAAATAAGAATAATATAATAGTATAGTGTGTAGGTAATATATATACCCATATTAGTTGTGAATTTTTTTATTTTAACATAATATAATATTTAATCTAATTTATTAAGACTTAGTATTACAAATTACAATACTTAATAGCATATTAATTGTTATTTTTATTTAGGTATATTATTTATAACTTCAGTTTTTATTTTGTTATTATAGATCATATATTGGTTTCACTGCCCATTGGCCTAATCCTGAAACACTTGAAAGTTATTCTAAAGGTCTTGCTTGTAGGCGTATTTTTGGTGGACGACATACATTTGATAACTTGGCAGAATGTATAGATAAAGTAATTAATGAGTTAAAGCTTAAAAACAAAGACACTTTAATAGTTACAGATAATGCTGCTAATTTTGTTAAAGCTTTTAGGTAAGTAAAATGTTTTTTTTTTACTCAGACTTATTAAAGTCAATTTTCACTGCTTTGGTTTATTGTTTTTTTTATTAATTCATTTTTCAATTTTATTACTTTTAGAGTCTTTAATAGTGACTGTGAACAAGGTACAGAGGGTACAGCAGATGATGGAATTGATGTTCCTGACGTGAATGAGATTCCTATGAATGTCGAAGTAACAGATTTATTAGAAACCCAGGACATTGAAAGTTCATTTTGTTTTCCATTGCCTCCACATCAAAGATGTGCAGCCCATACACTTAACTTGATTGCTACTGTTGATGCTAATGATGCTGAAAAATTTGCAGCATATAAAGCAGTAAGTAAAAAAGTATTTTCAAAGTGTCAGGCTATATTCAATAAACAAAACCAGTCAGTATTAAGTTCTGAAAAAATTAAAGATCACCTTGGACGTTATATTATTACTCCTAATGCCACTAGGTAAATTAAATAATTATTTAATTTAATAAGTAGTAAATATCTTATTTAATGCATACATTTTTATTATTATATATTCAAATATAAATTTAAATTGGTCATAATTATTGATAGTTTATATTTATAGTCTATCATGGTTAATAATATATACTATGGGCTATGGCTAATAATAGTAATTTGTACATTAATTACTTATTATTCATTGTTTTAGGTATTATTTTTTCTACTCATACAAATTTAAATTAAAACTGATTTTAACATTTTACTATTGTAATTAATTTCAGGTGGAATTCCTTTTATGATGCTATGAAATGTATAATGACCAATATTGATAAGATAAATATACTTTGCATTGACTTACAGTTGCCATCTATATCATCACCTCGTGAAGTTTCATTTTTAAAGGAATATTGTGATGTATGTTAATTTTTTTTTAAAGTTATTATGTATGAATCCAAATTTTCTAAGTTTTAAAATGGTTATACATTTCTTATCAAATAGGTGATGAAATCAATAGCTAAGGCTTTGGATTTATTATAAGGTGTGAAGTTTGTTTCACTAGGATATTTGCTGCCAACAATTGGTGCTATTCACAAAGCATTAAATTATATTGACGGAGTAAATTTGTGTAAACCATTGGTTATTGCGCTAAAAAAAGGACTAAATAAAAGGTATTAAATATATTATATATTATTTAAGTACTTGTAGGTTGTTACTAATTCATACTTATAAATTATTCAGACTAATCATTGAAATTCTAAACAAAGTCTTTTAAAATCATTATAGGTAATATTTGTAACTAGTCATTTATCTCTGTTATATTTAATTTAAGTAAGAATATTATCTAGTCGATGACATTGGTTTTTTTTATGTTTCAATTTTAAAATGTTCATTACTGGCTTTAAAATTAAAATAATTCTAAATTTAGTTATGTCATTTTGATCTAAGATTAACATAATTTATTTTTTTATTATATTGAATATTGATTTCTCAAAATAAATAATTTTCACAAGAAAATGTATGATTCTTATAAATCAAATTATTTATATTGTTAATTAATTTGCAGATTCAGTAGATATATGGTCTCTACATCATGCCAAGTAGCTGCATGTTTAATACCAAAATTTAAGCTAAACTGGACAAATTCTGAAAATTGTTACAAAATTAAACAAACATTTTTGGAGTTTATAACTGATAATGCTCAGTTAACAGAAACAAATCTTGCTGTAACTACCACTGCTTCTACAGACAATAATAGTAGTGATTCTGAAGAAGACTTTTTTAGATTAAATAATTATGAAACCAATGAAAATAACGATATCCAAATTATAATAAACAATTATTTTTCAAACACAAACATTAAAAGTCCATTAGATTTGCCATTAGTTTTAAGAAACGCATATATACAATGTAACACAGCTATTCCTTCATCTGCACATGTAGAACTTTTGTTTAGTGCAGGAGGTCAATTATTAAATAAACGTAGAGGATCAATGGCTGACAAAAATTTTGAAATGACTCTTTTGTTAAAATTCAATAAATATTTTACTGATTCATAAGTTTTGCTTAGTTTTCTGAAAAAGTATTCAGTTAAAAATTAATGCCATGTTATTTTTATTTATTAATTAAAACATGTATATTATATATTTATATTATTATCTATTAAAATAAATCAAAAGGTTATTCGTATATCTTATTTTGTATACTTTTGGCACCTACTACAACTACATAATTCTTTTCATCTGTATCTTTATTTTCCAAATTTAGTTTAATGTCTATTTTCTGAGTGTAATAATATTTATGAATTTTTTTATTTCAAACCATATGACTAGCTATTTATATATTAAAAAAAAAAAAATTATTAACTTAACTGAGTTTAAAAAAAAATTGGATTAACTATTAATTTTAAACTTTTCAAAATGGATTCTATAAACTTAACTTAACTCAGTTAAAATTATCATTAACTTGCCCAGACTTGATAAAAAGTAAAAATACTTACTGAGTGAGACAGACAATTTGGAAATGCTCGATAAGGACTATATCCTATCCCTGGTATAATATTATCCATGGATGTACCGCAATACTTGTACCTATATTGACAGAATTTAATTACATATATTGATGGTATTTAAATTTAAAGAACACAAAATAATAACTAAAAATCATTAAAATTTAAAAATATATTGTATTTAGGATTTAAAGAAAGAAGAACAAGGAAACAATAGTTTGATGAACAATATGTAAAATAGCAAATACTGAAGAGGTATAATTTCATGAACAAAAATGTTAAATGATCCAAGTGAAGAGAATTAGAGATTACTCAGAAATTAAGCGACGAGAAACAAACTAAAGGTTTAGAGGGAAAAAAGACATAGGAAAACTCTAGACTGGAAGTGGTAGAGAATAGTTACAAAAACTAGTGAGATTAAGTTTGGATTTAACTATTTAAAAAAAAAAAATCGACAATTATAAAGGATAGAGAGAAATCACTAATAACGGATAAGAAAAAGTTCAAGGATATGTTTGAAAAATACTGGACCAACCATTTCTGGTAGACGTGGAAGAAGATCGTAGCACGGTTGAACAGAGGTTAGATTAACCCAAGATAGAAGAAGTGGAACGGGGAGTAGATATTATGTTGAAAAATGGGAAGGTGCCAAAGGAAAACTCAAGGGAGATAATAGGAGAATATCAATCAGGATTCATTCCAGGGAGATCGACAGTTAATCAAATGCCTACATACAATATAATGCAAATAAGTAGAGGAAAGTACAGAGGTGTAGTGGAAGCGGCGATGGACCTACAAGGCCAGGAATAAGAAAAAAAATGTATAGTTAAAAATGTCAGACAAAAGCGATAAAATAATATCACGTGTGGACAACATTAAGATAAGTGTAATATGATTATTACTATTCTGTTACCTCCACAAGCGTGGTGACTGGTGATTTATTACATAATATAAATATAGTCACTATACCTAGTGTTCCATTTAACGCAAGACACTCATTATTTCAAAAACTATTAAAGTTTTTGAAAATATATTTTTAAATAATTTTGAATCGTAGAAAAATAACATATTTCTATAATTGTATTTTTACCATTTTTTTATGATTATCGTTGTTTTAACTTTTTAATGACAACTTGCATTTTAAATTCATTATTCTAAAGCAAAATATTTGTTGAAGTACTTTGATGTATATAATCGAATTTTGGACAAGTAGTTAATGCGTAGGGTTCGGATTTGAAGGCAATATAATCAATAAAAAAAGCATTTAAAATGTAAAAAAGGCATTTAATTGATATAAAAAGGCAATTCATAAATGTACTACAAAATAAAATAATGAACATTTTTTAAACACTTTCAAATGCACACAAGTTTAAGTTTATTCTATTTTGTATAAATAGATTACCTTTTTCTTCAACCAGGGTTGTCCTAAGAATTAGTTAAAAACAATTTTAACGCAACCATTTGCCTTCAAATCCGAACCCTATTAATGAGTTGTACGTATTTAAATTTGAAGTGGTACAGCCGTACGGGGGTACCTACCCCATAAAATGTATATTACGACGACGTAAGTTAAATGGATCACTACGTATAATAATAATTAATAATATGATACATTTTATGTGTAGCGTTTTTACTTCAGTGTCTCGTTTTAAGACTAATATGTTCCCGAACGTGCGCGTGTTATGACATTACATTATAAGCATATATTATAAGGCGATCCCGTGGTGACGCTGACAGGTCCGAGGCAGATAACGTAATTTATGTCGTTCGGTCCCCGAGCAGATCGACGCGACAACAACTACAGTAGCAGCAACGGCAACAGCTACAACAATAATATATTATGTATACGTAAATACCCATATCATATATTATAATATTATATTGTAAGTCTGGCCGCGGCCAGTTACGACTTACAGGGCGAACATATATCACTATAATGATATGCGCGTACTGCAACAGATAAGCGGTCTTACAGATATACCTATTCCTGCCTATCATTTGTGATTTCGACCCTTTTCGTTTAGGTGTAGCAATACATAATAATATTATAATAAGTGTTCGAGGGGAAGGTGAAGAGGGGAGATGGTGATTATAGGACTTACGGGCGTATTATATAGGTACGTGATAGATCGAATCCAGGCGCCTGGGCCAGCAGATTGATAACAATGAGAAACGGACCCGCACTTGGGTCGCAGGCTCCGCGTATATAATAAACATATTGTATTATATTATATTTTATGCATTTATACATTTATATATACATATTATTATAAATGTTTATAATATACGCTAACGCAGAGAACGAGCAGGGCTATTATTATTATCGTTATTTATTACGAGCCACCTGTTTTCTGGTGCTACAGCTACCGTATTACAAGACCGATTGTACTCCATGGTTTTTTTTCCTATATTTTCACTTCTCTCTCATGTCGCCAGGCCACTCGCATGTATATATAACATAATATAATCCTTTAAAGAAAGAGAGAAAAAACCCGAATTTCAATAGATATACATGATAACGCACGCGTAACAATGACGGCGACGAACATTCATATTTTCGGTGCGCGAGCGAGACGAAAAAAACTAAAAAATGAAACTAAGTAAAAAAAAAACGTATAAATATACATTATAAAACATATATATGATGTATAGGACCTATATTATAAGTAGGTATAAAAAACCGTCATCGACAGACGAGTAAATTAGATGCACGATTCGGTGTCTCCGTGGCAAATGACAAGACTAGACGTCTCGAAGGAAATTTTTTTTTTTAAAAAGAATAAAGACGGAGACGAACGACATTATATATTATTATAGGTACCTCGTTTGGTGCGGTTCGTTATGGATGAAGCGACCGACTATACGTGTTGTACCTAGACACGTTTTCGTGTGTGTTTTTCCGTTTTTAGTTTGTTTAATATGCTGATGCTACAGGTGGCAGTTTGAGACTTCGACCGTTGAACTATTATTATAATACATAAACTACATCTTTTATATACCTTGTACGTATTATTGAATTGAACGACAAACCAAATAGTATTTTATTTATTATATACATTTTTAGTTTTTTTATAATAATATTATTTGAGATTTATACATTTTTTTACGAATGTGTGCTGTGCACTATCTTATAACTATAAATATTCGGTATAATGACGGAACGGTCGAAATAGACAGTTATTGACAATAATAATTATAAAACCAACTATATACTATAGTCGTATGCTATAACTATACTACGAAGCTAAACCTTGTAGAGCAATATTTAAGTCAAAATTAGTATTCGTAAACATTATTTTTCACGGTCATATGATTTTTATATTTATATGAAAATACTATTTCCGAACGTTTTTATGCTAACAACAGACAGTTCGTGCTGTGTTGATATCATAAAACGTGTGTTTGACACGGTCACACGTGACGTTCACGACGGGCGTTCGAAAAAAAAATGTGTGCGTAAAACTAGTAATCTGAGGGTGACCCTAAGGACCTAAATCTCCAGACTCAGGATTCTGTGTGTTTTGTGTCGTCGTTAATTAATGACTTGAGTGACAATTTTTCATATACTGCATCAGATCCTCACTGAGTAGTGCTTACAGTTCTAACATACTTTATAGTCCGTAACACTAACTGGAATAATCGCGTTACCTACTGTCAACAAAAAGAACTACCCACATCAAATATTCTTTAGAATTTACTATTTCAGACAACAATTAATGACAATTCATATTACTCGACTCAACTCATAATTGTTTATTATAATAATAAATAGTTATTGTTTTACAAACATGTATAATTTTTAAATAAAATAGTTTATAGAAATCACTATAGGTTTCTTCTACATGTTTTATTTAAAAAATATGGGAACTTTCCAAAGTGTTTTATCAAGTTTCTATTATATAAATATTACAGTTTACAACCTATATAGGTGCGCAGAGTATTTTCTTCCCGTTTAATGTCACACATTTTGAGAACGTGTGCAGTGTTCGATTTATTTACTCTTCTAGCCTAACTAATACAATATAATCTCCTAAGTTCTATAACTGACGAATTTGAATGGTGCTGGTTAACATTTGGCGACTATTATCCTTTTCTGCGGCCAAAATTGAGCGGGTGATAGTTAATGTGAACTTCCAATATGCAGATTGTGTATAAATAACATATAAGTATATGACATATTGTAATATAGTAAAAATACGAGACAAATAATAATTTAATAATAATAATTAATACTCTGCAGGATTATCCCGGATAAATATTACTATATGATTGTTATTCAAGTCAATCTTGTCTCGTAAGTTAAAATACGATGAACTGATGTTTTACACTATATTTGTAACGGGTCATACGCAACCGTCAGATTTCAACTCTATTTCGAGACATGTTACATAATATACAATATTCATGTATATAGATGTGTATAAATTATGGTAGACCGTCGTTTAAAAAGAAAAAAAAAGGTACATTAAGCATAGTTGTTTATTATTTGCAGCCATCGGCCCGTGAAAATACGTCTCGAATGTCAGTCGCTTCAACAGCAATTATCCACTCCTATACAAATTAGTGGCCCGAAAATCGTAAGCAGGTCAAACCCAGGGTTGAACATCTGGCGTATGTCCCTTTTTTTTAATGACATCGTGAAAAAAATACGGCGGGCAACAATGTGTATACCATATAGTATTATATATATATATTATCTCAATTTATATTTGGGTTTCTTGAGTTTAATATTGAAACTATATAAATATAATATAATACACCTGAACAAATTTTGATCACAAATAACAATTATTAGTAAGTAGGTACAATAAGTACAAGTATAGCGTATTATTGGGGCAATTATTATTTTCCATATGTCTTTTAACATAATATAATATAAACGTATTCGAAATCACAACCACATAATATAACGAGTATAATATATTACGTTAAAAATTAAAATCTTATATTCGAAATACGTTTCAGTATATAACGAGGTAATTAGTGTGTTCGATTAATCAACGTTGATATATTATAATTTTAGGACTAAAGAAACATAACTGTATAAAAAGTTCCAAACGACGATGGTATGACGGAAAATGGGGAACGGATCCCTTAAAACTACATAGTATAAAATATTGTTCGCTATAATTATTGGATAAACATATACTGCAATGGCAATGGCGGGCCGAAAGCCTCGGTTTTCAAATTTTCAAAGGGGCGGTGCCGCAGTGACGCCGAAGTCTGTGCAAAGGTCCCGCCAGGGCCTGACCTCTTTCGGCCACATTTTATTTAAATCGTCATTATAAGTGAATAATGTATATCATAGTATATTGTGATGGGGAGGTTGGAAAATTGGCAATTAAATATGAAATGTCGTCGTTTAAAATATAAGTTCAGTCCGCCACGGCACTGATAAGTTGTATATTTATCTACCTATACTATATGTTGGAGAAAACACCTAAATGGTAGGTAACATAACGATTTAATATTGTACTGCAACGTCTTTATTATATTTGTGTGTGGCCAATGTCACGATATAGGCCTGTAATGTATATACTGCGATATACTTTTATCAGTACTATCGATTAATGACAAAATGTCAAATGTATGTCTATACATTTTAGTCATACTGCAAGAGAGTCACTGGTTTTTTCCACACAAATAACATAATATAAGTTGATATGGCATTGCAGCTGGTAAAATAATCTCAAATTCGTCGTCCAAATGTGACATTGAAGGCCCTTCTTGCCCCAAATCACAGATACTATTATACTTAAATATACGTACCGCGATACGCGTGTTATTCTTGAACAATATCGAATATTATAAAATAAAAAGTAACAATAAAATAACGGATTGACACAATATTAGGATGTACACCGTATGAAATGGTAATGATGAACGCATCCTCGTCACAGGTGTATACAATAGTTGCGCACACAGTAATATATTATACGCGTAAAGTGTTATATACTTAGAAACGCGAACATAAACAATATATTAAACATTGAATAGGCGCACTGTATACACAATATAATATTATATTATTATGTACAGTAGCGGCCGTTGTGTTTGTAGTGTTTCATAATCTATTATCTGCTCGTTTCCGACGACGCATATTTTAGTGGACGCGCAATTCAAACAGGTATAAATTATTGAAACCCAATGATTTTGTACTATATTATATTATTATACTCTCGAGCACTGCAGCGACCAGAACTATACTGCAACTATATGACTGTATAGTAATAATATATCACAGCGTAGCTGGTTTATATAGGTGAATTGCGGAGTCACGCGAATTACAGGACGATTTACGATAATCGTATGCAAAACGCAGTCCAGAGCGAAGCGTCAAAATCCAATTGTTTACACGTCTGAAAATCCGTTTTAAACGGTTGACAAACAGCGTTCAATCGCTGTTTACTGTGCGCAGGTGACAATAGCGCGCGGTATATCAACGACAGATACAGTTGGAAAGAAAAGCGCTGAAAGAGTGATGGGAATACATTATTATCGCCGTTGTTATTATAATTTCGCCATACACACACACACACATAGTAAATAATAATATGATCTATAATCTGTACCTATATATATATATATATTGAGATACATGTATGTATATTGTTTTGTATATTTTTTTTCAAAACTGACACAAGTATAAATGGTGATGAAATACAAAAAAAGAACATCATGAATCATGATGATAAAACAATAAAATAAATATTAACATGTATAAATAATAATAATATAAATCACAGTTTGTTCTGATATTATCTTGGTATGTATGTTAAACAGTCTTTGCCCAGCTAAGAGTGAGGGCCTTTTGATTCATCTGTATAAGGTCCTTTTTGGAGTATGCACTTTGTGCATACGAGTAGGTGCGAGATGATATTCTCTTAGCCACATGAGCCGATCATATTTCCATCAGCTAGTCCCCAACTATTCTTCATATTGACTCTACAGCGTCCTACTCTCCGATTCTAAATCTGTTCAGTGATTCCCAAATCATCCATTTATTCTTATGGCCGGTTCTTATCGTGATTGGTTTCAACTTCCCATTTCTTTAGTCTGGACTCACTTGGTGTATGTTTAGCTTTGTATATTTTTTAAAAAACTGTTACGTGACTTTAGCTGTTGTTTTGATATTTTAAATCCATGCATAACGCGCCGGGTATTCATTTCCATTTTAGTTATTTCCAAGTCTGCTTTTACTGATTTTCTTATGTTAGATGAAAATTTGCAGGAAAGTATACACAATTTTTCAATTGCTGTGTTTTTTAAGCAACCCGTAATAGTTTTGCACGTTTCATTCAGAGGTGTCTAATTTTTTTTGCATGAATTGGACGGCATAGAGATAGCGCCGTTGTTCTTACGGTATGAGGTTCAACACCACATGCTGATCTTACACGATTTCTTAGTAGGCCATTTCTAATGCTGACTTGTGTTGAGCTTTGTTTTTTTGCAGTGTTCCTTGTACGTGAATGACCTGTCTAAGATCACGCCTAGATATTTTGGATTTTGGGAGTGTTTTTGAGCTTAACACCATTCTATTGTATATTTGTATATGTAGTTTCCTCTTGACCTCTCTGTTTTTAGGTGAAATGAACACACAGAGTATCCCGCGAGGATTTACCCGTTCTGATATCACCTGAGATGATAAATATATCATAAATCTGTTTTTTTATTAGACTCACAGAGACAAGGACTACACATATTTTATTTTTTTAATTTTATTTGGTTTTTGTTAAAAAATGTGTTATATTTTTATTTTTGAAGTAATTGAAGATAGCCATTTTATAGAGTTTAATTTTTGTGAAAATTTTGACTTTTCTACATTTTATTTTCATTAATCTCATGATTCTTAATAGTTTTTTTAGTTAATAAGTACAATGGGAAAAGTTTGTTTTTGTCCGGGCGGATAGTCCCCTTCTACGGCTAATGGGTACATCGGTTTTTGTCACGTTCAATCGTAGAGAGTTATTTTTGTAGTATATACATATACGTAATATATATTCTCCTATCTAGTTAAGAATGTCTGGGAATTTGGAATCTATGTTTTTGGAGCCATCGTCTTGTATTCGGTGGATGAGTCATCGACAATGAATCTTCAAAATTTTTATTGTTCTAGTAGTTAGATATTGGATGGTCATTTGTGTATATGTTAAACAATATCGGAACAAGGACTACTCTACGGCTAATGGGTATTATCAGTTTTTGTCACGTTTGGTCGTAGAGAGTAATTTTGGTAGTATTCTCCTATCTTGTTAAGGATGTCTGAGAATTTGGATTCTATCTTTTCGTAGCCATCGTCTTGTATGGCGGTGGATGAGTCATTGGCAATGAATCTTCAAAATGTTCTTGGTTCTGGTCGTTAGATATTGGATGGTCATTTGTGTATTTTTTTGAAATCTTCCATTGGCTGGATTTTCCCTGGAGTTTTACGAATTACGAAGAATCGTTGGTTCCTGAGTAATATTTCTACAATTTTTACGAGATCATAGTTCATTTTCATTCTATATAGTTTTAAAAGCATTATTTTGGGGTTTGCCTAGGCCACGGATAAGTCGACAAAAGCTACACCTGTTTCTTATTTGTTTCGAAGCCGTTTTCAACTAATTATGTTTGATTTAGAATTTGACCAGTACATGATTTTCCGGGTCTACAACCGTTCTGTTCTCTTATTAGCTTACTTTCTAATTGGTTTGTGTGACGGTTAAGTAGTAAGTACCATTCGTACTTTTCAATTTCGTACAATTCATATGTATGACAGAGTTAAGATACCGGCCGGTAGTTTTTTGGGCTGAATGTTTCTTTCCCAGGTTTTAGTGGAATGTCTACCATGGACTTCCTTCATATTTTAGGTATTCTTTGGATGTCATTTATATAATCGAATAGTTTGATAAGTCATGCTTTTGATTTCGTTCCAAATTGCTGTATTTACTTTGTATGCATATATTGTCTAGTCCAACTGCTTATTGTAGTCTTTCATACTCGTGATTGCGTTTTTGAGATCTTCCAAATTCAAATGTTCGTCTTAAAATATGTTAATTTTCTCGCCCAAGTCTACTCTAATTTATAGTTATTACAACAATTATTGATATTTTTTGTTTAAATCAGTTATCAGATAAAAAATTAGATAAATCATTAGCAAGTTTATTGGGAATACATAATTTTCGTTCATAATTATAATTTTACCATAATAACACATTTAGGTAGTATATAATATAGTTTAAATTTATATTAGTTAATATCATGTATTTTATTGTGATGTAAAAATATAATATCTTGCAGAAGTAAACATGGTCCATGGATAAAACTAAATATTATATTCGTTTATGAATAAAAAATTCATCACAATTTGAGATACATAAAATTATTATTTATTCATATATCTACTATAATAGCTGTCTTAGTGTCTTACCAACAGGGCCTGATTTAGGTATTTTGTGGCCTTAGGCAAAATAAAAAACGTGGTCCCTTGTCAACAGTAGCGTTTATAGCTCCACCCCCCCCCCCCCCAGCATAGACGAGTTGTATAAAACAAAATAATAAATAATATCAATTTAGTATTTATTTATACATTTTCATAAATATAATTATGATGTTATACATTTTTTATCTCTACAGGATACAGATTTCTTGTACCTATTATTTATTAATTAATATATATATATTTATTATTGATATTGAAAACAAAATTTAAACATTTCTTTTTTTTATATTATTTATTAACTGTAATAAACAATACATTTTTATATTTATAATAGAAATAATTAATAAGCTATTTTATAATATTACTTTTCTTGCTTTTTTTAAAGCAAATTCATTTATTATGTCATCGAAGTTTAAAGAAGATTTAAAATCGCTTTCTATTGATAGTAAAACTAAGTTATCAATTCTTTCTTATTAAAAATAGACTTTAATTATTTTCATTTACATTTTACGCTGGATTAATTATTTATTTAATTTTTTTGAAATATTATATGTGTCTTATATTTATTTTACACGATGAAAGTAGTACTCTAAAAAAATAAATAATGTTCATAAAAATCTTAGGCCCTCTAATAACGGGGGCCACAGGCAGTTGCCTATTCTGCCTTATGGTAAATATGACCCTGCTTACCAATATAACTATTCAAGTAATATAATATTATAAATACAAATTCTATAAAATATAGCCACTTCATTAAAACATCTTGGTGTATTTTAAATGGTGAAAACTTGAAATGCGATGTTCATATTAATTATAATTCATGTATAAATAATACACTCAAACATTTTTTACATTTATAAATCGTTTAAATATATCTTAAATTCGACAAATTGTTGGAAAGAAAAACGCGAGTTGAAAGAGTGTTCGGAATACATAATCATTGCCATTATTATAATTTCGCCATACACACATCACACATACATATTTTAGTTAATAATATAATTTAAATATATAATATTTAATGTGTATTTTATTGTAATATAATATTTTGTATAAGTAAACACTGATAAACCTGAATAATAAATTTGTTTTGGAATAAAAAATACATCACTATTGGAGGACCATAAAATTAGGTATTATTCATTCATATATAATACCAACGTATACTAAGCCGTCTTACTAATAATAATTCAAGTAATATAATGTTATATAACTGTAAAATATTAAATAGAGTCACTTCATTAAAATACCTAGGTGTATTTCCATTGATGAAAACTTGAAATGGGATACATTTATACATATTATATATCAACTATAAATATAAATAATACAGTCAAACATTTTTTTTAGATTTATAAATCGTTTAAATTCGCAGGTAGTTGGAAAGAAACGCGCTCATTAAATAGTTTTCGGAATACATTACCTATCACGCCTCGTTGTTATTATAATTATTTCGCCATAGACACACATGAAATATTTAATATAATTTAAATATATTATATTTAATAGTATGTATTTTATTGTGATATAAAATTATATCACCTTGTAGAAGTAAACATGGATAAAGCTGAATATCTATACCTATTTTTTATGGAATAAAAAATGCATCACTCTTTTTGGAAAACCCCACAGTTATTATTAAATTCATATTACTATTCAAGTAGTATATAATATTCAACTGTAAAATATTAAATAGAGTCACTTCATTAAAATATAAGATTAAAACTTAAATGGGGTGCGTATTGCGTGCATATTAATTATAATTTATATAAATAATGCATTCAACAAATCGTTTTACATCAAATCACTTAAAATAGTTCATCTTAAATTTGAATCTTAAAAACCTTAAAATGTATTTATATAAATATGCAATATTATAATACGCGATTCCGGCGGTGTACCTACTTATATTATATTATAGTAATTACCTAGATATTACTCTAACACTAGATTAATTTATGTTTTATTCGTATTATCTCATTGTAATTTTGATGTCTATATATTGAACTTATTATTAATGTCATATAGTATTTTGTTTATTGAGCACTATGCGCACGTAACCCTATAACCTGTACAATGTACATGCATTAGAATAATATATTAATATGATGGTAGGTATATGCGTATATAATAACATAATATTATAAGCGAATAAAGCAATTTTTCCTCAATGTTTCCTATTCTTTACTCATCGTGATGATCGTTTTTTCGTTACAGCACCTCGGACGACGGCGGCGGCGGCGACAACGAACGAAGACGGACGAAATGCATCTCCGAGTTACATCTAATTTTCGACCCATTGTGATTTTGAATAATCTCTGGGGTCGAACAATGGCTATAATGATTTATAGCGCGCGTGTGCGTGTACATGGTATAAACCGTATATACCTATATATTTTTATCCTCGCTTTTCGTCTTGTATATATTTTTATTTCGTCGTTTTCCGCCGTATACATATACCGCTGCCGCAGAGAGTTCGCTTTTAAATCGCCACACGATTTGTTGAAACCGAGATTCACGTTTGTATACATACACATGTACCTATAATACTCGCACCACAATAACGATGACGGACTTCGTCTGCTGCAGCCTCCTATATATATATATATATGTATATACGTACCTACCATGTACCTATATAGAAGCAGATAAATACGCGCGTGTCGCGGTCTTCCATATGTACCTATACATAATGATATTACAGAACGACGCGGCCTGCACCCGACGACGTCTCTGCGGTCGGTTTGCGCTCAGGAAGGCACCTAATAATAATAATAATATATGGTCACCGGTGATTTATCTTAATTAAATTATTTTACAACCGACACCAGCTGCTGGCAACTGCCTGTAACTCCTATAGAACGAGTCGTTCCCATGTAATAGAGTGGCGTATTTACCGGGATGGGGGGGAGAGAGAGATCAAGCGGATCAATCCCCCCCATATACTGTAAATAATATGCAAAAGTTTTCACTTTAAAAACCATTACAATTCAAAATCAAAGCAAAATTAAACATTAACTATGCTAAATAAAACTTCTCAGAGGAAGAGGCGTAATGCGTAAATGTCCCTGTAACTCCCCCCCCGCACATCACCAGGTACGCCACTGTGACTTACCTACATTTGATTGCGGTCTTAACAATAATACACCAGCCGTATTATACATTCTACGCATTACGACTTTGCAAGGTAATATTATGGTAATATCGCGGTACTGTATTGGTATGTTATATTGTTCTAAATTGTACAGATAATAGTGTATTGGGCGATTTACGACGATATTGTGCGCTAGGTGTAATTATTTATAATTGTGTCGTCGACCATGTCATCGCGATCGTACTCAGTTTTTTATTCGTTCTAAACCGGTGGACGTCGAAACTCTTAAAAAAACAGCAGTAAATTGTTTTTGCAGCGGTGCATTAGCATACCCGTACCCGAATCGTTACAGGAAAAATATATAACGCTTCGCTGAAAAGTGTTTAATAAATTAATTTTACAAAATTATATACGACTGCAGCAGTCGTTACATGGCAGCAGTTGTAGGTTGTGTATCGGATAGTACAATACGAGTTGAATAAAAATTGTATTATTATATTATTATTAAATAATCGTGCGCTTGCATGTACCCTGTGGGCTGGGGGCAGACACCTTTCTTAGAGTGCGCATAATAATATGAACAAAGTCCCAAAATAACAGCTTTTAAAAAGAATAAATAACAAAATCTATAGTTACGTGATCTGTGTTCACGGCCTAATTGTAATGACAAGATTACAATGAAGTTATACTGTATAATATTATCCTTTTCAATAAACACGCATCGTTAAAAAAAAGAACGTATAAAAAAATGTTAAAAAATCTATCGTTTTAAATAGGTAATACAAGAAGCAGTGCGATAGTAAAAATGGTTGTCGTAAAATATAATTTCAAGGCAACAAGAACATTTTTTAGGGACATATTTTATATTATTTTTGGTGAGCCGTGGCATTATCCCCCGAGACCGTGCACGGTGCATGCCTGTGTAAGCAATTAATACACGTCCTAACATGTTCGTTTCGTTTAAAAACCATAAAACAATATATATAGTTATACCGTTTACGTGTATCTTGACATATTATACGTATTATAGCAACGAGCTGCAGTGGCACGACGATCGTGAACAATCATTACGAATTAGATTGGAATGTTTCACATTAAAAAAAAAAAAAACTACATCGAAACATTGATATTTTGACATTATCTTTTACTCAACGCTATAACTATTTATTTTTTTTTTCCCATCGATTCGACCGTATTAAAACAATAGTACATTAGTGGACACGTGCGCGTTCGACAAATCGGAGATAAAAATTTTGATTGAAAACACACCGTTCGACTTTCCACACAGAACATACAAGGACACGACTTACAGCAGGCTATAACGCTGCGATCTGTCGCCAGTACAATATAATATTATATTACAAATAGTGGTAATTACTAATTTACTGTGTATAGTAAATAGTAATATTGCCCATATTATTATATATTATTATGTACCATGCCTGGTAATACGAGAAATAACGTTATTCCTAACCAACCGTATCGACTACCTATCGGATTCAATAATATTATCATTTATCAATAATGACCGGAACAGTAAACAATAGCCTATTACTTACTATACCTAAAATTGAATGTTAAATATTATTTCCACAATTTTATCGAATCTATCATGTGAGATGAGCGATGGACGAGTTAAAATAAGTTTCTACGCTCAAAAGATAATATTACTTGCTTTTTTTATAATATTATAAAAGAATAGAAGCACTTAGTAGACCTATTGTCCAACCACTGTCTAAGTATAGATAATAGGTACCTACATTACTTATAGTCAACAGTTTTCCCCAAGTTAAAGACTAAAAGAGTTCAGTTAGGGACACTACTACCCCATCACGGGACATGCCCGAGTAATAATATTATGTAAAAATGAATCAATAAGATCTGGCAAGACATAAACAATATTGTTAAATGTAATAACTAAATAAGATGAGTGGGCGGGGCTACCACCACCATCACGTCTGTTGGGAATATAATATGGGTTAACCCCCCCCCCCTCCACTAACTACAACCACTACAAAAATGTTTACAACCCAAGCCAATAATGGTAGCTGTCATTTAGGTATACCTAACTATACCTATTATCAACAACGCTACCTCCGGTGAAAGGTGTTGTTATTTTATATTTGTAGTGTTACAGTTTAATTATAATAAAGAAATATACTATCAGATTGGACAACTGCCCGGCTAGCTCAGTCGGTAGAGCACGAGACTCTTAATCTCGGGGTCGTGGGTTCGAGCCCCACGTTGGGCGACCAAATTTTATTCTAATTTTGTTAATATATTATATATTAATAAAATTAATAATCGTAAATATTGTGTTACACGTCTTATCTTTGGATAGTGGTGCGGCCGCGGCGAGGATACGAACGACGTAATCGTATATTATTGTTATTCGTGTTCGGTAACCGCAGTTCTATTTTAGAATTAATTTATTACGATAATAAAGGTATTTCGAGAAAACGATTTCTCGTTCCATATGGTACTCCCGGGGCCCGGACGGATTAAGCTCGATTCATAAAGGTGATTAGTTTAATTATTAACAGACTGCTAATTTTTGATAATTTGTAGATTCAAACATCAAGAAAAACAATTTGTCAAAAAGGATTAATTATTTTATTTTTTTTTGTTCACAAGAGTAATTAGGTACTTTACTGAAAAATTCTAAGTCGTGGGAATCATAGCATTTAATAATATCGTATCGATGCACAAATTGTTTACCTTATCGTTAATTTATTATTGGTAACTGATGGGTATATTATTTCAGTTTTATAAATCATTTCTTACGAGCTTAAGATTTATGTCGTATTTATGTCTCGTTTATCAATTGATTAAATAAAAAATCATCAATAATTATGATTGTACCTACTAACTGCAAGTTATTGGCAGCGATCCTATAGAGTATAGACCATGTGTTGCTTCAGTCGGATGTTGTGTTACTAAAAGTAAAATTTGTATTAAAAAAGCCATCAACAGGTATGTCTCCAACACCTAAGTTCGAAAAAATGTGACATTTTCTAAATGTTTTTCCTATCAACGTTTAGATTTCCATTTAAATAAATAGTATAGCTCAGTTTCAGGCGTCAAAATAAGCTCCTTCCTTTTAAAAATCTAAGTATCACAAAAGTCGTTTTAAAAACTATTTTCAATCCCTTTCCTAGTAAGAACAAACATTTTTGAAAACTTTTTTCGGCAAAATTGTTATTTGATGGTGCTGTAAACTATCTAGCTGAGTTTTGAAGTTCGTTCGAAAATCCTTCCACCACAAATGTACTAAAAGTGAAATTTTTACTAAAAAAGCCATCAACAGGTATGTCGCCAACACATAAGTTCGAAAAAAAGTAACATTTTCCAAATTTTGTTTTTATTAACGTATAGTACGCAATATAAATAAGTAGAATAGCGCAGCTTGAGAGGTCAAAATAAGCTCCTTCCTTTTAAAAATCTATGTAACATGATCGTCGTTTTAAAAACTGTTTTCAATCCCTTTCCTATGTAGAATACATATTTTTGTAATGTTTTCTTGGCAAAATTGTTACTCGACGGTGCCGTAAGCTATCTAGCTTAGTTTTGAAGTTCACTCGGAAATCCTTCCACCACAAAATTCTCTAAAAGTGAAATTTGTATTAAAAATGCTATCAACAGGTATAATGTCACAAACACATAAGTTCGCAAAAAAGTAACATTTTCCAATTTTTTTCCTTACAACATATAGATCGCCATTCAAATAAATAGTATAGATAGTACAGTTTGAGGCGTCAAAATAAGCTCCTTCCTTTTGAAATCTAATAAGTAACATAAACGTCGTTTTTAACACTGTTTTCAATCCCCTAATAAATGTTTATTATATATTTTTACTTTAAAAAAGTGGTTATTTCAATTAGAAATATTATATATTTTGTAACTAATTTATAAAAAATAAGATTTATTAAAAAAAAAATTATTAGATAAATTATATTTTGATATCGCCGTATATTAGGTGACCCGTTGATTAAATATTGGTAATTTGTATTTTCTGCTAAATTTTTTAGGCGGGTTGCAGGGCTTGCAAACGTTGACAAAAAACGATTGAAATTTATAAACGTACCTAATTATAACGGAAAGCGATAATCAAAAATAATTAAATAGCGGAAACAAAACCCAACGGTTAGCAAAATATATTATACATTATAAAACAAGCAATAGGTAACGCATATAACGTAATTTCTAAAATATAGCAAAACGTAATTTATAGAATTTCATTGACCGAAAAATAACGGAAAACGAAATAATTTGAAATCCATTTACTTAAAAGTTATAATATTGGTTTCGTTGAAATATTTATTCCATGCATACGAACATTAGAATTTATTATATCACATTCCGTGTCATGTCCGCATTATTAGTTATTATTGATACATTTAATAGGTATTAACACTATTCTAAATAACGCATGACTTGCGTAATGTTTTAATTCTGAAAAACGATAGACGCAAAAATCGTAAAACGCCTCAATGCCAAATAAAACGATAAACGAAAAAATTGTATAACGTTTTAATTTGTAAATGACATAATTTAAAACGGATTTTTTTTTTCAAATGCAGATGTATCATAATATATTTTATTGTTTACTATGTGTGTGCATGGCGAAATATTATTATAATAACGACGACGACGACGATAATAATGTGTTCCGAACGAACGCGCTCTTTTCTTTTCAACTTCTGTCGTTGATGCACCGCTATTGTCACCTGCGCGCACAGTAAACCGCAATTGAAAATTCTGTTCGGCTCAAAACGGATTTTCGGACGTGTAAACAATTGGATTTTGACGCTTCGCTTTGGACTGCGTTTTGCATACGGTCATCGTAAATCGCTCGCGGTAATTCGCGTGACGCCGCAATTTGTCTATAAATAGTATACCTTATATTATTTATATTGTCATTTGTCATATTATTTTCCTGCGGTTCGGATCGCTGTTCGTCGATTGCGCCGGTTTTTTTTTTAAACCACCTGTTGATGCATAATATGCATATTTACTATGCATTAGAAAAATATTAGTTATCACATTTGTCTGTATTCAATTTGAATATTGTCTGAGATTCAGTTGGTGTAAAAAATACAAACAAAATAATAGTCTTTTAAAATCATTTATTCAACACAAAATATACGTATTTATGTTAAAAGTCAGTGACACTAAATTGTCTTCTTTATCAATTAATGATTTAGAATTTCTTTGATTCGTTGCATCTACGATCTACCTACAACAATTAATAATAACAAATTAGGTATTAAATGATGAATAAAAATTAAACGTATGTATAACATGCCTGGCACAGACGGTGCATACGCCCCAACTTCACATACCTAAATAACGTATACAGTGCAATTCAAGTAATCATGTAAAACTTTTTTGCGGTGGAAGATATAAGTGCCGAAACGAGATAAGAAAAAAATAAATAGTATCTTACAAAACCTCACCAAAACCCAGATACTTATGTGCGTGTTTCATTCTAGATCATAGGCGTGCGCACGGGGCACCCCCGACAAGTAATTGGGGCCCTAAAATTTAAGTCCTATAGTATATATATGGGTCCGTATTTTAACTAATTTTACTAGAGTAAAAATGTTATTTTTTCTAAAATATGTGATAAAAAAAAAAATAAATGTTCAGGGATAAAAAAATAATACAACGTAAAATATTTTTAATTTGCATTGTAAAACTTATTATGATTACACAGCTAGCTGCTAGATGTTATCGACTACAAAAGTCAAAATAATAAATAAATAATGCTATTATCTAAAAATAGATTTTAGATCCAACTATTTAATGAAATATTATATATAACTTGGAACTAGTAATAGTGTAATACCACTGATTAATATGTGATTTAATTCCGTGATACTATTAGAGACCATTATACGGGTTGCATATTAGCATTCGGGTTATGGAGTTATTTTCACATTTTGTAAAATCGAAAATAAACACAACAAACTGATATCTACTATTTGTTATAATTATAACATTGAAATATTATGATTTGACTGTTAACTAAAATAAATATTATTTACGAGTTATTCTACAACGATCACTGTCCAGTGTTCACTGATTACTGAAGCAACGTTGTAATATTATTTAATTGTTTTAAATTAAAATCATGCCACCTAAAAGCAGTTGTCAAAAACGTAAAGAAAAAATTAAAAACGATTTAGAACTGAAGAAAATTCGAGGTACTTTAGACAAATGTATTCTGCCCAAAACAAATCGTAAGTACTATAAGTATATCAATTTTATTGTAATAGTATTATATAGTAAATAGTAATGTTTAAGTTCTATAGATACTATTAAATTTAAATCCTAGATATAAAAAAAAACTAATTATGTTTATTGTTTTTTCTTTTTCTATTCAATTGATAAGAGGGCCCAAATTAAGAAAAGGGCCCGAAAAAATTGTAGGCACCCCCCGAAATTCAGGTCTGCGCACGCCTATGTTCTAGATAGCCAGATATTGCCAGATATGTATCAAATGTAGAAGCGGGGCCTGGTGTGGTTCGGTGGTTGGCCTCAGTCACTAACGTGTTCTGAGGTCAGTCGTCGTCCGGCATCGCTATTAGTTCCCGGATGGGTGACCACCGCCCGAGTTTTTAGTGCTTAAGATCAATAATAAATAAAAAGTAGAGCCAACAATAATAAAAAAAAGTAGAACCAACAATAGTTTAAAAAAAACGCCAATGGTATATAATCATAATCGACAATAATTATCAATGTATTATCTGCAGATTACGATAGATCGTCTGAGTTTTTGTATTATAAATTATGACACATTATATTGTAACTTGTAAGTGCCTATATTATATACTTACGTAATAAGCATTCGCGAAGTCTATCCCGCAGTAAATTATTTTACTATAAACAATTATACGAATAAAGGCGTTTAATGAGCATTAAACAAAAATAAAGATTTTTACATTTCATAAAATTATATAGGTATAGCCTCTTTTTTAATCCCATTTTTTTTTACCTGTGATTTATCTGAGGAATTTATTATCATATATACCTGTTGGAATTATTGCGTCCACTAATAAAATATGCATCGTCAGAAATGTGATAATATAGATTATGAAATGTACTACAAGCACAACGATCAACATACGTATTTAAATATGATGATAATAATATAATATATTATTGTGTGCACAGTTTCTATTCAATGTACATATTGTTTATGTATGCGATTCTAATAGTATCTATATGTATATAATATTATGTTGTGCATGCAACTATCGTATTATACACCTACGACGAGGATTCGAACACGTTCATTACCATTTCAAACGGTTTATGTACATCATAATATTATTATCGTGTCAATTCGTAACTTTATTGAATTACACGTATCAGTAGGTATACGTTTAATATTAATACATTATAATAATATCATCGTATTCGAATCGATAATATTGTATATACACGTTAAGCTTTAATTTTAAATGTGCAATAATATGCTAATATATAATGTCATTATTGAGTATGCGAATTCGTATTCAATGGAGAGATTCATCACGTGTGTATAAAATATAATATTGGCGTTGGCCGTTTACTGGATAGGTACTTTTCAATTTTAAAATTAATTTTTTTCGATTTTCGTGAAGATGAAAAAGTGTCACTCGAAACGAGTAGGTATGTGTGTATCGTGAAAGTAATATTATAACAAATCAAATTATTGTTTTAATGCGAAACCAAGATTTAAGATAGTATGGTTGCCCAACGACTCATTAGAAATGATTTTATCACGCGGCATACGATTTGAAATTTGAATCCAAAAGTCACGTGATCAGGTGACTTTTTTTACCTACAGCGCTAACGGTGATAAAGTAAAATTCGTTAAAATATCATTTAATTAATTTTATTTGCTATTAATTAACAGTTATTGTTTACAATTTGTTGATTTGTGTACAGACATTAATATATAGATGAGTGAATGACACGTAAAAAAAATAGTCTACCAGAAGGGCTAGCACCGAAATCGAGTTACATTAAATCCTATGCCGTCTAATCATAGGTCGTTATTATACTATCACAAATATCGTGTGCGGGACCCAACTCCTAACGCAGCTTGCAACTGCAGACTGACCACGACCGGCGTCGTCTTCCTCGTGCATAATACGTCTGCGCGTTTTCGTCGCCCGAAAGAGAAAACGAGGCGTTTCGAGGCGGGAAAAGGGGTAGTTATCTGGACACGACAGGGCCCAGGGCCCGAAGGTCAGGTCAAACGGGTTCAAGTGTGGCGCCTGCCGATGACCCGTACCGGCTGCGATAGTCGCAGCGACCGCTCCGGCGACGGCGACGACGATGACGACGAAGCTGTCTTCTCCTCTCGGAGGGGGTCCTGGCCGTCGGTCGGTCGCGTAGAAAATAATAATAATAATAATATATAGGTACTACGCGAGCGCGCGCCCGCAGTCATTGCCCCCTTTCGCCGCCGCCCGGAGAAGGTCCCGCGGGGGGGAGAACCAACACGAGTAGTATATAATATTATAATATATATATGTGTGTGTGTGTGTGTGTGTGCGTGTGTGCGTACGCCACTGCCTAGCCGCACACGTGCGACTGCCATAATAATAATAATAATATATTATAATACACCGTCTTGGACCATATTATATACACTGCAGTCGCATACACGCTCACAGCACATACAAACACAATATAATATAGTATATTATACAGGATGGTTCGCAGCGCCATTTTTTTTTTCGTAAATAACGCATCGGTAGTTCAAAATCTGATAATTTCGAAATTTGTAAACGTGCCCTCTTACAAAGATCTGCAAAATGTTTTCGAATTCTTGACGTTGCTTGTACCCTGCATACTACTCGAGCAGCAGTGCGCTGTAGTGAGGTATAGAAACTTCTGTTTTTCAAATATCATTGATTATAAATACTGTCCCCGCACCTCACTCCAACATAGTTATGGCGGCTGGAATAAAATACGAATTTATTAGTATTATTGGTTCTTATCGCTATCCACCGAGAGTTTTATTGTACGCCGCCGAAAACACGGCCAATGACTAGTGAGCAATCTATAGTATTTATAATCAGTGATATAATATCATACACGCCGTCTATCCGATGTAAATTATTAGGCGGATATTTTTTTGCCGACAATTTCGTCCTGTTTATCAAAAAACAAAATCCCAACGAGTTCCTGGTTTTCGAGTTATTTAAATAGTGTTGTTCGCGATAATGCGGGTTCGGAACAATAATATATGGAGCTGATTTGAAGATTTTTTAAGTAACATTTCGAGAACCGGTAGACTACAACAACTATCGTTTGAATTTCGAATTAGACACATGTAGATTTTCAAAAAAATCATCTGATTTACTCAATAGCGAGTGAGGGAGTTTTCGTTTTAAATACAAAAATTTGTATCGCCGCGGGACACTCGCCTCAAGTATACAGTATAACACACAGATTATAAATACTATGATTTATAATCAATGGTAGTAGGACCGTATAGGTACCAAACGAATCTCTCGAATTTGAAAACATCACGGTCCTCGAGTGAAATCACCCTGTATATATTATACTATATATCGGACCGTACGCACACATGCCACCGCCCTTTGTGTGTAGTAAGCGCGCGCGCGATATATATTTATTATTATTTTTTTTTTTTCCATTTTTCCTCTCCTCTTATATTTTTACGGACGTTTATTATTATTGTGGCGGGACGCGCGCGCGATTGCGAGAGACGACGACGGCGAAGGAAAAAACACGATAAATCTGGACTTGTTCCAAACGTAATTATTATTATAATGGTAAATCGTCATCGCGTAAAATGCGCGTAATTTTTTCACTTTTTTTTTTCTTTAAAATTACAATCTGCGACGACTACGACGATAATAATGTTATTATAAAGTATTGCTATTTATGTGTGTGCGCGCGTACGGCGTGATAATGTGGTCGTTATCATCGCGAGCGTTATAATGTATACTTATAACAATAATGTAATGCGCACGCATGCGCGCGTACGCTTTACAAGCTTTAATACGTCTCGCGTTTATTTGACCATGTGCAACGGTTTTGAGTACTGCCACAAGACCCCGGTATAGGCTGTGTAACAATAATAATACAATTATTGTAATCACAGCGATAATAGTACCTATATATATATGACAGTGCCCTCTGCTGTGCATTTTCCTCCCCAACACCAGCTGTTGTACACGTCTTAAACATTGTTATTATTCTGCCTTTTATAGGTACGTGCGGGATGATTTTTCAACATAAATAGATAAAACGATAAACGATAATCTAATAATGACACTCATTCTTTTTAGAACAATCAACATTTTTGAAAAAAAAAATGTTTTACATAGATAATATTTTGAAGTCGTCTCAAAATTGCATTTCTAATTATAATTTAGATACGATTGTAATATAGATCATTGTAATTATTACTATAACTAGTATTATAATTTTTAGCTTTAGAGTAGTAGATAACTTTAGACCCACTGTTGAATAGGTATAATTGGCCAAAATAAGAATAATAGTATTAAAATATAGACTATATTTTTGTTAAGTAACTACTGAAATCTGGTTTTCGAAAAAACCTCAGTGGGCGCAGACTGCTGACTGGTCTGACTGCAGATCATTGCAATAATACTCTTTAAGTTATAAAATATTAAAATGTTAATCGTTATCATTGTTGATCAATGTTATATTTTTTATATCATATATTTTTTAATATAATATTATATCCCTGTGACAGGTGATGGGCACCATACAGACGGGGATATCGATCGAGTGAGTCGGACGATGAATAATTCTGATTTGAGGTTATGCGCTATAATATAATACGTATACTGCAGTAGGTTGCGATAACCTCTTAACATTTTTGATTTAGCAAAAGAAAGTTATAGTGCCTACTTAAATACTTAGTATAGGTAGTACTTAAAACCGAATGGACGGATCGTAATAATTTCCGTGTATAATCGACAGCTACACAGTATGGCGCCACTGCAGAAGACGACGCACGTGTCACAAAATTAGAACCATATATCCAATATTGTGTGTGTGTGTGCGTCTACACTCCACACCACACACACACACACATACATGTATATAGATAATTACGCCTACTCGTGCCGGTTAGGTCATTACAGTTCTGTCTACTCATTGTGCGATAAAACTCGAATGCGCGACTCCTACCTACCGCGCTATTATATATACGACGCGTTATTAGTCGTTTTCACCACACGTATCTGAGCCTCAAGGGTCTTCTCGTTCTTGTACGAACAATATAAACTCCAATATTGCAATATTATAATCTGCGGTCATTTTCTCTGCCTACTGCAGTTCTGTTGAACCGTATGATATTATTACTGTGGACATCACCCGAATAAAGATTTCGAGAGTTTCCGCAAAAATCAAACGGAATCATCCGCGCGCGTCTGCGGCACGAGTATGCCCAAGTCTAATAAATTATAATTTTACAATGTTTTATTGTTAAATATTTATAGGTACGGGAGGTACCTCTACATGTGCATCGTGTACGGCTGCAGTGTGGACCGCGATTTATCGTATCGCGTCATTTTAGGTATTATATATATATATATGGTCTGGTTGTTGTGACGAGTCGAGAGGACGTGCGTGAAATTTCGTATTAAAAAAAAAGCGCGGGATGATTAGACGGTGGCGTGCAGGAGAGCGGTAACCGTCAACCGCGGTCGACCATAATATTATATACCTACCTGTAATGCAGTATATATTATGTATAAGACCGTTTGTTTCTTTCCAACACGTAATCGAACGTTATTTTTTTCGAGAAAAAAAACAAACCGCTCCGTTATATTATTATTATATACCCTGCTGCAACACGTCATTGTGTACAACACGTAAATACAATATACTACGGTTTATATTATATTATATTGTAACGATTTTTATATCATTCCGTCGGTTCGTCGCCGGTTTAATAACCTCGTCGTGGTCTTAAATTATGACGTACATAGTACATATGCGTCGCTGGACCGACCTGACTGTACCTTTAAAAAGTACCTCTATAGGGGCCCTACTGAACGCGATTTGCGTTTTTAAGATTTTATCGAATACTAATGTACGTTAAACGTATTATATGGAAATTTTCAGTTTGTTCTACATTTTTGATCGCTTGAAAAGTGTTAATCCCAAGTCTGCAGAAAGAAAATTGCGACAGTGTTTTTCAAAGGAGGAACTACCTGATATATTATAAACTAGAATCCTCATCGTCGTCCGAACAAATCATAATATACTAATCGGACAATTTATTAAAATATTCTTATTCAACACCAGTTTCAGTGTTGGTCCGATTTTAGCAAGCTGATGAATATAATATATTTTAACTCTCTGTTTTACTTGCTTACATAATAAATGTAGAAACAAACTCGGAAAATTTAGATTTTTGCTTGCATATAGAAACAGAACTTTCTGGTAAGATCAATATGTATACGCGTCATGTGCAAGTTCGGATTCTATAAGAAAGTATAGAAACTACGCGTAGTCATCTTTTGACGATTGATTAAAAATCATAAGAACAAGGTGATGACCACGTAAAAAACATGAGTATATACCTATAGATATTACAATATTTAATTATATACTATACAATGACCCACCTGACGATGCACCGGATTATAGGTACACCACAGTGAAAAAAATCTGTTTGAAATACAAAATTATAAGACGCACCATACGCGTGATTTTAATCCATAAGAATATATATATTATAAACTGAACGCGGCTTTCTAAGCCCATTTTTTTTCGAAGACCTGCTGAAGAACTTCACCCACCTTATCGATAAACATCGTTAAATATCATCTAAGAAATCAAAAGTGATGTTTAGTTATCAAAATCAAGTATTTCTTTTAATGATATCCAAAATTTAAATTTAAATCGATAATTTATAACAAAATAAAATCGTCTTATAATTTTTTATAATACACACAAATTAATTTTAAATTAAAAAAAATAGTTAAAATTTAAAATTAAAAAACATTCGATAGATTTTAATGTAGTTCATATGTAAGTAATATAAAATAACTAATATTTCAATTTCTTAGGCCTGTTAGGCAGCTGTGCATACTACAAGAGCTGTCAACAGGTTTTTTCGTAGTCAGAAATCAAAATTAAAATCGTAAAGATGTGAAATTTATATTTTAAATCGAAAAAAAAGAAAAATGTCGTTCAAAATCTAATTAAAATCATAATACAATTAAATCGATGCTGTGCAGAAATGTAAAAATCATAGAACTACAAAAACAATATACAATTGGACGGTTTCTGTGAAAAAGGGCACAAGTCAGTTTTAAAAAGGTGGGTAAGTGGATGTCGCTCTGCTGTACAGTGGGTTACAAGTGGGTCACTGTAATGGATGGTGTTAAATTTTAATTCAATGATATAATATCATTGTATAAGGAAAACGATTCTGAGCGAAAACGGTCAGTCAGCCTATGATATTACCAAGTATATTTGATGATATTATTGTGAATAAAGTAATTTATTTATAACCTATTTACGTGGAGCCTTGTTTTCAATTTTCAATCCTTAGCTATAAAAGTTGAACATTTTATAAATTTTTAACTACAAAATAATTATTAAATTATAAATTTGATAAATTTTGTCAAAATTTAAACTTTAAATGCTTATAAAAAAAATTGGGCCTATGTATTTTTAATATTTATCAACTGCTATTGTAACAATATACCAGGAGCCTTATATTAAATTTTCACGTTTTTTTCCCAACAAATAAAATTTTATTGATATTTATAGAAAAAAAACTAAAAAAATTGAAAACTGACAATGTCCGTAAACAGCTCAAAAAGAGTCAAATTATTTTCAAAATTTTATTGTGTATAGAAAATACCAATATAAACATTCAGTGAAATTTTCAAGTAACTACAGTCATACGTTTTTTAATTACAACAAAATAAGAAAATCCTTACACGAGAAATCGAGTGAATCAAATGTTGTAAAAATATGAATTTCAAACGCTCATAAAAATTTAATTTGACTTTCTTGTAGACATTTTTTTTTCGATAAAGGTAGATAAACTTATGGATAATCTTGTACTAGATTTTCAAATCTTAGATTTAAAAAAAAAAATTTTTATGAATTCTCAACTCAAAATAATTTGCTAATTTTCGTGATTTTTTTGTATTTTGTCAATATTTGAACTTTAAATGCTTATAAATAAAAACTGTGACTAAGGATTTTTAATATTTTTCAAATATCATTGTAACAATATAGTAGGAGCATTGTATTAAATTATCAAGATTTTTTACCCAACAAATAAAATTTTATTGATATTTGTAGAAGAAAAAACTAAAAAAAATGGAAACTGAAAATGTCCGTAAACAGCTCCAAATAAGTCAAAATATTGGGAAAATGTTATGGTGTTTAGAAAATGCTAATATATACATTCAGTCAAAATTTCATGTACCTACGCTCATTTGTTTTAGAGTTACACCAAAAACCAAAATCGATTTTCTCAAAAACAGATTTTGCGTAAAAATTCCTGTTTTTCCTTAATTTTTCTTTTGTTTTACACGTCACTTTTGAAAACTACTGGGAAATTTTTACTTTTGACCCCCCAAAGTACCAAATAGATTCACTTTCCTATCAGAAAAGTTACTATTGAAGAAAATCCAAGCACTTTTACTGTCCTAAAAGGTGATGACAGACACAAAAAAAAATAAAAAAAATTAAAAAAACACATCATTGTAAAATAAATACATTCATTGCTTCGCTCAGAATCTAAAATTAAATATCATACTTTTGTTTTGAAAATAACTTTACACCGGATTGGCTGGTGGCACTGATGTTTGGTGCTATCTTACTCTCAATAATATTATCTATCGAGATAGACAAAAATCAGTGCCACCAGTCAATCCAGCATACAATTATTTTCAAAACAAAAGTAAGATATTTAATTTTTAAAAAACTGACTTGTGCCCTTTTTCACAGAGACCGTCCAATTTTAATCAGATATCAATAAGCGAAATTGAAATTAAATCAACAGTTTTCATTTTGATTGCAACGCCTATCATGTCTATGCATTTTTTTAAAGGCAATTTACAATCTGTGCCTAAAAAAATATTACAATGAGCAAATATAAAAGTGTACAATAGTTAAAATAACACGAATATAGCATGATAAGATAATCTGAGCCCATTTCAGACGACTGCACTTTCCAAATTATAATATTATGTTTATAGTCAGTTTGCGGCGTGTCAGATTTTTCGGAAGAGTGATGGTGTCCACATGGGCAATGAGTGGGGCGATTGTAAGCTCGGCCCGGGGAAAAAAAATATTCAAAAGGTCTATTATAAACTCGGCCCCAGTTTTTTTCAGGTAAAAATTATTTAGGTGTAAACTCGGCCCGAGGTTTTTACAGGTAAAAACGATTGACGTGTAAACTCGGCCCGAATAAAAATATTATATGTATGTACTTATAATATTTTTGAGAACCATTTAGCATTACCCAGAGGACACCACGAGGAGGTGATTCTCATTATCCTCCAAAAATTATTTTCATTTTCATATTATTATTCATAGTATGAAATACGTTATATAAATGTAAAATTGCATGTGTAAAAAATTTAAGTAATATGTTCATATGTTGTAAAAAAATATAAGTAAAATGTAATAATGTAAAATGTGTAAAAATATAATAACTAATAATAGGTTATAATATAATTTTATTTTTTGAAGTGAAAAGCCATATGTTTGACATATTCAGTCACCGATATTTCCTTATTTTTATATTTTGTAAGTGTTTTTTCCAATAATTCATTTTTTTTTTGGTTTTTGTGTTTTGAAACTGAAATGGTGCATTTAGGCTATTGATTTTAATGTAAGTTTCTGTTTGTACTTCTTTTAATTTTGCAATGACAGAATATATATTGGGTGTCGTGATAATTATATATTATTGATCAAAATTATCGGGCTGAGTTTACAACCGGACCTTTTTTATTATCTTAAATTTTTCGGCCGAGTTTACAATCTACCTATTTTATTACCTAAAATGTCCGGGCCGAGTTTATAATCGACCTATTTCACTACTTAAAATTTCCGGGCCGAGTTTACTACAAAAAAGGTAACCGCGGGCCCAGTTTACATTTGCCCAATCGTGTGCGACGTACCTATACATAACATTATACAAATAATATCTTATAATATGTTATATACATCATGTGGTATATTTTCACGAGGACACACTACATATTATGTTACGGTGACGATTGGAGATTTTATAGTGCTTACTAACTCGTATAATATCAATTACAACTGCAGCCCGGTGCCAATGTTATTTTTTCCACAAAAATTGACTCTATGGTAATAATAATGACCTTGCCCTGCAAAATTAACCAAATTTGATCATTTTTTTTTTTAACTAATAAAGAATAATATTCTACAGGCACTTTCATCTCCGTTTTCAATATTTCAATCTTAAACTTTGTGATAGGTATTATATTCTTTGAAAATAAGATAATTTTAAGCTTTGCTTACAAATTTTTTTATACCATTATTTGGAATAAAATAAAGAATATGGAGTCAATTCGGCCTGTAAGAAGTCTTGTTCTTTCAGATAAAAATTATATTTCTCAAAATCTGACAACTCTACAAAGCCTGAGAGTTTTTCCTGTGAAGTCAATTTTGTTCATATAATACACCGAATCAACCCCCTCCCCTCCCCATACATAGGTTTCGTCAGTAAATTACTGGAAAAGTATTATAGAATTAAAGTGGCAACTAAAATATAAAATAGAATTTGAAATTTGTAAACAGAATTAAGGAAAATTTGGAAAACAGGCCCAGGTCCCCTTAAATATATATTATCGTGAAATATTATAACACTAGATTAAAAATCCGACTAAAATTACGAAAAAAACTGACAAATTTTGAAAATTTGAAAAAATTTAAAACTCAGGCGAAAATACTTAAAATCAATAATTTCACAAATAATAAAGTCGGTACTGGCTTGGCTGCTTCTACCTTATTTTATCGATATATTATTATATACTACGGTTTATACCAGATAACGATAACACACAAAAATATTGTGTTATCCTAAGCCTATTATTATATTATTATCATTGAGTTGTGAGTTGTAAGTAAATATAAAATATTATTGAAAAAACCTACAGTCTACAATAGGTAGGTACTAAAGTCCCTATTTATACTGTATACCACTATATAGGTATAATATTATAATTCATGCTTCATGGTGTTTAATAATATAGAAATATTTCTATATTGAACTATAATCTATATCAACAAAAGGTGTGTATACTGTATGTCTGTATAATAATTATTAATTAATGATATAGGTTAGTACATAAAAAAATCATAAAATAATTTATGATATCTTCTTGAAACGTGAAAGTATATAGTTTATTATTAATATAATATTAGGCAGGTAAATATTAGATAAATATAACATGCATGATGAGGTAAGTACCTCCCACGTTATACTAATCGAATTTTACATTCTAAAATCATAATTCATTATTCTAGGAAATAAGAAATATTTTAACGTACATAAGAAATTAACTGTAAGTATTACATCACAAGGAAGTTAAATATTGTTTGCGTGTGTCTATTTTGAGCACAGCTGCACCTCCCCGAGATCTGCACACCATAAACGTATAATATAATACATTATTATGTATAATATACTAAACATTGAACATAATGAGAGTCGGGTTCGTCTCTCAGACAACTATTATGTGGAAGTATAGTGTAAACAGACGTCGTCCTGAAATTTATTTTTGGGAGAAAATAATATAATATATAACCTAACCTAACCTATATATAATACAAGTCAATATAGAAGCCAATAAATTACCTCAACTACTTTTCACCGATAAATTGAACACACGTCAGTTATTTACTCGAACATTAACTGCCTGATTTTACAACCTAATAAAATTCTAATATTTTATATTGTACATGCAACGTGTGATATAGGCTATAACGAGAGAGCTGATCTTTATTTTTATTTTAGGTTTCTACACATTTTTATTGGCTTTATGCAACGTTACAAAGATGACAAACGTGGACGATTTATCCATCACAGAGTTCGTAAGAAAAACTTGATTTTGCATATTAAAGCATATTTTGGACATTAGAGTATATATTTGGCTTATTTTTCATGTTTTAGAATATATTCTATTACTGTTCCTAAATAATCATATATTTTGTTAATTTCTCAAGTTGTGTTTTTTTCTAGGAAAAAAAATAATTTAATTTAAGAATTATAAAAATTAAAAATCATTCAATTATCTACTTGTTTGTAGTCAAATTGATAATGTTGGTCATTCTATTTACCTGTTACTAAAGGAATATTGCATCGTGCATGCAAGTTATTTACTATTTTTACTGAGCTACCTATTTTATTTTTTTTTAGAAAAAAAATTGTATCATCTGCATATTTACAAGTTTAAGGAATAAGGAATATTTTAGGGTTTTTTTAGAACATATTTCAAGCTTTCCATAACCTAAAAATCCGCTCTTTAGTTATAACTCGTAGAACTTACATAAAACGCAGAAATTGTTGTGCGATGTGTCCCACCTCACTTTGACGTATCGATTCCAAATCTTCACATATTTTTTGCGAGTTTTTTCGGGAGTCCATTTTCCAAATTTAGCGAATTATTTCAAAAATTAAAATATTATTAGCGAAAAAAACTAACTAGTCTATAGTGTTTGGTTTTGACGAATATCTACACTCTATTGCAGCAAGTTCATCATACAATCATACCGAATCTAATCAATATTGTAAAATGCAATTAATTCATTGACTCGAATCTTATAAATTGGCCGGTCTTATTATATTATTATGTACCTATTCGTATTGTGTTAAACCTACAATATAGTTTCACTGTTACTGGTTATTTTATGATAATATTGATAGGTGTAAAGATAAACATGAAAATATGTGATATAGTTAAATAAATTATTATTTATTTATTTATATCTGTAAATTGGCAGTTGTTGTTGTGCAAACATGTTTGTATTATATGTTCATTTTGATATATCAAATGTTAAATAATGAAGTTTTAACCAATTTCTTCAACTGCCCGGCTAGCTCAGTCGGTAGAGCACGAGACTCTTAATCTCGGGGTCGTGGGTTCGAGCCCCACGTTGGGCGACCAACATTTTTGCACTAATTTTTTGTATATTATTTGAATAAAATGTATTTTATTTTAATATATCCAATAATACATGAAGAACAGAATATTTATGTAGTTTTTGAATTTTCCTCCAATCATTTTCTATTGTAAGAGTTATATTTAATTTATATAGAAAGAACACTATGATAGATATTAATATAATTGCTATTAGTCATAAGGTACCTCTGTATGTATAAGTGACATACTTACATATACAATGGTAGTGTAATTCGTGGTTTGATGGTAGGGGGAGGGGGGACGAGGGGGAATTTTTTCGCAAAGTTGTTTACAATAGTAAATTGAGAATCTCTTTTTTCATGCAGCTACTACAGCTCTTACGTATTTTTCATTATATTGTGCGGCTCGCAACTCAGCTCTTATCGACTATCATTGCCCATCCCTGAATTTTAACCCTGAAATAATTATTTATTTTAAGTATAAAACGGTAAGCATTAATTATATTTTTAATGATGAAATAGTTTATGTTGAACAATTAGCCACATCCCCCCTTGACAAAATTATTTGACAGCCACTTATTTCCAGGTTATTATAGTATCTTATATTCTCATGTTATACAAAAAATAATATTTAAATTAATACAGAACATTTTGTAAATCACATACTTGGTGTACAAAGTTTACTAACTAAGTTTAGACTGAAATATTTTTTAATATACATTTAAATTTATTGTACAAATATTATACTGATTATAATTTATAGATGAAAACTTAAGTAATGGTTACCATAGCAAGAAATATATTGTATTAAAAATATTTTTATAATTATTTCGTGTAACTATTCTATAGTTGCGTGTAATATTAGTTTAGTTGTTAGTAAGGGTACGGAATTCAAAATTCTTAATCAGATTTTAAAAGTAAAAAACCAGCCCTTAGTTAATGATGTAGGGGGCGTACATTTGATTACGCTATTACTAATAATAACATTTATCTGGGCGCACGGCAGTAGGTAGATGCGTGCAATTTGACACAAGGGTATTGTTATAGTGCAAAGGGGAAAATCAATAAATTAAAATTTTTTTAAAATAGATTCCGCCCTAGGGAAGGTGTTCTAATTACATGAAGTTACATCGAATCGACTCCGTGACGTATTTATGGCAAACGCCGGTTGAGAAGCACAAAATATATAAAATGTTTTGGAATTAAAAAGTACGCTACTCGATATTATTTTCCTATACAAATTACAAGGAAAATCTATGATTCATTAATATGTTGTTGCAGCTAGTCACTATGACAACAAAACACTTACGAAAAATCGGTCAGCTAAACAAAAACATGAATCCAACATAAAAGCATATTCATGTTAAAAAAATCCCCTTTTTGTGTTGGTAGTATAGTTATTGTATAAAAAAAATAATAATTTAATTGAACAAGCAGACTGACCAAACTATTGTTAAGTCTGAAAAATTAACAAAAAACTTGTCGCCCAACGTGGGGCTCGAACCCACGACCCCGAGATTAAGAGTCTCGTGCTCTACCGACTGAGCTAGCCGGGCAGATATCTAAAATTTGAAATTTCATGCTTTTTATTTCTTATTAGTTATTATTAATATATTAATATAGGTCATAGACACAATAAAAGACATTTTACCTATTATACTGGTATTTATAATCAATGTTACTAAAAATGGTTATGAAAACGATTTGATTGTTAAATAATAATATAGTTGGTTAATCATTCGTCTAAAGACGAAAGCCTAAAATCCATACGGCCGAGTGTACAAGACATATGGTTTTCCCCTCCTTAAAATATCCTATATACCTACTAGGTCTACGCCTTTACCGATTTCCGGTGGTCAAACATTTTTGACGATAATAATATACTGCAACTATAAATCAATAATATTATTAATAAGCGTAGCATTTCTCGACGAGAAACTATCTTATCTCTTTAAATTAAACGAACTTTTACAAAATGAAAAATATTAACAGCTAATCAAAACGATCGCAGCAGTTTGCATAGGTAGGTACACGACTGCTGCAATTGATGCATTTGAAAAACGGTAAGTATAGCTATGGTAATAGAAATGCGTTTCGATAATAATTTCTCACGCACCCGCGCTAATAACGCAGTCGAGTCTCGATAATTTTTTCCTTTGCCCCTTAAAATGTTTTTAAGTTGTGCACTTGTTGTGTTTGAGTTTTACCTGTAACTCGGAAAATGCATAAGTGGAATTTATTTTTAGAGATTCGAGTTATCGGGACTCGATCGTATAATATACCTAACCTATATATCCGTGAAAATAATAATAATTGGATCCCCCGCACTATAAACGTTGTAGTGACTGTATAGAGTGATATATGATAAATATTTAAATGTAATACTATTTTAATTGATGTACCCATACATTATAAATAACCTATGCACACGTGCCGGATCGCAGCAGCAGCAAACCAGTTTTCGGAATATCATTATTCGACCTTTAATCCGATCACGTCCGTCGATTTAGCAAATTGCTAATTCGCTAGCACGATGACGCCTACCTGTTGAATGCATACATATATATGTTTTAGATTCCTATAAAAACGTTATACCAGTATTGTACATGGGTAATGCACGCGAAATTTCCATTCAGCCTCCTCGACCCGTTTAATGGACTGCTACGATATTGAGTGTATACGATGTGTCAATGTGAGTCGATCAGCTGCAAGGTACCTATATCGTGTTGTAAGTAACCGAGGTATATGCATTTTTTGCATACTTGTAACAACGGAGTGGTTTAATTCGCAATCGTTCTTTTTATTTTTTCATTTACATTCCTTACTACTCCTCCGCGATTTATACGTCGTTTTCAATTCTAAAATATGATATAGTGGAACTTTCATAATAGTATAGATAAAGATACTTACCTGCGAATATTATCTATACAAATAATCCATGATAATATCGAATATAAAATATATGGATACTAGATATTGTACTATATATACAGGGTGTTCCGTATAAAGAATATTATAATGTCCTGTTTTCCACAAATCTCGGCTCCGTGGGTTTTGCACGGTCGTAGTGTGATCCATCAGTTGTCATATAAACCTGCGTGTGACACCGTCCGTGAAGTCAGCAGTTAGACACCCCCACTTTGGCTGATCAAATCCACGGACCTGCAGGTGAGCATCTAGTATTCCCACCTTGGGTCACAACTCTGGCAAAACTGCGAGAGAACGAATGGAAAGGACCATGTTTTTTTTAGTGCCTGGGTATAGGACGAGTTTGGTAATTGTTACGATCTCATATTGAATATATTTAGTAAAAAAAATGAATAAAAATTTGACAACTTCACTTTTAATCGGTATAGTTGGTAGGTATATGGAAGTCTGGAAATTAACTGTGAATTACTGAAAATGAATGGTGCTATAGCCTATAATATACTCGTATAATAATATACTTGACTATGAAATATATAAAATCAAATAGGTACATACCTATCTGTCGTACATTAAATAGTGTAAATAGTAGAGCTGAAAATATTTCACACTTATATACTATATCATATTATCATATATACCCGCCGAACTGTTATCCGAAGTACCGATTATATTACTTTTAAATGCCGCAAATTAATGTTCTCAACATTTTCCTATACGCTCATAATAAAAAAATTAACACTGCGGTTCATTTCTTGTATAGGTTAGGTTAGGTTTGTGAATGTAATAAGTTGATTAATTAAGATTGATTAATATTTACATCAATAAATAATAGACCAAAAATCATGAAATTGTTACTTATCAGCACAATATACAGTTTATCATATTTATCATAAATAGATTCAAAATATAGCTATTATAATATATGTAGTATGTACCTACTTTCTAAAGTCTATATGATCGATTTAGTAATTATAATTATATTAATGGTACTTTGGAAATCCTATCAGTAAATGTACCATAAAAATGTTGTTAAAACGTAGTTTAGTGAAGAAAGTAGAAACATTGATAAAATATTTAATTCTTATCAGAACAACCTCGTAAAGAGAAATAAGTTGTTTATGGCATATGATGTGTGTGTAATGGGTTGATATAATATATCGATTGATATCATAATCTGTTAAGAAACATAATCAATTCGTCATCTTACCCGTCTCGTCAACTTACCACAGTCTCTCTCTCTCTCTCTCTACCTTTTAAAGTACATATACGTTGCACCATATATTATACACAGTGCGAAATGATTGCGGAAAATATATGTCGCGGGAATGCAATCGCGCGTACAAATTGCTCACACCAAATTGATTACGTTTATAAATTACAATTTTTTTTTTTTCGAAAAACCTCAAGATCTTACAGGTACTACTGCTCATTTGCTAGCCGCGTCATGCCCGACTGCATTTTTTTTGGTCCATTTTAATCCTACCTGTAGCAAGGGGATGAGGATCTGCTCATTCCTCCGGACCTAACCTATAGCCGTGTTGCAAGTATGTATAACAGCCTTATAGGTATTATTATTATTATTATTATTATATCCAATCTCACCGTCTGCATGATCAGCTCGGCCCAGCGTGTACCCATATAGTATAATATATTATATTATACACGAAGACAAGTGGTTGCTCGCTGTAATGCGGCGCTCGCTATATAATAATATAATATTATGTGGCTACCGTGTGCCCGTGTACGCCCGAGAACATAATATTATATTATATTATCGTCGTCGTCGTCGTCGTGGACTTGAATAAATACATAACATTATACGACGACGACTTCGATAGCAGTAAAACGACAATAAGTAAAACACACGGCGCACGACGATGTATATATGTATAATATGCGATTGAATAATAATAATAATAATCGTGTGTTTGGAAACGTATATTATTATTATTTTATTTTTTTTACGAAACGGTTTTCGAAAACTCGCGCGGTACATCTCGCTTGGTATAATAAAGTATACAACATCGTAGGTATATATACCTATATAAAAATCGTATACACATAATATAATGTGTATGTATAGATAAATCGAATTAACAGTCTTCGAGTGCACTGAAAAAAAGTAAAAACTATCTCAATAATTAATTACGTCCCATGAATTATTCATGTTGTCATGAAAACGTTTTCAAACAATATGTATATTGTATATATTATATACCTATAATGGGTACCTATACATTCCGAAATATTATTGTTATAATATGCCGCGCTCTCAGCTTAGAACGGTTTTCGAGAGGAAAAAAAAATACGTATTTTACGTTTTTTTTTTTTTTTCGTTTTCTCTTTTGCTTTAAACAATATACCATATCGTACCATCGGACCATTAAAACGACATTAAAATATATTATATTATTATAAAACGTCCTATTCTTAAAAATACAAATTGGTATTTTAATCACTTGAAATTAAACAAGACCCTTGTGCACGGTTTATCATATATTCTGTTGGTTATTGTCGATTATATATTATTATTATACTTCGCTCCATGTTATATGTATCTCCGAGCAGGATCTTAATAATACAAGTTTTTACTTGCATGTAACTATGTAAGCATGTAATAAATATATACATATTATATAGGTATGGGTAAACCTATAGGAGTTTTCGGTACGCCATCATGGCGTATGTGTATATATTATTATGGTATATAAATATCATTCTGTCCTTAACCAGAAGACATTATAATAAAAGGTTAAACGTGTATAGCAGTAGCATTGGTAAATACTTGATATTATATATATAAATACAAGATAATATGCGCCTATCTGCAGTTAACAACAATAATATATTGTATAGTACTTACGACTTACCTATAAAAAATAAAGTGTATATAATAAAATTAAAAATCCGGAAGAGACGCATATAAAATATATGAGTATAATATTATAACAGACCGAGACTCGTGAAAAGGAATCTTTACCCTGCGTTTAATTGTTGATACCTTTATAAAATTACGTTTATAGAACGAATATATTATCATATAAAACTTATTAATATATATTATAATATACTAACTAAATATACAACTAAACATTAGTAATCGTTAAGAGTTCAGCAGTACTCGCACCATGGCCCCGAGATTAGTATATTATGATCCTATATAATGGTGATTGTGAAACAAGCGTTGGAAGAATTTTCGAATTTTATGGGACCCGTGAGTTACACTTTTGCAAAAACAAATTTGAAAATGTTTGTTTTAACTAGAAAAAGGATGGTAAGTCGTGTTTCAAGCGCCGTTTATGTAACTTTGATTTTAACGGGGAAGGATTGTCTTACTACTTACTGAGCCGGCGAGGTTGCTTAAACCGTAATAAGTTGTAACTTGTAACCATGGCCGGCTTTAGGTTATTTCGCCGACCGGTGCGGTATTATAATAATATGCGACCACATAATATATCTATGGTAAAAATGCCACTCCTAATTATCCGCTTAAAATTGTCACCCAGTGTGCAGGACACTATGCTTGCACGTGCCTTAAACCGGCCCTGGTTGTAACCTAATCTAACCGGCGGTCAAACCTTGAAAACCCTCCGAAAATGTTTCACAAGTTTGCTACTGAATACTGATTTACATAATATTCAAGGTTGAAATCGATATTTAGTGGTTATGACATAGTCGCTTGAGGTACTTAACTATATTTTACAATAAGGCTTAAAATATAATTTGTGACTGCGGTGGTTGTGACTCGTTGCGACCATACCATAACCTTTGTTTGAACTTTGAATAAATTATAATTATAATGTACAATATTGTATTACCCACATCATTATTTTGCTATCTTCTTTTCTAAATTCTACGAAATTAAAAACTAATTGTAATAACATTTTTTTATATAGTGAGGATGTCGAAGTTTGATTGTTGAAAGATGCCCAAAAAGCGTTTACAATTTTCAGGGGCCCAATGGATCTTTAATCCCGATTTTCCTGCGGTATATATCGCTATAAATTACGTTCACGATTCACGAAGTCTATAAATTTAAGAGTTTATTTCTTACGCTTGTTAATAGTTTTGTTAATAGAATGTAATTTATGATCTATTACCTATATTATATATAGTTACAAGATACAATTATATTGGATTATATATCATCATAAAAATAATAAATAAAATAAAAGTCTTGATATTTTAGTACCTACCTAGAGCCTACTTAGAATTTTCCATAGATGTATACCTGTGCACTTGTATGTAAATTGTACAATGTACATAATATGAACATAACATTAAACTATATTTTATAGAATTATAGTTTATACAATATACATAATGCGTAATATAATATAATATGTATTTATGTTTTTATAATTATTATAATATAGGTTCGATCGTTTTCATTCGTGTTTTCTTTTATTAGAGGGTCATATATAAACAAATTGTTTGTGTGGCATAAAATCGTGTACATTACGTTTTTAAAAATAGATTTTTCGTTTGTATATAATATTATATAACCAATGTGTATTTAAACAGTAAACACAAGGGCTAAAACAAATAAAACGCGACGGAAAAAAATAACGAGATTACTGTCGGGTTAGCACCTCTGACCTTCTTACTTATCGTAGAGTTATTGCAGTCCCTAAAATATCCAAATTTCCGTACTACCCACATAGTCCCAAATCGGTAAAATCTAAATTATTTCTAGATAACCACTGAAAATACCCGTTCACTACTAAGCTGATAATAATAAAAATAGCTACTCTCAATAACAATGAATAGTTTATAATAATAACTGTAATAAAAGTATAGGTAGGGACACACTATTAAAGACGTAACAACACAAAATATTGTTTACTGTGCGGTTGAATGTAGATAATAATTAAAATGTGGTTTGGCATTATAAAAAAATGTGAAGATATAAAATTATACATAATATTATTATAAAGGTTTAATTAGAATAACACACTTTTAAATTTCGTACTACACACTGCACTTTTCGTACTACACAACGTGTGCCGTAGTGCACACAATTTTAGGGACTGAGTTATTGATATTATTTGAGAGGAATTTTTGAGTGAAAGAAAAAAGTGGACAGATATATAATGCATATAATATTAATTTCTCAATAGTTTGTCTTTCTGTTTCATAAGAAAGGCGGATGGATTCCTATATTGTACCATACACTTAAAAGATTTATGTCAAATGCTAGTCAATTATTTAGAGTAGATTGTTATGTGTGTGTTTAGTAATTTTTCTTAACCTTGTTATAAGTGTACCTACCTAATAAGTAATAATAAATTATTATAATAGAGTAGTGAGTATAGTGCGTGGTTTAATTGAGAACATAATAGCATTACGAAAATTTAAACGTTTTTAGCCCCTCCGATGGAGATTTTTAGATTTCTAGATTTCTAGTTGCCCTACAAAATATGCGTAACAGTATAGTATGTACGTCGAAATTGTCGTGGGTAATTAATAATATTATATTGTTCATTCCGTTTAAACGACACAAATAACCGCAATCTTTTATGTGTTGTGATTGTTGAATAATTTATACCCGTTCCGTTCGTATCCCATATCGTCGTGCTCGCGCGCAAATTTCTTTCTAACGGCGTATAGTACGTCTGCGGAGAAAAAAAATTTGCGCCTTAGCCAACAATACTAAGCGTAAATCTACCGGTTTGCCGCCTACGCCTGGCAACGACCGATCCACGCATTATTATATTACAGTACGATACGAGTAAGGTCCACCTCGGTTGCTTATCACACAGTTTAAAATAATGTATGAAAAAAAAATCTCAACTACTTAAACACAATTTAATGCATCGCATTATTCTGCTACACCGCAATACGCAAACTTTATTGAGTTTGTTAAATTCTAAATAACGCCCCGAATAGGATAAGTTGTACACGCATAATAATAATAATAATATATCGTATGATATATTAAGAACGAGTTATTGTACAGAGTGATTCACCTTTATCACCAAGCACGCTCACCCCGTTTTCGAATACCAAATGGATTTATTCAAATTCTGATTATTGGAATTAATAAATATACCTAGGTAGGACCATGTTTTCAAATTTTTGAGATTTTTCGTTAGACTACTTAACTAAGGATTGTCCTGTGGCGGTACAAACTTCTGTTTTTCAAATGACCTACCCCGATTTTTACTGTAAATTATTTAGTGGAAAACAAGTCTAAAATCAGATTTTGAATAACTGTATTATTGAAGAAGAAAAAAGGGGGCGATCATGCTCGGTGAATCACTTGGCAGTAGATACGGTGAAACCTCTAAATACCGGACACTCTTGGTCTTGTTTCCGCTGTTCGGAGGTGTTTGCTCTTCAGAGGTGTCCGTTAGGGGAGGTTTCATTGTATTGTATCACTTCCTCTAAGACTTTATCGATATAAAATATTTAAAATTTTAACACCAAATCAAACTGCAATACTCAAACGTGTCGGTGGTCCACAACACTTTGGTTCAATTATAGCTCGACGCCTTGACGGTTTACAATCGACTTTATTTTATTTATAATATTTTTCAACAATTCTATATCCTAACCATCACAATATCATATTACGTAATATATTATATAAATAATGCGGCTGAATTCCGATTGTATTTTGACGTACATATTTTTTGCATCCACGCACAGGCACAATATTCTTATTATACTATAATAATAATGATGTTTAGATAACAATTACTGTTGTTTCAATTTATTTCCATGCATATAAATATAATGGTACATACTATAATATTATATTATGGTCGTACATGTTGGCAGCAACAGTTTCATTCAACGCAGTGGTCGTTAATCCAAATTGTGTACAACGACGCGTAATTATTATTTATTATTTTATAACTCCGCAGACTTATCTGATTGCCCTTATCGCGCACGTCGTGTTCATTATTCATAATTAATATTATAATACGTATCAGTATCTACAGAATACAGACACATGTTAAAACGATTCGGTTTATTACAATATAAAACGTATTAAACTATAAACAGCAGAAAATATTATAGAGGCACCGTCATCGCGTGGTTTTATAATTTTTTGTTTCTTTTCGATATTGTTCATCTTGTTTTTTTTCTGTCGATAAAAGTACGCGTATTGAAAAACTGATATACAAATATAAAATATTATGAGAATGTCTGAGGACTGTTTGTTTTCCCTATATCTGAATCGTATGCAACAATTTAAACAATCCATTTTTTATTATGTTTTTAAGTAATCTTACAATAAAATTACCCATCTCAAAAATAAATTAGAATAATATTTTTGTGATCATGACGTATCGTATTGTCTCAATATTGCCTCAAAACAGTTAAATATCCATTTATACATTTACGAAAAAAATCTTTTGACTCTTTCAAGGCGGATTTAAGACATTGCGAACTAAATGCGGCCGCATGGGGCAGCACATTTTTATTCGGCAAAGGGGCGGCGAATTGCTAAATCCGCCCCTGCGTATGGGGGAACCGGTTTCGACAGCAGTGTGACGTGGGGGGGGGGGGTCCGCGGTTCTCTCGTGGGACAGAGTATATAAAATAATATTATTATGTTGCTCGTGGCCGTGCGAGGGAGACGACAAAATATAATATTGCGCTGACATCCTCTTAATTATTATACTGTTTAAAACAGTAAATTGAATATTGATCCAAACTCATTTCTCAGTGGATGCGTTTACAAAAGATATTTTTTGAAAACGTCTTTAGTTCGTCTTGCATATTCACGAAATCATTATTTTTCCAGCCACCAGCTATGATACCTATTATCTTAATAGCCGTACAGTTAAAAACATTTTAATTTAAAAAAACAAACCGAACGTTTCGTACGTGAAAAGAATCGTACATAATACGACCTATTCGAAACGCTATTCGTTTTTTTTTTTTTAATTACCCGAGCGGCCATATGTCAGACCGTCGTTCGAATTAGTTTCCTCAGCAATATAGAGATAATAATAATACGATTTCAGACATATAATATTGAACCAGTTTGACATCGTGCCGAAATCTCTGCAGCGCACGCTTCTATATAAGTGCACGAGTCGATATCGTATATTAGTAAGGTATATGGAAGTTTCACAATGCAATAATAATAATATAATATCGTTATTCGTTACACATGCGCAACGGACAAGGAAAACATAATGCGTTCGAAACGTAAGCCACGTCGTAATATAATAATACTGCAGCAACGGCCGACGATATTATATTATTATTATTATTATTATGGTCGTTCAAATCGTGTTTCGGAAGGGTTTTTAAGAATATTTTTTTTCATTGTTCGCGACAAAAATCCAGTTGTACGTATACGCGTGCTCTGCTGCGATGTTAATTATTTTATCGAAGCCCACATAGATTTTCAATATTCAAATTATTTCCGTCTTTGGATAGTAACTGCTGCAGTGCGCAAGTGTATTTTGTTATTTTCGGCTGAATATAAGTGTATAACCAACCTAAATTGTAGGGCTAACCTCAGTGGTGCCGAAAACCTAATTTTTCTATAAAATATTATGTCATAGATAACCTAATTTATCTATGAAATATTACGTCATAGTATAGATCATTTGATGGTGGGGGGGTACCACATGGGTCCGGCTATAAAGAATCTTCAGTACAAAGATAATAAATATACGATATTATACAAATGGCAACTGCTATTTTTAAAAAATACCAAGAATTTTCAAATTTAACCACTCAAAAGTCAAAAGTATAAGCTATTTATTTGTATTCACTATCTACAACCAGTTATCTATCAGAAACCGCCCTCAAAGTTGGTGATAATATGTTAGTGTCACATAAGACATGTTATACTATGTCTCATGTGACACACAAATTGACTATGCATACGGACATATCACATAACCATTTTTCTAATGTTTTTCATATTATATATATAAACACACAAAAAACAAAAAAAAAACATTGTAAAATCAATAGGTAGGTATACTTACGTCCATCGATCCGTTTGAAATCATAAATGTGTTTAAATATTCGTTCAGCTAAAACATAAAAATAAATGATTTAACATAGTGTTATGTGGGTGTTTTGATTTGCATCTGATTGTTAAAAATTATAAAAAAGGGGAGGATGGTAGAGCGCCCTTGATGTACGATGTCATAGTATATTTTAAACACTGCAGGGCTAAACTATTAGATATTACTGAATTACCTAGTGATTATTGGTATTTTATTGTATTGTATTTGTGTGAGTTTATCTAATTATTAGATTTATCGACGTGGTGGTCGACGTATCCGATACGATCAGTGGCGGCGAGTAAAAACTTAAAAACGAATATTTAATCGAAGTCCTTGTACAAAGGGCACCTGAAAAAACGCATGGCCACTAAGTATATTATTATGACACCGATTAGTGTCATTACCGTTTCATTAGCATTAAATTTTAAATCACCTCATTACAACTACTTACAATAATATCTTGTTTACAGTGCGATACAGGTTTGATTGAAAACGGACGTCACCCGTCGGAGGATAACAGAAAACGTCTATTTTGCCCGATTCGTGCGTAAGTGCTTAATGCTTAATATTAATAATAAAATAATTATACGTATAAAAGTGTCTTGTTGAACTACATAGACGTTTAGACACATACCATAATGTTAATCATTCAATCACAAAAAAAAAAACAACGATAATACTATATAATAGGTAAAAAATATTATAATTCAGGGACGGATTGGGATTTCGGATTGGCCTGAAAAATTTAAATTTAGCGGCCCGCAAGCGTATGTCAAATACCATAATATAGACAATAAAAAAATATAATGAAAGCAGTAGACATAATAATAGACCATCATCTTAGTGTATTTATCGTACAATAAACCTAACCTACAATAATTATTATAGTATCTATTGTTCAATATTTAAAATTAAATTAGAATATAAGTGGTCCTCTCCAGTCCTCTACCCGAACTATGAATAGGCTAAAAGTCAGTTAATATTTAATAGTTTTTTAGACCTATTGAGCATAATATACAGTCGATTTTAAGCTTTATATACTTATTATATGTTATACCTATGTCGTATTGTATACTGTAAATAGTACTGCAATTGACACTGTTTGTTCATTAACACGACAAATCATTGTGTAAAATACTAAAATATTACACGGTCATTGTTTTCATAATAATAATTTAAATAAATCGTTTATTTACGTGCGCCCGTGTTTGAGTGTACAATATTAAAATATTATAAATATATATATATATATTATGTTCACGCAATGTTTATATTATAATAATATTAATATATTATAACGAGGAAAATAGTAATTACTTATGATAACTATTTATTTTTTTTTAATCGCTCTATATTTTACTATTCATGCATATTATACCATAGCACTATATATCACACGCTGTTGACCGAACTGACGTATTATATGTATTATAAATTATATAGATAGTACTATTGTAAACATTATCCCGCTAAATCGGAATTAGTTATTGTTGATTGGTTCGTTGACCTATCTATTTGATCGAAATTATTATGAAAATAACATTAATCATTTGCATGTTTTATTTTAATCATTTATCGTTAATATTATATACCTAACGTCGTGATTGAGTGTCCATGCGGTAGAGAATTTTCGGATGTTTATCAGATAATATTAAATAGGCACCAATACTAATGCTACGTTTGACTACAAAATTTACGGCATCGTTTGATTAACTGCTGTGCTAAATACAATTCATAATAATTTAGCAATATAATATAGGTATAGCAGCAATTTTGTGAACATTTTGTTCGTTATGATATTATATTATTGTTATACTCTTGAATCGAGTTGAACGTAACGATGATTCGAATGCAGCGGAATACTGATTTTCGTGAAAGCATTTTCGTGTCTATGTAATTTAACTATTTTTATAACAAATTATATTCTGTGGGCGTAACACGTTGTTCGCTATAAAAAAAAAAACCGTTTGCGTTCAAACAAATATTATACCGGTTAATGGTTAAAAACTGTATTTTTGTATACCACTGTGATTTTTGATTTTATTTTTTTTCAAACCAATTTTGAATTTGTATATTTTTTAAATTTACGACAATCGTTATAATAAAACGTGTATGACTGTGTGCAACGAGGAACTCTCAAAAACGATTACATTACGAATTACGATGAATGAAAAATATATAGTTTATGATAAACTTCAACGAGTATATGATGATTAAAATATTTCAGTACAATATACCTGAACAAGAGATACGAGAAACGAGAATTACAACTGCTCAACTGCGTATAATGATTGTTTATTATATGCATATAGTAATAAGTAATACCAATAATAGTTATTTACGCATTAACAAACAATATTGTAAAACGCGACCATTTAATCGAAGAAGTGCAGGCACCTAAAAGCTATATTGATCCCGATAATCGTTCACTGATGACATAGGTGACACGGCCGAATTGGCTTTAAATATAATATAATGTGACCAGAACGATATTAATATATTATTTTCGTTAAAAAAAAAAATGTAGATTTTAACACCATCACTTCGCGTATCATATTGTAACGATGTCTATTATAATTACTGTCGATAATAATACTATACAATTGACAAAACCTAACCATTAAGCATAATGATTTATAATTATATTTCAAGATCACTCCATATTTTATATTATATGTTAAGATTTTTTTGATTTCGTTAATTTTATTTATATACTATTTTATCCATATTCTATAATATCGTTACAATAATTATGTCTGAATTATGTCTAGGCAACCCGACAGACTTTTCACTTTAAATAAAGTTGTTTCTCTCATAATGAATAATAGAATACACAAATCACGGGACCTACGAGTCTTATACTTTTTCCCGTCATATATTATACCTACTGCTAAAAACAATAATATCGGTTTCCAGGCATCGCCGTTCGAGATAAATCATCGGGGGAGCCCGGGTTCGGATGGAACGCGGAATAAGTACCTTAGGGGAGACGGAAAAGAACGAGAGAGAGAGTGTGTGTGTGTGTGTGTGAGAGAGAACGGATAAAAAAATCACTATACAGGTCGATAATAACAATGTTACACTATCGTAAGTCGTAACCGTGGTCGCGGTATATAATGCGAAGTGGCCGCCGTCGGATACAATAATAACATAATATACCATTATAGCATAATATACCTACTTATATACATAGGATATCGAATATTATATAGGTACCTACTAGGTATATAAACCTAGTGGTTTTGCTAGACTGGTTTAATGATTTGGGTCTTCTGGCGAGTGTCGACCGTGCACACACGCGTATAATATTATAAGCACCCGCGCGCGCGCGCGAACACGAAACCGGTTTGCGCGGACGAATCGCCGGCCGAGGGGAACGGTCTCTCGGAGAGCGTTCGCGCGCGATCAGAGCGTGTGTGTGTGTGTGTGTGTGTGTGTGGCGCGCGCGCGCGCGTGTGTGTGTGTCGTCCGCGCTTCGGTTGCCTTGAGTTTACGAGCTATTATTATTATTGTCGCTCTGCGTAATGGCCAGATAAAAAGAGGAAGAATAATATTACAATAATAATTCGATAAACAAAAATGAACCGTACGGAGAGAAAACCGCGGGATGGACGGTTTGGGGGGGGGGGGGGTAGACACGCACCCACGTCGTTGGCGTCGCGGCCGATCGCGGCGTATACCGGGTGATTGATATAACGCGAGAAACGACACGACACTAATCAGTCATCATCGTTTCAAAAAAAAAAAAAACTATTACAAATGTTCTTTTAAGTCGTCGTTAGAAAACTGCGACATTATAAACGTACAATGTATTTTTACTATTTCTTTTTCGTTACGATTTAGTTAACGACGCCAACTACACTGACAAACTGCACTTTTTCCAAAAACGTTAGTGTTTTCACAGGTAACGAGTGTCTTACTTTGAACTGATCACCCTGTATAGTATATTGTTATATTATAATCATCATCATCATCATCATGCAGTCGGACCGAAGTTGTAAATAATAATAATATTATAGTACTACTACTGCTGCTACTATTACTATTATTATTTACTATTTACTATTACTGCAACGGCGTTGGCGGGGTTATCCCCTCCTCATTGGTTACTTCTATTCCGTCAGCATAATATTGATATTATTATTACTATTATACGCGATATCGTCACGAGACGTCGCGCGGGACCGGTTCTCTCGGCTGACGTTTCGTTGGCACAGCAGCCGCAGCTGCACCGCGAGGTCCTGCAGTGAATATCCGATTATAACAATTTATAAAATAAATACTAAATAAAAATAATAATTACACGCGGAGAAAAAGCTAAACGATAGAACGCTCGCCGAAGGTTATGGCGTTATAGGAGGAGGTTACTTACTTATACCGGCGGTGGAGGTGGTGGCGGCGACGTTCGGTTTTCGCAGCTACTGCGAGGATTTCAAATCGATTTATTGTAAACTGCGCATCATGAAAGGCTGATATATCGCTGCACCACGCGGTCGATATGGACGTCGAACCCGAAACGCAACAAGCTGCACAACTATAACAATATAATGTGTAGGTCGAAGTGTTTAAAATATTATATATATGAAGGGAATATCGCGAAGCCTATTTATTTATGATAAATATCATTGTGTATACTCGTGTGCAGTTCTGTTCGCCGACCGTCCGAAAAAATGTCGCGAAGAATATTCGAAGACAACGTCGCCGGACCACACCAGATCATGGCTTGACCTGATCAAACCAGACTTGACCTGACCAGACCTGAATTGACCTGACCAGACCTGCAGATCTCGGGCTCGGGATGCGAGATACACGACTGCTGTACTATAACAATGTGCTAGGTAGTCTATACATCATCGCAGTATGCCTCCGTTTTGTTGTAGCATATAATAATATATACTATATATAATGACTATAGACGTGTGTGCCGACTGCGGGGGTTGATGTATATCATATAGGTTTTCTTGTCAATTGTACGATTTTTACAGCGATCTGAAGTGAAGGTACCGCGAAAAAAACCAACAATTCATTATTATGTGCAACAACCGAGAACTGTATACTCCACATTAGTCATCCCTAACAGGAGATCCACCCTCCCCCCCCCCCCGAACAGCGCGTAAACGGGGTTGAATCCGAAAATATGATAAATTATCATCATCAACTGCAGCGGTGACGCGGCGAGCGGCTCGTCGTCAGCTGTGCCATAAGATTAAATAAATATATTGTATATAAGTGACCGCAGATCGCATCTGCAGCAGCGACCTTTGCGGAACTTTTGGTTTGGACACACCACCGAAATCGTCGTCGATTAGTACGTCGCACATATTATATCTTACGAGGGGCGAGGATGATGCCGGTCAATTATAGCGGTCATCCTTCGACGCACTGCACGTCACATCTCCCTGAACCTGTTGCGCGAAGGTCGGCAAAGGTCGGGTATGGTTGTTGGGCATAGATTTTTTGCACGGCCACCGGATGATGAAGGACTCGTGCGAATCGTGATCATGTAGACATCTGCACAACATTAGATTATGTACCTATAGCGAACGGCGAATATATTATTTTATTTTATAATTTTCGGCGGAACCATCACACGGCGGCGTGGAGTGGCACGAGGAATCGTCTGCGAGTAGTATATTATAATATACGATTGGTAACATAACGCCGCCTATACGATAAAATGATAATAAAAAACCGAAAAAATTGATTCGATAGTTTTTTTTCTTACGAGAAATTTGTGTTAACGCGATTTTATTCAGTCACGCGGACGGGGTTATATATAGGCGCGGTGCTCACGCCGTGTGTCAACCGGTCGGGGCGGAGGGGATACCTATATACCATATTATACCTACCTTTATATATGTATATATAAGCACGATTTGTACATGTATAGACTATAATTTTTCTCCTATGCGCCTAGGCCCGTACAGGTTTTTTTTTATTGAAATTGATCTTGCACCGGCCATCGAATATGCATGGAAAATAATATCATTACAACAATTATTATTATTATTTTCTTAAAACCTTATAGGCACGCGCAATGAAACGTATATACTATACATAGCTATATTATGGTGTATTATAATCGAAAGCTGTCAATAACGATACCTACACATATATTATATTATGCAGTAGGTATACCTACTTATTATTTTTAATGAAAGGCGTTTATATTATTATAATATTATATAGATTCATAGGACATAGCTCGCTGTATCATTCAATTATGTTTATAACAATAGTGTATTAGACGAACCTATTTATAAAAATATAAATTTGCATATATTATAGCCCATAGGAAAGTTGTGATTTATGAACCATAAATGCAATGCCATAGGTACTATGTGTAAACAACACGGCGTTTAATTGAATAATAGCAGGTACTTAGCCGAACTTAACAGAAGATTGACTATACTAGTCTTCCTCACAACTACTCCGACGTCCAAAACCTCCTTCATCCAGAATCTTGCGCAGCTTGCAAGTAGATACAGTGACGTGTGAAGGACAGTTCATATTTAATATTATATTATGGTCTAAACCGTCGGGTAATAAACAAAACATGGCCGTCCCCACACTCTCTCAGCTTATACTGAAATCGTGTACAGAGTTACTCCTTTTTTTTTTAGTACGAAATCGCAGACACTGCAGCAGTGTGTTCGTTTTATATATTTTCAGGTTGAAGCTATAATCCAGCAAATTTAAAAACGTGTTAAAAATAATAACGACTTTGGGGAAAAAAACAATAAGAACATGACATATTGAAACAATCGAAATATGAATTTTTCTCAAGATTTTGTAGAATTACACAACTATTATCGCCTGTCATTTCAAGACACCGAATATTGTTGGTAAAAAAAAAATATTTCTAAGGGGGGAGCGTCACTATTGGCCACAGTGCTCCATCCCTGCGGGCTGGCGATATCGTAACGTCGATACGATAATAATGTTATTAGATCGACGTTGACGGAATTCGGCGGAATACGACTCACGTTCGTGAAGTTGCCCCCCCCCACCCTCAAATGGTCCCACAGACTTCAAAATTGAATCAAAATGATTGATGCGATTGATTGCATGTCTCGCCAAAAAAATTGCAATTTATCGTGGGGCCCGTATATCCCAAAATACTTACCGGGGGGCCAAGTTCACGCAGCCCCCCCCCCCACATGATGGTTGGCACAGACTTCAAACTGTTATCAAAATTTTGCGATTTGTATGCAATTGATTGCATGTCTAGCCAAAAAAATTTGCAATTCATCGTGGATGACGTCGCGCGTTATCGAAACGTGTCCACGACGGTTCGTCTTCCGATGGTTGTAAAATGAACGGCCGCGGGGCCCGAGTTTTATAGTGTACGCGCAACACACATTTCCTATGGTCTGGCCAACGTGATTAATGCGGTCGTTAATAATTATTATCGGCCGATGTAAATTGGCGTGAAATTCGCATTGGCCGCCGTCTCGCGGGTCTCGCGCGCACCACGACTATCGCACGTCCATAATAATAATAATAATATATATTACGCTTACCATTATTATTATTATTATTATTAACGGCAACACGCGAAGAGTTTATTTAGAAAATTTTTACATTATAATAACACACGCGTACCGCTTAATTAACGGATATTTACAACGTCCGTGGAAATTACCAATTACCGGATGAGAGTTTTTTTTTTTATTTTTTTGCTCAAGTACCTACCGGCCACATCGTTTATTTTTAGAACAACAACCGGTTTCGTCGGTGCCTAAATTTAGTCTGCGCGCGCACACGGGTTAATATAGGTCCTCGTCGTCGTCTTCCTATATTTTAATATAATAACATTATAATATATACCTAGGTACGTACAAAATTAATTTCAGCGAACAAAAAAAAAAAAAAACGCTTATGCGTTCATATTTTATTACATTTCATTTTCCGAATTTGTCACTCGGTACATTATTGAGGAATAATGATATTTCCAGATTACCTATTACTTTTCAAAAAATTAATTGATAACGTTTTATAAAAAAAACGCAGCGTGGTGCCCTCCCCAAAATATTGCTCTCTTCTATAGCTTGTCGGACGTACACAAATAACCTTTTAATTACAATAAGCACTTTTATCAAACGTTGACGTCCAGTTCTTATTACTACATCCTTTCAACTTATACCTGTTTTAAACGCTTAATACAAAAAACTTTATATAACGTGTTATTTTATTCCAAAACCAAAATTAAGCGAATTCTGATCAGTGCAAGCATGTTTTTACCATTGGAAATCATCGGAGTGATTCAGGTTGGGCGAAATGATTGAAAACGTCAACGATTTTACTGGACAATATTATGTTAGTTAGGTATACTTATCTATGTACGCGTCGCACTGTTGCAGGCTTATTACTACGCCGCACTTTAATCTTTAGATTTATGATGTGTAAGCATTATTTTCCTTGATCGTATTCACAAGACTCGTTTCAGGGACGCTATATTTATTCGAAATCGTACCTACTTCAAAAGCGTGTTAAAACTGTATAGTATAATAGTACAACAACTGACAACTGCAGCCTGCCGCGCATATCGCGTCAAAATAAATAATTGTAAATTTACGATTAAAAAAAAAAATTATTACGGTGATTATTATCGCTATGGGTATCGTTAAGTATAACGTGTAAAGGAAAAACGATTACATAAATAATTGTACGCATATACGGTATAATAATATTATATATATATACATAGGCGCGTTGAACACGATGTTCATTATTCGTACACACCTAAAACTATATACCATGCCTACCTACCACGTGCAAGCTATATTGTGTGTATATGTAATTTATTTTTCGTGCTCGATAATATTTCAGTCCCGTCGTACATCGTACGCGATGTATACCTTCTAATATTATTTTAACCTTCTAAATCGGGAACACGTCGTGTGCGTAACGAAGGTATCTGTGCTTGTGTACAACAGTACAAAATATATAATATGATATTTGTGCGCCTATAATATAATGTGTAGGACGTATATCATAATGGTTTCTTAATCACTGCGGCCGCACGTGTTCGACGATTCTACGAGGTGCCAATATTTCCGATCGGACGACAGCAGCTAAAGTATACGAGGCCGACGTTCGCGAGCACCGCATAAAACGAGTTAAATAATATTTTATGTAATGACCAATAAGTACGGTAAATAGGCACAATAATAAACGTGTAATATCATTAAAATTATTGTTATATATTATCAACGCGTGAGCAGGTTTCACGTCATATACGATACGTAAAATATGACATTAACTCATAATATTATGCCGTCATTGCTGCTATAGATAATATTATATCGCTCATAAACACCGATGGGACATACCGTTTACTCGTGTGCGATCGAAGTGCATACGAGTTACCAAAGTGGGGTAACAGTAGGGTGCGGCGTAAATGCACGAGCGTTATTTAATTTGTCACTTGCAACGCCGTTTATGGGATCAGCTGGGAGTATATTATTATTGTGATATGTGCAGTGATGAAACCGCGAACGTCTGTACGCTAATGTCATTCGATGTCAAAAAGAATCGTTCGATAAAAAAATCAAAAAATAAATAAATATGTCGTGCCGATTGCCGGCCGACGAGGAGAGATCACATTATTCTGTTCAATAAAACGGCGACGTCTCGGGGAGCGATCGTTCGCGGTTTATACCGGATGTACCGGCGCGGTAACCGCGATGTACGCTCTGTACGATGTTATATCGTAGGTATGATATTGTGCGCGATACGCGTTAAAATAATAATATAATAATATTATTTATCATACGACGCGTACCTATAACACGTATATTAGGTACCTTTACGTGTATAATATTATGTATGTTATAAAGAGGTACGGCCCAGTGATTGTGTGCGCGGCGCGTAACACCGGTAGCCGCGTCGCCCGGAGAGAAGGCGAAAGACAGACGGCCGCGATGCTGCACGCCGGAGTAGTCTCCGGTGGGCGGGAAGAGGTTGCGGTCGCGAGGGGTGTCGTGCGGTGGGAGCGGAGGTCCGGGGGGCGACCGAGAGAGAGTGACCGTCGCGAGAGACTTCGCTGTGCGTATACAAACACACTTACGCGCACACACGTACACACACACTTACACACGCACACACACACTTACACACGCACGCACACACACACACACACACACACACACACGCACACACTCGCACACACACGCACACGCACACACACACTCTCGCTAGCTCGCGTAATAATACGGTCCGTGTGCGGTGACGGGCGCGGCGAGTGGGACGGGCGAGAGAGGTAAGAAAAAAAAATATATAAATATAATATATTATTGTACGCGCGTAGTGTGCGCACCACTCACGCGTGTAGATTATAATATACGAAACTCGAAAAGAAGGGAAAAAAAACTGCTAATATATTCAACTCTGCGTTCGTGCGTGCGTGTGTGTGTGTGTAAAACGCGGTAAAAAATAACCGATCGGATGGGGGGGGAAACGAAAATATAAAAATAATATACGAAAAAAAAAAAACCAGTCGTCCGGAGACGGTCTCGTTGAATTCATTAGTTATCAGGACGCGCGCGCCTAGCCGATTCGTGTATTTTTAATTTTATCATTACGATGAGCCGCTATATATATATATGCATATAATACACAATATTATATAGGCATATAGGTGTGCGACACATGTCGAGGATATATACCTACATCATATTGATGTATATTATTAGTAAAATAATATTCTCGCGGGACCAATGACGACTTCTCGGGGCTGCCTGTTATTATTATTGTTGTTGTTGTTTGTTATTTCGTCCGCTTATATTACAATATTATTCTCTCGTCGAGTCTTGGCTCCGGTCCAGGTCAAGTCGGTGCGTCGAGGGGGTACACTGCTGCCGCTGAGCGAAAACAAATTTAGTCGAGTCTCTACTAAACCTAAACTAACCACGACTATACGTTGCACGGTATAATATTTTATGAAAAGCGAGAGAGAGAGAGAGTGACGGAGACAGACAGAAAGAGGCAAAGAGAGAGATGGATCGAGCGTCGCACAGCCCATTTAAACGCAGTGAACAAACCGTCTCTATAATAATAATATGCATTTATTATATTATTATTATTATTATATAAACTTACACACACACAACGTGTACACCTAATGACAATTATTATCATCACGTGCACAGAGACATTTTCGAGTTTTTTTTCCTCGCGATCAAATTGCCTTATTATTATTATTATTATTACTGGCCGACTCGCATTATTCGCTCGATTGGTGATAATTATTATTATTATTATTATTACTACTATTCACTGTGTAGCTGCAGAGCAGAGTCAACGAACTCGACAATGCAACTGCACTTTGCGTTCAGTATAGGTATACTATTAATATTATATGTTTCAACGGATTTTTATATTGTATTTATTTTTTCGCGTTTTTATCAACGCCGTCGAGCGCGCTAAGTGCGCACCACTACTACTTCTACTGCTATACTACTCGACGAGTTAATAGGTCATATTTTTTTTTCAACGCATATAATTATACTTTTATTTATCGAACCACGCTCGAAGATATTTTTACAGTTTCATGTCGTTCGCAGTTTGTTTATATGGCCTAAAAACCATATATTCATTCGTGTGTCTGCGACCAGGTAAAATATGATTCGACAAACCGTTGAACCGTTGCCAGGTTGTAAACACTACTTATACACACACACACACACACACACTCACGTGAGATTTGTATTTATTTTATATCTAATTATGATGCAATCAAACAACATTTTTTTCCGTGCGATTATGCACCCATATAGTGTATATATGTGTACGATATCCACTTCAGCCGGCGCGTAATAATAAATATAAAATATACATAGAACACAATATTGTGCTGTAGAATAATGTTAATATTATAATGTACACGCAGTTTATGACCAAGAGATGGACTCCGTGACCAATATATACCGCGCCGTCTCGCGTAATGATAATATTATTACGACTTGGCGCGAATTGTTGTACGAATGTGCGTTTCAAAGAATATTATTATAAACGCCGAATGGTATAAACAGTGCGAGCTGTGAACGTGTGGCCACTATAATATTATGTAACGTGTAATTTATTTTAATATTATTGTATCACAAAGTCGCCAAAATATTATAATGTTATACACGAATAGAAATAAAACGTTTTACACTTAGTAGTTATAGTAAGTATACATATTATAAGGTTTTTTTTGTATCAATTTATATTATTATCTCCCCCTCACACTTCACTGTCTGTCTGGCTCTCTGTCTCTAAAATATAATAATTATGCATCTCACGACAACAGTTGTAATGCGTATTTATAACAACGAATAAAAAAAAAAAAACGATACGCGAACCGCTAAATATTATAAAATTGGTATTAGTATTTGATAATAATATATAGTTATTTTATCGCATATTTTAATATCCATAATGGGTTTTAATCGAAGAGTAACCAAAGTCTATTCAGGATAGACATTAAAAAGAAAAAACCCTCCTTGTTTTAACCCTTAGCTGCACGGTGGGCTATATTAAGTCCCGCCATAAGTATAAAATTCTAATGGCGGGACTTGTTATTATTATAGTACATATTTTATGGTATTTTCAAAACTATACTAATTAGTACACGGTGTACGCAATTTTTTTCGTTTAGGCGAGTTAAGACTCTTCTTTCATTATTTCTCCATCGGAAAATTATTGTATGTTTTTCTCCGCTAATAAATAGTTAATTTTTATATTTAGCGTAAATGTGTGTTTAATCAATAGATATTAGTATAATTAATTTTTAATAAGATCGATCAATATTCCTCTAAAGATCCCTGGTCTAAATAATTATATGGTACAAGACTATAGTAGGCTTGGCGTGAGCCGCTAAATATTAATTTTCTCTGGCCGGTCCGAAATCGCAAACCATGTTTATAATACAGGTAATACTGTTTTTTTTTTTCATGATTAAATGATTAATATACCATACTGGTAATATATAATATTACTATTCTATGTATTACAATAAGACACGTCTTATAATATCATTTAAGTATTAGGCACTTACGCACGAATCGGGCAATCTAGACGTTTTCTGTGATCCTCCGACGGGCGACGTCCGTTTTCAAACAATAATCAAACCTACATCGTATTGTAAACAGGATATTGTAAGTTGTAACGAGGTGATTTAACATGATGTGATGCTAATGAAACATAAAATACACTAATCGGTGTCATAATGGCCGTGCGTTTTTGCAGGTACCCTTCGCACAATAGGAATATTCGATTATATTCGTTTTGAGTTTTTACCCGCAGCCGCTGATGCCGCAGTCCGATATAAGGAAACAAACAGCTGATCTATATGGATATCATGGAAGATCTCATGGTGGAAAAATATTAAATTAAATTAAACATCGCTCCGTTTCCCCAGTCCGCCGGACCGTTCCCGTCGATTCCTATAGCGCGACCAATCGCGTACCTTCGCCGAGGCGGTGGCGGCGGTCGGTTTTAAAACGTTTTCGAAAAATGTTACGCTTTTTACGCTGTTTTTCGCCTTTTCGACTTTTTCTCATTTCACCAATAGTTCGTTTGTTTTAAAAGCCGCGTGGTTTGTACGCGATATCGGTCCATAGCCATCTATGCTATGTATCCACAAAATAGTCCAAAAAAAAATAATGTCTAAATAAAAAGTAAGTATTGGATATACTAATCAAATTATTATTAAATTGTTTTTAATTACTTTCATTCGGCATGAATAATTGACCAACACTCATCGATCTCTTCGATTACATTAGTGCTAAGGCACATATTCTTTGAACAATTTCTATTACTACATCATTGTGTGTATAATCGTGCACTAGTCCAACTTTTTGTACTTGACGCCATATGGATTGCCCAAAATGGCATATTTTTATTTCTATTTTATATCCAAATGAGTCTCTTCTAATGGCAACAATCATTCCCATTGTAAAATCAATTTGAAAGTTTTAGAGTTTTTCTTAAAATAATCAAGTGTAGCGAAATATTATGTGCGACGGAAAGAATGCGCTGGCTTATAAGACTTCAATCGTAAACAATGTACGTATCCAACCCCCGAACAACAATCAACAAGGCCGGTTATCGTTTATTATTGAAACCAACAGTATTCATCGTTTCGTCATATTCATCCGATATCATTGTTGAACGCTCATTGTAAAACATAAAACATGTTTAACATCGTACCATTTCTCGCTCTCATCCTTCCGATCACTGCGATACCGTTCGGCACAGCGCTGTACAGCATAGATGACGTGGCATCCAAAACGTGGACGGCAGAAGACGTGGCAATCTTGCGCAGCCGCATTTTAATGGACCACTTAATTCCGAAAAATGTGGCCGGCGGAAAAGCGTTTCTGAAGTACGTGCGGACGATTGTGAACAAATTTGAGACGATCTCCAGCGACGAGACGAGAAAAATAGCCATGGTCACGGCCTGCGATGCGATTGGTGCTTATCTCCAAGGGGTGATGCTGCCGCACGTAAAGGATGGATACTATAACGGCCGCGAGAGCTATGCAGTCACCAACGACCTGTTCGCGTTGGATCGGAAGATCAAGTGAGTGATCTACAGCTATATACCTAGAAGGTACCTATAATACCTGCGTGGCCGCGTACTTGTATTGTAAAGTCAAAATGTGTCTTACCGTTCCCTTTGGCGTAGGTATCGACATTTCGTGATTGATACGATTTATTCGATAGGTAGTACCTATATGTATATAATTTGTGACGGCCGTCCCTTAAAAATGGCGCATACCATACAGGTGCGAAAGGTGCTTCCCGAAGTCAAAAAAGTCTATAAGTTTTGTACGCATATCCTCCCGACCATGAACATACGACATGCCCTGCCCTACATTTTATAGTTAAATTTTAACCATACTATCAAATTTATTTTTTTTATTGACTGTCAAATTATATTATTGTTTCTACGAATATGTATATATTATTAAGTACTATTATATTATACACCTAAGAATAATATGTTTTAACTAAACACATATAGCAAATTATGAATATCTAAGAAAATGTATTGAACAATATTGAATTATTAACAATAATTTTAGTATGAAGTTCTTCATGATTCCTAAAGTTAAAACAACGATGTTTAAAAATATAACAAAATACAAAAATATCTAGGTATATAATACCAATAAGACTAATGTTTATCATTATTATATTAAATATGCGTTACCTACTGTAAATTTAATTTTCTATGGTAATTAATCATAACACAATGTATTATATAGATAGGTATTATGTATAAGTATAAATATTTATATCTATTTACGTGAAGCTTATGAACCACTACTAAATTCTATATGACATAGGTAGGTATAGGCAGTGGCGGCTCGTGTAAATGTGCACTGCCTAGTGCCTACCCAAACTCAAGAAAAATCGAAAACATAAATCGTAATGACACAACTAATAAGTTCTTATATATAGTGTTATTAAGATTATTTTTAAAAATAAAAAAACATAAATTCAGAATATTATGAGAATAATATAATATTTGGGTTGGGTTATTTGATTATTTCGAAGAACAAACAGCCGGCACCGGGCCGGGCCGTTGTCTGCGACGGAACGGTATCTGTGTGTATTATAGTGGTGTTTGTTCAGTATAAAAATTAAAACAAGTCCAAACACGCAACTCGCGTTATAATGGAGTTGATGTGCATATTCATTCTGTGCACATAACCAATTAAATTGTTAGTTATTTTTCGCTATAAACATCGAATTATTTTCGACGTCGCCGTGGCGGCGGCACATACATTATAATTTATTTTTACTCTCATTAGTTTATTATATTCCGATTGTCAGCTTATAAATAATGTTATTTATAATAACGATAATTATTTAATACAATTTATAATATATATAATATTGGTTATATTATCTTTGTATGTGCACTACTTTATTACAAACCCACGAGCCGCCACTGGGTATAGGTATTTAGTGTGAACATTTTTGGGTTGCTCAACTCGTATTGGTAATCTATAGCAACGAACTACGTCTGAGCATCGGAGACAAATAGTGTGTATTAAGCTTTTTATTTACGACGAACATGCTAGGCGACTCGTTTATTTCGCGAGGCGACTCGTTTGCAACGCTTAAAAACGTTTTAAGTCGTTACCTTTAAACGTTAGTCCGGTTTTCACAATAATAATATGTCGCCTTTACAAACGCGCCTCCTTTGACGCAGGTTCATTTTGGATACCGACGGACGTGGTTGGATGACGCCCGGAGACGCCGGACGGCAGAGCACGGCCGCCGCCGCCTCCAAAAAGGACGACGCAGACGATCCCATTTTCGAGGAGACGGACAACGCGTGTGCAGGCCTCTTGACGAGTGCCGTACCGTCGGACAGGGAATCGATCGCCGCCGTGCCGGTACCGGTATTCGACGACAACAAGAACCCGGGGTCGCTGGCTTTGCCGTTCGTGGTCGGCAAGCGGCTGTTCTCCGTGGACAGGCCGTGGACGTCGGACGACGGCCGCGGTCCGCTGCTCGTCCGGTATTACCGACTGGCCGTCGGCTGCACGTCACCGGCGCCCGAACGGTTCCGGGTGGACATGCACCGTTGGCTGGACGGCGTGGTGGTACCGCTGTTGGCGGACCGCAACCGGTGGTTCCCCGTGCTGGCCGGCGCGTCGCGCGTCGTCCGGGCCGCGGCCGCGGCGGCAAGCGGCGTCGACGTTACCGCGGTTGGCCGTTCCAAGCGGAAGGCGACGGCCGAGCCGACCGCGGCCAACGACGACGGCGGCGACGGCGATGTCCGCCGGTCGTGCGACGACGGCGCCGACGGCCAAGTGCCCAACGTAAACGTGTCCCTGTCGGTCATTCTGTTGTCGCTCCTGTCCACGTGGTTATCGTTTTGGGCATTCGGCCTTGAACGGCGATCGCAAACTGTGACGTACAGCAGAAGACCAGACACGGGTTTCGACTTGTAGGCTGACGGGCGACGGCAAACGTGTGTTTCCGACAGTGTTTCTAACTTATCGGCATGACTTGAGTATCTCCCAAGTCTGGACTTATATAACATGTACATAATATTATATGGATACACAAGTTACGAGTAATTAGAAACATTGTCGGAAACGCACGTTTACCCCTCGAAGATGAGCACCAATCGCATCGCAGGCCGCGACCATGGCCATTTTTCTCGTCTCGTCGCTGGAGATCGTCTCGAATTTGTTCACAATCGTCCGCACGTACTTTGAAACGATTTTCCGCCGGCCACATTTTTCGGAATTAAGTGGTCCATTAAAATGCGGCTGCGCAAGATTGCCACGTCTTCTGCCGTCCACGTTTTGGACGCCACGTCGTACACGTCTATTACTATTTTGGACGCGTGTTTAATCACAATTTATAAGTATGTATAATATAAATATTATGTGTTTCATTAATAAATATAGTAATTTAATAATATTTAACTCGTTCATAATATTATATATCTGCAAAATAACGGTTTCTCCTTCGCATTTCAATCTCAGATTATCACTGACTCTTATCAAACTTCGCGATTACTTCATTGGTCGTTTGGTCCAGATAGGGTCATATCGTTTAGACAAATAGAATAATATACTACGTATATATTTTAATCTCTTAAATCGATCACATGTTGAACTGCAGACACGATGTACCATGACCAATGGGGATTAATTATTTAATGGCACGTAAATAGGTAAATATTTTCTACTAGCTCTTCACAGCGCATTACATATTAGCTTCTAATTTATTATTATATTAATTTTTAATCTTACGCTATTCAAATATGTGATCGATCGGGTACAACAATAATTCGCGGTTTTCAGAACAAAATAAATCATAGGTAAGTTTAACATTGATTTAATATTTTAATATTATCAACCTATATTATATTTAACACTTAAACTGTTTGACGCTTTTTTTTTTTGAGAATGACACGTATAGATACGTATCACGTGTCAAATGATATCAACTTACTTTTATAAAGAAATCTGTAAAATGTTCAATGTAGACCGAGCTTACACTTTTTTTTATTTAACTTAATTATTAGTCCAATGAGTACAAGCCGGAATATTTTATAATACAATAAAATACTAATAATCACTAATGTCTGAATAGGGTACTCATTTGAGTGTACAGGGCCGTTTATGATGAATATTGGAATATAAATGGACACAATAGTTTGAAATTCGCACTTATACTAACGATTTTGCGGTCTGAACGGATATTATTATATTAACTGATAATACAGGCTTGTCATTTTTGGGATGGTATATAGTGAGTTGTTGTATTAATAGTAAAATATTTATGGACAATATAATATTTTAACATAAATCGCATTATACCGGTCGTATTGTACATAATATAATATTATTATTATTATTGACAGTTGAGTCGTTGTGACAATAATACCACAGTATGCCTAATGATCTATATTATTATTTGTTATATTATATCGTAAATGGATACTTTGCGATTGTCGTTACAGTTAAATCGAAAGATATTATTATGGTGCCAATGAAGACCACATGTCTAACGTAAAATACGTGATTCACCAAGCATGCTCACCCAGTCACCCCTATTGCTTCTTTTTAAAACGAATTTTTCGATTTTTAAATATACTCAAGTGGAAAAGGTTCTCTCTTGATAAAACAGAAGTTTGCACATGGGCACATGACACGATTCAAGTCATACACGAACTACCCAAAATTCCTAAAAAATCAGATTTTGAACGTCTGCGAAAATAATAAGTGAAAAAAAAAGGACGTGAGCACATAATATTATAGTCGGTGAATCGCGTCTTGTATATTATTTTAAGCAAAGTCGGCGGGCATTTCTAAGTACGGGTACAGCGGTTCGTTTTCACTGTGTCCAATTGTGTCGTGTTCACGCATGCAAACGGTGTGCACCGCTGCAGAGAGGATCACGATATCGTAATAATGTTATGTACGACGCATTATTAACGCCACTGCCGCCGCCACTGGTTATTTAGGATTACGCATTCAGTAGGTGCGCGTCTCTGGTACCTATATATATATTATTTACTATAAGCACACACACACACCACCGATTTAATATTATTATTTGTATAGCTAAATCAATGGGAACCGGCCAATATGATAATAATAATAATACCGATAATCACATTACGATCGGCGTGTATATTATAATAATATAATATTTGTATGCGTCGAGAGAATACGTCATTCGTTATATTATCGGCGGCGGCATCGGCAGGACCGAGCAAAAGCACGCACGCGATATTATACGCAAATCTCGACGACTTGACTCGCTCAACTTGTGGTGCACTCGAATCGAATGCCGAAATAAAAATAAATATACTTAAATTGGTCTATCCGAATGCATGCCAACAGTTTTGCTTACCACGACTTGATTTATTGTTTTACTAACGATGTGGTTAAAAACGTTACTTAATGTTTTTAATAATTACAAAATCATATCACAATAATATTTTCAAGAATTTTCATTTTGACGCAATTTCAAAACAATGAAAACAGTAGAATAGTTTTTGTAAAAAAATACAATCTTGTAGGCGGGTAATAATTATTATAGCGTTGGATATGACAATAATATAGACACATATGAGCTACAACCAAAATAGGTAGTAAAATATTACTTTTTAATATTAAAATGTTTAAATCGAATACGATATTTAAAATTGTATGATATTAACCACACGCCAGCCTAAAAATCGGGAAGGAAAACGTCACATCGATCTTATCTGAGTTGATTTATTTTTCGTCCTCTGAAAAACAAGAAAAATTAAGTCATTGTATCAATTATTAATATGTAAAATCGTATCTCTTCGAGAGGTGTCCGAATTGCACATTTGGACATTTTTCTTATTTGGCATGTATTATGCAATCCGGATATAGTCCACGGGTCTTAAATCGCACCGACTCTTCCGAAATCCGATTATAATAATATATTGCCGCAGGTACACGCCCCGGCGGAGGAGACGGATTTGCCAGGTTAAACAAATTAAAACGTATACGCGCACATAATATTATTATGTTGTTTAGGGGGGTAGGTGGTGTTCGTCATAATATATATATGATACGCGGGGGTAGGACGTATATAACATAATACCGATACACATTATTAGCTGCGGACGACCCTTTTCCGCACACGAAAAACAGGTTCTCATTTCTCTGCGCACGCATAATATATAATATTATACACATTATACCCATGTCCTATATATATATATATATATGTATGTTATACAAGCGAGCGAGCTGAGAAGGACGTGCGAGCTGAATAAAAAAAATAAAAACACAAAAAAATTAAATAAAAGGGGATCGGAAACCCGCCCAAAAATGATCCTCAAACGTCTAGTCGTGTACGTACATATTATTACTATTATATAGTATTATATACGTGTTCATGTGCACAGCAGCGTTCGTTTGTGTGTGTGTGTGTGTGTGTGTGTGTGTGTGTGCCAGTCTCAAATCTTTCACCGTGTCTATATAATACTATACTACGCGATACTCTGTTCGACAAATCCGCGTTTCGAACACAATGGGGGGAAAAGCGAGGGAGTCGAAAAATCATACGGTTCGGGTTTTTCGACCCTTTTATTATATAACTTTTTTTTTTTTTTATATAAATATATTTTTACTAGGGCGCGCAGCAGGTGCAATCTCGCACAGGTGTGAACTCGGATAGTGTACCTATACCTCCCTATATATATATATATATGTATATAAGTATCGCAAGTTATATATATATACGCACCTCATAACATATATATATATAGGTACGTTTACGGTATACGGTACCTGCCCACCCCTGTACCCCACGGTGCATATTAAGCTATACCTCGCGAATTATTATTCTCATAACGCGTATTGTATTATATCTATACCTGCTTTACCTATATATATAATACGATATATATACATAATAATATATCATATACTACATGGTATATAAATGCGTAATATGTACAGGTATATACACTGCACTCGCACCAGACGACGGTCTACCGTCGAGTTTAATATATGTTTATGATATTATAATAATGTATATATATTATTAATATGTTTGTGCCTATATATATATACGTTGTGATACACAATAAGACGTGCGTATATTATACATACATGATACATAAACGTATTATATATTATTCCGTACATTTATCGTACAATATATTATTATAATATCGTATTTGTTCAAGACCCGACTTATTTGATGAACACACACACACACGCTTAAATTAGGTATCCTGCGGTGGTTCTTTATTTTTTTTTTTTGCCACACAATTTTCAAACACGTTTTCAGTTTGTACACGACGTACAGTTTCGGTCGATATATATTCTATATACACATTATACTGTATACATGCGTTATATCCATAATATGACGTGACAGTGTGTGTGTGTGAGGTGTCGGGTTAGTATTACTGTATAGGGTTTTTACTCTGTATATATAGGGTCGAGCGCCCATTTTTATTACTTGTCACACTACACGAGAATATAATAATATATTACACTTTATGTATAAGACGGTTATCGAGACGGTCCACACGGCACATGTGGACACCATCACGGCGCATGTCACTTTTCGAGATAACGCGGCCGAGTATACGTACACGAAAAATTTTTAGATTCTTTTATAATATTATGGCGGACCGATGAATTTATCGGTTTTACAACGACGTGTGTTTATTTTTATTTTTGTTTTTTATTTATTATGTGTAATGCGTAAAGACACTATTTTTATGGTAGAAAAAATATACTCCGGTCTTCAAACATTGCGATGGACGTCTCCAGGTTATAAATTCTGTCTAGTTTGTGATCATGGAGGGGGTGTTGAGCAAATATTTCCGAAGAAAAACCTTTTAAAAAAAAATTATGGAAACGTTTATATAATATAATTAAAAACGGGGATATATTTTGAGAGGGGACTCTAAATTATGAAAAATTTAATTTCGTATTTATTTTGTTGTAATTTAAAAACGAATATCTGTATATAGTTAGTAGTTACCATCAAACTGTAGTGCCTATATTATACGTTACACCCAATGCATGATCAATTTCTATTTAAAATTGAAAAAATATTTTGCTAATGTACTTACTACTTACCTATTGTAGCGATAAGCACACATATGGTTAATTCTTTAAAATAAACCGATTAGTACCGCATTATACTATTTATATTATTACAATGTTACATACTTTGTTAGTAAAACAATTAAAAAACGATATTGATATTTCGTTTAATATACTTATATTTTGTCATTGCGTATAATATAGTATGGATAGTATTGTACAGCATAGTATTGTAAAAATAGTGTATAGTATTTTAAAAATGTGTAGGTATTGCCAATAATAATCACTTATAAAGCTGATAAAATATCTCATAAAAATCCAATATATCTGTATATCACATTAATTATATTATCTGATGGGTAATCATCATTATTGCCAAACAGTCGAAATACCGTAATATAATAATTATAATATTATTGATAAAACGATTTAACAATATTTTAAATAAAAAAGTTAAGCCATTAAAATATCAGTTGAATTAATTTTTATCGAAAATAGTGAGTGTCATAATTAAAAATATAAATAATAAATATAATATGCATCGCTTTAATTTTTGATTTAACATTCTGATTCACCAGACTATCGATAAGCCGTATACGATAATGTTATAACGAGCTACTAAACTCTGTGTAGCATGCTAATACAGTACAATATAATACATACGCTATCAATCCGGCAGTTTTTGATGTCTATTTTTTATTTACTCATTTTGAATATAATGTGTACAGTCTGTACTTCGAGGCACAATTATCAATAAGTCTACATGTCATTATAATAGTGAGAATTAAAATAAAAAGTATAAATAAAGCGGTAAACACATGAACGATTATGAAAAATGATCCATCGCTCACTATTGCGCACGAGTGCACGACACTTTACCCTGCGAAACTTATATTTTATCAAACAATTATTATTATACATTTGTATTCGAAACATATTGTGTAGTTTGTTAGGTAATTTAATAGATCACGCCATAATATGCAGTTCCACTCCTGTGAGTCGTATTTTTGAGCAGGGTTTGCTGGGATTTTCGCAGACCGTATAGAGAGGTTCTGGATTATGGACTACGATATAAGGGATTAGAGTGAGAATAGTTGCCACGCTGCTGCTGCCCAGTCAGTTGTGAAATCTTTTGTAAGACGTTTATGCTCCTTCTTCGCGCACGGAATTAATAAGTTTGAGATTAGCGTATATTATATTCCGCGTACACAGTAATATTATCATTAGGGACGTATTAGGGACGAGGTGCGTATTATCACAACGTAAGATATTATAATATTATATTATTTGCGACGGACACGACGATATATTGTAATGATATTGAGGAAACCACCGACGGACGAAAAACACTGTAGCTGAGTGTTGTCAATAATAATTTAATAATATTACGTGATAAATGATATTTGTAGGTATGTACATTGCATTTATATACAGCAAAAAACACGTACACGATTTAAATAAAATAATATAATATAATACGATCGAATTGCCATTGTCCGCCGCCGCCGCCGCCTTCATTAGCGTTTGTTTAATTTGTTTTTATTAACATTTATTTTTTTTCCCCATTTCTGTTTATACGATAACGACGCCTATTATTGTATCGTTAAAAAACCGCGTTCCCTCAGGTTCTCGTATATATGTATATTCGACAGCCACCACGGCTCAAACACGTTTTTTTTACATTTCATTTTTTTTTTACCGTATTCGTTTTTTTTTTTTTGTACGTTTAATTCCTGTTTGTGTACACTTAGTTTTTTTTCCACCGGCAACGCACACGGCTAGTACACGCTGATTTAATAATAATAATATATTATTCTTATTATTATTATCATCATCATCATCTTATTTCACACATATATTATATTATAATAATAATATAATATTCAGTATGATATTATTATTATTATTATTATTTTATTGTATATATTGTGCGCGCGCGCTGAACTGCAGCAAAAACGATTGCGACGCAATTACCGCGATAAAATACATATTATTATTATTATCATCATCATTGTTACCGGCGACCAGCGAAACCGTAAAAATCACTGTAAAAAATCTCACACACGACCCACAAAAGTAGGTACTTACACGTTACAGTGAACTGCAGGGCCCTGCGGTTACGACAGGATCGAATCAAATAAAATACAAACGATTTTCTATAATATTATTTCCTATATTGTTGTCGTATTCATCCGCAAGACATCCTCCTCCACCGCCTCGTCATCTGTTTCCGCGCGTGTGCAGCAATCTCCCGCTGTCATCGTCCGCCCGGGCGTCGTATATTATTATTATTATTATTATTATACCTACTGCGGATTAGGAACCGACAACGATAATATCATATTATCTTATATTTGTATTGTCATATATTTTGTACGACACGTTTTGACTTGTCCGTATTTCGGCTGCAGCGGGGGCCGGTCGCTATAATTGCGATGGTCGATCCTGCGGAAAAAGAAGAAGAAAATAATCGAAACGAAACGAAATAATATAATAATAATACAGAGTCCTGTGTGGCGGGGGACCACTCGGCATGTGCCTATCGGCCATTCTCCGACACGCAGCGGTTCTCAATCTTTTTGAAACCGAGTACTGTTTACACTTTTTGAAAATGTTTGCGTCAGGTCTATAATAACCTTTTTTTTCGCTTTTCAAAAAACGTAAACTGGTCAACTTTTTTTCGCGCTCACTAGCCTTTTGTTATATGAATAATATTAGGCGGGTACTTGCATAATTATGAAAATATAAGCGTTCAATGTAAGAGAAAAAGTAAATATGTATAATCGTTATACATATATTTTAATTATTATGACTTAAATACCCTAACGATACCGTGATTGGTGTTGTGTTTAATGAACGAGGACTTCGCGAGCTCTGTGTCGACAACTGTTCAAGTCTTAAATAATTTTCTCTATACAAATTTAAGACGCATTGGAAGCTAAATAGAAAAAAAATCATTTTCTACATTCAATTTATTTCTATATTTATTTTTTGTGTAGTTGGGACAATTAATTTTTCGTACAGATGTTATATCGACACAAAAGGTATTAAAATGTAGAAACTGTAGAGATTGTCAGGAAAACGCCAATATTTATGATTAATAATAATTTCAATTTTTTATAAAGCTAGTTTTACCACTAGCGGTATACGCTTACCACAGGTTGAGAAACTCTGCTCTATATGACGTATTACGATGTGATCCAAAAAGCTTTATTTTTCCAATAATTATCAAAACAATAAATTTATATTTTTCTTGTGGAATTTCGCTGCATGTCTCGTACCGATACCGAATGGTAAAATATAATGTAGAAATAAATAATAATAATAATAATATTTTACCTCTACGTATATAACGGTTACACTCGGATATCATAACTAATGATCGCATTTGAGTTTTATTTTAATTTCACGTGCCAGTGTTGTAGAGGTACCTGTATTATAAAAACAACACGAATCGTCTTGGATTTTCGTAACATTAAAACATAAATTTAACAATCAATAATAAAGAATATTACATTTTTTTTTTGTGGTCGCGGTTTCTTACAATGTCCCCTGAAGGCGTACACAGCACGCACCGAAACTCCGTCTGGGATTTATAATATATACAGGTTGCTGCACGCTGCAGAAGTTCGCCCCACTGTTTATGACTTAATTATTGTTTCGTTAAAATTCAATCCCGACGGAAAAAAGAAACGCGTCCTATACCTATATATTATTATTATTATTATATTCTAAAACCAGTGAAGACCGTCCGTCGGGTCGCTTTCAGACGTCTCGTTGCGGTGGTGCAGGTTTCGGAACTACATAATATAATAACGTCTGATCACCACCACCATGAATCGTAAAAATCACAATATTTGTATCGAAATAAAAGTGCCCTGAGTATAATATATAGAGTTTTATATACCAGGTACGCATATATATATATATATGTACAAGTCACTGAAGTAATTGTCTATATATTCTATAATATACAACGCACGCTGTTAAGAGGACGTCACCCTCATTGTGTTGTCGCCGTCTTAGAAATGCAAAGCGCAGTGTTTTTTTTTATGATTTGGATGACATAAATACGTTTAAAGTTATCAGTTTGGTTTTTTTGGTTTTTTTGCGTTTAGTTATTAAAAATCGGTTAGTGCTATTAAAAAAATGAAAACACTACGACACAGATAAAGAGTTGTCCCGTGCAAAACAGTTTTTGCTATGATGTACATATTTTGTAAGACGGAGACAACACATGCGAGTGTGTAACCTAACCAGTGATTTTTTAAAAATCAACAGTTTGCAACGTCCCCTTAGGGCCTGCTATATACCTGCTATGGCTTGATTATTGTTTCGTTAAAATTCAATTCCGAAGAAAAAGAGAAAAGAGTCCTCTATACACCCACGTGATATTATTTTCTAAGACCAGAGAAGGCCGTCCGTCGGGTCGCTCGGGACACGTCATCTCGTCGAAAACGCGGTGATGCCCGGTTTCGGGACGAATCGAAAATAAGTTTAATACCGACAATAATATGCGCATGCGCACCTAACAATATTATTACGATAACGTCTGAGCACCGCCGTCGCGAATCGTAAACAAGACAATATTCTTCTCGAAACAGAAGTGCACCGAGTGAAATAATGGAGTGTAAGCGCTTCGCGCATAATACACAAGTCGCTGAAGCTGCAATGATCTATATATATATTATAACAATACACAACGTGTTGATCTAACCGGCGAATGATGACGAGTATTGGTAAATTAATACCGATGATATACACGCGCGTTTGTGTAAAAAGTTAATATCGCGTTTGAACAAGTACGCGAAAATATTTTTAAAAAATCGACCGTTCGCCAGGTGTCTCTCGCGCGCGTTTCGAGACGGTATCCAAAAAACTAAACGATTGCGCGGCTCATTTAATATGTGTTATTGGTCGTTTCAGTGGAGGCTTCTGATGTCTTTTTATTATAAACCAACTACACATTAGTCGGCGCACACCACCGGTCGGTTTATAACTCAAGCACGTCGTTACTCATTTTTCATGTCGTCCGCGGTCGTCGTCCGTCCGTGCGACGCACACAAATCTGTCGTGCGACCCCCTCGTAAATTTTGGACGAGATACCGTTTTATACGTCTTTTATGGACTTGATAAAAAATATATTATTATTGTAATGATGTACCGCGACCTCGTAATAAAAAGAGAGGAGAACAAAACGTGCGGCGCGGTACCTACACACATATATATATATATCATTATTCATTATAATGGCCGTACGGCGGCAATATAGTTAAAAGATATTATATTCAAAGTGTTTTACCTCGGTGGCTGCCTGCCTGGTCGTACGACATTTTTTAATATTATAATATTATTATTATTGTTGTCTTACGCGTCTATCTTCCAACGAGTCGTACGTTTACGATGCACACCGCACAGGCCACAGATTTCGCGAATAGTCTTAATAAATATATCGTACTTGCAGCGCGCTCTAGCGCACAAACGACCGCGGGAGGACGACGGCTCGTCACACAACACATAATAATAATGTTATTGTGATCTGCATAATTTTCCGGGACAATAATTATATTAATAAAAACGAATTACTATAACGGTATGGTGTGCGTGTATAAGGAAATTTCAGATTTCCGTCAAGAAAAAATTGTACTTGACGTAGTGTTGGCAAACACTATACAAATTACAAACATCATAAATAATCATTTTTATTTAGAGCGGTTAGTTTAATGAGCTAATTTAGAAATTTATTTTAAATCCTCTAAAAAATGCAATAAAAAGGAAAAACATGGTCTTAAAGAGCAATATAAAAAATTATAATAATATCACGTGAGAAGTAAACACTATTTTCAAAAAAAAAACGTTTATCACTCATCAATCCGGCTGTAGAGAGAAATAGAATAGATATAGCTTAGATATATTAAATTTATTATGGGCATATTGAAAGACGTTATATGTACCCATACTCAATGATACAATATTGGTATAGCCGCCAACTAGTGATGTAAAATTTCAGAAGTTTAATATTCTTGAAATTTCTAAGAAAAAATTTCTAAAATTTTTTAATAGAACTTACTTTTTTTACTTAAGGCATGTAGAATGTAGAAATATACATTACATTTTGAAGTATATTTCATAACATCATTAAAAATATATACTGTACAAATTTTATGAATTTAAAAATTTTTTTTAAACATAATTAATTAGTAAGTTAAGAGGTAATGATAATACAATGTAATATTTGCATATATGTGCAGTAATATAGCATTCGCAGTTTGATATTTTATCACAAAAAAATTAAAGTAAATTAAAACAAAGAACAAAATTTTTTTCTTGGAAATTTTCGGGGGTCTCAAATTTCCTACTTGCATAACTACAGCCAACCGGTATAAGTAATAATAATAATAACAATATGGTAATGATTTGTCGTTTACATATCGATGCTATTAATTTATTTAAGACGTGTAAGTAGGTATCTAATTATTATCACGTTTAATCACGTTTTATCTCATTTTTTGTTGGATGTCGGCTTCAGTGCGTACTTGCATCCAAATACGTATAATTAATTAATAAGGGAAAAAATGACTTACAAGCGCATAAAAAAACGCGTTGCAAAAATTAAAAAATGTCTTTTAGGAAATCTACGTCTTACATAGTTTATTGAAAGACACTTTGAGATGAATCCATAGCTTCGACCATATCGTTCTACTAATTTAGTCGATTTGCTTGGACTTATGGTATTATAATAATATCGCGTGAGAATAAAATACTATTTTGAATAAAAAAAACGTTAATCACTCGTCTTCTTGCCGCGGATTCGGGAGAAAAAAATAGGTAGGCACCTATATACAGATATTAAATCTATTATAGACGTCATAAAGGTATTAAAAGACGTTCTATACATCACATATTGTATATCATACCCGATGGTATAATATTGGTATAGCCGCCGGCCGGTATAGTTGTAATATATAATAATAATAATAATAATAATAATATGGTAATGATTTGTCGTGGATATATATCGATGCTATTCATTTATTTGGACGCGTAAGTAGATGTATTATCATATTATTTTTTGTCGGATTGACGGCTTCAATGCGCAGGTACATCCAAATATTTATAATAACACAAAAAGGGAAAAAAATGTCTCACAATAATATATACATATATACGTGTGACTGGCGCGGGGAATTATAATATTATTATTATTATTATTACGCGCACAAGACGACGAGGACACGTATCATTGTTGTACCTATACGTTTATATTTTTATAATGTTTGAACAAACCTTTATTTCGTCGTCGTCGGCGATGGTGAATATTATACTCAAATTATTCACAGGCTTAACTGGGGCCGTAGGTACATACCACGGTGATGGTTGGACAGGGTTTCGTGGTTGCGTGTGATTGATCTTTTATTATACTCGTCCTTGTGTACCTGCAGCAGTTCTATCCTGCCGCATCTATAACAATAATAATATTTTGTTAACGGCACACAGTCGTACTTCATTTATCAGGATATTAAGAAAAAAAAACGATTTCGTTGTGATTTTCAAATAATATCCAACTATTGTGTTGCAGCCCTCACTTTTCCACGCATAATTTATTATTTTAATTTTAAAAATGTTCGTGCTTACATATTATTATACAATATATTAATTCTTTATTAAGGAATAAATTCCGATTACAATATACATTATTATTATTACAATATAGGTATTATATTCTATGATAGTATAATAGTGATCATAGAGACTAGAGTTAAACATATTAATATGTACATGTTAATCGTAAAACGATATAATGGATAATATACATTAACGAATAATATAATAATAATAATGAATATAGAATATATTCCATTTAAACTGATGTTAAATGTAGTACCTAAGTATTTTTCAAATATCAAGAAAACTTATCTCAACTCAATATAGGTAATATATTAATATTGTTGGGCGTTATAATATGTAGTGTAGTGCCCAGAGATTTTTTGTAGGCAGTTTGTTTTCAAGGATGATGAAATAAAACGTCCGATTGCAATATTATATGCGAGTGTGTGTGTGTAGACTAACGATAAACGATTAAGTACTACTTAAAAACGCACTAAGTATTCTATGCTTAAATCGTCTAAATCGATTTTGATATATTTTCATAAAGAGGTTTTTAAACGTGATTTTTAAAAAAATATACATAACATAACTGCGTTTTGGTACAGTATATAATATATGCTCACTATCATATTGTTTCTGCGCAGGTCTCTCCGGACGTTTCGATAGTTTTCGTTCACATCGGAAATGCTCATGAACAAAATGTAAGATTTTTTATTTATAGTTTATTTTTAAGGAGCTCTATTATATATTAATAGGTGTACAAATGAAATTTTGAATTTCCCGGATTAATATTATTATTCAAATATTGTTTTAAAATCAGTGTTTACCTACATTGTCTTAATTATAAATAAAATAACAAAAACATGCCGTTTGATGAATCGTTTTTAATGTGCGTTTTACGCGTTTGTTTTCCGCTTGTAGTTTTGTTTTACGTACCTATTAAATTACTACTTGTAACTATCTACCTATATTTTTAATCTTTAAATTTTTTATTTACAGCTGGATGCAAATAAATTATTACGTATTATGGAAACGTTGGCTCGGATTCTATATTTACAACGCGTCAACATAACATTATTTTATTGTTTGTTGTATAATATTATATTATTTATATACATTGTAATATTATTATTATAATGATATGATGAATGTTTTTATAATGTACACAATACAATAATATATCGTACGTCAGAAATCACTATTATAGGCACGATTGTGAGTTGAATAAATTTATCACATTTAAAATATTGTCTGTACACATAGGTATTATTCCGTTTTACTAGACAGTGGGGCGGGGATGTTTGATGTGTGTGTTTATACAATATCATGATGGAAGAACATAAACAAAACATCGGTGTATACGGAAAAAAAATAATAATTAAATATTACCCGGCGGCGGTCTGTTGGTTTTTTATCTTATATTATGCTGCGACGAGTAGTACGTTATTTTATACGACGTCCGAACACGTCATAACGTATACCATGTTAGTGGGCACTAAACGTAGTGTGGTTATAGATCGTCGTGTGTCCGATTACCGAGGGCATTCCTGGAAGTGCGCAACAATATTGTACTTAAGTACATAGTTAGGGCCGACAGTTATATTATGCTCTAAAAATCGATTAAATATGACGTGTGCAGTTATGTGCCCTTCAAAATTATAAATTCTGATTCATTTTTTTAAATTAAATCTACTAATATTATTTTCTAGAAGATTAGGAGAAAAAGAAGCGTAGCAATTTTCTAAAATACTGCAAAAATGTAGAATATGATTTAAATGATCCATCATTGCTAAAGAAAATTACAGGTGTGGTTTTTTCGGTATATATTTGAATTTCTCTTCATCTGAAAACCAAACACAAATGTTTGCTATAGTAAGTTATGAACGCTGATATTTATTAAACTCGAACAATGATTTTGTGATTCAATGAATAAACGAAATCCTAAAGTATGCCCTAAAAATGCAAAAATTTGCAAAATAAAAATATGTTGTTTGCAGAATTCCAGAATCGTTAGGTTATGAAACAAATGTTGGTTTATGAACTAGCTATTTTTTCGACCAATCAGTTGAAACACGGAAACGCATACAAACGTCGGCCTTAGTAATGCCGTATTGCGACAAAAATCCCACGGAATAATATCAGGCGGGTTTGCAGTTCACGTGTCGACCGAACAATGGTACCGTGGGTGGGGTCGAGAGGGTTCTACGACCTGGAGAACCACCCCGAGACCGAGTCGGCCGGACCCCCGCAACCGCGCGGTATATGAACCGCGTATACCCGTATACCGTTCTCGGTCGCATCTCGTCTTTCGATAGCGTTATTCCCATATAATACAGACTCGTATACGAGTGACTACACCTATTATATGCGTGTAATACACATTAATATGTCTCATGATATTAAACTGTACACACAGTAAACGTTACAGAGTCTCTGGCGGCGTGTCACGTACGACATTACAATATTATTATTATGTATAAATATTTTTCGGTCGGTGTACGCGGCGGCTGTCGATGATGAAAAACCGAAAACCATAATATTATTGTCGTCGTCGTCGTCGTCCCTATACGTTATAGTATTATTATAGTTCAGTCGTCGGAACAATCGTATGGCGTAGAGTTAGGTATACGTCTTGTACCGCAGCAGCGTATTTCTACAACGGTGTGGTGTACAACTATACAGCTATTATAGCAGTTGTAGTTGTAGGTTGTAGAAGTTTAGCGGTGCGGGCGGGAGCGCACAATCTGGCGAGACCACGTGTTCACGACGGGTCACGCGAGGTGGCGACGGGCTTACACGGTCGGAGGGAGGGGGAGGGGGGTGAGCGGGCACAAATCACCGTGGAAAGGAGAGAGATCCACAGAGTGGGAAAGGGAAAAATACACACACACACACACACACGTATTATATTATATATACATAGTATATATAAACACACAAGTGGTTTGGTTGTACGGGATCAAGGCCACTTTTACAACCCGGCCACAACTCGATCCTAATTATACACACACACACACCCACTCTATACCCGACTACTATTACTATTACTACTACAGACTACTACTACTACTATACTACTATTACTATTACTATTACTATTACTATTACTACTACTACTATTACTACTACTACTACTACTACTACTACTACTATATATACTATATTATGCCTCCTATCTTTCTCCCCACACCTCAGCCGTCCCGTTGCCTGTTGGGTTTCTTTTTTTCTTCTATACATATATTTAATACGAGTGTGTGTGCGTATAATATGTATTTATTTTTATTTTTTTTTTTTTTTGTCTCTAATGACCCTCGTTCGTGTGGACACAAAAGAAACGTACCTAAAGACGACGGGCGAGGCGGTGGTAGGAGAAAAGAGAGAGAAACGCTTACACACACACACACACACACATATATGACATATAACTAAAAATATATATTATATATTATTATAGGTACGCACTGCCTATATATATATATACGAGAACGCGCGCGCCAATTCGGGGTCAACAACAGTCCACTCTTTATAATATACGCGTTGCTGCAGCGTCGTACCTATACTATAATAATAATAATACAGTATACAATATTATATATTGTGATAATAATAATATATTCGAGGTAGGACGTGTACCTCCGTAATAAAATGCGTACGACAATATTATTATAATTATTATGATGAAAAAAAATGTGTCAAACGTTTTGAATCGGTCGTGTACTGCTGCTGCTGCTGCTGCTGTAGTAGGATAGAATAACGACGCACATATACATAAAATACAATGAATAATAATAATTTATAATATAATATAGCATTGCGGTGTTATCAATAGCAGTAGCGTGTCTAGGATTTTTTCACGGGGGAGGATATACAATTTTCAACAGAAATTCAGTATACACTCATTATAATATACATGTTGTATTGTATACAAAATTTGGTCTCCGGGGGGATATTATGACCCCTATATACCCCCCCCCCCTCCATAGATACGCCACTGATTATTAGCGAGACGGGTATAGTTGCGCAGACGAGAAGTGATATTTTCGGTACAAATCGTTTCTAGTCGATTTTTTTCACGGTTTTTCAGTTTTACCGTCTCCACGTGTACAGGCACTCGTCACGTACCATCAGTATTTTCATAAATCCACGCCTGAAAGGATATATTATTAACATAATATATTCGAAACACAATATTTTACCACACAGACATGTTCGTGATAACCGAAGTTATTATTTTAAAAGGTCGGGGACCTATCCCATTATAATATGTTATCCCTCCGTATCTATTACACGGGTCCGAGTGTGTGTCCATAAAAACCCAATTTTGCTCGTTAAATTATTACGCCGGGGTTTCTCCTGCAAACGTGATATCGAATATCCAAATATCATTGTACCTACAAGTCGTTTAGATAAATCTATTCACCGTTTACCACGCCACACGACTGTTTATCGTTTCGATTTATCGGTGCCTACATTATGGTCGACTGTAATATTTTTTTAGCAAGAATTAGTAATGCAACAATATTTGACGTGCGATCTCGGAATATACGCGTTTCCGTCGATCGCACCGCGTAATGATTTATAGAGAATATCATATCGAATTCATAACAGATTTTTTTCTAGTAATTATTATAATTATTATTATATAGCACAATCATGGACGCCCGTATACGTTTTTTAAAGAGGGCCAATGGTTTTCGGGGTGGTTGATTTTATATAGAATTTATCTCGTTTCGCACAAAAATTTCCGGGGGGAGTGAAATGACCCTCCTGCCTCCCCCCCCCCCCCCAAACGCAGCACAATAACGGCCGGACAATTGAAATATAATAACGTCTGATCGACGATTATAGTATAAATTTTGCCCAGGATCTCCGCGCTCCTCGTGCTTCTCGGCGGTGCGGTTGCCCGTCCGCGGTGGGCTCGGTCAGTCCTGCAGGACCCTTCGCACACGACCAGCGGATTATTCATCCCTACGCACACGTAACTTGCGTCCACGCAAGTGCGTGTTTTACAACGACAACTCGAAACGGCCGGACCGATTGAACGCGTACAATCGATTTCGGTGAAACGTCATTGGCGATGTCGACAGATTATATATTATATACTATTGTGGTCTGTCGTCTGTGTACTTGCAAGCCTCTTCATTTTCCGGGCAATCGATTTACCGTGTATAATATACATGACGTATGGTATATAATATGATACACGTTCGATTGTTTGTGTTACGTTTCTGTTTGGCCGATCCGGAGAAGGGGTCTTTATTATTATTATTATTATTACGACGTGATGTCCGTCCGCCGGACATGTGTGTCGTTCCTGAGTGACCTGTTCTCGTCCGTCTCTATTATAGTGCGTACAATTTTTTTTTAATACATCATATTACTATCGTAACGACAACTCCAGATTCAATTAATTTTTTTCTCTGACGCGCGTCTATATTATCATAATAACATCTCGTTTATAGATCAGTACGTCATAACATCAATGTGGTAGACACGGTAAACTGTACGTAGCACGGTCCGTACGATGGGACATTTAAAACGAAATCAGTTGTACGTTTCAGTGTACATAATATTATATTATACGCTGCGCACGAAACACGAGTAAATGTCGCTTGAAATGTATCATAATGAACCGTTAATGCGCGGTCAAAAAATATATAATACATCATCACCGACGACTATAATTTGAGGCGCGTGTGTCATGCGTCTCATACGATGGTAGGAAGCGTTCGTATTATTATCGGCGGTAATACGATTAATTTTACAGCAGGTCTAAAAGAGAAAGTATTAGTCATCGTGTGTCCAAATCGAGATGGGACGATATTTTGTACGAAGCGTTGCAGTGCAAATCGTTTCGTGCGTTTATTTTGTACGCCTAACGTTTTAAACCATAATATAATATTTATTTTTTATTTTTTACCGTTTAATACGGGTCAGCGCAATCATGTTGTACGGATGCTTTAATATCCAAAGACGCTGCAGACGTTTCGTCGGGTTAGGTTGTTTTCTCTCGTTTTTTTCAATCCTTAAATAAGCTATAAAAAAATGCACGTGTTAAAATTTGAAATCCAATCGAATGATTCGAAAATCTATATATATGATGTGATAAACGTGATAAATGAAAATTGGATTAAGTAACGAATTAACTTTTTTTACGTCTAATCGTTTAATTTCACTCTCTGCGTGTACCTTTTTGGACAATAATTGGACTATAGTAAAATTACCTCATATACATGACGATTTTTTTTTGCGTAGAACAATTTAATCGAACGAATAGGTATAATTAAAATTTGTTGCAAGCGCAGTTACGAGTATTTCAAGTTTGGTTTAGAGGAGTATAATAGTAGACTCACGTCTTTCTGGTCAAGCATAATTTTATGTCGATAATAATCCAATTTAAACGGTCGATCAACTGTTTTTAAATGTGATAATGATATTTTGTTTATCTAATCTTATATGTAAAACACTTATCACGTGATTTAGTAGGTAGCTTGCAATTGAGTAAATAGTATGCTCAATGTTGTATTGCATTATGTTCTTTACGTTTCAAGTTTTCAATGCTGGTTATTGGATAGTCGAAACAATTTATATTTTAACACGGTTAATGGGGAGGGAAATCCTTTTTGTCCATCCCCTTGGTATGCCTCTTCAGGTGTCAGTATAATTTCTTCTTATGCTGGAGATCCCCGTGCATGGTAACTTAAATCTACTTAATCTTATTATATACATACACGGAACTTAGACTTACGCCCTTTTGAACTCGATGAAACACGCGAATAGATGATATACAATAATATACATGTCCCCAGGAAATCCTGCAAAGGAAGTGTCGCAGTTTAATTTTCTATATTGTACCTATAAGTGTCATAGCGTAATAATAATTAATATTATATTAGCTGCGAAGTCCGCACACTTACAGAGTTGGTCAACAATAACATTTAGCCTTAGGTGTACCTACTAATTGTTGTGTGCGTATATTTGTTTTTGTTTTTCCATGCCTTCGGGCGTGTTTGTTAACACATATATTGATGACGATGGTTCTAACGATCGACGTGTGCGTTGGAAAGGATTTATTTCATAATATTATTATCGTATAGTCGGACGACGGTGGCAAGAGCCGAGAAGAATATAGAAAATAATGATAAATTCAAGCATTTTATTGCAAAGTGCATTTTTTTAGCTTTTAGGGTGTTCTATAGGGCAATGCATTCCAAGTATATATAATTCGTTACATGTATCGGATGCACTTTAAAAGCGAACCTTTTACTTTGCATTTTTTAGCTTCATTTTATAAATTTTGAGTGTATACCAGCACGGCAATACATACGAGCTTTTTACGAGTTTTTAGCATGGTTGATTAAAAACATGATTTTTTTTGAAATCAAAAAAAACTGTTTTAATCGAGTTTAAAACAAAATATGAAATTTATTTTTGAAAAAAATTATTTATTTAATATCTTAATTTTATAAAATTTTTATTAATGTTGGAGTACAACTATAATTACTAATTGTTATGTTATTTATAGGTATGTAATTTTAATAATTCTGTTTCTAATTTCTATATAGCTTATGCTTTACATTATGACTTGTTAAGTGTCAACTGTTATGACTGAACAGTAAACATTAATAATACTTTTTAATATTTAATAATTCTGTTGTATAAGTTTGTGTTGTAATTTGTAAATAAAATAAGTATTAAAAATTAAAATTAAACAAATATATTACCTACAGAACTACAGAAATAATAGAACCATAGAAGTATATATACTGTTAGTAATTTGAATAACTTAATTTATTATTATAAATGTTATAAATTTCAAATTTGTTTATGAAGCAAAAAAAATAATAAATAAGAGTTGCCAGTATGAACCTATAAGTTATATACACATGAATGATGTTTTTCTGTTTTAAACAATTGTTTTTTTTATATTGTTTAAATTATTTGTTTTAAACAAAACCATGTTTGATTAATTTAGATGTTTAAAACAAAATGTTTGAAACATCTCAACTCTGGTTTTTAGTGTAAAATAGGAAATTCATAACATTAAATTATAGAAATATTGTTTTCATAATATTTGCTTTGGTATTTTTCAGCCGTGCCAAACGTCAATAGTTATATTTATGAATCCCTTCACGTATTTATCTGTCCACAGCTAACCTATCCATCGCTATAGCGTTTATGCGGTGTCTTTTACAGGGACTCAAACGAAAAACAACTGATTGGTCAGTTGCTGGAGTTACATCTTGATCGCGTTTTAGTGTTTATTTCAAGTACCTATGTTTAGGTACTGTTTATATTTATTGTGCGTGACCACTGGCTAAGTTCGGTATTCAGTTTTTGTATTATTGTCGGTTTAGTCATAGGATAAAGAAGTGATCAGAATGCCAGAAGTTAAACAATCGTTTTCCTGTCACTATTGCGTTTCCATAATACATTGGGCGACTTGGGATTATTGAGTTTAAAATGTAAGGGTTGCCACGTAGTTACGCAGGGAAACCCGTACCATCAGGTGTTCAAGGAGTAGGAGGGGGGAAGTCCCATTTGCCCCTCTTTGGTTGCGGACACTTTTGGTTGATTTTTGGATAATTTTTTTCCACAGCGATCGGGGCATTAATAATTTAAATCCCGTAGTTTTTACATGCATTTCGGGAGGGGGTCTGCTTCCGCGTAACGTCACCTCCGTGACTCGACCGCCGGCAGCAATCACCGCCGGACACTTTATATATATCGGGTTCGCAGCTCTCTTCACCACACGATAATAATAATAACTTTGGACAAACACACACTTGTGTACACCTATATAACCTGTGCATACAAATGGGTGGCGAGTACCCGACTAAAAACTCACACGTCATAGTAATAATAATATTATAATAATGTGCCGTCCGTTTACAAGACGCACAACGAGCATTATAATAATCATATATTATTTATACATGACGTGTAAACATCGCGGGCCGTCTCTCGGGGTATACGCCAGCCATGAGCTATATACAGTATGCGTCTTAAATTATTATAATAATATTACGGTGTGATCGGTCGACGACTAATATCTAACAACTGATATTTATAAGAATCACGATATCGTCGTAAAGCCGTATCGTAATATGGTAATTATTCGGACACGCAGAGCACATAATACACATACGCCTGGTACATATTATAGGTGCCCCCCATATGTATTATAATAATTTACAGCCGCGATCGACTGCTGCCGCCCATATTATTATATTATTATAATCATCGTAGTATAGCACCATTGTGCATTACCTATACGTATATACATGTGGGTAGTAACGGCACACGATGAGGCATTACAATATTATTATACAGTCGGTAGCCGTAAATTATATAAAAACAAATATACGAAATACAATAATAACATAAACGTTGTACGATGCAGTCGAGAGACGGTAGTACATATAGGTAGTTTTTTCTTTTAAATTTTTTTTTCATTTTCCAATCGTATCATTATGCTCTGCGTCCGGAGATCGTGATACGAATCCGATGGCCAGTTATACCGTGAAAAAAACATAATCGCTGTACGACGACGTGTGTGTGTGTGTGTGTTTTTTCCGCAATCCCGCCCACTCACTCGTGTTATAAAATAACAATTTAACCGAGGAGACGGGTCTTCCAGGACCGGAGAAGCATTTCGAAAACACAAAATCGCCACTAATAATAATATTGTTATATAATGATCACATGCGACGCACAATATAATATTATTATTGTTATTTGCATGATATTATATACATTATCGTCGACCGCTGGCTTCGGCTTCACGCTTTTCCCCGTACGTATAATCATAATCACACTTCCGACGGACATCGTCTGCAGGTCGTGTGTACGTATTATATAGTGTTGTCTCTAATCAAATTGGTCCGTTTCGACATTTCCCACGGACGAAAATAATAATAATAATAATAATATTCATCTTATCGCTATTATTATATGTGCATATCGAGTAGGTACCCACAAAAACGATACGCTGCGATATAATATTATATTATAGGCGTGTTTACAACGGCAATCCGATTTTTTTTTTCGGTATCCAAACAACGCACGTAATGATAGTGTGATTTATAAAACATTATCACACCATTTATGGACGCTGTGTAAATACAAAACATAATAACATATTGTATGGGTACGTTTCGATATTATTTTTATCTCTCTCTCTCGGGGGCTTGTAATAATAATATAATTTGGCGCGTTTTCGATAAAGAATTTTACACATATTACTATTATGTACGATGTTCTGAACCGACTGTGTTATTTTGAACGATAGCATTTACATATTTTTACACGACCATTAGAGAGGGTACCTATATAGATCAATATTGTCACGTCGTGAATTGACGCGTAGAAAAACAAACGTTATTAGATCATTAGTATAATATTATAATATTATTTATACAGAGAACAATATTCGAGCACAGTCTTGCGATAAGCCATTGTGAAATAAACAATTAATATTACACGCTAACTTGTACAGTAATAAATTTAACACATATCTACCGAATATTATTATATAATATTATAGAGCATTATCATCAACTAAAATAATAATTATTACACAAATTAAAACACACATGTATACAATGATGTCAATGAATATTATAATTATCGAGATATTTTGAACCATTAATCGTTTTAAGTTTAAACATAATAATAATATTATTGTTTTTGTTGATTCGTGATATTAATATTATGGTTTTACGGTTTCATCATATTTATGTTATAAATAATTGACAATTTTATTGCAACCGATATTCGGCCCATATTAATTCAAGGTGTAATTCTTTCAGTAATTGAAAACGATAATTTTGTCGAAATCCATTAGCTTTTTTGGAAATAAAAAAGAGAAGTAATTTCCATTTTCCAGCACACATTTTTTTAGGCTAGACCATGTCTGTAATATATTTTTTCTCTACGTATTACAGTTATGTATTAAATCTTATTACAATGTACCGCATGCTGGTCGCATACAAGTTTTAATATCATATTATAATTCCGATATTTTGCTTAAATTTTTTGCCGTTGTGTATTGAGTATATAGCTCTAAGCAGGCGCGGATCCAGGTGAGGGGGGAACGGGGCTTTAACACTTTTTATGTCCAAATTTAAAACTATATCTAATAAAAGTAAAATTGTTCATCTTCAATTAAACGTTTATAAAATTTGAGTGAATACGATTACGGCTGGTCGTGAACTATATAATATTATAACATCGACTGCGACTTGGATAAGCAATATAACCGGAATAAGGTGCATTACGATGGCATTCGCAGGTTGGAAAATGTACTCAAAACCGGTACAAAAATTTTCGGATGCCAGGGTAACGTTACTCCTCATCCGCATTTATAATTTTGATCTTAGACACTCGAAACCGGTACCAAAATTATATAACAAATGTTGGTACCGGTTTTGAGTACATTTTCCAACCTGCGGATGCCAGCGTAATGCACCTATATGATCGGAAAATGAAAAAGACACTGCAGCAGTTAGGACGGTAATTATCTAACCTCCAATAATTGTTGTACAGTCGACTCTATCCTATAGTGAAAAATTTAGAAAATTTAAAACTTAAGGTAATTCGTACTAAAATTTTAGGGAAAACTAGGCGTCAGCACACGACAATTCGAAGTATATATTCACCAAAATGTATAACCTCACCGTTAATAATTTATCTTACGATTGTGTATTAATATAATATGTAGCTTATTATTTCCCATAACACTATCCAATCATTATTACGACATTTTTTTTCATAACTCAGTAATTTGAATTATTTTTGTTGCCCTTTTGACATTTCGAACCACTTAGCAATTCGAACACTTGGTAATTCGAAATTTTACCTTAGTCCCACCAACTTCGAATACTAATATTATCGAGTGTCGACTGTATTACGATCGCAATATTCGTCTATCGTGGCCGCAACTCGGACACAGCGAAATATTATAAGGTGGGTGACAACTACTCGCTATATTTTATATAATAATAATAATAGAGGAAAATGGTATTTTTTTACCCAGTAAAATTAACATAATATAGTGGCGAATCGTCGAGAATCTCCGTTTTTAGAGGAAAATGGCTACGGTCACATTTTTGTACCACCCAATGAGACATTATTCGGACAAGATACATACAGTGTGACTCTGGGTAGGTACGATACGAGTGTGTGCGGTGACTAACAGGAAGTGCGTATACGGAGGGTTCTGCTCGGCAGGTCCATTCCGAGAACTGTCTTATTGTTATGATTTATAATATAAATGCGATTTTTCACTTATCATCCATTACTCCTTTATATACGCGCATAGGCGTGCGCACATGGGGTGCCGGGTGTGTTCAGGTATCCCCGGACCTTTCACCTGAGGCACTATAATTGTTAAATAAATACTTCTGCAATGGATTGGTTAGTTTTCGATATTTTTTCGTTTGTGGTCGGTTCTGTATATGTACAGTATTCTGGTATGTGAATAATACGTATCTCGGAAAAAAAAAACATGGAAAAAAAAATTTTTAAAAATTTAAAATATATTCTATATATTTTTATTTTATTGTTTCCTACATAACTTTGTTTACCAACCTATCCATATGCCAGTGGTTTTCAAACTTTTATTGAACACGGCACACCGTGCTCCTCAAAAAATTTTCACGGCACACTGACCTTTTTTTTTGTACTGAATAATTAAATGATCAAAATTGCATTGATTTATAATTATGTACGTACATTTAATTAGAAATGTGTGATTGATGGGCTAACTTTCCGAAAGACCGCGGCACCCAGTTTGAAAACCACTGCCATATACACTTATTTTTATGTAGATAGAGTCTACAATACATTTTCACTGTAGGTAAGAATTCTTAAAATCGCACAAAAATTGCCTGTACCTATTTCAAAACGGAACTAATAAGAGTCTGCGCACACTATATGTATTATACGAGTTTACACTATATTTTATAAACCTATTATATTACTATATTGATTTCTATATTATATCAAGTAGACTTATAGTATGATAATTTAGGCATTTGTTGTAAATTATATTATTTTTTCAGCTGAAGGATCCTGTTGCAGTATCCCCACGGGAATTTGATTGATTTTTAATGTGCAGTTCACCAATATAGAATTAAATAAATCACCGGATATTTACAAATGTGTGTGTACCTGGTAAATCGCTGACTGAAAAAATACTATTGCAAGGGCTGTAAATAATGTTCGACGAGTATCAGCCAATGATTGGCTCTAGAACATACTGTACACAATACACATACAATGAGGTGACAAAATGGGTACCTGTAATATGGTTTTTTTTTGTGAAAGTATAATATACGCATTTATAAATTGTATAAAACTAAATTGTACATCCATACAAACCATTAAATACGTATTATATATATAATAACCATTAGAGACACATTACATCGGTATAATAAGCCATTAAATACATATTAAATCGATAACAGATCGGACGCGATATATATTGGTGATGGCTGCGACGCTGAATATTATGATTATTTTGTGTCAAGATTAAATCAGCAGAGCGAACGTGTCAACCAAGCATAGTGTCATAGGAATATAGGTGGGTCTGTACCCATAATATTATAAACACTCATATGGTTTTACTATATATAGATAATATAATATAATATAACAATATAACACAATTATATATTGGCGATGGAGTACAATGAAAATAGTACGCGAATAAAATTTGAACAAAACTATAATATTTCGCGTATGATAATATATATTAATATTTAAATCTATATAGAAAAAAAATCGATCTCCGCGAGTATTGTTCGAATCGTCAATAGTGTGAACAATGGTAGATACCTAGCTATTGGTTGTTCCTAGGAGCTATAGCTATAGACTATAATAATATAAATTACCTATATAATACGCATAGGGAATTGTGGAGGAGGAGGAGGTGCACACACTGCACTCGATACAATTACCAATATTATTAAATTATTATGCACCTGTGACGGACAAAAAGTGCAACAAAACAAAAAAAAATATGACAATATTATTATACTATTATTCCGACATTCAATAATATAATTATAAGTTATTGCAACAATAACATAACAATACCCGCGTACACTGCAGCAGTACAATAGGTAAATATTATAATATAATATTATTATTAAATCGACGAGGAAGTCCTTGAGGGGGACTCTATTGATTTTACTATGTCGCGTCGTATGACTGCAGCAGTGAGTTGGCCTACATGTCGAGTGGCCAACGGTCGGTGCAGCGTAATAAACATAAACTGATAAGGTGCACCAGCCGTTATCAAAAGTGCAGTGCGGCGCAGCGGGCATTATGCAATTTCCTGCACTCGCGTTTGTCCTTGATTTCGTTGTTTTTTTTTTATTATTTTTATTATTATTATTATTTAATACTTGCTGGCTATGACGTCGATTATTTCTACGTGTATATAACAAAGGCATAAGTATAACGAGTTTTTTTTTCTTCTCTCCAGCGCGCGCATATATATAATACAATAATATATAATACGCACGTCAACTTATTACCTACTGCAGGTCACGTTGTCGGACCACAACTCTTTGTACATTTTAATGAGACCGTTAAAACGGGGACACTTGGCGAGCATCGTAAAAATTGACCAGTTCGACAAATTTTTTTTTTTCAAAATATTATTAAAATATACCCAATATAACGGGTGATTTATAATTTGGAATTTATATAGGTAAATGTTGTATTATTGTATAATATTATTATACCGTTTATATTGTATTTACCTACACTAAGTTCAAATACTCATCTGTATCTATCACATATATTATACAAACACACTAAAAGTCTAAAACGCATTAATGATATAAATTGAGCGTAATACCGGTAAAAAAATCTTAAATTCTATAAAAATTTTAAAGATGCGTTACCCTGCAGGCACCACAGCCTAAGAAATTTGTACCATGCTTTTGTAACCACAAATTTGGAATTCATAACCCAAGCCACTCGCCAATTGCAAACATCGTTTTCTCCAAAAGGATGTCGGTGTAACGATACGCCGTACGCCAACACCAGCACAGAATAATCTACTTTAATTTTATAATAATGCGTATGTTAGTACTCGCTAACCTCAGGAAGCACTTTTCCAATTGACACCAACATTCGCAAACACTTTTCTCGAGGAGCGTTTTTCAACATATCTAGGCTGCTATATAAATAAGGCGACACACACGGAAATTTTGTTTTGGAATCACGAAAATCGAATATTTTTACAGAAATAAAAGATTCTTTTATATAATTTATGTGGGTACGTTTGTAGCGTATATATATTTTCTCAAAAACTACTCGACAGATTTTTACAAAAATTTCAGAGATTGCTCGGTTCTTAGAAATACCGGGAACATTTAGGTAGAATAGTTTGAACCAGAATTGACAATATAGGTACCACCGAGTGGTATATAATCCAATCCGCTACGGTCGAATTAGTTCACAAAGCATACATAGATATAACACCAACGCCGATTTGCCCGCGTGGTACACTAAAACCGGAAAATGATTATATATATAATATAATGCCGTATTTTACATATTTTGTTCATTTTTTGTCCGGGCGAATACAATATATGAACATAAAATAGTAAAAGTATACTTGTTTGAAATTCTTTATTTAACGACGATAAAAGGTGCCATTCATTCTATCGTTGAAAAGGGAAATTCCTCAGCTAATAAATGTCAATGGTTTGCGAGAGATCGGTAACGCGTTGTATTTATAATATACAATGCATTATCAACATATAAGATAGATTACGATGGTCACTTCCTACTTGGAGCTATAGTAGCTGCAGCATTGGTCATCATCAGTGGCGCCGAACACGTACTTCAGGTAGATAGGTAGGTAGTTCAATTGAACTGAGCTCAAAATCGGGTGTGTGTGATGGGTGTCGGGTGGGTATACCATACTAGTAGACTATACCTATAGTTTTATTAAACTATAGAAAATAAATAATTTATAATAATTTATTTAATCAAATTAGTTGAGCTCGTTTCACAGTCATTTGAAGGTGTGGGTGGGTCTATCAAACTATTTGAACTGCCAGTTTTAATTTCATTCATTGCCACTGTTCACTATTATCGTATTATAGGTATTGCACCAAAATCTACATTGGTATGTTCAATGTTGGTAATTTGGTAAAATTGTACGTAATTTACAAAAAAACAATCATATGTAGAACGTTTAACGCTCGTTATATATATACCCATCAGTGGCGTATTTATGGGTGGGGGGGAGGGGCAACTGGGTTATTCCCTCCCCAAGACACTTTTCATCATTTTGTTTAATGCATGTTATTTTTTATTATATAATGTTTTCAACAATATAATCGTGTGGATATATTCAGCACGATTTAAGATATAGCTTATCAACTTATTAACGTCATTAGGACACTTGTACGCGAAGGTACTACGATTTTTTTAGATTTTACGTTTTTTTATATAGATTTTATCATATGTTTTGCACCAGGCATAAATTGTTGTACTAATTAGTATTACTGCAGAGCATTATTACAAACTTAGATTAAAAACTTATACCTAATACTCAACTAAAATATTGAACATAATATAATTTATGAGTATCAAAAAATTAAATCACTAAATATAATAAGTATATTATGTATGTTGAATAATACTTTGGTCAATTGATTCAGGTTAGATTACACGATTTGGTTCAATACCTACCTATAGATACCTAATTTATAAAAATATTGAATATTTAGCATAACGTTAAACATTTTGTCATTAATATTAAGTTGCTTAAATGCCATTATAGACTTTTATATTTTAATGATTTTAAATGTAGGTATTTATTATTTTTCCCCCTCCTCTTAAAAATAGTTCACACATACACCTTACCTAAAGGTAGTTCATTACATATTAAACAACACGAGTGTATTGAATCACTTTTACAATATACATGAAGGTATATAAGTGATTTCCTTAGGCATGATGAACATGTTTTTTTTAGATACTTTCTTACTGCTTTACTTTTAAGTTAGTTTTGTAATAAAAAAGTAAACATGTAGTTATAATTTGAAAAATAATATAAAAAAGCTTATATACAAAATGGGGATAATGTCAAATAGCTCGAGGTACCAACAATTTTAGCTATAATAGCCAGTAGCCAGTGTTAGATTTAATCTTTAGGTTTGTGTTTAAATAACGTATACCTACAACCTACATCGTTAGCGTACCTACGATGATCATGAGGTTGTAAGTAGCAGCTATAGTCAAGTTATGGACAAATAATTATATAGAAAAATATGGTTTATAAAACAAACTAATAGCGTTCAAATAATAGTTATAAACACAGTTTTTAATTCCCGTCGCGAATCTCAAAATTGTCGTGATAGCACTTCATTAAAATGCGAATTTTGGAATATCGTTTCTTAGTGCAACCACGCTATACATGGTGGTACGAAGGTATTGTCAAAATGTCAAGTCCTGTCGTAGTTTAGGCTTTACGTTGACTTATCAAACAGTTTTTCGTTCCATTATTTATTTATTTATTTGTTAATGAAATAACGACATACGCAACAATATTACATCAAGTCATCAAAATTAACCATTAACACCTCCCCGCAATGAGCAATGGTAAATGCTCTGTACTTTTTAAAATAATCGGGAAAAATAAAAATAAATAAATGAAAATTTGTTAATATCGTTTGGTAACCTTGGTTAGACCATCTTCGCTTGGATTGTATTTGATTAATTTTAGGGATTTTTTCTAAAATTGTCAATAAAAAATTATTGGTTCGATAAAAAAGCTTAAAAATGAATACAAGGGATTCCACATACATTTTAATTTTACTTAGCTGTTTAAAAATATTAACAATAAATAGGCACAATTATTATTTAAAAGCATTTAAATTTCAAATTTTGACAAAACCATAATTCATTTGTACCTAGTTTAAAATGTATAAAATATTAATTTTGTATAGCTAAGGCTTGGGCATTTAGTACAAAATCTTTGATACAAGTACTTAAAATATTTACTGAATTACTGATTATTTTAGGAAAATTGGTATGCATTATGCATATAATATTATGTTTTTGCAAAAATGAATTCATTCCGGTAAGACGTATACAAATTTACGTCTTGCTTAGTTGCTTACAAGTTGACAAGTTTGACAAAAAAAGTAATAATAAAACGGTAATTTAATCCCACCTGTGTACGCCACTGCCTACCTACATAATACATTTAACATTTTCAAAAAAAATAATATGATAGATTCTTTTAGATCTTAATTCTAGATGCCTACATGTTTTCAACCTTTTGATAGTTAATTTCAATGAATTTTTTTCGTTTCCTGAGAAGTTGTAATTTCCTTTTGTCCTCCAATGATTATATCATACTAGTTTATGATTGTCTTTTATTTTATTGTACTTATCAGTGATTTAAATAAACCTGTTTTCATCAAGTATTTCAACAGCCCGGCTAGCTCAGTCGGTAGAGCACGAGACTCTTAATCTCGGGGTCGTGGGTTCGAGCCCCACGTTGGGCGAACAAATTTTTGCATTTTTTTTTTGCGTTTTTTGATTTAATTATTTAAACGTTTTATTTACCTGCAAACATAATATTATTTTATAATCTCATTATCCTCCGTTCATTAAACGTCGTTCAGTAGCACACAGAGTGTATTTTAATTTATTTAATTCACTGGACCCATCGCAAATATTATGTTGAACACGACACGCCTTGTACGCCGTTATAAATGTATAATAATATATATAGGTGCGCGCGAATAAGTTACAGGTGTCCGTAAAACGTTCGGTACAATAAAATCAAGAAGATAAACTCGAAAAACAACGAGACGCACGGGAGTTATATTTATTTCGCAAGACATCACAGAGTGAAGTATAATATAAGTACCAAATTAAACACATTTGCACGGTTTTCAGTTAAACGTTGGATTTGTTCGTGTTTTGCCCGCAGGCCGCGGTAAATTTAATAATATAATATTAATATCTGATGATAAACGACCGGATCGCCGCGGCAGTAATACCTATTATAATAATACTACATACGCATTACCCCGATTTTGTAACGCGTTTCTCGCAAAAGCATATCATTAAGTATCGATCAATTTTGTTTTGCTCATTTGCATTCGGCGGGACACCGTATTATAACAGTAGGTGCGATTTGAAAAGGTGTAAGATTAATAACGTAATAATGCCGTATGTATATTATACAGTTTGATGAATCGTTTGATACCTACGCAGCGTGCGCATTTATTGTTGTTTTTTAGCGAAAAAAATAAAATGTATAATCCGCCGCGGTGACCGTTATCAAACCATTAATATTCATAATAATATTATAGCATATAATTACGCGTTTTAGATGTACAGGGTGATATTTTAAGCATTATCGCCCCTATTTTTCCATTTAATAGTAAATCTATCTAAATTCTGATTTTTGAAATTTCCAAGTAGTACACAAAGTTATATAACTCAACAGCAACTCGAATAACAGTTCGAATTTCAATTCGTAGACATACATGCAAATTACCAAAAAAATTCTGCTGAATAATTCAATGGGAAAAAGTTGAGCAAGTGGATGTCACTGTGCCGTACAGTAGGTTACAAGTGGGTCACTGTAATGGATGGTGTTAAATTTGAATTAAATTATATAATATCATTGTATCAGAAAAATGATTCTGAGTGAAAACGGTCAGACAGCCTATATGATAATTGATATTACTAAGTATATTTTGATGATATTATTGTGAATAAAGTAATTTATATATTATAACCTATTTACGTGGAACCTTGTTTTAAATGTTCAATCTTTTTCTATAAAAGTTGAACATTTTATAAATTTTTAACTACAAAATAATTATTACATTTTAAATTTGATAAATGTTGTCAAAAATTGAACTTTAAATGCTTATGTTGCCAATGTATTTTAATTATTTTTAAACTGATATTGTAACAACATATCAGGAGTCTTTTTCATCCAAAAAATAAAATTTTATTAATATTTACAGAAAAAAAAAAATGAAAAATATTGAAATTTGAAATTTTCCGTAAACAGTTCAAAACGAGTCAAAATATTTTCAAGATTTTATGGTGTGTAGAAAATGTGAATATAAATATTTAGTGAAATTTCCATGTATCTACGGTAATTTATTTTAGAGCTACACCAAAAACCAAAATCGATTTTGCCGAAAATCAAATTTGCGTAAAAATTCTCGGTTTTCTTAATTTTTTTTTTGTTTTTATCGTCGCTTTTGATCACTATTGGGAAAATTTTTTATTTTAACTAGATTTACTTTCCCATCCAACAAGATTCTGAAGTTGAAAATCAAAGCATTATTTCGACTACTTATCGTGTACACTGTACACAGTACACAGACACAAAAAATAATAAAAAATAATAAAAAATAAAAAAATACACACATCATTGTAAAATAAATATATCATCGCTCCGCTCAGAATCTAAAATCTAGTGAAAAAACAATCCAAATGTACAAAAAATATGGTCTTCAAATGTATTGAAAAATTCCAAACAATCAGAATTGGAATATACAATATAATATGCATGACTTAAACATAAAAATAGAAAGCATGCTTAAAAAATCACCCTGTATGTGGGTAGGTAAGTGTTCGCGTGCAAACTGCAATACAATACACTAATACCCTGCTATAATATTTCAAAGAGAAGTGAAATTTGTTTTCGTATAAAAACGCGCAATATTTTAAAATCAAAATGATCGTATTAGTGCGCAGTTGCTGTTGCAAGGGGACATATTGAGTGGCCCGTCGTTTTTAATTGATCGCTCTGTAGTCTATATGATTATTATGTACGACCACGTGAGTATATATATATAATAAATGTCGTCGAAACGGGTCGTTGAACTATTACTGTTAACTACTCCTTCACAGTATAACATAGTAATACTATATGCCCACTGCCGCAGACCATGAACCGAGAGTAATAATAATCCTTTTATTTAGTCATTTATATAATATTATTTGACTAACCGCGAATATAATATAGGTCCGCCGGTTACACATAGGAACTGCGAGATTGAGTGCGGAATCGTACCTACTTATATTATAATTTAATATAAAGACTAAGGAGGACGTGCAGTGTACAATTAGATTTTTGAATAATATCTAATTCAATACGATGCGCTTAAGGATTTCAATCGATCCTGCTTACCTTTCCTCCCCCCCTCTTGTGGTATCGCAACTACCACTAAAGTATTAGGTACTTGCACCTCAGTCGCATCGTTTATTAAACATATTAAAAAGTAAAATTATTCGAAATACAAGTCACAAATATACAAATATACTGGTATAATATGTACGCCGTGGTGGCCAGAGCTATCATTTCATAATAAAGAATAGGTACATTTACAATAATATGTGTAGCTATATTATACGGTCTCTCCGCGAGTTGTCTCGCACGCTCTTCGTCCTCCTCGACGGACAAGATATCCTCTACTGACTTATAGAAGACTCTATAATGCTCTTCGGTCTCTCGAAGAGTCGTAGCCCTCTCGATTATGTCCGTGAAAAGGTCCGAAAACACACGTTCACAGAGTAAATCTGCCATATCGTCGGCCGTCAGAGGACGCTCAAACTCCAAAGCGTGCGTGCACGTCAGCCCTGACTGCGCCCCACCTCGGGCATTGGGACAAAGTGTGCTCAGCAGTGTCCGAGGTGTGTTCAAACAGTGTGGGCAACGATCCTGCGTATCTGTATATAATATTAATACAAAACACGCATTATAAATATTATTCATTTATGGCCCTAAATGTACTGATGTAGGTATATGTATAATGTTTGTATACTATTTTGGTTAGGTCGAAGTAGGCTCCTAAATATTAGGGAAATTTTGAATTTCTTGCTCTGGCATTAAGACTGTGGGAGGTATTTGTTTCTGCAGTTTTTGGCGGGAACGCTGCGTGTCCTGTTGTTGTACCCATTCAAACGTGTATACCGGCAGTGGCATAGCCAGGGCGGCTGAGGGAGCTATAGCCCCCCTGACTTTGTTGGCCTTAGAATTTTATCAAGATTAATAAAAAAATAAAAAGTGTAAATAAAAGACATATTGTATTTGTATACGTAGCCCCCTCCCCCCACCTACAAAATTCATGGTTACGCCACTGAACGCACTCATTATATCTGCAGCGTAAAGAACAAACACGAACCTGCAGCAACCGCACTACTTCCACCACCACCACCACCACCTGCTCCCTTCCCACCACAACCACCTCACTTGCCACCCGCAGATAGTACGACGCGCGTGTAGCCGCGAAAATGTATTTTCCGCAGCCCTCGTGCTGTGTTATCGATTGCAGCGGACTGCAGTTTGTGTCCCACATTCGCATCGACGTTGCAGTTATATTTATGTGTGTGAGTGTGCGTATACCGTGCGGTATAAAGGTCAAGGCGATCGCGGTTGTGCACGAGACCTTCGCCGGGGTTGCGACGCGAGCGTATCCACGCAGCACCGACCTTGGGGTGGTGCGCTCTTTGTCTTGTACAATAATACAGTATTATAATATATACAGGGTGATTCACCGGGCACCGCTCACCCTCCCAATTTTTCCTTTGATAATATCATTGCAATAACAACTATAATAATGCATTTGTGCCATTTATTGTAGAATTCGTCCTGTGACGATGCGAGCGGCGTATTGTTTGATTTTTTAAAATGAGAACCACCTTATCGCCTATAAGTTCGAATTTTGATTTTGATCCATCGAAATGTTAAAAAAAAAATCAACTGCTTAAAAACTATTTACAAGAAAAAAGAAGTTGTTAACTAAAAAAATAAGCCTGCATCGTTGCAGGGCGCCTTTTTAACTATCTATAAAAAAAGCTATGAAACCAACGTCTCTGAGGATAGGTACTATGAGAAACGCCATAAATTAGAATAAATGTATTATTAACCCATCGCAGAGTTGGACATTAATTTGTTTATGTCATATTTTATGGTTTATCACAAATACGTTCCTAATGAGGCTGTATAGAGCGATGTGACAAAATCATAGCCAACATGTTTGATTGACGGTGGTTTCAACAGAACAACACTGTTATAAGAATGTCACGTACAATTGACTAACAACCGTGGCAAGCGGTTTTGATATTATATATTACTATACCTAATAGTATAATATACGATATACGATCGCCGCGAGTCAAAGGACAATTAACGGCGGGTGAGCATGCTCGGCGAATCACCCTGTATATCATATCATAACATATTATTATAATAGGTACCTACTACGTATACGATGATGATCGTACATTATGCGCACTACTTACGTCTTGTTTTATACAGATATCGAATAGAGACGGATAGTGCGCAGCGACCCGAGCGAGGGACGGCTGCGGGGGATCTAGAGAGAGAGAGAGAGACATAGAGACTTGGTCGTTAATGTAATCGCCTGCATGCATAATAATGATAATATATAATGTATATTTTAATGCCCGCTTACTGCAGCAGTACAATATATACCGTATAGGTGCATTATCCAGCGGTATAATATAATATATTGGGCAACACGACACGACGAACGAGCTCGTTGTGTTCGGTCGTGATGCAAGTGTGCAGCGGTCGGAGTCCTTGGACGGAAGACAGAAGACTGCTACAACTGCAGCGGAGTGCAATTTATTTTTTTTTTTTTATATACCACTACGCGTACGCGCGTTTCGTTATTATTATGGTTATTACCATGCAGTGCGCCGGTGCAGTTTAGATTAGATGCAGCTGCACACTTAGCCTCGGGGGCCCGCTGCGAGAGCCCGGCCGTACAGTCGGATTGTAATAATATTGCGGCGCGTGCGTGTGAAAAGGATAATAGGACGCATAATGTATTACAGTATAGGTAGGTTGCAGTTCGCAGATTTTCAAGGTCGGCGCTAGAACACGTGACCGATTTTAAATTATTTATGCGACGACCTGACAACGGGCCTGGAGGGCAAACGTCGTCGCAACAATATACAACGACAACGTAATAATAACATTATACTATTATTAATATTAGGTGCATTACCTACGATTCTGCTGCTGTATAATAATATAATAACATACGCTGCAGTTATGAGTACCTCATGCACCTATCAAGTCACGCTGCAGCTGTGGATTAGTCGTTTGTTCGGCGCGATGCATTCGTATGGATAATAGACGATTTTATTTATTGGCCGTGAAGGTATATAGTAAGTACTGACTACTGGATATTATGATTATGCGCAGAGTGTGTTATTATGCATTTTATATTGAAGTGGACGAGTAGAGAATAATCGCACAGACGTTGCAGGCCGCAGTTGCAGACATTGCAGCTGTGTGCAGTTGTTAAATTGTTTGACAAACACTAACATATATTATGTAAAAGGAGGTACGCACGCCAACATCAATAATACGTAATAATACACGACAGTTATATTATTATCTATGTGGTTTGTACGATGTTATACTATAAGAGAAACTCGACCGTATACGAGCTGTTTGGGTTTGCGTATATTATTCGGCGGGCTCTTGGGCACATAATATATTTTAATGTTTTCCTCTTACGTTAAAATATATCGCACACGGCCTATATAATATACATCAACATATAGACGGAATCACAGAGGTTCCCCCCAACCAGGGTGCGACGAGCTAGGGGTTACCGTGAAATCTTTTCAAATATTATACAAAGCAATCATACATCATTTTCACAATTTAAAAAAAAAAAACATAAATATTTTTTGAAAGACATAAAGCGTGTGTTTAATGTGATACAGAGAGGTGTAATATGTGTACGTATACCTAACTACAGAAAACTGAAGTTATTAAATATTATACACAATGATGTATTATAGGGGGAATCAGGATTTTGATTCTATATCATCTGTGGACTGCGATTTATATGTGGCATAATCTACCGAAATCAGTTCGCGAACGAAAATGAAACGATAATAGCCATTTTATAGGTCATGTCTATAAAAATAATACTATTGTATGGCTATACTGCTTATAGGGCTATGATTTATAATATTATGTAACATAAAATGGTAAAATATGCGTTTAATTCTGCTGAATTAATATAATATCATGCTAAAAAATGCAATAAAAAATATACTTTAAATTATACAATGAAACTTATACCAATGATTATAAAACTATATTATGAAGTGAGAGTGAAGCATTTTCTAGTTTTAAAATAGATCGAGTGAGAAAACCATATTGTTACTTTTTATGTGCAGACCTGAATCATTTTCGTTAGTCACTAACCGCGTCAAATATAATATCCACATTGCATTTTTAATTGATTTCGTTTTGGTTTCGTCAAAGATTGGAATGTTAATGATTGATATTGTCCAATATTGAAATATCATCAGTGTGGCATCTTGCATTACTTTTTTTTTAAGTGTGTACCCCAAAACACGTATTTTTTGTGTCTGTATAGTAAACTTCAAACGTTTATTTATTTATTTTTTATTAAATAAAGTTACACTGACGTATGTCATCTTAACTTATTGTTGATTAAATAAATTTCTTTACCATTTGAAAAATGGATAACAATTTGTAATAAAATATACCGTTGGTTACGTTGTAAAACGTTTATAAAATGTAAATATTAATATATAGTCCAAATATGCGCAACAAACGCCAACAGTGTGCATTATACTTCAAACATAGAAAATTATGCAAAATAAAAATAGAACATTTATTGTATCAATACTGTGGAGGTTGGTGGACATAACTAACCAGAAATTATGTAAAATGACACTGCAAAAAGGAAAATACATATAGGTACCAACGCGTATTGATGATTGATAAATCCTGTACCTAATAATATTATATGATTTATGACTAGGGTCCTTTATATTGTGTAGGCGCACATGATATATATTATATTGGTAATATAATATTTATATAGGTATAATGATGGCGATACGGTACATAAGCTAACATTTTATTATTGATTTGCGACTTTACACCATATAATATATAATATAGATACCCAAGCCGGCCTTGTTAAGAATAGATACTTTTCAAATGTATTCAAAACTATATATATATTTTGGTTCAATAAAATTTTATATTTTTGCAATGATCACCGAAGATAGATGTTCTAAGACTTGGTATATTTTGGGAGGCAACTGGCAAAATGTGTCCGCTGTCTCTCTCCGGACACAATTCGTACCCACACGCCCATATTATTACACCCATTATACTCCAAACGTATATATTATATATAGATACCTACGCTTATTCCGGTTTTATCTTCGACATTTTAGAAAGTGCACGAATGCGGTTTTTTTGTTTATTAATTTTTTTTTTTTACGTTTCGTACAGGACTAGCGAGGACTAGCGCGTCGTGTCGTTAAAAATTGTATGCGTTTTATATTTTTCGTTTCCGTTGAAATATTATAATATTATGTCCACGCGGATATCATCACCGCCGCGGCTGCGATCAGCCGTTTCACTTATTTTCGCGAAATTATAATAATATAGTGATATGATTACAACTACCTAACTGTGGCGTGATAGGTGTCATCGAGTTGCTGCAGAAAATATAATAATTGTATTATATAATATTGTAAGACGATTGTTTGCTCTCTCGTCTACAACGGTCCACGATGCAAGGAGAGATGGTATTTGGCGCCAATGTCAGTACTTGTATTCCGCACAAAAATACAAAAAATCAACATGCAATTTGCGCGCTAGTTGGAAATTTGTTCGAGGGCCATCAAAATTGCAGACGTCAGTAAAAAAAACCAATGAACAAAAATGATAAATCATAACACTAAAACAGTAAAACCACCTTTTGGATTTTTTTTTCAATTATTGTCATTAAATACTTTTATTTGTTGAATCAAAAAACTTGAAAATGTAATATTCATAAGTGTCATTTCATATTAGAAATTCATAAATAATGAACGTACTAGCCAACTAAAAAGATTCATAATCGAATCAGTATTGTCTATTTGGATCCGCATGACACGAAAAGAAAATTAACTTAACTGCACGACAATGACAACTAACTATAAATAGTCATGTTACGCAACAATTAAAATGTAAACTGAATAAGTCAATAAGTCAAAAACAAAAATAATCAGCTAGTTTCTAGTTAAAAAGTTTAAAAAAATAACTTGACTTTAAAATTTTTAACAAGTTAATGCCTACCATTGACAAACTGCAGTCGTATCGGTAATCCGGTATAAACGTAGATTTACCGTGTTACGTGTCATGTGGGTTCGACGCGTCTGTGATAACTTTAATAGCGATCTCATATTGTGTCGTCGTACATCGAAGTCAAAAATGATTTCCCGCTTCGGACCGTGCGTATATTATAGTGGTACGAAATCGAAAATGTCACTTGGTATGACGCGTGAAACTCCAAATTACAATATTATTGGAGAGGACAATATAATAATGTTATCAAGATAATGTACCTACCTATATAGACATAATATGTATAATAATGCGTGGACTTATATGGAAGCTCTAGCTAGAGATCAGCGTGCCAAGCACCCTCGACCAGTCAGCCCCCCCCCCACCACCACCACCCGAGATTTTAGTATAAAATATATATTAAAGACTTAAACCCCGAGCGGAAGGTGGACCGCGGACGACAAGCTGCGACGGTATAAAACGGTACCTATATCATCTATACCAGCCAAACTACACCTGTACAACACACACGTACTTATCTGTGTGTCTGTGTGTAAGTATAGTTCGCGCGTGTAGGAGTGGCACTGCGCTTTCTCCCGGACCGTCCCATACGGGTTTTTTCGTCTAGTGTTTTTTCGATTTTTTTCCCCTCTCGTCCGTACGCTCTTGCGGCACTCGTTTACATCGTATACCGCGGTCGCGGTCCGTGTACCGTGGCGCGCTCGCGCCGGAACACGTTTTCCAACGACGACGTGTTGACCTTTTGGCCGGCATTAAACGGGCGATCGTCGTCCAGTCGGGTTGAAAATATAATCACGATAACCGACCGACTATCTGCAGTGTATGGGTATGCGACGAAAAATCGAGTCGTCGCGGGACGCTCGGCAGCCGATGTGAAACACCGACATTATTTTTCACAGAAAATATGCACGATATGACAATACTGAAAGGATGGTTTGTTAAAGGAAACAATGACATTGCACAGTCGAAATCAAAATACTCTGATTTTTTAGGAAAAACTGTTCTTTAGTTACAAGGGAAATGTTGGTATCTCACGAGTCATTTGTCTACGGTCAACAAGTCGCCCAATACAATATTGTCTTCGAAGCAGTCAATTAATCATTTTAAAATAATATTCATCAAATTCTGTTATTACATATGATTTCGGATTTAGGAACATAAGCTATGACTGGTAAAATTCTGATGTATAAAGAAAAATTTGGATCTGATGTATATTTTTCAGCTAGGACCGGTATTTTTTGAATTTTTCTCAACAAATATTGAGTAAAATGAAAAAAAAAAACATCCAAGTTGTTTGATATTTAGAAATATGTTTTAAAAAGCGATTAAACTGCTATGCTCGATATCTGTCATAATAGTACCAATGTTTAGATTTTTCATCGGTTTCATGTTTTATCCAGTAGAATAACTATACGATTTTCAACTTGATCACTGTTAAATATTAAAAACGGACGTCTATTTTTAGTTTTAGTGTAAATCTTAGAAATGTCAAGTTCTATTAAAAAAGAAGTATTTTGAGGGACATGTATATAATATGATGTAAGAGACTTATTGAAATTGACTCATTGACTAGGAAATTCAATACGAAACAAAAAATAATATTCAATGAAAAACTAGAATTTAAAAAAAGATTCCCAGTACGATGTATGGATTGAGTTACCTTCCCGCACATATAACACAATAAGCACTGTAGTATAGACATGGTTAGGTTAGGCCATAGCGGGGGTCTAGGGTTAGAACAGATCCTCCCAACATTTTTTAAAGTTGAACAATTTTAGCTTTGAATATTGTTTATTGCCTATCGTTTTAAGAATAATTTTATATTAACGTAAACATGGTAATTTTCCAGTATTCATATTAAAAAATTTCGGACCCCGACATCTTTTTCAGTTACGGCTGTGAGTAGCTAGGTTAGGTAGTTAGCTTAATATCTACTATGCAGTTATACCCAATAATTGGCTGTGACAGCCAACAGCCCATATAGTAGTATAAACTGTAAAGTTCCAAAATTAGAGCCGTACGAGTTGTGCGTCCGCAAAAGCGCTCTTAAGAATCACACCTTAAAACACAGTAAAATAAAATATATAGGGGTAATCGGACAACTTAAATTTAAGAATTAATGATGTAAAATTCCATCTTGAACGCTCATCATGGGACAACTAAATACAAACACATATGTCACATAAAATATTAAAAATGCTGAGATTATTATTGATTAATTATTGTAAAGTTCATTTTAAAAACAATTATTAATAATTATTATTTTTGTTTTCGGGACATTATACTAGGTATTGATTTATAGTATTTTTTAGAATATTTTGGAAATGATTTTTGTATTTTTATATTGTATTTTGTTCGAACTTAAATTTTGGCCGCGGGCCATTTTTAAGTCTTCCGTGGGTCACAGGTGTGGTATCACTGCGACTATTAGAAGTTACTCCACACGCACTGATTATAATTTGTTCAATTTTTAAATTACATAATATTATTATCACCTTTAAAATGTATTTTACTGGAAATTAAATTTATGTACATTTCTCGCTATACAACTTTAACAATATAATATACTCATACACGTTTCAAATATTGTGCAGTAAGTTCTTCTAGACTTGAGTCTCAGAAGATCTACTATATTATGCATATTATAAATGAGGCATATATAATACGCGCGTATATACAACGCGCTCCGTGTCACAAACATATATCGACCTCGACGTATTCTATCTTCTGTTTTTTCTTGTCGTTCTGATAATTTGTATATTATTTTGTACGAGTATCGTTTTTTACATTTTATTGTGTTTACTGGTCCAGATCTCCGATCAAGTGGCCTGGGTACCTCTGACCTCATACATCGCGTAACCTATTCGGTGTTATTCGCCCGAAATCTCTGGTGCGGCGTTGTCGGGAAGAAAAATACTTAAAGATAGGCTGCAGGTAGGTATACTTATAATAATATTGTTATGTATTGTACTTGCCCACGTTATACAGGGTATATGTCAATTGCGCCAGAAATCACAGGTAAGGAAAAAAAAATTATGGGATTCAAAAAGGTTATACATCAACTGCGCCGGACGATATTTAGGTCCAAAAAAGATTATACATTAATTGCGTCGGCAATACTGAAGTTGAAAAATAAGCTGATTACACACTAGGCTATAGTATTCAAAAAGAAAATAAAATACAAAATAGTAAGTATAAAAAACAAAAAACAAACATTGATGATCATATTTCAAGATATAAAAACGGTACCATCAATATGTTTCAATTTGTGAAGTCGGTAAGTCACCATTACAAGAAATGACATTTTAATACTTTTTGATAATTTATTCATATGTAATTTATCATCGTTTATTTATATGTATTTTAATTTTTATGATTTAATTTTATGAAATTTTTATATTTTTTAAATTACACTTTATTTTATATGTTTGATAGTTATATTATAATCTAATTATAGTATAATAATATGATATTTTATAATATCTTCCTGGCATAATAGATATATATTATGTATACCAAATTAATTGATGATAAATTTATTGGCGCAAAAGACGTATACCTTTTTCGTTTGGGATAAATCCACCGGCGCAAAAGATGTATAAATTTCAGGTAGTCTAGAAAAATCGGCGCAATTGACGAACACCGGTTATACATCGCGTACACGCGTACTTCGTGTGTCGTATCAAGTTTTTGTAATCTCGTCACCAGGCAGGCGGCGCGATCGTTAAATCAGATATTATTTTTTATTTCATATATCTTAACACGCTGCGTATGTCGACAACAGCGGCGGTGCAAGTCCTCTAGACCGAAAACACTCGGTCGAGTGACATATATTATTATTTTTCACTCGAAAACTCAATGTAACCCGTATTATGTATAGATAATAGGTATTACGGTTACTCCATAAGGGGCGACCAAGGTACAACCAGCTTGATATAGTCCGGTGAACGCGGTATAGTCTGACCCGGACATGCGTTTTCTCTAGGGGGAGGGGGTGGGGGAGCTGAAATAATTTTTAATTTTCCAACTGATAACTATGTGGGTAAATGGCGACTATAACACACTGAACACACTCATTTCAATTACCAACCACCAAATCTCAAATTAAGATTTAGGTACCTTAGAACAAGCAATAATCAACTTTTTTAGCTCGGTGAAAAATATTTTTTTTACCGTTGTGATGCTATATATTATCCATATTATCCGATGAAATTACTTTCATTGAAACGGACTGCTCCGAACGGCGTACATATTAATCCGTTTAATAGTTGTGACTCGTCCAAATGCCCGGAACACAATATTATTCATCAACCTTATTCGTTATGCCTAAATTTACAAAATATCGTTATTTGGGATTCTCTCCACCATACGTCTTGCACTTACTATACTGTGTTCGTACTGTAACTAAATGTTTTTAAATGAAAATCGAGAGCACTTATATACCAATAATATAAAATTAGCTCCTCAAAATGCGTTGGTATACTTATTAATTAATTAATTTTTTTTTTATTAAAAAACATAAAATAAATGATTATAACAAACATAATATAATGTTTCTCTGTAAAATCGTTTTGTATCCGGACATCGGTCGTATCTGTAAATTTTTCACGTATTACCCTATCCCGATACAACGATATAGAAAACCTTTCGACGTGGCCATTCAAGAAGACATATTTTGTGCTTGTCACCTAATGCCATAACACAGCAAAAATTACGTTTGGAATAATCTAATTTTTACTATATGTTATTTTTTTTTTCACCAGACCGAGTTGGCCTATATTACTATTAAATTTGGTAAGGCAAGAATATAGTGTCCATGGCCGTACCGAGGTTTTTACATTTTTTCGATATTTTAATTTAAAAAAAGCAAGCAGTACTCATATGAGCGTTTCGAAGTGTTGTAAATACTTCCGAACGCAATTGCGATTTGCGTTAGTGAGACGAGGACAACGCGTGCGGGTATGGGTACGTCTCCTCCAGTCGTATGTTGTGGGTCTGTCTGTACTCGGCTAGGGAACCAGTTATTATAATATTAAATGGGACGTAAAATATATCATATCAGACACCCGAACCTGAGATATACCTATAGGAACCTATGTGTATATTATTATGATTACGATTACGATCGGATGATAATTATAATTAACGTTGTATATTATTATGATTGATATCGTCGGCGAGTAGTAATTCAAATAAGCCGATAACATCGAAACTCGTCTTTATAATATGTCATTCGCCATCACAATCGGTTCGTATGATATGCGCACATGTTTTTTATATTATTTTATAGTATAAAACAACAATATATTTGTAGGGGGTCTCCAGCCCGTAGCCTAAGTTCGAGCTTTTGAAACTAGCCACACGACGGCCATCGTTGTACTCCTGCACCAATGAACTTATGCCCTTTTGTATTTAAAAACACTAAAGTATGCACTAAAAAACATTTTTTAGTATTCAATAAAATAGCGTCTAAGAATGACGCTGAACAAGTCATACGGACAATACCCTATAGTCGGTATGTGTGTACATGCAAATACCTACTCGATTGAAACTGACAGGTTAGTGCGGCAGTGCGTGCAGGAGGCTTTCAACCGATAAAATGAGAACTGATTGTCGTTTTAATATAAAAGTTTTCTAAAAGAAAATGCGTGCAAAAATAAAAATATCATCAACAGAAGAAATATTCCTCGAAATGAAATCAAAGTCCGCCTAGAAAAATATCTCATAAATTATAATATGCATTTGTCGTATAACACGAAACAAATTTGTTTCTGGCTGGCCTCTTTTTACGATTGCGCAAAAAAAAAATAATATGCAAATGCTAGAAGTCCCCTGCCCCAGTTATTTATTGTACTGCACTCGTGGCTTCAAGGACTACGGATGTAACTTGCACACACGTGGCACGTCATGAATAATATTTTCAAGAGACCACATTGTACATCCGATTATATCCGATTATCGTTTGTCCGTCGTCGGTTTTTTCTTCATTATATTATTTTAACATGCAGGTGCTTGCGATATTTAACGTTTGCGACATTACATTTATATCGTGTAAATGTTCTCCCTTGTTGTGCGGAGAAGATAATAATTTCATATGATTAATTAAATCCCCGTCGTAGTGAAAAAATTTGTCTCGACTGTGTTTCACATAATTTTATTAAATATGTTCTAAAACATCATATTATACTTTTATTTCAGTGTATATAGTACCTATGATTGATTATTAAAACTATTTCTACCCCCAAACATTTGTTTACTTTATTGTTAATCGTTATTTATTGATATTGTTTTATTAAAAAAAAAAAATAAAAACTATCTAAAATATTATCTAAAAATCGTTTTCTATAGACAAACATGACGTATGTTTACTAAGTGAAAATCGCTACAAATAATGATATGCGCCTATAATATATTATCTGAAACAATAATATCTTAAGTCTCCACGTCTTCAATCTGGACCTGTGCCAGATGTACCTTAAAAAAATAAAAACTGCGCGTCCGATAATTTACAATTAATTTATTATTCATCGAAGCGGTGTCGTAGTAATAGTTGTGAGGCGCCGTATACTATTATTATCGTTTTCCTCTTTCAATCGCCGCGCTGACCGCGAACCGGGAAAACGGTAACGGGTTAAGGGGTTAAACATATACCTTCGTACCGCGCAATAATATACCATTATAAACCGTCTAATACCGCGGTCGCGTAACCATTCGGTGCACGATGATATTATTATCAGACGCGTCTGATGTCATAGCGCACTGCAGAAAATAATTGTCGGCTCGACTTGTGGTTTTTCGTACAACAACAACAACAACAACAACGATATGATATTTCGCAAACACGAAATCGCCATAATATCTCACCTACATCATACTTACTTTATAAATTATAATTGTATTATGTACTACGGTTAGGAAGTACCTACTTAATAACCCGCGAGTCAACGAAAATGCCGATGTCCTTGAATTTGTTCCTGTGTAAATCATAATAATAAGTAGGTACCTACCTATATATAGGTACATAATATAATATTCCGATTTGTGTGCGCGCATGCGATTTAAGTCGATTTGTGCAATAGGTCACAGCGTTGCTCAATCTGTGGTACTCGGAAAGCTCGTGGGTGCGGTACGCCCCTAAGAAAATCTTCCTTTATAATAAAAATGGAATGGATCACATTGAATATTATTTGGCTTATAATTTACAAGATATACATTGTTGGTAAGCAAAAGTTAAGTTGGTCAAGTGGTATATTATGAACGTCTAGCAGATCGCGGTTACTCGGTTAACCCGCGTCTAGGTCTCTGCGCGTTTCGTCTGCTTTTCGTCGTCGTCTGCCTGCTTAGCTCCGTTCGGACAATCCGGTTTCGAATCGAACGACGACTAACTGAGATTAATGTTGACAGACGTTATAATAATAATATATTTACTATTCCATCGACCATCAATATTACAATTTTCAGTTTAAACGTATTATATGCATATAAAGAGAGGGATAAGATGGATCACCCTCAAAACCAGTGGCTGGAGTTGAGAGATTCTAAACTGTAGGCTGGAGACAAAATTATTTATCTTGTCCAAGTAAAAGTAAGAACTAAAACACTGTCTGAGATTTAATGAAGAGCTATAGTCGAGTGATAAACGATTAGCTTAACAATATTCGAAGATTCTACTAGTTATACCTAAATGGTTATTTTCGGTTATGGATACTGCAGGTTATACGATAAAGACATTTTTTCGTCATTCCGATATCTGCCAATTTTTGAACTGAATAATTGATTTCAATATGGTTGTGTTTTCAACATAATTATTGGCCATTGTAATCATTACTACCTATTATTTTTTCAGTGTTCTTGAGTTATTATTGTACAAATTACAAACTAAAATGGTACATAAATGTTTGAATTGTGGTTTCACTTATCACGGTTCGTTATGATACCACACCTCAATTGCGTGTAACCGCATTGATGACTGGTATGCTCTTCGATCACTCTTGAACATAAGTCCCATCTGCGTGTACGCATTATCTATAATATTATCTATGCGCCTGACAACTACGCCATGTCCGCCGCCGCCGAAATGTCATCCGAATAAATGCGACTGCGTCCGTCACCACATTCTTGAATAAATTATCGACGAAAATATTATATACTTTATTATTATTAAATTCATTTATACGCTCGTTCGGATATTTATTTTCGCTTTTCTGACGTCTCGAAAAAACCTACATAATAACGTGTGCCTATGCGCGCCTCGCGTACACAACGAACGATTTTTCGACGATAAGGACCGATAATCACTTACGTCCGTGTCACGCCAATGCGGCGGCGGCGGTGTCGGGTTTCATATTATTATATAATATACATTTTGTGTACAAGTCGCTATACCGTACAATAATGTGTATAGGTTAGGTGTACCCATATGTACGCGCGTATCATATAATACGAAACACGTGCAGCCGACACGATGACTTGTCGGACGATTCGATCGAGACTGTATCATTATATTAAAATTATTATTATTATTATTAATATTATAATACGTCCAAGTACGGCGCTGTGCGAGGGGGTCGTCGGCACCGGACTAGTTTTTCGGTAACAACTACAACAACAATAACGAGTCGAGTCGGTTGTAGGTATAATATTAATATATTATATGATATCGGAAACGATGGTAATTATTTTATTATTACTGCTGTTTGTACCAAAATGGTGTACCATCGGGCATGGTACCCACTCATATTATGATGATAATATATTACGATATCGTGTTGTAGGTACCTTGTGTATAGGCAAATTGGATGTGCTGCGTGCGTGATGGGTTGCGAGCGAGGCGATGGGCCGCAGTGTTTTTGCGTGTGACCACAACCGGGACCTACCCCTCGTCAACCCACCACCCACCCCGCTGTAACTACACCGATGATAACCAGCCTGGTGTGTCGTGCTCGAGGGACGATACCAGACGGGTCGGTACTCTGCAAAGTCAGAAGGTCAAAAACGGGGGTGCACTGGGGTATATTGTTCCAGTAAAACGAGCGGATTTTTCGTCGATAAATAAATAATCAAGCGTCCGTCGTGACCCGCAGACACGGAAAAAATAATATATGGGTGCATTTTTTAACGATTCGTTTTCCGAAAAAAAAGTATAATACTTAGGGCTGTCAATACTCGATATAACGACGCACTAAAAAAAGCCTAAAATATTGCACTGAAAAATTCACCAATAGAACCCTGCATATATGCGCGTTAATATCCTACAAAATGCTAAGGCTGGGCAAGTTAATGATTTTTTTTAACTCAGTTAAGTTAAGTTAATATGCACCAATAACAAAAAGTTAAAAGTTAAAAGTTAATTTAACTATGGGTTAACTCAGTTAAGTTAAAAGTTAATACACACTTTTTATTAAGTTAAAAAAAAGTTAATTTGTTTATACAACACTACCGTACTTAATGTTTATCCAACCCAAAACTGAATTATAGGATATAGTGTTAATACTTCATATACTGTATTTCCATATAAGTTAGATTCGAATAATATAAATTTTTAACTTTAAACGATACATATTTTTTGACATGAAAACAAAATAGACTGAAATAGTGAAATATTATAAAATTGAAAACAAAATAAATTAACTTAACTTAACTTCTTAAAATGAAAAATTAACTCGTTAATTGCACGTTACTTAAGAAAGAAATTTAGTAAGTTAACAGTTAAGTTAATGAAAAGCCAAAAATAACTAGTTAAGTAAAAAAGTTAAAATAAAATTAACTTTATAACTTAACTTTAACTTTTTAACTCGTCAATGCCCAGCCTTGCAAAATTCAGTATAAAATGCGGTATAAGTATTAAGTATAGGTAGGTACTTAAGAATCATAATTTAACAAATATAAAAATGTATCAAGTGTTAAATATGGTGTATAATTGTAGTAAATATTTTTAAGAGAAAAGTTAAAATAATAAATTCATGAAATGTGTGTAATAAATCCTAGTGGATGGAAATTTATAAAAATATCGAAAAAAGTAATGAAAAACTGACTCTCCAAAAGGCTAAAAACCTTCTTAATAAATTAAAAATTGAAAAAAATTGGCAAATACCTAATTCAAACTTTGTATCAATGTCTTACAGTAAACTATATAGTATAATGCATTTTTATACGAGTACAAATTCACAGCCCTAAATTGTAAATTTACGTGTAACCGTTTCGTCAGCGGTAAAACGTAAAAATCGCAACAATAATAACTTGTATAACATGGTGTTCATAAAATTCCAACGATTTTTCGACATATATGTTATGTTTTTGGGCTGAATTAACTTTAATTTTCTAACCGTATAACCAATTTCGAGTAATCGGTTTTTATCGCTACATAGAAACGCAAATCAATAATTTAAACAAATCTATAAACATAATATTATGATTCTCAATTCTTGAAAAAATATTGAGTTGCTACTGTAGCTACAGTAGCTGTCAACTCAACTTCGTCAGTGAAACACAGCGCTATAGTATATAGGTGTATTTCGATTTTTATTTAACGATCAGATTTTTTAGAGACCCTATATTATCGCTTCGACACTGAAAGTTGGACGGTTCAATGTTTTGAATGCATTTATATACGCGAATTGGTGTACACGTTAGTCTGTGAATAATTAACTGTTTTTTTTCTCTATAGCTGAAATAATTTACAACAATATCACGGAATATTGTTATCGTGATGTGACAACTACAACTAAACTAACGACGAACGTACCTCCGACGAATCGTTTTTGAACGGAAATTCTCCGTTTGTTGTGGATTGTTTCCATGGCTGTGATTTGCAAACACTATATCGTAAAGAACACGTCTCGTTTTAATTTTTGATGTCATCCGTCTTGACGCCTCCCCCGCATTCGATCGAATATTGTCGGTTCTCGAAGAAATCACGAAATCTCATAATTCACTTATTGTCGCGTTTCGGCTTAAACACTCGGTATTTCAACACAAACTTACCACCAGCCAAAAAATAAAAAAAGTAGATAAGTGGATATCGCTCTGCTGTACAGTAGGTTACAAGTGGGTCACTGTAATGGATGGTGTTAAATTTGAATTCAATGATATAATATCATTGTATAAGAAAAACGATTCTGAGCGAAAACGGTCAGTCAGCCTATGATATTACCAAGTATATTTGATGATATTATTGTGGATGAAGTAATTTATATTATATAACCTAATTACGTGGAGCCTTGTTTTAAATTTTCAATCCTTAGCTATAAAAGTTGAACATTTTATCAATTTTCAACTACAAAATAATTATTAAATTTTAAATTTGATAAATTTTGTCAAAATTCGAACTTTAAATGCTTACAAAAAAATTGTGCCTATGTATTTTCAATATTTTTCAACTGCTATTGTAGCAATATATTAAGAGCTTTGCATTAAATTTTCACGCTTTTTTACCCAACAAATAAAATTTTATTGATATTTATAGAAAAAAAAACTAAAAAAAATTGAAACTGAAAATGTCTGTAAACAGCTCAAAATAAGTCAAAATATTTGGAAAATATTATGGTGTATAGTAAATACTAATCAAAACATTCAGTCAAAATTTCATGTACCTACGGTCATTTGTTTTAGAGTTGCACCAAAAACCAAAATCGATTTTATCGAAAACAGATTTAGCGTGGAAATTCCCGTTTTTTCCTTAATTTTTCTTTTGTTTTTCATGTCGCGTTTGATAAACTACTCAGAAATTTTTACCTTTGACCCCCCCAAAGTACCAACTAGATTCAATTCCCTATCAGAAAAAATACTGTTTAAGAAAATCCAAGCATTTTTACTGTCCTAAAAGGTGATGACAGACACAAAAATAAAAAAAAAAAATCACATATCGTTATAAAATCAATACATTCATCGCTTCGCTCAGAATCTAAAATTATTAAAATTACGTCTCAGAACTGTACAACACACCGCTGTAACTCGCTGTTATTGTCGGCCGGCAACACAATAATACAATAATACGATAACATAATACAATATTGTAATGTGTAGGAAACGTATCTATACTATACTAAACGAAATGGCCGGGTGGTCCGACAAATCGGCGTCGCGGGTCCCCGCAATGAACGATATTGTGTTTTTATTATATTATTGAAATATATATGTTATATAATATTATACAGAGTTTGGTCTCAACTCGCGAAGACTGTGAGCAAGATATTAATGTATAATATACGGATGGCAATCGATTTTTCACGGTACGCGCAAAAGAAGCCGTCGATTCGTCCGGATAGTGCGACGCGGTACCTATATTATATTGTGTTGATATTCTGCCGCCCGACGACAACCCGGCACCTTTATGTACCTTATACCTTATACCTGTAACAGGACGCGGTACCTATACGCACCTACCTGTTGGGCCTACCCCGCCCAGCAGGCCCGTGACGATCTTCTTCTGCGCTGAGACCGCCCCTTTGTTTGGAAATATTTACATCAAACAACGGGGCCGACACGCCAGACGAGCCGACCCGCACGATATGTGTGTTCGGCCACATATTATTATGATATTATTTAATATATAATATCGTAATTTATTATTGAGCGCACGACGGGTCGCATCTCGATGTGCCGCCACCGCGTACCGCATCGTCTTCTGCAATGCGGTCCCGCCATCCTGTCGACTCCGGTTTAACATTGTAATAATATTATGTACAGCGCAATTTCACGAGGACAATTTCACGGACAGGAGTACCTTCTGTTCAGCAAGCCCGATGACAACGAAAAACGCATATGATATTGTATAGTGTTGCTGTATAATACGCGTCTTTATCCGCACATCACCGCAGTGGTCTTTGCAGGAGGTATCAGGTAGTGGTGGTCTGTTCAGGCGGGGAAGGGGGGGGAATGGTCGGTGAACCGACTCTCCTCGAGGATCAGGTGCGCTTTTTGTATGTATTTTTATGATTTGATAAATTGTCAAATAATTGCTATTAAATAAAATAACTTTTTTAAAAGAGGGGAAAAGTATTGGTAACCGCCGGTGAGGGTGTATGCCCAGTTCGCCGACACCCGGTTTTTTAATCAAAAAACCAGTTTTTAAAAAAAGCTCAATTCGCCGACAAATGATATTGGCGATATGCTTTGTTGCATTGCAATAAAACTTTAATAGGTACTATCATAATCTGTAAATTTATTTTATCGTGAGATAAGGACAGGTACCTATCGGCTATGATATATACATGTACCGGCGAAGTTATGATATCTGTAAACTTATTTAATGGTGAATATAAGATAGTATTATGAGTACCTATCACATGATGATTGAAATCCATCAATATATTAAAATATATGTATATATAACATATAAGTCCACTGTGGTTTTCAAATAATGATAATTATTTTAGTTTGTAGTTTTATTTCACTGCGTGAGGTAGGTAGATACTGCAATAAAATGTATTCCTACATAATTAATTTTTTCCCCCCATTATGGAATGGTTTAAATTTAAGTCGGGAAAAAATCAGGACTTACTTGTAGTGGACAAATATTTACACAGAATAGACCGGATACGTTGAGATAACGAATATTATAAATGTGTGGATAATTGCGGCGGCCGTGCAATATTAAGACATTCAAACGTCGTAGTTATGTCTAAGACACATAATCACGGACCACATGGTCTTGAATTGGCAAAACGAGGTTACCAAAATAAATTAAAGGTAAATAATTGTATTAAATATTATCATATAAAGCAAATTCATATTTTTATAAGCAATTACCTACATGCAGTAAATGGATTTTCATAGTTCATACCTACTTCAATTACTTTTGATTTTGTAATATTGTAATATTTAATATTTAATTTGTGTAATATATTTTTAAAACTGAACTGTACTTCTTTAAATTGGGTGTTGTCTAATTGAGTGTCGGCAAACTGGGTGTCGGCGAACTGGGAACACGCCCAGTAACCTGGTGAGTTAGTTTACATCAGTAGGAATAAAGTAGGTATGTGATACAAGAATCCTCTACTGAAATTGATGACCAGAGCATTTTTTCTACTGGAATAAGTGTCTTCGAACACATAAAAAATAACACATTTGTGTCTGAGTGTGTATGTGTAAGTGATACACGGTAAAGTTGATCGCATTGATGGTTTTAAAATTAGATTTATAGGTTCCTATACCCAAGGATGTGTATAGCTCAAAGAAAATTATTTTAATTTTACATTTTAAAGAGGGGCTCACGTAGGGTTTCGTTGGCTCACGAATATTTATTTTTTTTATGGTTACTATTGGTTGAATAAAATAAAGTCGCTAGGCTATTTGAGCCTATTACAGTATTGTAATAGAAAAATATAATATATTATATAGTAATGTTCGCATAGCAGATACTTTCGTAACACCATGTCGGGGCGCACTTCCATAATTCGCATTTTAAAGAGTGGCTCACACAGGGATTTGTTGGCCCACGAAAAACGATTATTTTTTTATTCGTCTAGGGTAATCAATGGTCACAAAAAAAAAAAACAGTTTTATAATATTGGAATATAATTTTCGAACTGTATTTTATATTTGGTCAAAACCACCCAAAACGAATGAGTTAAAATTATGTGCGGTTTACATTTAACGGAGCTTGAGACAGCGTAAGTACCTATATCCCTACCGGAATTATATTTTAAGTTTTCACGGAAAACGCCGTGAAGGATCAGCTAGTGGTACATTACTATAATATACTTGTGTACAACTGTAAAGATTATATTCAACCTGAGTAAAATTAAAACATAAAAAAATAAAATTGAAGTATTTGATTTTCAGTTGTTTCACAATATTTTGCAAGGCTGGGCATTAACGAGTTAAAAAGTTAAAGTTAAGTTATAAAGTTAATTTAATTTTAACTTTTTTACTTAACTAGTTACTTTTGGCTTTTCATTAATTTAACTGTTAACTTTCTAAATTTCTTTCTTAAGTAACGTGCAATTAACGAGTTAATTTTTCATTTTAAGAGGTTAAATTAAGTTAATTTATTTTGTTTTTAATTTTATAATATTTCACTATTTCAGTCTATTTTGTTTTCATGTCAAAAAATATGTATCGTAAATTGTTTAAAGTTAAAAATTTATATTATTCAAATCTAACTTATATGGAAATATTGTATATGAAGTATTAACACTATATCCTATGATTCAGTTTTGGGTTGGAAAAAAATTAAGTACGGTAGCGTTGCATAAACAAATTAACTTTTTTTTTAACTTAATAAAATGTTAACAAAAAGTGTGTATTAACTTTTAACTTAACTGAGTTAACCTATAGTTAAATTAACTTTTTATTATTGGTGCATATTAACTTAACTAAGTTAAAAAAAATCATTAACTTGCCCAGCCTTGATATTTTGATCATAACAGGTGAATTGGCTGAATTTGAGCACGGTTGAATAGTAAGGAATAATTTAATTTTTTACTAAGACATTGAATGATAGGAGAAATGGATGAATCGGAAATTGGTTTTAATATTCCTAGCGGTAAATACTAAATTTTCAATAACACGACCATTATTCGTGACAGTATTAATTCATTCAAAGCAGTGCAAATATTATTTTCACTTAATATAATTTTTACCGACTCAGAATATTATGTTTGTTCCATAATATAATTGACAAAAATTTGCTGTGACATATGTCATGAAAAGAGTTTGTTGGTTATTGTACGACGAAATCCACTTACGGCGTTATGCACAGATAAAAATAAATTACCTAGATAACACACAATACTTAGCTGGGCAATAATATTTTCTTGTTCAAAAGCCGAATGCATCAATGAAAAATTCATATGTTTTTGTAGTTAAATACATTTTTCAACGTGTCTGGCAAGCACAGATGTATAGTGCCTCAAACACATTCGTTGCGATTTGTATTGAATAAACAGCATTTAACGAGCACAACACAAGGAATAATGTAAAAACAAAATAACGAACCAAACGCAATAGTATTGCAGTACGAGTCGTTTCGTTACAATGTGGCTTGCAAACAGATTGTTCTTCGTTGTTTTGTGCCTTACGAAGTTAATGCTCGAAGTAGAGCTCCGTTATTCAGACTACACACTTCCGATGACAACGTCTGAAGATGGTGCTGCAGACCAAACACCTCCGACAATGACGTATGAATTCGATTCTAACGGCGAAGTAATTCTTCCGACAGTTCGAACGCGCGAAGTTGGTCCTGACGATAGACTTCCGATATTTCAATACATTGACAAATCAGTGTTGGGCTATCGAATTGATAGGGGAGTAACATTGGTTGTTATAATTGGCGTCGATGGCATTCGTAAGCAACACAGGATATACATGTACAGTTCACCAAAACATTTTGAGACTAAAAACAATGCACGGATTGGTGATAATACTGAAAGTAAGTCAATGATGTTGTATATTTGTATGAACTGCGTGTTTGCCGAGTGGGTTCAAAATCAGTTAATCGAATTCGTCGAACAACTCCCGAGTATGTACAAAACATTAAATGTAACATTAGGCGAAGAGGGGAATCAAAATTTTTTTATTCTGGACAGCAGTGAATCAAAACAACATATCGAATACATTGAGGAAAAGACAAAACATTTCATCAGCATACTGTTCAATTTTATTAATATACACTCATACAATAGAGTTAATTCGTTGGTCGATATGTCTTTATTACGAATGTTAGTGTCGACGAATATCCTAATTCATTATATTTTGAAACACAACGGAAAATTCAAAGTCGATACAATAGTTAATAAAATTCTAAAAATAGTAAACGAAGTTCAAAAGTTTATGGCGTACAACTGTGATATTGTGTATTCGTATTACGACAGCAAATATTTTTTTAGCTATTCGATGACTAAACCGAAGACGGATAAATATCACATTGACATCGACGAATTTTTGAATGAACTAATGGAGTTTGGTTTGGAAACACTACTCGAACGGTACAGTGTACGACAAATGTTATTGGGAAGCGTGATGACTTCAAAGAACGATGTTGTAATGAATGAACTGAAAAAGGCACGTCTTTTGGTAATGGAAAAACCCGTGGTAATTGACGAAAAGTTTTTCCACGTGGTTGAAGAATCCAACGATCTCGATGTAATATACTGGTATATGGATATCGTATTAGATGCAATCATAAGACTATTTTGCCAGAAAACTCTTTCCCAGTTGCAGAAAAATCGGGTGTTGAACATTAAAATTACTGAAGGATTTAGAATACTGAGCTTTTTATTCACGGAGTTGACGATTGATTCGGAGGAAGTAATTGAAGGTTTTAAATTTTTAGCGTCGAACCAAGAGCTTACAAAGGCTCAAAGAGCGGAACTGATAACTGTCATGAATAACTATCATCGTAAAGAATTTAGTTTGCCAAATATTGATTATGAAATAGATTCGTCAAGGATGTTCCCATTTTTCAAAATTGAAAATTTTTTACACACATTGGATAATCCTGGTTTGCCGTTGGAAAAATTTATGAACTCAATAGTTAACCGAGTTTCCGATTATAAATGTTTCGTTAATATTTTTGAACTTCTAAAAATCGAACACAAACAAAATTACGTGTTTAAAATGAGGAACCCATCTAAAGTATATGAATTTGTGTATAGTCGCATATTATCGGAACATGAAGGTGAAGATTGGGAAAGATCATTATATAGATACTTAAATAATGAATCAAAGATTCATACTAAAAGTCTACAATTTAGATCTGCGAGTATAGATAAAAACATATTATGTGAATTAGTTATCAATATGTACGAATATTGTGTTGAATATTGTTTAGCCCTAATTTGGGACGAAAAATTGAAATCTGTAGAAATCAATAACGGAAATAACGAAGAAGTTTCTAAGCTTATTGATATTATCTCTCAGGTTTTGGAACACATATATAAGAATTTAAAGTTAAGTGATCGTTTTCTAATTGAACTATTGTTGGATATTATGCCCGTTTTGGAGGTCAAAAGACACAAGAAAACAAATTGGGATAGTGAAAAAAATATAGAATTTATTCGGATTTTATATATAACAATGATAGAGTTAAATAAGTACGGACTTGAAGCCTGCACAAACGATAAAGATGAGAATTTATTTTTTAACCTCATAAATTACGACACAATGGGAGATCACCCAAATGAAAACCAGGCAATATTAGATAAGTGGATAACGTTTGTTCCAACTATAGAAAGTTCTATTGTAAGTACCTTACCGAATCTTTACTTTTCGATGGAAAAAATTAAAACATTTTGTACTGATACAATATGTAACAAAAATTTACGGTTTTACTGGAGAGGGGAATTGAAAACTTTTTATCAAATTTCTGATACTGTACAATTTGACATTTTGGACCCTTACTATGTTTATGCATTGTATGATGTTTATTTTAAATTTCACATGGCATTACTGTATTATAATCTTAGAGCTATTTTAGACTATTTGAATAGTAAAAATGAATTTATATCACATGATCAAATGACTTTGTTCTTCTGTGATGTACAAAGTATTAAGAATTTCTATATCAATGATAATATCCTTTCTAGTGAATTTTCGCTGGCCTTCAAAAAATGTGTCAATGATTGTGGCTACGAATTTTTGACTAAGTATTGTTTTAGTATGTCTGATCTTCCAGACTCATGCAAAGATGTAGAAAAAATGATTAAACAGTTAGGAATAATTATGGTTTTAAAGTTTCCATACATCAATACCGAACCTTCCTTTGATGAAGAGGAACAAAGATTATCCAATAGAGATAAGGATAAACTTGTCAATCGGAGAGTTACTGAAGAAGTCACTATGTATAAAGATAACCGTGCGAAATCTATTATTTTAATAGCAGAAGCACGAAAAGAATACGAAAAGTTCAGACAATTTTACAATTATATTAATTTTGACGGCTGGTCAGCTAGTAGGTAAAGTAGGTATAAAATTGTCGCTAAATATCAATCTTTGAAAATAATAAACTAGTCTTTTTTTAAACACTGGTATTGTGTATATTGAATGTTCATAATTATTATATATTGTATTTCCGATAAGTTTATTTTAATTAATTATGTATATCATAAAATATTACCTAAAATATATTTTGATAAGAATACAAAATTGATTGAAATGTAATAAATAAAATAAAAAATAAAAATAAATATATTAGCTTAACCTCTTAAAATTAAAATTGATTTCATTGATTTCTCGATCATTTAAAAATAATTAAGTTAAGTTTTTAGTTTAAGGCCCCTACAAACCCTATTCATTTTTCATCAAAACGACCTTAGCGACTGACAAAAATTCAAGTTTTTCTAGTGATTCAATTTTAAAAATGTAAAGATGTTTTAATTGGTCAACAAGTTTTCTTTGCATCGGTCGGAGCATATTTTTTATATTTTAGATATTTTTAATATATTCAATACTAAAAATTTATAAATTTATAAAATGTAAAATATTTATTCTCGTCAAGAATTTGCTAAAATTGAAAAAGTGCTCCGACCGATGCATAGTTAACTTGTTTACCAACACAAACATCTTTAAAATTTTTAAATCGAACCACTAGAAGTACCTTTATTTTTGTCAGTGCAACGTTTATTTCACGTCCATAAATTGGTTTTGAATATTTTGATCTAGACATTGAATGACTTGTGCATGTGTCTACGTGTGACTATAAACCAGATAAGAAATAACAATGTATTTTAAACTGATGTGGTTCGCGGGTGATGGTAGGGAAGTATACACATTACACACACACTAGATTAGTACACACATATTAGATCATTTACTACACGCACAAAGACGATCAGTAATCGCAGAAACAAAATAATTGCCTAAACACGACTCCTTTAAAATGACACATTTGCAGGGACCTTAATTAGTAGTTCTAGAGTAAAAATACCTATAATAAAATTGAATTGTGACAATATTTTTGAGGGCAAGTCGTTGCGTTTTTTTTTCAAAATTTAAATGTTGTAATGTTAAAAGTATTTTGATAATTTTCAAATTTTTTCTATTTGTAAACGAAATAATCAATATTATGTTGGGTATAATGGAGAAACGCAACGACTCGTCCTCATTTCAAATACTGTCACAATAAATTCAATTTTATAAAAGTTATTTTTACTCTAAAACCAAAATTGAGCGAGTTCTATGAGTGTAAGACGAAGACAACACATCATGCGAGAGGCAATTGGAGAAAGTGGGTAACTTTGAAATCGTAGGATAAATAAAAAATCTTTTAACAAAAAAAAATTATAAATCTCAATTTAAGGATCAAACCTGCAACAATTTGGGTGATTTTAAATATAATTTGAATGTATTAATATTCAGAATTTTTATTATGCTATATTATGCTATATTATTAGAGATAACTTTTTAATATATTATGATAATGTAATACGACATGGTTGGTGTGCACAGGAATAAATTTGGGTGAACCCAGTTTGCTATACATGATTAAAATGTTGTTATTTTTTTCTTATTCGACATACGACATTGGATTATGATATTATCATCAGAATGACACAACTGCAAAAAATAATTTGACCAGAATTTATGATTTTATACTTAACTAATTGAAATCTTATTAAAAAAATAAAAATGTACGCCTATAGTATTATACAAATATGTGACCTGGTGTGGTGTGGTAGTTGGCTTCAGTCACTAACTTGTTCTGAGGTCAAGCATCAACCGTGTCGCTCGTTTTCGGATAGGTGACCACCCGGTTTTTTAATGACAAATATATATTTGTTCCGAACTAACCTTACCCCCTTACAGTAAAATATAAACTGGCTTATAATCATGCAGTTGATGAAATAAAAAAAAATTCATGTATGGTATTACGCACGCCAGAAGTGAATACATGAAGGAAATTCTATAGCGGTAAACGTTAGAAACGTTTGATAACAGAGAAATTTGGACTATCTACTTGCTAAACAATGTCAAACATTACAGACGCCATGATCTAGCGGTTTGTCTGTTCAATTCCAATAACTAATACTTACCGTGGTTGAGTTTGATTATACTTTTTTGGCTTTCCGCTTTTTAAAGTGAGTCTTGCCGGTCCTTTAGTTATTATTAATCAATACTTAACTTAATATGCTTTCTATGATTATGACGTTTAAATGATAAAAATTAAAAAGTACCTATATTGATTTTATTTGAAATTAGAACTGTTACCTATCATGTCTCGAAATATATACCACACCCAGCGCTAACAATATAATCTTTTTCAATGTTTTGTAACGTTGGTGTTCTTACTGCGAAATGTTTTCCATTATAGAATTTGCTCCTAGTGAAGTATCACAGAACCACGATGTAGAGAAGATATTAAACTTGTATCTATTATTATTATGTTTTTTTTTATTTTTTTTAATGTTTTCAAAGTTCAAACTTCATATTCTAAGTATGTATATAACTAGAATAAATTGCAAAAAATATAGTTGTGTTAAATATTGAACAAATTTTTTTATTTTATTATATTTTTATAGCCTACAGAAGTAGATCGAGTAGTACAGCGCAAAAATCGACGGATACTTTCTTTTTCAACTTTACCCTTTTTATCCAAACACCTAATGTGTAAAAATAAAAATATTTTTCTATTGGCGTTTTCTTCAATGTTCTTACCCAGATTTATAAGCAGGCGTTAAATACCTATATTATGAGTTTTAGCGTTTTGACCTTGATTGAAGAAATAAAAAAACATTAAATTCATTGTTTTTTCTTTATCTCAGCACGACTTTATGTCACATATTATTTATATTTACGTGTATATAAATAATGTAATAATTGTATAGTGCTTAGTAGTATAATTCTATTCATTTTTAAAATACCAAACTACCAAATCACCATTTCAATGTATTTATACAATTTTGGTAGGTACTAACTTATTTGAATGAATAAGAAAACATTAAATTTATTGTTTTTTCTTTATCTCAGCACGACTTTATGTCACATATTATTTATATTTACGTGTATATAAATAATGTAATAATTGTATAGTGCTTAGTAATATAATTCTTATCATTTTTAAAATACCAAACTACCAAATAACCATTTCAATGTACTTATACAATTGTAGGTAGGTATTAACCTGAAGAAAACCAAAAATAAAAAATACTAGTGTTTTGTATAATGTATAGTTAAAACGAATGATTGTTTGATCAAATGCTATAATAACGTAATATAGATATAACCAACCAATGGAATTGTTCTAGTCACTGTTCACAGCTATATAAATAAACCTTTAATTGTAATTATATAGATACCTACGCCATATTCAATTTTATAAATCCAATCCAACAAATTACTAATAACAAGTAATAACTTAGGACTGAAGAATTATAGTACTTATAAATTTAAATATATGGATGCAATTATGCACAAAAAGTACAAAGAATATGCTCTGAGAAAATGTATAATATGAACTACAGTACTTAAATTATACATTTATATGAAAAAGATAATTTGATTATTTACTTTATAAAACTTAAAAAATTAATTACTGTAGTATTCTACTTCATTTTCTTCTTATTCACCTTAAAAAAATATTTTTTAATGTATACATATATATGCTCTTAATTTGTCAAAGACCAACATTTTACACATATAATTGTGCAAAGTATGTTCTTATTTGTCCAAACTAATTTTCTTACATCAAAAATTGGAAAAATATGTTCTTATTTTTTTTAATACAATCTCAAATACGCATTTCTATGCAACAACAAGAAATTATGCAAAAATATCCAAAATAAAATGTCGAGTGTAAATTCCTTGTTTTACGAGATATACATCACTCACACTGTAGCATTTCTAGATGAATATGAAAAATCTAGAAGTCCTCAGCTTTACTAATAACTTAATACGTTGTAATTAATATGAACCTTATTCGAATGGTAGGTTGAAATATACCAATGATTTTAATAATATATAATACTGGTATATAGGACAGGATGGAAAATGGTGGCTATCTAAACGAGGATTGTTGGAATATTGGTGTGGTCCATAGAATTTTAAACAAAAGAAATTAAAAAAAACTGAATACGGGTACTCTTCAAAATTTAATTTTTATGATTCTAAAATATTTCCAATAATCATATAGTTTTAAATAAACCGTAATTTGTCAATTAGTTAAATTTACATGATATGTTTAAAACAAATGAATAAAAATAAATAATAGCAACCAAAGTGAACACAAAATATAAATACATAAACGTAGATCAAATAAACATTTAATTAATGAATAATTATTACAAATATATTATTTTATACATTTTGCTATATTATTTGAAACTGGCCTATATTATAATTTCTTTTTCTTGAGTTACTCTTTTTGTTACATTTTGTAACTTGTCTTGCAAGGTATTATTTTTTTATTTTTTTGTTAACACTAAAGCCGTTCACAATTATTGTGCACCTGTTGTATTTGATATAATCAATCTCGTAATTACATCTAACTTACATAATATGAGTGTATTTTGACTTGAAAACTTCTCTTAGTGTCTCTGCTCTCCGCTTGAACCATGGGAGAAAACGCGTGAAAATATCAACTACACTGACAAATGTAACGCTTTAAATTTTATAAATTTGTATATATTCTATACCTATAATATATCTATATATAAAAATAGAACGTGAAAAATTGTCGTTAACTCATCAATCAAGAACGGCTGGTATGATTTGGATCAAATTTGTTTGTAAGATGTTTGTAATTGCCAGGAGAAGGTTTTTACGAAAGAAAATTTTAGGAAAATCTATCAGAAAAGTAGGAAATCTGGTTGTAAAAAAAAAAACAATGGCGCAACAGTGTTTTATATATATATATTGGTTGCAATTGGTTAATCGGGCATGTTTGTTGGTTTGTATTATTATTTTTTGTCAATATCTATATATATAAATGTGAAAATGAAAACCTTTGAGGCCTATATGTATATAAAAATCTCGTATATATATATATGGATAAATGAATGTTTGTATGTAGATTAATCCTCTTTGGAAGAAGACAGGCTGATTTAAAAATGATTAAATTTGGGTTTTTTTATTCATCTGATATTAGTACGGTTAGGTTAGGTAAGGAATTTGTATTAATTGATTATATTAATCCACCCTTGGTGGAATATGACAAACTTGGCATAACTTTAATACTTTACAGTTAAATCGTACACTTACGTACAAACGGCACGGGGTCCGCGATCTACCGCAGGTAGATCGCCTATCTGATAATATTCAGCTGCGAATCAAAATTTTTATTCCGGGCAACGGAAAAGTTAAGATTAATTTTGAACACCATACACCGAATATTAAATAACGAATTGAACAAAGTTTGAGTCATAAAGAGTTGGTATATTTAACGGGCAACGAAGTGCACGCCATCAGCTAGTTATATATATATGTGTGAACACGCGTTTGTCAGAGGTTAGCTTCTCTTATACCCATAGACATCATACAGTGTTACATATTAAAAAATAAAAGGGGTATCTTATTGAATCAGTCACCTCTATATTGGCTAATATTGAAAATATTGATAATTTTTTCTGTTTGCAATTCAGAAATGATATTATAATATAATATAATATTCCAAATATCAAAAATATTTTTCAAAAACTATTATTCACGATGGTGTAGAGAAGTGGTTTCCATAAGTACTTACTTTTTTGAATCAAATTCAGCCACAGTTCCCTACTGTGAATACCACGAGAAATAAGAATGTTAAACGAATACTAATTATTATCATTGATAATCAAATTTCATAATTTTATTGAGCATAATACAATATAGTATAAGCATTCTAGGTATACGCAGCAAACGTAACAGTAATATGTTTTTATACTTATAAGAAATGATCAAAAGTATTTTTATAACAGAACGGTTTATTATTTTCACAATGATTACAATATTGTAACTAATGAGATTGAAAGTACTACTAATGTTAGCGAACTTTAGAAATGTAAGGTTTTATTATTGAGTCGGAGACCAGGTTATGCGTATTGAAACGTTTGCTGTATTTGGTTATAGTTACAGCGTAAGGCAAAAATCGTAACGAGCATATTTATAGGATTCAAATTAAAATTGACAAAAAATAAAATAATTCATTCTTATGAGCCGTTGCAGGTGCCGATGGAAAGTGCTCGCGGTACAGTGCACAGTTTGGGAACCGCTAGTGTAGTGCTAATATTTTTTCTTTAGCAATGAAACCGTTAAAGAACATTTAAACAAAAATTAAAAACGATAATGTTAAGAAATCCACATGGGGTGCAGTATGATATTGGTTGGTTAAAACTATAACGTTATAGCATTTGTTTAAATAATCATTCTATAGATAGATGCCTATAAAGTATTTTTATAAGTTTGAGTTATATCTAACCTAACCCACAATACTACAATAGTATAGTACATTTTCATGGTGAATTAGTATTTTTTGGTATTTTAAACACTATTATCACTGAAGAAACATTTTTATTAATAATATGCATACCTAATCAAAATGGGTTTAGAATAAATAAATTTATTTATATAAAAAAAATAGTATTTATTTATAAAATAAAATCCAAAATATTAAATATTTTTAAATGAATATTGGCACTCAATTACGCTAATATAATAATTACATATTATTATAATTAGGTGTTACCGAAAGTTATAAATCGGTTAGTTGGCGATCAGCAACACTGCTCGAGAACTAACAAACAATTAATAAAAAATTGGTTTGATAAGCATGAATATATAATTTTATATTGGCCACAGACATTGATCTGATTCTGATTCACCAAATAAGTACTATTAGGTATTTTGTTTTATTGTTCATAGTAAGCATGAGTTAAATTTTTGGTACGAAATTTATATTTTATTCTTCATCACTATATTTTCCTATGTATTTATCGGTAAGCATAAAGAAAATAAACCTATTTTATTACACAGCTGTTCAACTTCTGAACATATTTTCATTTGTTTGGTAAATAATATTACAGACATATTATATTTTATAAACGTAATACAAGATTAAAACAAATGTATACTCAGTAGTTAGTTTGAACCAAAAATAGTACGTTGAGTCAAAATGTCGCATATGAAACTATATAATCTTATGTTAATATTTTTGTGCATTACGTCGAACAATTTTGATCTATTTTGAATAGATATTATTAAAGAAAAACTTTTATAACAAATAATAATATTTTCGGAATCGTAAAACAATACTTTTCATAATAAATATTTGTTACCGTTCTTGGTTACAATCATTTTTATTTCTCTACTCCCCACATAATTGTAATTTACAAATACGAATACATATTTTATTATTTTAAACGTTATTATAATACATATTATATTAACATTACGTACACTATAGGAGAATGACAGTTTATGTTTAGTATTAAAATTTGCATCTATTATATAATCTTAATACCTATGTTCTTTTTCATTTCTTGTTTTTAATGTTGTCTAAGAATTCTGTAGTTTTGTTTGTATATTCTAATGATTTACCAAAATGTATAATATAAATTTCAGTACTCCAATTATATAATTAATACTATGGAAAAGGTAGTTTGATTATTTACTTTATAAAACTTGAAAAATTAATTTCTGTTATATTCTACGTAATTTTCTTTTCATTCACTTTAAAAAAATATTTCTAAATGTATAGGTACATATATGCTCTTAATTTGTTAAAAACCGTATGTTATGTAAAGTTAAGTATGTTTTTATTTGTCAAAACTAACTTTATTGCATTGAAAACGACAAAATATGTTCTTATTTTTTCTAACAAATGCTTAAATATACATTTCTATGCAATAATGACAAAATATGCAAAATTATGCAAAATAAAATTTCAAGTGTAAATTACTTGTTTTACCAAAATATATCGATACATTACTCACACTGTGGCCTTTCTAGATAAATATGAAAAAGTTAGAAGGGTTTAGCTTTACTAATTCCTTTATACGTTGTAGTTAATATTATCCTTATTCGAATGGTAGGGTAAATTAATATACAAATGGCTATAATTTTAGATGATCCTATTGGTATATAGGACAGGATTGGGAATGGTGGCCACCTAAACGAGGTTTGTCGGAATATTGGTACAGTCCACAGAATTATCACATAACAATAAAAACATATTATTACATATATAAACAATAAATATATACCTACATATGTATATAACTTAGTTTATAACTTTCATAAATTATTTTGTATGTTTTTCGTATTTCTTTTTTGCAAAGTCCAAGAATTTTTTTGTCGTTTGGGGGGGGGGGGGGGGGGGAGAAATTTCTAACAAATGGTATTTCTCCTGGTACTTGGTGCTTTGAATGCAGGATTTTGAAATAGGTCACTCAAATTCACGCCAATTGCACGCTAAATATTTAACCAAAAAAAAGTTTGAAATTCGATATGGAGGGGAGGGGGCTGGAGAAACGTACATAATTTTATCGTTTTTGCATTTAAGTTATTTTGTAAATGAAACTATGCAAAACAATTATATTTTTATATATATATTCCAAATATCAAAAATATTAATCAAAAACCATTATTCTCGATGGTGTAGAGGAGTGATTCCCTAATTACTTACTTTTTTTAGACCAAATTAAGCCACACTTCCCTATACTGCGAATACCATGAGAAACATAAATTTTAAACGAATACTAATTATTATCATTGATAATCAAATTTCATAGTTTTATTGAACATAATACAATTTAGTGTAAGCATTCTAAGCATATGTAGCCAACCTAACAGTAATACGTTTTTATACTTATGAGGAATGATAAAAAGTATTTTTAAAACGGAACAATTTATTATTTTTACAATGAATATTGTAACATTGTAGCTATAATGAGATGGGAAGTGCTACTATAATGTTAGTGAACTTTAGAAATGTAAGTGTTCACGCCGCTACACTCACGCATTATTATTAGAATATAATATTGTAAATTTTTATATATTTTTTTTGTTATCTAAATTGAAAAATATTATGTAGATTACTCGAGATCGGTTGCGACGCTAAGATTACGACGGCCGACCAAGCGTCCAGTCCGCTCGGCAGTGCTAACGCCAAATTATATTATAATGTCCAAGTGCTAATCGCAATCAGTTTTTCCATATTGTATTTTTTACGTGTGCGAATCGCCGTGTTTTAGATTCTGACCGGAGCGAGGAAGCTAGTAGTTTTACAATGGTGTTTATTTTTTTATTTTTTTTTATATCCTGTACACAAAATGTCTACCAGAAGTAGTTCTTTGATTTCAACATATAGTACTTTATCTTTTAGCAAATTGGATCAAGATTGTACTTTAAAGAGGAAATTTTTCGTTTTTCTCAATAGTTATTTAATGCCACAGGAAAAACTATCGACAATTTACGAAAGCTGGCTAAAAATGGGATTTTAATTTCTAACACTTCGTTTATCACCAGAGCAACGAATAAAAAATAATAATAATATTATAATATAATTCAACTAACAGGCTATAATAATTAATAATAACAATATAAAAACATCCAGAATGACACATTGTCACCGCCCAGAAACGTAAACGTTTTTCTTTTACAATTATATTATATCATTGAATTCAAGTTTAATACAATCCATTATACATTGACTCACTTGTAACCTACTGTACAGCAGAGCAGCATCCACTTACCCTCTTTTTTTTATATTGTATTAATTGTATTTTTAGTGTGTGCTAATCACCACGGAACACGTATACTAATATTATAATTCCTTTATTGTAGTCTTTGCGGCGCTAATCGCCACGAAAGAACGTCTGTTATTATTCATATTGTCGCATAATATTGATTATTGATTGTGTACGCTATTTGTTATACATTATACGTTTATTATGCTATAATCGTGACTGTTATTTCGCATAACCACATTATACTTTTATACCATATGAATTGTGAATTATATTGCAAATTTTATTATTATTGCCACTAATGTGGACACAAATTATTTAGGCACAGGTAGCAGCTGGCAGCTTGGTGCATTGCCAAATTATGTGAGTTTTTATTATTATATTCCTTAGCAGCTCAAATAGCTTGCCATAATATTTTTGTTCTATTTAGTCCAGTCATAGGGACCGCGAATCATTATTGTATTCGCGCCATTACAGTGTTGTTGTGAAATATTATATTATTTGTTACTATTATTATTTGTATTAACTATCAATTATGATTTTATGTTAGACTGCTCTAATGCAGTTAATTATATATTATATTGTTATTATACTATAATACAGTAACACACATAGTACCAAATTCTAAATTGTATTCATTTATTAATAAGAGTTACGCCTTGCCATTATTTTAAGTACACACAAACACACCCACACATCCACCACGCACTAGCACTCGGATGTTTGCTCGGCGAACCCGTCCACTTCTCTTGAGTCGCTACTGCACATAACATACAAACATACACACAGGTCAGTAGGTGTGTGAGTGCAGCGCACGAAGCAAATAGTGATTGGCGCATGAACTAGTATTGCTTCGTTATCAGCCCCAACAGTAAGGTTTTATTATTGAGTTGGAGTCCAGGTTATGCATATTGAGACGTTTGCGGTATTTGGTTATAGTTGCACTGTAAACCGAAACTAGTGACGAGCATATTTTTATTAGCTTCAAATTAAAATTGACAAAACAATAAAATCATTCCTTCTTATGAGCCGTTGCAGGTGCCGACGGAAAGTGTTCGAGGTACAGTACACAGTTTAGGAACCGCTGGTGTAGAGTCTCAAACTTTTTCTTTAATAATGAAACCGTAATAGAACATTTAAACGAAAATTAAAAACGATAATGTCAAGAAATCGACATGGTACATTGTCATTGGTTCGTTAAAACTATAACGTTAAAGCATTTGTTCAAATAACCATTCTATAGATAGATGCCTAATGGTATTTTTTAAGTTTAAGTTATACCTAACCTATACTACAATAGTATAGAACATTTTCTTGGTATTTTAAAAACTATATTCACCGTAGAAATTTTATTAATAATATGCATACCTAATCAAAATCGGTTTAGAATAAATAAATTTTTTATATAAAAAAAAAATAAAAATATTTATAAAATAAAATCCAAAACATTAAAATTTTTACTTGAATATTGGCACTCAATTACGCTAGTATATTAATTATATATTATTATAATTAGATATTAAAGTTATAATTAAGTTAGTTGGCGACCAGCACCACCGATCGAGAACTCACATACGAAAAATTAAAATTGGCTTAAAAGCTTAAATAAATAATTTTATATTGGCCAGAGACATTGGTCTGATTCTGATTCACCAAATAAGTATTTTGATATTTTGATCATAGTTGGTATGAGTTTGAGTTTAATTTTTGATACGAAATTCATATTTTATTCTTCATCATTAATTTTTCCTATGAATTAACCGATAAGCATAAATATAATTAACCTATTTTATTACACAGCTGTTCAACTTCTGAACATACTTTCATTTGTCTAGTAAATAATATTACAAACATATAAACGTAATACAACGATTGAAACAAATGCATACACAGTAGTTAGTTTGAACCTAATATAGGACGTTGTGTCAAAATTTCGAATATGAAACTATATAATTATATATTGATATTTTTGTGCATTACGTCGAACAGTTTTTCAGTTTTATCAGAATGTTCAGAATTATCAGAATTAGAGACTGCTGTCAAAATTGCATTACAATATAGTATATTGACCAAAGATCATTTGTCCTATACTATTAAACTGCAAAATAAGGAAATAATTGTGTATGGACATTTGGTTCCATCAGCTACGGGAGAAGAAAAAGATATGTACATGAATGTATTTTATATTTATACGAATTGTTCATTTGCTGAATGGCTTCAGAATAAACTATTTAAATTTATCGAAAAATTCCCAATATTTTATCAATCGAAATTTCAAAACACTTATAATAATGAATTTAATAAACCTTTTGTAAGACCGAATCTAATTGATCAATTAAGGGATATCGACTCTTATGTTATACGTTTTATAAGTATTTTACTACACAAGTTTTTACATCTCGCCGATTTGAGAGATTATGATACGTCGTTATTAAAAACAATGTTATTACTACAATTTAAAATTCAGTTTTTGACGCTCTCTTCAGATACCAAACAACCACCAGCAGATGATGCAGTTGTTCGTTCAATTCTTGAAATAATGAACTTAATTCAAATGTTCATGGCCACAAATTGTGATGTTCACACATATAATGAAAAATATTATAATTTTGATAGATATTTGATTAAATCATCACATTTCTTCGATTTCTGGATAACTATATCAGCTGATACAGATGACTCCATTGAAATGATTTTCCTTTGTATAAACAAACTGGGCTTAGAAGAAGATAGTAACAAATATTGTACTACGGATCAAATGTTGTTAGTAAATATTGTCGCTGAGACCCCGGATCATCCTGTTTTACGGGAGATTTCTCATGCAGAAGTTAATATAAATTCTAAAACAATTAAGATTTACCAAATACTACAAAAAATTGAAAAACGTGAGTGTGATCTTGAACTAATATTTTGGTATCAGGAGTCAATTTTTAATGCAATTGTAAAATCAATATACAGTAAGATAATAACGGCTTTGCGACATGATACTCTTCTGAAGCCGGAAGACATTGTGAAGTCAATACCAAAATTCATAGAATTGCCGACAGATGTCACTGATTCTTTTACTAGCGAAACATATAATACCAATAAAATTAATGAACTGATTAAAAAGATTACCGATCTGCGTGACTCGATTACCAATATAGTTTTAGAAACTGATAATGCAACTGAATATCACGAAGTTTCTAAATTAGATGAATTTACAACATATATGAATTCAAACAGTGAAAAGTTTTACTGTTATATTTCAGTGTTTAAATTTCTACGCGAAGAATTCGCTAAATATTACATACCATTCATAAGAGATCTATCAAAAGTCGAACACACTGTGTACGAGGATGTGCCAGTCAATGAAATCGTTCGATCCGATGTGGATGATAAACTATCGGATAGTAGCAGGTGTCAATATGTTAGAGATTTGTACAGTCTTTGTCTCCAAGCAACTACATTTTTAAAAATGATTGTCGACAAAGAAAAGGATTTGGTGGTCGAATACAATGAGCAAATAAATAAAATGTTGACAACGATTAGAAAATGGTCTATTGAGGTTATCGAACGCTGTACGTACAATGGCTGCAGGGACCTTTTAAGAGTGTCATACCATATTTACGTTGTCTTGAATCCAAAGCACAATGATCATTTTAAACCCAATCAAGCGCCGATCATTATGTCAATAATAATGTCTATTTTCAATACCTATAGTATTGATCACTGCAGTCCACCAAATTCCAATTTCTTGTTATTGAACAGTACATATCTCGAGGTAATAGGCAATGATGATGTACTTAATAAAAGTTTAAATTCATTTATGCGGAGCCTTAAGTGGTACCAAAAAGTACCAGTAGATGAAAACTACTCAACTTTTTTAAATATTGATAATTTTTTTAAAACCTTTATTGAAAATACGGATTTGTTCACTAAAAATAAACACACGATCAGTTTTTTTTACAAAGGTGAAAGGAAGTACATTGATGAAATTTACAAGAACATAACTGCAATTATCATCGACCCTTCACATGTGTTCAAATTGTATGATATATATTTCAAATTTCATATTGGTTCAGTGTTTAACAAAGCGTGGGTTTATGTTAATTACTTAGTCATTGCAGATCATCCAAAATCGAATGTATTTCGGTTCGATGATTGTAATGACTTTCACCATCAATATAAGATGTTACTTAATATTGAAAATTTTCCCGTAAATTTATCGATTCTTGTAACTTGGGTTGATCGATTTTCTACGATGATATATGATCTATGTCACCAAAGAGCAGAGATAACCAAAAATTACTACAAAAAACATAAATCTAAAGAAAAAAGACCGCAATTTAAAGTGTTTGGCAATGAAGACGATCCAGATAATCTGTATTTTAAAATAGGCAAATTAAAAGAAAATATAAAAAAAGAATTCAAAAAATTTGGTATTTTCGTAAAAAATACAATAGAAGAAATTCCAAAAACGAAGAAAACCATAAAAGATCGATTTGAACATTTGGTTCTTAGAAAAACAAAAACAAGTTTGATAGAAAAAGTTTTTGAAGATATGACTGAGAATACCTGCGAATTAGTCAAGGCTGCTAACAATATGCTCAAAAAACTCATAATCAATATTTAATTGAAGGTAACAGGATGTATAAATTTAGAATAGACATTATTTATGAAAAATTTTTATGCTAAATCATATACTCTGAATCGTAAAACAATACTTTTCATTAGGTTAGGTTAGGTCTACTTCTCAGTTGTAATCTGGTATATATATAAAACATATAGTATTTCTTTAAACGTTATTATAATATATTAACATTACACGAAATATAGGAGAATGACAGTATTTGTAAAAAATTAAAATTTGCATCTATTATGTAATTTGAATACCTATGTTTTTTTATTTAATTTATTGTTTTTAATGTTATCTAAGAATCCTGTAGTTTTGTTTATACAGTCTAATTATTTAACAACATTTTTGTAAAAATGTTGATGTTTTAATTTAATTGAATGATGCTCATAAGAACTGTATCATTTCAGAATTTAGATGAGTAGATCGAGAATTTTGCTGAATGTCTACTTTAACTTAACTCATCTTAACTAAATACAGAATATTTTTAAATTAAAAATTGATATATTTTGCAATAAAAATAAACTCGTTATTATTGTTTTGTTTCACACTATAAATTCAGCAATAAAAAAAATAAATACCGGTTTCGAATTAATTTTTTATCTTTTTTTTATATAATATAAATAATTCTTCACGACTTACCTAATGTTGCTATACTTTGTACATCACTGATTTATGTCGTTTTCATTGAGCGTATATAAGCGGTATTGTCTGCTGGTTTTGAATTTTACCATTTTAACTTCTGATGTGGATCTTGTAAATGAACTGTATAAAATTTTACCAATATTTAGAAGCCAAAACTAACGCAAAAACTGCGATTTAAGAAAGCTTCATGCCAATATTATATATTATATATAATATTAAATATTTCCGCATTACCAAATATTAACAATTTTTTTCTTCTTAGTAATTTTCTAGAACTAATACATTTTATCCCAAAGGATTACGAAATTGTTTTACTGGTGATAATATTGAAGCTCTTTGGACGTGGTCATGTTAGATCGTGGCCGGAAACGTGGTGACGAAAATGTATATCCCACTACTTAAACAGCGTATATTATCTTCATCGAAATGGTAAAAACAAAATGGGTGAAAGTAGAGGTACCAATATTATAAATTTGTTGTACAGTTGTAGGAGTCGAGTCTACCTCGTTAATGGATGCGACATGTGTTCGATTAATTCGATGATAATCCATTGTAGTGATACGGATCAGTCCGTGTTGTGTATAATGTGTAACACTGATTTTTACGAGTAATCACGAAGGTTTATTTCTATGTAATATTTATATATTTACAAATAAAGGGTCAAGTAAAGCGTCGATTAGCGCCGACCAGACTTAATTAAGTGAGTCGGCGCAATCGGGGGTGCTTGGGAGCAGTTGGGTGAATATCGGACTCTATATACAACGTTATGTTATATCTTTAGTTTATAACTTGTATACAACACGAGGTGGAGGGCCAGCCACCGTCGGTACAAGCTTAATTTAAGCGGTACCCCGACGACGAACCTTGTCCGGGGAGGTGAACTTAGATATGTGTCTTGCTGAGGTTTAGGTGGTGGCTATTTCCGGTTGATCGTTGTACGGCGTTTAGCTGAAGAGATCTTCTTTTCACTGATGATCGGTTTGTCGGTTTTTTGTTCCGGGCGTCTGTCGAACCGTGTTGTTAATCACACGTCGAGAACGTTCGCTAAGAGTGTGAACACAACTTAGTAGTCGATTGGCCCTGAGCGGTGTGATTGACAGTAGAACCGTGTAAAGGCGTCGAGTAGTCAACCTTAATGCACGTTAGGTCGCCGGGAGCCGTATAATACGTCGACCGTGGCATTGGATCGCTGGTTATTGACAGCGGTGCTTGTAGTTGGCGTCACTAATGTTGTGTTTTATCTAGATTAATTATCTAGATAAGTATATTTTTATCTTTTATCTTATACTGATAAATGGGAAATATGTTATCTAAGATAAATAATTAAATCATCTAGATAAAATTTAATTTTTAAATATTTTTATTATAAATTATAATTAATATTAATTAGGAATTTTATATTTTCTGATTACAAAATAGTAAATTTATATTTAAACATAATCGGTAAAAATTATTATTTTAACTACTACTTATAATATGTATTAGTTTTGTAATTTATAATTTTTAATATACCTATTTATATTTTTCATTCTTAAATTAATAGATATATCAAGTTCTTAGTAATAAACTAATAAACGTTTTGGGTTAATAACGTGTGTATGTATCAGCGTCGTATTCGCTGACCGTCAACACTATACCCACATTCTGCAATTAAAATTTGAAACGATCACAAAATAAATTATTAGTGAATCACTAATAGTGATTAATTATTAATAATAAGTATAATAATAAAATACTCACAATACTAATTTTAGCATTGCAATAATATCTACATGACTAGTATATTATGTATATTCTATTAAGACAGCTCTAGCTTCCTATGTGTTTATTTAATAATTTCCTATCACTTATTAGTTACTAAATATTGTTACCGGAATTTTAAATACTGAATATTTATATAAATTATATAAATTATTTAAATATTTATGTAAATATCATAATTATTATTTATTTCTATTGAAAAAGAAAAAATATACATTTGATTTGTATTTTTAATTTAATTTATTTTAATTGTGTTTATTAGGTAAAACAATAATGAATTATTAAAAAACACAATATATGTAGGCATACGAAAAATTTCAAGTCGAAATAATTTTGAAGTTTTGTTTTTTGACATCAAATTTTATGGTGTTTTAAAAATTGCCCTTTACTTAATTTAAAAAATATATTTTTGAAATAACATTTAATTAACTTATGAAATTACATGATTCACAATTTTAATGAAATTAAGATGTGTTACAAAATATTATGAATTATATAATATACTTTATTCACCTTAGGTTTGTTATAAATATGTAGGTGGGTATATATTAAAAAAAAAGTTAGGTTTTTTTTTATCTGGATAATAAATGTTAATTTTTTATCTTTATCTAGATAATTAAATTATTATGCATCTTTTATCATCATCTAGATAACTATTCTAGCACCGAGCCACACCAAGCCACTACTAGAATTTAATAAGTAACGTTATCGCTTTATATCATATTTTACTTGCCTTCTTTACATAATATTGTGGCCAAATTCAAAAGGTACACTATTAATCAATTTTTAATAACAATTTACCAATTTTAATGTAAATTTGGTAAATTACTAGTGTAATTATTTACGTAAAATCTACATATCTAATTTTAATATAAATATTATGTTTATAGCTGCATATACTTTTAGGGTTTCGGACCGATTTTTCGTACCTAAGGTTTTTGTTGTCCTGGAATCATTGACAAAAACATTTTATTTATGATTCACAGATATTCCTTGTAGAAGACCACGTTCTTTTTTTCCAACTTATTTCAATTTATTGTTCATGGAAACATCGAAAATATATAAGGTCTGACCAAATATTATGATGCCAAAACTAACGCGAAAACTACGATTTAAGAAAGCTTCATGCCAATATTATTATATATTAAATATTTCCGCATTACCAAATATTAAACATTTTTTCTTCTTAGTAATTTTCTAGAGCTAACTCTTTTTATCCCAAAGGATTACGAAATTGTTTTACTGGTGATGATACTGAAGCTCTTTGGACATAGTCAGGTTAGATCATGGTCGGAAACTTGATGACGAAAATTTATATCCTACTATTTAAACAGCGTATATTATCGCCAGCGAAATGGTAAAAACAAAATGGGCGAAAGTATAGGTACCAATATTATAACTCTGTTGTACAGTTGTAGGAGCCGAGTCTACCTCGTTAATGGATTCGACATGTGTTCGATTAATTCGGTGATAAACTATTATAGGTATACGAAAAAAAACGATTTTGAGCTTTTAACTTTTTTGTAACCAAATAATTTTTTTTTAAATTAATATTGAATATTTTAAAAATGAATGCTGAACGCCGGGTAAACGTATCCCAAATCATCATAGATTTAATTCTTTCGCGTGTTGTTATATTATTGTTATTATTTTTCTCTATTATTGCTGTATCGTTGACGACTAAGTCGTACAACAACTCTTATTCACCGTACTATTCAACAATATGTATCTATTTGCGTATAACGTTTTATACACACAGTTGGTAAGTGCCAAGTGTTAACAATATTATAATCGTTCTTGATCTAACCGATTGCAGCTGTAAAGGCGTGTTGTAAGACGCACATTACATTTTATTATTCTATACGTAACATACCGGGAGATCCATATTTTAACGATCCATTTAGATTACCATCATTTCAAAATAATTTTTTACGTACTATGAAGTCCGTCTTAAAACATAATTTTCTAAGAAAATTAACATTTTTTGTTATTTTATTTTAAACTTTTTTGAAGTACTTCGATTTATAATAATAGAATTTTGTTCGAGCAGTTTATGAGTTTAGCACACTGTTGCCGCCACGACAGAATAATCGCTGTGATACACACACGTTCCAAGTATAGATAAGTGGAGTGTGGGGATGTACTCCAAACAATTTTGGTCCACTATACCTACGAGACTCCGCTCGTCAAAAACATAAAACAAATAATATGAATTATATTTTGATCTTGATAGATCGAAATACACTCGGCATAATAATATTCTGCTTGCGAATATGAAATAAAAAAGGTATATATCGTCGTCACTGAAGAAAGGGTTAAAAATGATAACGATAGAAAATATATGATTAATTTTTTTTCCAAACCCGATCTTTATCGTCACGGCTGAAATGCTTGTAAAAGAAATATTTACTAAAAGGTCAGCGTCTTAATGAGTAAGTCTAACGCGCTAAATGGATCACTCCGTATATGTTGTGTAATATATCATTATACATAATATATAGGTACCTACCTCGACGTGTGCGGTCTCCGTAGTTGCAGTTGTCGTGAGTATATTTATCACGTCGCACCGCCACGAATTCCGCGGTGTGGTCTGGTATATATTGGCCGGCGTTCAATCACTATTTTAAAAGGGACACCTGTATTTCGCCACAGTATAACTGCAATAATATACCGATAATATTATTATTGTTATTATTGTATCTCAAAGATTTATTTATCACCGATCCTCCTCGGCCCTCCGCCTCGCGGCGCAACGGTGCGGTATAACATTACAAACGGTCTCTGCAGTCGTCTCCTTCTACGTTCGGATGTTTATCTCTGGCTGACGCGGCCGTAACAATATGATAATAATAATAATAATAATACGAATACGGCGTCCTTTGAGACGTTTGAAATATATTTTATTGCGCGACCGAGTTGTTTTATTTTCACGTGTTATTCTCAGGGTGCAGCGCACAAACATATACAGCTCCCCTTTCGGCACGCCCCGCACCGCACACGTCAGACACACGCCGACCCCAATTATTATTATTGCTACCCTGCATTATACCACGGCTCGTCCGTATATACCTATTGTACAGGTATACGTGTACAAGAGAAAGGTATTATTGTTGTATTATCATAAAAAGCATTTATTTATGTCGTCGTCTTCGTCATCCTCTTTGGTCTACCATTATAATATAATACGACTTCATTGCGGCGGCGGCGGCTCTCGCTTTCGGAAAACGGTTGCGACAAACGCACGTAAAAATGGTTGTCTGCTCGCGTGTGGTCGTCGCCGGTATCGAAAGGGCGAACGAAAAAAAAGGTAGTTTTTTGCGCCCCGTTAAACTATAGCTCAGGAGAGATCTCCCGCGAGTGGGCGAAGTGATTTTCCGAGGCCGCCCGACACCCCACGGTAGTGACGACTGCCAGAAACGGTCGGTGAAGGTTTGACCCAGTTTCAGCTACGGTGTTAGTCACCATGACATATTGTAGGTACCCAGCTATACTAATAATTATCATGAGAATATACTCGCTCGTGCGGCGGCTCTCGGAAAACGGTTGCCACAGACGAGTGAAATCGCCGTCTGCTCGCGAGTGGTCGTCGCTGGTGTCAAATGGGTGAACGAAAAAAAGGGTAGTTTTTTCTGCCCCGTTTAACTATATCTCCGGAGAGGTCTCCCAAGAGAGGGCGACGTGATTTTCCTCGTTCATTACGCGGCGGTGACGACTGGTACGAACGGTCGTTGCAGGTCTGGTGCTAATCGCCATGATAGAAGTACACCTAGCTGGTATATAGGTACCAACTATAATAATTATTATGATAATATTCGCACACGCGCGTACATGCTATTGCTCGACCACGAAAAGTGCAGTTATTAATCTGAGGTAGTATATTTAGGTGAAACGGCATCGTTTAAATTCAAACGCATTCGCTCGAGAAGCGAACCGTGACTGGCGGGAGGGGTGTTCGACATAAATATCAGTTAATTTTCACACAAACCGACTGGAGCGTTCTGAATCGCATCGCAACCTCTATAATCGCCATCGTGACTATAATAAACCCCGGTGTCGGACGACCGCATATACGGTGAGCGGGCTTTCCAACTAATTTCGCAAATATATATAATGTACCTACTAGCGTATTTATATATTATATATACACAACATATATAACATAGGTATAGGTACCTTACCGCGCGACTAATACTATCGGCCGCCGGGCCCGAAGGCGGGTAAAGCCATCGAAAACTTCGCGGCTAGCCGTGTTCATTACTTTAACGCCCGCTAAACCCTAGGGTTAATTACCTGCGCCGGTCCATTCAATCAGCCTAAGTGCCCAGACGCGTTTTACACTACCTCTTCTTCTTGCTCCTCCGACTCCAACTCCTCCTCTAATATTATATGGTAATACGGGTTACATCAGAGGACCCGACTGTAGTGGGCCACCTCGGCGAGAAATCAAATGATATTTCCGAAAAGTAATAAACATAACGATTGTATATTATAATTGTTATTAATAGCGTTAACAATTTCGACAACATTAAATAAATTGTGACCATAACGTTCAGCTACGCAAGAATTGTATTATTTCTTTGGCAAGTTTTTTATTTTCAAGAATCATTGAGAATTATATACCTACCGCGGTAACTATCATCCTATAATTTTGACTGATATTATACCCATATTGGATACGTTTTACAAAAAAGCTATAATTTTAAAGATATAGGTAACTACATAGGTATAAGTATACATATATATAAATGCATAAAGGTATACATTTTGAATCATATTACGCATAAACAAGTAAAAAAAAATTCCTGTTATAATGATATTTGAAAATTCGTATTTTTATTGTATAGTGAAATTTGATAAGTGATAAAGTATTTTTACCTAATGTCCGATATCATTCCTCACCCATTCACCCCTATACTACGTGTACAACACGCAAATAGACGCAAAAATAAGAAAACGAACTTAATCGTGGTCGGTCGTCCGTGTATGCATGAACATATTATAAAAAAGGACGTCTTGGGGAATTAAACCGAATAATAGATCTTGTGAGTTACCTAAAATGTTATCTGACTATATTTTAGACGATTTCGCGAATGCCCGAAACGCCGTCGGGTGTATATACATTGTAATATTGTATACGATTCATGTAAGACCGACCGATCTCACAAACACTGCAAGAACAAACAATTCGAAACGTCTTGCTGGGGGGCTAACTGACTTTCCGGACGAAAATGCACTCCGAAATAAATAATTTAATAGGAACGGACAATAGCAGTGTCCAAATAATATTGTAATCATAATATTTAAATAAAATATGTTGTACGCCGTTTGCAGTAACATAGTTAATATTATATACGGTTGGTGATTTTCCAGTTGTTTTCCATTTTCGAATATAAAATTTCTAATATTGATTTTGAAAACAGTTTATGAAAATGGCTATATCATTACTTATTAATTGATGTGCCCATAATATCTGAAGGTGGCACCAATTTTTTAGACGGGTTTTCACCAATGATTTTTACCGACTGTTAAGCGTACAGTGGTGCTGGTGTATGGTAACGACAGTGGTTATACCATATACCTATTGTATACAGTTATAATATACGTACCTACATGCCGGTTGAGGTTTCAATGTGAATAAACCACAACATTCGTGTAAAATATGCACAAACCGATTAACCCAACTTAACCTAACGTAAGTTATGTAAAATAAAGTTTTCATAATCTAATAAAATAGGAAATATCTAAATCGTGCACATTTCTCATATCCGTAAAATGCAATAGTTATCTTCTTTCAGTAAAAAAATACACATTTACATAATCTAAGTTAATTTCCCAAAATTATTATAACGTTTTACCTACAGAGTAATGTTTTGGTGGCCGTGACGAAGACGCAATATCGGCGCAACCTCTACCGATTTTCCGATATAATTTGACAGTCGTACACTCATACGCGTCTCCAGAAAAAAAAGAACGAATAGATGATGGGCGGGCGACACCCTGCAATGAATGGACAAGTAGCTCTCCGAAAACGGCTCAAATCAAGAGAAAGTTTTCCTAGGGCATGTGAGCATATAACAAAGAGACCAGCAGAAGAACGCCTGGAAAATGTCGAGAGAGGAATCAAAATTCATCAACAATCCTGAAGAAGCATTACCCTTTGGACACTAACTGTCTTACCGAGATTAGAAAACATTAAACGGGCAGAGACAGCCAGAACATGGGTAAATATTATAAAACGAGGCATTGAGGGTAACCCGAAATGTGACTGCGGCGAATTACAGGACGAAGGACATCTGCTAAAATTCACGAATTCACCGCTACACAGTACAATACAAGATAGAAAAGATCTGAACGATCAACTGACTGAGATATCGAGAAATAGATTTCAAAAAATACTGGTTAAGTCACAGAGAGGTACATAAGTTTTGGTCGACTACACGAGAAGACGAAGGCATGTCTCTTCTACGCGGTCAGTCGAAATCGATTTCGCGGCGTCGTACCGTCGTCACAGCTATATTATATAATTATCGTTTACCTAACCTAAGTACCTATAATACTATTATTATTATTATTATAAAGCGCACGTGTCGTCCTATTATAATACTATATATGCACTCTACCAACCTCTATTCGTCTCGTCTCACCTTTGTCCCGCTGTTACTCTGTCCATTGTCATCGGGCCAGTAGATGTATGCATCCCGAGAATCCCTCTCGAGTCCGCGCCATTGTTTGCGTCTTAAAGTCGGATGTCCGCCGCCACCGTCTCGACCCGTCCACTCGAGAAGTTGAGAAGTTTACCAAACTTCGTGGCCGACAAAGCAAAACGCCTCGGGACCTATGTTTGCAGAACAACGCCCGGACCATATAACAATAACCACGTCAAACTCACGACAATGTTTGGCTAATAACATCACTTCCGGTATTCGAACGAGTCCGCAGACTAATCTAACTAATGCATCCGTTGCGTCATATTATCATTCTATTAATATATATACGAATAGCTCGACCGGTAAATCCATCACAAAAGCTTCGGAGACCGTTTTCAAGAATATGACGGAATACGGCCCGCAAGTCTTACGATATTATACAGCAATGATATTATTATATAATATTCATTACTATAATACACAATAGTATGTATTGTCGTAAATATAATATGCTTATTTTAGCGATAGTACTTATCCGGGATTTGAGAGATACGCATAATATTATTCTGTATATATTATTATATTATTATTATTAATATCTGTAGTACCACGGCGCGGCGGAGAAATGATCAAATCCTACTAAATCTTATGCATTCTGAGTTTCTAACATTTTTTGTAAGGCTCACCTTTGTCGAAATGCAAACGATTTTATACGAGGGATCAATATTATTATATAGAGTCGAGAAAAGAATATTTTTGAAATGTAATTATTGTAGTATTGACATATTAGTATTATTTATTAAAATAATATGTTCATAATGCTTTTAGTTTGGCGTTATAGTCATTACAAAAGTGTAAGTCATGTCTTTTGAAATATCTACAAAAAGAACTATGGTGGCAAATTTAAAAAATTTACTATTAGAAATCGACTCGACATGAAATTTGATGAGTATGATTTTTATCGAAATAAGATCAATTATGACAACAAAATACAATATTTAATCGTCTATGATTGTTTATATTATTGTGCCTTACAACTGGGATGTCTATAAACGCAATCCGTTACATAGATTTTTACACGAAAATTTTCCACTAGTGGGTAGTTTATATTTGCCACTTATTTAGATTACGTATTCAATTTGATACTATTATCTGACAAAAAAAAATTATCACACGGCGGTACGGTTAGGCAATTCAGGTACACAATCGCCTAGAGTCAGTTTTCCTCATTTCCCGATATTTTAACGTAAGCTTGGTCTGTCGAAATATTATATTATTAAACTACAACACAACTAGCGGCCGAGTACATATAACTATAAATTTAATATTAAAAAATGAATAAACCAAACCTATATCTGTTACAAATATCTTTTAGCAATGGTAGGTTCCATGCAATTCTATATTATACTTTCTATTTCAAGTGCACCGATGAATGTGGCAACTATATTAAAGCTATAGCATAAATGTCATCTTTTATATGATTCAAACTTATAGTTCAGTTCTTTATTTTAATATTCACGCAATGGTGTTAAAAAATGAACAAAAAGAAAAAGAAAAAAAAAATTTATTTTAATTCGACAAATATAATAGTATAATAATCAACTTTTATTTCTTACGGGTCGGTAACCAATTTGTTTGCAAAAATAAATAGTTAATATGCGGTCACGATTTTGATCCACGTGAGTAAAACATATAGCGGCCAAACTATAAATATTAAATAATCCAGGTTAAAATTATATCCAATCATAATGACAATTTTATTTTATGTAATAAGTGGCAAACATTTTATAGAAATAAAATAACCTTTTTGAATACTAATTTCTACTATATTTTATTACTTTTATAATCTGTAACCAATGGCAACCATAAAAAAAATTGATATCCATTGTGAATCTCAAAATTCTTGTGTGACTGTGTGTTTTTGAAACTCCTTATTATTTGAGCACACTATATGCTGGTATGAAGGTTGACAGTATCTTCGTACCACCGTGTAGTCAAAATGTTAAGTCTCAATCTATAATAGCTAAGGTTCTATGTTGATCAGTGATTTATATTCGCCAATTTCCACCGACCGGTGTGACGACAACCTCTATGCTGGTGATCATACTATAATATAAATATATAAAAGTGCACTTCTCGAACGCCGTTTTACCATTCCGTTCGATTCCAACCTTTATAATAGTCGTCAGTCATCCATTTCTAACATTTTTTTTTGCTCGTCTCCGAGGTTACACGATAACAGTGTTCGACGATGACTATGGGTTTTAAGACTTTTCGTCATCTACAGCAGTTAAGGTCGTCCGCGACACCTGTTTTTACCGTCACGGTGGTGCGCGCGTCGGGGTTCGGGACGACAGTTATTAGTAGACGACGACGACCGGTAGGCAGATAACACCGATGATTGATGGTGATTATATTGTTATTTATTCACACACACACACACATACACACATACATAGGTGGTACACGTACGGTATAGAGAATATTATTATTTTTCCTTTACGCCGATCTCTTTTCGTGGGAACCACGTCGACCCGATAGCCTGTGAAAGGACGCAGAGTATAATACATATAATATAATATAATATTATTATTATTACGTGTGTGGTGTGTCTCGTGTTTTGAGCCCGTCGAGTGGACCGTCGACCGCGGCGTACGATAATATTGTTATAACGTCGTGTAAACCGAACGGATTATCGAATACAATAAATGATGTGTATTTATTTTTATTTTTTCATTATTATTGTAACATCGTGCGTCTGAGTGAAATATTGGTCACTGCGGTTCCGAACCGCATCGCGCGCACGTCGTTGTCCCGGCGCGAGTGCCCATATAATGCGGACGAGTACGACCGCGGAAAGGTTACAATATAATAATAATTAGGTTAGAGTGGTTAGACGCGTTACATATATATCGCGTGTAGACCACAGTTATCTATAATAATGCGAGGCCCGCGTAGGCGTACGGTCACCCGATTTTTGCGGTTTTTCGCCCCGTCGGCTCTGCGGTAGCAGTTCCATAATAGAACGACAATTATATCAGCCGTTAAATCATATTATAAATAATATTATATTATTTGAACGAGACGGTTCGTTTAACGACTTAACGATCTATTTTATATATCATGAGCGCGTGCGCGCTGAACCGGACCGAAATGTGCCACCGACTATTATAGTGTCGCAGTCATCGTGATACGAGCAGCTCCAACAGACGTCGTCCGATTTCAAGAAATATTCTCTATGAATCGCGAATTAACCGTCTATAATATGTAAGACATAGGTACTCATAAATACAATAATATAGCTGGACTACGGTCGGAAAATAAGTGTATAAACACTGCAACATCATTGTTATTATAGTCGGACTACGGTCTGCAGACCCGTATAAAGGTACCTGCAGGCTGCAGCTCTATACTTGATACGTCGTCTGCAGCTTCCGGTGGTGACGTTTATCCGGTCCGAAATCGAGTCGATACATTATTATATATTGTGCTGCTGCAGCAGTATAACATAATTTCGTCTGCGGGTCGGTGGTGGAGAGCACACGACTCGAACAGCCGAATAATGCACGTCCGGGAATCGACTAGATTATTATTACACATTATATACAATGTATTTACCGCACCCCGCGATGCGCCTCCGGTGCGGTGCAGTACACGGTATTATTATTATTATGGATGTTTAAATGTTATATTGCCGATGACCACCGCTTCCGGTCATCGGTGCATTGTCCATCGAGACGGTGCTGCAGTACGCAGAGACACAAAGCGATTGTCTGCGTGCATTTGTGCAGTCTGTGAGTGTGCGTGTAATTAGAAATAGAGAAACTCTGTTTCGGACAGCAACGGCCCGCGCGTGTGTGCGCCAGGTTGTTTATGTATGGACGATTGTGGGCATGCGGGTGTGTGTGGGTTAGTACGTGTGTACTTTATATACTTCCGCACCCTTCGGCCGGACATTGTGTCCTGCGCCCCGAGTGCGCGTGCGTTTGGCGCGCGACAGCTTATTACCAGCTCACCCCCACCTCACCACCGCATTACCGCTCAACGGGTATTTATCGTGGTTATACTGGTTATAGGTATATAATACTCGTGAGTTGGCTACCTTTGTACTTGAATGCTGGTATTCGTCGGTGCGTAATTGAGCCCTTATTCTAACGCGCTTATATATAGTAGTTATATTGTGGTAAGTATAGTTGCTGTAGTCTTGCAGCACATCGATAGAAATTATAACTATATAGATTGTTTCGAATCTCGTATTAAGCATGTACTTAGCGTGTACTCGAACACGTGAATTTACAAGTGGTTTTGTTTTTGGATGATTTTCATTTAGAAAATAAATAATGTACGACGTAATGTATAGACGTTCTTATTTTTTATTTGAAAATAGATATGTTTTAACAACAAACTAAAACGTGCAAGTACCGACCACACATTTTTTTTTTTAATGTTTAATTGTTTTTTAAAGCATTGTAATAAAATTTTTATTTTTTATCCTCAAATGTATCAACTTACCAACTACAATTTAGTTAATGCATTATTAATAGTTTCAACTAAAACAAATTGAATACATTGAATTAATTATCTTTTTCATTTTCATTAATTACTTTTTGTAATTTCTTAAAAGTTGTTTACTAATTTAAATATAATAATATTATAACTCTTTTAAGCTGGACGCTGGTGCTTACCATACAGATTAATATTGAAACAAAATATAATAAATAATTACAACAGAATTGCATAAAATAGTGATTAACATAATAATGCCAATATTATAACAATATTAGCATAAACAATGAATTAATGAGAGAAAGATAAACGCATAGTTTTACAAAGATCCATTTTAGCGGAAATTAACGTGTATTAATGTATGTATGGAAAGGTGTAACACCTCAGCTTGTGCTATTTAACAGTCTACGACTATAGACTTATGTTTAGCTTCTGTTTGGCTACTGCATTTTTAAAGTGAATGCGAACTGTTAGAAAATGTCAAGGCAAAATAAAACAATCAGTGTGAAAAAAATAGTCTGAACACCACGTGATATTCTTAATGAACATCATTGCAAACAAGTAAAATTTTAGCAAGGTTATAGGCTATAGCTTAGGATTGCAAAATTGTCTTGATTTTAATCGATGAAAACATTAAATGTTTACTATAATATAATTTCACATTTTTCATATTTGAATTTAAATTAGAAATCAGAAATCAAAAATCTAAACGTATATTACGTACCCACTACCCATCTTACGTCTAAATACAGAATATTTAATTACGCAGTTATAATTGGTAAATATTTTACCTATACGAATAATTTATGGCTGATCAGCACCCACTATATATTATGTATATCAAATGACAAATAGTAAGTTGTTTTCATAATTCATCGTTATAGTATAGTACACGTTTATAGGTAAAACAGCAAAAAAAAAATTATATACATAATAATTTGACAAATAGTATAATAAACCAATAATATGTTAAAAAATAAAAATGATAGCTCCTATTAATTTGCAAAGTCCCCATAGTGTTTTTCATTATATTATTTTGTAGCTTTGTGGTTTTTATTGTCACGAGTAACAATACACAAAACAATTATTATTATATGAAGTTAATTTGACAAAAACGTTTTTATTTTATTACAGATAAACATAAATACATAATAAATCACTGTTATCGTTAAATCAAAATATTACCAATATAATGACATGCTCTTAAACGCGCGCGTAATTACATAAATTCTTATACGCGGTATCATGATTCATGGCTCTAAAATTGAACAATAAAATAATATTCAATTTGAGTGTTGGTCACTCGAGACGTTAAACAATAAAAAAAAAGACAAGGGGTAAACGTTTTATTTGTAAAACGAGTTTGTTGTAAATTTTTTAAACTCCGTTCTTATATGTCTATATGTATGATTAGAATACATTTGGTATATAATAAGTAACAATAAGTATAGATAAAAAATAATAAAAATAGTATTTTCATAAATTAAAAATACCTAGATTTTCGTTAAACGGTTCAGCATGTATTTATATATTATACAGAGTGATTCACTTATCATGGGTATTTCTCACCCTCTTTTTTTTCTTCAATAATTCAGTTATTCAAAATCCGAGTTTTGGAATTTTCAAATATATTTAAAGACCATATTATTGTTTCTACTAGTACTACTTAAGAAGTGTCCCGTGGATATTCAAACTTTTTTTAGTGAGAATCCTCCTTTTCTACTATAAATTATTTAGCAGATAATTATTCTGAAAATTATAACGTATCAAAATCAAAATTCAAACGAGTTAGTTTTGAGTTATTTAACTTTATGTAGACTAAGGATAATAAGTCCATAATAATTGGTTTAGAAGACATTTAGGGGCTATAGTGATTTGAAAATTGTAATAATTAATATAAAACCATCAACATTTATAATTTGTTAAGTATGATCAAAACTAGATCTTATATTTTATTTTTATATTTTTGTAAAATTATTTTTAAGTCTATATTATCATTATTATAAACATTTTAACAAGTGGGAAACCATTCGTTCGAATTTTTAACTAGGTAGTACTCAGTAGTAGGTGCATCAAAAAGTTCAAAAAAAATTATCCACTAATTAATTTACAATAAAAAAGTGGGAGTTCTCGTTTGAAAAACAGTGTACCACGAGACCCAATCTCGAGAATTTGAAGGTTCGGACTTTAAGCATATTTAAAAATTTCAAAAACCAGAATTTAAATAAATTATTAGAGGAAAAAATAAGGGTGAGTAGTATGATAGGCGATTCACGCTGTATGTGGTACAGAATACAGATAGATATTTGCGTAGTTTCCGCTGACTCGTTCGAAGAGTGTATATACGTGTGCGGGTATATACACTACGTAAATGTGTATTGTATATATATATTCACTCCTAATTATAATAATATTTATGGCCGACCGAAAAGCAAAAAAAAAATTAAAATAAAAGTTTACACAACACAATAATAGCGTAAAAACAATTATATAAAATACTCTCGCTGCTCACATAATATAATCATATATTATATTGTACACGTCGCTTGCGTCTCGTGTCGTACATACGTTGGCGGCGGCCATAAGTTTTAATACACACGCCGTCTTTTGTTATTTACGACCCCATTACGCATTAATAATATAATATGTATATACATAACCGTCATGTACGCGTATTGTTGTAAAACTACTACGAAAGCGGTGGTGGCCGTCGGTGCTCGTCGCAGTATATAATAATATATATATATATATATAAATATGCACACCTATAATACGACTACAGACTACCACCACCCTCGAGCGATATATTTATAGGCGGTCGAAAAATCGAGAGAAAGATTTATTTGTGGACTTAACCCGCACACGCTTCGCGCTATATGTATATATATTACACGGTATACACGAGCACACATAATATCACTCGAGACTCGCGTTCTCCGAGCCGAGTAATTGACTTCGACTGGGTCCCCGCCGATCCGGGCAATCCGTCAAAGCTTTCGGCCGAAATAAAACGCACGTGATAAATCGGGGCCTACGGAAATAATAATATTCGAGAGGCGGTGCAGCAGTTGTATAGGTCGTGTCGTGTGAGGCGAAAACGATGAATAAATTTATACGATTTTACGCGAAAAACACACACACGCCGAACAGACGACTACGACTACACACCGCTGCAGCGGCCCCTCGACGGGCTGTTGCAAGTCGTCGAAATGAATTTATGGCGTCGCGACGTCCCGTGTACCCTGCAGTATACCATGGTATAACCACCGCTCCTCGGTTTTAAGTGCAATATAACGCGCCAGCCGTTATAATATTATATACACTTCGATGATAAATGTGCGTTTGCCCGCCGCGCCGTCGGTCGGGTAAATTATTACGTACCTATATTATTATAAAATGCTTTGTTTGTCGCAGGATATAACCTCTCGATCACTAGAATGCACACGATCGCGATTTTATTGTCGAGAGATGGTTCTAACGTTATACGCGCCAAGAATGTTCCTGTGCTGTTATAAATAATTATGAAATACATACATAAGAATGTGTTGTCTCCGTCTTACTGCAAATGTAAAACATTGCAAAAATTGTTGTGCGCGGGAGAAAAAACGGAGAACAGTCGTAACAGCCTAATAGTAACCTAACAGTTGTATAGCCTATACAGTAGTAACTGAGACACGACATTTTCAATCCATTAAAGGAAGAACTTTGGCGGTGTAATATCGTTTTTATTTTTCCGATATTGGAACCACAAAAAAAGTTATTCAAGTTTGAAAAACACAAACAACAATGGATTTTGAAACAATAAGAACTTTTTTCGTATAAATGATATTAAAAAAATAAAAACGATATTGCACAGCTAAGCTTCTCCTCTTTATGTCGTGAAAATTTTGTTTCTTGGTTAACTATAGTCTTCTTGGCTCTTTCCCGAGAAAAACAGTTTTTGCTATGTTGTAAATTTATGAGACGGAAACAACACATGTAGTTGTGGCGTCTTTTTAATAATAAAAAATTAAATAATTTACATATAATAAATACTTAAATTTTTTACGTTTCCACAGCAATTTTTTACATTCTACGGATTTTCCATCTTTGCATTTGTAGACTGTAGTGCGTAGGAGCGATATGAGATGAGAATTATATAATTTTTTTTCAGATTCATAGCCCACGTAGAAGACTTAAAATTGTGTAGTCCTGCAAACATTTATTTAATTTAATAAATATATTATTTAGAACACATTTTCAAAACATATTTAAAATAAAAAAAATTAAGTGCATTTTTATTTGAATTATTTTGATCTTTTAGGGCATAAATGTACATGTTAACCTGAATATGTAAATATGAATACTACCAAAGTACCGAAACATCAATACTAACAATATAATTTTACTTAAAACGACAACGCTGTATCGATATTACTATTGTAAGTATAATATTATCATAATAATGTGCTTGTATCGTGTAAATATAGACGTGAAACTCCTAGGTGATCCACAAAATCGAGACGAGAAGTTGGTATTATTAATATTATTATATTATTGCAGACATGGTTTTTAGAGCTTTTCGGAGTTGATTTACGAAGAAAATAATTATTACAGTCTGTAGAGAGATGTTTATTTCAGTCATATCAGGTACCCACTTTTATATACATATCTTCGATTCCCAAAAAAACATTATAACTGTCATGCTTATGCTGTAAACCTAAATATGGTGCGTATAGTGCAGTATAGCGTCATGTCTGTGCACACACACAAACATACGCACGTCCATATATATACGTCGTCGAAGTCTCTCGTAAATAATAAAATATTGTTTCCCTTTTCGGGAGATAAAAAAAATAGAAAAAGAAATAATATTCGTTTGGCTGCAGCACGCAGTTGTGCGCGGTTCGTCAGTTTTTGATGGTCGTCGTTAAAAATAACGACTGTACCCCCACGAGATCAAACGGATATACGCTGCGATGTTAACGAAGAAGGAGAAGTGGAAAAAAAAATAATAATAATCATAACGTTCGACTGTGTCGTCGTGTGCACACAACAAACGCGCTGGATAGTAATACACATATAATAATATATATGTGCGTATGATTGGCAACGAGGGACGCGAACTATATGCGACATTATTGGGGGACGTCAAAACGGTCGTGATTAGACATCGTAAACACGGTCGTCGCGTCTGGTCGCGGAGAAAATTTCCGAAAACAGTTATCGTTACGATGGTATATAATACGAGTACGCTGCACCCACGCGCCCACACATACTCCCACAGACACAGACACACACACACCACACAGACGTACAGGGTCGTAAGGTTTCGAGTGTTCGGCGGGGGATGCACGGCGCGCGCGAAGAGTCGAGTCCGACGGCGATACAAATAAAGGGATATTATTGCGCACAAGTCGTTTGTGTACAGCCCTCCTAGACGGGAGTTTCGATCCTTGTAATCGGCCCGTGTGATGTACGCACGTACGACGGCATATCTGACCTATCGCATGTCGTCGTATACGATTCGATCGGCGGCAAGAATGAGATATTATAATATACGCGGAGAGAGACAGAGATTCAGAGAGACTGTAGAAAAATATTGTGTGTGTGATAAAATCGCCGACAAGGTTTCGGCCGTCGGTCTCAGCGAAGACGACTGTATATACATTGTTGTTATATTGTTGTTACGCGTATACCTATATAATGGCCATGTCGTCGTCATACGCCGTCTCTATAATATATTGTATACGATATAAGTATAACACTGCACTAATATAATATTATATAGCCATGTAGTATAGGTGTAGGTGGTATGCGCTTGTTACGCGGTTTTGGGGATCGGCGGCGACGTTTGGTGTCTTCGGCGAGACCGAATCGATACACATTATACTATAATATTATTATTATTATTATTATTAAAAAGCCGCCGACGTAATAATGGTATCCTCTCCGTTTTCGTGTGCATTGTACGACATTATATAATAATACACGTCGGGTTCGCCGCGGGGATCTCAAACGATTGTGCGATACAAATATAATGGATTATGGATACAATAAGTACTACAGTCTCGGACGACCCGAATCTACATACATTACGCATCGGAACCAATCACGCGTTCATCTCTTTACGGTTCGTCGCGACTTTGACTCTGCACGCGCCGCCAAACGTATAGGTACCCCTATACGTCCTAAGTATCGAAAAACTGTCGATCTCGTCTTCAGATGTCGGAGAGGGAGACGGTGGGAGATACAGAGAGGGAAAGAGAGAGGGGGAGGGAGAGATAGAGTGATGGGGAGGGGGGATATAAAAGACCAAACGATAAGAGATCCGGATTTCCGGAAGCGTAAGCCGCCGCGCGGTCGTAAACTCCGGCCGGAGGTTAGCCAGCGAAAACCGTCGTTTGCTGGCAATACGCATTACCACGGCGGCTAAGTGAGTCGGGCACATATTATTATACCTAGGTATATGTTTTAGTACCATTGCTGCACTGTAACGTATACAGAGCGTCGCGCTAAGCCCGTCCGCGACTCAGACCTGCCGCGGCGAGGGCGAAACGTCGTCCATTATCAACCCTGCACCGGCCCACCACGCGTCGTCAGCCGTTTGTTTTAAGCGCGACGCGATTCGTAGTAATGACGTTAAGGTCCGGTGTAAACGAAACGTCGCGAGTTCGGTCTAAACGTCTCCTACCCTGCACCCACCCTGCACTCATCTACCCACGAACCCGGTGTGCGTAAGCCTCGGGGCTACGACGGATGCAATAATCCCCCGGAAGACGCGGGCGCTGCACATACACACACACACACACACACGTCAATATAATAATAATAATAATAATAATAATAATACGATAGTACGCGACTCACCCCCTCCGCGAGCGCCCCGTATACATTATATATTATTATTAAATACATTTACATCTGAGGTATTTTCGTATATACATATTATATATGTTATTATACGATTATATTCGCCTCTTGTCGCGCACTCGTATTATTATATACACGCGTATTTAATATAATAATAATAATAATAATACGCGCGTCCGGGCAACACCATCATATCTGCTATAGAGTGCGCGCTGTTTTATCGCCGACGACGGAGACCGGAAACGCTATTAAAACGAAACGTTCGCCCGCGGCACCGGCGCTTCGACGACGACGATGATGATAATAATATATAATAGTATAAAGTCACACGTGTACCGCGCGTATAAACTATATATTATAATGTTATGTATATACGGCACGTTTAATCCGTTGCCGCCGCAAAACTTCCGGTTTCGCGGGTGCGCACAACAATAATGATAATAGTATAATATTACCGTCAAGTCGCGTATAAAATGCATATCCGACCGAGTGCGCGACATTACGACAGTAATATTACCGTCGGCCATAATATTTCGATCCTATTTTTCACGTCCAAATCGTCGTTGACGATATTATGATAAAAAGGGTCGAACCGGCCAAACAAACGCGTATTGTATATTGTAGGCTGTAGCACAGTGGCATCACCGCGTACGAGTTAAATGCACGCACGATATATTATTATATGTTTTTCAACAGCTATTTTCGTAAAAAATTTCCGTCCCAATGTGATCTATTGTAGCCCAGAAGAATACATTCATTGTAACGCGAGAGACGAATGCGTCTTATAGATAGTTAAAACGGTCTGCATCGTGGAACCTACAAGTTCGGTTTGGTTTTAAAAAATAATTGTCATAGGCCATTTGACTGCGGGCAAAGTATAGAAATAAATTATGCCGTAAAAATGGCCGATTAATTAAACTGCGAGATGTGAGATTCGGTAATAGTTTTAAATTGCAGCGTAGTAATACTAATTGCAGTGTGCTCCAATTTTGAGTGAATTTTCTCATTTCTAGGTATGGAAAGTAACTTATAATACTTTGATACTCCGTACTTATCTTGAATTGAGTAGACTGTAGTATAATATTGTTTTAGTAAACATATAGTGTATGCACTATGCACATTATAGACAAGAGGGATGCTAAGTTTTTATGTTTTCTTGTTGTATTATATAATAATTTATGTATAATTATTTAATATTATGATTATGAATAATCTTGATTTCTTTGAATACGATCTCTCATCGTGTTCAACATATATTAGGCGTAGATGTTATCATCACCTCAAATTTTGACTAATTATCCTCATTCCCATAACAAGTAAGTACGAAAGGGAAAGGTGTCCGAAGTGGCCACCCTAAGGTTCAATACAGTGTCATTCTTTAGAATTTTTAGTTTTTATGAAAACTTTAAAATTTAAGTATACTTAAATATGTCAAAAATCTTATTCTTTAATCAGAAACATTTTTAGCTAATAAATAAAAGTTACAAAATGTCCACTTTACCCATCTAGGTTAGTCAATGTCCACGTTGACCGCTGATTAAAAATTTATATTATTACTACTCATTATTTCATAATATTTTTATCATAATGTATAACTTACCTATATTATATTCTTACAATAACTTTTCTTAGATGAATAAGTAACTTTTAAGTTTCTTATTAATTTTTTAATTAATTGGACTTAGAACTTTCTTAGTAGCAAAATAATTTTATAAAATATACATTATACTTAATACGGTTTTAGAAATAAATAATAAAACACATTAAACACCTTGTTTTTCATAGTAACATATACAATTGTGACCAATAAATTAATTTTCACTATAGTAACCACTTTTCAGTGTTAAATTTATTATTTAAAAAATAGCAATCCTATTAACTAATTAAACTTAAATCAATTATATAATGCATATAAACGTATGTAGATTTCGAAAAAAAAATAATTTTGATAAATTAATTATTATATTTATAAAATATAATTATTTATTCGGTACACGTAACTTACAACAACAGCATCAATAAATGTAATATTACTTTTAAACGAAAACGGCAATTGATTTTATCATTAGTGGTTTATCAGTTGATAAATATGATAAAAATGAATCAATTCACGTGATATAACCAGCTGTTAGTTTCTTTACAACAGAATAATACGACTTGATCACTTTAGCCGCTATGGCCACTTTGTATACCTTTCCCCTAGCTTCAATTATGTAGACTATAGTATAATATTGTTATCGTAAAAATATAGTAAATGCACATTATAGATAAGAGGGATGATATGTTAAGATATTCCCATTACATTGCTATGTCTGATTACTAAATAATTGTATAATATACTTATGAAAAACTTTGATTTCTTTTTATACGATATCATGGTTTTCGACAAGTGTTGGGCATAGGTGTTTTTATTTTTGAAAAATAAAATCATTGAGAAGTATTGAATTTGAAATTGACGAAGTAAATCTGTTTCAAAGTCATAAAATCGAGTTATTAAAATGATATACAAATAATAGAGGACTTATATGGGTTTGCGAAGATATTATGGCAATCGGATTTATATATAACTCTTAAGAGGAACATAATATTTGGACCGTTGATAAAAATATGCTCATCGGTATGCGGAATTACAAAAGGTATTTTCTGACAATGTGCCTTTGTAGAAAGATGCATTTTGAAGTTCATTCGATCGTCATCTCTATTCGACGATAACGTACGTAATATATTAAACATAGGTCATAAACGCCACTGCTGACGGTTTTGTGACGTAGAAATGAAATAGGTAGGTATATAATTTTATTTCGCTCGACGTGCGCATTGTTATTATTATTATTATATCGAGTAAAATATTATACGTCTACGTCTTACGCAGTATGTATATATATACCCTTTGCCGGGCCGTATGTGCGCCGTCTGAGCTGATGTTCGCGTGCCAGACAATAAATTAGGATGCAAATCTACCGCAAACTCGGGTCGTATCGAGTGCAATGAATATAAATATGGCTCTTCCGCGGGCCAAACGCCGGCGCGGCGGCGGCGACGGTGCGTATTGAGAATTTTGCATAATTTTCGCATCTATATTGCAGGTCGCCCCCGAAACCATATTTCAGGCGCGGGCCGCTTCCACTCGCCGCCCCGGCATTCCCGTCGACAAATAATAATACATAATAAGGTCATTCCTAAACAACTTCGGCGGGCGTAAAGGTATTTTGCGGGTGGGAAGAGACCGAGCTGCAGAAATTACGACGCCGCCGCCGTTGCAACTCCACGCGCGCGAGATTACATAAGGCGGAACAAATGCCGAGCGAGGATCATCATCGATATACGCGTATATACGACGGTCTTTGTACGACCCTTTTCCTCCCGCACCGACTATAATGCAGCTTCTACCGCACCACACCATCTCCTATACACCGCCGCCACTACCACCTTTGCCCCCGAAGGGCTTACCGCATTTTGGTTACCGAATCGCAGGCTTGTTCTCGGATGAAATCACCATCGAGACGTCGTTATATATACTATACATTTGGTAGCTGTGCAACCCGACTTCGCCAAAATGAACGAAAAACATATAAAATACGACGGCTATATATCGGTGTATTGTGGTTTTAGTGCCCCTTAGTCCACGGCAAAATCTTCATCAGTGTATCGCCGTATCGGGGCTTTGTGAACTAATTCGACTGAGACTGGCAATCCACCTGTGGCAGATTGGATATAGCACTTGGTATACTTTTGGACGTGGTTCAAACTATACTCTTTTTAACTTTCTCGATACAATCTCTGAAACTTTTGTCAAAATTGTTCGGGTGGAGAGTTCATAATATTTGATAGTTATATTTATTGTTTGGCGTTATACCTATAACATTTTACCAAAAGTAGGCATTAATTTGTTAAAAAGTTATTTTTTTAACTTTTTAACTTAACCAGTTAATTATTTTTGTTTTTAACTTTTTAACAAATTCAGTTAAAATTGTTATTGTTGTAACTTAACTTTTTATAGTTAATTGTCATTGTCATGCAGTTAAGTTAATTTTCTTTTCAGGTCTTGCGGAACCAACTAGAGTACTAGACAATACTGAGTCGATGCCTCTATTTCGGTTTTGGTCATTTTTTTCTAACTAAACATTCTAATTATCTAATTTTGTACATAGTGTTAAACGTTTTGATAAATGTTTGTGTAAATAAAATAATACTAGGGCAGTAAAAATTAACTTTTTTTTAACTGAGTTAAGTTTAGTTTATTTTCTATCTTAACTTAACACTTATCGAGTTGAATTTTTTTGTTAACTTTTAACTTAACTGAATTAAACTAACTTAACTTGCCACAGTTAATTATTTATATCAATTTTCCCACCTTTGCAATTTACATTTGATTATACTATAAATGTATAAAGCTTGATATTATCTTAATAAATATATTATGTATATTGAAATTTAAATAACTTTTTCAACAAAAGTTATTTAAAAATAAAAATAAAATAAAATAAAAAGGCATTTATTGTATTAATAAATGGTTATTTTCATTTCCATTATTAGTATATTTGCTACCTATAAAATCTGTTTATCTATATTTACTACGATCGAGTGCACTAACTACTTCAGTTGCGACTTGTGACAGATAAGCGAACTCTTATCTTATATGATGATAATATTGTGTATAATGTAGGTGTTGGTGCAATATGGTAAGAGTTCATGGGGGAAGAAAATTTACTATTGTGACAATATTACAATACAGTACACAACTAATGGAGTCCAAGGACAAACGCTGAATGCGGCTTTGGTACCATACGAAACCGACAATAGCTGAGTGCACGTCGTGGGCGAGTGGCCAACAAGGAGATTCAAGGGAGATCTTGAAGACACTCGGCACCTGCGGCAATCCAATGACAAATTTGAACAAAAAAAAGTTATGCTTTTTTACATTGCTATGGAAAATACGTCTTTATTATTTTGACATTCTATTACCATAAACATTATTTCGTAGTCGTTATTACTGTAGAGTGTAGGTACATACCTACAGTATTGTCGACGTTTTTTCTGATATCATACGACTAATAATTATCGCCTTGATAGCAGGGACGTTACTAGGATTTTTTATCCTCCCTGGGGGCGAGTGGTGGTGTTTTTACATATTATGTCCCTGTTTGATAATATATGATAGTTTAGTATTTGTATATAGAAATGGTATCATTTCAGTTTAAGAACTACTTCTATGACGACATGACACGTTGTGTCGTTGATACCGCATAATAATACCGTTCATCAAAGTAACAAACTGGCAATAAAAATAAATATATATATTCATAAAAAAGGCGGGTAAGTGGATGTCGCTCAGCCGTACAGAAGGTTACAAGTGGGTCACTGTAATGGATGGTGGTAAATTTGAATTCAATGATATAATATCATCGTATAAGAAAAACGATTCTGAGCGAAAACGGTCAGTCAGCCTATGATATTACCAAGTATATTTGATGATATTATTGTGAATAAAGTAATTTATATTATATAACCTAATTACGTGGAGCCTTGTTTTAAATTTCCAATCCTTAGCTATAAAAGTTTAACATTTTATAAATTTTTAACTACAAAATAATTATTAAATTTTAAATTTGATAAATTTTGTCAAAATTTGAACTTTAAATGCTTATAAAAAAAATTGGGCCTATGTATTTTTAATATTTATCAACTGCTATTGTAAAAATACATCAGGAGCCTTGCATTAAATTTTCACGCTTTCTTACCCAACAAATACCATTTTATTGATAGTTATAGAAAAAAAACTAAAAAATTTGAAAACTGATTATGTCTATAAACAGTTCAAAAAGAGTCAAATTATTTTCAAAATTTTATCGTGTATAGAAAATTCTAATATAAAAATTCAGTGAAATTTCAAATTTTCAAGTATCTACAGTCATACGTTTTTTAATCACAACAAAATAAGAAAATCGTTATATGAGAAATCGAGTGAATATCAAATGTTGTAAAAATATGAATTTCAAACGCTCATAAAAATTTAATTTGACTTTCTTGTAGACATTTTTTTTTTTGATAAAGGTAGACAAACTTATGGATAATCTTGTATTACATTTTCAAATCTTAGATTTAAAAAAAAAAATCTTATGAATTCTCAACTCATAATAATTTGCTAATTTTCGTGATTTTTCTGTATTTTGTCATGATTTGAACTTTAAATGCTTATAAATAAAAACTGTTGCTAAGGATTTTTAATATTTTTAAATATCATTGTAACAATATAGTAGGAGCCTTGTATTAAATTTTCAAGCTTTTTTACCCAACAAATAAAGTTTTATTGACATCCATAGAAAATAATACTAATAAAATTGGAAACTGAAAATGTTTCTAAACAAATCAAATTATTTTTAAAATTTAATCGTGTATAGAAAATGCAAATATAAACAACCAGTAAAAATTGCATGTATATATGTTCATTTGTTTTAGAGTTACACCAAAAACCAAAATCAGTTTTCTCTAAAACATATTTTGCGTAAAAATTCCCGTTTTTCCTTAATTTTTCTTTTGTTTTTTACGGCGCTTTTGAGAACTACTGCGAAATTTTTAATTTTGACTCCTCAAAATACCAACTAGATTCACTTTCCTATCAGAAAAGATACTGTTGAAGAAAATCTAAGCATTTTTACTGTCCTAAAAAGTGATGACAGACACAAAAAAAAAAAAATTAAAAAAAAAAAAAACACATCATTTTAAAATCAATCCAGCCATCGTTCCATTTAGAATCTAAAACACACATCATTGTAAAATCAATACATTTATCATTCCACTCAGAGCCTAAAAAGTCGGTTCATTTTTTATTGTTATTAATTTCGATTTTTTATTGCATTTTAACGGTTTTACAATTGATTTATGCTAGTGTTGAATAATACGTAAGACTTGTGATATGAAAATGTAATAACTTATTTACTTTTTTCGAGCAAATTTTAATACATCTAAGTCGTATTCTTATTCGTAATAATAATATTCGTTTTATAATCTACAAAGTAAAAATAAGAGGATTTCGTGCTATCTTACTTAATCCAGCTTTTGAAATAATTCTAGAGACTGTACGATTTTTAAGTTAGTGTAATTCCATTTAAATAAAAAGTAAGGAGCCGTAGTGAGCCGCGAGTATACTTATTGATTCGGGATTAAAAAATAACTTAACTATATATAGGTAACAAAGGTATGTAATCGGAAGTAATTCCGTTTTTTTTTTGTCGGTTCGTTAAAATATACAACATTGAACGACTATGCTATAGAATATAGAGGTATAATATATGCGTCGAAGGAATGACTCACGTGAAGTAATGAATATGTCAACGCGACGAGGAGCAATATCGTGCGTCTATATACTAATAATAATAATAATCAATAACAATAGGTGTCTCATCATACGTGCATTTTTGTTTAAAATTGGATTTTTATTTCGTTCTCGACAGTAATAATGATTACGAGTGCGTCCAAGGAGATTCGTCGTCGCGCGCGTTGTTAGTTTTTTCTAATAAAAATTCGATTCGTCTCGCTCTTTCCCGCCAGGCCATGATTTCATATTTGCAATAAATTTCCCCAGAGACACAGCAGGCATATCGTGCGGGTTCTGTGCACGGTGGATAAGAATGACGACGCGTGTTATAATGACGTCGCGCCAGCTTACGTGTTAAAAAAAAAAAAATTAGAATATTAGTTTATTAATTTTGTGGTGTGAAATGTTTTATAATATATTTTATGTAAAGTAGTAATATTATAATATTATGCCAATGCGGTTTTTCATATATGCCGCAGAAACTCGCAGTGTATCGATACATATATCTATACCTCTTCTCTGAGGAAGGTAAACTTAGGAACATGAGATCAATCAAAATTGTATAAATTATTGATGCTACATTGGGGATAAGTCATGTCCGGCTCCCATGTAGTGATGTCATACAGAAAAAAAAGATACATGTATCCAAAGGTCGGCAAGTTAATAAAATTAATTAGCCGTGACAAGTTAATCTAATTCAATTGAATTGCCTTCGGATAGGTTAAGATAAAACAAATTTTAAAAATGTTAACTAGATAAGTTTAAAGTTAAGATAGAAAATAAACTTAACTTAACTCGGTTAAAAAAAGTTAATTTTTTAGTTAAAAGATTTTGAAGTTATAAACTGCCCTAGTATTTTGATTCACATATTTTTATTTACACAAACATTTATCAAGATGTTTAACACTGTTTAAAAAATTAGATAATATATAATTGGAAATAAAATGTCCAAAATCGAAAAAGAGTGATTGAATTAGTATTGTCTAGTTGGTTCACCACGACACGAAAAGAAAATTAAACTTAACTGCACTATAATGATAATTAACTATAAAAGTTAAGTTATAACAATAACAATTGTAACTGAATAAGTTAATAAGTCAAAAACAGAAATAATTAAATAGTTAAGTTAAAAAGTTAAAAAAAAACTTTAACTTAACTATAACTTTTTAACAAGTTAATGCCCAAATTTGCATAATTTCAAATATCCCAAATGGATTTATATTATTATAATATTCGGAGGAATCATTTAGACGATCTATAAATTATTATTCGCATTCGAATATCATCCTGCAGCAGTGTGCGGACTGACGAACGATAAGACACGATTGCGATTCGTTTACATAATATCATAATATTATTATTATTGTTGCTGTTGATCTTAAAATCGTAATTAACGAGGTTATTACCACGTGGCGGTGGTATAACGCGTTTAACTCGTTTTGGGAACACAATACGTGTAATAATAATAATAATAATATACGTACATATTATATATATATAGGAAGACCCTCGGCGATGGCCGGGCGCCCGCGTGGTCGTAAAATCGTTTTACGATTATTAACAAACAACAGCCGCGAAAGGCCCGGAAAACCTAGTGAGTGGTGTGGTGATATGGTGGTGCACTGGAGAGAGAGATAGAGCGAGAGAGAGAGAGAGAGAGGGAGACGAAGTTTTATTGGGTCAGTTGGCGTGGGTCCGATGCGTGCGGCGGTGGCGGCGTCGGTGTACGCGATAAAGGCCACCGGTATTTTTTATTGACCTTTAAGTTTTTTTTTTCACTTTTTTACTACCCGTATAATATAATATCATAGTTATGGTTTTGGCCAAGAGACGCGAATATTGCACACACGACCGCCTTTTGTCGTGCGGTGATGTGCTCGCCTGTACAACAGACCCAGTTGACCGGCTCGTTAATTTTCTGATACGAGAGACAGAGAGAGAGTGAGTTAGAGACCCGAGTGGAATACGCGTATATTATAGAGTGCGTCGGTTGTTATTATTATTATTACTGCAATGATTGTTATCGTTCGCGCCGTAATACCCATCGTCGTCATTATCGGTTATTACTCGCAAGGAGTTTTAATGCGCTGCCGTTTAATAATAAACCGGGTAGTAAAACTGGACCGATTGTAAAATGTAACAGAAAAAAAAAGCGAAATTAGATCGCCCTTGGTCACAAACAATAAGGAGGGGTTGACCCGGTGCAATAAATCTGCTATTATACATATTATTATTATTGTTATTAATATACGACGACGGCGGCGGTGGCGGGTTCGTCGTCAATTCCGAGACCGGCATGATGATGATGATGAGCGCGAAAATAATAATTATTAATCGTAATGGTATAAAATAAGTATGGGTTTTTTTTAATATTCCGGCAGCGCGATTAGATTAGATTGATGTCCGGTAGAACAATACCGTGTAAGGCGATCAAATGAGTGCAAACGAGAACGGACACATTAATTACGTGACCGCCATTAAAACGTCTAAATTAACTAGAAATTACTGTGTGTGCGCAGTATATTATACGAGATAAAGATATCATTTTTTAAAGCACGCAACGATATTTCGTTCGATGTCAAGCAATAGTATTAGAAACGGAACACATAGGTATCGTATAATCGTGCATAACTATTAACCATTAACCAGTCTTTCATCCGCGTCTTAGGTTTGGCGCGGATGTAGAAATTTGAAATTTGGAGGAGAGTGCTAATTTTATTTCAGTAAAAATACAATTTTAATTTTACTACGTCATAGATAAGATTTCATGGCAATATTCTCAATTGTATTTACATCATAAACATAGGAATTGACCCCGTGCACTTTGTTGCCCGTAAAAAGTCAACTCTTATGTGGTTTAAATTATATTTAGTATTCGTTACTTAATATTCTGCGTAATGGTGTTCAAAACTTAAAAAAAAAATAGGAAAAAGAAAAGATTTGATATTATATCGACGGATAAAGTAATAACATTGATTATAAATACTAATCAATGGTAATACTATTAATGACTAATAGCTGGTAAGTAACTTTTTTTCTTACGGGTAAGTTCCTAAGTGGTAAACAATTGCATCAGAAATAAATAAATATGCGGTTATGATTTAAATAACTTTAATTAAGTGAATCTAAAATAAATGATTTAAGTTATTATGAATAGGTAGCTAACCAAAATCGTTAAAATCTTTCGATTATTTTTTGATTTCATTAGGTTCAGTCATACAGTTATCAATATTTTCTCGACCCTGGAAGCCCACAATCCTCCAGACTACTTAAAGATAACATTATAATTTTTAATATTTAATATTTTTAATATTTAATTCATATCATCATATTTACTTATTATATAAATTGTATATAAATTGTAAATTTTCTTAAATAAAAAAAAAAAAAATATTTAAGAGAAATCTGTTATAAATTTCATTCATTAATATTTTATATTTCTACAGAACCTTGCAACACTCTTTCCATTTGATGCATGATATCACCAACACATCTATCTTACATATTTTCGAAAGAGTGGCCGATACTCTGTAGGAATAGTTTAATGTTTAATTTCTTTTTTATTTGAAAGAAAATTAGGCTTCAACAAAGAAAGTTATTAGACATTGAAATTTTTTTTTTTTGAATTAATGTTTAAATTATATCCAACTATTATAACAATTTTGTTCTGTGAATCCAGAGGCAACCATATATATAAATACTAATTTCTACTACCTATTAATGCTATAATTTGTAACTAATGACAACCATTTATAAACAGAAAGAAATGTTCCATCGTAAATTTCAAAATCCTTGTGTGAACACCTCTTTAAAATGCGAATTCTGGAAAATCATTCTTTAGTTTACCATTATGGTGGTACGAAAGTATTGTGAAAATGTCAAGTCTCTATAGATTACATAGTTTAGGCTCTATACGTTGATCAATCGGTCAGTCAGTCACGTTCAAATATATGTATATATAGAATCAAAATTGGGCGGGGGGCTAAAGCCTCTTAGCCCCCTCGGATCCACACCGACTTACGATGAAATTTAACTTAATACTTTACCACTTTAGTGTTATAATAAATATTTATCAGCTCACGACGCGACGTACACCTTTATAACTAAATATTATATAGGTAATACTTCGGCGCACAAACCGGAATATTGTTCTGGAATATTTATGCATTTCCACCGCACGAAAAAGCCTTCATATTATCACACACTGCTAAACGTAGACGCGTACCGTGAGTCGAGAGGGTAAAAAATACCTATCTACCTAATGCGAACAAACGACCCGATTTAAAAACTCATTTATACGCATATATAATAATATTATAGCAGATAGATAATAATATTAGCGGGTATGCGTTTAGGTATACCTATATACGACGAGTGATGGAATATACTCGCAATATATATCTATTAGGAATTTATATATAATATTATTATATATACAACGCGTAGGTACAGTGAAAGCTTAATGTACTGGAAGTGTTTTCGACACAAAGCTCGCGTGGACACAATAATGGTCTGAAATGCACGCGTAACCCCATTATCGTTTATCGCGGATTTAACGATATACATACATGTTTATATATATACATATGACGATGGCATACCCATAATATACCGAAATGATAATATAATTAATGCGGCCGGGTAACGGTTTTACGACCGGGCAAAGTTGTGTCGTTATATATATTTGTGCGACGAGTGTCTGCAGAAGCTAAGGGGCAGACCTGCTGGTAGATACGGTTCTGGCAAGACGACGGCGGCGGCGTTGCAGGGTTTTACGACCAGGTCCGACGCGCAAAGCCCGCGGTGAGCACCTTGTAATTGTTGTAAGTGCTTTTGTGTCTCTTATCGTAAAAACTGCCCTAGGTCCGGAACCAGTAATATACGGAGCAGCACTCGTCGTTCGCCATTGTAATTTGATTAAACCCGATCGACTTATATATGTATATATGCGCGCGCAGAGAAGACGAGAACAATAACAATAAGTGTCGTAATATTGAGATTGAAAAAATAACATCTTCGTAAACACGACGTCGTAATAATGAAATCCGCTAAACGCGGAGGTAGCGTGTTGTCTTGCACGATCGACTTATCACCGAAGTCATAAAAATATATAATTTTGACTATATGTGGTATACGCATATAACAGTTCCTATGGAACCCACGCCAATATGATCGACGATCGTTATGGATACAAGGTGATTTATTAAGCATATTTATTCAAATTCTGATTTTTGGAATTTTAATATAAACTTAAAGACCATTTAGGTGTTTTAAAATTCTTGAGATTGTTTATTGTATAACAGCTATACATATACTTATAAGGAGTGACCTGAGACGACAAACTCTGTTTTTCAAACAAGGATCACTATTTTTACTGTAAGTTATTAATAATTAGTGAATAAATATTTTATACCTTTTTATGTGCCTACTTAGTTTAAATTTTAAACTGCCTAGTAGTTGTTTAGCTATTAAAATAATGTTTATACTGAGGATACAATATAGTCATATAGTAATGATTTTACAAAAATATAAATTGTATGTAATATTGAATCTAGTAATGATTTTACAAAAATATAAATATTATGTGATATTGAATTTAGTATTATTATACATCAAATATGTAGGTAGATTAATATTAATTACTGAAATGTTCAAACCACTGTAGTTCCCATATCTTCCAAATCCATTATTAACCTATAATTTATTATCCTTGGTTCACAAAGTTAAATAAATCAAAATTTATACTTATTCAAATTTCAATTTTGTCAAAATGTTTAGACAAATGATCTGCCAAATAATTTCCAGCAGAAAAGAAGGGAAAAGCAGGATTCTAATTTGAAAATCAGAAAATTTTTCTCCACATGACATTAAATTAGGCATGACTTTATAAATAATACAAACATATAAAGAATTTGAAAATATAGTCTTTAAGTATATTTTAAAATTACAAAAATCTAAATTTGAAGAAATTCATTTTTAAATGAAAAAATGTAGGTGAGCTTGCTAAGTCACCTTAGTCGTCTTGTATATAGTATGTACTATAACGAACGGTTTGAACATAAACAATCATGTTTTTTAGTTTTTAAGTGCATAATTGATATAATATTATACTACAGTCGTCAGTCGTGAATACTCGTGACAAAGATCTAAAATACAAACTTTAGAATTTGTAACATAGTAATTACTAGCTATTAAAGAATTTAAGAATGCTAATTAACTCCTTTTTCGAATAAAATTTCAATACTTGAAAATAAATAAAAAGTATTTACGTTTTATGTAACATAATAATATATTATATGACATTATATATATGTACGTTACCGATTTGTCTAAATTAAATATTAAAAAATAGATACGCGTAAAGTGTTTGTTAAATGTGGAAAACGTTGTCGTATATAGACGTGCAGAATGCGTTTATCTCGACTTGCATAATAAACTCTCTAATGATCGGAATTTCAGTAAAATTAAATAACTAAATTATTGAAACGATACCAGACGCCGCGGCGCAGTAGTTGTAAAACTTTTTAATGGAGTTGAAGTGTTTTGGTCATCTGTGTAGGTACTTCTCTTATTATTTTTTTTCCCGAAAGCGGGTCAATTCCGATGTCATATACGTAAAATAAATGTCCCGGGGGAGAAGTGCATTATGCGAGTACAGCGACGGTAAACAAGGTCCCACGAGCTTTACGCGTACATTCCGGGCAGGCGACCGTCGCACTGCAATGGCCTTTGGCGAGTTCGGTTTTTTAAACGGGATCGCTTTGCAAAAGAGAACCGAAACAGAAAAAGGAACTAATTTTATATTACGCCACTCGAAAAAGCTTTCAGTCGGGCTCTTGTTTTTATTCATCTGTCCGGTTCGCGTGTATATAATTATTAAATCGGTCGGTACAGGACTGCTGCAGCAGTCGTTTGCGTACTATTGGTGTATTATACGTATATAATATTATAACGACGCTGCAAAAGAAAAGAGCAGTATAACGTGTACATGACCAGTAGAAAAGGCCACTTTTTTAAAATTTAATTTTCAGATCTCGATCGGTCGACCGTACATTACTTTATGCAAAAGTTTTCCTCTCTACATATATATATATGGTAGGTACCTATATAGAATAATATAATATATATTTTATACTTAATACGTTTACGTACCTACGGACGAAGCTCTTTGACCGTGTTTTACGAATCGAAAAAAAATAAAAGAATAAATAATCATCCGGCGCGCAAATATTATAATTAGCGTTAATAGCCCCTGAGCGGATTTGCGTGGGGGGAAAAAAAATACGCGTCCTTGTCAAAACAAAGCACTGCCGCGGCATGCCGAGTCCTTTTGAGGCCGCGGCCGAACAGATCGCGGGCGGCTCTGCGGCGGCGGGCGGAGAGGGTCAAAAAACATCCGTCTCCGGTGCTCCCGAGGATTAATATGTATATATACCGCGATCGTGTGCAAGTGACAAAAAAATAACCGAACGCCCGTGGAATTCGCGTCTGAACGACCGTAAAAACAAAAAAAAACGATACGGACTACCACGGATGTGCTTTGATGTCCACATCGTATTTATATATAGGTATATTATATATATATGACGATACAAAGAACCGTACTTCACGGGCTTTGCAATTTCCGCAGCCGCCGCCACACGCCAAGTCGTATTATTATATACTGCAGCGAACACGCCGAGTTGAGTGACGTAGTTTTGCTCCTGGGGATTTGTTAATGACGTACGCATAATGCATATGCGGAGTATATATATAATATATATACGCACATTTGAGTCTCCACGGAGGCTTTGTAATCATTTTGCGGAGAGTATATTATTATTATTATGGATAATGTACCGAAAAAAGCAAACGAAATAAATAAATTATTAACGGCCAAATTATATTTACTATAAATATTTTCAGACTAAGACCAGATAGATATATTATAATAGTGGCAATGCTACAAAATGACAAAAAAAATTATATCATTGTAATATATTATTACAAGGCCTGCATAGCTGGGGTAGGGGTCCAGACGCCGCGGACCCCATCCAAAGTTTTTTAAAAGTAGAAATGTTTTACTTGTGAACATTGTTTATTGTAGACTGTATTGTCTTAGGAATAATTTTATGTCCGTTATAGCAGTATAGGAACGAGAATAAAGAATTTTCGGGTATGGCAGTTACCTACGGGTGCCCAAATCAAAAATTCTGCCAAAACTAACACACACGTGTTCCTCCCCTTACTGACATAAAAACCTACAAAACAAAAATAGCTATTGACCTTAGTTGCCGGGCTCAAGATCAATTAAAAAAAAAAGAAAGAATTTTCGTATTCTTAATGTAAAAATATGACCATCGTCCAGTATCAAAATTAAAAAAATTTGGATTCCACCCCCGAAATCATTTTTCAATTACGACCTTGTGGTATCATAGTAAAGTGCAGTTCCAACTATTATTACTGCAGTAATTATCATGTTAAGGGGAAATCGGTCGAATAACAACCGTGTTCAGCAGAGTACAAATATTACCAATAACGCGTATATTATCCTGGATAATAATATCATCGTTTGCTTGTGAGTGGTTTGAATTAAAGAATGTATGATTGTAGTTATGACTATACCTAATTCAGATTTTATTTCGAATGAATTATTTTGTTCAAGATCTAATATAGTGGAAGTAGCACTGATTGAAAAAAATATCATGTTATTATTGTTATTATTAAATCGTAGCGTGTTCCAACTATTATTATTGTGATGGGGAAATCGATCGAATAACGACTATTGTAACTGTGTCCAGAGTATCTACAAAGTACATATTGTACTAAAAACAATTATCGTTTAGCCGTGAGTGGTGACTGGTAATTGATATGAATTAAAGAGTGTATGATTATGGTGGTTATGGTCTATGACTATACCTGATTTGGATTTGATTTCGAATAAATTACTTGCTCTATCAAGAATCGACAGAGTTGCGACAGCAATATAATAGCAGTATAATGCGGGCATATAAGTACGAATATATTATTATTAAAATATACATTATACATGAACAACGTGTGTGACAAACGTCACGATAACATATATTATTTTATGTTAAATGACGACGTGTAGTAATAATAGGTATATTGTGAGTAAGTGTGAGGTGTACAGTTGTAGGTCATCCCCCCCCCCCAAAAAAAAAAAAAAAAAATAATCAACAGATCTGTTACGAATACAATTATTACAGTAAAATGGGGGGAGGGGGTGGGGATACGTTAAATACATACGACATAAGCTTGCCAAAATCCTTAGAGATTATGCGATAGGTGATAATTGTTCAAATACTGCATACACAATTTGTATCATGTGCACTGTGTGTTTGGCGTAATTAAGATTTGTTTTTTTATTTTAGAAGGAAAGATAACTTGTTTTTTATGTTATAGTTGTATAATAATATAAAAAAAGGCTCTTGAGGAGGATCCATCACCATCATCTCTCCACCCCCATAACTAAGCCACTATGTATGTGTAGACAACCATCTTTGGTATTTAATTTTTCTTGGTTAGGACAAACACGATATATTTATACAATTACTTCTTAATTTCCCATATACGTGGAGTCGTAGTGTTCAAAATACGCATCATTAACCCCACAGGTAAAAAAAATTGATTGGTTATTTGCACATCGCACATTTTATCAGTACATAAAAGGTATAGTATGGTGAAACGACCGATAACATATAGGTAATACAATAGTATATAAAATATTAAAAAATTTTTTTTTATTGATCGTGAAGTTTGTTGTTGTTTTTGGGGGAGTGAACTGTAGGTGGTGGTGTGTGTAGTTTTGGCAGATTTTTTAGTGGGCACCCGTGGGTATCTGTCATGCCCAGGTGGGGGATGAAGTCACTTCTCTCCGACATCAAAAATAATTAATATATAATAAAGAATTTTGTATAATTTATATTTCATGAAAGTAAATAATTACCAATTTATGAATCTAAAGAAACATCAGACCTAAAAGTATCAACGAAACATCCACATATTTTGGTCAAATTTAGTTTTAAATTGTAAATTATTATGAAAAAAAAAACTACGTCGTTTGGTGCAACAACCAGACAAATACGATTGTTAAATAAAAATATATATCATAGACACGTGTCTATTGTTGTTGCACTACAATAGTTTATTCATTACGAGTATACATGTATATTGTATAATTATTTCTTAGTGCAACAACTATAGATATCTTCAAGTTTTATTTTGAGATCATACAAATTTGATTTTGACAATTCCTCACTGGTTACTGCTCATACGAATTTAAATTGGATCTAAGTATATTTGTTAATAATTTTTAAAACATTTTGAAAAATCGTATTAATTGGAGATGTGTTCCAAGTATTCGATTTACTATGAAAAGGTGGTTGTATTTTATGTTAATCATTTTTCAATTTTTTTATGACAATAGCGACTCGAAAATGGACTATAAAAAAGGTTTTTGTTACAATAGCGATGCGAAAACGTCCTACGCAGTTGCAATCTCAGTTGCCGATGACCTATGCCTATATACATAGGTACGCGTTATCATATACCTGTATAATATTAGTACGTACAGTAACAAATTACGTCCTGTGGTGGGTTGATGGAAGTCGTTGGGTCCGGTGATTTACGGTCAGTGTTTCGTGTCGTTTTTATACATTTCGTGCGGTTTATCGGCAGCTCCGACGACCGACCGAGAGAAGCTTTTTATACGACAATTCGACGAGATTACAGCGAGCCGAGCAGACGGCAGTAATGAAAAAAAAAGAAAAATAAACCACGAGAACAATACGATAAATATGCAATAAAATGCAAACACCTTTAATAATAATATAGGTACTATGGCTGCCTGTTTCCCGCGTGGTATTAATAATAAAAATATATTATTATATTAAGCCCACGTGCGACCACGACAATATATTCGAAACGGCGCCGACGGCGGTAGCCGCCGTTTCGTGGGTATATATGGTAATTGGTTTCAGGACCGCAAACGCGTTTGTGGTTTGTTTGTGATTTCCGGGAGCGCGCGCGAATCCGCGTTCGATTTGCAAACGTTGTTATATAATAGGCACCCGAACACAGTGTTGCAATATGAATGCAATAACACGCAAGTAAAAAACACACGATGCCAATGTTTGAAAAACTTTGTGCAAAAACCAGATGACTTTACTTATTAAAATATTATTCAGGAGCGAACTTTTCTAAATTTTTTTTTGATTCGACATCATATTATATAAATTCATGTTTTTCAATTTTCTATATTATATTGCAAGGCTGGACATTAACGAGTTTATAAGTTAAAGTTAAGTTAATTTAACTTTTTAACTTAATAAGTTAATTTTTTTTATGATTATTAACTTAAGGAATGTTCGAATTAATTTTAAATTAACTTGAGTTAATTTTACATTTAAACAAGTTAAGTTAATTTCAATTTTAATTATTATGGAATATGTTTTCATATTCGTATAAAATATAAATACCTATAATATTATTAAATTTCGAATATTATCAATGCCCGTTATTTTTAGCCATCGTCGCCAGTTATATTCCTATTATTATAAACTATTTTATATATTATTATTATATTATACTTATTACGAATTAATAATTGTATAGAAGGTAGCGTGGACAGTCTACGGTTCTTAGTAATACCGCGTTTATTTTTGGATAATTTATTATTAATTCGACGTTTTCGCCGATAACCAGCATTCCGATTTCCGGTGGCGTGGACGGGCAAATTGATAATACACATTTTAAAAGTATGCTAATAAATGTGTGGACTGTTACCTAATGCTTTTGGAAAATAAAATAATAATGGTTCTTTGGTCTAATAATATGAACAATATTAGGTACCGATTGTTTTCATTTTACCTAGATGAAAACAAGAAATTTTTTTTTAAGTAACTTAACTTGAGTTAAAAAGTTAATATTAAATTTTGGTTAACTTTTAACTTAGTTCAATTGATAGAAAATTTTGAATTAACTTTTAACTATTAACTTGATTTAGATTTTAGTTTAACTTAACTTAACTCAGTTAAAAAATATCATTAACTTGCCCAGCCTTGTTATATTGTGATAATTGTACCATAAAATACCGTAGGTAGCTTTGATAATTTTTTATAGTTTTTAAATTTATTTTTAAAATTTGTTCATAATATTTACATTCCTAATTAATTTACCTCAAATATATTATTGTAACAGAAGAAAAAACTGTATTATTGGTAGTAAATCGTTTGTACTAACTGACAAGAAATTAAAAAGACAATTCTTGCACAAAATATTAACTATATTATTTTCAACGTTGAAATGAAAAAAAATAAGAATTTTAAAGTTAACCATCGTTGTTTTAAGTAACCCTGTTTTCGGTACTTAATCTTTGTCATAACTTACTTGACTTTTTCTAAAATATATGTAAGTTAACCTTACATAATATTTACTACCGAAAATCAATATACGCAAAATTGAACTGTTTTTAAATTAAGTAAATAATGTTCAGGACTAATAATGAATCGTAATATCATAATATAATAATTTTCCAAAATTATATTTAACAGATAAATAAGACAGGCACAACACCTTATTGTGTGTCTATAATACATATAAGTTAAACCGTGAGAGTTTTACAGACAATAGTAACTATTGTCGCAATTAAAATATGCATTATAATTTAATTCACTGTGCACTTTTCATTTATGTACCTATCTACTCGAAACCTCTCTGTTAACTGTCTCCCAATTAAGTAAATAATGCTATGTACAAATAGTGGATAGTAATATATAATATAATAATTTTCCAAAATCATATTTAAATTATATAGTGGATAATTTTTTTGTAAATTCTGATTTGCCTAATTCAAAATTATAACGTGTAGTTTCTTACTATGTAAAATGTTTATAGATAACTTTTTTTTCAATGTGTATGAGACATAAACCTATAAAATAATTATTGTTGTGAGATGCATTTTGAAGAATATTCAGTGTGTATTAAGTATGTGCTAAAGAAAAAATCATGAGAAATTAATTCACTAAATTGAACATTACTAAATTGAAAGTATTTTATATTTATACAATATAATAGATCACCACAATCAGGTTAGGTTAGGTTAGTGTTAATACGTACTAGTTAATTACTTACCTACCTAACAGATTACAGACATAGGTATTAGAATAAATAATAATACACAAAAGAATAGGTATATAGAAATAGAATGACTTCAATAATAATATTATGAATATTATATAATATTGCACGAAAATTTAAAGATCGTAAAAAATTCACATTCTAACATAGATGATATTTATACCATTTAGTTTTATAATAGTTCGGACTATGATAATATTTCATCAGAACTGTATTTGAGTTGAAAATAATAAAGTCATATCTTCGTTGAAAAATGGAGTCAGATATTTTATAGATTTAACCCGTCGATTTATATGTGTAGTTAATTAACTAAATGATTTCGCATCAAAAAAAGTTCGTCGCTAAGTGGAATAGATTTACGCATTACATATAAAAAATATTTATATTTCGTTTTTTTTTCATTAATTTTCGTATATCAATATCTATATATAATTTTTACAATTTTATATTTTATACTACAACTTAGGCTGAATATATAAAATTTGCGTTCATTATATGTTTTACCGTGTTATTTTTTTCTAATTATTTATTTTAGTTGATTTCTATTGTTAAAACTCCTGCAAGCTTATATACGATAAATGAAAAATTAAATTATTTTCTGAAGGGGGTGGCATATTTAAAAGGGCCTAGGGGAGCAATTGGTCAAATTCCGGCCCTGCGTTCGTTAATTTATGTACTTTGTACGTATATTGTATATTATGTAATGTACTTACTTTCGCTGTTCTTCTGACATCCGGTCTCTGATAAAAGCGACGCTGTGGTTTTCGGCACCCTACGATCCTCTCGACCGACGCTGTTCAGTTCCTGACACTATAGGCGAAAGATCATGTCGCTGCTTTAGCCGATCTCCCGAGGACCGTCGCTTCGTCAAACGACTTTCGGGATGGTTTCGAGGGCCCTGTGTCTGAAGTTTCTGACCGTTCTGCGTCCTCTCGTCCGGTTGGTCGGAGTTAGTTACACAGCCACCACCAATGCCACACAAAATCGAAGATGCCACAATTATTACGACGAAAACAGCGTCAACGACTCCGGGGAGATAATCCCACCTAGCTGTCTTCCAGCCGTCCAAGCGTCTTCCAAAAAACTATGTCCTATTTGTCGGCCACATCGCCGCCGTCGTCCTTCACGTTACCGCCAAAACTGTTCTAAAATGTAGATTCGTAGTACAAATTTATAAAAAAAAAATTAAAAAAACGATAGCCGTCTTCCCATTGTGTAATAAACTAATAAATAAACGTAACATTAAATTGTATTTGTTTTATTTTTAAACAGTATTACAACACCAAGAATATCCATGGTTACTGCTGTCGCGTCGTTGTTTTTGTCTTCGTTGGCAATTACCGATGGGATAAATTAAAATACTAGATTTAGATAGTTGATTATCAATATTTTTATCCGTTAATATTTGTATCCAAAAACGGCATAGCTAAATCCGGCGGAGACGCACCTTCTGATATTTTCCATGCGTTATGGTTGCGCAGCATTTGCGACAATTTCACGCTGCACGGATTTAGTGTGTGGCGTGTGCTTGGCCTAACACAACGGTTACATATTAACAAGATGGCCACATGCGATAAAATAAAATATAACTGACTAATTGAACATTATACAGGGTGATTCACCAAGCATGCTCACTCCCATTTTTACTTTGATAATGAATTTATTCTGATTTTTTGGGTTTTTTAAATACTTATACCTCAAAAACAATTTTTTCAATATTTTCAAATTCCTGAAATTTTTTTGTACTACTTAAAGAGTGTTCCGTGGTGATACTAACTTCTGTTTTTCATATGAGAACGCTCTTTTTTTACTGTAAATTATTAAGTGGATATTTTTTTTAAAAGTGTTGATGAACCTAACTCAAAATTTGAATGAGTAGTTATTAAAATGTCTATACTAAAAAAAATAGTCCTTAAAAATGGTTCGACAAAAATATTTAAAAAATGTAATATTGGATCTAGTATTTTTTATACTATTAGACCATTTTTACAAATTATTAATGTTGTGTTGTTCGATTAATATTAATCACTAAAATGTTCAAACCATTATCATAGCCTTCAAATCTTTCAAACCCATTATCATGGACCTAATATCTTTAATACACAAAGTTAAATAACTCGAAAACTATTCGTTCGAATTTTGAATTGACTGTTAGGAGGGCTAATCTACATCGACTTTTCCAGAAAAAATGATCGGCTAAATAATTTATAGTAGTAAGGTGTTGGATGAGTTCTCATATGAAAAACACAAGTTTGCATCACCATAGGACACTCGTTAAGTATAGATAATACAGAATAAAATCTCAAGAATTTGAAAGAATGGCCTTTATGTATATTATAAGATTCTAAATATCAGATTTTGAATAACTGCATTATCAAAGGAAAAAAGAGGTGAGCGTGCTAGCAGTATTACCCTGTATATGGTATACTTATACGTCTAAATAATATACATATTATAGATTATTCAGTGAGAGTTTTACACGCAAAAGTAACTACTGTTGCAATTAAAATACGCATTATAATTTCATTCACCGTGCATTTTGCATTTTGCATTTATGTACCTACACGAAACGTATAATAATATGTAATGGAATAATTATATATATTATGGTTGGCATTGACAGTGAAGTGACGGTCACGATTGTGAACCTGCTGTGACGATATATTGTGTTGAAATTGATTGGCAGGTGTACATAATACTATGTATAGGTATATAAGTAAGAAAAATCATAAAACGCGATTATGATGTAATAATCTTTGGAATTAAGTAATACTGATTTCAGTCTTAAAAGCAAAAACCCTCTTTAAACTCGACGAAATTACGTTACGACGGCTATATAGTATTAAGTAATTACTAATTACCAGCTATACCTACCTACCACATTTTACAGACGAAATTTTGGTGATAACTGATAAGGCTCGTCGTTTGAAAACAAAGCACCTACGTACTATTAGTACTACTATAATATTATTGCGTATAACGACCAACAGTAAATAAAGATTTCAAGTTTCTTCTAAATAAATAAACCATTAATAGCAGTATGTTAGCATATTATAATATTATTATTTTTTATACAAATTACAATTATTGAAACGTGTTTTTATTTGTGTCTATTGATAAATATAAATTATTGGTTTTTTAATGTACTAGGAATGCGTCCTTATAATATCATGTCTTGCTTAGAGACTATATATATGTACCACTAAAGTATTAAAATATGTTGATAACATATTTGATTTATTCACTTTTCGTTAACGTTACACGAGAAGACGTTTCAAAATCGGACAAATTCAAATATCCATTATATGGAGTCTACACATACTTGAAAGTTTTTTCTCGACTACAAAAGTTGTTTTATGTGTATGAATATATCTTTTTAACATACAACATACACAAGGCATATACAGATAATGTCCATAAATACTATACAGATCCTATTGGTTCTAAACCATTATTATATACAATGCATTAAATATTAATGTATATAAAGCACTTTGTAATTTATTATAATATTGTTATACTAATGACTGTAAAAGTATATACTTACAACTGTTACGACCGATTAGTTAAAATAAACATTTAAATTTAACGTTGAAGATAACGGAGAATAAGTCACTTTTGCAGCTCATATTAGATTATAACGCAATCTTGAATTTGAACAATAATAATTGTGTACGCAGTTCTTATTATCAAAATATAAATGATTTGTTTATTAATTATAATTTTAAACAAGCAGTGATGAATGAAAAAGCCCATAGAGTCAACACAGAAATGATACATCTTTATTCTTCCGAAAATAAGTGATTTAAAGTTTAGACTAATAATTAGTCCCTTTAAATCGTTGATCCCCTTAACCCGGTCATCGTCCTTTTATACAGGTCCGCCAACCTGCCAGTTCGATCAGCGAAATACTTATATTTTGTAATTGTTTGCGCCGCAGTACCAATATCATATTATGTTAAAACTGTTCACGTTAATTTAACAGTCTGTATCGTTTCTCAGTAAAGCGTTCGTGTACAGGCTTACAGCCATATAGTAATAATATTACTCTATGGGTACAGCGCTGGTTATCAGGTACGCCTGCTACTGACTACAGCTGTTACTTTTTCAGCATCACAAAAGTTGTCATAATTTTTATTATTGTGGGTTTCGTTTAAATTATCGTTTCTAATAGTATTTTGACCCTTTTTGGACTATTCATTATTATATCAAACCGATCGGAAATATACTAGTGTCCAAGTGGTTGCTGTGAATTTTATGTTTGTAATTGTTGTGTTCAACGTCGTGCGGTTAGCGGTCGAGCTGTGAGTGCGCGGGATCACCACTGTTATTCCTGTTATATTCTTATACTCAACTACAGATCCTGGAATTCCAGTTTGCCATATCTTCACAAAGGTAGGTGGTGCACCATACAATTATTTTACAGCCAAATAGGCGAATAAGGGTTATAATATTATCATATTGTATTATATTTGAAATAAGAATATTCCTCTTTATATTATCATATTATTGTATTGTTCATTAGGGCACTGGTGCCAAAAAGTATCAGTTATTTGTCATTACCATTATTATAATTTTTAACATATGTCTTATGGCATATGTGCATACTTGTATTATACAATATACGCACATTATTATTATTTATCATTTGTATTACTTAAAAATCAACCGTTTGGCTGCATTATCAATCTGCGAACCCAATTCCATACTATTAGTGTTACCCACTTATCTGCACTCGCCACACGCCAGTTGGATGTGTTTACCGTGACGAATGCTAAACTTCAAATACCTATATAACCTATATAACCTATATACATATATAACAAATTCTAATTACACCATCGTTCTTAACTCGGTAAAATACGTAAGTTACAACAAATTTGTTTTTGATTTCCCGAGGGGCGTGGTAAAGTAAATTTTGATTTGTATAGTGTTTTTTTTTTACATAGATTACCCCTAATCGACTATATCCACGTATTACAATTCGTGATAGAAGGACGGTAAAAATACGAAAACGTTTACTACAATATTTTATAATTGTATGCTATATGTAGGTATTAATAATTCAATATTATACCGGTAATACAAGACGTATATTACTATTTAGGTAGGTATTACCATCGAGTAAAGAATATTAGAATATAGATACTATACTATACTATACTCAATACTACAAACGCATAATATTATTAAATATTGTTATTTTCTCGTCTAATTGAAAACCTATGATTGCGGCGTGACGTCGTTGGCAAGGTATAAGAAAGGGTCTCTGTCGTCTGCGCTGCTATATAGGTTGGGACTTAGGTTACGTACCCGAAAGAGGGTATTCAAAAATAGCGCTCGTGCGGATGATTAACCGGCACGACATAAATTTCTGAAACGTCGCAAGTCTTCGTCGTCGGCGGGCGGGAAGGAGGGCGAGCTTGATTTTTGTGCCTCGGCGGTCGGTTTTGTTCGTTAGTCGCGGCGGCGACAATAATAATTGGAAACTATCGGCGGCGGCCGGGCCATAAATCCCGTGACGTTTTCTCTCCTCCATGTCCTTTTTGTGCCACTAATCAACGCCGCGCACCCCGCCGCCGCCGCTTCCGACGACGCGCGACGACCTCTTCCGACCGCGGAGTCGCCGCCCGAATGATTTACCGGATCTAAAATCGGCTCCAAATAGGGGGGGGGGAGGAGTAAGCATAAAATACGTTTTGTTCTCGAGCGCGTGTAATTAGCGACAACGCGTACGGCGGTCTGATGTCGGCTGCTGCCAGTGATTTACTGACCGCGACCGACGGGAAAATCTTTGTCGTCGACGCTGCGCCGGACCGGTTGACGTTCCCCGCGTATCGTTTGTCTTCGCACTCGACCACCCCAAAAGTTCTCCGGGGCGGCCGATATTCGGCAGCAGTAATGAACGACTCGAAATAGAACCACGACATTAAATGTATATTACTATATAGTGACCGATACTAAAGAATATTATACTGGATTAAATAACACTATTGAATCATTTATGGCTCATTATATATTTTTTTAATTTGGATTTAACTCGCAGCATATATAGTGGCGCAGGGTGGTAGGAGACGAATATAGATACTTATTTCCCACCTCCTCCTGCCACAATATATGCACCGCTAGTGAGTCGAATCCAGAAAGTTTAAATAATGAGCGATAAACGCGATTGCGTTGGTCTTACCTATTTATGTATAGTGTTATATAGTAATTAATCTATGCCAGCGGTTCCCAAACTTTATTTTCCAATGGTGTCCTTTTTTTGATCAAATTCAGTTACAGTGTCATGTTGTGAATACCACAAGAAACATAAATATAAACTGGACACTAATTTTCATTGATAATCAATTTATATAATTTAATAGATTTTTAGTTTTATATCATGTGCGAGTAGGTAGGTACCTCTATTAATAACTATTAGCCAATAGTACACAGATATGCTGATCGAACTGAGCTAAACTATATGTTAATTAGCATATAGTTGTGCTTATGTTAATTTATACACTTATACAATACAAATATTTGTATTTGATTTACAATATAATATGTGTATTGTGTATCGTATTCGTATACACTATACTCTGATGTAATATTCAAATGTCTACTTTAAATAAAACGTTATTAAAACATTTTGTTACTTATTTATAATGTTTGTTATAATATTATATATATTCATATTTGATGTATTTCTAATGAAAATATTTTATGAAATTTTGTAACTTTTATTGAAAGAAAACCATATATTATTTGTTTACAAACTCCACATAAAACATTAAAAAACTAATTTAATTCCACAAAAATGTTGCCCTTTAAACAGTTTAAATCTAAGTTCGTTGTTGCTTTTGATAAGCCCGAGTCGAATTTAAGTGCCTATATAATAAAGAATTATTAACCAATAAAAACCTTATAGGTTAGAGCAATAGAGGAAGGCGGTGTCTGATAAGGATTAATATGAGCTCACCTGGAAAATGTTTGACGACTTTCGACATTCGTTTTTATGTGAATGTATTATAGTATACCCTGTTATATATTTTATAACACTTACGACTTACTCTAAACTTTACATGATATATGTGATTAAAATATGATTAGATAGGTATAATGCGGCGATAAGAGTGTATTAAGTTAAATTACAAGTCATGCATATCAAGTATAAGTATGGGTATTACACGTCTAAACCACAGCAAACGATCTACAAAATATACAATTCACTAATAATACTTACATCAGGCATTTGAGTACCCACGTATTACCTAGTTATACTCTTCAGTACCTATATTAAATTATTTTCCTATTAAATCTAGTAAAAATATACATAACATAATATTATATAGAATAATTATGTAGGTATTGGAACCGTAACAACCTGAAGGTTAAGTTACCATATTATTGTTAACAACTGAAACATCGACCCCGCGGACAGAAACTATGTACACAAAAGTACCTACACAACTGCGCACAAGACATCTTATTGTTTACGAATATCAAATTCGTAAATTACTAACACATGAAAATACGTTCACAACCTAATATACTCTTGTACCAACACCATTATAAAATCATATAATATTATTACATAATATTGTAATGCACATTATTCACAGCATCATGCCCTTCATTGGTATTATGTTTAAGATGCCCTATTATTGTGTTGTCGAGCATTTTATAAAGATAAAATGTGGATATACTATTCAAAAGACTTTCGACGGTCGTATACAGTATATAATATGTATACTGTAAAAAAAATATTTTGTATTGTTAAGGAAAAACTGAGCAAAAAGTTGAATATATTATATTATTGAAAACGGTCGGATAGAAATTCGTCCCCTCGTAAATATCAGCTCTCCAAAGTTATTCTGGAAACATTTTTATTTTCTTAACATGTATGAGTATAATATTTTTTTCATCGAATAATAATTCGGTACAGCCCCGGCGAAGGGTAACCGTGGATTTATTGTTCGGCGATAATTCACTTGTACACAACTGCACCGCGAGGATGCAAAACGGTCGGAAATGCACGGGGTCACTTTACCACCGGACTCTGAAAGATGAATTATTATACATAATATAGACGTGTGCAGTAGTTGTAGTTGTTGTGCCGAACACCCGGCGGACCCTTGGGCGCATTAAATCGCTACAAATATAAGTAAAGTCCTGCTGTCCGAGACCCAGTAAATCATGCCGAGCTAAATACGTTGTAGATATGGAAATAATGGCCCAGGTCCTGTTCGTCTTTTGATTTACGACTGTGCGGGCGGTCGCCGTTGTGCTGCTATGTGTGTGTGCTGCTACAATATAATACTGTTGTAAAAAAAAAATATTGTTTCTATTTTAAAACCCTCTTACAAAAGTACTGGGCGTGAGGGTTGAATATAATATCCATTTCACGAATTTGTAATACCGAGTGATGTTATAGCTAAAACTTTACATACATACAACATTAACATTTGACATTGCATTTGTATTGCGTTACCTGTAATTTATATACCTACATAATATTACTATCAATAATTTTAAATAATAATTGTAGTTACTCTGGGTACGTTAGGTATTATTTTTCACGAGAACACAATAAAAAAATCAATAAATATTTAAACCAAATTAGTATAGGAGCCTACCTACCTACCTACTTTTAAGATGATATAATTTTACATTTAAGGTATAATTGTTTATAGCTATATTTGAGTTTTGTAAATATTTTAGATTGGTGTTAACGCGATATTTGATTAACACTCGTTTTCTACATACATGTTCAATATCATCAACATGATGATATTTAGTTCATTATATTTTAGGATATTACGTATTTTACGGCGCAATTATATTCTATTTAAAAATTGTATTCATTTATTTTAAAATACGGTATAGGTAATGAAAAGATATGTAAATATTTTCAGTTTTCCTAATACTATTTCGATTTACGTTAAATTAAATGTATTTTAATATTGATGTGCCCACGTAGGTAGTTAGTTTGAATATATTAAAATGCAGCTATCTAGTTCCAAAGGGGGAAAAAATAACTAGAAAATGGAGAAATGAAATTAATGCAGGAATGTCAACCAAATTTTTAATTTTTTTTTTATCAAATGTTCATATCTTGAAACACGTAATTACGAGTTGTCATTGTAAAATCGCTACTGGTTTTTTCTTTATGGCCGCCTGCAAAGACACGCAGCGAAATGTGATTAATCTTAATTTTGTAACGTATAGGTAAACATAATACTATATGTATGTATATTGTAAATATTTCTGTATATATTAGCGTAGCGTTTTCTGTTCGAATATCCAAACAAGTAGAAAAAAATACGTCGTCCTAATTTATCGATACGAGCAACAGGTTTTTCAATAGGATTTAATTTATTTGGCTAAACGATTAACATATTTTTTTCATTGTAGCATACGACGTTAAGGAATTCTCTATAATATTATAAAAATATACTATAATGCAAACGATGTTCCTTATTTATTTAGTTGTTTAATTATACTAAACCTTATATCACATATATAGGTACCTAGCCCCTCCCCGACGCATAATGAGCGAGTTTCTCGGATTGTACGAGTTTAATTCTCGGAGACTTCAACTCCGTCGTCATTAAGGTAGATAGATCGATTCAGAGAGATCTAACTAATTGAAAACGTTTTATACGAAAAATTTGAATGGCGTACCTACTTATGATATTATTATGAAATGTTCATCCCCTATGGCCTATATCGTTACTGTTTAATTGCATATGTACGTAGGTAGCCTATATGTGTTCTAAACCTATAACGTACAACCGGAAAACCTGTGTATATATAGTCGTTGTTGTAATATCACCTGGCCTACCTGGTTATCGGTCACACAAACCGCTATATTGCTCGCCCATGACCCGTGCACACACGTCGCACAATATGTGACATTGGCGCAGCAACAAAAGAGATTACATTTTAATCCGTGGACAAATATGGTCTAGTATAAAGTGTAGTCATAAAGGATTATTTTAATGGATCCGGGAGACCTGAAGAATGCGATACGTATTATTCAGTAAATAATATTTGGGCAGAGAGAGAGAGAGAGAGAGAGAAAGAGATAGTATAAGAAAAGACTATTGGATTTAACGACCGCGTTAAAATCTGGCTCCGTTACGACACGCCGTTACCGTAAAAACAAATATAAATTCCGGCCTCGAAGTATTTCCGAAAACTGTGTAATCATGATTTTCTTCTAGGGACAGCGTTGGTGGTGGGATCAGGTGAATTTGTAAATCCCATTTTAATATTCAACAATACCAGCAGCAGCAGCTGCCGGCCGGGAAAGTTTTAAAACTCACCGAAAATTTAAAAACAATAATAAAAGTAATCTCGGGGATGATATTTTTTACCGAACAAACGAGCAATTAACGTGTGGCCTTGGCACCCTGAAGCCCATTTATTTTTACGGTTTGCTAATTTTCCCTATAGTGGGGTGAAAAGAGAAATATGTCTTTATGGGTTGCCTAACCGACAACATAAGTATAAGCACACCCGCGTTCGAAAAACGTATAAAACCAATGATAATATCCTTCAAGACTTAAACAGTGTTAACGGTGTTAAGTGGTTTTCTCGTCCGTTGGATACTGCAGAGTCAAGAGTAAGATAGAAGAGAGAAAACAATATCAGTACTTTGTCTTACAATTAAAGTAAATGTAAAATGCTGAATAAAACTTGTAAATTGTGAACTTTTTGTACAATATTATACAAATCGTTAAATTCGAAATTTCTAAAAAAATTATGATTCTGAACTATCATATTAACAGATCTTAGCATAAGGTGTTTACCAAACAACCGAACTTCTTTAACAATATTTTTAATTAATCAATTAAATATTATATATAACTATTCTATTATATCATTTTATGTTTCGTTCTTTTAGAGTATAGACTATAGAAACTATATATTCATATTATTAGTACATTTACTATACATGATATAATTTTCAAGACATTTTAACTCGTTTTGCGCTATTTATATAGATAGGTGTTTAAAAATTTAGAATTTTTAGTTTATTATCGATTTATGTATGGTATAATTGTTTTTGTCAGTAACAAATATCGAGAAATGAATTTAATGTTCCTCGTTGGTAAATTGTTCTTAGAGCAATTCAAAAATATTTCAATTGTTTTGTAGATACTTAAATATTTATAACATATTACATTTGAACGCCCAAAGTTTAATAGATGCATTTGAGATTCCCCATAATTTTTTTTACAGAAACCTTGGTTCTGAATAATACAAATTTACAATTTTCATTTATAAACATTTCATGTTTAAATTAAGACATTCAAATGACGAATAATAATTAATTTTGTTATTAAGCTGTAACTAAAAAAAAAACATTATTATTTATAACATTAAAACTGTTCACCACTATAATACGTGGGACGTAAGACGTAAGTAAGTATATATTATTATTTACTTAGCAAAATCAAATTGTAAAAATATTCAGATTATTTTTAAGCTATTATTTATACTGCAAAACTATTCGCACCGTTGTACTTTACGTTGGTATTGACTTATAAAATCATAACAGTTATTAAGTTAGTATTATATGAAATAATAATATCTTTAAATATAAAAATGGATCCCTGTTTCCCTTGGTTATCGCATCACGCGTGAACGGCTGGGCCGATTTGACTGATTATTTTTTTGTTGTGTTCGTACTTGTTAGGAAAAGGTTCTTACGAAAGAAATTTTTAGGAAAATCTACCGGAAAAAAAAAATTTGGACGTCAAAAAATACAACAATGGCACCATCTGTCCAGAAAAAAATAAACTAAATAATAAAAAATTTAGTTGCAGATTAAAATAATAATAGTGTATTGTATATTGCTTGCTATTGGTTACGGGCATGCTTGTTGATTTGTATTATTAGTTTTTGTCAATTTATATATATATATATAGATATAAATGAATCTTTGTGTGTAGATTAGACCTCTGGAAAGAAGATAGGCTAATTTAAAAAGGGTTAAATCTAGTTTTTTTTTATCCATTGGATTTTAGTACGGTTAGGTTAGGTTAGGATTTCGTAAAAATGACAAACTTGGTTTAACTTTGATACCTATTTTAGAGTTATTAAATAATACACTTATGTATAAGCGGCACGAGGTCCGCGATCTACCGTAGATAGATTGCCTACCTGATAATATACTGCTGCGAATCAGAATTTTTATTTCGGGCAACCGAAAAGTTAAGATAAGTTTTGAACACCATACACCGAATATTAAACAACGAATTAAACAAAGTTTGAGTCATATAGAGTTGGTACATTTAGGGCAAAAAACGGGCAAGAAAGTTCACGGGATTAGCTAGTAATATATAATTAGTTTAAACTATCTTATAACTATTAGAAAATAAATTAGAAATATCAATATAAATATATTATAATAAAATATCTTTAGAAAGTAATATATAGGCTGAGCCCAGAATCGTGTTTCGTTTGATTTATCATTGAATATAAAATATTTAACACATCCACTAGGTACTGAAGTAACCTAATAAATTACGAGGTATAACAGTCGACACATATACACATCTATAGTCTAATCTAATCAAAATAACTTTCTCGGTTTTTGTGTTTCATAAATTTCTTGATATATATTTTTTTAATTGAACAAATTAAATACAATTTATACTTGAGTAGTTGTAGAAAATCACAATATTTTCCCTCATAATTTTAAATAATATTTATTTTTTTCTCGCTCATCGTCGTCGTTGTCCGATTTCACCCTGCAATCTGAATACATTTAGTACGCATAGTGTTTGAACTGCAATGCAAAACATATTCATAATAGTATAGTTTATTGTATATGACGTGTATTGTGTACACTGTTCAATAATATTGCTGAGCGTATAATTATAGTTTTATTGGTAATTCTGTGTACGGTGAAAAGGGTGTTATCCATATTCCGGGTTCGTAAAATTATTGGATTTATATGCTGAGTGAATGATTTGTAATTATGATATTGTTTGCTGACAATAATATTTTCCATTTTTTTTTTTTTAATAACTTACATTTAATATAGCACTAGGCGGTAAATTTTAATTTAGTCGTAGGTGTATAATACCGTCGATTGGTTTTTGTATCTTTAGTTGAAATTTTACACAAACAAAATAAAATCCATTTTGTACAACTATGTTAGCGTTTACATTTATTGCTGTACTCACACCTGTTTTTTATAAAACGGTGACGCTGAACATCACAATAAGTATATAGTTTATTGTATGTTTACATTTGTTCAATTGTTAAGTACATAGTTTGTTGGTAATTCTGAGTGTTGCGTAGGGTGGTATCCATAATCGGCGTTTCTAAAATTTGAATTTATTTGTTGACTGAAAGATTTGTGATTATGATATTTCCTCTTATATAGTGTGAATATTATTGTGGCCCAACATTTACCAATCTAAAGTCTTAAAATGTTGATATTTATATCTTTATTTAGTCCACCATTGATATTGCATATAATTGTGTGCTGTACGTGTTTTACTATTAATCGTTCAATTCAAAGTTAAATTCTTCGTGTGTTATACCTAATATTGTTTGCTGACAGTTGATCTCCATTTTTTTTAATGACTTTATCATTTACAGCATTGCATTGAACCAATATTCAACATAACAATATGGGTAAACGCAAATTTCGTCTTAGGTGTCTTACCTACAACTGCCGATAGGTTTTTGTATTTTCAGTTGACATTTTTACACAAAGAAAATAAAATCCATATTTTACAAGTATATACAATAATATATGTTATTACAGTACACCTGTTTTCAATAGAACGGTAACGCTGAACATCGGAACACATAATAAGTGTGTTTACATAAGTATTATAATGTATGTTGTTTATTGGACGTCACGTTTTTGGGGGCTTTTATTCTCTGTCCCCTGACAACGCGCAGGTTATATTATACGAACGAACACCTTATCGTTCCTATCGCAGTCGTATTTAAACTATAATTTATGATTACTCTAATAATATTATTGGGGTAGGCACTTAATGGAACATAAAAGTAGATCGTATCAACTCGTCTCCGTTTTACCTCGGAGGGTACATGCAGGTTTTCTGCGCGAGATGTTAATATAATAGCTATATTATATTATTATTATTATTATTGTGTTCAGTCCAAAAGATTACATAGAAAATCTCGTGTAACATATTTTATTATTGAATTAAAGAAGCAATTATATAAATATATTATATTTCGTTAGCCAGTTATAACATATGTCTAAAAGACTCGTCCAACAGTACATAAATTATAGTGTACGCACAATGGAAAGTTCATGTTTTATTTTTTTTGATTCCAGCATTGAAATAAAAAAAAAATCCTAAAACTAATCTCATGACATAACTCAACGTAAATACTGCACGATAGGTATGTCGCCGTATGTATACGTGTACAATAATGGATATTGACTTAAGTATATTTTTCAATTACGAAATAGTTGTATATTAACAATGATAGCATCGCACGGATTTCGTAATCTTTGTTTGCTATCTGCTCGGAACGATACCCGGGGTGGTAATAAATCATAACGTTACCAGACGTTATACAGACTCCAAACATTTTACATTGTTCGCGTTGTAATATTATTTTTTCGCCTTCGAATCTATTTTACCATTGGTGCGTCTCCCGTTTCCCTCTCGGGTCGGATATCAGACATCTTTTTCATTGTCTGAACCCGCAAGGACACTGCAATAATAATATAATCGAAGCGAAATCGTTTGTCGTCGTCCCTTAACCTTCGTTACGCCTCCAGAACGTTTAACCGGTTTCTCGCCAAACAATATAATATAGAACATTACGCCCACCGATGGTGTTTTCAAAAAGGGACACTGTCATTATGTATATTTTTTTTTTTGTATTCCATGGTCGGGGTCGATGTACAACACACACACACACACACACAATGCGTAGAAAAATATAATATATTATATTAAAACATCGAGAAATGCCATCTTGTCGGGGCACTTAAGTATGTGTGTTTTATTATTATTATTTTTGTTGTTGTTTTCTATGGAGGGATGCAGAGCGCGTGTAGTGTGGGCTACATACGACTACAACTACTGATGAGGGACGAAAACCGAATGATATCGAGTCGGCTGTCCGTTTCACCTCGACGGACGGACGGTGGCACTTGAAAATCTCCGTTCTAATTGCATTGTTCGTGATTCCGGGGGGCATTTACAACGGTATTGACGTTCGTGATATATACGATTTTGTTCCCTAGCCCCAGGGAAACAATTAGTATATAGGAGCAACGACGACGTATTTCATTCCTTAGATACTCTCGAAACTCCGTACAAGATTATATTATTATTGAAGTGTCTCATCGTGACGATTTTGAGGGCGCGGACACTGCACAGCAATAATGAAAATAAATTTTGCTGTGCACTGATGAGTATGAGGGTCATTCGGGTACCTACAACTACTGTCAGCCTGCAGAGTGCTATCCGCAAGGCTCAATTCACTCGATTTTATTTTTGTTCCGAGTGTCGGTGAAATATTTCGATGGCTTACCGTATTATAATATTACTTATGTATACGGATAATAAAATCCATTGGTTTACCACGCATAATACTATATAATTTATATTTAACAATAATATTCGCAACCATCTCGGGAAATCATACTAGAAAGGGAGGAAACCAGTCAAGAGACGCTTTAACAAAATATATATTATTACTAATTCACACTTTTCATTCACGACATAAGCAATTAAAAAAAATAAAATAAATATACTTCGGAGATGCTACCTTACGTCCCTACAGGTTGTCTCCTGTCTTATGTATATTTATATTTTACTGTGTAATATATTTGTATAATTTACTTATTATGCTATTTACTTGTTATTAGTATAGATCGTAAATAGTCTCCCACCGATACTGTCTCATAATAATATATAAGGTTATACGACGTGATATCATGACGTGTGTCATTTATATATATATATATACGTATAAATAATAACAATAGTATGCTGTTTGGTAATATTTAGTTGTTGCGTGGTTTTATTCTCTGTAATTATTATTATTACATTTCAATCGGTTTGTGACTTCCAAACTTACATACATTCGGCGTGTGTCGTTAGCGAGATCTCCGAGCCGTGCAAAGAGAACCATAACCCTAAATCTGCAGCCGTGTCGCATGACGTATGTGCACCGCGCGTATATGTGTGCAAACCATTTTGGGGGTAGTATGGTCGTAGCTAGTAAGTATATAGTATTATGTGACTACATGTGAGAAAGATGGAGATATAGAGTAAGAGAGAGAGAAAGAGAAAGAGAGTGTGTGTTTCTTTATCAACACAACACGAAGCACATACTCCCCAAAGTCTTGGGTGATATAACCCTTTTTACAAGGGGTGCCCGATTACCGTTGGCTCGGAAACAGTTTGTTTTCGCACAAAAGGACCACGGTAACAAGCCTCCTTTTGTCTGCTTTGTAGAACACGAAGACGGTGGTGTACAACAAACGCGTTCTCCCATGTGAAAACTACCATGTTTTTTGTAGCAAGTGCGCGCTGGCGTTTGCTACTCCGCGGCTTTTGTTCAATTATACTATAAAGACGAAATAACATGTGGAACACGTCGTTATTTTCAATAAATATAACAAGACACATAGACTACAGACATACATATATATTAGAATAATTGCTATTTTATGTCTTACAACGCAAAAGTACAACGTAAATAGTAATATGTAAGGGTGGAAATAATAATAAATACGCTAGGTGGGTATATTTTCCAACCAGAGATATAACATACATTTTGTTGTTTTATACTACTATTTTAGTATTTGTACACATAAATTAGACAGGGAAAAAATTCAATACCAATAAATAGAGCACGTGCAGTAGTAGTAAAAACTAGTAAATAACTAATTCCACTATTACACTAAAAAATACCGAAAAATTAATATAATTTGCACTAAAAAATAACATCGTTTTGTTATAAATGTTTTTATTCTTTGTTGTTATTATTTTTTTTTCTCTACAGTTCGCACTATACTTTGTACCTACACTCAATAAATAATAATTTGACATTTATTTTCACCTTTCTTTTTCTAAAATAATATTCTTGAATAATAATAAAGAATAATTCTTATGTTTCTAGTATTATGTAATATATTATGATTGTTGTTGAACCTATACTATTTGTTTTTGTTTGCACAATCAAAGAATAAAGAATATTGAAAAATAATGTCTTATTTCTATGAAATCATTATGTAAAAAATATAAGCTGTCGATCGGTCTTGCATAATTTCGTATTTTATCTTTTCTATAAATGCATTTGTCTTGGGTAGTTAATTTCTAATAAAGCAATTAGATACTACCGGATAATACAAAAAATCAATTTGAGGCCATAATACTCTTGTAGGTAGCTGGTAGGTATACTTATCCGTTAAGTCATAAAACTAATCTCCTGTTTACTCGGGTTTGTACGAGGTTTTTTTTTTGTTCTTTAGTGGTTAAAATAACTCCTGTTAATGACCATAAAAAAAGTACAGTCGTGCATATGTAATATAAAATGGGCTGAGTGTATATTATCACTCAGCGTGCTTGTATGGCGCACACAAATATAGGCACAGTGTACACCACTGTAGAGTTACGATCTGAATTACTGCTAGCACAATAAAACAACGTGTTTTAATACTCTAGGGGTAAGTCGACGAGAAAAACAACGACATACCCCTCGACGGAACTATTTCTATTCGAAAGCCTTTAACTACTATCGTCGCGTCGGTAGGTATGTCAAATTGCGAATAGACAATACACGTCGATTATATATCACGACGACAGCGGAAATAGTTTTGCGAGGGGGGGAGGTGGTAGGTGGGCGGTAGAGAGGTACTAGAAATACTGCCTCACCGAGTCTTTGGCGCACCACCTCGATCGTCGGAAATCAGCGAGCATTCGAATTTTACGAGGAAAAAAGACTGTCGTGGCAAAGGCCCAGGGGGCATAAAACCAGAGAATTTTACGAGCTAATCGTCAAAAGTCTTTCATTTTTTCTTCTTCTGCTTCTTTTTTTTTTTGGACTACAAACGTCTTTATTCCTTTATTTTTCCCTCGTATACCATAAAACGCTACTGATACGTGTATATTATTTTTCCCCCGACATCATAAAATGCTGATTTGTTTTCTCTCCGTGTGGTTTAGCATATAATGAAAATTTTCATCGTCTTTTCCGTCAGATTTTATTATCCGAAAATGAACGTCAAACACCACACGGACACACGCGTCTCCCCCTGAAGTTTATGTGATTGACGACCCATCCGACCGATATTAATACAACGTTTTATATCTTTTAACATGGAATTTCATTTATTTTTAGTTTCACCACAAATGGACGTAGATTCTGATGATGAAACCGCAGAGATTTCATAAACATAATATAATATAATATATGTACATTACCTAGGGTACCTAATTTACAGGATTTTTCAATTTAGTGAATATATATTCCCTCCAAGCGTATGCCAACTCTAAACGATTCAAAACTATGGTAAATATATAATGGTATTATATTATAAGTTAAAACCTATTATAGGCATCATATATTTGCATAATAGTATTCACAATATCAACTTGGAGTTTATTTGAACCATATTTGTAATGAGAATATATTCTGTTTTAAGAAATTATTTTAGAACTTTAGGTTTTATTTTAATGTCTGAATATTGTGTTTTAATACCTATAAGTAATACAAAATTTGTATTGCGAACTCGTTTGTTTTACATTTTAATTGAAAGATAAAATTTACATAATAAATTATAATTGTATTTGTATGGTTCTTAGTACAGTACTGTTCTTTCTTCCAGTACAGTAGGTATCTATAACAATATATACTATAATTAGTTTGAACTCTTCTACTGACTGGGGAGTTAAGTGGGAAATTAAAGTAGCTATAATACATTTAATATGAAAAATATTTAATAGTCATATAATAGAACAAGTAATTAATAGAACACGATCGACATAGAATATGTCAAACGTTTGAACAACTGTATGTAAACAAATCATCATGACTTATATAGTAGGATAACTTTTTCATCGCCAAACGTATAATAATAACTGTAAAATACAATTAGTACATATTATTTTGATTCTTATGTTAAATATAAACCCACAAAAACCCTCAATATTTGATTTTGAATTTTAAAAACAAATGCTCGTGACAATGTACGTAATTCATTATAAATGTCAAAGTCGTCTTAAAACGTTTGTAAGTACAATGAAATCAATAATTTTCTAGAGCTCTTTTGTTTGCATTCATTTGGAATTAAAAAATAAAATAATATGTATATAGTAGCATACTTAAATGTAATACATATATAACAGTAGAATCGTGGTCAACGATCGCTTTTGTCGTTTTTATGAGGGTACATTTTTTGGTCGCAGTAGTAATTTATTACCAATACGAGTAAAGTATTTTTTATTGTCACCAGACGAAAATAAATTTTAGAGTATTGTATATCGTTTACAATCGTATAAAATATTGTCGACTCCGCGGTGTTACAACATTCAAATCGGGTGTCTGCGTACTTGGTATCACTACTATAATAAGTATCCAATATTATTGACATAAAAATCCTTCTGCATATTCCTGTATTTAGTATAATTAGTCTGTCGCTGATACACTGTACCTGCCGCAGCAGTGATGGACAACGTTTTAATAGTTATCATATACCACGTAATATAACATATAACGTAGTCAATCGACAAACAATAAATTAAATAAGTTAAAAAAATAGTGCAAAAATTATGTCTTCAGCCGGGTATCGAACCGTGGACGTTTATTACCTGTTGATTAAAAGCGACTACTTTTACGTAGAACGGACTAAATTACCATTTTTTTTCGAAAACTCACTGGACAAGAAATGTGAAAAAGAGATGCGGGCCCCTAATCTAACTTTCCAGCGGCACTTACACCTCCTACTGCAATTGGCTTCAGAGGGTTTAGCTTTCGGTGAGTTTATTTAGTTTCAACACATTCTTTATCGACTACGCCATAGGACGTACAAGTGTTTTAGCTATTTTATCGAGTATTTAAATACACGATTTGTTTGTTCTCGTGGCAACGAATTGAAAAAAAGATTAACCGTAGTATATTATGTGTCTCTCCGCTATCATACAGTAAACTCTCGATTGTCCGCGGATGAGGGTCACATGGCAACTGCAGGGATAAGTTAATTATGCGATTAAACAGCAATATACAAATTTCAGAAACAAAAATGTTAATATAATATTATTAAAAAAAAACTTCCTATATAGTATATGCATAATATATGTTATGTAATAGACATTAATAAATAGTATTTAAAGACAATTAAGAAATACACGTACATTTATTCAAACATTCATATAATTATCATTAAGTAGCTGGCCTTCTTTTTATACAAGAAATCCGCAAACGATTATTTGCCATCTATAATTCAAAAATTGTATTAGTTAATATTTATTTTAACTTATTCTTTTTATAGCTTTGTTACTTTATTCCCTTTTACCTTGTATTCTTAATGCATTACCAATATCAGAATCTGTATATTGCATTATTATATGTCTCCGAAGCTTTGATATAATATTATTAATTCCACATCTCCGAACAAATATGCCAAGCACTTGGACCAAACCCACAGGACACAAACAACTTAATTTTATTCCTAAAAAAATCAGAATTGTATAACATAATTCAAAAAAATTATGTAACATATTGTAAATACCACCTAACTTAACACCTTGTACTAATCACCTAGATTTCGATGTATTTAAGATCAATAAAAAAAAAAAATAAAATATTATTAAACATAAATAAATAAAAAAATAAAATATAATATTCCGTCTGTCCGCAAAAACTGGGTACACTCTATAACTTATAGTTATTTATATTATTAGTAAGCACCTCATAATATATTGTTTAACTGTTGGATCATACATACATTTCCATAACCAACAATTTTTTAATTCTTGTAATTTGCGCATGCGCAACAACTCTTCTGTGTACTTACCATGTTTTTCTGGAAACACGGTATATGATATTTGCATTTATTTTTCACAAATACTTAAATATTGCACTCTTCATTATTTTTGGTAACTAAAGTCTATAGTTCCACGTAAGACCGCGGATAACCGAGAGTTTACTGTTCTATTATTATTATATATAATACGATCGTCGTGAAAGGGTTGGATTGGCACGTCGTCGGGTTTAGATCAACTAGAACGCGTTAACCACATTATTTATTGCCTTCTTATCCGAAACCCGATATAAGTGCGTGTGTAATAATTCACGACGACGGGAACGTGGAGTGTTTACGAAATACGCTGTTGTATTCGATCAAATGGTACCTATTTCCTTTAAGGGTGGTAGACAAACACGGGCATTTATCTTGTAAACACAACAGGTTCATTTGATATAGAAAATACATGCATTGTTTGTAGAGAAAACAATTGTCTATTCTGGACAACATGCACATCTCTTGTAGGATTACTGTCGTGAAACAGAAAATAAAATGTTGAATCATATAATAGGCAATTAATAAATGTTTTATGGGTTTTTTGTTAAGATGATGTCAGCGCACTGTTTGTTTTCTCTCTCTGGTCCACCCATAACATAAACAAAACGCATTTACATTTTCGTTTGTGCTTTTGAGTTATCTTAGAGTAAAATTAGTTATTATAAAAATGATGGAGAATACAATTTTTGAGAGTATGACATCGGTAATGTTATTTTAAATAAATATAATCAATAATTCGTATATTTTATATAGAGTTAAATAATCACATTAAAATTATATTATATTGATTTAACGAAATTCAAAGAAAACCTTTCATTATAGGGTACAAATTAAAGCTTTGGGTTGGAGTAGAGCATAGGTATATTATTATAATATTTTTCCCGCAGGTTTTATTGCATCGATCTGCAGAGAAAATCTGCTATAAAATAATATCGGCTAGTATGGCAGTTACAAAAATGTACTTTATACAATAATTTTACGAACATTTGCGTGAGAGAGATTTTTAATGTGAAAGTATGTAAGCGCTTCCTTCAAACGATTTTTAGCAGCAGCGATAATGTTTTAATTGAAAATTTGAATATATATATTCCTAAATTAAGAACAACTTTTGCACAATCGGCATCATATTGTATATTTATATATATCTGTATCACCTACATTTAAAATTGATCCTCAGGTTTTTTATTATTCCAATATAGTTTTGAACAACTTATTATTTATACCATTTTCAATAAATCGTGTACAAAGTGCACACTATAAATATTAGGATATTATATTCGAATCCTTTTCAATAGAATGGAATTCCACGCAGATCGCTTCTTTTAAAAGTGGGACGTTTTTCCGTTCTTTATGGACAGCAGAATTATTCTGGATTGTTTGTATTGTTTTTTGTGAAAGTAGAGTGGTGTTAATTGTAACTTTTTTTTTGTTAAAACGTTCTGTATACTATTGCTGGAGATAGTTTATTAGCTCATTATTGTCGGGTGGTACAAAATAATACCCGAAGACTATAAAGGATTTTTTATTCTTTGATTCGACCTTTTCAAGCCAAATACGTATATGTGCGAGTTCCCCACGTGTTTATGTGTCTGTAGAAAATTATGTTGACGAACTTTTTGTAGAAGTGTTAACGTTGTACTTGTGTGCGGTATTATAGTGGTTTATGAGTATACTAAGTAACACCTTTCACTGAGCAGCTATAATTATTCTATAATATAATAACTCTCCGCCTTCAGCACATGTGTCATATTATTACTACTATTATATCACTATTATACTACCGCGGGTCCATGCGTCATGATTATTTTTGTATTTTATTCTCATTTAATTACCGTTTTAGATGGTTTTAATTTTGAATCAAAGCAACGGGCTTTCTTTTAAATGGGACTATGACAGTCATGCAGTAGAGACGAAATATTATTGATTTTTCAAAAAATTCAAGTAACTATCAGTTATTTTATATAATTCCTAATTTTGTGTCGCGGTGAGTGGAGAGTAGAGAGTAGTGAGTAGACTAATTCACCATATCACAAATATTAATATGCATTAATGTTATGTTTATTGACTATTCCAAATTTGTTTGTTAGTTATGTTAATTTTAGAATATAATAACATGAAAAGTGATTTTCAAATAAATATGTTTGTGACGAGGTATACAATATCTAAATATATTTCAACACAATACTGTACATCCGTTATCTGCTGCAATCAATACATAATAATTACACAATTTAATAGTATTCATATGGATTCACTGTAGTACACCTATTCCTACTGCATTTCAAATATGATTATATTGTTGAAATATTAGAAATTAAGTTAAAATATTGTTTAAATTAGGGATATTTAGAATTTATAATCTAATGAAAAACTCAAACTCAGCCTATTTGGGTTAAAAAATATAAGACATTTCGAACGACGGTTATTGTTAATTGAATACTCGAATACTTCTTACATACTTACAAAGTTACAATACACATAGGTATTTGAAAAAAAAAACTAACAATTTATTTCTGTCTCCAAGCAGTAAAGTCAATAATTTAACGATTAAACAAAAAAAAAAAAAAAATTATTATTAAATATTTAAGTATAATAATATTTTGTTAAATCAAATATTAACATTGTTGAATTTATCATACAGCAGTAGTTTTGTAAATAATCGCGGTTACAATGCGACGAAATATGTAATTATGGTTTGTACGACGTGAAATAAAAACCAACGACATTTTAAATTGTAATTTATTACAAAAGGAGTGATATACATCATAACATTATTATCATACTTTGTAGTCGTATAATATTTTGTGTTCGCTAGTCGTCACTAGAGATTTAGCAAACTCGATTTATGTCGCATTGAACATTGTGGTATACAATATACGGTCGTACCTATTAGAAATTCATCAAAATCATCTGCGGCGACAATGCGATGACCATCGGGGAAATATCTTTTAATCGCGACAACCCTATACCGGCGGCGGCCAACAAAATGAAATCGGAAACTCACACATACCCACACGTGTGGGAAATGAAACGGGGACACAGTAATTCAGTGGACACCGGGGAATTGGTCGAATCAACATGCCGTTTCCGCGTCGACGATTCGCCTGCACCGTCACCGGTCCGTTTTCTAATTAACTAGATTTACTGGAGCCTTTGATTTATGTGTTTTATTATAATATAGTACGACAAAGTCTGTCGCCACGTATGTATATACAGTTCATGTATTACTGAACTGTCCCTATATATATGTATGCGCCGCGTGTGTGTACTACTCGTTAATCGTATACGTTTCGACTGCTATAATCGCGTTCAAACAATTAAAATTAAATTGTCATTTGTTTTGATATGATTTTAGATCGAGGATGACAATGTTATTGACGAACAACTATAATTTTATTATAATATAATATAGGTGACAATGTTTCATTCCGCATAATAATCAACTACTAAACTACCTATTTCGATATCAGCTGTTTAACTAGTTTACTCATAATACCTACTCATAATTTATTCTTCCCTATTGATCAATAAAATTAATAAAACCGATAATAAACCGTAGGTATATTCAGTTTGAAACCTTTTATAAAATCTGTCTAAAAACTTGGTAAAAGACCAAAATTCTAATTTATATTAACAATGTACTTGGTACTTACTCCTTAATTGTCATTTGTTTTGATATGTTTTTAAATCAAAGTTGACTGTAATATCGACGAACGACTTACTAATACAATAATAATATATAGAAGACATTTCTTCATTTATTTACCAACACAAAATTAACTATTTCAATATCAGCTGTTTCAACTAATTAACTCAGTTTACATATATTTGAAACTTTAATAAATAAATATATTATTAGGTATCGAAATGGTATCAAATACTTGCAGGTGATTTACTTAAATTTCAAACTAATGGTATAATTGTTTTGTTCTATCTACGTCAGTAAACAGCTGATATTTTAACATGTACCAATTTCATTGTGACTTGTGAGTTGACATATTTTATTTTACTCACCGAACTTGTTAATTTTTAAAAACGTATATCAGTATCATTTTCTATCAATGTATATGATTTTGAAATATTTAAAAAAATAACACTTTTCTGTGCATATTTTGTATGAAATATAACAATCATTTAATTATATACAATTTAATTTATGCACTGCTGTTTAACTAATTTAATTTTCTTATATTACTGTAGGTATACAAACTGTACGTGCATGTTATTATTTTGAATTATACCAACCCGGTATGTTTAATCAAACGGTATGAACCGTTAAGATATCGTATAGATTTACTCACATACATATATACAATTTCCACGATGTATCTCCATTTGAAATTGGACAGAAGGGACAGGTTTAATGGCCGTGGTCAACCCTTTTTCTTCCCTGGGGATGTTGACCTTACATTTTCCAATTTCATACTTTTGATTCAGGGATTCATTCAAGGGAATTTAACCGTATGTGCATGCCTCTATATACCAAATAAAAGGGTCTTATGGGTCGGTATATGCATAGACATCTTGTTCATCTAAATTAAAATTATGGTCTTTCGCCAAGTTTTTTAGACGGATTTTATAAAAGGTTTCAAATTAAATATACTTACTGTTTAGTATTCATTTTATTAATTTTTATTGGTCAAGGGATGAATAAATTATTGTTATAAACAATAACTTATATTTTATCGAATTAAAATTATAATTTAATTTCCGTATAACATAATTATATTACAAATAAAAACAAACACACGGTTAAACATTAAGTTGGACATATTATATTGAACTTTATCTGTCCATAGAGAAAAGTAATCAGGATTTGACTTTTTACTTTGGTCTACCGATAAAATAAATGCCGGCGCTGGCACGCAATGTTGTTTGCTTAAGGTTTCATTTGATTTATGATTTTCATCAGACGTACTGCGAATTTCCTCAAAGTTTTATGAAGACGGAAATTCGCTGAGAAAATATATTAAACATTTGACACGTACACCAAGTCCGAAGTAAAATAAGGATCCGTTGGGACGGATAAGGACGGGTGGGAGGAAGGAAGAGGTTATAGAGTACACATTTGCCGAAAGTCGCCGTTTAAAAGGACTATATACACAACAAAAGTAGGATTTCCCTCCCACCGAGACCAGACAATTGCTCGACGGACTATTTAAAGCCTCTCCCTACGGTGTCGACATCTCACGACATTTGAATATTCACGCATTCTGTACGTGCCCAAGTCGTCTAATTGAAAAGTTTCCCCGTCGTCGAGCCTTTTCTCTTGGAATATTATTATTATTGAGGAGAACTCAAAGAGTCCATTAGTAAGGACGATTAAGCGCAGACGAACTGGGACAGATGTACAGCTGATGTGTAACCACGTCAGCTCGGAAAAACTTTTTCCACCGGTCGTATTTTGTGGAATGTTTTAAACACCGTAGAATGTCATTTGCTTCGTCCATTTATACAGTATTCCCACATAGTAATGTACCCGGGTACATATTATCTCAGCCGAGATTATTTTTAATGAAAAAAATTAGGTTTCAATAGTGACACAAATTATTGATGACTTGCCACGTATATTTTTAGGGCATTCGTTACTTAGTAATTCGTAATTTTCAATCACAGCAAAATGGAAACACAATAACTATCCTATTTTATGTGCAAATGTACAACGTACAACTGGTTATTTTTTACAAGCTTTTCCGACTTCTATAATATAATATTATAGCACGTGCGATATAATATTATTATTATTTTGTATTATCCGCCCAAGTACGTATTAATGTTTTAGTTATAATCGGAATTTTACAGCCAACTATAATAATATCATCTCCGTGATTTTTTTTCTCATGTATTTTTGATAAATTTGTACTTTACTAAAAATGAAATCAGTTTATTTAAATTGAAATGTTTTTACCACAAAATACGTCGATACAAAGTAGTACCTACAGAATACTATCCGTCCCACTGCATCTGTGAATTATTATTTATCACACGACTTTCGCACTCGTACGAAATAATAGTTTCGTTTATAAAATAATATGTCTGAAATAGACTGGTTTTTTTTACGAGCTTTTCCGACTTCTATCTTATAATGTTACAACACGTGTGGCAAGTACCTACGCGTGGATACGACACGTACGTATTATAATGTTGTTTTCGTAGCAATAATCGAAAAACGGTTTGATGACGATTGTGGTGATGAAGGTATAATCCGATAACGGAAAAGAAGGTAAAATAGATCTAGGTGGACGTGCGTGTTCCGATGACTCCAGAGATTAAACTATGGTTGGCCTGTAGACTTTCGGAATTGTCCCGTACGGTCCTGTGCATTCATTACGCATCTTATTACAATAAAAAAGTGGGGTTCGACGACCGGGTTTTTTTTTAAATTCTTTTTACATTTTTTTTTTACACACGCGTGTGTTGTGACAAGTGGTCGAATCACTTATGTATTACTACTTTTGTCCTTCCCCGAACACTGCAACTACATTAAAATATAATATTGCACTCTCGTTATGATTATGTATACCTGCAGCTATTATCATTGTAAATCATCCCGAAGTGATTCTGTTCGGCAAACTCACTGTTGTAACGTAATAAACGGTATACGCTATTTATTAATATTTTTTGTTTCGATTATACGTAAAATTACACCTTGGACGTGTTTAAGTTTTTTAGGAACGGTTCCAAGATCATAGGTGATAAAAACACACCTTAATAATATACATTTTAGGTTCGATATTAAATTCTGAACACAAACTACAATAATATACTATCATGTCCATATACTTATACTTTCTATCTTATGATTTTGTTATTTTTATCATCAACAACAATATCATCGTAGGTTGTATCGTTTTCGTAAAACTGGGTGCAGCATCACTTAAAAATGTCAAAAACACATGTATTTATGATTTTTTTCATCTGTCGTAACAAATATCAAAATTATAATTTATTCAATAATTTTCGATACTAGTTCGCATTCTCTGTAAATTTATTCCAAGTTAATGACGACAGAAATGAATAAACACAAAATATTCAGTTATTTTTATTAATTTTTTTCTCTTTTATTATTATTAAAAACGAACAACTTAGCTTAGGTATACTTTATGAATAATGAGACACGACACATTACTTCATAAATAATTTGATCGCACAGCAAACCAGAATTAGTTTTGAATTATTATTAATTAACTATAGCGCTAGGGGCTCTTGTATTATGACGTATTAAATTAGTTATTAGACATTTCTCATATTTATAATATGATGTTCATGCCGTATTGAATGTAATAAATCGTTATTATTAAAACACGTTAAAGTGATGGTTTTAATGGTGCAGCTCGTCGTTTAAAAATCTGAAAAAACATTACATGATGAATTTAAAATAGATAGTTTTAAATGGAATTTAAAATTTAATATATTGGACTTTGAGTTAGATCTTGAATTTTATAATACACTAATGCAACTAATTTGATATATTTTACTATTTTGATTGACATAATTGAGAATTAATAAATATTTTCTGTCAGTAGATAAGTGTATTGTGAATTATGATATAATAACTCGAAAGTATTTCTACAAATTATCAACAACAAAAACGTATAAATGTTCACCGTACGCGTTCATACGTATGCTAATGAATTTACTTATATTGACAATATGCATATAATTTATTATGTTTGCGAATTTATTCAACAACCATAACAATGGTTTCAAAATACCAATTATATTGTTTTTTTTATTATTATTAATTATTTATGTTGGAGGAGATAAAAAATTTGTTATTTTGAACAAAGTTTCTACCTTATTATTGTTTTACGTGTTTGGGCGCCGTTCCAATAGTTTAGGTGGATAAAGGAAAACACAAGTGCCGATATTATGAGATAATTTTGTTGGCACATGTTTTAAGACCATAGTGGTGGTCCGTGAATGTTTATTTTGTATTCAACACGTGATGACCCACATAATTCAGTGGACATAATAATATCACGGCCAAGGGGGTCCAATTTATTCGTATTTCTCGTGACCATAATCTACGCTGCATGTTTTAAATAGATAGTTAAATATTTTTAAATAATTATTTTGAATTTTAATAAAAAATTTTAAAGAAAGATAAATTTCAATTTCAATAGACAGATTGAATGCCAATATTCTAAAACCGTATTTCCAGCTTTTGTCTGTATCTAAATTCTAAAGTTCAATATGTTTCATTACTGAAAGAATAGTGACATAACTCAAAACTGAACAATATTATACAATTATATTTATTATACCTATGCCAATTAAAATATTAATTGTATTAATAATATTATTTATAATAAACCCATTGTAACTTGTATTTATAGTTTAAACCACAGTTCTTAATGGTTGTAACTTCTAATATTATTTATAAGTAAAAAATTTGTAAATAATTATTTTACAATAAACACGCATGTCATGAATTATATTAAGTAGTCGGTACTCGGAAGTTTAGAATGAAGAAACTATCCATTTATGGCATTTAATGACGTCGAGTGATTAATTCTAGTGGCTTATAGAATGACACGACAACATCGACATTTTAAACGTTTTCTGGGGTAAAAATGTATTGGAAAATGTGATCTCTATTGTTATACCTACGTATAAAAAAAATAATTACATCAATAAGTCATGACATAATGACATGCATAATATAAAATAATTAAATTATTGATTATTATTACAGAAGTACGTCACTGAGTGCCATAGATTGAATTTTTACCTGAAAGGGGTTTTTATTTTATATTTAATTTGTCTGTAACTCATAACTAGTCATAAGTAATCAAAAATGTATATATTTTATATTTAAAATAAATTTATAGTATTTTTCTACTTTTTTTATTTTTTAACTTCGGCACCAATGTCTATCATTAATATTAGGTCAGAAATATTATGATAATTTTATTCAATTTAATTAATAATAAAAAACAAATTCAGCTTAAAAATATTTAACGTGGTATTTTGTATTTTTTTTTTTGACCGATCATTTGATTTTAAAAACCTTATAACTAAATTGTTTTGTTCTGACTTCTGGGCATGGTCCAAGGGATGAGCCCAAGTTTTCGGATAATAGATACGTCGAGGTTGAGTTTTAATATAATTTCTAAATGACCAATATATCGCAACTCCTCCCCGTAACTACTGACTTTATTGATATATTGAAGTGAAAGTGTGCAACTATTAAATAAGCGTAATATTACACGTCAACAAATCATTCAATCGAACATAATATTATATTATAAATATTGTGATTTGAGACGCAGTTGACTAATAAATCTTCTCAAATATTATAATCTATTGCCAGTTATGCTCCATTTGTGGATTTGTCATTAATAGAGCATTAAACTGAGAATATAATAATAATAATATAGTGTATAATATATTGTATATCGGGCCCTCGTTATATTCGGATTTTTTCGAGTGCATCCTGCCTCGGAGAGCAAGAGAAACTTTCAATAAGAAGATTTATAGCGCAGCAGAGGGTCCTATGTAATACGTCTTAGTTTTTATTTTTTTTACTTTCCGTTATACACATAAAAGAATATATCGCATTTATCGACAATAGTCAACTGTTGTGGTCAGACAAGAAATAAATACGTCTAATAGAATTGTACCAACTCGAGTTTTTCAGAAATTTATCTACGTCAGGTGCCGACGTTCCCGCGTGTCATATATGTTTTACGACTGTTTATCGATATAAAACAAATGGGAAAAACCGTAAAATCCGACCGTCCACCCTCAGATATGTCGTGGATTGCTATTTTTTTGTTTTCTCGACTATGAGTTTTGGTCGATAATATTACATGAGTGGCGTCCCATATGTTATGACGGGAAAACTGTTTTAGCTGCCACATAAAACTTCCCGAGCCCTCCTCGACAAATAGTGTCGACAACCCTCAATTGTAGCGACTAGCCGCCGCAGCGATATTACCGAATACCTAGTTATTGTTTTACCAATTTACCGACCGAAATTATTACAATAAACGTTATCTTACCACCTGGTCACTGCATCAGGTTGCTGCCGGTGCGGTTAGCCGTGGGATACTCCTAATAACCTATCCTGGGCAGACATTATTATAGATAGGTATGGGTAATTTATTATAAACGAAAATATAACAACTGCCTGATTTATTATAACGTAAACCGTGCGAATATCATGACTACCTACCGTACACGACAGATAATAAATACATAATTTATTACGATCTGCTTTTATGTTTTAAATTAAACTGTTTTCATTAAAACCGAATTATACATTTTCGTTTTAATTTATTCATAATAATATGTATTAACAATATTAATAATAATAATGAGTACCTAAGAAATATTTGCTGCTCAGTACATTAGCACACTTAAATTATCTATACATAAAATTAATATTAATGTGAAATATTTAACATAATATTCGACAATTTGAATCATATAATAATAATATACATTAAAATTAAAATTAAATTTATTTTATAAGTTTTTGTTTGAAATTATGTGGTAAAAAAAAAATAAAACCACGACCCACCCCACCCACGAACAACGACAAAATATTGCCTTATTATTATTGGGTAATCATCCAATCGATATAAATTTACAAATAAATATTCAATTTTTTTTGTTGAATGATTCACAAAGTGCGAAAGTACCTAACCTACCTACATTTGCTCGTTGAGAATATTAGGTCTCACCTTATTATATAAATTAACGCGTGTAGTAGTAATATAATATGTGTATTGTATATTATTTTGTAAGTATTTGAAATAATAAAAACAAAAATGCTAAACTTTTTTTCTTTGTAAGAGCGTTTGTTTGAGGAAAGTATCAATTATGGGCGAACCACGCGATTCACGAATATAACGAAACCATATTGATCTGCAACATATTCTACAACAACAAAAAATAAACATTAAACTAAACGATTATTGTGTTCTAAGGAATCCGTACAATGAAAACGAAAACCTGATCCCTTGTAATCCAATGCTATACGATTTGCAAACATTATATGCCCCTTTTCTTATTCAATGGCCTGTATAGTTTACATAAATATATACACTGAAAGCATCAACGGTGCTTTATTTTTATTACACTTGCGAACAGTATTACCCATTCAAAAAGTGACATTAATTATTGTTATGATATTAAGACTATATATAAAAATAAAAAAACTAACGAACAGTCAGTATAATACAATTATGGCGTACATAAATATAATAATATTAATAACACAGTATTGTGATATCATTGTTAAAAACGTAACGGCTTTATTGACAATTATATTGAATAATATACTATATATAACAATACTATGAACACTAAATATTTTATTATTTTTATTATTTGGTTATTGTTTTAATAAGTAAGCCGAATCGATGTGCGCTTGCTCGGTAATATTTTATATTTTTTTAATGTTTTTATTCGATACGAAAAAATATGTTTTTAATTTTTATATAATATTATATGTTTTTTATGTAAGTATACGTATTTTAATAGCATATACCGTATTGCTTAGACCACCGATTCTTAAACTGTGGTCCAAGGCCCCCTAGGGGTTTGCGACACTCATGTCGGGGGGTCCACGGTGGCTCTACCTAAAAAGTAAATATTCAAATTTTATGAAAAATTATAATTATTATAAATGTGTGCCTACTTGTGTGATTTGTAATATAACATAAGCGTTACAATATTGATTATGATAACATGAGGTATTTTGTAAAAAAAAAGTATTCGTAAAAAAATTGGTAGAGGGTCCGTGATTTCTAAAAGTTTTTCATCAGGGGTCCGAGTTCACCAAAATTTTAAGCCCCGTTGCCCTAGCTCATTAAAAAAAAAAATACACGAACTATGGTTACGTTATTAAGAAAATAAATAACTAACGAGTAATCAATACAATAAAATGGCATGAATAAATATAATATAATCAATTACACAATAACATAATATATTTATCATATAATAGAGCTTATTTATTTGAAATACATAACTGAAGGTATTGAGTACAGAAAAATTTAATACTTGTACTAGTTTGACAAAAAACATATATAGATAGCGGAATATACAACAATATTAAGTGAATATGTTAGCGCTCTAGTTTTATAGGTTGGTATACAATATATTAAATAGAAAAGATTGTTAGATACAAAATATACTAATTATTCGTAACGATTTTAAGAGAGGAATGAGAGGATTTGAGATGAATGAAAAGTATCAAAATTTTTTTGTAAATTATTACAGTAGATTATTATAGGGCTCTATTATTGACAGTATTATATTATATTATATTATAGGTATAGAGAATATCCTGAATACTAAAAATTTTACTGTTTTTATTCGTTGGTTATTTTTTTTGCGCTTGCTTATTAATATTTTTTTATTATTCGTTTCGTACCTACGTAAAAATATTGTTTTTGTATAGGTTTTTTATGTGTACGCGTTTTAACGTTCTCGGCGACAGTAATCTGTTTAATGGAAAGTTGTCTACAGTATAATATAGTGTTAGATGCCGGCCGTCGCAACCCTTCGGTAAACCGCTTTTAAATAAAACTACCTGCCCCAGGGACTTATCGTTCCCCAACGTCCAATTATTTATTTTTGATCCGCCATTCCACTATACTATATTATATATAGCTTTGTGTTCGTATAAAAATATATAACGTTTTTTTTTCCTTTCTTTCCGAACCGTCTAATTGCCGGACGATTTGCTCCGGTGTCCGAGGGAAGAGTGTATGGATATCCCGCTGCGAACACGGGTATAAGATGGCCATTAAATAGCGTTCAATGGGGGAAAAAAACGCAATGTTTCCAGTACACGGGCGCACCTTCGATATTGTATCGGGTTTCAATTATTATATTTTTGTGGTAAATGAAGGAAACCCTCCGCGGGACTGCGATGACCAAATAATAATATCTGTCGGCGCAGTTTATAATGATGTGAGAAGTTTATATACGGTTTTTTCTTCGTTTTTGGCGCATGACAGTGAAGAGGAAGTGTGAAACGGATGTGGATGTACACGCGTGTCGGAATACAAAGGTGGTTTTTATGGTTAACGAGCAATAGGGTCGTACTCGTATTGGAGATTTATAGAATGATAAAAATAATGAAAAGGTTTGAAGGTACCTATATACTCAGTGTCCGGTGAGGTCATATTATTATTATTATTGTGTTTTGTAGATCTGGACAACAGCAAAATTTAAAAACATACGAAACAAATATTTTTTTAAGATTATAACTCAACAAATCGGGAAAGGTTACTCTGCGAGCGTTCCCGGTTTCAAAGTGTATTTTAATATTATACAATGCAAAAAATCACAATTCCGTACACAGTTTAACAGTCTTTTTTGTTCAGTCATTTTTGTACCTATACCTTTTTTAATATTGGCTAGTATAAATCTTGAAATTAAATACTCATATTTTAGTATTTTTTAATTCTGGAGTGAGTACTTTGAGTGGAACCGTTATTAAACTATTTATTTGTTCGACTGTTATATTAAAAAATAATATTCTGATTAAGTGAATTTCTAATTTTTTGTTTTGAATTATGAATTAAATAATTATTAATATCAACAAATCAAAAAATGAATATAAACAATCGTAACTACGAAAAATATGGTAAATAAATAAATATCTAAGTATGGACAATCGTATAACTATGCACTGGTAACTAAAGAACCGACGAACTAAACTGGGATATAACTATAATCTGTATAAAAAAGTGTTCTAAACGTAAATTTAGAAACCTAAAGTAAACAAGCTATAGGAAAGCTCACACGGCGAGCGTCCTAAATTCCCAGTTAATAAAGCAATAAACTATAGTTTCAAAAACTATTTAAAAGAATTTGGTAGGTATAACCTTAATATTTTGGTAAGATATTATATTATTGATCAAATTATATTTAATGAGTAATTACTTAAAATTAATATATTATATATATTAATACAAACAATCGTATAACTATGTAAAATAACTACGAAAAATATACTGAATAAATAATATCTTATAGTAACAACAATCATCGTAACTATGTACTGGCCACTAACGGGCAGAAACAACTGGGATATTATACAGTCGTTCATATGTTTAGAATCCTAAAACAGAATAAATCGTTTTAAATGTTTAGGTAGGTACATCACTATAGTTCTAAATATGTATATATTATTATGTAAATAACTATAAAATTATTTTAGGAAAATAAGTACATCCCTCCAATGGGAGATTTAATCGTCCTGCGTGAATCATATCTTTTGTCTCTCTCTCTCTCTCTTACATCATCACATTCACTTATTGTTCGATGTATAATATTATCATATGTAACAGATTGTGTAATAAAACATTTAAAATTAAAAAAAATTAGTCATACACATTGGATTTGGCTCAAGTGTCGGGTACAATTTTAATTTAGAAATAAAATATGAATGTTAAAATACATACCACAGTTGAATTACACGCGAAAAAAAAATAAATAACACAAACATTAAAAGTTAAAGACCGTAGTTGTCACCCAGTACGGTTTCAATTTAAAAACCATAACAACGGAGATAATTACTTTGAGTAACACGCACTAATGTATATAATGCATTTATATAGGGTAAAATATTTTAACATTTTATATACGTTAGACTGCAATAATAATTATACGAAAAGAACAATCCACGATGATTTTATACAACTGCCTCTTTTAAGACTGAAAATAATATAATGTAATATTTAAATATCATTAAATTTTGTTGAAAACTTATGAAAACTCTTGATAAAATGTACTCGTGATTACTGTTTTTGTCTTACTCGCTTATTGTCCCCATAAAAGAAACAATTATTATATTGTGTCGCTATACATATATACAGCCGTTCCATGATGTCTCGTGAATCTTATTCACGCATACTGAAATCTCTGCACCCTTTACGTCGAATCACTATATACTTACGATGATAGGGATTTTGCGTGCAATTCCATTAACACGTCAGCCGGACAATTATTGTTGTATAACGGACGCATTAAATTAAAGGCACAGTCACATAAATCAAGTGACCCCGGTCGGATAATCTGCAGGACGACTTTTTTTTCCATTCTTCCTTCCCTTCGACGACGAGGATTTGATGATATACAAAACAAACATTTATCGCTGACCATTGTCCCCTTGCCCCCCCCCCCCCACTGGCACCGATACGCGAGCCGTAAACGGCAGGACGCCGTTTAAAGCCAATCATTAATAAAGCTTAAGATAGCGCCTGTTTCACCGCTGGCTGCAGTAAAAGGGTCGATGACGATAGTGCCGCCGCCGCCGACATGTTAATATATTTCGTATGCAAATGTCCTGCGCTGCAGGTATAATTATAGGCGATTAAAACCGGACTTTGTTTGCATCCCTTTGCGACGGATTCACTACGTGACAATTACAAACGCCGCTGCACGCGTACGCGCGCGCACACACACACACACACACGTGCCCCACCATTATTGCAGTAGGTAGATATTGTATATGTACGGCGAGGGTTGTTGAGCGTATTCGTCGAACTTTGGAATTCTTTGGTGAAAATTAAATTTTCCGACGCCAGAAACTTTGGCCACTATATAGCAAAAACGACGACGATAAGACTATATACTTACGTTCCAAAAGCTAACAAAGACCATAATTAATGAATGTATATTATTTAGAGACTTGGCAGAGGGAAAATATAAGACGATCATAAAATAGTCATTGTCCTGTCATTGTTCATATTATTATTATATAAACAACCATTATTGGAGAGGAGAGTCGATTTTTTGTCATAAACGATCGTTTGTCATCGTGTTCGTGCACACCTATAGTCGTAACACCAGCTACAGGTCGTTTATGTTTAAAAAAAAAAATTAAACATTCGACTATATTGAATAGTGTTCTTCTTAAAAGTTTTATTTGCCAACTGATTTATTCAATGTCCCCTGTTGATAGACAAATAGTAACGACGTGTACTATACCTACCTCCTACTGTTGGGCCCATGCAGACGGTCAATGTATTTTATGGTCGTATATTATATCATTATATTACCGTTCAAATTGTCGGTGGCGTAGGTATATGGTAGGTAGTGAATTCGTTTAAATTATATTAACGACTAAAAGTGGGTTGTATCTTATACATATATGCGTATCGTGTATGTCATACATATATATCGTAATATCATTGTACCATAGATTAACACGTTTGACGAAGTTTGATGGATGGATGGATGGATGGAAGGAAGTATTATACATCCATATAATATTCTATATTATTATGTTATATAAGGTAAGCCGTCCTGCAGCCGTTGTTAACGATCAAGTGGCGATGCATAATATACATATATAATATAATATTGTGCGCACGAATTTCGACAGACTCGCAACGTATGCGTGTTTACGCGAAAACCCTCGCTGATACGCACTTAAATATCTCGTGGTCGCGGCTTATAAATTAATTAGCGTCGCCGCCGTCGCCCGATGTTAGGTCCGACGACCTACTTCCACCGCGCGCACAAAAGGGTCTTTTGAACAAACACCAAACGCACTGCAGCGTCGTACCTACTGTAAAGGATTTATGAGGAGAGGGGGCGGCGTCCCGGTGTATAGATCCTCGTCGTCCTTTTTGCGGAAAAGGACACACGTTTAATACCGCCGGTTTGACGTGATAATGACACGACACAGAGACTAAACTCAAAACGCCGCCGGAAGTTTCGCACACACAAACCTATACACACCATCATGCGCGTTCCACCGTATATAGAGGATTTAAATGCAAATACTGTGCGTGTGGGTATAATATTATACTATTGCTAAGCTTCCGCAAATGACCACCACCCACCCGACGACGACGACAATGACGCTGACAACTTAATGCTTATAATTAAATACTCGCCCGGTGCGGTGGAGGGTGGCTGGCACCGACGACGTGGCCTGCGGGTTTATAATATTCTCTTATCGCCGCCCGCGGACTCGTCCCTTTTCGCACGCAGAGACCGCTCCGACAAGAGGTGACTGCCCATTAGCGTAATGGACCGAAAGCTCGGCAGTAATACGCATTTATTTGATGATCGTCCAAACACACGGGTTTTTGTTTCGGCATCTGTTCTCGCTGAATATATATGCATTTTTTCCTTCTCAATCCACACCAGCTCAAACTCCATGGCGTCACTGGTGTTCTCAAACTTGGTCCGTTTTTCTTTTTCTTTCTACAATACCGTTCACAAGTGTTTTGTAGGTTTTTATTTTGATATAATATATTTAATCTCACCTTTTTGTTCAAAAAATCACCTCCACTAGATTCAGATTCAGCTGTGGCGATCTCAGGTCGATCCGTCGTTATATTTCTAGCTCGAGAGTCTCAATACATTAAAATATATTATGTCTGTGCAATTATGTTATATGAAGCGAGTTCAGGTGGATTTATTGTTCGTCATTTTCTTAAATGTCGTCATAATATTACATTATATAGATATCTACATTTGATAAAGATTTTTTTTCAGAGTTTAAATCATGTTTTACAAAATCGTGTACGACAGTTAAAATATTAAACCGTGGACAAACTTATGTAATAAGCATCTCCTTAAAAAAAAACTCTCTCACACACACCCATTACATAATGTCCTTTACGTAATGTCCAGGAAGCTTAAATACGAATGAAAACTTTGGCAATAACTTAAAGAGCGCGCACAAAACAGTTTTCAAACTCGTATTAAGTCGACCGGCACAAACCTATTACCGCGCGTGTGTCTTTATAATACTGCTGCGGCGATGCACCTCGAGAACGGGAACAGAGTGCTGTGTAATCGAATGGAGAGATTACCGTTCGTTATACCGGTAAAAGACATCATGCGTCGTCTCTCTCGCGTAGTCTGCTGCCCGGCCGTAAAGAGTTTTAATATTCCCTCGGGGGGTGGGGAGGGTGGTGGCTGACGCTAGAGCATCGTATCGTATATTATAATATACATGTGTTTAATGTATAGGAATATATTCACGTGTGTGTGTGTGTGTAATAATAATATGAAGGATTAAAATATGAGCTTTTACTCGGCGCGGATATATTATATATAGAAAAAGGGTTGCTTAAACAGAGATGGGGTTTGCGCTTTGTAATGATAATCCTTCGACGGGGGTTTTGTTTTCTAACGAACTGAAACACTACTGCGGTGACGAAATGTGCCGCTAAACACTCGGTGTATATATATATAACGATATACAACTGCATTATATAGAATACACTAATCCGGTGGTTGCATTCCGTTTTTCCCAGAGTAAGCGCAGGCTTTCTGGAAAGCGAAGAGGAACCGTATAATAATTAAGGTATACATATTATTATATTGTCTGCGACGTGCAGTATAAATAACGAAATTAAATTGTTTAACAACACACTCGTGCGTGCAACAATGCTAAGACATGATACACACCTATATACCTACATATAAAATATTATGTCTAGTGTCTACTGCGTATATAGATCGAAGCTCTGTTTATTTTTTTTATCTTTTCCGTTTTGCAAGTATAATAATATGATATCGTTTAGATTTCACATTTCCTCATATTACTCGTATGTAAAATTAATGATTACGCTAATGCTCGGAAATGGTTTCCAACAACTGATATTATATTGTTTTTCGAAAATTCGGTGTGATGAATTAATGTTTTGTGTTTCAATGAAGGATTGTCGAGGAGGGCAGGGGTGTCTGCTAAATAAAGTTGTGACATTATGAGTTATGAGTAACTATTATTCTAATAGTTTTCAACTTTTATATTTATAATATTATGAGAACGTACAGTATTGTCGTACATTAAATATAAAATTCCTTTATACTATACATTATAATAAAAGTGTTTTTAATAAATATGTAATTAAACTTTTTTTATAACAATATTACAAACATGCATTTTGGACCCCTCCCCTTCTCAAAAAAAAAAAAAAAAATAAGATCCTAGATCCGCCAGTGTTTTGATTCTTGTTTGAAAATAATACTGAGGGCTAATTTGCAACATTTCTAAGAATAGTATTTTATAGTATTTCATTTTGCACATTAAAGCTTATAAATGTAATAACATCTCACTATTTTTTGATAATACTTAATATGTTTATAATATTTATCAAAATAACATTGCATGGTACTGTTAGTTTTTGAAAATATAGAAAACTATAAAATTATACAAATTGCAATAGTTGTGACTTTATGCGCAGCAAAAGCGCAAGACCATAACGTTTAAATTAACTTATAAGTAACGAGTTATTACCAATACATTAATACTTAATCATAATAATATTAAACTCACATTTAAATAAGTTTTAATTTTATTATTCAACTTGGAATACATTGTACTTAAAATATTAATTAACCTACAGTCGAGTTAATGAATTGTTATTATTATTTTATTTTTTTGGTGATTAAAGGATTTCAATTGTTTTAACTGTGTGAAAACCTATTAATATTTTATTTAAGAGGTGTTACCAATATGTGATTTCCGTATCACGCCTTACGTATTTGATATTTTTTGGTTTTTTTTATTAGTATTTGATATTTTGTAAAATTTATTTATTGTTATATTATTGTAAAAATTATGGATTGTAAATTGTCCGAGTTTAAAAAAAAAGTAAGAAATTGTTTCAACAACATAAATATTGCTACACTAAAATTAGTTTCTTAATATTACCTACCTACTTATAGACTTTCGCATAAAATCGATTTGCGCCAAAAGAAAGCGAACACATGTTAAGTTGAATTGAGTTCATATTATTATTATTATTATAGACAATTTTATATTCTGAGATAAAACTCAGACCATGATAATATATTATAATATTGTTTACGTTACCTAATGTTTTTTTTTAAGCACGTACATTATAGGTCTTATGATGTGAAATAATATATTAAAGGTTTTTGAACCCTGCAACTATCGCAATTATTTGTTTGGGACATTGTTCGGAACATGTGGTTTCTTTAAATAACTATTAATAATGTTTTTTTATTATTATTATTATTATTTTTTACACTCCGTTGCGTTTGTCAACTCGTGATTTTTTTTTCACACGCGCATATACAATTGTTTAATTATACACGTTGTTTTGTTGATCTTCTGTTAAATCGTACTATTTATTACTACGTTAGGCCGCCGTCGCGACACGTGGGTCCAGTGACGGGTGTTGGCACGCTGCACTTTACAGTTGTCGTACGATATGATGTCACCGCCGTTTGGTTTTATTTTTACTGGATACACGTTGAATTCATTAGCTCTATTCGACACCTTACATTGTGCAGTATAATATACACGCTATATACATGTCCAAAATAATGGTAGACTACCGAAAACTCCGGTACCTATACATATATAATTAGGTAGGAGGAAAAATGCATGATGTTGTGCACGATGTTATGCACAATATTGATGTTCCAATTAGAACCTATTAATATAAATTGTAATTATATGTAAATTGACAAAAATAACAAATAGTCTCGTTGATACCAAACAATCAGCAATAGACTTCAATATAAATTATTATTATATGTGCATATTGTTTTTGTATTATAAATAAATAAAATTATTAAGAAATTCGATCATTTTATACTAACCTGAAAGTAGTGCTTGAAACCGTAAACGTTTTTCCAAGTTTCGGAGACGGTATTTACTATTTTCCTATTTTGATTTCTATTTCAATTTCAGATATTGATATTTATTTTTTCCTATTTTTATTTCACGGTTTCGGATATCGATATTTATTTTCCGATTTCGTTTCTGGTTATAACAATCGATATTTATTTTTTCAATTTCAGTTTTGCCTACCTACTATTGTTGATTTTTTTCTATTTCAATATTTGTTTCGGTTTTAACGGTTTTAACCGGTATTCAAAATTGGTTTCAAGTTCTGCCTGTAGGTAATGAAAATTATTGAATTTTTTTTTAAATATTTATATATTTTAAGTATACCGGACTTATTTCCATGAATTTTTTTTATTATCGACCTTTAATACAAGATTTCAAATACCTAATATTATACGTCTTTAAAATTGTCAATATTATTAGAGATGAAAAAACTGATTAGTCTATTACGAAACACATTTCGACGGTTATCAATCATGGTCGTTGTAGGTATATATAGGTAGGAATATATACATTTAAATAAAAAAGAGTAATATGATATACAGTACTAAACACACACGAAATCGTGACACGCATATTAATATAATATTATATATGCCTAATACTGTAATATAGCTATGCCTATTTCCGATTGATGTTTATAGTCGTTAGATTATCACTTTTATCGTGGGTATTCAATTACAATATCATGGTGAATGAATCATCACAATAAGTCATAACAATGATTTAAGAATAAAAACAATTATTTGAGTATAATATGTCGATGAATGAAATCGTTAATTGAATAATAATACATTTTAGTAATTATGTAGGTATATGACAAAAATAATAATTTATATATTTTTTTCTTAAAAAATATTATATAAGCTTGCGATTTTATTCAATTCGTTGTTATATCATAAATTACAGTCTTTCTTAAATATCTTAAAATGTATTTATTTTTTCATTTTCAGGTTTAAAACATTTAATTATTTTTAAGAAAAAAATTAGAATTTCATGAGTCTTTAGAAAATTGCAAAAGGTAGAAATTGAATCAATCAAGATGTATCTATATTCGCGGTAAAAATAAGTTATAGATAAAAAAAAGTCCAAAATAACAAAGTCCTATGCATTTTAAGTCCAGTAGTTATATAGTATATAATTATATTCAAAATAAATTATTAAAAAAAAAATGCAATAGTTTTAATCACCTGCAAGTCAAGTTATATAAAAAAAAAATTGAATTAGGAGGATGTCAGCACAATTTTTTTGTTTTCTCTCTCGAACCCACGCGCACATAGATAAAACGCTGTCATCTAAAATCGTTTTTCATGCTTTTTGAGTAATCTTAGAGTAAAATCAACTACTACAAAAATGTAGAGGATAATATTGACATATCGATTTAAGTAACACTTAAGCTCAGACTTATTTACCTAGGACTTTTTTACCTCAGAATTGTTGGTAGTCTATCGTATTGTATATTATGACTTACGAGTAACCGTATAGTTATAAATTAATGATTTATTTCATAATGGAGTACATTTTGAACTATTGTAATAATAGGTGATATTGGCTATAACAGCGTAGACTTGTAATTTAAAGTAGATACACCTGTCGATACGATAATTAGGTATATAAATGCGTTTAAGTTAGAATCTAAATAGCCTCATATTTGAAATTTACTGAATAAGTCCTAACTAAAGTTGACGAAAATTAATTTATGTCTTAAGTAAAATACCATCGTAGTAATAATACAATGAACTGATCATGCATGTATCATTAAATTATAATATGTGTAGGACGTATCATTCATTAGTATGAAGTGTAATGTTATTATACTATAAAGGTGGTGAAAAATTAAAATACCGTAGGAATAATTATTATACATATTTTGTTGACAAGCAAGTCAAATAACACATATTAAAATTTTAAAGTGACGATCGATATCGTTTTGGTACAACATGAACTCACGTCTCATTATATTAATTAGTAGATAAAAGATTGTATGTATTATGAAACTCGTGCAGTGAATTTATGTCGGTGCATCGACACGGAAAGTCTAGTTAAAACGGTTCATGATGTGCGGTCACATTGTACCTAGACAAGTCTCTCGCGTCTAGAAAGGAAAAAAAAAATTCTAAATTTGTAAATAATATTATCATCGTGTAATTTATACGGATGATTCATTTACGTGGCTTTACTATATAATATAATGGTCGAACGATAGTAATATTATAATAGGTCTTCTCGCGTTTATTAAATTGCACGTGTGCGTTATAAACCACTTTTTTCCAGGCACTTCCCCGAGCCGGTTGATGAATCATCAATGTTTGTGCATGTGTGTGCGATGCGAAGAAATGCCTAGCCAGTGTGTCAGCGGCGGCGTTTCAGACGCTGCCGCCGTTGTAAAAATCGTACTCACACAATATAACAACAATACATATATTATGTGATATAAGTATATGGCTATGTATAATATAATAACAGTGCACCTGTTGAAAGGGACAGTGAGTGTGTCTGTATAGAGTGAGTCACTCTGCTTTGTATATAATATGGTTTAAAGTATATTATATACTGTACACACCTCCCTATATATACATAATATACAAACCTTCCTAAGCATGTATATACGTTATATATAGGTTCCTATGTGCATTAGGAGAAATGTCGTTATAATAATATACGCGATTGGAGGAGGCGGTTTCGGTACAAAAAATAAAAGAAAAAAGATCGACCATTCCGAGTAAAGCAAAAAACGATAATAAATTATAATAATACTATCGTGACTCCTTTCCCCTGCAGACATCCACGGCCACCCCATCGCCAGAGCCCATAAGATAGATGCGTTGTATGTGAATCGGGCCAAGTTGTTTCGGTGTATAATATGAAATCGTAGACGATCACATCTTACCTGCCCCGTCTAAAAATGAAAAATTATTGCCGCAGTGCGATCGCCGAATATACCTCCTCCTATCGGCGATGATTCACCACGTCTGTTTAATTTGATTTTAGTTTTATTATTTTTAATCTTTGTTTAGATTGAAATCTTATTTGAGCAATGATGTAATACGATTTCAACCACGGTATATGTTCAGATTATATTATTATAATAGTATTTTTCTGGTCACACTCCGAATTTAACATAATATTAAGACGCTGCAAGGCCGTTATGTTCGCATTCATTCAAACTATTATAATTTTATTATAATAAATGTCGTATGCCGGGCAAATTTGTTTCGTATATTTTTTTGTAGACGATGATGCCGCTTTACTACCGTCTAAAAAATGAATTTCCGTATGGTGTCAACCATTTTAGTACTACTAAATAGGTCGATAAAATGTACCTATAACCGGTGATGATTCACTATGTCTGTTTACTTTGGTTTCAGTTTCATTATTTTTATTTTTTTTTTTTTTTATTCTAACGTTAGATACAAATCTCAATTGAGCAATGATGTAATTCTATTTTAATTGTATGGTATACACTGAGTGTGTATGTATAATGTATTTTCACAGTCACACTTCGAACTTCGAATTTAACATAATATTAAAATGCTACAAGGCTGTTTTTTTACTACAATATCTATAATAAACATATTTTTTTAATTTCCAAATTAAATATTTTTAACATAAATACTATGTTTTTGGGCTGGCTACAGATATTTTATTTTTCTAACTGATTTTGCAAAATAAGAAGTAGTTTTCGTTGACATGATTATGTATTAACAAAAACATATTTATGATTCATAGACTTTCTGTGTAGATGAAAAATATCGAATAGCGTGCTATGGTTTTTTTTTTAAATTTAAAATGTCAAACTATCACCAGAATATACAAGTCCGATGTGTTGTTATAGGTCGGGCAAAGTTGTTTCGTATACGTTTCGTAGACGATCAAGCCTTGCGATTCTAAAAAATGAATTTCCGTAGTGTCAGTCACTGTTGTAGGACTATTATATAGGTCAATACAATGTAATCGGCGATGATTCACCACGTTTGTTTATTTTGGATTTTGTCTCATTTTTTTTTTATTTTAACGTTTTATAAAAATCCCATTTGAACAATGATGTGATTCTATTTAAATAACGGTATACACTTAGAAAGTATGTATAAGGTTCTTCTAGACACACTCCGAATTTAACATAATATTATGATGCTGCAAAACTGTTTTGTTACCATATATATCTTGTAAACATCTTTTTTAATTCCAAATTAAAAATATATTTTTATTTCAAATTTTATGCAGTAATCAGAAACCATAAGTTCGATTTGTTATTGTAGGTCAGGCAGAAGTTGTCTTTAAAGACGATCACTCCTTACCACCATCGAAAAAAATGAATTTCCGTTATGTCAGCCACGGTTTTAGTACTACTAAATAGGTCAATCGTCAGTACAATGTAGTCGATGATGATTCACCATGTTTGTTTACATTGGTTATAGTTACAATTTTTTATTTTATTTTTTATTCTAACGCGTAATACATAAGTCTCTTTTGAGCAATGATGTAATACTATTTCCATTACATCGTGGTCCACCGTATGCGCGTAGTATTTATATATTAGGTATATTCCCAGTCACACTCCGAATTTAACATAATATATTGAGATCTTGCAAGGCTGTTTCGGTCACATATATTATCTAGTAAACATTTATTTTAAATATTATTTTTAATTTTCCAACATAAAACATGTTATAACAATTTTGATAAATATTTAATATTAAATATAAATTACCTTCGATAAATTGATTAAGTATGTTTCGATTATTAATTACATATTATAAAATATTACGACAAGTATACGACCTATGAAAAAATAGTAATTTATAAGTCAAAATCTAAACCCTACATTTTAGTTTATATATATATAGGTACTTTATACATGGTTATCGATTGATTATTAATTGAATAAACTAAAACATTTTGATGATTTTACAAATTTTATAATTGGAAATGTTATGTTAATTTTCCAACATAATAATAAACGATACATTGTAATAATATGCAGAATCTATTAATATTATGCTTATTATGTAATCGATTTTTTTATTTAATATTTTTTTTTTAATTTAAATAACATTATTTTCACTTGGCAAAATATAATAATTAAGAGCACGGTGTTCACCGTAACATATGATGCGAATTCCAATACAAAATGTAACGTAACAGTGATCAATTGTTGATAGGTATCATTCCATATCGTGACAAAATTATAAAAAAATGCTTCAAATTAATTTTATTATCGTTTGTATTCAATATGTACTAGGTATTTCAACTCCAAAAAAAAAGAGAAAAGTTCCACGAACATAACAAAATTATTTAGTTGTATCTATCCTCTCTTGCTTAAATAAAGTTTAAAATATTTTTTTTTTAAATGACTTACAAAGGAACAAATACAATTTCGAGAATATATAACTATTGCGTAATTTAATCGTCAGTTGGCGTGACGTAGCCCGACACAAAAATGTAGTTTTTCGAGCTAGCTGCAAAATATGTCTTTTGGACCGTAAATCGGAAACACGGGACCCGTTATGTGTTGCGATTAAATGGCTCGCGATAGAATTTAATGGTACCTATACCGTATAAAAACAGGCGGGCGCGAACGCAGCCATCGGATATTATTCGTCTTAGACGGTTTTCTTCATTAAACAATTAGCAAGACATTTCCAGGCCGGCGATCATGTTCAAAAGGAACCGTTATGCAACGACCGGGGCCGAATATTATTAGTCAAATTAATCGTGCGGATATTTATATCCGACTCGGAATAAATTACACGAGTTTCCTCGGAGGAACGACAATAATATGGCATATATATATATATGATATCATAATACACTACGAAATACGGAGACGAAAACGACGATGGTTTATAGACTTAACATAATGTACGGATCGCTAGTCAAGGACCAATATTATTATTTCGGTGTGTATATACCACGTTATAATATACGCCTCAGTTACCAGACTTTTCGAACTATAGAAAATAATGATATCTTCTATAAGTGTGGGGCTGCTGTAGTTACGTCATAAGACTGGCTAACAAACTTTTCTACAAATCGAGAAAATTCTATTTGTTTTAAAATTATTTCGGCGATTCGGAAATTTATATTAATAATTATTGTATTCTTCGAACTCACATACTTAATTAATAGTTTACTTTGTAGTTTTTTATTTGAAAATATCAATATTACAGATATGATACATATTTTTTATTTTTCGTTGAACAAGTGAGACATTAGTTGTTTTACGATATTAAATTTAAAGTTTCAACATGGTTTAGTTTTGTTGAACATTTTTTTAGATATCAAAACATCAAAAAATTAATAAACTATTTACAATACTATTTTAATGAATTTTATTCTGTCATCAACAGCGATACTTAATATAATTACCTATAAAATGTAACCAAACATTTATGAACCTAATATAAGTTCACTCATAATTTTCAAAAATTGTTAGGTATATTTAAAAAATATAATGAAGGTACATAATATAACTTTAAAAATACAATATTAAATAACTAATTTTGTACTGTTATTTATTGTAATAATCTTATTAATAATCAAGTTTTATTATTTTTGTAACTCTTGAGTATATCGTATATGTTTAATAATACCTGCGAATCCTGAATACATTTATAGCTGTAAAAATTTACTGAACATTTTTTTTTAGAGAGATTTTAAAATAATGTTCGTTTTATACATTTTATCAAAATTTTAAATATTAATATTGTCAGTTCAAAATTCAATAGAACAAAGGGTATTCCAAACTACATTTTATGATTCGAAATTATTTTATCACCATTAGGAGTTATATGGTTTAAACATAAATTCGAGTTTTAAACTCTTGTCCTTTTGTATACAAAGTACATAAATATAATAATTTATTATGCTACCAATATGGGTAATTACTGTCGCGTTGTATAAATTATAAATATCAATATTAAAAAAAAATATTTATAGGCACATTTGCACGAGTTTAAATGGAAGACTAATAATATTATTAGTTTATACAACATAAATAAATAAATAAATATTATACGTAATCTATTATGTTAGTTCTAACGGATTACTCATTCAAAATAACATATTCAATCCTTTGACCTTTCTCGACATGTTTTTCATTTATCATTCTCTCGTGTACCAGGTCTAGTGTGTGCTTAGTATTATTAAAAAATAAATAATTGTTTTTAATGTTTTTGTTCTATAGAACAGACAGTGTCTTTTGACGTAATATTTCGACAGTTATACCTATGATAATAATATATAATGACAACAATGTTAAATTAATACTTAATTTTGTGGGATAATATTTGAATAACAAAGCCGACGCGATGGTATAATATGTGCACCGAAGGGTGGGTAAGAATAGTGACAACAGACAATCGTGTTAAGTAGGGTCCTTTTTCTAGAAGATAGTATCATGATGTACCAACAACAAAGCCGGACGAGAAAAATATTAATCTTTGTTAGCACAGGACATATGATTTGTACTTTGATATAAATCTAGAACGATTATGTTTCTACTGTGAGTTTCAGGGCTATTGTTAAAAACGCAAATGCTGTACTAACAATAATTTGTAATATTAGACTCGTGTTTCTATCGTGACAATAAAATATGCTCACTTAATATTTATTCAAGGCACCTAACTCGAATAAAATATAATGTATCGACACCATTTATAAATAAATTTAAGTTTACAATATGTTTTTATATAATATAAATTTAGCGCGAAGGGTTAAAAATTATAATATCAGGTCCGTATTGTAATGTTTTAAAATAAAAAACTAAATTCTGTACTAGAAATACTAAAGTTTGAATGGAAATTAAAAAAAAAAGTAATTGTCGTGTATAGTGTTGTCGAAATATAAACGCTTTAATAATAAATTACACTGTATAAAGGATTATTCAAAATTAATCAATGCTTTGCACCTGTCTTCCCAAGTTGCCTGATACTACTCCATGTGACTACTTCTTTTGAGGATGTGTTTAAGATACCAGCATTATAATCAACCGCAGATGAGCTAATCAATAAACGGTGTCAATTACGTCGGATATGCTTGGAATTAATTTCGAGGTCCATATAGATATTTTTCGGGTGACCTGTGAAAGCCGCATAGAACAAAATATGTTTGTATAATATTTTTTTATAGGTACCATTAATTAATATTTTGGCAATTTGTAATTTATTAATTTTTTTCACAGTAGAGACGGCCATTTTTTTTACCAAGACCATATAAAAAATTTTCGGCGATCCAAGAATTTAAAATTTTCTTTTAAAACTTTAGTTAATGGATATTGGATAGTTGATATCAGTCCAAAACATGTATATTGTAATTTTATTGAATTTGGGATTTGATATTTGGATAAAAATAAGACAAAAAAATCGAGGCCCCCTGGACCCCCCTCAGATACGGTCTTGAGCGGGTCGTAGTTGGGCACCCCTGCTCTAAGTCTAAACCTGAAAACTAAACAACCATCTGAAATCGGATGAATCGTTTTGAATAATCCTGTAGGCAGTGTATGTCGGATAGGGTGAACTGTGCTGTGTAGTAGGTACGCAGAGACGAATAGTTAAGTCATGGGATGCCGACTGATATTGTCACAGAAATCTGTCGCGGACCCGACAAAACGACTGCCGTTGGTGGCTGAGGCAGTGAGGCCTGAATCGGCTGGATGATTAATAACAATAATATTATTATATAGTGTGCGACGATCGCGTTTCATTGCGGACGAACGAGAGTATAATATAAATGATAATAATATTATAATATACTGCTACGGCGCGGAGAACACAATGGCGACGTACCTCTATTGGCGCCTCCGCGAGTGTGGTGTGTGTATATATATATATAGTGCGGTGACGAATGACTATAATAGCAATTGCAATAATAATAATTTTAATAATAATAATAATACGATTTCCATATACTATATATCGACTAGCCGTTAATTAACAAACGCCGCCGAGGCCACTGCAGCCGAGTACGGAATCATTAATTATTCACTTGTCAAAGGGCGCGTGCGGCCGACGCGTTTTCTATAAATTTTCCGCGACCCTACATCCGCACGCCCACGCATATATGTGTTTGTTTATTGTATAATATGTATATAATAATATAGATATGTCTCGTACTCTGTATAACGTTGTCGCCAGCGGTGTTGGAGGTGCCGTCGAAACGGAAAGCCGTGAGTCGGCGTCGTCGGGGACACAATGCAATGTGACCTATTGTTTTCCGTCTCGGCACTTTTCAGTGTGTTTGTGTGTGTGTTTGTGTGTGTGTATGTGTGTGAGTATATTTGTGTGTATGACGTATGTGTGTGTGTGTGTGTGAGAGAGAGAGAGAGACAATATTTAAATCGAATTGGATTTTGTTTACAATATACCTACGGAAAAATTTTGAATTTGTAAATAATCACACTCAAGTTTAAAGTTCAGTTTAAAAAATTTTCCTACGCATACTACACATACAGAGTGTATCTTTGTATGCGGGGTTTTTTAACGATTATAAATCGATGATATGAAATTTCGAAAAAACGAAAAAAGACGTTTTTCTTTATTTTTAGAATGCAATTTTTTTAAAACAATTTCAAAAATGTTAAACACGCAGATGTACCAATAGCAATTTCAACTTTATTTTTTCAAATGGTGATCACCATATATTTGAATGGATTCTGAAAATGTTGATACTCAAATCATTCATTTTGGTTAGCTAGTTTCTTAACTATGGTCCTTTAAACTTAAGTAAAATATGCATTAATACTTTTAATTTAAATAATTGGTATAGGTTTAATTTACAAGAACTAAATATTTTTTTCTCATAACCATCTTTAATTGGTAATCTAATAACATGCTCCAAACAAAAAAAACTTATTGGCAAACATAGCTCATCAAAATCACTAAAATCAGTATTATTATTGTAATTATTTATTATTATAATTGTAATTAATTAATTAATTACTTTAAAATTTTTTCTTCACGGCAACTTTTTTTGCAATAGCATAAATTTGGATTCTATGTTAGGTGGCTAAGATAATGGTAGTTGACATTAATACGTCTAAATATATGGGGCTAAAATAATGTGTAATGAAAAAAATGGAATGTTTTTGGTGCTCTTCAAAGCTATTCAAATTTAAAGTGTATATCACTACAAGAAGCCACCAAAAAAAATTTCATCAGTCGATTTAAAAATAATCCATCAAATTAAAATATTTTTGAAATTTTTTGTTTGAGCCAATATCCGCAATATATGCATCTCAGTTATATTTTCAACATTGTATTATTTATTTTATATATAGGTACCGGTGTTTACCACCTACTAATATCTGATTTCATAAAATAATTTTTTTAAATTTATCTCTATCGCATGAATATTTTATTGTTGTGGACTCATACAAATATACAATAATTATCTTTTGACCCTAACCATAGAACAGTAATATTATTCATGTGAAGTAGTTGTTACGTATTAACAACGTATTATTCTTAAGAGGATTTACAAAATAAGTTACGAGTATATATTTTTATAATAAGACAAGATATTTTATGTTACCACTTTATTATGTAAATTAGTCGTAAGTATATGTTGTTACTTTTATAGTGAAATCGTTTTCTTAGGATGTATGAAGTTAAGAATTAATCGTTAAAATCATTATTCGTGTTTTGACATAATTAAAATAACTTAATATCGAATACTCTGTCCATGAAATTAGTAGGCAATTAAGTTAATTTAACGAGAATGTTCAAGACAATTATACTATAATATTATATATGGGTACCCAATATTTAAATTTATATTTATTACAAAAGGTACAACTATTATTAAATATATTTTTTTTTCAAAAAATAACTCTCACAGTTATTTAAAGTGTTTTATTATTTAAGTAGGTATAGGTATATCATGTAGGTACTTACCACGCTATATATATTATTTTCTTTTTTTTCATGCCATTTATATATGTCTGTATGAATTAAAGAAGTTAAACACTGGTGTTTACCGAGTCAATATAATAATAGTATAATACCTACACTTAGAATATTATAGATATATAATAACTCTATTAAACGATCACAAATGGTTTTCATTCAAGACGTCAAATATCTATTACCATAATATTATTAATATTGTATTAACATTATCGTGGGAGAGAAAAAAATATTATATTTATTGAATTCGTACCACAAAACAATCGGTCTTGGGCCGGAAAAAAGTTCGGAAACACACCATTAATCAAACTTGTACGTGTGTATATTATATATATATGGCTCAATACTCCATTTAGGAAATGGTTCTATATCTCTGCACCGCCGTCGATTGACGAGTCACTGGCGAGGTTGACGGGTTCGTACGAGCTTCCGACACGGTTCGGCACTTAAGAGATAAAAAAATATAACGAAAACACGCGGGCAATAAGTATTAAGCTCTTCATAATGATGTTTGGGTGTCAGAGAAAAATAAATCCATTAATCTCGTTAGAGAGAGATAGAAAGAAGTGGAAAAAAAAGATACCTACGGAGTAATAATATTATAATAAATACGTCGTTGTTATGGAGACGGCTATTTACATAGGGTTTCGCAACTCTGACGACGATTTTTACGGTTGTCTTTTTATAAAATCATTAGGCAAAAAGCTAATCCTTTAAAACGCGCAATAACATCTGTTCTGAATAATTTAAACAGTTAGGTCGGGGACAGTGTAAAGACGGATTCCTGATGATGACGATTATTATAATAGTGACAATTTGATACTGTACACGGTTCGCACTCGGACAACCGTGACCGACATAGGTTAATGGTTGGGGTATTTTTACGCAACCATTATTATAATATACATTATATTGTATTCGGTTTGTTTGTTTAATTTTTTTTTCCTTTCCGTTTTTAATCTCTTTTGAATAAAGATCGAAGGGTAAATGACGACGGGGAAAGCTGATATCTTTTTCGTGTCCCGGCCTACTCTCGCGGCAGTAAAACGGTCAGAACCGTCCTGCAAGGCAATTCGCAATCAGGAACTAAATAATGTAGAGGACATGTAACGATTTAATGCAATTTATTAAGCGGTCGCTGGTATCTTATAAATAATATTATATCGAAAATAAAAATGATTTAATAACAGCCAATTTATCTGGCGGGCATGAAATTTAATATAAAACAACTCGAGCGCTAAAAATTATTGCATACAAAATAATATTATATATTTATATTCACTTTAATTTAAAAAGAAATACGCAAAAGCAGCTACCTACTTACTATTAACAAGAAGTTTTTAATAATAAGAATGACAGCTAATAGGTGTGTCAATATCATTACTTTTAAATTTAAAAAAAACTATTTAAGAATAACATATTGTATTATTTTAGAGTTACTTAATCGTTATCGACAAATACATATTATGTTACTGCAAATATTAAACAATACTTAAAAATAGAACATTTTTTAGAATATTCACCAAAAAAAACGAGGATTAGAGTGAAAGAAAATATTAATTTATACTTTTAAGTTTTAGGTAGATAACTAATAGTAATAATAGGTGAATTAAAATTGTATTTTATTGTACAGATTCATTATTTTATTATAATTAAACCGATGATTAGATTTTATAAGTACTTATTGAAATACAATGATTTAATTAGATATGTAAAATGCTTTAATAATTGTTACATTGCGTTGATTGTCGTGATTTGATTGTACATATATATAAATTAATATTAATGTTAATGTATATATTTTCAAAGTCTTTCAACCAAATGGCTAACAGATATAATATATTATAATGAAATCTTATTATTCAGGTATTATTGATAATTTCTGAATATTAATTACTTATACAAATTGATTATAAAAACGTTTTTTAATAATGTTTTTCCGTTTTTGTGGTAGGTATTTGTAGTATATTACATTTTTAACGGTATTTAATAATAATTACAAGTTTACAATAATTTGATTACAATAATCCTCATTATATTGAAATTATTAATTTATTTTTGTGTTTGTATTTATTTGAATAAACGCCCATGATAGCTCAAGTGCAGTAAGGTACTTAATGCAATTTTTCCTTTACATTAATACAATACAATAATAGTATTATTAAAATAATACAGATAAAGTTTAAATAAAAATAGTAATGGTGAATTAAGTTTAGTCACTTTAATGTAATATAATGAAGAGCCTATATAGATACTTAACAATCTAATTATACCATAAAATATAAATGAAAATTAACTGACAGCATAACAAGGGTTGGATGGATATAAATCTTTAATATTAAACAAATCAAAATTTATCATGCCATTGCATTCTCTGGCTAATCGAACGAGGGGATTATTGTAACCATAGGATGTACGATGAAATGGAATTTTAAACGTGGGACAAAAACGTGGGATTTATATATTATGTTATCGATACAAACTCGGTCGTATACATAATCGATTTAAAGTCATTTAGTACATTGTACTTAAATTCTTGCGTTTATCGTAAAAATAAATCCTATAAAGCATTGAATTGAATTGTAAATGAAATACGCAGGTATATACATAATAGGTTTGTGTATTTTATTTTTATGTTTATTGTGTACAACATACAACGTTGAGGCTTTTAAAATTATGTTTCTATAAAATACAAAATGTTGTTATTACCTAAATCTATATAATATAATATAGGTAGATAAAATGCTGGTACTTAAAATACCGGGATGATACACGATTCCGAAAATGTTCGTCAAACAAAATATTAGATCTGTGATGTTGCCATTTGTGGTAAAAAATATACAATGAAAATATTATGATTATTTGTTTTCATATCTTATTGCGTATTAAAAATGAAAACAAATCAGTTAAAATAATAAAATAAAAGGATTAGTGATGAAGCTGTCCAGCAATTTACGACAGTTAACTACAATTATTCACCTTGATGTCAAAGACCTACTTATGGGGAGGGGGCCAAAAAATAAATAAATATTAGATGACTGTTGTAGTTTGATTTAATTTATCAATTTTTCATTCATCATTTCGATGTATACAATTGTTCTTAAAATTAAATTTCCTTGCAACGTCACCAAGTCTTTTTTTGCGAAATCTTGTGAATGAAAAGGTAGACGTGGAATCGTGAATCACTGAAATGCAGGATACTACCAGCTGTATTAATGGCGTGTTCACGATATCCACGATATCCTGGCCATGCGATCTTTAGGTTAGGAAAATTATCGTCAACATCGAAGGGTTGTTTATTTATATATGCGGTATATTTGCAAGAGGGCCTTTTGCGTATATGACGTACATTATGCTTTTGTTCGATGATTATAATAATATATGAATAAAAGCTGATGGCGAAACCGCATGGGAAACCGGGCCGGTTGTGCCTTTGCGTTTATTATTTTAAGCTTAATTTATTTTATCAGTCCTTTGACGAACAGGACTATACATCGCACAAGAGACGCACTGGCGGCAACACGACGGAAGCACAGCCGCGCAGGATTAGCGTTTACGGTCGATTTTGATTACCGTGGTAACATAGCACACCTGAGAGAGAGAGAGAGACGCCATATATATAAAGGCTTTGAAGTGGCTGCTGATTTAGGACTGTTTCCTTTTTTGTATCCAGTCCCTCCGACAATGTCCTTTAATTTTCCAAAAAACGAAAACTAGAGAGGGTGCGGGGGAAACGTCATTATAATAATATATTGTAATTCTTTTTACTGTTATTATGCTACAGTGCCCTTTTTCAGTAATGGCGTGGCTTACGGTTTTTCACTTTACTCGGACCTTTGCATAATGTAAACGTAAAAACCGTACTTAGTGGCACAATAATCGTCCTTAACTGACCACGCAATTATTTTTTATTTCACCGAGAGGGGGACGCACTCTAATCGAGTGGTTTGGCATTACAGTTCCCCAAAAAACAATAACCTGTTAAATGTACGTACATAGTTTTTTATCGGTTTCCCGAGCTTAGGTTTTGGCCATTTCAACGGCTATTCTCACGTACCTACTAGTCGACCCGGAAGTCGACACCCCTCTGAACGGCTTTGATAATTAAATTGTTTTAAATTTATGTACCAGTTGTTTTGAGTCCGTCCGTTTTTCAATAATATTTTTCTCTGTTTCAAGCCCACAAGCAAATAAAAAAGTGATAATTTACCTTAAGTGCCAACTAAAATATTATAATCAACATATTTACTATAAAATATAATATTCTCTAATCATGTAGGTACCTACATATTATTATTTAAAACTAGAACTAATAAAATCCTAATACGTCCGTAATGAGTCCTAATAAAAATCTATACGTAGGTATGGTTTCAAAATAGATAAGAGTAGATTTTTAGATTGTCATTTTCGAATTATAGGTATTGGTTTTTTTTAATATAATTGATTATATACATAATAATTTAATCGCTTGTATAAAATCGAAACTGCCATCACTGTAATTATAGGTTATTGGTTGTTCGGAACAATAAACAGGTAGCTTGGATATTTAGGGCGGTTACATACTAATACATAATAGGTAGGTATACCGTTTGATATAATATCTCATCGATTAATAACTAAACAATTATTAATAGAAAAAATGTGATGTTTGCGATAATGCATTAACATTCATGGTATATAGTGGTAACAACAGTAATTATGTTTTTAAACTTGTACCTACTATATATTATATATATGTATATATTACAAATATCTACTGTTTGTTTTAATTTTCATAATACTGTATCGTTGAAAATATTGTTAAGTACATAATACTGAACCATTTTGATAGCAAACATGGCAGCGCTAGTGTAGTAAAGACCTTTCGACAATTTAGATCATTTCGATTTAAGATAGATAGGATTATAAATTGTTGTACGCGCGCATCGATTAAAACGCCGTTTGTATAATAAAACATTTTCTAAACGAGGGAAGATAAGACACGAGTATAAATACATAAAAAAAATGTACCTCTGCATTGTATCCGTTTTGCGTTTTGTATATATATACAATGGGCATGAGATAACGATTTGGTTTGTTTCCGCGATGACTATATTATTATAATATGTGTGCTTGGGATGGCTGAACGCGCGGGCGGCGTGCGCGTTTAATACTTACTCGACGCGACGTGGCGTAAAAGCTTGCGTGAAAATGATACTGCAAAAGACTCCGGGAACGAAAGGGTTGTAAATTATAGGGGTGTGGGTATATCTCATGATTTTGTCATTAAGACGCGCGTCGGATTACGTTCGCGTTGATTTTGATTTATCACTTTTGCTGTCCAGAACCGACGGATTTCCACACAGAGTAAATTCGTAACCGAACTTCAGTATGGGGAGAAAGGGTTAGGCAACGACTTCATTCGATTTGCATAAAAAGAAGGCGTCTCCTGCTCCCGCGGCACACCACCGGTAATAATAATAATTAATCGTTCGTCGGCGACTGCTCCGAGATAAATAATGCCAAGTCGACGACTACGTTGCTGCAGTGGGGTTATAATGATATTATTGTTGTTTTTTTTTCTTTCAAATCGATACGTCGGCGTGCGATTAAAAAATTCGAATACAATTAACCGTAGTTTTTTTGGAGTCTGTATATGTAGGTATACAACGGGCCTTGGGCCCTTGGAGACGCTCTGCCGATAAATGAATAGAATATTATTATAATACTCGCACGTTGATGTAAATGATTCGAAATGCGCCTATGGTAATAAGGGTATTTTCGACGACCTTTGACGTCGGTTTCGCGCGTCGTTGTAATAATATTTTGACGCACGACAAAAAAAAAAATCGTTATTTTATTTAAATCCTTCGGTATTGTATGTACACGATACATATTATATTAAAATATTATAGTCTGTGCACCTATTTAAAAACCAGCATAATCACGTATTAATCACTCGTGTATTATATACGTATATTATTCATTTATAATCGTAGGAACGTATTTTGTTGACGTATAATATTGTATTATTAATAATAGGTAGGTACTAACTAGTTTATACAATTTGACATAATATATGAAATCAACAAAAACAAATATAACAAAACATCCATTTTTGACTATTATATAAATAAAATATTGATAGTTTCACTTATAATAATAAACTGGCGTCGAGTCATTATATTATCAAAAAATGAAAACTATTTTTAATTTTGTAAAATAATAATCTCTGGCAGTATTTCAGTTACTGAATATTAATTATTTAACATTGTATTGATTTTTGTTCACTATCTACGCTATGTATACGCAGAATCTACAAAATACACAAATGTCCGGCGAAATCGATAGTCGGTGAAATCGATATTAAAACAGCAGAATCGATAAAATTCTGTTTAGTTTGGTCAATACTCTACATTTAACTACTAAAATATCGTGAGATATTAATATACCTACTACAGTTGTATTTTTGGTTTCAATTTTCATTTATACAAAAAAGTGAATTATACTCTATCAATTAAATTATATAATACTATTTACTAACGAATCGTACAATTATGTATAATAATATTGAGTATATATTATAAAAAAATTCAATTAAAATATAAACCGAAAAGGTTTTGATGTTATTCCTCTTTGATTTTGAATATTATAGAGGTAAATTAAATTTAAAAGTTATGATTATGGTTTAAGTAATTTACTGTATACATCATTCATGTTATATTGCAAAAATGATGGAAACACTATAGTATTTCTTGTTTAATTGAATAAATTACCAATGTTTTTTTTTATGATCATAAAAAAATGTTATCCTACACAGAAAATATAGGAGACATTGCAGGGTGTTGTTTTTAAACCTTTTATGCAAAATATTTTACAAAAAATATTATAATTTAAATTAAACCAAAGTTTTAAGAAAGATATAATACAAGGCCTAAACTTAAATTATTTTAATTTTAACAAGCCAAAAATAAATATTGATTTCCTAATTTCCTATGTTAAGCTATTTTTAGATTTTTAATAACTAAATAATAAATATATACAAAATGTTGGTAATCAAAGTCAAAATGTATATGTCTGAAGCAATATAGGTATATTATACTAATATAATATTACAATATTCGTTAATTTTTAATAAATTCGCTTAGTAATAATTATTGAAAAAATAATAAAAACTGTATTTATCTTAATATTACTTCAACTGAAGGTTAGTTGAACTTTTTTTAAATTCTCTCTATATTTTTGAATTAAAAAATAAAACGATGGTTTTCAATTATGTTCAACGATGCTCACAACTGCAATTTCGACGGTTAAGCTACCATTATATAGTACACAATATTAAACACGCTTCTCTTGCGATTGGAACCTAAATGAATTCACGCGTAAACGCATATTATATTAATGAGTGTCCACCCGTTTGCTGAAACATTCCTCGCATAAAACTTAACTGGTGAAAATATTCAGGGACTGTCGATTGTAAAGCCAGATATACCTCTATCATGAAGTGATAGAGCTACAACAGATTTACCTACAACTGTATGGTGAGAGAGGACATTTCCCGAGCGCGTATTCCGTTTTAATGTTCAACCCTTTTTTTCACAGTCCAAGTATGTCCGCAAACTTATCGACAAGTTGCAGTAATTAGTTACAAGTATTAATAAATTTAAACATTTTCAAAAAAAGTAAAGGTAATTCAACAATACAAATTTTAGGACAAAACATGTGTAAAAATGACCCAGGTGTATAAGCCGAAATAATGTAACAAGTAATGATAACCAATTGCTGTAACGAACCTGGGTGCAATCAGTGTATATCAAAAATACTATCTCTTTTTCTTGAAATGTGTAGAGGTCATTTCGGGTCGCACTAGGGAAACCGTCGTACACAAGATGAGTCGGTATAGGGTTTCCGCTACTAGAGAGTTGTATAGTTATACCGAGCGTTGTTTTTCTCAAAACACCCATCGTCATAGGTACGATTATAATTTGTACTTTCAACATTCGCGTGAATAATACAACGAAACCGACTGGCCTGCGGCTAAACGTGTGAATTATTAATCGTTGACGACATGCACAAGTTTCGGTGGCCCGCAATATTAATTACCCGGGTCACTCGTCGTCGAAGTTCGGCACGTACCCACACACCCACACGCACAGAGCGAATAGTTTATTAATAATAACATGCCTGCAGTCCGCCTTATCGCGGTCGAAACGCTCCTGCTGCAGCCTTTGTATATAATTGCTTGCCGCCGACGAATTCGCCAAACGTCATTACCCTTCATCAATATTGCAGGATGCACCAAGGATACATCTCGGACCCGACACAGGAGTCCTGCGAATAGGGCAGGGAGGGCACCACCCCGACGATGGTATGCCACCGACCGGATTTTCGCCTAAAATTCAATTTCACCGACTGTAGTTACGGTTAAGCGCACACTGGACCTTAGTATAGTCGTTGCAGGGTATATATAGGTATATAATATAATATATGAATAATTACTGCTGCACTCGTCGCGTACATGTTTCATTATCGTTCGCGTGTCCTCTACGGCTCGAGGACAAGTTTTCGAGTTAAATGACCCGAAGATTTTTCAGACGGTTTACAGACAAAATCGCCGCCATCGCCGTGAGTCGACATTAATTAATTGTAATTTGTTCCCGAATACGCATTTCTTCCGACGTTCCATATATATCGTCGCAAACCGATTTCCGAAGTAATAATAATATAGCAAATAACATATCTGGTCAGATTTAATGATATCGAGATTCCGGTTCTATGCACGAGACGAATAAATAACAACTGCAGCAATAAAAATAAATATTTTAAGCTTAACGGTTGGAGATTAGAAAGAAATACTACTACGTCTGTAAAATTATTTGTTATATCGCCGAGATCAGATAAAAAACGGTGAAGTGACCAATTTTTCAATTCCATCCTGCAAACCAAACTGTCAACACAGTACACTTGAACGATTATTATATTATATATTATTCCTCCGATAATAAGCCATCATTTTTCAAATTATATTTTATTTACCACGGTTATACAGCTGTATGAAATGTTTAATTAACTCTTTATTAATAGGTGCACCACGGTAAAATGAATTCAATTGAATAAAAAATTGTTTTTTTAATATGATTTGAATTTATTATTACAATAATTTTCGAAAAAAAATTTCGTACTTTATAAATATAATAAATACATGTGTAAATATTGGCCATACTGTGCATATTACTCTATGGTTCAGCGACAAATAATATTATAACAATTTTTGAAAAATTGTGACTATTCGAGTGATGGTGCGTACTATTATCGTGTACCCACTTGATAAATACAAATAATGAAATGTTGACTACGCTCTATGTTGTGCGTTTATGATTATATAGCGCGTTAACTAACAATCAAAATTATAATAATTTTCAAAAAATAATGTTTATTAAAATATACAATTAAGTAAATTTTGGCGCTTTATAGCGCCCCGAATAACGAATAATCATTTCGCTTCAGTTATTTACGAAATATTAATTAATAATTAATATACCTACATATTATTGTTTGTATACTAAACACTAATACGAAATAGCTGATTATATTGTAAATCTGGAATCGCATATATTTTTCATCTATTTAATATACCAATATTTTCGTTGTGGGCATAAATAAAATTATGTTGATTAAATATTTTACATTGGGTACCCATAGTTTTGGAATAATAATAAATTATTATTATAATGTTGTGATTTAATTTGCATCGGCATGTTTTCACCGTGTCGGCGTTAATATTATCGATTCGGTTTTTAATTAATCACTGGCACAAAAACAAACTGCCGTACTATAAACTATTATAATATATTATTATATAAATAAAACATGGAATTCTATTCGTCGTCGGCAGCCGTAAAATCCGACCTTTGAAAAACCTTTGGCCCCGCGCCCCGTCCGTCACCGCGTTTTTGCCCGTAAATTCCCGCAGTTTTGTCGATTAACGTTTCCATTTAAACTTTTGCATTCCCGAAATTCCGAAACGGCGGCGGTTGTCAAACCGGAGACCGCGCCGTGTCAGTTGTTTGTCGACGACGTATTTGGACCGTGAACTCGTGTGTGCACCAATTAATTTCTATTGCACTTTGTCCGAACAATTCGAATAAACGTTGTATGCGCGCCGGTCGGTCCGATCCGAGGGTGGTGGTGGTGGTGTGGGTCGCGAGTGGCGCGGTGTGGGGTGGCGGGTGGTAGCGTGTGGGGAGGAGGTGATGGGGCGGGAGCGGTGGCGAGATGTCATTTTATCGCGTGTTAGAATGGGGGTGCATTTGTTTTATAGGTAGAGGTGTCTTGAAAATGAAAAAATAGACACGTCGAGAAAAATTAATTAAAAACGTTTTGAAAACGCGTTTAGCGGTAAAAGCGTATCATTGTACCTTCTGTAATACAACTATACTTAATATTATTATCATCATTATTATTATTATTCACTAAAAGGCGCGTAAAACAAAAAAAAACGTTGTTGCGTGTGACCCCGCGCTCGCCTTAATGATTTTTCAATTAAAACCGACACGCCGATGAGGAAATTCGACTCATCATTCACTGTCAACACCGGTCCTATTGTGTTTTGTCGTACGCTATTATAATATACGTGTACTCGCGCGCGTGTGTGTATTGTCTACCAGGCCGGCGGCATTTTTTTTCGCCGAAAGGATATTGCATTATATTTATTATTATTATTATATCGTGTGTGTCGGTAACTACTGTGAACACGCGGGGACGAAACCGATCGTTTTTGTGATCCCGTCAAGAACATTTTACGGTAAATGACATGTATAGACAACTACTGGTAAAGGACAATATACCATGTATATATACAGGGTGATTTACCAAGCGTTCTCGCCCTTTTTTGCTTTAATAACGCAGTCGTTCAAAATCTGATTTTTGACATTCTAACTTTAAGTCGTCTGTAAAATCCGGTAAAATCATTATATTTTAAAATTCTTAGATAGGGCATACCTTTATGATTTTTTATCGCTAAAATTATGTTGTGTGTAGGAAAAATTCGGTACTGTGAACATGCGCCTGTAATGAAACCGATCACCGTTAATCTCATAAAAATATGCAGTTGATAAATATCTGATTTTTGAAATTGTTCAACATAGGTTAAGTTTCACCATTTTTAAATTCTTGAAATTTTTTATGAGTACCTTAAAGGTACTTAAGGTGGACACACAGTCCTTAAGTAGTACAAAAAATCTCAAGAATTTTAAAACAAGGTCCTAATATACATTATATATATATATATAATAAATTATTATTATATATTATAAATAAAAATAATCTAAAATCTAAATATTAATAAAATATTCAGATTTCAAATAATACAGTATTATTGAAAAAAAGTGCGAGCATGCTTGGTGAATCACCTTCAATCACCCTGTACGATGTGTGTCTACAATGGTGGTCGACGGAGTATTGTCGTACACAATAATAAAATATATTGTACACTAATCGTAAATCGAACGTACACGCTCACTTCCGGGGCTACCGCGCGCGGTTTGGCAAACTATCGCTAATAATAATTTTGCTCGGTGTTTTAATCTTTTCAGTTTTCACACGACTTGTCTCGTTCGGGTTCAGATCACTGCAATCCATCTCTCGAGTTCTCGCCGCTCCCTGAAAAAGGGTCAAAATTGTTATTCTTATATGTTTTTCCAGTATGTCATGTATACACACTTACTTGCCCGTTAAAAGCCATTCAAATAACAGCGTGGCGAACAACGAACCCGCGGGACCAATTAAAACGACACTCTATACAAACGTTCAAAGAGTTTAATTTTAATTATTTCACCGTTAATCTGCTAAGTATTTTTATTTCAAATTCAATTAACTCATCCACACAAACGAGGACGTTTCAAACGTTTTCGTTCTGAAGTGTTTATTGCAGCTCTCGCCTCTTCGCTTACTTAGGCATACGCACCGCAAGCGTAGTTAGTATCAAACATTATTGTAATTTTCATTACTATTTTTATGAAAGCGGTTTTTTTTACTTTTCATTTCGAGCCTGTCAATTAGTATTATAGTTATTGTCTATTCGATTTTACATTCTTTAAGACATATTCTATGCTATTATATTCGTAATTTATTGCAAATAAATACCTATATATTATATTGTATTCCGTAATGGTTATTGAAGTATAATAAACAATCCATACGCGTTCCACAGTAAAACAATTGTGTCAGCTAGCTATAGTTTCAACAATAACAGTAACTATAATAATAATGTACAATTTGATATATTGTCTGCGGGATGTACCGGCCGCGGCGTTATTTGAATACTTAGAGCGGTTTTGTCAAAGAAAAACGCTAGCGCGTTCGTGGGGGCAGGCAAAGCGCACGGCACTTGAAACGACACTTTAATATCCGTGAAATAAATCTTCGTCCGTTTATGATAAGACTGAGTGAATCTGTGGCTCGGATCGGTTGACCGGCTAGGAGAGAGAGAGGTGGTGGATAAAACACATCCCCCATGGAATTCCATACAAATATTACGAAACAACTCGTTTCAAACAAATGCTCACACACACATACACATGAGATAAGCCCAATATTTCGTGCGTGTTTACACACCACCGGCGTATAATATGAGGATGAGTAGCGGACGACAAACGACCCTCGGCCATCAATACGTCGTTATAAAATATTACTCTCTGCGCTTATACTGTCCCTCGCAGGTCCGTTTCCCGGGGGACTCACCTTGTTTCCTCCATGTAGACAGAATACAAAAAAAAAAAAAATAGGAAAAGAGAGAACGTCGTATTATTATATAGCGTCTTCGTTTTTTTTTTCCGCGTACAGAAGAGAAAAAAAATAGAGACGAATGATTTTGGTTTTAGCTCGGGGCCGTTTACCCTTCGCATGCATGCCAGTTAGTCGAGAGATGTTTTGTATATTATGTATATAATATTTATGTCTATGTTTAATATTATGTATACATTTTTTTTTTCGAACGCGCACCGAAACGGAGGCCAACAATTCGAGCGCATTTCCACGGTCTTTATTCGCATGGGATGACCGTCCGGTTTTGTGTCCGAGCGATGATGTTATGCGATGTACAGTGAAACCTCCCCCAACGGACACCTCCAAATTAAACTACAAATTGTCTACAAACTGGATACTCTGAATAGCGGACACCTCCGAACAGCGGACAAAATTCACCGAGAGTGTCCAGTGTATTTAGAGGTTTCACTGTATAAACAATCGCATCGAAATCCTAATATAATTACTGATCACGCGTATATATATTTTATGCTTCGTGCAACAATATTCTGAATAAACATTTGTTCTTATGTGCGTTATTCATTTTAAATATAATATTAAACTCTAAACTATTATGAAACAACATCATCCGGCTATAATATAGGTGGTATTGGCGTAATGAGGGAAATAAAATGTTAAAAATTATTAGTGATATTTAAATAACGTAAAAAAAATGGATATTTTTCACTATCGTTGCTTATTAGTAATTATACTAAAGTGACATTTCAAATCTAACAAGTGGTTATTAATTTTTCGGTACTTTTGAACTATATTGTACAGTGTATTATTTAAATTTGTTGCATTTAAATTTATACCGTTTTTATACGATCACCAGATCAACACAATGTTATATTATTATTTATGTGCATCCGACGCGCACGCATTGACAGTTTAATTACGATTCGGTTTTGGAATAAATCGTCGCTGCAGAGAGGTGACTCGAGTGTATTCGATATACGTGTACGTGTTTGCGTCCAAACTAAACACTATATATTATAATGTACAGGGCCGTTTAGATTTATTATTTGAAAATCGAACCAGATATTTCACTGGAGAGGAATCCGTCGTATTTTAAGTCGCGACTGCAAGATAAACCGCTGCCGCTCGGAAAAGTCTATCTCGTCTTGTCGACGAGCTGCAATTATAAACGATATAATATACACCACCAGCTATATTGTATACGTGTACGACACGCACACTTATATATAATATAATAATAATATACCGTCGGGTTTACGCGAAGGAGCCGAAATACTCTATACAGCCGCTCGTATTCGAGTGTGTTTTGCCCATTAACGACACAATGTTCGTGATGCTATTGCTTATAGCTTTTGCCTCTCTCTCTCTCTCTCCGGTGAAGTGTTTTAGTTATACGGCTTCGGGTAAGAATATTTATGGGTTGAAGTTACCAACGACCGAGTCGCCGAGCGCCCGCGCAGTGTGTGTGTGTGTGTATTAATCGCCGGATTTGCAATTTTGTGTATACTATGTATATATAGGCGCGTGTATATACCTACGCATAAGCACGTGGGATAAGGAAATCGGCAAAATGCGAGAGGGTTACATATGTATAGCGTAATAATAATATGTGGAGCCGGTGCAATTATGTATAATGATACTGTTAAAAAGATATATACTGAGCGAGTGAGAGAGGCGAAGAGACGGAATGATGGAGAGACGGGTGTGGGGGGGGGTTAGTGAAGATGATAGAGGGTGAGAGGGGGTGAGCGTAGAGGGCGGGAGAGTGCGGCGGGAGAGAAGGATCGCGTGTGCAGTCTCGAAAGGACGCAAAGTGAGACACGAGGATAAAGGAAGAATCGAGGCGTGAATCGTGTACAATATTTAGTACGCGAAGTAATATTGTTTTACACGGCGGTAAATATGGATATACATACATGTTTACGAGGACTTGCGACGCTTTTTGGGGGTATACATTAACGCGAGCGCGTAAAACAATCCGCACCACTTTGCACCGTGACGGCCGTACTCTGGCGTGACAAAGCTTTGATAATAATAACGCATTTAAAATCCGAAGGAAAACCGCCAAATTCGATTCTCCTCGTACGCGGGCCCCGCCAGCGATTTCGTCTCGCTATATGAGTAAAACACATTTCCTATTATCATTGTGTAATATGCAGTTCAATTCGCGCATACGATATTACTATTATTATTATTATTATTAGTCCATCAAATATTCGGAAAAACGAATTCTTCACATAATAATACCACCATCATAAGTTACGTATTTTTTTTTTCTGCGGGGTGAAAATATTGAGGGTACCTATATGCAAGTACTACAGGTATTTTTTCACGATGATTATGCTTTGCTAAATCCAATTTATGTATAGTACATATTTACTCACGATTTTACATATCACACGAGTGTACTAAAACAATTCTTTTGAAGAAGCATATTATATTATATTATAATATATATTGCTCGAGGCTCAACGTTAAGTCTGTAATAGGTACTTGCTGCGTATTTTGTTTTTGTAATATTATTATAATACCTACTTAATATTATACTCTCTTGAATTCGAGACGAAGGCGGATTTATGTTATTATTGTTTATATATATATTATAATTTATAATCAATATTCGAGCAAACCTTTACAAAATATATCGTCGTAAATTATACAATACTCGTGTGCGTCGCCATTTTCTATTATCATTGATTAATAGTTTTTCCGAGAATATTTGATTTAAAATATATTGTTGAAACGATCAATAAAATAAAATGTAAAAACTTGGACCGGTCATCGCGCGTAGAGCGCGTGCGACGAGATTAATCGAATCTGTTATTAAGATCCGGCGGACGAAGATAAATTACCCATGAAACCGGAAACGGTTTGCATACGTCCGTACTTCCGGTCAACGAGAGCCCTATGTCAGCCTTTTCCGTGGGGACCCTGTGACTTTTGATTGATGAGCTGCGAGAAGAGTGCAGCATTTTTCAAAATAACAAAACACAATGTAGTGTATTTGTTTCAATAGACGTGTCATTTGTATATCCGCTATCAATTTTAAATCACACAACTGACCCGCGTTCATATTTATCGATTGTTTCATATTTTAAAAGATATTATTTTATATTTGTTACATTTATTATATTACATTTTATGAGATTATACCTAACTGTCGACAATATCGATGATGTGAGACGTTAACAATTTTTTTTTATTAACGTATTCGTATTCGTATTTCGTATTTAAATGTATTCGTATGGAAGTCGGCGGGAGCGTAGATGCGACGGTTCTAAGCGACAACTGTAGCACGGGTTAAGTGTTTTATTTTATGATTGTTTTATACTTGCATCAATAAAAGTGTTTCTGACCGAAAACTGTGTTTAGTATTATTTCAGGCTTTTGTGGTGAATAACACTTTAGGAAAAGGTAGTAAGACGTTAAAGTACTTATTTTCTCTTCCATTACTCGTTGTCGTGGTCAGACGAGAAAAAGTAAGAGTTTGTCTAGGTTAAAGAGATCTTACCTTCGGACATCCAGCACTTGTTATCGTGGTTAGTTGTTTGAGAGTAAAGTAACCTTAGAGTTGTAGAGTGTAAATCCAGTTGGACCTTGTTATTATCCTTTTGTGCAGTACTCGTTATCGTGGTCACCAAAAGGATAATTTAAATAAGCTTTTACAACAGGTGTCGATAATTTAACCGTTTGACGGTTTTGGAATCGGAAACCGAAATGTATCTGTTATATACGCCAAGCCTTTACGTGACGTATACGACAATAGTTTTGAGACGGTAAACAAGAAAAAAAATTGTATATTCACTTTTAACTCAACTAAGTTAACCAAACATTTTAACTTTTTCTTATGCATATTAACTTAACTGAGTAAAAAAACCACTTAACTTGCCTATCTTTGTCGTATAGTTACCAACCATTATTTTGAGTTGTAGTGTATCACCACACTGATCATTAATATTAATGTATAGAATATGAAGTTGATCTAAGCGGCCGAGAAAGCTAAACAGACGCTATAAACGATCACGTAATGATGATTATTCAATATAAAATTTTGAAAATAATAAAAACTATGATATACTATTTTATATTATTGTAAACTGATCCGAGTGAAGCTCGCAGGGTGAATGAGTGTGTTCTTTCCCCACCCACCCACTCACCCCACCCTATTTGGCTTATATTTGTCATACAAAATATATTATAAAGCAATGCAACTATATGAACCTATAATTACCGTTATATATACAGAGTGCAACAGAATAAGAACTGACTTTTGTTCTAATCAATATTTTTTAATTGTTTTGTTTATATATAGTTTATAGCCACTTGCGCTACACGTGTAATAAAAAAAAATTATTTTTATTTTTAAATACTAAAAATAAAAAAATTTAAATTTGATTTAATTTTTTTTGAATAAATTCAAAATAGCCAATCTGTGAATCTGACTATAAGAATGATTTGGATGGTAAAAATATTTATCTAAGTCAAGTAGTTTATTTTTATAATTTTTTAAAATACCAATATTTTTTGATTAAATTAATTTGGAATGCAATAACTTTTTAAAAAATATTATTTTTAGAAATTTGCTAATATGGATATATTTCTTAAACTATTTTCTAATCATATAATTTTATAAATTTTTGTCATACGTTTAAGTAGTATTATTTTTTTATTTTTTTTAATCAGTTCTTTCTGTTACATTCTGTATATGCGGATAGTCAAAAATTGAATATCCCCCTTCTCCATTTCAAAAAATCTGAGCACGCTACTGGACTGATCGGTACACCTAGCTGAACATTAAAACGTACCGGATAGTACCTATACACGTTAATTGAAATCATATGGTGGCTACAAATCGGCTGTCAATTTCATGTTATAATCATAACACAACAATTATTATTATAATCAAGATCTATCGTAGTGCGTATAATATTTTGGAACGTCCGACCATTCATCTGTAGCCCACGATTCCCACCCGTGCAGCGTATTACCGTGCCGTACATACACAATAATAGTAATAATAATACAATATATAATAATACACCTCCTACGACATAGAGAGGACCGGCTTCGAGCCACCGCCGCCGACGCTTCTGTTTTTCGACCCCCTTCGTCGAATTACGTGTGACGGGTTCAATTAATTACACGGTCCTGCACGGTATATTCGGTATACAATATATAATGAAATGTACACATACGCACACATTGTTTATAATACCTGTCCGTCAATAAATATATAATATAATGCTGCTGGCCGGGCGTTGTTGACCCTGCAGCAGCAGCAGCAGTGGTCTGTATATAATATGTATAATATGAAGTACACTGCTCCGTATATTTGCTCGCCGGCGAACACACCGAAACCGATTCCCACGATTCCCAAAACCCTCCTCATCCCCCCTGGCTAGGGATAAGGACCTAACGGGCGCGCGTCAAAAAACAAAAACCATGCGCACGAGACAATTATTATAATTAAACGCCAGCGTACTTTTTTTCATGATTTAATATTATTCAATTGCTATTGCTTAAAATTTCGGATATTACCAAATATTATCATATCGTTGTTTCAAAAAGTATATTTAAGTGTCTTACGATATATAGGCGTGCATAAATATCACGCAGGTGAGATGTTTAAAAGAAATTAATGTTTTAAACAACAAAATTAGGTATAGTCAAACGCGTGGTTATATTTAAAACCGATGATTCAAACAATGTAAAAAAAACAGTTATTTAAAACAGAAAAAAAAAATTTTTTGGCCAATTTAGTACTATAGCTATTTTTGTTTTTCTTTATTTTTTTGCAATCGTTAATTATTTCGTTAATTTTATCGGTTGACAATTAATTTATGGAAAATTCTGTTTTATACATATTTTAAACTTTTAAAAGTAAATTTGAGAATGATTTTAGTTGTTCAACTGACACTGTAATACTGAAAGTCCATATCGACTATATGGTATCAACGAAAAACTATAAACAATTAGTTAACAACTCGGTCTTATTAAGTTGTAATTAATAATAATATTACAAATCGAATTTTAGAAAAAGTTTACAAATTACAATTACCTATACATCTTACAAGTGTAGATAATTTAATTCATTATGCTCCTTTATTAAGTTTATATTATAAATGTACGTAAATTTTTTTTTTTTTGTAGGTAGTATATATAAACTATACTAAATCGTGTTTTAAACAGTTAAGACACTTGAAACAACGATAGCAAAAATAACACTATTAGACAAAAAAATATTTTTTAAAGATTAGAAACAACAGTTTTTTTATGAAAACTGAATTAAATAAGCATTATTTTAATCGCGAACGTATACCGATGGTGCTGCTCATTCGTATATCACATGTACGATTATATTGTCACGGTGTTATAATTTTAATACAATTTAAACAGTATTATAACTATTATATTATAGTGCGACCTAATGGTTCGGGTTTTTTAATAATCCGTATGACACTACAGATTGAAGAGGTCGGATATTTTCGAAATCGATGAAATTCCGTTTGGAGGAGTCTAAAATTTAAAGAATTAAATAACCACAAAGGGCCGCCAATGTCCTCGTCACTATGCACGCACTGCCATTTTTTCAGTACGCTCAATTACTACGTGCAAATACGCGACGGGGGTGCGACTATGGCCGATACGACGGTGTTGTTTGAGCTTTTAATTGTCGAAAGCTGCCTGAGGGGTTTTATTTAAAAATTTACGACCGAAGATTAAAACCTAGGGCTACAGCATGTATATGGTGACGGCCACCGTTGTCGCACACAGAGAATTATTTATGTATAATATAATATATGCGATGTGTCTCCACGCATATAACCTATATATATATATTTGTGTTATATGTTTTATGTACATATGTATAAATGAACACAAAATATGTGTGTGTGTGTGTGTGCACGTCGAGGATCACAATAGGAGCAAAAGGGTTGTACCCTCCACATGCCTCGCGACAAAGACTTCAAACGGAAATTATATATTGTAGCAGTCAATTTTTTTTTGTTTCACAAAAACCCTTAAGTACAAAGATTAAAGTAACTAAGTGGGTTTACTTAGAAAATGTTCCCCAGACAATGGCTTCTGAAAAAAAATCAGCTCTTTCTCTAATCTCTGGTGTCTGTTGATGCTCTGATTTTATGATTTGTTAAACATTAGCAAGTACAATAATTCTATTCAAATATACACGTATCATTATAATGCATTTATTTCAACATAATACGAGCTATACAATTGTAAATACAATAGATGATTACAATAATTTTTTTTTACATTCAATTGGTCAATGTTGTTCAGTTTTTTGAAACCCAACCGCGCTATATAGGTACTTATTCATTTGTACATTAAAAAACTGAATTAAATATTATTAAAACAATGCACCTATAGGTGCTTATAACCAAGAACAATATGATTTCTATTAAATTATATTTTTTTCGGCTTATTATAAGTATAAAACTCTATTGAAAATGCTCTTAATAATAATTCAAATATTCAACAAAAGTCAATAGATACAAAATAAAACAATATTTTTTATCAAACTTTCGACAAATGTTTGTATTATACTAAACAATTAATGTTACATCAGACAGTATAAACGTATTTAATGATTAGACAAAAATAAAAATTGGAATACAAAGAAGAATTTAAAATACTCTGACAAGTGAGGAGAGTGAGATGATTAAAATGGATAACAGATTTCATTGATAAAATCAATAAATATAAATTTGGTCCATTATTATTATGTTGGGAACTTTGTTATACATTTAATAATTGGTTATATGTTAGTTAGTTATATTAGTGGTGCTAGGAATAATCATATCTTGAACGACAAACTCTAAACAATATTCGTACAAAATAATCTGGAAACCAATTTGTAACTGAAATGCTTATTTTCTTATACCCATACTTTAATATCTATGTTAAAAATATTTTAAAAGTTAAGACCAAGTAAATAAATATTTGATTTTTAGATGAGACACATAATTATAGTTCAAACAAAATTTTTATTTTTGTCTAATAACTGACAAGTTAATTTAATGTTTGGTGCTCAAAAGTAAATACATTCGTCTTCCAGTTCACAGTATAAAATCTAACGAATCGATTATAATTGCAACGGTTAGAGTCTAACCGTTGGATTAGAAAATAATTATTAGAAAGAGGTTTGAGGTAATAGAATATTGTGGACGTACAAAAGATAATCATGCTAAAAAACCACTTAGTTCATAAATCATAAACTATATCGTAAGATTATTTGCATTTAGGAATTATTGGCATATGTATAAATTGTTGTACCCGGTATTAAAGTTTCATAAATTAATGCAACTATCGATAGTTTATATTTGATTGTTATACTATATTATTGTCGTTCTAAATATTTGTGTATGATTAATAATACTATCGATTTATTGCAGATTAATAATAAATTACCACATGTAAAAGATAGAGGTTATAGACGTTATAGTTACCAAAATTATTAATCAAACAACATCCTTTGTATATTTTCAACTTCAAACGAAACTTTTGCAGATAGTACTACATAATAGTAATACCATGTACACACTACACAGCAACAACTGCCAACCAGTATGTTTTTTTCTTTTATGGGATTCGTTTTTTTACTATATCGTAAGACTATTATTTGCATTTAAAAACAATTGACATGTAAATCGTTGTACACAGTACAAGAAAAGTAGTTGCCTGAGTTTATTCCCTCGATAATTCACATTTAATTATATTATTATTGCGTTTTTTAATAATTGTCAAACCTATACAGGTTGAATACAATTCAAAAAATAAAAAATGAAAAATAATAACAATAGTAGTTATAATTAGCAATTAATACGCTGATTGATGGCAGCTTAATAAGTATAAATTAATGCTTATGAATAAGATATAGATGTTATACAGTTGCCAACATTACATAATCAAACAACGTGCTTTGTATATTTTCAAGTTCAGAAGAAACTCTTGCAGATAGTATAATATAATAATAATATGAACACAGCGACTATCAACCGGTATAATATTTTTTCTATGGGATGTATTTTTTCATATTGATCTATATAGGTACGCACGCATGATGACAATGGTCGATTGCGAAATGCAAATACTCACTGCGTAGTGCGTATACATATTTCAAAGCCTTCGTCTACGCGTGTGTGTGTATGTTTACTATGGTTTTAAATGGCGTGCAATTATTATTATTATTTTACTTTTCGTCATAATTATCATTACTATATCATACGAATGCGGAGCGGGAAAACTGCCGGACACTATAGCTATAGCAGGGGTCTCGGCTTGGCGAATAATAATAATATTATTAAACACACAGACGCGGTGCGCAGCGAGGACATAATGTAATATCACAATGCTCAGCGCCGCCGGACGAAAAATATAAATAATATATTATGCACACACGATATAGGTATATAATATCTGGTCATTATGACATCAAACACAATTAATACACAGTTGTACACACACAATGTGCGGTCAAACAACGGCGTCCAACTGGCCGTGCATAATCATTCATAATCGATTCGATGACGTTTGCACTCGGTTTTTCGTTAATTAATTACGATTATTACAGCCGCGCCCCGGAAAAACCCGCGGGTGACTGGCGATGGCGAGCCCTGAGAATGATCTCTGCTGTGACAAAGTGAAACCGAACGGCAAAATGTAAATAATAACATACTCTGTGCGGCAGGGTTTAACTCGTCGTCCCCGCGAGCTATTGACATATTATTATTATTTTTATCATCGTCGTCGTCGTCCGACGCATTAATTAAACAAACGCGAGTCCCGTGTGTGCGTGCAACTGTTGTGTGCGGTATTGTAATTATTATTATTATTTTTTTTTTGTCATTTTTGTTTTTCTCGTCTCCGCACCTCCCCCTCCCCCCCTCATCGGATCGGTGGTGAATCCCTGTCGGCCCGTCGGTCGGAGATTCGTCGAGGACGTTGCGCAACAGACCCGCGTATAGGTGCGTATACAATGAACACAATAATGACGACAATAATAATATCGCTGACGACGACCATAAAACGTATACCTATATCATATTGTACGTGCACATATTCGGTGGCGCCTGGTTGTGAGTGTAGGGAAGGCAGCGGGGGCAGTTGCCTCTAAAAAAAATTATGAGTCTTGGTAAATTTTACATTTCGAGCACTGGTTGAAGAGCAAAAAAAAAGAAAATCACTGCTGCAGATAAGGGGGTTGAGCCCTTACCACATATGAGCCTCGTTGGGGGGGGATGAAACGACGGGTGTTTGGGAGATGCCCATGGTTACACTCTATCTACCCCTCTGTGTGTGTGAAAAACAGTTCCCGCTCCTACGCGTACCTACATGATAATATTATAATTTACCATACCAAATACCAATTATATACCATTATATAGTAATATGTATAGGTGGGTACCTACAATTACTGTATCCACGAGAGGCTTGAAAAACAGCGGGTACGGAGCGGTGTGAAAAAGAACGCGGGCGCAGACAGTCCGCGAACCACTAAAATGTAAATGCGCGAGTACTTATATTATATACCTGTGTGTGTACCTATTATGATGATAAATAATAATAATAATAATAATATAATACAGCTGGTGGGTAGTAGTTTATATTGCGAGTGGGTACCTACGCGGCGGCACTTGTGAAATATGATTCGTTTACAATTATTATCATTATCATATTATTATATTGTGCGCGGACGACGCTTCTATATATGTGTATTACATTGTGTTATATTATGTTATGCTCTTTATTGAATGAAAAGAAGTTTTAAAAAAACGTTCTGTTTTTTTTTTATCAAGTACCTTCCCTATATGTATGTATATTATGTGTCATTCGCGCTTCGACGTGTTTTCGTTTCGTGTATACAGTATACAACCTACCTATCTATACGCGTACGACGACGGAGGGGTAATAACAGTAAATTTCTAAAAGTAATATTCTCCGTTCGACCCATGGGCGATAATAAACGTTTTTTTGTTCTTACACGAGCTTCGTTTTTTTTTTATTCGTTTTGAATATTCCAATTCGTGTAATTGAAATACACACACGCCTTACTATTATCAGGTGCAAAGCGTTGTTTTTTCTCAAATAAAATTTTTATTTATATTTAATGTGGCGTATATATTACTTTTTTTTTATCTCAGCAAGGTACGAAAATATCATTGATTACAGCTCACAGTGTTATTATTACACTACTGCAGCCGTTATACGTCGTATTGGGTCCATTATAAGAGCGTACCTGTGTGTGTGTGTGTGTTTGTATGTGTCGTTAGTAAACCCCTCGGGGTAGAATATTATTTATCACCTGTACAAACACGGTTTTAACATTTCCGTGACATCGTTCAAAACCAATTTTAAAAGATGTTTTTTACGCTATTGAATATCGCGACATAGGTTTAGGTACTCTGGTAGTTTATTATATCGCTATATTATAATATTACATAATTCAGTTGCCTGCAAGTAAAATTTTATTTAAATAATAACATCACAGCGAATACACAAAATATATATACTTTCCCGAGTTCATTTTTATTCGGACAAAACCTTGATACATTTAAACATCAACTTACCATACTTAAAAAGTATTATTCAAATTATTTTACTGGGAATTTTCATTAAAACTAATACGCATATTAGTGTTCTATATATTATCATAGATAAGTACACTTTATTTAATATTATATTACGCTTGTTGTGTACACTTTGCCTACGATACACTAATTATAGGTACCAATCGTGTAATTATTTTTTATCGCTACCTATTCAAAAGTATATAATTTTTGTGTTAACTACCCACACAATTAAAACCATTTTTTTAACTACCCAGGTGTATTATAATAGGAGCAAGTTTTTTACAAACGTACCATAAAATTAAATATATATTTTTAAATTATTTGTACATTAAATATATTATCAATAAATTGCCCCCAGCATCGAAATATCGCTAAATCTGTTAAATACTATTATTTCTTTATACATATTGTATTATTGTAACACATTTGTTTCAGTTGAGTGTACCTACTTAGTTTTAAAACGTAGTCGATTCTTATATTATATTATTCATCGGGCTTTTAAATATTTTAAAAGTATAGAAACGTTAAATGTTCTGATATATGTCTTGAAATCCCTCCCGAAAACAGGCAAAGTAGCATTTATCACTTTATTGGATAGTGTTTTTTTTTCTTTCCAAAAGGCAGTTTCGTATCCGTCAGTAAATCAATTTGGATACTTTTACATAAAAGAAGTAGAAAGGGGTTTAAATTTGAAAAATATTACCAACTTTAAGTGTTTTATTATTTTTATTTTTTATTTATTATTTTTTTTTTGTAATTCGTTTATTAAAAAGGACCTTTGAAGCAGCCATTAAGCAAATAGGTAATTATTTCGGGAATGAAAAAAAAAGAAATCTTAAAAACACGACTCATCTATATTGCTGCGAGGAAGAAATGTATTTTTTTTCATGCACGTGCGCCGGCTGTTTGTCCGGCCACAGAATGAGGGTCTCGCGGGGCTTCTTAAACCCTCCCCCGACGAGAGTTGATGTTTAAAAGGTCCTTGTCGTAAATTCGATTACAACCGGGACAAAAGTATATATACACTCTTATAATACGCGTATACATATATACGTTTCAACGGGATTTTTGTCAAGATTAAATTCTTCTTGTCACGACGTCTACTCCACACTAGTAGACGGTGGCGATCCAATTCCCGCAATCTCACATAATCCGAAAACGCGTCCACTTGGCGATTTTCCCAATTGTCTGCCGTAAAAACCTCGGCCAGGACAATATTTGTCGTTGATAACTGTGCCCGTCATGATTGGGCGGCCGATTGAATAGCTATTCCGACAATGCGGCGTAGATCCAGAAAACTTAATTTTCTCCGACCTGCAGTACGCTCTGAACACTTGAAACTTATCACCGGAAAACATTTTCCTAAATCTTTGTAAAATATAAAAATAAATATAAATTTGAAACAATTTTCACTTATTATACCTATAAGTAAGTATAGCATACTCCAATTTATTTTAAAATATAAATCATGCCCAATTTTTCTATATACTCTCGACCTGCTATATGTATAAAAATGTTATTTATTATTTCTTGAGACAATCGACTTAAAAAATTAACTATTTCAATTAACGTCTTGTACATCCTGTAACAGTACATTGTCCTTGAAGGTGCTACGGCTGCAGAATATGTATATACTATAATGACGTAAATACGACGCCAGTAATATAATTACTCTTCGGGGGGTCGTAAGTATAAAATTGTATCTTCCCACGCTGTATTAAACGTTTATCGTGAAACGGTAAAACAAAGGGATTTCGGGCCCTGCAAAGTCCTACAACAAAACGACCGTTTCCTCGACAGCCCTCTGCCGTTTACACCGCCGTCATATAAAAACCGAAGACGGGTCTGTAGGTAGTCGCGTCCTCCTTCCACCACCCCTTTTAAAAGGACGACGCAGAGTTGGCGGCAGAGTTCACCGTCATCGTCGTGTGTCCTGCAAAGTGTCGTGATGCACTTACGCGGCGCCTCCACATAAATATAACATTATTCCGGTTAGTGCCGGTACCGACGAGTAAACACAAACGTTTCCTGTGTTCCGCGTACACGCCCCGATTCGTGTTTCCCGAAAAAGGATAGAGGAGAGAACAGCAAAAATAAAAAAAAAATACGAACAGAATTAACAAAAGGTCACAATTAAGTCGGTGTGTGCACATAATGCATTAAGCTCGCATTTATATTGTATTGTTTGCGCGTCGTTTCGACGTCGTCGACGACAATTTACGCCTCTCCTCGCATTCCAAATGCGCAACTCCTCCTGTGCAGGTAGGAGGATATACAAACAAATGCAGGAAACTTTAATAGTCACCAATCGATAATAAAACAATGGAAATTAGTATTTAGACGTTTTTAATTACCGTATACCTACCTACCAATAATATAATAATATGTGCGTACGCGCGAGCAACAACATAATAATAATGTGTGTGTAGGGCGTCACAATACTGACTGCTTGACGGCCTTTATATTATATATTGTAATAATCAACTGCAGCAGGGTTAACTTATAATTTATGTAAAAGCTTTGTACGTACGTGTGCGCAGGCGGCGGCCACTGGTCAGAACTATACTGCTGCTGCTGCTAAAAGCGTTTGTTTTTCATTTATTCTTTCCGGCCTTGTTGACACAACTTTTAATCAAATTTTTTTTTATCTCCAGTCTTTGTATTAATAAATATATAATGATGGAGAAAAAAACGCGCAGGACACAATGTCCGCCGTCATTCGGCCGTATGTTAATCAGGGTTTAATGGGCCGCGCGCACGAAAACAAACGTCAGACAACCCCTCTCCTCCTCCCCGATGCAGACGGACCACCACCGCCCCTACGCCGCCGCTGTTATATTCGCAACATTGTAGGCCACGACTGTCACCACCGCTGCGGCAGCAGTGTGTACAGTTATATACCTTTTGTGTGCGGTCAATGAAATCCTAAAAATCCCGTCCGGTCCGCGTCAATTATTGCGTTTTCCATTACGCCCGGGTCCTGCCACTGATTAAAATCGCACCTCTCCCCCCCCCCCTCCCCCAAAACGCCATCATCATCGCGTGCACATCCACTGCTGCTGCAGTAGTCAGCGACAGTCACGGACCACCTCGCTAACCCTTTTTGATAGCCGTTTGGGACGCGTTACAATGAAGTGCTCCGGACGATGAAACAAAAAAATACACACACAAAGTGTACCTATATACATATAATAATATTAAATAAAGTATATGAACGACAAACATTGGTAAACACGTTATATATGCATAATACTACGGCCACACACACGCGCGCGCTGCAGGACCAATAGTTGATGATTAGTTTTAATTAAAATCGCGTTTTTTACGTACACATAATATATAAATATATACACGTGCGCGCTTTTAGATTCTGAGCGGAGCGATGGATGTATTGATTTTACAATAATGCGTGTTTTTTATTTATTTAATTTTTTTTTGTGTGTCTAACATCACTTTTTAGGACAGTAAAAATGCTTAGATTTTCTCCAACAGTATGTTTTCTGATAGGAAAGTGAATCTAGTTGATGCAATCGGGAGGTCAAAATTTAAATTTCCCAATAGTTTTCAAAAGCGCCGTGAAGAACAAAAAAATATATGAAGGAAACGAAATAGGTTTTCGTCAAAATCGATATTGGTTTTTGATGTATCTAACTCTAAAACGAATTTTCACTGGTTGTTTATATTCTCATTTTCTATACACGATTGTCGTTAAACTTCCGCAGAAAACTTATTTAATAGATTTAACCTATGATTTTGCAGTCGACATTTAGTTTCTTAAATTTTTTTCACACAGTTGTGAATATAAAATCACAACTATAGGCACTTAAATAATATTTCAAATATATATAGAAACATAGAAATTGAACTATAATTTATATCTATAAGAGGAAAGCAACTACAAAGGTTAAAAACGTGCTTTGTACGTTATATATTTAATAATAAACCGAAATACGTTCAAAATAGTTACAATTTATAATTAATATAGGCATACCTTTATAGGACCTAACCTTAGATACCTAAATATACAATTACAAACACTTATGACAAACTATCGTCATTCGACTTTATGAGTGGTCAGACTGTGCGAGTACTCCATTTTTTTTGATTGTTTGTCATCGTTGTTTGTGTATAATATATAAAAACGTTCATTTCGCGGGCGTAGCGCGCTCAGCCGTAGTTGACGCGCTAGACCCTCTGGTGGCTCGGCTCGGGCCCGGCTGCAGTTACGGTCACGTGGAGCGACGGACGACAACGACGACGACGCGGCGGCTATAGCATAGGTACCGACGCGAGCAACGATTCCGCCCCGACGGTACCAACGATGACGACTCGTTTCGACGGCAACGGCGGAGACTTTGGCACCACGGGGTGAGTGGTATAGAGATTATACGTGTCAGGAACACGGACGTGAGCGGCGCCGGACCCGAGGGAACTTAGGCTAGTTAAGTTAGGTTAGATTAGGTTAGTTAACTGTTTCATGGTCCTGCGGTGGTCATTGAACGAAGACTGAAGGCTGAAGGGACGACGCCGGGGCGAAAATTACCAAAAGTCAAGCATCCGACGACTCTCGCCTTTTCGTCCCGCGGTAATCCCACATCGGCCACGTCGCAGAGTGTTTCGCGGCACAAAATCTCTGTTCACTCTCTCCGTGTGTCTATTGGTCTTCGCCGTTCGTCGTCAGAGTCGTCACCGTCAACCGCACGACATCGCGCACTATAGCCGCCGCTCGTCGCATTCAACCGTAGTCGCTCCCGCGGCCGTCTCGGTCTGACCTCGCCAGCTGGGCAAGGTCGTCACGCATCCGAGCAAGCGCGCCCGTGACTCGTCCACCCGCGAGGACCGGTCGTGGAAATGTGCAGAGGTGACCGGTGGCCACAACATTGCATATCCGCACTAATCTCGTATCCTCCCCTCCTAGTTTATTGTGTCTCCTGTCCGTCGTGTTTTTTTTCTCCGTTAAATTTGATTTACTCATCTCAAATGATATTCACTTAATAAATGTCGGCTTTTTCTTTTTTGTTCTACCTTTTTTTTGAACATTCAAAATTGTATAATAACAGCAACTGTTTCCAAAATTGTTACTGTTTTTGAAATTATATTCAATATATACACTAAATATTGTTTTTGTTTGATAAATAAAAAAAATTTTGCGAACACAAAAAACTATTATTACTTTTTTACGTATTTTCGAGTTTATAAATCAATTTTTACAGATTTAACGACTATATAAATTATTCACTTGAGTTGTAATATTCTAATCTGAACAATCTTGTAACAGGTATCTATTACTGTGCTTAGAAATCTTTTTTCGACGGTTATTAATAAATTATTATTAGTTTCGTTCTTCTTTCTTATATATTACACCTACTTCAAATTATTTGAAAAATAAGTACGATAATAACAAATGGTTAATTTATGAGTTTTAACGTATAAATTTTTAACTACTATTACGTAGTTCTAAAAATACGGTTTTTTGAAAATACTAATAAATTAGATTGTTTAATGCACAAGACGTTAAATGCGTGTATTGGTTTCCTTTCTCATTTTTCCCCTTCGCTTCATGTGTAATTAGTAAGACGTAGCTGATAGTTGGCGAGAGCGTGTATATTAGCTTAAAATTTAGTAACTACCCATAAATTATTTTTGACACCTGCGTGTATATGGATCCACATAATTCCATTATTTATTAGATTTCTATAAAAATCTTTTCGTTACACAGATGTAAATAAACCTAATGAGGTACCTAAATATACTACGATGTTGCGGGTACTGAAAATTTAAGTATATAAGTATTAAAAGTACTGTCGGATAATTGCAGTATGTATCTTATAGAATGCGTATAAATTAAAACACGAAAATAAACCCAAAATATTTTTGGATATTATGTACGTTGCATATTTCATATTATTACACGATATAAAATAAATTGTAAAAAGGGATTGACAAAAAAAAAAAAAAAATAGTGAGGTTTAAAAATAATTTAAACCCATTCAACTGGGGATAATAATATCGATTTTAAAATTTCAATTGTGGTCGGTTAACGAGTGCTCGTGTATTTCGCCTATAATTGTGTTCAAAACAAGTGAAGGCTTTAAACACTCATGGCCATACTACCGACGTCAGTTCGAACATGATTTCGTACAATGCACAATATAATAATGTCTGAAGAGAAATTGTGTAAATAGAACTTTGACGGCCGTCCTTCAGCCGGTAGGCGTATCGTGTATTTTGTCAAACAAGATGTAGATATATTCCTCCCCTTTATAAATTTAGTGAAAAACGTTTTAAATGAAATAAAACAACCCCGTCAATGTACTACTACAGCGAACAAGAGAAAATATATTATGTATATATGTTAAAACATAAAAGTCAGCGATCGGACTTGTGCAAATACAAAAAAAAAAATAGAATAAAGTGTATAAGGAGGAATCAAAGACATGAGAGCAAAACGGGCAGGAAGCTTTTAGCGTTTGTTAGTAAAGTAAAGACACGCGGCGGTTCCTTTATTTATTCGGTTATGGCGAATATCTGAAAAGTAAATTTCATTAGTACACTGTCATTTTATATCCGTCGTGGATCATTGTGTGTGGGTACAAATTATAAACATACCAACTATTATATCAATATACCCTCTCTGTCTGTCTCACTCTGTTTCTATTTCTCTCTCTCTCTCCTCTCTCTCTCTCTCTCTCTCTCTGACCTCTGCTTCACCGTCTTTCTCTCTCTCATCATTTGTTTTTCCCTCCCTCCGTGTCACCGGCTATTTATCGTACGGTCGAAAAAATTTACTAAATGTTTAAATTATTTCATTTTTTTTATTATAATTAATTTTTCGATTTATTTCGAGAACGCGAAACGATTTTTTTTTTTTTCCAAAAACGATCATAATGTAGCTGGGAAATGTCGGCGCGAATCGATAGAAGTTCAAATTCAAATGCGACCAGCACAATAAACCTATTGTTCTTCCCATCTACAGCCAACGTCTCTACTAACCACTATATGCCGCAGCAGTAGGTACTACATCATGTAAACGTCAACCGTGTCAATAATGATGACGATAATCATGCGAGCCGTGCACGCGTGCCCGAGTGTAATACAATAAAATATAATATAATAATAATAATAATAATATATCGTCCGCTCGTTTTAAGCACCGTTTTTTATACACACACGGAGTATATCTCATCGACGTTTGATGCGACGCGTGACTCATATAATCGGACCACCGGCGCACGTTCGTTTCATAATAATAATAATATAATGTCACAGACAATCCGACGACTGCCGCCGCCGCCGCCAATGATGATGATGGTAACGAATCACCCGGTCCGGATGTCGCACGGTCTTCAGTCAAAGTCAAATCGCGCAGTTCCCGCCCGCCCGCCGGCGTTTCCGGTTTGACGATATTTTTGCAGCGCCGCGCTTTACGATATTGTATATTCGTCGCTCGTCGGTGCCGGCCGACGACGACCACGACGAGGGTGTTATTAATCAGACACATAAGTTCCAATAATTAAACGTTGCAGCAGCAGCAGATATCGTAAACGTACGCACCGCACGCGCTTTATCATTTGCCGTTTCGGCCGTCGGAAAAGCGTCGGAGGAAACTGCTAGTCATTTGTAAAACGAGTAAAAGTCGGGGGCCGCGTTTTACACACGTCGCGTGTAAAAATAAATTGCAGTTGCTCGTGTAGTGCGACAAAACACACGTCCGCGTTATTATTATACGGTGACGGTCGTATAACGGTGTAGTGTTTGGCGCCGCGCGACGACCCTCTTTTGAAAAATCACCACTGGTTGCCCGAAAACCGATTGTCATCCGCTACGCACCCGAAGACGTCTATGGTCTATCTGTGCACGGAAACGCCGACCAGGAAACGCGTGCGAGAGGTTCACATTGACCCGAAATCGCATCGATTCGACCGAACTGCGCAGCCGTCGACCATTAGCGTGATGACATTTGTGTTTAGCTATATACAACTATTATTACTATATATACAATATTATATTATAATAATATGTCTCTCGACTTAAACAACAGATTTCTGACACATTTTCACTATCGAATTTTTCGATCTCCTCGCTTGTTTTTAGCCATTAATTGTCATTAAGATTAGGAAGGTCTGATGTTCTGAAGTTTCATGACCCTTAAAACTTTTTTTTAATAATTCATACAAATATATTTATTGCACTGTTCATAATTTACTCAAAAAAGTAACTATTATCATTTATTATTGAGCAGTGAATAGGAAGACAAACAAACAGTTTTCAAATATTTTTCCCTCGGTATCGAAAAGGAATGGGAAACCGCATTTTTTTTCAACTAAACGTCGGAGTGACGACACGCATGAAGTACAAGGCCAATATTTTCGGGGTGCTCAAATTGTGAAGAGCTCACACCCCCATTGGGATTTGCCTCCACCCCAATTTTCCCCTGTTCACATTCCTTATAATGACATGTTTTCAAACCTATACATTTGTCAGCGACCACTTTTCTATTTAAATAAAAAACAATATAGGTAGGTATTAGTAAAATAAATCTTGCCAAATATAAGCCATACAATTTTTAGAACTTTTTTAACATATTTTTTTTTTGAGAGTAAGTTATATAATTTGCAGCAGTATTTATTATCACTATATTTTATATTGATAAATTGTATTCGTTGCTGTAACATACTTTTTCGTACCTAGCCTATATTAAAGCTGGGAACATAAATTACACTAGCTGTAGGTATGCATATAATTATTGATCTTAATACAATAAACGCGAATTATAGGTAATGTTTGCTACGAAACGATCAAAATGGTATTAAACGGAAAAGTCTTTGGGCGTGCACAAGTGCCCTTTGCAACCTCCCCCTCCCGCCACTATTTGCGCCGATGCCTATTGTATATACTTATATTAGGATGGCCCGAACTGACGGTCAAATTTACAATCGTATATATGTGGGGTCCGAGTACAAAACGGTCAATATATATATGTAGGTATACGCGGTATTCGCGGAATGTCTGCTTAGGCTTAGGGCGCTGCAGGATGCAATTATTATTAGCGATTGTAACGTCGTCGGGGCATTGATATAAATCCATCAGGCGTCGGTTGTCGCCGTTACGACTTTTGATTAAACGCGCCACCGGAGAGATATCATTTCATACTTCCTTCCTGACGCTTTGAGCACTACTGCCGTTAAAGAATTCCGTGGACGAAAAATAATAGGGACGAGTGTCGCTAACTTATATAATAATATAATACCGTGTGTTCGGCGCAAGTTTCACGTCGGCGGGGAAAAAAGAGCGTGGGCGAGAGAGAGTGAAGGTGGGGGAGGGGGGGGGGGGTAGAGAGCTTTTATTATTACAGCAGCCTCACGGCATAATCTCCAGCAGCGCTCCGGGGGAGGAGAGGAAAAAATGCGCAACGAACCATGGATACCCGGTTCATTAACGTTTCGCCAATTATATCCGCCGACGAGGCCAGTCGGCCGTGATGGATTCACATTATTATATTTCCCGAGCCTATGAGAATGATATTTTCCGGAATATTTTTCATCCCACCCCCCTCCCCGCCGGGATGTAATAATAATATAGAATCTCGCAATAAAACTGTAGCGCGGCGTTCCCCTTTTGCCCGCATAATCTCCCGTACACACCCCAAAAACTACCTCCGAACGAAATCATAGAGTGTTTTCATTATATATAATACACAGAAGCCTGTAATTTGTCACTCGAGATATCTCTTAGGATCTCTCGTCGTTGGGTGCACACTGTGGCTGCTAACGCCACCGCCGCCGCCCCATTGAAAGCCACCGTCGTCGTGAGGTGATGTAATTACTGCTGTTCAACGTGTACACACAACCTATACAATATACGTATAATAATAATAATAAGCATACGCGTACAACACGGTGTAAGAGTTACGACTGTTCGCATCTTATAAAGGTTATAATCGCGTTTGTCCCGTGTCTTTTACTAATTGCGCGCCTTTATTGAAACGAAACCACTATAAAGAGGGCGTGTTGCGTAGGTATATTATGATTTATTCTTTTTTTAATCTGTCGACTTTTGAAAAATTTAATCTCGACAGTGATTACATCTGTATAGAGCGGTGGTATTTGACCGGTGGGTCACGATATATTTTTAATATTCAAAAAAAATTTTCATATTTGTCGATTGCATCATCATCAATTGTACGAAGCAAATATAATTAACTTAACATTGATATAATAGTTTGGGTACTACGCATCGATATCAACAGCCTGTTCGTTTTTAAACACATATTATAATAAAACAATATTTATCAATGTGCGTTTCTCCGCTTATTTGAAACGCGTAAATATAATAATATAGTCAGTCGCAAAATAGAAATAATAACTTAAAGGGTCCGACGACCACCGATCTAGGTAACCGCGATCTCGACCAACAGTATTATGCACTCGTCGAATTTCAAATGTATCGGTACATTGCAGCAGTACCTATATACAATAGTTCTCGTTACACGTGTATACATATTTTTAAACGTAATTATTCGACAATATCTGTTGTTTAAACATTTTTCGGTAAATTTGATTTTAACGAGTCACGAGCGTATGACAGAAGAAAATATCTTAAGATTCAAAAAGTACTAATCTTTGTCAGGCTGTCCGGCGAGGACGATTAATTTTCTATCATCCAGCGATTGCGCTCGTTACATATTGTTATACATACTCGCATGCCTACTTAGTGAGAGTGCGTGTAATCTCTGGAAACGTTTTGCCCTTTTAAGGAGCATATAATATTGTTATTATTCCGATGTAACAAATGGTCGTTGTAAAAATAATAATAATAATAATATATAACAAATGGAGCAACAATGCGGTGACCGCTTTTCGGACGTTCAAAGTATTATGTGCGTGTGTATATCTCCGGGTCGAGAAGACCGCCGGCAGAGACGACAGCGCGCGGGGCATTTAAAAATCGTCACGGATCAACATCACCGGCCGAGGCGATGCATTTTGTCCTTTTGAGGTGCCCCCCGAAGATGTGCTGACGATAACTCCCGCGTCGGGTTCATAGGTCACCGGAGACGAGAGAAATAACTGTGGGGAGGTAAAAAAAAAACAACAAAAAAACAGTCGCATTCCACGTACACACACGATGGTGCTTACACGCCATCATCACACACACACACACACACACGCCCGATATAACAACGACGACGACGACGACGACGACGAATCGACTGTAATCCGTTCCATATTTTTTTTTCTTCTAATTTTTTATTATTATTATTATTATTTACTCCTCTCCGCCGCCACCGCGGTGGTGTTCGCTCGTCGTTATTATTAATGTGCATCCACACGCACACGCTCGTCTGTCACCGATTTCTGGGCGGACGGACCGGGACAATGGGCGCGCATCGTCCGGGGAGAGTCCTCCGCCGCCACCGATATTATAATAATGTACGCGACGTATAGATTTCGGACGTTGATGAATAACGACGGAGAGCAGCAACAACAACACTATGGGCACATATATCGGGGGCCGCAGTGCAGTGCGGACTCGTACATATAAATGCCTGTCCAGTGACAGACACCTATATATGAATGTGACACCGGGGTCACCCCGAGCGCGGTTCATATACCAGATATACCTCGCGTCTGTTTGTTTAGGATTTTATTATTATTATTATTATTATTATTACTATTCATTACTCTCCGCCACGTCTCTCTCGCCTTTATCATCTCGCCACGCCGTCTCCGGTCCTATACGGCACCACTCTTCGTCCATTTGCATAATATGCTGCTGCTGCTGCAGTGTTCGGGGTGCGTTCAACTCTCTTCTATAATATAATATTATTATGTACCGTGAACTGCGTACCTCTACACATGTACGTGTGGATATATGTTCACGGACACAAAAGACGGTGCTATATAGTCGCCGCCGCCGTCGATATCCAACCCCCCGCGGCGAACCGATCTTTTATTCCCGCGGACGACCGTGTTCGGGTGAAAATAGAGACGCGGTGAAAAAAACGCGGTCATTATCTCCGAAATTCCATTTGCCGAGGTCACGCGCACCTTTTTTTCAGGGGTAAGACGGGTAGTAAGTATATATTATAATATTATTGATAAGTAACCAACAACACAATATAGTGTATAATATTATTATTAATATATACACCGATAGCGGTCCGACCCGATGGCAATAGTACGTCTTAATTTGAACGATTGTCCTCCATCGGATATGTTTATGCCGGGTGCATCATCATTACACGCGTGTCGTTAACAGCGTCCAATATAACGTTTCTCCCAAATTATTAAGCTTATAGCTAAACGACGTTTGTGTAAATGAAAAATGAAGCGTAATTTTAAATTGATGTGATGCTATTTCAACAACATAATATAACGACTATTTATACTTCTAACTAACAGGTATAAGTGAAACCGAATATTTGGTTCACTTTCAATAAAAAAAAATGTAAAGATAGAATTTGCTATGCGAAACAGAAGGTATAATTCTCACAGGCACAAATAGTGTTTTGAGATTCGGGGGGAGAGGCTGAAGGTCAGGTCCGTGCCGGACTCTTATCAGGCTTTTCAATTTTACAAATGTGTAAAATCTTCAGTTTTTTGTGTGGGGGGGGGACTGTCATGGGAGGGGGTACTAGCCCCCGATATTTTCGCCCCTGTGAATACACTATTATTTTGATTAATTAAATACGGATTCTCGTAAATGTTATTTTAAAACATTTTAATTTTTGAACTCGTAATAATAATTTATATTAAAACATAAAAGTACAAATTATTTACTTTACTTTTCAGACATATAAAAGCGAAGGAATGGTTTCCTTTGAAATTTAATGCTTTTGATGCAAAAATAGTTATATATACCTATATATTATAATATAATCCACTAAAAACATAAACATTAAACATCATAGCTAAATAAAATTAACAACGACCAAATAATATACAATATGTATATATTATAAACTATAGCTGGTACCTGCGTCCTGCAGTATATAATACAACATTCATTTTTCCTCCTTCTAATTCGATGATTAAATTCGTCCACCGTAAAAATACTGTATTCCTTTCAATGGCCCATTAGCAAAAGACTTTTAACGTAAAAGAATTTTCATTAAAAAGTCCTCGTGTTTCGTCGGTCCTTTTGACTTTATTAATCGAAGTCACGGTCAACGGAGCATTTACCTTGCTCGAGTTTTCAATAAGACCTTTTCTAAAAGCGTATATAAAAAAAATATATATAAATTAAAAAATAAAAGCTTACTGAAAACCTAATTTACTTCTTTACATCCCCAAGAATCTGTTTATCAAAAAAACATAATTATGTTTCCCGTACTCGGTAGCCCGACTAATGTCGATAATCAGTTTATGGTCTTGGTAAAGGAAAAATACTATACCGATATAGTGATGGGATGGTGAGGTTTTTATCGGAACACCGGTGACTAGATATTCGATTAAAATAATATCTGCCTCCGGGTCTCCTTGGATCTCATTTTTCCCTTGTGTTTTTTGCACAAAGCCTGCGAGGCTAATTGGATTGCCTAAGGAATTGCCGTTCTACAAGTTACGACCACTCAACCATTTTGTTTCTGTCGTTTTCTCCTAAAGCCTCGGCGCAAGTCTCTGGATACATCGCATTAAAGTATTAATCAACTTTGGAATTTATATTATTATTATTACTACCTACCTAAGGAAAAGATTTATTAGTGGTAAACGCAAATGTATTTACATAATATATTAACTGATTTATTTGCTTCAAACAAATTTCCACGTAAAAAAAATTGTAAACAAATAAAGTGTGCACACTATAAGCAGCGATATTATTACAAATGTTGTTATTGAAATATTCAATTCATTATGTAACGGTTAGGTTATAAGTGGGATAGTATAACATAGAAAACAACAGTGAAATTATATTCATCATAAAAATGGTCATTACAAAGATTATATAGGTTATCATTTGAGAAATACCTTTAGGAATTTAGTGTTTAGCATAGGTATTACTTACTCATTAAGTCATAAATATAAAATCAAAAATTATCATACTATCATATTGTCTACTCCTTTAAGCTAATAGCTTGTAGTGAAGTAGAGAGTAACTTTATGTTTACATGTTGAGAAACGATAAACGAGATAACGTGAAAACGGACACGTAGAATAATATGAGAAAATTTAATATAATAAAATAAATAATATATACTAATTATATATATGACAACACGGAATTGATAATAATATAGCCTATAATATTATAACGATTACATTTATTTTTAACCGAATATAGGTAGGTACTTACGCATTATTTTATCGTATATATTTAGGAATTTAAACTGTGCAGGCAAACATATAAAGTCAAACATTAAAAATGAATTCAATTCACTTTTTTATGTAATCGTATTTATACTATCCTTTTTTTTTTATAATAATATAACCCTACACTGTATATAGGTCCTATATAGTCTGTTTATTATCCCTCGTTCTTTTTTTGGTGGAATCTGTGCATAATACATATATTTATAACGATTTTCGCGTGTGCATGATCGGCGTGCGGTGTGGCGTGGCGTGAAATTACAATGACCAGTGCCCCCCCCTCTCCTCCACAACCCTAAAACACTCGCCTTTAATCCTTTTAGAGAGCCCTTTCGCCGACAATCGAATCAGTTTCGGACGCTTTTGATAAATGGACGACGGCCACAACGACACATATCTCTGTAAACCCTATCCGACAATGATTGATGGACATCGGTCGAAATGGTAATGTACAGTGCTCGCCAGATTAACAACAATAATCTTGTATCGCACACAATAACAGTATAGACAATAGACTTTTTTTCGACTTAATTACATGCATTTTTTCTCTTCAAAATCTCATGTCTGTTATTAAAGTGCCTCCTACGTATGATTAACCATAAGCCATATTATTATAATATATTGCACGTTAAATGTAGTACTGCGAGCGTTTAAATAGTAGCGCGAGCAAAGTAAATAAATACGAATAATAGTCTCGCTAATTGATATTACATTTTTTATAGGAGCTATGCAATTAATAATTTATAACACATGAAAAATACATCGTATACATTTTGCATGGAATTTACTTTCTGGCTTCTGCAGTACTATAACAACAGTTTTTTTTTTTTAATTGATAATCCATAAGTAGTATTGACTTATTGCTCGATTTTGAAATCGTTATATATTTTGTACCTACTTTATTTATTTTACTAATTTTTTTAACATTTTCAAGACCTAAATTAACTCATTTCTAGCTATATTTTTTGATAGAAAAGGTTATGTAATATTTAAATACGAAATAGCATTATCTACCTATCAACTTATTTTTGCAATATTGTCATGTGCATAGTTCATATATTATTTTATTGAAAAAGATAAATAATTAAATAATACGATTTTGATAAATATTAATATTGCACTGGCCGTTAAGCTTGTGGAAGTGATTCGATAGGGTATTGTATTGATTTAAAAATACAATAATTTTCCTTACTTATATTATGCCCTTGTTATCGCTATCTTTTATTTGAGATTATCGATAGTCAATCGCAGTTTTAAAAATTTCCAACCTATAGTTGTTAAAATATGTATTATAATACCAAGTATTGAAATGTATTTTAGATTATTGTTCAAGTACGATTTATTAAACATTTTAAACCAAATTACTCGCTCAAATAATATCACACTCGCAGTGGACTCAATGTAGTACCCATATATAATATTGAATATTATAATCTTAGTGGGTATGTGCATTGTTTCAACAAGAATAAAAATGTGCGCAGTGCGTTATATGGCGTTCAATGAAAGGCACAAAACATAATGAAATGAAATATTTTATTGTATCGGAATCCCAACCCTCTGGTTCGGACTATTATATTTATATTATATTTGCTTACAACTGCGCAACTCGCGCGTGCACCGCGACAGTATAGAAAACAAAATCGCGTTACGGTCGGACGATAGAAAATCGAATTTCTCCAATAACTTTACGGTCCTACGCTTTTTGGTCAATCGCGTTGTCTGTAAACGGATTTGGCCGGCGGAGGACAACGATGACGACAAGCCGACCGACCCTCAAATTGGAGACGGTTTCCTGTCCAAGAGTGAAAATAGGGATTATTGGTTTATCGCATTTTCCCGTGCACGATTTTCGTATTTTTTTTTTTTCTCTCGCGACAAAGTGCCTACACACTGAAAAACGAAAAGTGAATTTCCCGAGGCCCCCTAAAACACTGCGATAATATTTCTGGCGGACTGGAAAAAAATCCCATTCGATAATGCGATAGGGCAAGTCGTGCGGTATTATTAGAGCGGAAACGCTTTACCCGTAATCGTATTGCACGGCGCCATCTAGTTGCCGGATCCGACGTTATTATTTCCGGTTGCCGATTTAAATAATTATTGCTACGTAATATTACCTATTATTATCCACTGACAATACGGTCGATCTTAAGTGGCGGGTATTTCGGTATTTTACCGATCATCGGTAGTGCCGAACCCACGCGTATCAAGGATGAGTGGTTGGTAAGTGTAAGGTGAGCAGCAGTGGCGTATAATTGTCATATTTTGGACGAGGGACGATCATTGATGGATAATATCGTGTAATATTTAAAATATACGCACGCATTATAACGAGTGTAAAAATTTAAACTCAACTGTGCAAATTATCAATCATCTGTTTTTTATCTGGCCATGTTTTGCTATTATTATGAAGCAACAATTTAAATTAGTTGTCCGTTATTTTATTTCGATAATTATTTGATTAGATTTGTAGCACAGAGATTTGGGAGTTTGGTGACCGCGTTTAAGTTCGAAACGGAATCGAATCGTTTTGATATCGGACAATATCTTAAAGCGTAGGTACATACATTTTAAAAAATCAAAAGCAAAAATGTCGAACTTTCCGTTGTTCACACTTTGTACAATATTCTACTCGTTATGTTGTAATAATAATGTTTACCGTACATAGAAATATTAAATTAATTTTTGTGTATATTTTTGGTTGAAATTGATAAAAACACAAATTGATACAACAATACTCCGATGTATAAGTTGTTAACGGGCTAGTGACCTCAGTTGTCGAAGCCTCAACCCCCCCCCCCAAAAAAAAAAATATATAAGTTGTTTATTTTAATAATTCAAGTCACAGGTACTTTCAAGTAATAAAATTAAATAAAAATATAACACAAATAAGTGCCGGTATATCATATTTACCGGTAGGTAGCATATACTATACTACACGAGTACCAAAATTTGTTCAACTAAAGTCTACTTTTGATAATTTCATTCCGAATCGCTCCCGTTCAATTATTATTCCGATAATCTGCGGATAAAATTCGTTTTGGTTCCGATTGAACAATTTCGCTTCTCTCCAATTCCGAAGCTGCGACAACCTTTCAACTGTAGCCAGCAATTATACTATTTATTATGCTGGATTTCACAAACAATCGTTTAACATTTAACGAATCAATAGTGCTCAATCAAACTAGATTAAGTTCATTATCATAAAACGAATATATTTTTCATGCAACCCGACAGTATAATATAATGTATTTATAATAATACAGTGAAAGCTATAAATACCGAACACTCTGGGTCACTGATATTGTGTCCGCTTATTTAAAAAATACGTCCACCATTTAGAGGCGTCCGTTAGGGGAGGTTTTGCTGTATACATATACCTGCAGTAGTTATATTATATGGCACTATTTAATCGCAAATCGGTCACTATAATAATTCGGTAAAAAAAAAAATAATAATAAAAATAAGTAAGTACATAATAATATTTTCTACATCGTATACGCACAATATTATTTTCAACACTGAATATCGTCCTAAAACGGGACGATGACGTCCTGATGTACCGCCGCGGCGGTTGTTCGATATAAAATGCACATAAGGGTTGCGAAATTTTCTAAATCTTTTTGCGCAATTTTTTTTCATTCCATCAACAGATTTAAAACTTCATTATCAGACGACTGCAGACGCTACATTATTATAATATATTATACTAAACTGGTTTGGTTTCGATTTCGTACAGCATCGTAGGTTATATATAGCGCTGATGCACACGAGTATAATAATAATAATAATATGTATATTAGTGCAATTTGTCGGGATGATGGGTTTTAATGCATTTTATATCACTACGCAGGGGGTCTTTGTGCCGGCAGAAAATGGTCGGATGGCTTTCAGTCGGAGAGCTTATAATATATTATTATGTGAGGTAACATACGAAATTATATATCATATTGTTTGCGTTCGACCGCATTAAAAACGGACCTCACATAATTACTTTTATAGGTTTACACATTGACCCATTCATGCTGTGGTCGATTACTTATGATGCGCACACCTATCGCAACCCTCCGATTTTCATAACGTGCCCGGCGCATACGTTAAACATCTCAACTGGCTGCATAGCAACAAAATAGATATTTCGTAAACAATACTATTGTTACTATTTTTTTCCTAAACACAATAGTTGTTTACATTATAATATTATACCGCATGAGAATGATAATAATAATATAAAATATAAATTTTGTCTCACGCGTCAATCACCATATCTATAGGTACATACCACACATGCGGGGCTCGGGGTTGTTACGTAACTGGAACTTTTTTTTACGGGCCGTTTCAATTTATTATAATTATTAAACGAACTATGTAGCTATATAAAATATAATAATGTGTACAACAGTATTATACCGTACTTCATAATCCAAACGAGTTTATATTTTTTTTTCTTGTTTTAGAAATACGCGTTTTAAATGTTTCGAGACTATGGTTTAATTTAATTTTCAAAATTACATCAATTTTAAATAAACGTTACTGTATAGTAATGTGCACGCATAGCAATCCACTTACTCATTCATCGCTACATCTCAAAAATTACAAAATGTACGAACTTGAAATTTCGAATAGTGGTTCCTTTGATGATCTAGATGTGCTATAAGAAAGGATTTTCCGATAGTCGCACTTTAAAGAGGGGATCTTGAGATTTGCGATAAAAATAGAAACTTTTTTTCCTTTATACTTGGTTGTCATTGGTTACTCGAGCGTCTCAGGTGGAAGCATATGCATCAAATCGTCGCGATTACATGGCCTCGATCAGATAACTAATAACTTAAAATCAAATGTTCATGTTTGTAGATTATATAGGTACTCAAAAACTACTCGATCGATTTTGACGAAAATCTCAGAGATTTCTTTAAAAGATATCAGAAAATTTTAGAAAATAGGTACCAATATAGCTTAAAAAATATACCAATAGTGATAAATCCAATTTCGACTTGCTATTGCCCATCTAGCTAGGTAGGTGAAATTATTTCAAAAGCTAGGCTCACTGACATATTGTATAGGATTTGTCACAAAAAAAAACTGCACACGGGCGAAGCCGAGATATTCAGCTAGTATATTATATGTGTGCGATGCATATTGTATAATATCGATGATTATGTATCTATAATACATATTGTATTAAACATTTAAAATCATCATAATTCGCAGCAGTGGCTTAACTTAGGTTAGTTGTTCGTGATTTACTTTTTTATCGTTTAAAAAATATAGTGGGCATGGAAGTGATACGCCCTTCTTCCCCTCAAAATGATTTACCAATAATGAATAGGTATGTAAAATGTAAACATCATGATATTGCAGTCCTCGAAAATCGCACGAATAACGGTTTAAAAAAATAAATAAAATGTGTTGCAATATTCTACGACTTTATGCTTAAAACGGGGTGATGCCAACAAATGGGGAAATGTAACATCGTGCCAGAGTCGGTCGGTACTTAGGAGGTCTCACGTTGTCCAATATTGATATTGTTTCCCGTTCGAATTACGACGCGTGTTAATACGACGATAGAAATCCGTCGAAACGGAAAATCGTGAACACCAAACACGTTGTATCGCGCGTGGAGTACTGCACAGTGATTTCGATATAATACGCCTCTGTCCGGTAGATAGATAGGTACTTAACCTAACCTACCTATACCTATACCCATTGTATAGACCTCGGTCGCGGTATAGTCCGTCCCCCTTCGTCGGGTAAAGCAACGGTGCTACGAATCGTTTCCGTCGGAATGACCACCGCCGCCGTCACTGTTTTAAACGTTTTTCGGTCGCGTTAAACGCGTGTGTGAGTTAGGAGCGTGTTTGTATATATATATATTATACGATCGGGCGCGGAAGCGGACCGCACTCGATTTCCGGTCGGACGGTCGGCCCGGAGGCTCGGAAGAAAACGGCGTACACAAAGGGGGCCGCGGTCTTGCTGCCGCCGCCGCCGGATGACGCGATGTTTCGGGACGATACGACTGCGCCGGGTGAGGGGGTGCGATCCGGCCCCCGGGGGACGGGTAAATGGCAGCCGGGAAAATTGGGTTTGTTATGACCAGGTATCAAACACACACGCACACACGCACACAATAGCGGACACGACTTATTCCGTACGCTTCGGTCGTCACAGTCGCGTCTTTATTGTGTGCGGCGTGTCCGACTATAGAACTTACGGCGGCGGGTTGCATCGCGGAGAAGGGCTACCGCTGTGTATCCGATACGATACGGCACGCTCCGCTGAACCGGCCGAAAGACCCTTTGGACAAATTAGCTTCCCCGGCTGTGTATATAGAGGTATTACATACCTACGACGACGAGTGTATAATGTAGTCGCTTTCCCTTCGCTCCACTTCGCCGAGGCCTCACCCCCTCGGCCGAGAAACTCACTCGACTGCGTGTCGTGCCCGGTGGTGTCGGCTGCGGCCACGTCGACGGAGACGAGTATTATTATTATTACCGTCATCGTTATAATATTATGCAGTTATGCGGCTCCCGCCGATGTAGCGTAGTTGTTGCCGGTCGATACCGCGGGCGACCGGAGAGCGCCGGGCAAAGTGTAACCGGCGTGTAACCTTTTCAACCGCGAAATGATAAGACAAACAGCAAACGAGACGACCGACCTCCCCGACGTCACACGCCGTAGCTCCGAGTCGTGTTTTCATTATCACACCGACTGCACTCGCTATTGTATATTATTATTATTATTATTATTATTGTGTAGTTATACTGCGCAGCCATCGGCCGAGGGCTGTTTGAATGCGGTCAACACGTGGGCCCGCGGGCTCGACAAAGATTTGAGCACACGCGTTTGCGAATTAAAATTCTTTGCCCCCTCCCTACGTACACCCCTCCGTAGGTCTAGTGTAACGAATATTTTATTACGTGATTGCCGGCGAGGTCTGACAATAATAAATATTATTTATCATCATGCCGACTCGTAGCGATTAATTTCCCAACAACGTTCGGCTGCAGCTTACAAGATGCGCGGAATTGAAACTTAAATCAATGTGCCTTAAACGCATCGATAATACAATACAATGTACCTCTACGCTTATGAGCATCCTTATCAATCAGTTATAACGGTAAAATTGTGTTCTCCGGTCTATCGTAAAAAAAAGTTATTATGCCCCATCCCACCCCCCCCCCCCCCCTCCCATCATGATATACTACACGCCTATAAACATAATACTATCATAGTCGGCTCCTCGACTCTTCAATATAATTATTGAAGGTCGTTACAAACCATAAAACTAGACAAACACATATCAATATATGCGAACCGTGAAGTACCCGTGAAATAATTCAGCGTAGTAGCTCCAGTCTAAAAGAGCCATCACACTTGTTGGGCGGAATCGTGTCAAAATTCTAATACAAAAATGTAGATCTAATTTTAAACATGCGTACAAATAAGTCTTATGGATACAACAGGGAAACCATCAGCAAAAGTCAAATTTGATATTATAAAAATGTCTTAAAGTTCTACATTCTTAGTCCTTACATATTTTGCAAATACTGGACCCTTTAAACCCTAGTCGCAGGAGTATATTTCACGTTATTATAATATCGTAACATAATAATATAATTCCAACAGCGTACTCTGATATTATGACAGGCTGATGGTTTTTTTATCCATTGACATCGTACCTCCTTAACTGTTTTACTCTTGGACTGCGGTATAATTACAAACTAAGATATTTAATCATGTCACTTGTATATTATGATGTTTATTTTGCAGACGCAGACCACAACCGGAATACCTGCGCCCAAGTACGACTGGCACTACTTACGAAGCGGATCAAAGTTCGTTGCTACGCGTCATATATACGTCATATCACCGCGTATACCTATTTATATATATATATTATACGATCGGGCGCGGAAGCGGACCGCACTCGATTTCCGGTCGGACGGTCGGCCCGGAGGCTCGGAAGAAAACGGCGTACACAAAGGGGGCCGCGGTCTTGCTGCCGCCGCCGCCGGATGACGCGATGTTTCGGGACGATACAACTGCGCCGGGTGAGGGGGTGCGATCCGGCCCCCGGGGGACGGGTAAATGGCAGCCGGGAAAATTGGGTTTGTTATGACCAGGTATCAAACCCACACACACACACGCACACAATAGCGGACACGACTTATTCCGTACGCTCCGGTCGTCACAGTCGCGTCTTTATTGTGTGCGGCGTGTCCGACTATAGAACTTACGGCGGCGGGTTGCATCGCGGAGAAGGGCTACCGCTGTGTATCCGATACGATACGGCACGCTCCGCTGAACCGGCCGAAAGACCCTTTGGACAAATTAGCTTCCCCGGCTGTGTATATAGAGGTATTACATACCTACGACGACGAGTGTATAATGTAGTCGCTTTCCCTTCGCTCCACTTCGCCGAGGCCTCACCCCCTCGGCCGAGAAACTCACTCGACTGCGTGTCGTGCCCGGTGGTGTTGGCTGCGGCCACGTCGACGAAGACGAATATTATTATTACCGTCATCGTTATAATATTATGCAGTTATGCGGCTCCCGCCGATGTAGCGTTGTTGCCGGTCGATACCGCGGGCGACCGGAAAGTGTAACCGGCGTGTAACCTTTTCAACCGCGAAATGATAAGACAAACAGCAAACGAGACGACCGACCTCCCCGACGTCACACGCCGTAGCTCCGAGTCGTGTTTTCATTATCACACCGACTGCACTCGCTATTGTATATTATTATTATTATTATTATTGTGTAGTTATACTGCGCAGCCATCGGCCGAGGGCTGTTTGAATGCGGTCAACACGTGGGCCCGCGGGCTCGACAAAGATTTGAGCACACGCGTTTGCGAATTTTCTTTGCCCCCCCCCCCCCCCCCCCCCTCACGTACATAATTCCGCGGGTCTAGTGTAACGAATATTTTATTACGTGATTGCCGGCGAGGTCTGACAATAATAAATATTATTTATCATCATGCCGACTCGTAGCGATTCATTTCCCAACAACGTTCGGCTGCAGCTTTCCAGATGCGCGGAATTGAAACTTAAATCAACGTGCCTTAAACGCATCGATAATACAATACAATGTACCTCTACGATTATGGGCATCCTTATCAATCAGTTATAACGGTAAAATTGTGTTCTCCGGTCTATCGTAAAAAGAAGTTATTATGCCCCACCCCCCCCCCATATGATATACTACACGCCTATAAACATAATATTATCACAGTCGGCTCCTCGACTTTTCAATATAATTATTGAAGGTCGTTACAAACCATAAAACTAGACAAACACATATTAATATATGCGAACCGTGAAGTACCCATGAAATAATTCAGCGTAGTAGCTCCAGTCTAAAAGAGCCATCACACTTGTTGGGCGGAATCGTGTCAAAATTCTAATACAAAAATGTAGATCTAATTTTAAACATGCGTACAAATAAGTCTTATGGATACAATATGGGAAACCATCAGCAAAAGTCAAATTTGATACTATAAAAATGCCTTAAAGTTCTACATTCTTAGTCCTTACATATTTTACAAATATTGGACCCTTTAAACCCTAGTCGCAGGAGTATATTTCACGTTATTATAATATCGTAACATAATAATATAATTCCAACAGCGTACTCTAATATTATGACAGGCTGATGGTTTTTTTTATCCATTGACATCGTACCTCCTTAACTGTTTTACTCTTGGACTGCGGTATAATTACAAACTAAGATATTTAATTATGTCACTTGTATATTATGATGTTTATTTTGCAGACGCAGACCACAACCGGAATACCTGCGCCCAAGTACGACTGGCACTACTTACGAAGCGGATCAAAGTTCGTTGCTACGCGTCATGTATTCGTCATATCACCACCGCATATACCTATGTATATATAAACATACTTCCGGACGTTTGCGAGTTTCCGGATTACAGTTCCGGGAGAGGTAATAAGTGGATGATATAATATACCCTTACCACTTTTCCCTCCCCGCGGTCGTCACCGCCCAAGTCGTCTCTACACCGGTTCGCGGCGGTGATGACGCGGTGGCGGCAGTAGTTTTTAAGATGGCCTGCGTTTTATCGACAGTCCCGTGTGCCGAGACCCTTAGTGTCGGCTCATTTGCCCGGAGACCGTAAATTCGGCAGCCCCAAACACAACGGCGCGGGTGTATGGGTGTATGTAATGCGTGTGTTCTGCAGCGCGCACAGGACTCGTGTCGCCCGAGTTATTGTTATTATTGTCGTGTCGGCGCAAAGGGGTGGTGGCGGGGTGGCGATGTGGCACGGGGGCGGCCGACCGGGGCGAAAACTAATAACACGGGAAGACATTGCTGACGAGCGAGAGACTGGCATTTTTACGATCCCGAGTCATGGTCCAGAGGTTTTGGATCGTCGTCTGCAGAACGACCGTGTACGAAAATGATATTGGGAACTGGTCGACCGAGAAAAACGACTGATATTCATTTTCGTCTCTCTACTGTTATTATTACTATTTTTCTTGAACAAATTGAGCCGGAAAGATAAGAAAATTACTGCGTGCAACGCAAGTAAATGGTTTTCATTTTTACACGTCGCCGCTCGCTGTATTGTTCTATTCCTGCAAAAGCGAATTATTAATTTAAACAAAAAAAAAAAAAGTTTCCCTGTATAGTTTCTGTTGATAAAATATTCATCGACTGTGAAGAGGACAAGTATCGCCGCGAATATTATACGTGCGAAGCACAAACTCGTGTCGGATTCTCTTTAACGAAAAATAAAATTTAATCAATTTTTATAGGCGATGTACTCAAAGACGTCTGACGCATTATATTTTACTATTTTTCCTCCCTCGTTAAAAGTAAACAATTATTTCCTTTGACTCTAAACCCAACGACACTTTCAAACTTTTAATAATTACTATTCATATAAGACACGACGGGACGTCAAGTTTTAATTGAATGAACTTTTCTATTAACACAATTATTAATAATATATACGTATATGACTGTATGAGGTACATAACCAATGTAGACAGTAAACGTTTTCTTATTAGCTAATAAGCATATAATATCGTTTTGCATTGATCATTAATATATTATTATTAGTTTCCTATTAAATTTCAACTACAGTAAAATAATATGAATAAAATTGTAAAACTTAATTTATCTATTGGTATTGGACATAAACCAACGATAACACATATTTACCGAGCTGCGATAAAATTTAATTTTTGTTCAAGACTTTAGTTTTTAATACTGCAAATTATATAGGTTACCTTTTTAACTTTTTTGACGTTTTTGACTTAATGTGTATCTTAGACATACTTTCTTAAATTATTTATTTCAAGGGAGGAATTTGAAAATTGTCTTTCTAAAAAATGTATTTATTTATTTCACGTGGATTGTGAATAATTATACTCTTTGTTAAGATGTATTTTGAAATGTGTGTAACACTACTACATATTATATTGTGAGCAAAAATACGGCCATCTTAATAATTGTACTAATCTACGGAATGATCTTAAGACTAAATGTCTAGTATAATACGCGGATGGCAATTTCATATCCACATGTTAGTACAGTTAATTATCATTTTCACGAAACTAGGTCAGTATTATTATTATTACCATAATATACAATATACATATTATTATTTTCACGTGTTGCGGTCCCTTTACCAAAATATTTTTCCCAATTATAATTAATAAGTCGAGCCGTTCTCCTCCACGGGCATTTTTTTCTTTTTAATCTCGGATTAAATTATTAAAACTTGTATTTTTTTTGTTTTTATACCACCGTACTCCACCTATATATATATATACCGTGATCGCGTGATCGGTATAGTATCGAGTTACCGAAGCGGAGAATTTAAAAAAGAACTTTGCCCACCACCTCATCCTCATATTCCGTTATATTGTAGTCGTCGTCGTCGTCGTCGGTGTATGTCAAGAGGCTTTTAACTAATTAAATATATACCGGACGGAGGACCGGCGGCGGCCGTGGTGCATGCGACGACGGACGGCTGCAGTGGCGGACGGTGTTAACAACCCCTATACTGCTGCTGCGGCGGGAAGGGAGTAATGTTACACACACACACATATATATATTTTATATTTTATTTTTTTAAATAGGGTGGAAAAGATATGCCTGCCAACGCGAGTATATGAGTTGGGGTCGATCGCGCGGTGTGGCGACAGAGTATATATATATATATACACACATTATAGTGTAGTATAGTATAACCACCCCGGGGGCTGTTGAGAGTGAAAAAAAAAAAAAAAAACGAAATGAAATTAGTTTAAACTCGGCCGATCGTGTCATACGCGTTAAAAGTTACAGTATTCCTAAACAATAATAATGCGCCGCCAACCCTGTCACGTATATCGACGACGGGCGACATTACAATATCATACGGCGCGGCAGTCGCGGTGGAGTTCAATTTTTTTTTTATTTTCGTCGCTTTCATTTATCCATTTCGCTTGTCACAACACGTCATGCGAAATAATCGTCTTTCCTCCCGACCCCGCCCCCGTCCACGTTCGGCGGGGACTCTCGTCGAAAAACGTCGCGCGACACATGCCACTGCTTCCGACAGGTGGACGCGTCTCGGGTAGGAAATGCACAGTGTCGCGTTTTTCGCCAACCCCCCCCCCACCAAAAAAACCCCCTTGACGGTGGTTCGCCGTCGCGTATATTGTTCGGGGCTATAGGCGTTTTTCGGTTCGACGGTTTTCCAAATCGGAAGTGAACACGCGCAACGCATATTTATGCATATTATTGTACCGCGTGTACTACACAGTGCATATAATATAATATTATTACGATAATAATAATAATAATAATGGTAATCGCTATTGGTATATATATATATTCGGCGGTTCGCGGAGAACTGTAAATTATGTGATATTTTTCCGCGACGATGAAAACATAAAAACGACTGAATTCAGTTTTCGTGATCTACGATTATTGATACAATAATTCTTCATAATAAGGGCGCTGCAGACCAGCACGTGGGGCATTCGTATATTATTAATGGGTATAACTACTAATGACGAATACGTATAATGATAAACAAATAAAATAATGATAGTAATGAAGCCGCGGGGTGGTATGGCGATCGGGTCGCGACGTAGGTCATCAAAGTTGCACGTAACGGCGGACGGTGGAAACAAAACAAAAAACAAAGATAAACGAATAAAATAACGGTGTAACGTTCGTAGCGCCCAAAATTTATATTGTACACTATACGATTGACCGATACAAAATATACACACTCGACACTTTTCGACCCGTCTGAACTATTACTTATTATCAAAATGACATTCAACGAGAGCGAACTCGCCTATGTATACGCGTGTTACAGCTGTCTTCGTAGGACCTTATTCTAGAGCCTTCTGTAGCTCTGGACGACTATACTTATATCGCAACAAGGTTCTCCCGAGCACGTTGCAATTGCACAACAATTGAGTGTATAGATAACACGATGCACACAAATCAACGATAGTGTCATCACGGTCGGTAACTGAGTGAATACACGATTCGTCGGAAGTAACCGTCTAATCCAGTGGTGCGCAACCTTTTTTGATCCACGACCCCCCAAAATGATTTATTTTTAATACGACCCCCCCCTTCCTACCAACATTACGTAAGTGTGTAATTTAAATTTACTTAATAGTCTTAATGTATACATACATTTTATTCATATACATTAAATCGTTAATTTTAGAGCAGTTTTAATATTTCTTTAATTTAATTAATCAAAAACAAAATACAAAATTAGAGTTTTATAAAATCTAAAATTAAAAAATGTATCATTATAATGATAATCAAAAATTTTAATATTTTTAAAATTATAAAATTACTTTTTAATTATTTTAATGAGAGACCTGAGCTTGCATTGTAGACATGATTGATTCTATGTTTGGTTTGATATTTGTCGGTCGTTTAATAAAAAATGTATCCATATCGTTTTAGTTTATATATTATAAAATATTAAAATATTAAAAATGTTAGTTTAAAATAATACAAAATACAAATAATTATTATAAGCTATACAAAATTATAAGCATTAATACGATCAACTCAACGGCTCGTACATGACAATGGGACTATTTCATAATAACCGTAAGATTAAATAAAATCACTGATTAAATTCAATTTAAAAATAACCCATATACTGCGTGGTTCATTAGAACTTGTTATCGCAACATTAAGATATGACATAATGTCATAATATTACGATTGAAACAGCCATCAACGGTATACAATAATTTTACTTTGTATAAAACTATAAAATAATATACAATATACATAGTTTAAAGCTTTTTTCATTTAGTGATTACTGGCGACCCCCTAATAAAATTTCGCGACCCCCAGGTTACGCACCACTGGTCAGTACAATGCCGAACGGATGATAGTAGCAGATCTGGTGCTCAATTTTCTTTTTTTTTTAGTGGCGCGTAACAGGCAACGTGAATGACAATTCACGACATCAGAACTATAAATTAATGTATTGATATAATATTATGTATACTGCAGACGTCAAAGCTAAAAAAACTTCACCAAACACCTGTTTACACGTCCATTACGACATTATACAGTGGAAAACCGCACAACATTCTAAGCGACTACCGCAGTTTGAGGGGGAGGGGGGAGAATGTCCCCTTTCCCGTCCACGCCGAATCCACCAATGACATATAATAATATGCTGCACGGCAATAATAGTAATATTATGCTCGGGCTTAGGTCGACGCATTACTATATTTATTATACACGTCCTCCTATATATAGGTACGGCACATATTATATTATTATACGCTATAATTTTGACATAGAAGGGGCGGTGGGGGTAGCAGAGGAGGGGAATAGGTCAATATTGTCCTGTGCAATATTAAAACAGACGTCTGTACACATGTAGTCACGTATATATACGACTGCTTCCGTCCACCCCTACACTACGCGGCGGCGATCGTCCCGAGGTTAATTAAAATCCATTATCGTGCTCGGCGAAACGGAAATCGGACCCTCTCGCCGTCCTCGTTGTCGTCGTCGTCGTCGTCGTCGTCGTCGTGATGCTCGGGACACCGGCGGGTAGTGTATAATGTGTATATATATATATATATAATATTATAATATACACAGTGTGTAATTAAAAAACAATATTTCGAGGGAGTGTAAAAAACGGAAAGACCTGCGTAACTTATATATATATATCTATAGTCGTTTTTTTCCATCAGAACGGCAAAACTCCCTTTGAAAACTAATTCTCGTGCTGCTGCCTCGAGGACACGACGACGGCCGTCGTCCCGCCCATCGTTAAAAATTTACAAACCGTTGTATTGTGCTGTGTCTGTGCCTCTTTACGCGTCGCGGTGAAAATGTGCGATTACAATTGCACCTGTACTCTGTTCAGGTTGAGAAACGTAGTCGGCGGCGTCTAGTTTCCGTCGGGCCGCAGTCGGGCGACACTTGTTTGTCCCCTTCCCCCCCACACACACACAAATTCGATTATCTGTATGCCTGCTGCGTAGTGGTATTGCCACGCCCGTGCGCACAAGGCGGCCGCCCACTACGTTTCTTAACTCGAACAGAGTATAGGCTTCAGGCGTGTCTGTCGACTGAGTACATTTGTCTTGGTCGAAGTTCAAAGGGTCGCCCCTCGACCGGTTTCCGGGCAAGTTCAATTCTATCCGCAAATAAATCTTGAGCGACTATCAATCAGTACAGCTGACGAATTTTCCAAGGATTATAATCATTAGACTACAATAGTCATAGTATAACGAGCGGGCCCATCGAACGTGATATAATTTTACGTATTTTGAAACGATTAATGCCAATAGTAGCAGTTTGACCCGTCCTAAGACACGCTGCAGACTCCAACGCAGTCGTCCCCGCGACGTTTTAAATTAGTAATTGACTTTTTTATTATTGTAAATATATTTTATTTTGTATAATCGTAACATAACGCTGTTATGTGTAACATATATAGGCAATAGTATTATATAATTAAAAATTAGTAACCGTACGCTATATCATCAATGTTATCTGATGTACAAAATATGTCAAAAACGCAAATCTACTACATACTTAAGTCTAGGTGATATTTTAATGACAGGAAAACTCTAAAAAAAAAATAGTAAAATAGTGGCAGTTTTATAAGTAAGTAGCATGATTTCATCATATATTACAGAATATTAGACCTAGATAATAACAAATAACCGTTTAAGTGCAATTATAAAAAATAATACTATATTACCTAACAATAACAAATTACCTTCGTATAATTAAGCATTTAAGTATTTTAGGCAGATATTCGGTCATACTGTTAATATGAAGCATACGATGGATGATCCTACGATAAACTAAATGAGAAGGAACAGGAAAAGATTTGCGGTCGATGTGTCATGCGGTAAAAAGGGACACGAAATGTTATGTTCGATAAAATATCAGGTACATCCAAGGAGGAGCCGTTGAGAATAAAAAAGATGAACTTTAAGAGGTTGGCGTCAGAACGACGAGGCAGTAGGAGCATAATATTTAAGTGTGACCGAATGAGTGAGTAATGGTCAGTTTTTAGTGTACAAGCAGCATTGCAACATAAGAAAAGAATATTATGTTTTTATGTACACGATTTAATCGTAAACGATCTTTATTCAGATAAGGATTCCAAATAACCGAACCACACTCCAATGTAGATTGGACTAAAGCAAACTAAAGTATATACGAAGGCGATTAATGGAAGTAAACATTTTAGTGTTGCATTTAACGGTAGGTAGTATTAATGTGATGATTAAAGTTCAGAGAAGGAGTAAGGTGAATTCTAAAATCTTTGTATTGGAAAACTCGTTTGATAAGAAATATAAGCACTAGGTATTAAGAGTATAATATTATTGTATATAATAAATATAATATATATAATCATTAATTATATTCAATATTAATATTTTCGTTTTTAAGAATATTATATTTCAATCATGCATTTAAATAATTTAATAATATCTGGGATTAGGAAAGTCAAGAAAAATATTATACACGCTATTATATTTGATGAGTGAAATAAATTTAAATATTATTACAACATAAAATTGGTGCAACTATAGAGATATACTCAGCGCATTTCAAAGTTTAAAATGTGCACCCCCGAAAAATAAAATAATTCCATCTATATTTTGATTATTTCGAAGTAAAAATGATCAATAAGTATAACAATTTTGTATTATACCCATATATTGTATATCGAGAAACAAAATATGTAGGTGCTTCCCTATTTTTTTTTTTAAATTGAATTAGGCCTCGGCAACTATGGCCATTGGCGACAAAGAGTTTAACTCTTAATTATTTACATGTTATATAAGTTAAATATTAAATACTATTGATAAGGTTGGACTTGGTAATAAAGGTTATCATGCGTCTTACGTTGTCTGGGTGGAGGGCTTCTGACAGAATGTTTGAGATGCCTGCTTCACGTCTATCCATTTCATATGAACTTCCCTATTTGTTCTCAGCTATAACATAATATTATTAAATAATTTGTAGCTTATAATGTGTTGTACACTTGTATACAGAACAGGTGACAGACACGCAGATATTAGTTATATTTGTATTACAATGGTCATAAGATTATTATATTAGTATCAGTTGATCAAATAACTTCGAGCACGTGATAGTGAAATGTTTTCTATATTTTTGGCAGGAATCTGCAGCCTATGAATGTAAGCGCGTTTACATTGTCTCCTTGTTTATAATTTGTTTTTGAAATGTACTGATTATTGAATATACCATTATTATAGGTATCCGGTATAATTTATTACAAAATATTTGCTGTTCAATTGTTTACATAGCTACGCGTTTTACAAATGGCGCCACACCGATGTTTAGAAAAAATTTTTTTTTATGTGGTTTTTTTTCACAAAGGGAAGCGTACGAACATTTTTCTAGCCTTCGAGGTTTCGTAAATTTTCGCTTAAATCACCCCTGTGATCTGTATCGCTCAAAAAGTATATTTCTTTAATCTCTACCACGGCGGTCTTACGTTATACAGGTTTTATATCTTAATACTATTTGTGTTATCTACTTATATATTACTTCAATAAGTACTCGATGCATTGTATGACCGCAGCGTCGCATAAATTTCCACACCACCTGTATGCTTGTTAAACGACATTATAATATCACATCGTCCATGTTGTTCAAAAGAGCATATGAGGTATTACACGTGGCGCGTTTTTTTTATTGTGGTGTCCCCTGTAGGCCTAATCCACATCGCAAGCGAGAACACGCGAACGCCGGTCGACTATACAATAATATTGTAATTTACATAGATCGGTACAGCGAAACTGCACTTCTCTCGTATAAAATTGTTCGTTGTTTATAGGTACATCAATAGAACATATTATTTTAATATAAATAAATAAATATCAAATTTAACATTGAATAACATAGGTTTTAATTTCAAATTTTTAATTTTGTCGCAGGACGGCATTCGCACATTTTCGGCTTACTATAGCGTTGAATTTTAGTCCTCTGAATAAAAACGAGCTAGGGTGCTGGTGCAATGGGATTTGTATTTGTCACATAGCATTATAAGTCTAAGAGGAGTAAAAATACAGTACGTAGTTTTAAATTATTAGGATGATTCCCCCGATTCTTATTTAAAATTCAACACTGTCCTAATATTATAACTATAACTATAACTATATTATTATTATAATTATATCAATCTTATTATTACATTTTATATTATATTTTATTTATTATTACTTAGAGATTACTAAAGTCATATTTCTAAGTCACTTACCAATCACTATTCCTACTGGCCTTCTTTATTCGACCTGTTTTAAATGCCGTGAAACTCATTCATATACATTGTTCTTATGGTCCTGGAACAAAGTTTTTATTTTGTGTGTGTGACGCCGGCCGGCGAGTGTGTTTGTTGTGACTTGTGGAAATGAAGTGACGAGGTGACGACAATATTAATTAAATACATTTTACAAAATAAACAAAAAATCAACTTACTTGGTTTAGGCATTTATAGTTTAACTTACGTATGCGCCGACCAAGACTTATATCAAAATAATCCCTTATCGTCACTTGGACTCAATTACATTTCTATAAAGCTTGACGGTGTTGAAACATTGTATGTGCATAAAAATATTTCCGTCTTCAGATCTGTGGTCTGAGAGATAAAATCCTTCGTTAATAATTGCATTCATTGTTGATGTGCGTGCGTCTATGAATCTAAAAAGTGTGATTGTTTCATGTTGAAAATAAAAAAAGAACTTATACTTAACCAACGACAAGAAACTTAATAAAACTAAAAAGAATATAGGAAAACTTTTAGAAAATAAAAATTAAAACGTTAATCGGAAAAATACAAATATTATTGACGAAAGTAAAAACTGATGTATTATAATATTATACAAATGTATTTTTAACAAAATTAAAACGCTAATAACATTAATAAGAAAATTTGTAACTAGGTAGCATACTATTGAACCAGCATATATTCTATTATTTATTATAATATTAAATATAAATAACTATTGTCTGTGTACATTTGTAGCCAACACGTTATTAAACATTAATAACAAGTGTAGGTTAGCTCTTCACTAAGACTGTCATCCCTATTTACGTCCATAGTATATAGGTAGTGTTTAAAAATAAAACAAAACTACTTAACAAGAAATTAACGATCTAAGTATTCCTGTTCGAAGCTACCCATTCTAATTCTAGTTCAAATCAGTTGTCAGAGTTACAAAATATCTACTCCACTGAATAAAAATAATTGTAAAGGCATAATATTGATTCGTCCTATCGTCATGTCGTAAAATATCGAGGCAAATTCCAATATGATAAGTATAGACTCAGAAGAGTATTTCGCTTACATCCGTCGGACATATTATTATTATAATTCGCTGTGTTTGTTTTATGTTTAAGGCATCGTAATTTCGTGTACTACTGCAGGTCTACGACTGTATAATATTATATGCGATCATAAGTTTAGGGCCAAAGTAATAATAGCTAATAATATTATATTATACGAATATTATCTCTGGAATGTCGTCAAAGCACTAATATAACATTATCGCTGCAGTAAAGAAAACTGTTTTATGAATTATCCGTCTCCAATACCACTACGTACACGTTATTATGCGATACAGAATCGTTTCATCGGGTTCAGAGTACTTTTTTATTAGTTTGGCAATGACTATTAACAGTGGCGTGTCGGAGGAAGTGGAATTCGAGTGACGGCCGACTCCGAGCATACTTTTTATAACATACGATTTTAAGGGCTTGTTAGTACAATAAATCTCGCATTTATTACGAAAATCGAACAATAATTTTGAAGATTCTTCAGACAATACAGTTTATGCTTTTATTTGTAAATACATATATTATGGCATTGTTCAAATGTGTATATCGGCACTCCAATACAATTATTAAGGGCCGGTATTTCAATATATACTTACTCGAGCTTAAGTTTAAGTGAGGTTTGATTATAATTTTCTGTATTTTTATCGAACTTCAAGGGATAAGCTCCAATTAGCTTGGGTTTATCTTAAGGAACGCTCTGTGTAAGGTTCTACGAGTTCATCCTACAAATATACATTTTTTTCCTGTATTAAGTGCTGATCAGACCTGTTGCTGGCCATTTCGATACATATTTTACTTGTTTTTGAACTTTGCAGTGGAAAGGTTTTCGTGCGAATTTCAAAACTAAGCTAAAAAGTTTACGTCACCCGTAAGTTACATTTTATATAAAAAAAACGATTTAAAGATGTCAGTTTTAACTAGGAAAAAGGGTTGTAAAGCCGTGTTTAAAGCGATATAATTTACGTAATCACTTTTTTCACTTTTTTTCACAAATTACAAATATATATATATATATATAATATACACTATAGTGTAATATTATAACGTAAATCATGAAACATACAAAATAGATAAAATATGTGAATTAAATTGAAATTTAAAAATTAAAAATTAAAAATGATGAATTTATAAATAATATGATAGCTAAATGTCAGATAATCATCAAACAAAATACATTATTTAGTTTTTTTTTTTGTTTAGCCAAGTGAATGATTCAATCGAATTTATTGAACGTTTACCTTTTAGGTTCACCTCAATTATTGGTTTTGGTTTAACTTAAGCCTACGACAAACCACCGTTGAAATATCAGTCCCTAAGACTGCCATCGATATAACTTGATCCACTTCCACCTTTTCAATACGTATACTGAAGTGATTTTGGCCATTTATTCGAAATAAGGCCTGACATATTATGCTTACGTTCGTTACTACGGACTTATCACTCAAACATGTATATATATACTCAACTATGCGGAAAAACATGAATATAGCTGAAAACAATTTTGGGTACATTGTGCGCGAACATTTTCTTAACAATAGACCGTCGTCAAGTCAGCTGCCTCTGAGCCTATAGTCTTATACGTACGATTTTAAAGGGCTTGTTTGTTGTTGACAATAAATCCCGAATTAAATGCAAAAATCGAACAATTTTCAAGCTCCAAAAGACAACGGTGTTTATGTTTTCATTTATAAATATTATAATGTTATCGAAATGCGTATATTTTGGTACTCAATATTAAGACTGCCACACAACGCTGCACCAGCTTTGATCCACTTTCGTTTTTTCGATACGTACCGTGCTGATTTTAGAAATTTGTTCGAAACGATGGCTTCATATATATTTTACGTAAAAATACGATTTTTGGTACATCACGGACGAATTTTTTCTAACAATGGCAGCCGTCGTCGTCAAGTCCTAATTCGATTTGCACGATTTTAGCAATAATATGCAGCCGCACTGCAATAATATTATTATCAGCGAAAAGGTCTGTTTCCGACTTTAATATAATCATAAATTATCACAACATTTATCCCGAGCCATACACAAATCATTTACGTTTGATTTGATATCGCATCGTCGTGTGCGTCGTCAATAATGGCGTCACATAGTCATCATATACGTGTATCGGCTGGGAACATAATATTATTAAAAACGATAGTGTCGATCCAAACCTTTTAGTCGAGACAATAAACGCTGTCTTGGCTCTATTATAACAATATAATAATACGACGTGTATAGTACGTAAATGAATTATCTACACACACGTGAACTCGACGCGTGCAAAATTTCGCCGGTGATGTGAACCGCCGCCGCCGCCGTTCCGGACCCGGAAATCTACGAAACCCGTGAAGCGTTCACTATTAGATGATCCGTTTTTTGCAACCCTTTTTTTTTTTTAAGCGTGTGTACAATTGCTCGGACGGTCGCGCATAAAAGATCGGATTTTATTATTATTATTATTACGTATATTATGTATACAGCCGGAATATGGGGTTGAAATCGTTTTGAAAACGGGAAATAGGAAATAAATAAATATACGTAGAGAGAGAGAGAGAGAGAAAAAATTAAAATGATTTCGAAGTCATGTATTATGTTCCGCTTCCGCACTTGTCAATCATTCGGTGCAGTCACCACCACCGCCGAACTCTGCTGCAACCCTTTTCGCCGTTGGATATTTTTCGCGCATCATCCATCTGCGGCCAGACGTGTTAATCGGCCATCTGTTACAGGCGAGTTTCCAGTCGCGATATTACCATATTACTATTATCGTGTCGTCGTCGTCGGTATTCTAGTCAAGTGGTGAAAGTCGGTTTTCGGATTAACACTACCCGCGAATCTCATGCGTATTTGTATGCATTATGCGTGTATTAAGGTCTAATACGACACTGCAGCAATCGTGTCGGAAGGGTTGCTGCCCCCCCCCCCACCGACTTGGCGTGAGGTCGAGGCGGGTTGGGACGGAGCACACGCGAGGGGGAAAGGGGGTCGTGTTGGTTTTTCGAAACGGTTAATTTGACATCGGTATGCCGCCGTGACCGATCCCCGCGATGAACGTGATCGATTGGACACGTCGCGGCACTGCTGCGATGAGATGAAGTATTCGAAAATCCTGCAGCCGACCTAGCCGTGGTGTCGAAAGACGAAGTTTCTCTCTGCACCCCAATCGAAAACCCGAGAACAACCGTCGTCGCGAGACTGATTAGTGTGAGCACTGATTTGACGAAACACGCCCACCGACCGCGCAGTCGTGACCCCGCGGCCAAATCGCGGTAACACGACCCCGAGCACCACTAGAATATGTTAATATTTCAGTCAATGCGTCCGGGCATCCCCGAGTAATAATTAATACTAAAATACGATACACGCTTACGTGTCGTTTCGGTTTTTATTTTTTCACGTTCCAATAATTATATAATATAATACATAATAATATTATGTAGATTTGACCTATGAGAGTTGACACATTGAATACACGGCGACAACGTTTCGACGTCGGATACACGATTTTCAAAAATCTGATTATTTAATACAAGATGTACTCAGATGGATAATATAAAAAATTGGTTTTACACTTATAATTGGAAAAAAGAAAAGATATTCATATTGATCATAATATTCTATTGATTGAATAAATTAGCATCTGAAAGTGTATTCATATTATATTTGTATCGATTGTTTTGAAGATATACCCTCAAAAATATTATATATTTAATTTAATATTTTCATTCCTATTTCTATTTCTAATTTATTTTGTCGTCACAAGTTTTAGATAAGTACCTACCTACTTTATTATAAGTAAAATTATCATAATTAATTTCAATACGTATTTTTATTATTATTGTCTAATCATTGTAATTAGTTTGTAATATCATGAAATTTCAATAAATCTAATCCAACTGTTGTACAAAGAAAATATTATTACATTTTTTTTCTTTGTAATCACAATATATCATCTATATACTGTCGCGTCGTAGTAGGCGTAAGGAGTAGTATTTTTCAAAATTTTCTCTATCTGGCCTCTGCAGCAGTCGCGGCTCACACGATAGACGCGCAGACTTTCGGGTCATAAACACCCCGTCACCGGTTAATGGGTAATTTTCTCTTAGCGTCGGCACTTAAAGACAACTTTTTACTGTCGAATCCGAGAAGTCGACTGCATCAACAGACCAATCCGTCTCACTCCGCTCTCTCGAACCCCCTCTCGTCGAGAAAGAACGAAAATCGCCCGTCGTATATTCATAAAACGACGTTCCCCGCACCCCTGCAGTCACCGCCCCGCCGAGGAGTTATAAATATATATTAAAAGAAAACGCCCGGTAAATGGGAGTCAATTGTTTAACGGCCTTCGTCGTCGTCGTCGGGGACGTGTGTTAAAGTGCAATTTTCCCCAGTAAAACTGACGTCGGCAGTTAATTCGCGTAATCATAAAACACCCAAACGAAGATAACTCGTCGACCATTTAACGGCTGTACACCCGGTTCGCATTAACGCGGCGGCGGCGGCGAGTCGTAACACGTATGCAGGGGCCCTCTGCCACATTAAAATTCGTTATTTGCAATAATATCGCGACAACAGTTAAAAAAAATGTATTATATTATATATACGTAGGGATATAATATTCATATATAAACGTACATATATATATATTTACCTTATATTCATCACTAACTAAACATTATGTCTAATGGTTTCATAAACGTAAAACACCGGTTTTATGCGAGCAACACTTTTTTACGGTCTGAAAAGCTGGGAAGGATGCACTGTGTATCGTCGTCATATTATTTTTTTATTCGAGACGTTTTATATTGGCACGACGTCGAAATCTCGGAAATCCTTTGGCCGGTCGTTACACGACGGCGGACATTAACTTCCGACGTCGCGATAAACGTTTAAGTGCATAATAATAACAATAATGCACATCGCGAGCATGGAAAATACCCGGGGACCATACGTTCGACTCGAAAAACGTTTAGAACATAATATACAGTGTATAGGTATAATTATTATGTATACCGCGGTATAAGCGGACGACCGACCACAGTCGAAACCACCAACAACCAACCCGTAGGTACCTACATTATACGTGTGTGGTGAAATGCGGAATTATAGTTTTATGGTTAAAATCACGATTAAGAGGATGTTATACCCGCATATGTTGTCTCCGTCTAACAAGTGCGTAACATATCAAATTGTACGCTCAGCGGAATACGTGTAGATCCGTTAATTCAAAAGTTAGAGTAAATTGACCTCCTCATGGGGGCAACCTCATGGGCTTTTTAGTATATTTTAATTTTAAAGCAAGTTATGAGTGTTTTAAGATGTATAAAAAATTTAAAATTTTTAAAATACTCATAACTCGCGTTAAAATTAAAATATAATAAATATCCCATGAGGTTGCCTAGATAATAATCTCGTTTTTAGATTTTTAAGAGGTCAATTCGCTCTAATCTTTATACTAACGGAGCTACACGTGTTCTGCTGAGCGTACAATTTGCTATGTTCGGCACTTGTAAGACGGAGACAACACATGCGGGTATAATGTCCCCTTAAAGATATATTTTTAATCGTTGTTAAAATTAAGTGTAAATACGAATATTATTGGTTCCCGATGGTTATCGTCGTACAACAGTATTTTCCACCAAACAGGTGGCTGGATTTTCATCCAATTCCGCGTGAACTGCACTTACCGGCTATTGTTTGGCTTCAGTCACAGACGTGTTCTGAGTGCCAGCACCGGCTGGTGTCACTATAATATAGTTCCCGAATGGATGACCACCCGTATTTATTATTTTTTTTTTCTATATTGTAATCGGAATATATAAAATACTTAATTAATTATAATTATAATATACATATTTAAAAAGCGGTTAGTTGGATGTCGCTCTGCTGTACAGTAGGTTAAAAGTGGGTGAACGTATAATTGATTGAATTAAACTTGAATTCAATGACATAATATGATTGTATAAGAAGAACGATTCTGAGCGGAGACGGTTTGTCAGTCTGGACATTTTATATTGTTATTATTTATTAGGTATAGCCTGCAAGTTGAATTGATATTACAATATTTTAATTTTTAATTTGTTTCTATGGTGATAACTGATAAACAAAGCGTTAGAAATTAAAATTAAATTTCTAGCGGTTTTTTTGTAATTCGTCGATGGTTTTTCCCGTGGCATTAAATAATTATTGAGAAAATCGAAAAATTACCTCTCTAAAGTACCATCTCGATCCAATCTGTTAAAAGATATGATACTATAATATGTTGAAATCGAAGCACTCCTTCTGGTTGAAATGTCGCATACAGGATAAATAAATAAACACCATTGTAAAACCACTATAGCTTCCTCACTCCGCTTAGAATCTAAAATATACCTATCTAGAGCATATAAGAGTAAATATCATCTAGATAAGACATGACACTGTTTATCATTATAACGTCGTGTATATAGTATCATATTATAATCAACCCCAACAAACAAACACACTGTTTGCCGCCGCAAAACACCGATATTAATATAATATCATACCGCGGTCGACCGAGTGGTATACCGCGCTATAATAACCGCAGTCGTTCGTGCCGCGAAAAAAATCATGGCGTTAATCAAAATTAACGTCGGGACCAAAATATGGGGAAAACGGAAAAACGTTTAATTTTTAATCCACATTGGAAACACCATAATAATAATATTATATCCATCTCACATCGCCGCCGGTCGATACGTCATTAGTAATTTATTCGCGGTGTGCGCTTAGCGTGATTACTGCAGTAATAATAACTGCTGTAATTACTCTCGAAATTGCGTGCGTTCCCATGCATCATTCGCATTTCGGTGGGCCCTCTCCGTGCATATGAATATTAATAATGAGCCGATACGTCCGAACGAGCGGCGGATTCGACCGATCGAAATAACGAACCGCGCATCGATAGCAAACAACCGCGACGACTACGACGACGATGATAATAATAATATATATTATAATATATACTCTATTTGAGCACACACATACATCATCGCATAATTGTTTCGCGCGTGTGCCGAACAATGTATACGTACACATTATTATTGTAATACGCAACGGGCTTGAATAATCGCAAAAAGGATTTCGGCCAACGCGGCCTATGAATTATTACACGCGGTAATAATTAATGCGCGGCGGAATTATTCAGACGCGCAGTCTGATATTATATCGTTATAACGCACACGTATATAGCTGCTGCTTCCAATAATATTATTATTATTATTCGGAGGTTGCAGAGCGGTTATATCAATATCGTGTATAATATAACCAAGCGCTGTTCGAATGCAAAGGTACCCTGTACGTAGTAGGCGATAATATTGTAAAATTATTATGATATGTATTATACGATACAGAGATAATCAGCCGTTTTCACAAACGTAAATTAGTTATTTATTTATTTTAAATTAATATAATATTATAATACAAACAATTCGTTCGTTCAATTTTTTTTTATTATTATTAAAACTCATCAATGATTTTAACCGCGCAGCGTAGTTTGTAAATAAAACTTAATTTACAATAATCAATATACGTTTGATTCAATAAAAAATTTCAGGTTTTGTATAGGCCACGTATACACACTTCACGTTTTTCATTTGTTAAGTGTCTAGAGACATTTTTTAGTAGAGCAAAGTCTGGTGACAAATTGGATCTAGTTTGTACTTTGGTGGGTCAAAAGTATAAATTTCTCAGTAACCATTAAAATAATATTTAAAAGAAACAATAATACGAACATTTAAAATTTGAATATTATTATAATATTATAATTATCGATTGGTAACAATTATAATTAAATATATAATATAATATAAATTTAAAACTATTATTATTGGAAAATATTTCTCATAAATTTAACACTTGTCACAATTAATGACGAGGTACACTCGATACTGCTCATCAGACCGGTTATCTATAGCTGTCCACTGTTTTTTATTCGTCCACACTACTTTTTTAACAGTACACTTATTTGACAACTAATCGTAAGATTGTTTGCGTTTGGCATGTCTCAATTTAAATTCGCGTTTGTTCGACTCCAATTATTTATTGTTCGAACATTACAAAGACCTAAAAAAGCACCATGTACGACGACGACACTTAAAAATTCAAAAGTCAATAACCGAATAAAGAGGAGCCTCTCTCTCGTCGTCGGATATTCATTCCGGAACGTAAACAAGGGTGGGTGGGGTGGAGTGGGGGAATATATTTTATGTGCCGATAGCTAATCGATCCCCCGGGCTGTGTTTATGACGATCGGTCCATTGAGCGCGGAGTATTGTCGATAAATTGTCGCAGATGCAAATGAAGCATTATTCGTAAAAAAAAAATAAAAAATAAAACCATCCCATATGTTTTATCGAACCGTATTATAATATTACCCGCCGCGGCGGTGCCGAGCGTATAGAAATGTGTGTCATTTAGCCGACGGAATAATTGAAATTCCGCGAAATTTTCCACCGGAAATCCAATTCTCTCGAAAACGAGCAGCCGAGCCGCGCGCTAAAGGGGCTGCCGCCGCTCTATGTTTTTCCGTTATTTTTTTTTTATCACCGGCCCGTTTGAATATAAAAACCCGGGGAATGGGTTCTCCGTTTTTCTTTTAGTTAATTTTATCAGATGCCCGCGTCGCTGTTTTATCGGCTCCTGCAGAGTTATACGAGACGAATTTACATGCAAAGCACTCCTCGTCAGACACGTATGGCCCTCCCAAGTATATATGATATGCGCGCACACATTGATGTGGCACAGTTTTTCGATTCTCCGCGTGGGGGGGGGGACGTATAATGAGATGGCTCGGAGTTATGACCGAGCGAATTATATGCATACACAATACCCACACATATAGTTAGGATATTTCTGCTGGTGTGTGTGTGTGTGTGTGCGCGAAAACAGGATGATAAAACGGGGGGAATGCTTTCAATCTGAATAATATGTTAAGTAATAATATATCCTGCAGGATACGACGCGAAATCAAATCAAACTAAACTCGTTTTCTGCTTCTTTTTTTTGTGTGTACTGCTGGCGCTTGCCGGATTACACGTCTTACAATATCGAATATATTTATATATATATAAAATCGTTTTAGAATTTCAAACAGTTGTATGTTCTTGGGATCAGTCGTCAACAGGATCCCACCCGGGCCGAAATAAATTAAATACATATAATATACATCTGCTGTAGGTAGGTATAATATACATTTACCTCCGACGGAACCGTGTTTATTATCTGTGACTTTTAAATCGCACACGGCGCTTTATCAGCTCGTCCTGTATCCTGAATCTCCTGATGTATATATTTACTGGGTGATCTATTTGACATATTAAAACACTAGTTGTTTCAGAAAACGTTTTTGAAAACATTTCTTTTGCATCCGATTTTAAGTCGAAACAAAACAACATTTTTGGAAAAAAATTATATAATTAACTATTTTTTATCTTTAGGTTTAATTTTTTTAGTTTTTCATTTCGAATTCCTTACCGGAATGTCATTCGGAGCATTTTGAACTATTATTAAATCAAATTTCGGACAAGTAGGTATAGTTTATTAGTTTAAGTATATTTTAAAGTTTTGATGAGAGGAGTAGTTAAAAGATATTTTCTTATAAGTGGATCACCCGGTAGCAGGGCAATCCTATATATTGTATATGATTCGAATTAACGCGATTTCCGTGGGGTCGTCGTCGTTAATTCGTAGGGTATATGTGAAAACCAACTTTTGAGCCCGTTCGTCTGTATAATATTTATTATAAAATATATCCAAATGAATACAAAATTTACGTCGTGTCCTTTATGCGTGTATACGATAAACGTTGATAGTGATCTCGAATAACCGCAAAGCTTTTGGAAGTTATCGTAGGAACTGCATCGAGGGGATTAAATATCCGTCTGCGGCCATCTGTTGTGCACCTAAAAGCAGAGATCCGCGAACAACATTGTATATTGTACACGTGTGTGCGTGCGTGCATAAATGAGGAATTGAACCCTTCCGCCGAACCCAAAGTTCGAATGAAAAACAGATAGAGAGAGAGAGAGAGAGAGAGAAAGTCGACGGTACCTACATTCTGCGGTAATGACAATCGAGCACACTTCGGTTTCTCTTTGATTTAACTGTTTATATAACATCATATATTAAACCAGAGAGAACAAAGTAATAAATTACTAGCAGTTGCATTAAACGTGACCCGGGTTTAGACAATAATGTCTTGTTATAATAATAATATATCGTTTCAATTATAATATTATTTAGAAATTTCAATGTGTGCGACCTTAAAATGTTTATCATTTGTAATATTATATTCACTGTATACGTTCTATACATTGTACATTTAGTAATGTCTAACACGATATTGTCGTGGGCGTTTACGTAAAACACGTAAAAACCAAAATTTTCGTTTACCGCTAGTGTTAGGTTAATGTTTTAGTACCTAAAGTAAATTTCAAATTTTCGGCACAACAAATTTTAGTTTTTAGATTTTAGTAAACCTTTATTGTAATAACTGATAAATAATAATACTATATATTATAAACCACGTAGATAATACTTTCACAATCTGTGCCTTTTCTCCATTAATAGAAGAGAGTAAAGATTAATAACGTTAGAAGTACGTCATGTGAAGTATTATATATATTCACGACAAAATATTTATTTGGAAACAAAAAAAAATATTTAGAAAAAAAAACCTGCAGGACACCTCCTGCTAACGCCGAAGCATCATCATCAATAAGACATGAGTTCAATTATGTTATAATGGTTATAATAATAATTGTTCTTTTAGTCATATTATATTCATTTAATCATCTAACAACGTACACATAACAAGTCAAATAATCAAATTTTAATTGATAGTAGCATTTGGAATAAAAAAAAAAATTTTGAAAAACTCAACATAAAACCTGCAAAACACCTGCCAATTTGGGTGCATCATCATCAGAAGTACAATTATAACTATTTAATATGATTATATTGCATAGAATGGATCACCCGATTTAAAGATTGGAGTGACGGAGGTGATTTTCCAAACTGAGAAGTGCAATTATAGTAATATGGCACTAAATTACTAAACTAATTATTGTAGTTGTAGTCTTATCACCGTATTCGACCTTTATTTTTTTTAATAAAAAAAAAGATCATATAAAAAGAACGACGAACTTTGAAAGGTGAGCCAAGTTATATTTAAATATGACTTATGAGTTATAATTTAAACGATAAAGATGATAATTTATTGATAATAGCATTTGAAATAAAAAAAAAAATATACATGGTGACACAACATCCAAAATTGAAATTTGATGACACGGCAAAATGTTAAGTATATTTATTATAAGAAGAGTACTTACTTGAAGTAACACTAGAATTTTTAATACTTTTGAAAATCAAAATAATCTACCAAATAATGAAGTATTGCCGCCAAGTAACCAGCAGACTTGAGGTAGTATTCAGAATACTTTAAAAATACTCTTCATTTACAACATTAATAATTGTTTTCTTGTTTTTCTGGAAGTTTTAAAAATATTATACACATTTTAAAATTTTAAATCTAGTATCAATTTAAATTAAATTATATTTAGAATTATTATATATTATATATATTATATATGTGTTGGGAAATTTTTCCAAAGTTAAGTATTATTGGCTTAATAACTAAATCAAGATTAAAAAGGGAAAATGTCATGTATCTACGGTCTAATATAATATTCTATAAAACTATTTATTTGTTCAAATGTTTCAATTTGTCCGAAAACCGTTTGGTGAACTTTTTCCGGGCGCGACAGCGATTGATTGATTTGCTTTTAACAACCGTTTGCTATAACAATGCTCTCAGATTTATCACGTGAACGGCCACTATTGTTTTCCCCCAATTTCGGTTTTATTATATTTAACTTTATATTGTTTACGATTCGTCCGAAAAATCACCGTCCAGCACTCGGCTGGCGGCGAATCGTAAACTATCGCCGATAACAAGTGCAGACTTTGTCCAAGTATACTATATACATACATCGTATATAGCTCTTCCGATGTTTACGACTTCTGCGGGGTCGTTATGATAATATGCAATGGTCATTTGCAGTTTTTACGCCTGTGGCGCACACAATGTATGTAATAATATAATAGGGGAATAAATAAATTCATGGCCGATTGACGTTTAACAGCGTGTTTATATATAAGTATATTGTATTGTACGTGTACCTATATATTGTGAAAAGCTACGGCGTGTATAGAGTTGGCTGCTCCTTGACCACCGGCGATCATAAAATAAAAATATAAAATGTATAAAAGTCGTAATAATATATAATACTAAGTGTGCGTGTAATAATAATTTTCGAATCGTGATCGTGTTGTTATATGACTTTGTTAAACGGCCGTTAAAGAAGCAAAAATAAGTCACGTTCGCGATCGATGATGTATTATAGCCGCGGTGACTTGAACGAGACTTTGTAACTCGTTGTACAAAAACTTATGGTTGTGCCTACGGAATAAAAATAAATAAACGCATTCGAGTGTTGTACAAGTCGGAATTTGCACGTTATTTGGATTACGTAACATTCGCAGTGGAACGCTACGTCCAACGCGTAAGAGTTGCATTTGGAATGATTTAAAAAATATATATAATATACAAAAACTCTTCTTAATAGGATAGATGTAAGCTTGGGCTTCAATTACCTTAATTGCTGCCAACTTGTTTCAATCGTTTTTTCTGATAAAAAATAATAAATCTGACATTACTTAATCTGAAAACATTAATAACAACGCATTTTCATTCAAGTCTTGATTTCAACTTACCCAACAGGCATTCCGTCATGACCAAATTAAAATAAATATACAAACCAAAACCTATATTAAATTAAATCATTTAAAGTTCATAATCCGAAAACTAAAAAAAAGAATTGTCTAAAATCAGAATAAAGATAAACATTAAAATATTAGTAAATTATTCATTAATACGTCGAATACATAGCTTTCTACATAAAAAATTAGTTTTACAAAATTTAATTTATATTCTAATACTGTATGCTGTTATAATGATATTTCATACTTTTTAATAATATTAAAAGAAAATAATACAAAATAATTTTTGGAGAACAATTAGAATGGCCTCCTCTTGGTGTCTTATGGATGGTTCTCAAAAATATTATAAGGTAATTAATAATTAAGTATGAGAAAACCAGTGAAAGTTTTTTTTTTAATTCGAACCGAGTTTACATATTATATTATCATCAATCATTCTTACCTGAAAAAATTGGAGCCGACTTAACAATCGCCTTCTGAATAATATGCATTGTTTTTGATCATTTGAAGTTGGTACTCTATTAAAACCCATTTAAACAACGTCGTATATCTAAAACATATTGTAAAATTGATTTTTACAGTATCACGAAATTAGTTAATGAAAATTATTAATAATAGTCAATCATGTTGTTGTGTTTTATTAATTAAAAAAAGTCAAAACGTTTGGAACATGTCGGATGTTATTAGTTAGTGTTTTCATTAATTCAGTTAGACTTGTTCCAATTGCGTTAACGTCAATCATAATCTGTTATGTCCACTAAACGTCACGTGTCTATTGTTTATAAAGGAAAATAATTAGCTTCCTAACCCGCGCAGACAAACAAAGGTCGTAACTCGTAAACCCTTTCGTATCTTCCGATCTTTATTTGATTTTCGGACACTATTATTATATAATAGATGCTGCTTTTTGAGAGAAAAAAACATTATTTATTGTGTATAAACCATTTTTAATTGCTGAACCCGCATTTTTAGTTCTTATCTCTGCTTAATAAATTGACAAATGGTCCTTAAAACTGTAAATTATAATTGAAAAGATTAACCATTTTACTATAGAACTATATCCTTTTCATAAGAACCAATGTCGCAGAAACATTAAATCGCTAAAACTTTTAAGTATGTCTTGATAATGTGTGTCGTTGAGTAAAAAGTTACGAGATAAACCCATTGTAAATTTGTAACTGTATAGCAATTAGCTGAAACTTTATAAGAACAAAACGTGAAATACGAGAAAAGGTTTTTTTCACAAATTAATGGTTCGAAATTGATTTGTACCCGAGAAAACGTGTTTGTTTCAAAAAGTTATTCACTAAACTTCATATCTAATGGGCAGCAATGACCATACATTAGATTTTAAATTTGACGTATGACGAAAATTGCTCGTCGTAACGTCATGGTCACTGCAAAACATTATATTATAATCCGAATGATTGTGTTAAGCAGAGGGTTAGTATTTAGCCCACAAACGAAATTCCAAATACCTGAGCGGTAGAAATATTTCTTTGTTGTTTTGAACGAAAACATATTTTTGCGTCCAGTCAAAAGAAACTAAATCATCTTTATTATAATATAATATAAAATCAACCCTTTCAAAGGCCACACAATCACTGGAATGTCACCGAGAAATATCGCACCGTCGTTCAGAAGGAATTTGTCTGCAGAGCAGTAAAATGTTACATTCATAAGACAAACGATAATGGGTTTAGGGGGGGGGTCATAGGTGTGGGTTGGTATGATATAAGTGTTCATCAGTGTCGCATCGGTTGGTCCACGTAACACGCACCCTTATCGGAAGTTCGAATACGCCAATATGCAGAATATTGCATTAGCCAAACTTAATGACTACCTAATGACTATTCAATAGATTATGTGCTATGTCGGTGGAGTGTGTATAACAATAAAAAAAATGCTATTCAACTATATATTATTATTGTATTATATTCCTACCTCATTGCAATTGTAAATACCTATAATAATAAAAAAAATGAATTTTATGTATACAGGATGGTCATTTAATGAAAAATAACGAGTATAGTTGTAGTAGGTTACCTAAATCATTATAATAGACATAATACGGCAATAGTGTGAATTTTTCTTTAAAACCGACGACATAAAATATTTGTTGTGCGCTATTGTGTCGTGTTTTTTTCAACTATAAAATGGTAAAATAAATGCGCGATTGTGTACGTAAAAAAAAACTGTATACGCTAACATGGCTGAGACACGATTGAGCATAAAACACCTTTATGCGACACGATTGAGCCAAATTGTCGACGTATCAAAGGAATTCGGAATACCAAAGAAAACCTACACGATTGAACATAAGAAACTCTGCAACATTGCCATTTTCCATTTTAAGCTATATTATACAAAAACATTTATTTAAACAATTATAATAGTTCAACATAATATTATAACATATCAAAAAAAAAAACATTATTTCATAGTCAATAAAATAGTCACATTTCATAAATCTGTTTGATAATAATAATAATAATAGTTATGAAAACAATAAAATCAAAATATGATATGAATTTAAAAAAACACTGCATGGTTTATAAGTCAAGAATACTATGGAGTATGGGTGATCGAACACTGATATTATTTCTATAATAATTTTTGAATTGTATCTTAATTTATTATCTTATATTTTCCCCCAATTTTAAAATTTTTATACCGTCGGAACTTTATTGCGCCGGAACTAATTTATTAATCGATAACATTGTTAATAAACCTGGGCTCGGCTCACGGCTCGCGTCTGGTATCATGATAATTGGTGTAATAATACGTGAAAATAATAAATTACAAAATGTCGGCCACGTGAATGTAAACTATTCTATGCTCAATCGTGTTGCTAAAAAGGTTATGCTCAATCGTGCTTTACCGCACTAACATAGTATACCTCCAAAAAGACTTTGAAGAACCTGTTCGGCCGTGAAGGAAAACTGCAGTTGTCGTTATTCGTTCCGAGCGACAGGTGCGTGTGAGTGGTACCTAATATAATCAAACCGCATAAAATAATGTCAATACACCTAACAGAGCGTCACTCTCTTTTGACAGGGTGGAAAAAAATAGACGCCTACAACGATGTCCATTATATACCTTCAAAAATACCGCACGGCGGGCGAAGGGCACTAAATATAGATATTGCAGGATACCTCATCGAGTGTAATAATGATTGTTATAACGATGGTTTGTCGTGATGGATTGAATTAATTTTCACATCGTGTGTCGTCTTCGTCGGATTAATTCGAAAATCGCATGAGCACACTGGTCACATATTATTATCTGTGTGTATGAAACGCCACACATTATACGAACAATAAAACAACTACAATAATAATATTGCAGTGAACAATTCGTTGATGTGAAAATAATAGACGGCGACACGGCGTGCGCTTATATTCGTTTTCGCCCCCCAATCGTCGTGCCAACCCGCGTCGATATCTGATTTATAGCCAAAATATTCACATACGATGCACCGAAAACGTATAATATCATTATATTATTATGCGCTATTTTCATTTAATTATATTTTATGGTGTTTGTGCGCTCGTTTTGTCCGCGGATTAAAAAACTAAAGTGACTCGGTACCAGTTGTTGTCGTTCGCCGTGTGAAATTTAAAAAATGATTTATATTATTATGCAGAGTGGCCAAAAAACGATCGCAATAACTCGTTACACTAAAAAACTACGAGTTATACATAATGTAATAAATAATTATATTTGTACAAACAGAAACGGCATGTGTTCCACGGCTCGCAGAAGACCATATTTGTATAATATACATGTATTTACCATTAATGTTTTTCATCGACTATAATCTATTAAAAAATAAATTTATTACGACGAGATAAAAAAAATCAAAACCAGAAAAAAATATTTTTCAACCATTGATATGTTTTTTGTTTTACCTTGATAAAGACTTCACGTCCCAATACTATATTATACACCTATAATTTTTATGACATTTTATAGAAATCTACTACTGTTAGGTATTATGATAATAATAATAATAATATAATATGTACTTATATAGTATTATAATATTCGTTTTTGTGTCTATGCGAAATTTTACTATCGAGTACGACACAGTAAGCGTTAGAAAATTTTTGGAAACATGTTCAAGAATACAATAGTACCTACCTATTATTAATAATATAATATCGATTATAATGTATTATAATATAGAAATACATTTAGGTATTTCTACGAGATTAAAAAAAAAAGCAAAAGACAGCGTATTTTTATTTACGGGAATATATCTTTCAACCATTGATACATTTTTTGATTTGCCTTTGAATAAGACTTTACGTCCTGACACTATAACAATAGGTATACCTACCGAAATTAATACAAGAATATCTCGAATATAAGAGAGAATAAGACAAGTAAAATAATAATATGGTCTATCAAAATTGGTAAAGTTTTCGTAAGTGCTTCTCACAAGGTATATTTCAATATTGGTTTAGAATTATGGGGCCGGAATGGGCGCAGTGGTCACGGCAGTTCACAGCGACTCACAGTCATCGGTTCGATTCATAGCTAAGTTCAAAAAACTTGTATGGTTCTACACGATCACCATTTTCTCGTGCTGTCGTCCGATTGCGTCAACTGGTTTCCACCTAGGCCCCACTCCACTGGGAGTGAAGAGCACACATGTCTCATCTTGGAAAGGAGGGTATAGTGTATCATGCGTATAGTGATACATATGCACATAGATGAAATAAATCACGTCATGATCTCCCTATACTACCCACTTGTGATAAGCATTGACAAAAACCTTGAGGTAGTTTCAAAGAACAAAATATACAGAAAAAAAATATAATATATAGGGTATTATAATTTATTAAATTATTATAAAATACATTTATCGCGACAAAATTGAAAAAAAAAATAAGGAAACTACAATATATTTTTATTGGATGAAAAAGATTTTTCAACCAATAGGGTAAGGTTTTGTTTTACTTTGCAGAAAAAGACTGCACGTCCTAACACTATAACAGTAAACCTACTTTTGAAGACAATTATAATGTTTTAGTATGGTGCCGCAGTTAACTATTTTGGTAATAATAATATGTAAGACTATTAAAGTATTATTCGTTTGGTGTTCGTGCGAAATTTTACCATCGTGTGCCGTTAGAAACTTTTTTGAAAACATGTTTAAGAAGACGATTTACAAGTATATATAATATTATATAATGTTATGATGTGCACCTACCCATTACGCGTAGTGCTGATAAATTTTAATTTGAAACGTATACACGGCATATTATTAGCAAAAATGAAACGTAAGACTACGCGTCATTATATTATATGTTATACACCTATATAGTGACTTGAACACATTTGAATATCGTACATGCATACAATATAATGTCCCACACTCGCCGTACGTATACGCATACGGTGAAAATGGCATATTTTCCTACTAATTGCTGTTTAACATATATCGCTCGGGTCCTATTAACTTGCAGCATACGACAGCGGAGGTTACACGTACGCGGAGTTTATTAAAACGTCCCCCTCGTACGCGATATAATAATAATAATAATAATAATAATAGTTGTAGTACAATATACTGTTTTTCCGACGTGTCTTCAAAGCGAGTCGAAAAACGTCGGGCGCGAATCTTTTGACTCGTTAACATTTCGGTCACACGTGGAAAGCGGAGGAGTCGCGTATATAGAATATTATAATATTGTGCAGTCATATATTGCCTGCAGGTTTCATCGCCGCCAAAGGTTAATATGTTAATATTATGCGGGAAACGAACGCCGAAGAAATGTCATTCGATAATAATTAATTTCAAGCTTGTTGTATGTTGTGCGAACGAGCGCCGCATCGACAGCACTCTATATGCGCGCGTGTCGACGAAGTTTACGATTATAATAATATTAAAATAATAATAATTATGACTATTATTAAAATATAGAAACGGGATAGCGGGAACCGTATAATATACCTACGCGTCTCGTTGACATTCTCCCCACGACACTTATCTTCGTGTCACGTCATCGCTGCACAGAGACAACTGTCGAAAAACTACACGAGTCTTGCTCACGCACGGTGTGTGTGCTTACACGAAAAACAACCATTTGTCTTTCGTTATATTATTTCTGTTATTTCCCCGAGGAGGTACTTTTATTAAAAAACAATAAGTATTGCTTGCACTGCGGACCGTTTCGAAAATACAAAAAAAAAAAACAATTTTACCCATTTTAACCCTTTTAAATACCTATGTAGACGCGCCCTACACCACGCGTCACTGCCACCCTTTACCGCACCACACCTGAATACAAAAGAAGGTTAAGGTCTTACCTTTTTTTTTTTTATATTTCCCAACGAGACCGATTGAAAACAAATCATATCATACCCTAGAAACGACCAATTACATGGGTGATTATTTAATATGAATAGTAATATTATGATAGTTGCGAAATTCAGCAAATAAAAATATTATAATGCTTTGGCAAATTTCAATAATATAAAAGAGCTGATAAACTAACTAATGTGTAATACTTTTGTTCTAATCAAAATTTCAAATAATAATATACCTAATTATTACGATTATCGATCAATAGATAATAAACTATAAAAAAACGCAATATTTTAAAAAATAAAATATTGTTTGAAAGTTGGTATAACATTCTATTACAAAAAAAGCACTCATCTGTGTAACAATATATTTTATTATAGTCTATCAAACCTCCATACTGTTAAATATACAATAATAATTTGATAGCAGTTGGTTTATATTTCTTTGAAGCCTTGTTGGAAAAATTAACGTTAATAAATTAATAATTATAGTTTAGATAAATCACTAACAAACGCCGGTGCAGGACTACTACGCTGTGCACATTATTGTCCATTATAAGGGGATGCGTTTTTTTTTTCAATTTTAATTGCCCGACGGTCAATTGAGCTGAACGGGCTGTGTGTACCTACATAATAATATAATAGTGGGTCCGGCAAAAACGATATAGTAATGATAATAATAATAATGATAACATTAATGTTAATCGCGTTAATTATTGTGGCTTACGTAAAGTGCAGACCCTCACCGCCTCACCAGCGCGTCCACAAGCCGTCTCCCCATAGCCTCAGCCAGGAGTATTATATTATTTAAATGCAGATAAGGTCTGGTGTACACGGAGTTTTAGTTACGGTCCGCCGGCTATTAGGCCGATTGGCATGGGATTTTAAACCTAATGCGATTGCCAGCAATGACCGATCAAACAAACGTCAATAAATTGTAGTCGTTGTTATCGCGAGGACGTAAACGCACCGCTTGCAGGACTGGTGACGAGCAACGTACGTTCCTCTGTCTCCCCCCCCACATTCAAAATATGAAAACATTTTTATGCCATTATTTAGCATGTTATTAGCATGAATTTGCACGACTATTTTCGTAATTTGCACGTTTTTAGATTATGCATAAAATCTAAGCCTTGCATTAAATTTTCACACTTTTTTACCCAACAAATAAAATTTAATTGATATTTATGAAAAAAAAAACTAAAAAAATTGAAAACTGACAATGTCCGTAAACAGCCCAAATGGAGTCAAATTATTTTTAAAATTTTATAGTGTATAGAAAATGCTAATACAAACATTTAGTAAAATTTTCATTTATCTACAGTAATTCGTGTTTGAATAACAATAAAATTACAAAACCTCTACATGAGAAATCGAGTGAATACCCAATATTGTAAAAATATGAATTTCAAACGCTCATATAAATTTCATTTGACTTGCTTGTAGACATTTTTTTTTTTTGATAAAAGTAGACAAACTGATAAGGAATCATGAATACATTTTCAAATCTTAGATTTGAAAAGAACAATTTTTTTGAATTTTCAACTCAAAATAATGAAAAACGTACAATTTACAACTTACGATCTAATAATAAATACTTAATGATCTCGTTATTTTCGGAACACGTCAGAAAAATATTTTCTTGATTTTCGCCAATCGTCCATAACTGATTATTATTGACGATTAAAATAGTACCTACATCATGATCGTTACGTTTAGCACTTATTACGTTCTTAACACTTTTGTTCATCATAAAAATATAAAATATAAAATCTTAATAGAAGAGAAGGAACAATTTAAGAATGGATTTAAATTATTGGTTTTCAAAAAAAATAAAACCATGGACGTGAATTGAAAAAACTCAAAATCAGCGTATTTAATAACCCGTTGATGTAGGTTTGGTTCGTGATAATACAACTATAACCTATTATTCTTTGTTCACAATAAAGTAATAAGCAATAACTAATTAAAATACATTAAAAGTAAACGAGCTTTTACCGATTATTAAATCAGTAATTAAAATCTAACTGTAGTGGCTACTAGTTGCGTCCCGCGGTAATAATTCCTTCCTAATTGTGGCCAAAAATTGAAATTTAAAATATATAAATTAAAACTAAAAAATCTTTATTTTCCTTCCCATTTTTATACAGACTTAGAACTGTCTGTATCATTAGTAGATACCGCAAGCAGGTTAAAAATGATGTTTTGTTTTTATTTAAACATTTTGGCACTGGTAAAAACGTATATGATATTTTTTTAAACTAAAAATATTTTTTTATTTTAATAAAATGTTGACGTGTTTTTTAAAATTAGCAGGTATTATGGCACTGGTAATACTGTGTATGAAAGTATTTATAGAAATTCAAATTTTTCAATTTACCTTTCTTCTAACCGCTTCACATAATTTGCATTTCTAATAAATGTTTCTGTGTCAATTATTAATATTAATATTTTGTTCTGCGAGTATTTAAGAGGGTGCTTCTTAATTTTATATAGGTATCCCTTTTGTATATTTTTCAGGACATTGGTGAATACAAACATATTAGGATGAGCACTGTAGTTTTATTATATTTATCGGAGACAATTATATAAATACTTAAGAGGACGTCACACCCGCATGTGTTGTCTTCGTCATACTCACGTACAACGTAGACAATATACGCGCTTACCATTTATGTGAAATGCTAATATAAATATTTGGTGACAATTTCAGTGGTCTGCGGTTATTAATTTTTGAGTTACACCATAAAAATAAAATCAATTTCCTCAAAAATTGGTTTTGCGTAGAAATTATTATTTTTCTTTCTCTTTTGTTTTGTTTTTCTCATCGCTTTCGAAAACTATTTGGAATTTTCAATTTTGACCTCTCAAAAATACCAACTAGGTTCACTATTATATCACAAAAGATGCAGATCTCAAAACTTGAACCATGCTTACTCTTCAAAATGTTGCTGACCGACAGAAAAAATAACACTCATAATTGTAAAACCAATACATTCTTCTAGTCCGCTTAAAATATAAAAAATATGGTGCCTACATATACATATATATGTACATGTTATAGTCGCGTTTTGCGCATTTCCATTTGCGCGCTACATAATAATAATGGTTTATTGTCATACGTCTTAATGGTAGGTATCTTTTATTTTTTTATTCGTCCACATTTATATTCTTTCGTTCACCGAACTAAATTTACCGTGAACGATTCAATTATCATCAGCGACGTCTTGTTGCACTGCGAATCCGTTTATACCAGCTCCAGTGACCTACGACCGGGAACAATCGTATAATATACTCTCGGAGGGTGGACGATTAGAGGGAGGGGGCCCTTCGAAATCGTAAAAATCACTCACAATTTCATTAGGTAATCGATTATTATGACGATACGATTTGCGCCGACGTTTTACTTATAATATATATTTTAACCGAAAACATTACACTATACTTGCGCACTATTCGCATTATTTGCCTCCGGTGCAGCTGGAAAGCTTTCCGGTCGATTGCGCCCGTGACATCTTTGCACTGTTCAAGACGCCGATTTATGCGTAGTTATCGAGTTAAAACGTCCGGAAAAAGAGAGAGAGCAACCCGTTTTTTTTAAACGCCGCCGCCGTCGGATTTATTGCAGCGCCGGTTCTTTATTTCGTTCGACTACATTCGTCATATTACTGTTGCGCGGGGGTGGGCCTGCTTCTGCGGAAAATAAGAAAAAAACAAACAAACCAACACGCAACAACACATACATATACCAGAACCCTCGGGATTTTCACGCGCGGGCTTCGTCAGATATATACATATATACGATATATTATTATTATTATTATTATTATAAACATGCTCGTGCGCGTATAAATATAATAAACGTGATTTCACCTCGGGACGAGAGACTTTAAGGAGTGTGAGAGGGTGTGAGTGACGGGGGGTGAACGAGCCCGTGACTTTTTCACGCCCTCTGCCGCGCGCGGACGCCGATGATGAATCGATCGTCTTTTTAAATTTAAACGGAAAAGAAAAGAGACGATAAAATCGCGTTTTTTAGACACACACACACACGCACATAAATATATGTAAATGTACATTGTGTATTATATATGCACACACGTCTGCGCCCTTATATTGTATAGACGAGACGAGGAATGTGTCGGTACCATCTAAAACCGTTTTACATGTGTTTGACGCGCGTATGATTGATTCCCGGGGCACACACGTCGGCGGCGGATGGGGTAAAAGAGAAAAATCGAGTGAAAAAAACCAACGGAAGAACAGTATTACGAGATGACGGTGTCTCATTTTTTTCGTTGCCCCCCCCCCCTCCAGTTTCGAAATCGTTCTCTGCGTGTGTCACGCGTGTGTTGCGATACCGCCGACCGCGCATCAGCATCATTGCCATCATCCCATCGCATTGCGGCGCTTTTTTTCCAGGAAATTAAACGTGCGCGTCAGCTTTCGTCTCGCTACTCGTCCATTACACGCCGCACTATCATCACGTCGTTGTAAACATGTATTGTCGACAATGGTAAGTCATTATAATAGATATTATGCGTGTGTATAATATTATAATGTATAGGATGTACATAATCGGATATGGCGTGGTGTACCACCTATATACGAGAAACCCCAAACTTTAGAACTGTGCGATAAAAAATAAACAATTTTTTGACTCAGTCATAACATAATATAATATAATATCAAGTCATTATTATACGTATTTTATACCTATCGCACGAGCACGTTACATTATTCGACGTTATTACGTATAATAGGTATATATATACTCACGTCATGCACACTAAATACAGTATTATAATATGTGTATCGATGTCTAAACGAAATCTCTTATAGGTCCGCTATTGCCCGATCGGTTTTACGACATTGTAACCCAATAGGTAGGCAATTGAAATAAATCATGGACGAGTAGCTTTTCTGTACACAGAAACTCCAGCTGCTGCTGATATTATATTATACAGCTGTACGAGTTATTCAACGTAAGGAGCGTCCGAGGTTCTCTTTTTCAAATGATTTGCGTTTTTGCCGTGGAATCTATAATAACAAAAATATTATAAATTAGGAAACAATAAAACCTAGTAACAAAACATAATATTTACAATCTGTATTTACAAGTAGTACAATAAGTAAATGTGATGGGAATTGATTTACAGGAGGGGGAAGTTACCCATTGGCGACACCCCGTGTAATATTAATGTTTAGATCACGAGAATTGTTAATAATAAGGTAATATTTACTAGAAAATATTATTTTCATATTTATATATATTTCTATCAGTAGCAGCATAGTTTTACTACAGTTATTCATTTATCTATTAATACGTGTATAATAAACAGTGCTTGTGAGTGATTCCAAAAAATCTCAAAAAATAAATAGAAATTTAATAAATGGAATTATAAGTTTTATTTTAGACGAGCTTAAAAAGACTCTGAGTATGAAGATATAAATATCGATTTAAATAGATTTAATAAATAAATTAAATTTTTATATTTTTTACAACATAAATTAATAATATTACCAATAAAAATATTTTTCTTATTTATAGCATAGTTAAAATGTTTCGGTTTGTAAGGCATATATTATAAGAGCATATTTAAGTGACTACATATATTAAGGGTATATTGAGCGATTTTTAGGGAATAAATAAATGCATATCTTAAGGTTTGGTGTGAATATGGCCATATGTGGATGGATATTACATTTTGACATTAGTCGAAAACGCTAAGTGTTATAATTTTAAAACTATTCATAAGTATTTTAAGATCTACAAGCAATTTACAATTTTAAAATACTTATAACATGTTTTGAAATTAAAATATAATAAAAATACTATGAGATGCCCTAGATAATAATCTTACCTTTAAATTTTATAAAAGGTCAATTCACTCTAATTTTTAAGTTAACTGAGCTAAACATGATCTGCTGAGCGCAAAATTTGCCATGACATACGTGTGGAAGACGGAGACAACATGTGCAGGTGCGACGTCTTCTTAATATAGGTACCTACGTCATGTTAAATTATTAAATTAATATTGGCCAAGAGACGCTCTTGCTTAAAAAAAAAAAAAAGAAAAAAAACGATCTCCATAATATATGAACCCATAAAATGAATAGATCCATTTTAGATTCTGAGTGGAACGATGAATGTATTGATTTTACAGTGATGTGTGTTTTTTTTTGTGTCTGTCATCATCTTTTAGGACATTAAAAGAGCTTGGATTTTCTTCAACAGTAACATTTCTGATAGGAAAGTGAATCTAGTTGGTACTTTGGGGGGCCAAAAGTAAAAATTCACAGTAGTTTTCAAAAGCGACGTGAAAAACAAAGGAAAAATTAAGGAAAAACAGGAATTTTTACGCAAAATCTGTTTTCGAGAAAATCGATTTTGGTTTTTGGTGTAACTCTAGAACAAATGACCGTAGGTACATGAAATTTTCACTGGTTGTTTATAATTGCGTTTCCTATACAGTGTATAGTATACACCATAACATTTTCCAAATATTTTGACTTATTTTGAGCTGTTTACGGACATTGTCAGTTTCCATTTTTTTCAGGTATTTTTTCTATAAATATCAATTAAATTTTATCTGTTGAGTAAAAAAGCTTGAAAATGTAATAGAAGGCTCCTAGGTTATTGTTTCAAAGGCAGATGAAAAATATTAAAAATATATAGGCACAATTTTTTTTATAAGCATTTAAAGATCAAATTTCGACAAAATTTATAATTTAATAATTATTTTGTAGTTAAAAATGTATAAAATGTTCAACTTTTATAGCTAAGGATTGAAAATTAAAACAAGGCTCCACGTAAATAGGTTATACATAAATTACTTTATGCTCAATAATATCATCAAATATACTTAGTAACATCATAGTCTGACTGACCGTTTTCGCTCAGAATCGTTTTTCTTATACAATGATATTATATCATTGAATTCAAATTTAACACCATCCATTACAGTGACCCACTTGTAACCTACTGTACAGCAGAGCGACATCCACTTACCCACCTTTTTAAGATTTATTATCCTTATATAGTTCAAACATTTATAACTGAGAATTCGTAGGAAGTTTTAGTTAGATAAACCATCATTTTCAAAAAAAATATCCACTAAATAATTTACAGTAAAAAAGGAAATTCTCATTTGAAGTTCATAAAGTCACAAGACACTTCTAATATATCAAGAATTTAGTAACATTATAGTCTTTAAGTATATAATATTTAATAGTTCCAAAAATCAAAACTTGAATAAATTAATTAAAAACGGTAGTTAGCATGCGCGGTGTATCACACTGTATACACTAATACACTCGTGTGTATTGTGTAATTGTTAAGTACCTATATATTACATAAAACACAAAATAAAGGAAATAGAGATATTATATTAAAACGTACATTTTAGTAGTTGTTATAATAGGTACTAATGGTATCTTTACAAAATAATGTGAAATGTCAATTTTGAAAAATTATTAGTAGCAGTAAAAATACGCGAGCAGTAATTTTACGACCGCTGACATAATGGGGTTGTATCGGTTTTATTCGGTAAAACGTCATTTTTTAAAGTGTATTCAACACAATATAGTAAACATACTTCCGCAATCGTTTCTCAAAATTAATGTGTCTTTTATCCAAAGCACTTAAAAAATAATATAAATAAAATTTGGACGTTAGGTGATCTCTTGATTTTTATAGTATTATACTCATAAGAGGATCGGTCCCATACTATACCGTGCCAAACTGTAGTCGTTTTATAGTAATAATTACGAACCATATTATTACAAACAGAATTATAATTTTTTTTTTTATTTCGATGAACAAAACAATATGTAGTCATTAGAAGTTATTATTCTCCAGCAGCGAACATAACAGTTAAATTTAAGTATTGAACTAATATTTAGAAACAATAATCCGATGTAAAACATATTTTATACTACACATGAAAACTATTCAAACTCCTCTGTTTGTTGCAGCAAATAGCAATAACAGTTTGCGAGATTACTGAAATTTGAAAGTTTGTATATACACGCTCAGTAAAACAGTTTCAATAAAACGACGTCTTAACGGCCTGGTGGAAATTGTCGTGCTTATACATGTATAACGTGCGTGCATAGCGAATACTTACTGATGTTATGTATTCGGCATATATATGGTCTGACTAAATAATGATAGTGTAGTACGGTCTTTGGCATTAGTTTGCACGAGCTCGAGTGCCAAAAGCACTGCAGTTGCTATAGGCGCACCGTCAAATTTATTTGTCATTTACTATATACGCCAAAGTAAAATTATGGAAATGCATTACTCGCGGATGAGGGAGTTTAGAAGAGAAAGAGTCGATGGAAAACCGTCTACTGTCTGTGTTTTTTTTATTTCTCGTGTTCGCGAAAACAGTTTTTTTTTTCGTTTTCCTATCTCGACTCAAAACGAAACCCTTTTGCAGAGAGACGACAAAGAACGTTATAATTTAAAATTCTTCTGGCGATAAAATAAAATGCGCGCAAGGTGGAAAAGAGTACATAAATTATGTACATGGAATAATAGGAAAAAACACGCACACACGTAGGCCTTACGCCGAAGGCCCGTCAAAGTGTTCGTTTATAATATAGTACACGAATAATAATAATAATATAATATAAAGAACTATAGCGGGGAATGAAGCGCGAACCGGTGGTCGTCGATGCGTGCTGGTGAGAGATGAACGCAAAACGATAGGGTGCAGGCTGTAAAAAGATAAGACGGTCTCGGGGTTTTTTTTTTTTTTATTATCATTTCTTCTTTTCCTTCGTATTATTTTTATCCGATCTGAGGAGGGACCTGCTGCGGGAGGTTTCCGTTGAAAATTATGTAATCCGGTTGTCAGCGTTCCGCGGGATATCGAAGGAAATCGTCTTTGAAAAAAAATAAAACCCGAGAGAAACGCGTGGCGTGTTTCACACGAAAATTGCGTACCGGAAAAGGGCTCGGGCCAAGTGTCGCGTGAAATTTGTTGTTGAAAGTTGTTATTAGAGCGGTAATAAGACGATAAAAAATGCACAGCCAACTGCAGCTACGGCCGAGAGCTTTTTGGGATCAACCGAAACAAGACTAACACCTATAATATAATCTATATATATACCTCAATATTTTACTGTTTGAGATACAAGAAAAAACACACTTTACGACTTTGAACCTACACTGTAATATTATTTCTACGTATCCCGTTTGGTTTTTTATATACTCTGTTGGCAACATGTTTTATCGTAATTATGGGATGTCCCGAGTACGTCGTTCTTGAGTCTGTAGCCAAAACTTTAAAGAGACAGAACCGACGATCGATTGATGTCAATTCGATTAGTTGTATAATACAATATACATATAAAATGTATATAGTTTTTACAACACCGACTGTGGCAATGGTGGAAAAAAATCATTTTATTTTAACTTGGATGATAACGCAAAGTACATCTCATTTAGGTCAATATAATGAGCGTGAGCAGTGAACTGACGCGCAAAGTAATGTGCCTTAATAGTAGATATAAACGTGTTTTTAATTTTCAAAATTCTCAAAAAATGTTAAGTTGAATTGAAGATAAATAAATGAACAAAAATTATAAAAAATGAATACAATCACTCTAACTCGAAATGTGTGAAAATGACTGTAAGGCAAAATATTAAAATAAATAATAATAACCATTTCGTGATGCACCCTGTGTAACATAAATTAACTAGGAAGCATTCGGACTACGTCAAAAAAATTATCTTTTTCCTCAGGACATTAAATAAGGGTAATATTTTAGGACACATTCGGGAAACTCCCATATAATAACAGGTGATCCATATACCTACTCTTTGCCAGAAAATGGACCACATGTTATAGTATATTAACATTGCAACGTCATGGATACAATTTTGTAGTGTGAAAAGAAAAGCTTGAACGATTTTGAAATTTTAGTATAGTATTTTCTCCATGTATTTATAAGTTGTCATAGCGCGTGTGTTATTATTTGTTCGTCTGTTCGGCATAAACAAGTCAACTTAAATCATTATTATTATTAGACAATAATAATATATTCGATAGTATATTTTTTTTCGTAAACACTTTTTGCAACTTATTTTAAGAAAAATTAATAGTACATGTACGGTTTTATTCTTCCGAGAATTTACTTCAATTTTTCCTAGCTCATATTATTACCACAATAGACCACTGTCAACCATGTCGGTTGGTCATTCGTCCAAATCGAATGACTCTAGAATATTTTCATCTCTTGGCAAAAAACGTAGAACGTCCTTATCTACCATCAGATCTAATGAGTCGTTCGAGGGTTCGGTGAAACACAATTATGGATTGATATACACAGCCGTTTGCTGCAAGTACAAGACGCGCCCTGTGCCGTGGGTAAAATGTAGCGTTAAGACGAACTCCATTGAAATATTGGGCGATCGTATGAAGGCTGAAGATTGGCAAGTCGCGATGGAAGCGCTGATCACTGACACCGGTACCCATCACGTGCGCATAAAAAATAAACGGTACACGGAACAATTGGCAAAAAACTATGAAACGTTCGCTAGTGTCGTCGAAGCACCGAAGTGAGTGTTATTAAAATCAAACAAAATATTTTCGGAAAAATTTTCTTGTACATTATTTACCCATACAGTAGATAAGGCATACCTTGATACAATTTAGTGGTAAATATTTAAGAATAATAAAAAGTAATACAAAAATATAATTGAAATATTTTAAACAATACTCGTCTTTGAGAACATAATGGAAGATTATGTTATATAAGAACATATTATATTATAACTACTAATTGGTGAGCTAGGTTAACTGAGACAAGTTCATAAAATATTTATTTAAACAATTATGACCGTGTTTTTATTATTTAAAAAAAAAGTCATATTATCGCTTCTAAAAACGCATCCATAAATATTATAATGTTCTCGTTTTAATGATTTTCAATAGCGCACATCGTAAAATGCCATGTACAATTTTTATTATAATATACCTAAACCCGTGGGTACCTATGTAAAATAAACTATTTACAGTGAATACGATTTATGAGTCTCAAATACTAATGAAATATTTTACAATGTGGCTGAGTGATGCCCGGATGCAGGGAGAGCCCTTTCCCTCACCCCTCCCCCCCACAAAAAAAAAATGAAAAAGGTGGGCAAGTGGGTGTCGCTCTGCTGTACAGAAGTTTACAAATGGGTCACTCTGGTGATTAATGGAATAAATTTGAATTCTATGATAAAATATCATTGTATAAGAAAAACGATTCTGAGCGAAAATGGTAAGTCAGCCTATGATATTACCAAGTATATTTGATGATATAATTGTGAATAAAGTAATTTATATATAACCTATTAAGTGGAGCCTTGTTTTAAATTATCAATCCTTAGCTATAAAAGCTGAATATTTTATAAATTTTTAACTACAAAATAATTATTAAATTATAAATTTTATAAATTTTGTCGAAATTTGAACTTTAAATACTTATAAATAAAAACTGTGACTAAGGACTTTTTAATTTTTTTCATCTGTCTTTGAAACAATAACCTAGGAGCCTTCTATTAAATTTTCAAGCTTTTTTACTCAACAGATAAAATTTTATTGATATTTATAGAAAAAAAAACTAAAAAATTTAAAACTGACAATGTTTGTAAACAGCTCAAAAATAATCAATATATTTTCAAAATTTTATCGTGTATAGAAAATGCTAATATAAAAATTCAGTGAAATTTTCAAGTATCTACAGTTATTCCTTTTTCAATTACAATAAAATAAGAAAATCGTTACATGAGATATCGAGTGAATATCAAATGTTGTAAAAATATGAATTTCAAACGCTCATAAAAATTGAATTTGATTTGCTTGAAGACATTTTTTTTTTTTTGATAAAGGTAGGCAAACTTATGGATAATCTTGTAATACATTTTCAAATCTTAGATTTTAAAAAAAAATTTTTATGAATTTCACAACTCAAAATAATTTGGTAATTTTCGTGATTTTTCCGTATTTTGTCAAGATTTGAACTTTAAATACTTATAAATAAAAACTGTGACTAAGGACTTTTTAATTTTTTTCATCTGTCTTTGAAACAATAACCTAGGAGCCTTCTATTAAATTTTCAAGCTTTTTTACTCAACAGATAAAATTTTATTGATATTTATAGAAAAAAAAACTAAAAAAATGGAAACTGACAATGTCCGTAAACAGCTCAAAATAAGTCAAAATATTTGGAAAATTTTAAGGTATATAGAAATTGCTTGTATAAACATCCAGTCAAAATTTCATTTGTTTTAGAGTTACACCTGCAAAAACCAAAACAGATTTTGCGTAAAAATTCCTGTTTTTCCTTAATTTTTCTTTTATTTTTCACGTCGCTTTTGAAAACTACTGATAAATTTTTACTTTTGACCCCCCAAAGTACCAACTAGATTCACTTTCCTATCAGAAAAGTTACTCTTTTACTGTCCTAAAAGGTGATGACAGACACAAAAAAAAATAAAAAAAAAAAACACACATCATTGTAAAATCAATACATTCATTGCTTCGCTCAGAATCTAAAATTTTGGTGGTAGATATAATATATTTTGAACATGGTGTATTTTATATTATAATCACTGGTAATCACTTATAATCATATTTATAGTAAAATACTTTTACGATTAACTATCATAAATCGGTAAATATATACAAATATTTGGAATTATCGATGATTAATGATGGTGGGTGGGTCATGAGTGCCGGCTGGTAAATTTCTAGGTATGCCGCTCGTAAAGAATATAATAATTTGTGCACTGCTGTACTTTATTATTACTGTCATCACTATAATGTAATATTATAGTCGTACGTTTTCCTGCAGAAACATTCTCGCTGCGAGCACACTCTACGTAGTACGGCTGATCGCTACTTCCGTTTACGAAGTAATGATCAACACGACCGCACTGGTTTGCCTCGAACTGGAAAACGTGCTATTCGACGAACAAGCTCTGGGAACTCTCATTTCCGGTATCGACACCAACCAAACGCTCCAGCACTTGTCCCTGGCCTACAGCCGCATCGGTGACGACGCCTGTCTATCGCTGTGCCGGGTGCTCAGGGACAAACCGAACATCCGGTCGGTGGACCTGTCCGGATGTTCCCTGAGCCGTTCGTCGGCCAAGTCTGGTCTGCTGGACGTGATCAAAAAACAGCAGGTCAAGCGGCACGAAGAGTGTTGGGCGCATTCGCTGAGGTACAGGACCGCCAATCCGGATATCATGCACGGGCTGCGGAGGTTGACGCTCAATGACAACACCAGCATCGGCGACGCTGGAGTGGCCGACCTGTTCGAGTCGTTGAAAGACGACCTATACGTTAAGGCCGTGGACCTGCAGAATTGCGGGCTCACCGACCGCGGCGCTCAGTTGGCGCTATCCACGTTGATGATCAACGACTCGCTGGTCGTGTTGGACGTCCGGAAAAATGCCGCCATATCGTCGGCCATGTTGGAGGCGATCATGACCAGGTTGTACGAAAACAACGTCAACAAAACGGAGACCAAACAGTGGAAATGGACCAAGCTTGGGCGGGAAAACGTATTCGAATCATCATGCACATTATTGACTTAATATATATATATATACATAGAAAGTCCGCCGGAAAATATAAATAAATATAGATGAAAAAACCATACCTAATGTACTGTTCAATTTATTTTTGGCGTCTCCGGCATTCGAATAGTTTATCGACAGAGTTTAGAAAACAGATTTCCCGTGAAAAGTTAATAAAAGAAAATACCGAAGAATTTCTGCTTCTTCTTCTTCTTCTTCACCACCCGCCCTTGAGCTTAACAGTCCGGAAAATACGTTGATTCAATTCGACACACTGTTTGCTGTTAAAAGCTTTCAATTCTCTCTTTTTTTTTCCTTAGGGTTCCAAAAGGCAATATATACACATATACATACACACACAAACACATACGACACACATTCATTCTCTCTTTTCTACTTCCATTCATTTATGTTACAAATCGAAAAGATAACACTATATAAGCTCCGCAATGCGCCAAGAAACCAATTCAAGTTTGTTTATTAAATATAAGCTGATAAAAATTAAACCAACAATTTCACACTCACCTTTATATTGCCGTCATGAGAAAAATCAACTATTTTTGACAAGTATTCAGTTGTTAGCTTTCATATGAGATTATAAATCGTTACACTAATATAATGCCATTTGTTCTGTCTGTTAGGTGATCGATCGGCACAAAACAATATTGAGCTCGTTTACTTAGATTTTTGCATAGGTACTATACCTATAATTATTGTACCTATTTGAATAGAAGTTTCAAGTTATTATACAATTTGAGCAAGTGTAAAATAATAGTTTTTGGTTATTGATTTAAGATGTATTTGATTCTATTATTTCGACATACTAAAAATGTATAAACATAATTACAGGTACAACTATACATATTACATATAGGTAATATTAATTAAATTGAAAAACAAACATATCGTCAAAATGATTAATAACTTGTACAGTTGCACTACAACAATTTAGGCGAATAAAAATGTAAAATATCTATTTTTATGGTACGGTATACAAAATATATCATACAATAATAATAATATTATATTATCATAGGATAAAAAACTAAATTATTTTAAATTTCATTACAAATTTAATATAATTTCTAAATGAAAGATCTGAAGCGGATATACAACCCGTTGTAGCGTCTTTCTTTTAGTAAACCCACGTGTTGCCACTGCACATAATAACAGTAAATATAACTACGTATATTATATATATATATACCATGGTAACGTCTAAGAAAAGTAAAACCTATATGAACACCGTTTCTCGATGATAAACAAAATTGGACGTGTCGTCTCCGACGTCCGTGTTTCCGGCCGGACGACACAGCGATCGGGTGACTTTACGGGATGAGGGATACAAACAACTCGGACCGGAACCAATTACCTACCCGTCGTCGGACAGCACACCCTTCCGCTTGTTTGCACAAGACGTGGCCTGGTTTCCTCCGTGTACACACAAGACACACATGCAGTTGTTTGCTTTTAATTCCGTCGGCGTTTCGATTAAATCCGTCGTGTCCAACATATTCCCCCGTAATTGATTTCTTCGGAAAATCCACCACGTGTACCTAATATATACTCCCGGGGAAACTGCGCTCGTCGAAAATAATCACGTCCCATAAGCACGAGCAAACTTTGGTCTTACCGCAGCTATAGAGACTCCACACCGCCACTCACTCGCATTCGGCACTCCACTCCCCGCACGGCGACGCTCGAGGCTCGGTCCGATTTTTCTTTTTTTCGACGAAACTCCGAATATATAGTTGATATCAGACGCGTGCATGGGATTTTTTTTAAGTAGATGTTTTAATTTTTATATATTTTGATCGTAACTTTTGGGGGGCTTGCGCACACTCTATTGTAGTCCATCAATCTTCATATAATATTGATATAATATCAAATATGGAATGCAAGGACCATATTATGACATGATTTGTAAAAATCTTTATAAAATACTTTTTTACATAAATACAATATTATTGAGGAGATGGGGCTCGAACCGAAACTCAAAACACAGGGATACGATACTGCGAGTTGATATTACGATTTATGGCGACACTGACACGTTCTACAATATTGTATTGCGCAGTATATTATATAGGTACTCTACTATACAGTCGAATTTCGATAATTGTAGCCTTTGATAATATTCGAAACTTTCAATAATTCGAGGTAATTTCAATAACTCGTTCCCTTAAAAATCTCGCAGTCGTACCTACGAATAAAAACAATGCATTATTTTAAGTACACTCGGTAATTCGTAGTAAACCTGTAGGGAAAAATAGCTGTCAACACACGAAAATTCGAAGTATATTCACACACATTTATTTGTTATTATCTTATCGTTATTAATTTACCTTGCGATTGTGTATAAAATGTATTTCAGCTTATTCATTCCGAGAACTATCGAATTATCATCTTAGGAACAACATTTTTTTTTTCATAACTCGGTAGGTAATTCCAATGTTTTGCCCTCTCGACATTTTGATCCACGCCGAGCAATTCTAACTCTCTGTAATTCGAAATTTAGCATTAGTCCCGCACCTGCAACTTTGAACTATCGAGAGTCGACTATGTAATAATATACATACATATATAGTATATGTGGTGCGGTTGTAACGATATTTTCGGGTGAAAACGAATATATGTGTAAATGTTATACGTATAGTCATCATAGACGACCCCGGCGCGGATTCCGTTATGTATAATATATTGTCACGTCTTCCCGCCGACATTGACAGATGTATCGGAGGAAATCGTGCATCTCGCTTGCCGCCGCCGCCGTGCCCGGGAATATCGGAGAGAGGAAAACACGACCGGGCCGGAGAATATTATACATATTATTATTATACCTCGAGGAGAACGCCGCGAGGAAAAGATGACAAATAGTCGCAGGCTGCCGATGTGGACCTACAACGTTCATCATTCATCCGTCCGCGTCGCGCGCCGGTACGTGGTCGCGCACTAAGTGTTAAGTTCCGCTGCTGCTGCAGCAACCGCCCTCGGCCGAAGCGTTTCGGCGGCGGGGGCGGCGGGGTGTTTTTTTCGCATCATAAATCAAAAGGCGTGTCGGACACTTTGTGTTTAGGAAAAACCTTCGGCTTTTTCTTGACGGCGCGCCTCGTCCGCCAACTCCCCCTCCCCCCCTTCCCCCGGGGCCCACTCCGCGCTACCCAGTAATATTATAATCGTCCAATAAACCCAATTTGCCACGGACGCCCGCGCCGCCATCATAAATATTCCGGATGACGGGATCGTACACGTAACCGTATACCGCTTTTCTATCGGGTTACCCGTGTTATAATATCTAATATATACGCACGAGTGTGTGCTATACCTATACCTACACGTTACATGCAGACCATTATTGAAATTATGACGTGGTCTTGTCTGCGGCCGCAGTAACGCCATAGCGTGCGGGCGATTCTTTCAACTCGCCGCGGCCGAATTGATTTACCATGTTATTAGGTATATTCTTGGTCAGGACTCGTTTGTTAAGTTATTTATATCATATTATGCATGTAAGTGCATGTAATATGTTGGATCATATTCTTTTGTTCTAGTCAATATTTTAAGATTTTTATCTTTTGATAGGTATACCTATGGAAAATAAAAAATTTAAATTCAATTTTATTTCGTTTTGAAAAATTCAAAATAGCCAATTTGTAAATCTTATTATTAGATAAATGTTGTTGGTAAAAACGTATAACTAATAACTTTTTTTTAAATATTCTTTTTAAGAATTTTTAGACATAAGTAAATTTTTGATTATTGATTATCCATATAATTTTCATAATTGTTTTGATTTGTTTAACTAACATGCATTTTTCATTTTTCGTCTTTCTGTTACACACTTTGTACCTATATATATTATGTTTTTCGATTTTTTATGCACGGTAATTTATATTTGACGTATGTTCAACTGACTCGTCGTAGTTCAGAGAAATACAAAATTCGAAATAATATAATATTATATCTAGAAATGGATACAATAAAGTTGTAAATTCTAAAAAGTTGGCCACAAATTAATAATATCGGATATAATAGTTATAAATAAAAAAACCCAGAAATGTAAGGAACTAGGAAGTGGTTTTTTTATGAGATAGTGGGGAACCAAATTTACACAAGTTTTTTAATAGCTTTTTATATCAGTTGCAGTAGATATAATTGTCCTATATATTGAAATAAAAGTATAAAATATGTAGTTATGGAATAAGCAATAATTAAAACTGAAAACTATTTTTAACATGTACGAGAAAAAGATTAATTCGTTAGCATTCTGATAAGTGAATTAAATCAACAACTTCCCTATAACTGTACTTAATACATGGTGAATATCAATTCAATTATTTACCAGTACTATATGACTTTAGATTTGTGTATATGATAAATCTATCAAAGTATTTCCATCTCACAACGTTTGCGTTTGAACTCAAAATTGAAATGATATAATATATAGTCTAAAGGTATATTTCGCCTTTGAAAGGATTCACAGTCTTATCAATTAAATAAATCTGTAAGGGGTTCTAGAGGCTTTCAATACGTGTGTTATAGAACTCACCACTGATTCGGTATATTATGATGTTATATATTCCTAAGTATTATCCGTTTATCAGCTACTGTGTTGTATTGCGGAATTTCTCGCGATTCGTAATTTAAATCTCTCCGATAAGTAAAACTTTTCAAATAGGTACCTAATTGAAATTCATAATAATAATAAATAGGACTTTTAGCAAACACAATGAATTAGAAAATTATTAGTAAAAAAAACAATCATCGATGATAAAGACACGGTGATGATATGTTGTACACTTGTACCTATATGATAATATATGTGATCATTGATCAGTACATGACGTATAACATTATGTTATTTTGAATAAAATATACTTACAGAATACGCGATTCATAATATATAATATAAAGCACAATAATAATATGTTTTTCGATATCCCACAATAACTTTTTTTATGTTCGTAAACAGTAAATATAATAATACACAAGACGGAGAGGATGAGGCATCGACATAATAATAATAATAATATCACTATACACACGCGCTATTTTTTATTATTATTTATGTACACATATTATTATTACAATATATACGAAATGTGATGTTTATCGAGACGCCATTAGGATTAATATTTGCATGCCATTATGCCAGTATGATGCGAATAAGGGATGCGTATACTTCGTGAAATTCAAAAAACGTCAACATTATTACTATACCACTGCGAAGACTGCACCCCCTCCCTTAACAAATGGATGAGATGTCGTTGTTGTTGTTATTGTTGTTCCGTATGATAGTTGATAAACGCGAGAAATCACACGCGCCCGAGGTGCACTTCATCCCCCGCGGAGACCCGAATGGCGTTTTCGTCGAATTTGCATCGCCTCCGAGTCGTACAACTCCAACACGCATCGTCGTGTGTGTGTGTGTGTGTGTGTGGTGTGTGTGTGTGTGTACGCGATTCGCCACAGACACCCGATACATACACACAATAATATCGTTATAATGCTTATAATATATTATATTACGACGATGGATCGCCATTTGCTCGATGGTGCGGAATCGTAAGTCGCGACGATCATTTGCACGCTCTTCTCCGGCGGTGGCATCCGGCGCGCGCGTGTGTATAATAAAATAACAGCGGGCCCGCGGGTGTATGGGGCGGCCAGAGTAATAGTGATATATTCAAATAAAACCGAACAGACGTTCAAATCGGATTCGCCTCCGCCGCCGCCGCCTGCACCGTGCGTTAATAAATTATTCACGAAAAAAGAGCGTATTTTTCATTTATTTTATTTTTAGGTGTTCTACACCACCGCCGCCGCCGCCGCCGCCGCTCACTCTCTGTCTCTCTTTCCACGCCCGCTGCCCCTAGCTCGCGATTTATTATTATTTTTTTCACCAGAAAAACCCTCTTCCCGGAAGCGCCGGAGCACCGTGCGCGTAGTGCATCGCGCGTATGTAGTCGTAGTCGTCGTACCGTTTTACGACGAGCGCGCTATTAAACGGAATTAGTTATGCAACCCGGCTCGATCGAAGCACACACACACACACATGGTATACACGCATATGTCGAACAGGAAGTAAAGGGTGCTATTACACACTCACACGTACACGCATATTACTACCCCGGGGAGAGATATTGTTGCGAGGAAAAAAATAATAATAATAAAAATAAAACGGCATCGGCGTATTAAAGGTATATATTAGTACCTATATGGTAAGCGGTAATACCGTGGTATAGTGATAGTGGTGTAGACGCAGTAACTATACGGCAGAGTAGTGAACCGTTATCTGTTTTCGTGTGGGATGTGGGCTCGGTAAGTTTATTGCGCGTCATTTGTATAATATCATTCAACGAACGCAGGTCCTCCTTCGTGGGTTTTCCGCGTTTTTTCACACTCGGGTGCGACGATCGTCGGCCAGAGAAACACCGAACGTCATCCGGAGCTCACACGAAGTGTCGTCTAGTCCACAGGACCCGAGAACCGCGATTTTCATTCGAGTACATTTGATAATATAGTATAGCAGCAGTGATACCTAACTGGGTATTTAAAACTAGGTGGGGCGAAATAATTTATTCACTAAGATCGAAACCATAATCTGATTATTGTTTGTTTTTACACAAGTCTTATAACTCATTTTATGATTTAAAAACAAACCGTAGGTAGGTACCCCCCGTATCGTTAAATAATATTAAAGTAATTGAGTACATATCATAATAAATAGTTCCATATAGTGGCTATCAAAAAAAGGCACCATTTCTTGTTTGAAAAAATAATGTGATGATAATTTTGTAATCGCATAATTCATGAAATTATATTATCGGGTTATTTTTGTTACCCGAATAATGCGACAACGTATATTATATAACAGGTTGAGAAACGTGAAACAAATGTACCTACTTTATGTGTTTATAGATAATAATATTTTCTTTTCCAAAATGGCGATTTCGGTACTTATAAAATTATTTGTATTGAGGTGTTCTATCTTTTAGTTGGTCGAACCAGGTAAAAAGCAGATTCGCCGACAGTTATGACCGCCGGAAGATTAGGCATACAGGAAGTCTAGAAATCATCGCGTTTCAGTCTTTACTCTTGTTTGATGGGTTATAACTTATTAAGATAATATAGGTACAAGTTTTAAGGAACCAAAATCAACTATAAATGGTTTTTTGCGATGATTAAAATTACCAACTTACTATAATATAGAGCTAATCTTAGTGTAAATATTATATTAAAAGTTAAATTACAAAATATTCAAAACATTTGGGGCGCTTTAAAGTTTAGTTTGCAGGAGGCGGCGATGAGTATAGAGGACTAAGTAAGTAAGGCGGGCGAGCGGATTATGTATATGATATACGAGGACAAACACTCTGCATATTAAATTCATTACATTTTTGTCCTGATTAATTATTAAATTGTATAATATGGTTTCCAAGGGAATATTGGATTTGGAAAAAAAATCGTGTTTATGCAAAATTCCTAAAGACGCCGTGTAATCCGACCCGTCATAAACACTCGACATTATAATTACATAGTACCAACCTGCGCGTTCATTAAAGATCGCACTTAATAATTGTAATGCACTTGTAACGCGGGTAGATTATAGTGTTATTACACACATTTTAGTAAACGGTCGGGGCGGGGTCGGTGGCAGTGGCGTCGACGTTTCTATGAATAATACATACAAAAATGACATCCCACAGGAGCGACCGCGGGAGGGGGGGGAGTGAAAAAAACAGTAAAGCCCAGAGCGGAGTAGTTGACAGTTAATTTTCGCCAGAGTTGAAGGCTCCGCGCGTGTATTAACCGAGTACTGTGATTAAAGCTGCGAAATCGAATTTAACGCCGGAGCACAAAAGAGGCGCGAAAGCTATTCGGTTACACCGTGTACACCGGGCGCGAAAATTACAAAAGGCCGGGCGTGGAGGCGGTGGTAAAAACTCGAGTCGACTTGAAAGGAATATTTCCCTTATTAATGCGCACATAAGTCCTCGCGGAGATTTCATGAAACATTAATGTGTCTGCACGGCGGTTCAATTAACCGATTACCGAGTTCTTTGATAGCTTCAAAGGGTGTAATTAAAAAACGTCCCGAGCGGTTTTTTTTCCTCCTTCTTCTTCTTCCTCCGCGTATTATTATTTATTATTACTTTTTTGCGTCCCCGCGCTCTCGTACGCGTATACTTCCGTCGGTATCTCCGCGACGGCGCCTCTTTGAGCTTCTCTCGCTCGAGTCGCGTTATCGCGTTTCCGCGTGTATAGTGGTAACATATATATATATATATATATAAGAAGAGAGGTGTCGGGTGTTCGATCTTTAATGGGTTTCTCTCTCACCCCCCAATCACCTCCCCTCGACAACCTCGATCATCGTTTCGGAGGTGGTTTTTTTTTGTATTTTTCTACCAGATTACTCGCCGATACGGTTGCAGTTCATCGGGTGCGGTATCGTCCGCCCCCGCGGCCCTATGTGTAGGTACGCGTGAACGTCAATTAACGATTATTTATTTATTCTTTTTTCTTTAACGCGCTGTTTAACAATTAACCGCGAACAGCATTCACCGCCGCAAGTGTACAATAAAAGTGACGAGACTCGTCGAGACCATTTCGCAGCACTAAGTTTCACACTAAACAGTAAACGCATTGCGTTTAATATCCATCAAACAAGCGTAGATAATACGCAGTTGCACCCACGTCATTCTTGAAAGCCAGTGGAGTGACTTCCAAGTGTGAACTCAGGCATGAAACTTTAACTTACTACGGTAAATTGTCGTTTGAAAGCTTTAATGCGCAAATACCTGTATATAAATTCAGTGGTAAAAAACTATTTTGTCTACTACCTATACATCATATACGATTAAATTTATTGTGTAATATTTATATATTAAATACTATTATGTTCTAGTAGAAATTTCTACTCACTGCGGTCTGCGAATAGGTTCGGGGTGTGCTAGTTTTGCTGTATTCTGTAGCACACTGGGCTGCATTAATATGTCGGCTAAATTGAACTTCACCAAACAACTGTTTCAATAATGATATTACAATTTTAACAGATGTTAATTAAATGTTTGTATCTATACTTGCTTTGTTTTGTTTTTCCCGATTATTAAAAAAATAAATGCTGAGGATTTTCAATTTTTACCTCCTAAATGTACCAAATACCTATATAGATCCAATTTGCTACCAGGATCCTCCATCAAAGACGATGATCAAAATACATTGTTTCTTTTTTCTACAAGAAAAAGTCGCGTGACTTTAGACAAAAAAATAAAAATACACACATCATTGTAAAATCAATATTGATAGTTGATACAATATACATTTAGCGCTCCGCTTAAAATCTAAATAAATTGTATCCTCTTCGTGGCCTTCTCTCTAAAACCTCTAATCACTATAATAATTATGAGCCACTACATCTCTTTGCTGCGCAAAGCGTAATAATATAATAAATCGTTATGCCTCTATTGTATAAAAATAATAATAATATTTTTTATTACGGAAATCAACTACATTTACAATAATAATATTTATAATAACAGTATAATATAATAATTAATAAATAACCTATGGCCTATGCTACAACTATATAATATAGGTATTGTTTTTCCGGTCATCTACAGTACCTAAAATACTTAGCTGCGCTATAATTACGCGTAGATATCCGATTTGACGTTGCGATAACGTATTGCGTTGTAATCCCAACAAATGAAAACGAATATTCCTCGTTTTATGATGTCCGACGTCCTGCAGGGCATCGGTGCCCCGAAGGATTCCGGTCAGTGTCAATATAACGCGGTATTAACGCGACCATTAACGATGCGAATAACAATATTTCCACGTACATAATAACATATTATAACTTTGGTACATATTATACGCGTACACATGGGTGGACTCGGGGAGTGGTGCAGGGTGTTAAAATCGCACTCCGGATGTGGGTCGAGTGCTTGCGTCGGTATATGATAGACCCGCGAGTATAATGTATAATAATATTGCGTGTATTCGCACTTCCTATTATTAATACTATATGTACATAATATATACGGGAGTTTCGGTCCATTACGATTTGAATTAAAATAAGGATTAAATTATATCGCGGGGTCAAAACCTATATATCGGGTGTTATACGCGCGTGCGTATATAATCCGTGTCCTGTTTGCGAACCGGGTGGGCGGGTGATGCGTGTGCTCGCATGTATGGACGGGGTGGTGGGGTGTGGGTGGGAGAAGAATGATTTACCCGAAAACCGAAAAGGGACGCGCATATTGTTTGCTGATGACCTTATAACAACGCAGCGAAATTGAGATATTCGCGAAAAACCATTACGGTAATACAATTATTATTGTTATTATTATTATATACGCTGCACCGTGATATACGTGCGGACTCGCCGTAGACGAAGGGGTAGTATCATATACATTATACATATTATGGCGATGTGATCGACGACCGGTCCCCGGGGGCTGTTTAACTAATGAACTATACACGCGCACTCCGTGAACGACGAACGTATTTTAAATACGGTTATTATAATATATATAAATAGTGTATGTAATTTATATTATAATAATATACGCATGTTATTGTATCGCAAATAATATACAATCGATGTTTGTAAGATATCCGAGTATGGGGCGTGGATTTAAGTGAAAATCGCATTTTTCTGACTGTCTTAATATACATTTCTTTCCAACCACGACATATCTTGTCATATAAGCACACCAGATAATTTAAGAATAAAACTTTCATTTCGCATCTTTTCAACTGCTGCACGTTTGCAAGTTTTTGGAGCACTTTTCATATTTTTTTAACTAAATAAAATATAATTACACAATTCTTTGAATCTTAAATTAACTCTATCTATTAAAACAAATATGTCATTACTAACATAACAAATAATACATTAATTATTTTCATTCGTAAATTAGTCATATTTTTTACGACTGGCCGCCAGACAAGTAAAAGTTTTCTTGTGCATGCTTATTAATTTTAATTAGTGTTTTGTGCATTAAATGTGCAGCCCTGATTATACGTCGTACATATAAGATGCGTTAATTGGAAAACATTTTCTTCTTAACAATAATAACGAAACAGTATTTTCCGATTGTACGATTATTATTTTCTTTTTGTGTTATTTTGTTCGAGTGTATAATAGATAGGTAAATACTGTACACAGAGCCATATTGATGTGGGACGCGTGTGCGCATTCCCCAACGTAAATTTATTTAAATTCATTATTTTATTGTGTTCACTGCTGCAGTACCTATGCATTTTTAAAAGCCAAGACGACGACGCGTTATCTATAATTTCCATCAATAACGAAATTACTCACCAGTTGACTGCTTCCACTCGAACGAGGGGACCATTAATGCGCGGTGTGTGTGCGTGTTTGTGTGTGTCTGTGTGTATATAGTTCGAAATTTATTACGCATTGATATTAAAAACCCCAAAGATTTATACAAAATATTTTATATTCTTTATTTTTCATTTTTTATTTTTTGTATATAATACGAATGACTGCGATTTCCACGAGTATTACCACTTTGCGTAATTCATAACGCACAACAAGAGCACACACGATATATCATTTGCATTAAAATATTTTTACAAGCCAGATATTATTAATAATGTATTTATGTATAAAGTACATGGATATGTATATATTGTACAATATACCGAGCGCAATAAAGCCCATTACGTTTTTATTGCATACGTGTACCGACGTTTTTTTATTATTATTATTATTATTATTGCAACAAGAAATTTGTAAATAATAATGACACCGGGGAAAGAGTATAATTTCGGGGGAGTATAATATTATACGTATACTGCATATTACTGCTTGCGTTCTAAATAAAATTTGATACGATCTCGGTGTTTCGATTACGTATATTATATAGGAGTGGTATTATTTTCATCAGTCGCGGTTGGGCGGTCGCGGGGGGCAATAAAATTTCCGACATTCGGCGACAGTATATATAGTTGTAAAAAAAAAAATAATAATAAATAAATACGCGAGAGAAAGAGATAATAATTTCGGATATTCCCCCCCTCGAGTTTTGCGCACGTGAAAAAAATATATACATACCGGTAAATAATGAACAAAATATATATATACTTGTGCGCAATTCCGCAAATGACAAAACTGACTGTGTTTTTATCAGTGCACCGATCTGTTTTTATTTATTTTTTACTACCCTGCGCGTTTTACTGATAAATCGCGGGTGACGATACATATTATTATTTATTTTAAATTTCATCGGTATACCATAATATTATAGGGTAACGCGCGGTAACGTTTTATTTTTATGTAACGCGTAGTTACCTAAGCAAATACCAGCGGTTGATCTGTTTAACGGGGGAGACACTAATTATTTTAAAAACTATTAACTTTTTTGATAATACTTATTTTCCTAAATTTCAAGTCGTTAAAAAAATAATGAGGATTAAAAATAATTGTCATCATTTTTTAACTTTTTGCTTATTTTAACGACAAATATATTTTTAATTCCTTATTTTAAAGCAGTATATATTTTTGGAGTTCAAATATTATTATACTTTGATGAATAAAAATCAAATTTTGTACACGATACGAGTTTTAAGTATTTTTTTTTATCTTTATCTATATACCTAAATAGATATTATTATTTAAAATTTAAAGTATGGATGAGCTGAGTGGAGTGATATAGCTATAAAGAGGTACTTACCCCGCAAAATATTAATCCACTACTCCACTCATCTAAACTTTATATATACCTGCTTATAAAGTTATAACAGTTGTACCAAATTAACTACTTGTCCGAAAAATTCTATTTTGGAGCACGAAACTAAAAATGTATGTTGTCATTCAAAAGAGTAAAAAACTTAAGAAACGATGATGATAATAAATAAAAAAATATTTTTTTGTAACGACTTAAAGTTGTGCAAAACTTTAGCGTCTTCTGAAATAATAAAATAATAAGGGTTTTTCGTTAAATGATTCACTCCGTAGAGATTGGGGTAAACGGAGTTGTCTTTAAATTGGATTGCTTACGTACTTAAAACGTGCAATAATATACATAATCCGTTATCGACGGAATTCAATCCGAAGAGTAAAAAACGGATTCAAATGATTAAATTATCAGAGAAAATAATATAATATTATAATAATATTGGTACAGCGTATTGTGAAAGGATTAGTTGTGACACACATAACTGCTGCAGCGGCAGAATATTGAATACATTTCCATACAGAGCTTATTTCAAAAAAAAAAATATATTATTTCTGTTTACATGGAATGTTTTCATTCATACTTACCCTTTTACAAGTAAAAAGATAAATCTTTATACACATTATATAATACCCTAAACGCACCAAGTAAATGTCCCCTCATTTGAGCAGACAACACTCGCGCTATTATGACTTAACACATTTCCTGGCATATATTATTATTATTAAACCCTTTCAAATAAATGTGTCTAAAAAAACACTTTTTGTCGTATCATTCGATGTTTTTATACGGTTTGAAAATGGAAAATATCCATATACACAAATAGTGTTTTGAAATTGACGCACTTACAACGGAGTTGTATCATACAATATATTATATGACATAATATGATATAATATATAATATTATAACTCCATCGTACTTATCAACTTCAAAACATTATTTGCGTAGATATTATCGATTTTCAAATAGTACCTATATAAAAACATACATAGTACATATACAGCATACTATGCTGCACTTGCTTTGTGACTCGCGGGTTTATAAATGTTTAGAAGCTATTTCCCCTCACCTAATATAAAATCGCTTTTGGGGAATCGACAAAAAGCTCTAAATATTTTACTATAATCTATTAAGCTATGATATTACACCAACGCCGAAAGAGATATCGCAGTCGTCGTTTACGTTTCGACTGCGGGGTCATTTTACGTGCCGGTCTTTATTTTATTTTTTTTATTCTCTTATCAGTAGACGACGAAATACGTTTTTGAAAGGTCACAAGAAACGCCCGGCGCGTCGGATGCTGTGTGATATTGCCAATGTGGTGGGTGCCCGCGGTGGAGGCGGGTGTAAAATAGGAAGACGACCTATTCCCGCGCTATATTTGACGCTGTTTATCGCAGTTCCGGGTCATTTCCGGACCGGAAACTTAAGAGCTTTCGTTTTGGAAATACGTTTTTCCTCGTGCGCGCCGCGTGAACGTTATATGCAAAAGTTTTGCTACGATAAATCGAACGGCGCTATGACGCCGCCGTGTATCTATATATTACATAAATACATATACACATAATATATATATTATATGGGTTGTGGGCGAGGGTAAAATTTATTGTCCAGAAAAAAAACCGAACACACTGCGACGCATATACATAATATCTGAAAAAGAAAAGAAAGAGAGAACCTTTTAAGAGAAATCGAGTGAAATATTATTATGAAAATAATAATATTATATGTATACGTATATATAATATTATATGTACTGCGCGCGGGCATATCGCGCGCCGCAGTATTGTAAACCGACTTACGAGTAGAGCGGTGCCGAAAATATGTATAAAAAAATATAAAAAAAAACACTACGGTTAGCTGAGGGTAAGACGAGAAATGATTTCGAGGAGTATACATACATATATATATGGCGGGTAGTCTTTTGTAGGGCTTTTAGCCGCGCCGAGGCTTTTCGCTTGTTTATACGTGCACTTCTCGTTATTCGTTTTCATCTCTCGTCAGTCGCACGAGATTCGATGTCCCATGAATATTTGATACGACCGAAAGCCGTGTGTATGTATATATACGCGTATTATGTACGAGCTCGATATAATAATAACAACGAGATGTTTTCGTTGTGTTTTTTAAGAGACGCGTTTTTTTTTTTTTTGCTCGTGTACAGAAATTCCATGACTCGGCATTCAAATGACTCTAAATCAGCTGGCTGCGTCTCTTATATAATATTATATATAATATATTTTTCTTCGTTCGCCGCGTGCGTGATAGGTACACGCGTGACTTGTACCGCGGTAATAAATTTCCAGGGACCCACAAAGACGGGCGGCTGTCATCGGCGGCGGTGCGTAGAGGTGGGCCTGTCGACGAATTTACGGATAATATTGCGAGCGGCGATTTACATAATATACGCGTGCCGCCGCGGGCGAAACGCGCAAAGTCACGTGTCCCCGGGAAAACGCTGCGAAAATAATCCTGTTAACTCCGCAGCAGCTCTCATACCTATTTCCGTTTTTCGTTTTATTCTTGTTCAGCCAGTTATGTTTTCACCAAGTAACGAAAAATAAATATAAATAATGACTATAGGTACTATACGTAATGAAAGCTGCATAATATTGTGCATCGACACGGCGGCGTCATTACTGCACAGTAATATGTTATAATATTATAATATGACATTTACATCACTGCAGCATCGGTGACGATTTATGAATGCAGCGACATTATTTAAAATAATTATTAAATAAAGAGCTTTGGTTTTAAAAGGAAAACGTCGTACGTGTTATTATTTTAATGCCACGGTTATATTATGCTTAAATGGATATTAATCGACCGAATAAAAAATCCGTTATTTAGCTATCAAAGTAGGTAAATGTTATGAATAATGAACAGAAACAAATGTACACGAATACATGTGAGAGGGGGCAACTACCCATTAGTAGCACTTCTAAGGTATAATATATAATATATTATTTTTATTTTTTAATTATTTTTTTTCGAAAAATGGTTTGTAATAAAATATAATATTATGCTTGTTAAGAATAAGGTGTCTTTTTATTTATTTAGCCTTCTAGCGAGATTTCCGAAAAATAATTAAAGAGGACATAGTTTGAGATATAAGAGGATTGTTATGACTAGTAATAGTTTATTGTGAAATATTTTATAAATTTAAAAATTATAATATTGGTGATTTTTAAATGTGGGGATAATATTTATGTCGTTGTATAAGTTAAGGTTAGTGACATACATGGGCATTATTGTACCATCACGGACATCCAGTCGTAAACTAATCACCTAAAATGCTTCTAGTGGGAAAATATGTTACAGGATGATTTTGTTTGGTGTTTATTTCGATGCCTTATAGGAGCTATAATAACTTTAGAAATGAGCAGTTTTTTTTAAGCTAAGTTTGGATTTAAGGATTGGGCGAAGAAGGTAAAGGTGTGAGTTACAATATTGTTTTCTTTTACTTTTGGTATGATCTTTCCTGCAGGCGAGTTCGGAGTAATTGATGGAGAAAAAATTCATTGTATTAATAGTTTTTGCAAAAAACGAATTTTCTTCAATTTATTTATCGCAAACCCGTCCGCACACGATGAAATTAATACAGTAGGAAATGACGATGTATGATGACATTTAAGTATCCAAGCATCTATCGTTGGAGTTCACCAACCAAATAAATCCATTGCGACGCCAATAAAGAAAATTCGAAAAACGTACATGTGTCCTTTACCCGACCCGTAGATCTCTCGCTTCTATAATTAGGAACACATTTCTTTTGTAGTGCTCTTGACGCCTCACCGAATCCTTTTAAAAATGTAAATTTCAACCGACTACAGTCACGTCGCGTCGCAGACCCAAACGAAACGATATAAATTAAAGAGCGCGCGAGGCGTTCGGAACAAATTTCACGTTTCGTAGTGATTTATTTCACAGTTGAATATCAATTATTATTATTATTTGGTCTCATTCTACACGCGGCGGTGAACACAATGGAATTTTCGGGTGTTTGACTCCCCAAATCATATACGACGGTACATGTTATTGGTGCTGCAGTGCTCCACAATTTATGTATAGCATTACACCCGTATAGGTGCAGTGGCGACGTCTCGAGGGTAACCAATATCTTAAAGATAGGTACTAATAGGATTTACATCGGATTTTAACTTTTAAGCATCTTTAGAATTCGTCTAGGTTATTTTGTGTTTGCATCAAAAATATGTCCAGAAAAATTAAGATTATGTGGAAAATCATAAAATGAATTATTGTGAGTTATCGCGTTTGTATTGTATTCGTATTTCAACTGAAGCAACACGGAAAACGACAGAAAGATTAATTACCCGCGGCCGAAGTCGAGTAGTACAGCTAATATAATATATAATATAAATATATAATAATAAACGACAGGTACACTTAGACCGCAGTTCAAAATACGGTGCACACTATAGACACATATTATTATTGTATAATTTATGTCTCGGCACACAGACACGGATTACAATTAGGCCCTGATTGGATGTTTAGATAATATCCTACTTTGGCGGCAGTAGAATTAAATATCGTGACGAATGCCCAAATCACTCGACGGTGTTTCGTATATTATACAATATAATATTATAATATAATGTTTGAGTATACTATAATTCAATATGTACCTTATAAACGTATACCACGGTATACGCGTGTCCTCCGCCGCCGTCTTTCTTTATGAAATCGTTAATCTAATTGTGCGCTGGATTCAAGACGCGCGTGTGGGTGCAGTGTGGGTGTGCGGGGTTCCATAATGTCGGTAGGTGCTGCTGCTCACGGCAGTGGAATCTAATAATAATCGTCTCCCCTTGTGTTTGCGGGTAGCGACCGATCGGACAGACATCTTTCGGTCGCGAATCTCGATCAATTAGTGATAATTAGACCGGCGTCTAAACGTCACTTATCGCAGCAGCCAGATTTTGAAAAACGCCTCTTCGTCACAGCTCAACGATTTTCATCCGATGTAATTAACTAATATAGGAACATAAAACGGTGTATGTAAAAATTATTTTGCAAAAAAAAAATCGCAATAATCTGTAGGCTTTTCTGCGAGTTATCTCACGAGGATTTTTTTCCGCTCTACATCATCATTATTCGTTATACGCGCCTAGTGCCTACTCTATGATGATATAATATTAATATGAATCGATATTTAAATCATTATCATAACAACTATATAATTTTATATTGTAACTTTGGAATTTATAAAACAATTTAATGATTTCTGCTGACTGTATAATTTACTAAATTCTACGATAGATTATCGCGAAACGCAATTCATAATCTCCTTATAAATTCCAAGTATCTCGTCAAGTTCACTTCCACCCTCTATGTTTCTATACAATATAATAATATATAAATGCAATAACTATGTTATATTTTCGCATGTTTTAACTCGTAAACCGAACGTTAATATTAGGAAACAATCTTAAGAGTTTTTAAGTTTTTTGACTCTCTACTTCTGATAATATGAAATATTGTTTAAAAATATTTATACTTAACGTATAGCACTAAACAATTATTATTGATTTCTGTTTATACCTTGACAATTGTAAATGATTTTAAATAATACCGTTGCTATATTATACAGAGGTGGAGAACTCTCAAGAGACCAAAAAAAATTCCAAATTTTGAGTTACCGAGGTAATTTAAATCATGAGAATAACTGAAAAAAAAATGTACAGAGATTTCTAGATACTTACTGGATTTTGATGTACCGAAATTTCACTGTATCCTGAATCCTATACTAATATTAACTATGCATATTTCATTTACAACTGTAGGTAGGTAGTCTACTATACTATAAGTCTATAAAATCCATTAAGACGTTTACTGTTCTAAGCACATTTAAAAAAAAATAATAATAAACGCGTGGTCAACTGCAGGTATCGATCCATGAATATTATGATGATAATAATATCATCGTAATAAATAGGTTTACATTGGCCACAGACCACAGTATTAAACTTAACGCTCGAACGGTTATTCAATATTTTCCCCTTCTGTCGATTAGACGTCACACTTCGCCTTCGTCGCCTGGGATAATAAAACCGCGATCTACCATATACGTGTCGCGTCTCGATGTGGCGAGATAAAAAAAATACAATAATAACGACAATAAAAACCGAGAAAAAAATAACAGCATAAACCTTCCTCGTCGTCGTCCGTTATTCAGACGAGTAGACCGTTTTATTAATATTTATCTTTTTCTGCCTCTCCAAGGAGGAGACGAAAAATAACGCATAACCCTTTCGCACGAGTTCGGATATCCGCCGCGGGCGACCAGCCGACCCCTTTCTTCCCCATACTGTACCCATTCATTCAGTCACACACCCACTCGCTCTCTCTACATCACACTCGCACCCCGTCCTGCAACATTCTCTGGCGCGCTCCACCGCACCGATGCGGGTGCGGTGACGTCATCCGCGGCGTATAACCCGTTCGTCGGACCAGGCTCGAGGGTGATAATTTCGCGCTCGGAAAACGCGAAACAATGACCTTTTTTCGGTATTTTTTTTTCCGTAGAGTTTTATTACTCGGTCAACCCCTAAACGACGTGCCCGCGCGCGACGAAGACGACAAACGCGCGCGCCCGCATCCTCACCGAATATATTATCATTATTTTATTATATATTATATACGCACAGCGTTCGCGGCCCGGCGCCCATTCCGCAGACACTTGAGCTTGCATATTTTAAACAGGTCGTTATTTTCGCGTCTCCGTTTAACGCATATTATAATATTATATGGGTGGTGTGCTCGTGTGCATGTTTGCGTATGTATGATAATATTTAGAACGTCACAGTGGGCGGCGGTGGCGGCCTAAATAGTGCCCCCGATGGAGGTGGAGTTCGGTGTAATATTAACCAAACGATTTATTCGCGAAGACGTCGGACGACCAACGCTATATGGTATTTATATTCATGGAATACCTATACTTATCAAAATGACCTGGCTTGAATACGCAAAATTGATAATTGACAAAAATCGACCTTGTTTTCTGTAATTCAAAAATGAATAACTAACAATAAAGTTGGTAACCGTAACATTGTTAACTTATAATATTACTGTTATATATTACTGAAGTAGTCAAATATGAGTAATAAAAGAAAAAATAATAGGTACTCTACTTTCATATTTTAATAAAAGTACAAAGTCAGTTGTCGATTTAGATCCAGATGACGAATCAGTTCAAATTATATTCATTGTTCCTTATTGTTAAATATTTTATAACCTAAGTAAAAAGTTTTGAGAGGTGGAGAATTTTACAATTTTCCCCTCCCATTTAGCTATGTAATTTTCTTTTATTGACCCCCCCCCCCCTTTCATAAATCATTATTTAATTAGTTATCACTTACTGGGCCATACTTAAAAAATAAGACACTATTTTGCGTATTCCACCAGAAGATTCCGCTATCTAATTATTATTATATTACTAAACAGTACATTTTACATAAATCATTCATATAAACAATAAATATAAAAAAGTGGGTAACAAGAAAAGGTATTTTTAATTTATTTGTTTTGTGAATGATTCATTATGAGTACCTAATCAACATTTGTATGTATTAAAGTTATTATAATGATGACAGTATAAAGATACATGATATATTTTTAAATATAACAATGAATATCTATCTTAAATCGATCAATTCATAACTCTAGTCGACCATTAAATGTCACATTTTCGTTTGAGTGTAGGAAATAAACTAAAAACACACCAAACATTTTTCGACATTGTATGAGAAAATTATAATAACGATTATATAATTACTTGTGATGGACTGTATTAAACATGTCTTTTTGTACATGGTCTACGTTTGAAGTAGCACAGACGAAATGGGCGAGAGTAATTTTCTTAATCACTTTCAGTTGATCTAATAAACAAAAAAAAAAAAAAAAAATAAACAATATTAACACTTTACATAAATTTATATTGCCTACTATTAATATTATTTGTTTATTTACCATCGGTGAAGCTATCGGGTTGTCCTTGTACATCGTAGAAAAAAAGATCACCAGATAAAAACCGTCAGCAATTAAACACCGAGTCGTTGGACCAAAAATTGCACCTTCACTGTGTTTTTCCAATAAAAGACCTACCATTAAGTCAATATCATTCACTGAGTTATATAATTCTTTTAATTGGGCTATAGCCTAAAATAAAAAAGTAAAACAATTTTAGTTTTCATACATTACTTAATTTTCAAACATACCTATAATGCAATTCAATTGTTATTTTAGATTCTGAGCGAAGCGATGAATGTATTGATTTTACAATGATGTATGTTTTATTTTTATTTTTATTTGTGTCTGTGTACACGATAAGTAGTCGAAATAATGCTTCGATTTTCAACTTCAATATCTTGTTTGATAGAAAAGTGAATTTAGTTAGTGAATTGGGCAGGTCAAAATTTCCAGTAATTTTTAAAAAACGTCGATAAAAACGTATGCGTATTTATTTATTATTGTTTATACTTATTATACCTATAGCCAACCAATTGTAATTATTGTTATACTATTATTATCATGGCTTCAATTATTTCTAACGCTGTGTATTTACTTTTGGCCAAGAGACGTGCAGTCAATCATGCTGCAACTCAACTGGAAAAACGCTGATTTTGCAGACGAAATGTAGGGTGATGAGCCACGACAGCAAAATACGATCACCGCCCGCGACCATAAATCTAACTGCAGGAAAGTCGAAAATCTCGACCGAACTCAGTATGCTAGACGTTTGTCCTAACCCGCAAGGTACGCATGTAGCGACGATGGACCCTGTGGTAGCCGTGAAGACGGTTATATTCGCGTCGCGCCGTATGACACGACAGTACAAACAGATTCCAAAGTGGCAGAGCTGTGTAGTCTTGGAGGATGCTGCGACGATGGACCCCGTGGTAGTCGTGAAGGTGGTTGAACCCAAGATACGTATGAGCGCTGCAGATCAGCTTACGACACGCCTTATTTCCATGCCAAACATCGATGTAATGACCCCTTCATTGGAAATGCAAACACAAACAATTTGAGACCCTGACAGGACCTTATGTGGCGATGCCAGTCGTTAATGTGGGCTAACAGGACACGGTGGTAATAACTTAGAACATGGTTAAGCCTAGACGCCGTTCACTTTGGTTCCGCATTAAGAAAAATTTTAGGCGTGTATTGTGCTGCGGATGTGCGTAGTGCAGATAAATTACTGTCGTGGCCGTTGCTTTGAACAGTTTATGTACCGTATATAATAGGTACCAATCTAGTGATGGATAAATACCCGATAAATAAATTTTGGGTAAATAACCAAGGTATTTACCCGGTATTTTGGGTATTTATTTTTAATTGCGTTTTTTTTATTTGATTTCTTCAATGTTAAATAAATTGTAAAACCTTTTACTTGTAATAAATTTGTAATTAAACATTAAGATAAAATCAGGCTAAAAACTTATGTAGTGTTAGAGCTTTAATTATTTGAAATAAAATAAAAATAAATTATAATTTTTATAACATACCTACTTAGTACTTACATACATTATTATGCTACAAAAGAATAAAACATAAATAAAGTCAATACAATTCTCACTCTAAAAAATAAAAAAAAGTAATGCTTTGTAGTCAAGTTATATTATTACAATATAAATTATATTATATAATATATTTTAAGTATATTAGTTGAAGTATAGAAATAACCTTAAATCTACTAATTTATAAAAAAATTTCACTCATTTCTTAATCTAAATTTTAGGCATATTCTTAAGGTTTAATTAGGAAATTTGAAATAATATATAATACTAACTTGGTTTACAACTATTTAGTCTTTATTCTTTAATCATCTTCATCTGAGGAAGATATCAATTCTTCATCGCTACTAGTATCATCAAAATTACACTTTGATCACTATCTGAATCACTTTGGGAGCTTGAAGACTGTTCTGTGTTCATTGGGGCAATATAATTAGATGAACTTTGTACTTCTTCTATAACTACTGAAGAATTTTCAGAGCTTTCTTCATTTTTTTTAGAATTACTACACATTTTATTTTTTAGTTTCCAATTGTAAGACAGATAAGTTAATTTTCCAGCTCTTTCAGTAGTTAATTTATTTCTCTTTTTATTGTATATCCAAGAAAATGTACTAAATGTTCTCTTCGTAGCAGCTGAAGTGCAAGGAGCAGACAAAATTCTAACAGCAACTTTAGATAGTGGTGATATATGATTGAAAAACTGCCACCATTTTAAGGGTTCAGATAAAAGTGAATTTTCCCAAGTAAATTTTTTTGCAAATTTGTCATTTTTTGATTGATAATTTGACAGGTCTTCCATAATATTTACTCCCATTGAAATTCCTAATTCATAAATGAATTCTAAAGCATCAATTCTTTCATTGCTATTTAGTTTACAGCCTTGAGTTTTTGGATCTAGTAATTCAGCAGCTAAATGAACTGTACCTAATATAAATAGTTTTCTTTTTTTAATATCAGCTACAATTTTAATTTCTTCAGCTATAGAAAATAAAGGATTTAGCATTGATTTTGAAAAAATTAATTCTATTTGATTTTCAACATCATTTATCAATGTTCGAACGAGATGAATTTGATTATTATTTGATTCGATGGATATGATTACGTTCACTATTGGAGTTAGCAAAGAGATCATTTTTGAAACATTTTCCCAATATTTATTATCATCGAGTAATGTCAATTTAATAGGTTTTATTAATGAAGTTGGTAAATTTTCATCTACTGCCATAGCTTGTAAAACACTTTTATTTTGAAACAAACTTTCTAAGCAAAATAAAAAACTGTCCCAGCGTGTTTTCACAGGTAATTTTAGTTGAATTTTAATACCTTTTGAAATCTGATATTTTTTGAAAACTGATGACAGCAGTTGAGATCTTTTAATGACATGTACAATGTTTGATTTTTTTTCATTAACTCATGTACTGAACTTATTTTCAAAGTATCTGAACACAAAAGATGTAGCCCATGAGCAGCACACCCAAGTAGTTGAATACTCTTATAAATAGATTTTACTAATTCAAATGACTTTTTCATATTTGCAGCATTGTCTCCAATGATAACAAAAAATTTTTCTTTTCCATAAAATTCAATTATTTCACAAATTTTATCTTTCAAATATTCAGCAGTGTGACGATTATCTCTAGTATTCAAAAATTTAACAAACAAAGGTTCAGGTTTGGAAATCACAAAGTTAATTATACCATCGTTATTAATGTTTGTCCACCCATCCAATTGGAGATGCAAATCATTAGCTTGAAGAAGATCACTTGTAATGCTGCTTTGCATTTCTCCATAAAGTGTATCCACATGCTCTACAGATATAGCTTTTCTACTAGGTAGCTTAAAAGATGGTCTAATGTGTTTAAAAAAATCAATCCACAGTGGATGTTCAATCATAGATAGAGGAGATCCACTTACAGTAATAGCTAACACCAGCTTTTTACTTAATTGTGCCTGTAAAAAAATATATACAAATGTGATCAAATTACTTAAACAAAAAAAATATCTAATAATAATAGCTACATAATACATATACTTTTTTTTACATAAATAATGTGCTTTATTATATTTTTTTTGTATAACTTGTACCTAAGGTATTTGTCTATAATAATATAATAAACATTAATTAATAATTTAGAATATTGAAAATATTTAAAACTTATTTCAATTAATTTATACAAAGGTAACATTTTAAGCATATCTATAATATATGTACCTATATGTATAAAAAGTCATATTATTATGAATTAGGTACAACAAAAATAAACATGCTCTTCTTTTGTTGGATTGTTTCAAAAATAAAATGATTCATTAAAATTATATATTTTTGATAAATGTAAAATATATTTAGTTGTACTTGCACCAACTAAAATAAAATACCATTTTTTAAATATCAATTTAAATAAACAACATTTTAATGACAAATGTCAAGAAAAACCTTAACATGATATCAAATATTTACTAATAAAACAAAAATGTTTAAAAAAAAAATCCAAAATGGATCAAAATAGGCAAATACACTTAGATGTTGTACCAATACAACATAAAACTATCCCTTTATATTCCAAAGGTTAAAAGGTACCAAATAAAATTATTATCTGAATTATTATCTATCATACCCAGAAACTATAGTTATTAAAGTAAAATATACAAATGTATAGACATTAGTACTTTATTAATTATAACATTAATTAATTTGACATATAATTGTCAGTAAATACTTATACTAAATAGGTACTAGGTACGATTGTACGAATGAACGATTGTACCAGTTCAATATAAAGACAAACTAGTCAATTAACTTACATTTTCCCCTTTATCTATTCTGTCGAAAAACCTGCTGAAGTTTTCGGAGTGCTGCTGGATTTGTAATTGAACTTCTTTTGATGATAATTTAACTTGAACTTGGTAATCAATAACATCATATTCATTTACATCCAAAGTTGATATTTGAGTTGTGCTCTGCTTGAATTTCTTTTTAGTTTCTTTTGGACATTGAAGACATTTAAGTAAATGGGATTTCATTTTGTTCACATTTAAATTGTATTCTTTTGAACAAAACTTACACGATTGACGCTTTTCATCAATACCGACTTTTTTAAAATATTTACGGATCGGATCTTGTTTTCTTCCCATAATAAATATATTTTTAAATAAAATAAAACTAAAATTATAATAAAACTTATTGAAAGACGTAAGCACATGACTTCAATACATATTGTGGAGAAAAAAACGCAAACAATGAAAACAACATAACGTAATAAATAAAAGCGTAATTATTAGTGATAACGACGACAACTTCATACTAAGATTATGTCTTATTTCATGATTTGTGAATAAATCGTGGTGTTGAGTGCGCTGACTGTTAGCTATTGACGTACCGCGTAATAGTCTAGTATGGATTATTATTATTGATAACTGATAAGTAAAATATTTATAGCACACGGCACACCAACTTCAACAGTGTGACGACCGCCGGTGCGATATTAAAAAAAAATAAATACCCGATTTTGGAAAGTTATTTATATCATGGGTATTTACCAAGGTATTTACCCGAAATAAATTTCTTACCCATCGGGTATTTACCCAGTGCCCATCACTAGGTACCACCTAAACAACTCTTAAAATGTTAAAACTATTGTTGTATAATGTATATACTATATAGGACGATTATATGTTTGTATAAAAATTAATTAGCCTGATTACTGATTAGTAATTAAGCAACGCTGTAAATTTTAATGACTAGCAAAACTAAATGTCCGTGTTGAATAATTCAATTGGTTTCAATTTTATGTAATATTAATAAATGCCAAAACGACCTTGTAGACTTTAGCAGATTCATTATGAAATGAAAAATGAAGGTGAGGACTGAGTATATGCTTGGTGAATCACCCTGTATATGTAACCCTTTGTATTAAATATTTTTTTATATAAAACCTATATGTATTTTATTTCCAATAGCTATATTGGAACGTTTTTATTTTATTTCACTAAATGGCAGATCATTAAATTGTGATCATGAAAAACGGTTATATTTTTAGTTTGAATGTAGGTAATTTTAGATTTAGTGTGATAAATGTATTAAGTTTTAATCATGTATTTTTTTTTTTTTTTTTGTGACCAATAAACATCCAAAAATTATTTAAACACAGTTTTTTAATAGATGTTTCATAATATCATGTCCAAATTTGGACACAATTGGATATTTAAACACTGAGAATAACGATTATTTTTTGCAATTTACGGCACCCAAGACATGCCCTGTCCGCACGCCTATTTGGTTATACCTACTACTTAAGGACGTATGGTTTAACATTTTTATGCTGAATATTTTTTATGAATAGGTGACTAAGTGTTTTATGAATTATAAAGAATTACAACCAAAAATGTGTCTACATTTATATATTTTTTTGTCACACCTGCACCGAAAGTTTGGTTTTCGATAGCATTTGAAGCGTTGGAAAGCGTCATTTTTCCGTCCTGCTGGCGGTAAAGTGGAAATCCCCAAAAGTGCTGCGCGCACATATACCCTGCACAAACAGTCACTGAAATCTATACCACAGTCGTCGATTCCTTACAAATCATAAACTTTTGGTAATATCTCATAATCATATTATAACCTACATGCGTGACGCTTAAGATAAATAAAACCAAATCATATCCTTCATGAAATATATTGTTGTCATATAATTATAGTCTAGTTGTTGTATAGATCCCTGCATTACATTTTCCGTTATCGATGAATGCAGAGGTGTGATAAAAATTAATACGTATGGCTCGTGAAGGAAGGTAATTTCAGTCTTGGGCGAAATGCGGCCCTTGCCTGTGACTGAAATAGCTCACTTTCCGCCCTTGCCACACAATATACTATTTTGTTTTTCCGGGCGCTTTTGAAAACTATTAGAAATTTTTTACTTTTGGCCAACCCCCCCCCCACCCCCTCCCATAATACCCAACTAAATTCCCTTTCCTACCAGAAAAGATGCTGAAGTAGAAAATCGAAACATTTTTACTGCCCCAAAAGATGATGTCAAACACAAAAAAGAATTAATTCAACTATATATTTTGTTGAAAAATTATTAAACCTAATTATTATGTTCATTATTATTACCGTGACCGTGATGGACAATAATCTTTTTTTTTATACCCTCCGTAATGAAGTTTTACTTAAAAAAGCAGTTACCTACATTTAAAATTATACTTTTCTAGAACAATATATGAATTATAATAAAGGTGGTATCTATAGCTTAGCATTTGTTTTAGCTTTTAACTGTGATTATATATTTCCCTAACGGCCTAACATGAATCATATTAACATATTATATTGGTTGAATTAGTTAATTGCATTTCCATCGTCCATTTATACCATGATATATAGTTAGTAATGGTTTTAAATTGGAAACCAATATTATTCGTCAATTTATATCTAGTTTAATGAAATAATATTTAATATATATTATGTATGTGTTTGTGTGTATGGTGCATGTATTATTTTATAAATTATAATACACACCAAATTGATTACTGAATTAAAAAAAAAAACAACAAATGCACCGTAATGAAAAATAAACCCTGTTGCATAAATTATGCAACTTGTACTGAACAAATATGGGTATTGACCTCAAATATCATTAGAGTAGTGTGTTTCATCTCGATGAGTAAACAATATTTTTAATCCGTTCGTCAATTAATCACTACAACAACAATAACAAAAAAAAAACATACCGGTTGATTGTTGGCTATACATATAGTAAGTAGCGCGTCACCTGTCTGACTCTCTAAAAGCCATAATAATATATAATCAACATCTGTGCAATGACTGGTCATTATATTGGTTCCCTCCTCGGCCCCTCTGCGGATTATTATTAACTGATTTCATTGATGCACACCCCGCGCCCTCCCCCAAGGGATAAGTGGCAATCGGTCCGAATAAAATACTAGAAAGTCATACAGACAACGTTTATTGGTTTCAAGACGGCGTGTCATAACGACGTACTATGGTGTTGGCGTTATAATAATAATAATAATAATAATAACTTACAGAGCAGGGTTGGCGAATTTTTGCAATTCATCTTAGGTCATACAGAAAATTCGAATACAGAGCGATTGTAAAAGCCAAAATCGTTGTAATGTACTATAATAATAAACAGAAGTAGTTTATATATTATTGTCTTGATACGTTATCGACTTCGGTAGTAGGTATAATAGCCAATAGGTACATGGTTAATCTGTTAATCAAATAAATTTGATATTAATGTATTATACTATATTACTATGTATTTATTACGATATAGGTATGTACTATACTATACTATACATGAAATATTATATTTCCCAGCTATATTTTGCCTCTATACACGCGTACGTCCGGTTTTAAGCACTAGACAATTTTAGCACGTATTACCAGCACTCCGTAACCCTTAAGTCAAGCCGGCCTTCAATTAGAACTGCGTGCACTAGGGGGTTTGTCAAAACATTCGACCATTAATCACATGGGAACGGCGGTGGGATCAAGGGGGAATAAAAGTGTATCCCATTGTCTCGCTACAATAATTCCCTATCAATCCGGCAAAATTAACGTGATGGAGTACCATTAATGACGGCGGTTTTCGGGATCTACGACGTATATATTATGACCATCACTATATATTGCTTCTCGTATATTATGATCGCTGTTATGCTGCCACGGCCGCCACTTCTGTTGTACACGTAGCTAGTTTATCATGCCTTTGGGGGTGGATATCGAGGTCACGCGAATTAATTCCGGGCGTGTATACTTGTTGTACGTCCGGGTTTTGGGCAAACATCACGGATCTGATTGCCTCGCCGCCGCAGCGTTGAGCGCAAAAGGTTTTGTGACCACAGCACTATTTAACCCTTCTCTAATGTAATACGATCGTGATAGTAGTCAGTGGCGTAGCAAGGGGGGTTTTAGGGGTTCAAACTCTCCCCTTGGCTTAAAAAAAAAGAAGGACGTTATTGTTCTATCCGATTATCCGTGTCTTTATGATCTGAGAATTATTTTTGTAATCTTTTAAATTATTAAATAATCAGTTAATGGATATTAAAATAACTTTACCTCGTTTAACGAAAATACAGAAAAATCTTTTTAATGTAAAAATTACCTGCCCAAACGATTACTATAAAATATCATTGTTTATTTCATTTTTAGATAACTTTATTAGACAACTTCATGATAAGTTCATTGCACATAAATCTCTTATCGCCAATTGTTGGTGTCTCTTGCCAAACAATAATTTGCCAGATGAAGAAGAAAACATAAAAAGTTTGGCAGAAAAGTATAGTGAAGATCTTCAATGTAATCCTAATTCAGTAATTAGAGAAGTATTAACATGGACACAAAAGTTTGTTGGAGCAGAAAAACCAAAAAATGCATTGGAAGCTCTTATAACATGTAACCCACTCATTTTTCCATCTACTTATAAACTTCTCCAAATACTAGCTACACTTCCCGAAACTACAGTAAGCAGTGAAAGGTCATTTTCTACCTTAAAAAGACTTAAAACATACCTTAGAAACACTACTGGAGAAAATCGACTAAATAATTTAAACTATTAAAAGTAATTAGCATTATTAAATATTCACCGTGAAATAGTTTTAACTACGGATGAAGTTCTTAATGACTTTGCTAAAGACTTAAGAAAAATAAGATTACTGTAACTTATAGGTACCTAACTTAGAATGTTAATGCAAATATTATATAAATATTGTTAGTTAATACTAGTAAAAAAAAGTAAAATATTTTTTTTTATTTTATCCTTTTACCTGTGTACCTTTAATAAATCCATAAGTTTGTACTTTGCACAATAATTAGAAATAATAATAACATTCACAAATAGGTATTATTATTCGTCTACACAAAAATGTATTATTCAATTAGCATACAACCCAGTGGCTCATTTTCAATTTTACCAAATTGGGACAATATATTTTAGTGATATGCAAAAAATAACCCCCCCCCCTCCCAATGGATAATTCCTGGCTACGCCACTGATAGTGGTGTAAAAGCCCGATGTACCTAAACCTACTAACGGGTGTAGCGTGGTCTATTATTTGCTTGAAACTTTTAAATCCCAACCAAACAAAAAAAAATGGGCGTCGGTCGATTGTGCAGAACATTTTAGAAATTAATTTTCGAATATATGTATAGTTCGATATTATATAATATTATGTCGTGTCCTTCGTGACAAATTATGAACTAGCAATTGCGCCGTGAAAAAGTATAATACAAAACAAATTATAAATAAATTATTTTTTTTATTTTAAATTGTAAAAAATAATTTTGTTTTTAGGTAAATACTTACGGTAAAATTAAAAAGTTAAACTAACTATAACCTTTACCGCGCACAGTTCTTTTTATTTACAATAACATTAGATACATTATACATTTATATGCAATTGTAGCCTTATATAAAAACAAAAAAAAAACAGAAAATCAAATCAAATGTTAAAGAAAACTTATATCATATTATAATTAGAGTAAAAACAACAATCTATATTTTAAATATATTCTAAACATATTATGGCTTACATAAGTTCAATAAGCCATTACACTTAGAATATACAAAAAGGATATGCTACACATTCTGACCATTCAGTCCTTTCATTCTTTGATTATGTAAATACATATTATAATATTATAATATAAAATTATAATATTAATTTACCTCAAAAAGTTAAAAACATTATTTTACTATTTTACTTTCTTATTTAAATAAATTAACTGTTTTAAAATATATTTTCTCATTCTTCACTCGTAACAGTTATATATATATATAGATTATGTGAAAAATACTAAAAAATATTTATACCTACATTATGATTATTCGTATAGAAATCTCGAACATATGTAACATGCTAACATATTACGTATATAAGTACTTAAATTATTTGATATTGATCGGCGCAATAGACAGCAATACATTTATTTACATCGATCGGTGCATTTGATACATTCCCTAAAAAAGAAAATATTATTTGTTGTTGGTGTATATATAATACCCGGCATGTATTTACAATGATATTATTTTAGTAAATTTTCGTCCGGCAAAATATTTTCTTAAATATTGAACCAAAATCAAATTTGTTATAGTGTAAATGTTAATTAATTTAATGAGAACAGAACATTATTATTTTGTTAGCGAGTAGTGGTGTATTATACTGCAGTAGTTATATCACGTAATTTCGTATTGTTTCCACGTGGTTTATCTAAAGCATATTTTCCAGACGCACTCATCGCACACATTATCTGACGATCGGGCGTTCCTAACGTTTAAGTGTCAACTGGATTATTCCATTTAGTCATTTGTGTTTCTTGTGAAAGCTCAACATCACCCTCCGATCGAGACGCTTGACTGCCGGGTCCACGTGAACTCCATATAATTCCGAATAATTTACGGGTCTGCCCTGTAGCAGATAAACACGGGGGCCAATTGTCCGGGAGAAAAAAAAATAAAGAGAAGAAAAGGGCTGCTGCCGGTGGCTTTTACGACGATCGACGATAAAAACCCTCGGCGAAAGCGATGGTGGCAGCGGTCCACCTCATTACGTTTGTGTACCTCCCCCGCAAAACCTACAAGTTTTGTCTTTTCCGTTTGCAGACGCGCTCGACGGTTTTTACGATCGCTGTGCATCGGATTTTCGATCGTAAAATCCTCTACCACGGAGTCAAGAATGTCCCTCACACTTTTCTTTTCCTTTCCTTGCCATTTTTTTCACAGCGCTTGTATTGTGTGTTTGTTACGTTATTAATATCGGGCCTGACGAACCCACTGCAGCAGGCCATAAACTAACTATAGAATTAAACGACTTCTTCGTATTACCGCGGGACTACCCCTAAAAGGCATATACCTCGTTGACAACAATTAGCGGTGTGCAATTTATTTATATTTTTCAATTATTATTCGTTCAATACTTAGTACTTAGCTACTATAAATTCTGATAAACGCTACTAGTAAATTTTCAAACCATATTATTTCGTTTAGACAGAACCTCAGCCGTTGTACCTATACCTTCACTGCATGTATTAATGTTTGAAACATATGATAATAATATTCATTACAGTAGGCTGCACAGTGCACATGGTATTTTTTAAGTTGATAAATTATTAGCGTCGGAACACGTGTCATATTTGCATGTGCTATAATCTAACATAATAGTTGTATCGACATAATCGACATTTTAAAATATCGAGCGTGCAAATTGTAAATATTCGGATACTCGAGTTAATGCTCAGTCGTATTATATATTATTATATAGGTTGCAAGACTAATAGTTTTAAACGGCGGCAACTCGAGACTATTGTCATATATTATGAAAAATACAAAAACACACCCCACGATAATAATATTGTCAAATTGCGTACGATTCACTTTCAAGTATTGTGCGCGCGACAACAAATTCGAACATATTGACTTTTTGTGTACCGTAATAATAATAATAATAATGGTACGTGCGCGCGCCCGCGAATACCACCGGCAACTTACATGGTATAAAAACCCGTTTTTTATTGCGCGTGTACAATTTATTAATTGCACTCGAATTCGATTCGGACAGAGCACACAATAAAAGAATCTTTTTGGAAAACCCCTTTTCAGCCCTTCTTGTAAATCATTTCGTCGGAACCATTATATCATACAACCGATGCCGGTTTACCGTTTGATTCGAGGGTTTGCATATTGTGCCGGTGCACGCGTGTTGCATATTACGCGCGCGTATATACCGACCGTGAGTGTACCGAGATCGGAAGCCATTACTCTTGCGCCAAGAATTTAACAGTAATTGTTCGAAATTTTAAAATATGGATTCAGTTATCGGTCGGACAATGGGTTTCCGGTTTAAAAATAAAAATACAACCGAACGGCGCGTACCGTAAACGCGCGTTGCGAGTCGGTCGAATTTTCCGGCGGCATATAATAATATATATATATATATTATATTTATACGCACAACCGGAAACGCGAAAACATTCCCAATACAAGACCACCGGCACCCGATCATTAGCTTGGCACACGTGCTGCCGATGCTGGACCCCACACACACACACATGTATATTATATGTTTCCGCGCGCGCTCCCTAATCAATAGGCCTAATGGACGAAGGTGAGCGAGGACTCCGTTTCCTGCGCCCCTCACCGCGCGACCTATCATTCACTCGCCGCTCTCTCTCTCTCTCAGTCTCTCAGTTCATTTAACATCCCTTTCCCATGCATTGTTCCCGTTTTGGAAAACATTTGCATTTTTCACAGTGTTTTATTTTATTCTGTTTTCATTTCATTTTTTTTTTTTTCGGAACGATTTGTCGTCGGACCGAAACAAAACGAGACACGTGCGGCCCCCCTGTCCGAAAGGATTAAAAAGGGACCGGGTTCGAGTATCATCCACTAGATACGCTACGCGTACATTTCGAAACCTTTTTACACCGCCACCGCCGTTGTTGTCGATGTTGTTGTTGTTTTTGTTGTATGTGCAATGTTGTAGATAAACAGTGTATTATAATAAACGGTTCACATGGTATGTATGGGCACACAGCTCTATACATCGTGTTTTCTTTGTGCTAGACATTTTATAACATAAATGGTCGTAGGTACGAAGATCACCAGTAAACTATATGTTATAATATACCACCTACCTATATTACCGGTTACTTAAATTTCTCATAATATTCCTTTATCATTAATTCACTGTTTGAAAATATTATCTAATCAAATCATTTAAAACATTTTTTATCGTTTAATATTATATTTTTTATCAAATGTATTTAAACTAAGCATAGGCACATCACTTTTACGTATTTATAGTATAATAACATTTTGAATAAACTATTCTCTATAGAATGTAAATTCTCTATAACAAATAGTTAACTAATAATTAAACGTGATTTTCAAAAGTCTATTAAAATATCAATAAATTATGATCATATACTTTTTATTTTTCATTATAAGTTTTATTATTTATAATACCTTTACGAGTTTAAGCCAAATATTATATTATGTTCGTTTTTTATAATGTTTCTATAACCTTAGAGGCCATTGCCTAAATAATAATACCTTCATAACATTATTTTGATTCTTCGCATATTACTAACTACGACCAAAATTCAAGCCAATACAAATTTAATTGGTTTTTGTACCAAAAAGTTAAAAGTATTTTTTTAGTTAATATATGTTTTTAATTATTCATTATATGGTATCAGCTTTTCAACTGTCGGTTTCATTCTTTTTTAGATTAATAACTTTAAATATTTTAGTATGCTTTCGAGTACATTCAATTTCATAGTTTAAACTGTAAACCAAACTTTCCGTGTACCTCTCCATATTATCAGTATTTTGTTTAAACAATCACTATATACCCAGCTCAAGGCGATGTCAGTCACGTGATTTATGAAGTTTGTACATATTCCATAACCCCGTTTTACTTTACATCATCCCCCAGCATCCCATTTTACTTTCATAAATTTGAACACGACCCTTTTCATTTATTATGTCTTGCATGCTGAGTTTTGAAAAATACCACACGGATAAAAAAAACAATGGCAATTTTATACATATCGCTACGGGTCAAAACTATGTTGCAAGTCTTTATAATAAACTATACCTTTGGGAAGTATTTATACTTAGACAGCCCATTTATTACTTAAGTTGATCTTTACCAGTATTAATACACCGTATATAGATACTTCCAGCTATTATGTATTTCTTTAATAACATGATAAATTGACATAATAACTTTACTAAGTAACCTATTGTTTACGTACAAACTATTACTCAAAATAAAATAACAATAACTATACTTATCTTCACAATATGTATTTTTGACTTCCTTATTTTTTTTGTTTATAGGTGTACCTATATAATATATGTATTTATTGACGGGCTTGGAGCACCATAGAACAATACAATTTATAGTAATAAATAAATTTAAACAATATAACTATATAATGTTATACACAACTTAAAGTTTAAAAAGTAACACAACAAGTATTGGCTCAAAAATCTGGCGGAGTCAATAAATTCTAATCGATCATAAACAGAATGGTACTGTAACCATGGACCTAAAGGCGGGTTCACAACTACCCGTGTCGTGTCTTGTCGTGTAAAATCCTCTTTTCTGATTGGTTTACCAACATTTGATAATAAAATATGATTGTGTCGACCAACACGATACCGCATTTACCGTTAATTCAACTTTTAATCGTGCTGGTCACAATGTTCACGCCTTGGCGATGTGGTTTATTCATTATTGTTATCTATTATATTTTGATTAGAAAAACTGAAAAACTTTGAATTTAAATTATTTAATATTCGTGTCTTCTGTTGGTCGTATATTCGTATTTACTATTTAAATAATAATACTTGTTTTGACCTGAGTCCTGAGTCCAAACGGAAAACAAGAACAACATGAACTTTGTAAAAGTAAGAAATTTTATTTTTCTTTGTTGTTTTTACGTATAGACTATAAGAACATCATAACTGTCATACCAAAGTTCAAATATATTAAAATATAATATTTTAATTTAAACATACTATCGTAGCTGCACTATTTTTTTTTTTTATAGTGTACTAATTGAATATTATTTATTTATTAATCCATAGGCCTGTGCACACGCCTGTATATTTATATATTAATACCTACCTATCATATATTAAATGTAAATTGATTCAAAACTATAAAATATATAAGTAGAAAGCTAATATAGCCTGTAGGTACTATTAAACAGGCTTGGATGCTAGTACTTAATGTTCACACTAAACAGTAAAATACTGTATTATAGATATTAAAAATTGTATTATTTAGGGGCGATTGTGTGATGAATGTCAAACATTTGTTCTACTAAATAGCTCACACAAATGCAGCAGTTCTTTATTTAACCATTTTCGAATAGAAAGTCCCCAATATAATTTATCAGAAGATACACCTACACCTAGTATGTTCAATATACTAGTAACTAGTTGGTTAAATTTAATTAAGATGATCAACACAAATTAAACTGGTATGTCAACAACGGTATGAGTTTTAGATAGACCTACCTCTACTTTATCTCAGTACTAGGTTGACCACTTTTTTGTGGTGTACGGGTGCATAAATAGTGTTTCTACTCTGTGCAGTTATTTTTCCAAAGGGGATGTGTATCATTAAGTTGCTGATACACCAGTTTAACTTTTCAAAAAGATAATATTGATATAAAATAAGATAAACATATACAATATTTATGTATTTTCAAGAACCATTAAAGAAGTATAGCTTGATTAAGTCCAAGAATGATGAACCAACCTTATTGCTACACAACAGTTTACCAACAGTTAATAATAATACAGTTTCTTTAGCAATGAGTAGTATATAATAGTAAAATTGTATAAACTATGATTTACTATACAAACAATATGTCTAGGTGGTTTTAATGATATGTCAGCTTCAAATGTTAACTGCAAAATTTCTGAAGATGCTGTTGCTAAACAAGATATGTCAAAACTTATTGAAGTCATTGAAACATGTACACCTCTATGGAACTTTAAATTATCACTCGGTGAAAGATCTGATGCTGTTAAGGCTAACTTGTGAAATAGTGTAGATGTACATTTTAATGGTAAACATATAAGTTGATATTATATATTAGATAATTTATAAAAACCAATTATTATTATGATAAACTTATTTTAATAGGAAAATATTCAATTCCTGCATTAAAAAAAAGTTGGAAGTATTTAAAAGAAAAGTACACTCGAGAAAAAAAATCCCAGCTTCTGGCAGTGCAGCTACTAAAAAAGAATGGCCTCATTTACGTAGTTTGTAGTTCTTAGATGATTTAGTAATATGTAAAAAACGGTAAATGTCAATTAAAAAAAAATGAATGATTAATTTTTTTAAATTTGTTATAATATATTTTATAGCACTACGGATAGTATTCCAAGTACTTGTGAAGAGGTTGATACAGATGCACCACCAAGACTGAAAAAAAGTATGCATTATATGTTATAAAAAATATTATCTATATTAATTGTATTTTATTTTATAAATTAGAATTATTAATGGAAGATCACATGTCTGTGCTAGCTAATTGACGAATTAAAAAATAACAGGCCAATTCCTCCAACTTCTTCAAAATCTGAAGATAGGGATTTTTGTTTATATTTGATAAACCTTATGGCAGGTCTGCCTAGAAATGCTAAACTCAGATTACAACACACATTCATTAACATGTTATTTGAACAAATTGAATAAAAAACATTTAAAATAGCTACCAAAAAGAAACTATGTGATTTAATTTTGTTTTACTATGATTTTAATTTAAGGGAGTTCCTAATTATATTTTGTTTTTTTAATCTAAAATTAAAGTTGTTTTGTTTTATTGTTAAATAATATAATCATTATACCTATTATTACAAATAGACTCAGGCAGTAGACTCTCTGCTTAAATCTTATTACAATTTACATTATAAACATAATATTTTTAAATAAGTAATTAAAATAATATTATTACACATAGTTGTATTGGAAAGATACAGCTCCTTCATTTGAGAAATACTCAGTTAATTTAGTTCTAATATCTTTTGCACTTTGATCATAAAAATTGGAATTTATTTGCGAAACAGGCATTAAACCTGGAACTCGACTAGTTTTTTGGTGACTAATAACTTCATAATTAACTGAATAGTTATGAGATAATAATCCTGGAATAAATGTACGTTATTAAATTAATACTTTCATATATAAATATAATATATTTAATTATAGTACCATATTCTGTCTCCTTATTCTTTACAAAGTTATGAAGTATAACTGAAGCTTTAATTATGGCATTAACAGTCTCTTCGCTAGCAATTATAGTTTGTCTATATACTCTCCACCTAGATGCTAATATCCCAAAACAATTTTCGATACATTTTCTGGCTCTACTAAGTCTAAAAGACATTAATATATCAGAATTACTCATATGGGTTATTTATTGTAGTATAATATTTTACCTGTAGTTAAATATTTTTTTGTTAATTGGTAATATTTGTTTTCCACGACCAGGGTATGGTCTCATCATTGATGTTAGTAGGGGGAAAGCTTCATCAGCAACTATAAAATAAGGTATGTTTCCTGAAGTCTCACTTATAGGAGAAGCTTCAGGAAATCCTAAACCATTGCTTAAAATTTGTTTGCCTAATTCACAGGATTTTAGAACACCACCATCGCTGCATCTACCAGGCATGCCGTTATTCATATAAGTGAAATTATAGTTGGCATCACATAATACCAATAGGATGGTGCTATGGGTTCCTTTGTAATTATAATTGGTTGAGCCCCTATTAGGAAATGCCTACAAAATAAAAGCATTGTTATAAATGTGTAATTTAGTCTTAATAAGATTAGTTTCAATTTAACTTAAGTAAACTTACTTGATGTATGATATGTTTGCCGTCTAAAGCACCGACGCAATTGGGCATTTGCCATTTACTTTCAAATTCATTTGAAATTGTTAACCATCCATAAGTATTTTGTTGAATTAATACCTAATTCAAAAATAGTGCTTAAATTTAATAAATCTTTATTAAATGATTCTTTTAAATAAATAAATAATTACTTTGTCTTTTAATATGTCCCATATTGCATTACAACATTGTACAATTATTTTAGACACTGTCGATTTGCCCATTCGAAAAGCATATGTGATATCCATCATACTTTCGCCTGTAGCTAAATATCTATAAAAGGAATAATGTAAACTATACAACAGTAAATAATATGTTATATTATATTATATTTTTTCCATCCGTACTAAGATTCTAAGAATTAAAATTAAAAATTTTATAATATTACCATTAACAATGTTTGTTTATGTATAGATACTATTAACTATTATACTATTATTAAATACTATTAAGTTAATTGACATTTTATTTTATTATTACTTTTTTTAACCCTAAGTTATTAATTATATACCTTAACGTAGCCCCTAGAATTTTACCAACTGTTAGAATGTCATGCCTAAAACTTTCACGCATCAATCTTGGAGCGACCAATTGGGCAAGTTCCTCCAAAGTTGTGGGAGACATCTGAGTAAAATTAAAATACAAAGAAGAGCGAACTAGATTTTGTTCTCTTATGAATGTGTTGTACTGACTAAAGATACACCGTTCTTTAAAAACTGGTCTCACATGCCATCTTCTAGGACTATACAAAATAATTACAAATAAAGATAATTATTTCCAGACTTCCAGTATTGATCTGACTAATGATATGATCCAATGAGTTAGACATTGAAGAGACATGTTATTTTATATTTACAAAAAAAATACAAGGAAGACCTTGGTGAACATGGCAGGCTAGACCGACACTGATTAATAAGGAAAAATGTAAAACTAAATTATATAATATTACATACGACGAGCAAAGTTTATAAGAATCCATAAGATACATGTATGAAACTATAAGGACTTTTCGCCTGTGAACTTCAATATTATAGTTATACACACTGCGCTTATATTCATATTCTTCGTTTTTAATATGTATTCCAAATAAGAAAAAAACTCACAAACTAGTTAGGTACAGATTAAATATGAAAAATACATCTACCAATTAACATCACTCACCCACTGACAGTTAACAACAAGGAAAAACTGATCAATGACTAATGAGTAATGATTATTTATTGTGTTAATAATGATAAGAATAAAATTGTATAATAATATATAATATTAAATATATATAATATATAAAAATTATATAATATAATATATTTAATACAAAGTTGATTATTTTAAAAATACCCGCGTGAAAATTTGATAACCATGGTACCATGATACCATGGTAGAATTTATGACTGGTGTCTGGTATCGTCCTGATTTGGAACGTTCCCGAAGAACGAATTAAAAAATTAAATTCACAATTCACACGACACGGGTAGTTTGTGAACCCGTCTTTTATTGTACGAAAAACAAATAAATTATTTACTTATAGCAGCAGCCTGGCGGACACATCACTAGCGGACGAATAAACCTTACACGTGTGATACTGTGATGTCGTTCGGTCAAAATAGAAATTTTAACTTACACAAGCGGATGCATACTGTCGAAAAACCGTACGTGTGCAATGTATATGCGACAAGTCGTTGTCTGCAATTGGCAGTTTGACGGTACACATTAAGCGGATGCACACGGACACGGGACACTGATCAGATTGTTCAAAGATCTATGACCCTAAACCCATATAAAAAGAGGTAAAATCAATTTGTTCATATAGTTGTTTTTTAATAATAAATTTCTAATTGGTCATAAGCGTAAATAAATACTATAATCCGTATGGTTTTCAATGTTTAAAAAACAAACAAGTTTTTAATTTTCCATTTAAAATATTAACATTGTGTACCTATATTTTGGACTTCAAAAATATAAGTACATCAACTATACATAGAGTATACCAATTGAAAAATGTTTAGTTTTCATAAAATTTGAAAACTTATAGTATATTATTAATTTAGCGTCCGTTAATTATACGTAATATATTACTAATTTAAACAGTTAAAAATGTATCACCATTATATTAACGAGTTATACATTCAAATTGTATAAAAACATAAAATATTTTCAATGTTGATAATGTCAATATTTTGGGAGATTGAAAATTGACAAAAATCAGGAAAATAATAATAATAGCAGTTCAATTAATACCTAAACATTAAATCGATATAAAAAACTGAAACATTTTTACTTAGGTAAATGATTTTAAATACCTAAAGGCTATATAGCCTTTGGGTCTTTAAAATCTATATAACTATATAGCTACTGCCACACAGAAACTAATTAATCACCTCTGATAAATCTTGTGAAACGATTGTTTTTTTATACTTATGGTTTTGAGTTTTCTCGAGTTTGGATACATACAACAATAATAAGTTTTTCGTTTTCTCGCTATTTTTCTTATGTGCGGTTATTATGTTTGACAAATGCCATTAGGCGTTTCCAAGTTAAAAGCCTCTCGACGGGAAGTCCGACATTATACTCCCCGCTCTGACCCAAGGGATTGATTGGACATACTTCGGCGGAAACGTTTCCGGGTTTTCCACGAGAAAAATGTTCGAAGAAAATTGTTTTCCCGGGTAGACACTATTTCCACCTCTGCGAACACAAAAAGGACAAATACTACGTATATAATAATGATCAACAGCACTGGTTGATGAATGCTAGTCATTACGGAAGGAGACCCTCGTATTTTTTTTTTTGATGACATAATATTCGTTTTTCTTTTATTTTTATACAGCCGATCTCATTCGTCCTCTTCGCGCAGTTGTTCTTGTTCTTTAAGCGTACACCGAAATGTGTCTAATCGACCGGGAACCACAAGAGGAATTTGTGATAGCAATTTGTACACAGAAAACACAATATATTATATATATTTCTATGTATTATTGCTGTCGTTATTTATATCTGCGAGTTTTGATCTTGGGCCGAAAGTGGAGGCGACTTTTCATCTTTCGAGCACAATAAAAGTATGACAAATCGGTTTATACTGCGCAGCAGCAGCGCAGATTTCAAATGTTCTCAACCTATCAATTACTGGGAAGGAAAAAAATCGCGGTTTGTTCTCTGGTCATTACACGAAGTCGTTTAGACCCCAAGAAAAATACATTAACTTTGGCAATTACACTATTTCATTTTCTCGATAATTTATTGTTTAGTGGATAAATAAATTATGGAAAAATATACTTCACCAGACCAACAATTAAGAGTATTGGTTTTAAATGGTACTCGTAATAAAAATCAGTATATCTATATATTAATACATATTATGACATAACTACACTAGTACTTAACTATATTTCATAAATATTTGAAAACAAAACTATAGACAAAAGCATGAAATAAAATTAAAATATTCCGTAAATACAATATAGACAATATTATACATTGTCAAGTTTTAATTTTTTTTTTATTTGCATACGGGAAACTCGTTATTTTTCTACAGAAATCTTTGCCTTGAAATGGTTTCAAAAATTAAATCTAAAACAAAATTGTTTGTATTTATATTGTTATTTATAGGTAAAATAAATTGATATATTTTTTAGATGCAGTATATTATACTGTATTTATATTGCAATAATGTATGTATTAGAATTAAACTTTATATTTTATTTCATCAAAAGTTGAGGTTATTACCTATTTAAATTTCAAAATTATATATTTTGTATTGAGTTTCACATCAAATTCTGTTTGTTTTTCGACATTTTTTTTATTTTTTTTGGTTTTCCGAGTTATACAAAAAAATCCTATAACTTTTTAACATGTATAAAATTAATAATTATGATTCTCTTGAATTGGCACGAGATGGATATGAATTTTAAATTAATTTGTTTTGCTCTTAAAATTTCGTCCAAAAAAGCACCGAAAAATATATATTTTCAACAAATATATTATGTAATATTTTATACAAATAATATTATATAAGAAGATATAATAACGTATAGTGAGATTAAAACGATTAATATTGTTATTAAAAAATTGTACAAAATCTTAATTAAAACGGATAATATAACACATTAGGTAATTATACACCTACTGACTTTTTCCACATTTCTTACGTATCATGTTGTTTATTAATTTAAAATGAAACTAGTATGGTTTGAAAAAAGGCAATACGCCAGTAATCATCATAATGGAAAAACATCGTAAATATATATTACAATATACTATATTTATCAGATTATTATTTTCATCGCGTCCACTAACAACGCGTTCAACAGTTTGATTTGTATATTTTGCCTTAAATGGTCTAAGGACACGCAAGTCATTAGGGGTGAACAATATTCCCACGATTTGATCCCCCGAGGCTACTTTTGAGAACGCGCTAAAACTTCACGTATATTTTTCGGATGTTGAAAAAACTGAGTAAAATTTATGTGTTTTATATTGCCAACACCTGTTCAGATATATAGGTACCTACCTACGTTAATAATTATTATAGATTGGAATTAATGTGGGGTTGAACGGCTCCGGGCTTCTTCCGGTGTGAATAAATGAGAACTATTAAGGATATCATAAATTAAATTACATTGTTTCCGTGTGCTATAGAATTCTATACTATCGTGTGGTTTATAAAAAAAAAATTATAATTTTTCAAAAGAAGTTTTATGACATCGGGTAGTAGTTACTATGATAGTTTAATTTAGAATCGGCCAATAGACCATATGTTGAAATGTCATTACCGACTATAATATTTCTATCAATGTCCTATACCATCCTATGTTTGCATTTTAATGTATGTGAGCAATAGTAATACACTTTATAGGTAGGTACGTATAGTATATTAGTATGTACCTAATAATTGAGTATTTAAATACAAAATGATATATAATTATTATTCCTCTAAACACATAAGTACATAATGTCATAATCATGATAATATAGGTATTAATAATATTATTTTATATAGTATTTCGGATTGTCTAATCTCATCGTCCTTCATATTAAAATATTAAACGAATAGGGAATATTATATACATTATACATGTTTACTGTTTAGTTAAATATATGTATTATTATTACTCTGCGAGTAGAGCAAACATTTACTTGGTATAAAATGTGCCAGCTATTCGATATAAAATGTTTTTAATTGAACACAAAATTATACACGTACATAATATGAGGGCATTTTATCGACAACATTAGTCGTGGATTTATGTAGATGGGTGTTTAATACATTATTATAACATTTTCTAAGAGCATATCATAACTATTTAACAACGTAGGTATCATTATCATTAGTCAATATACGAGTTATTTAAAAAAAAAAAAAAAACTATCTTCACTTTTTAATAATTTAGTATAATAATTTATTACCTATTTAATGTTCTCAAACACGAGTTGTAGTGCAGTGCAGTAATTAAAAAAATAACTGTCGGAGAGTTTTGTCCGTTCGTTTTACAATATTGTTATTTATTAGTCATTATAATATTATATACACGGACGAGTGTATCTATACGTTTTATATTTGCTCGGCAATTAATATGATAAGTGATGCACTAAAAAACCCGAGTAATGTATATTATATGGCGTATGTATAATATATGTATATCATAATAACGTTTCGAGTACCACACGTCTGCTTACCGGTCAATAGCTTCGAAAAGCGTTCTTTTATAATATTGAAGTAACGGCCGTAACCACTTCACCGTCTTGTTAAGTAGGTATATATACCAGATACCTACCTACCTAACCTACGTGCGTTTATCGGAATTTCTCTGTAGTTTGAACAAAAATCCACGTAAAAACCGTAAAGGCAATTAATTATTGAAAACAATCAGTGTGCAGGTCCGCGTGCGTGATGTAAATGTCCATCTGAATGCACGCTGGAAATCCGCTGGAATAAACGCGCGCTTATATCCTTTGTAATAATAATAATATATAAAATACTTTCGACCTTTTTTATGGTCGGAAAACCTTTAAATTAAATTCGTTTTATACTCGGCATTCGTCATGTTTCCCGCGTATCCCTGCGCGCAGTCGATAATTAAATCCGGCCTGCTGCACATGGACACCAAATTGATTCAGACGTATTTTATTTTATATTTTAAAAAATATCACGTCAGTTTGCCATCCGGACCGGAATAACCTCGTTAATTCTGTTTTGCTGTAGTGGGGTTGTGTATATGCTAATTAGTGCACTGCTCGCATTGTGATCGGAAACTCGGGGAAAACCGTTTCACTTGCATTTGCAGAAACGTGACCCGTAGACTGCAGCAGCAGGACGCATAGACTGGACGTATATTATATTGATTTCGTTTTAAATTTCATTATTGTCATAATAATAATAATAATTGCATAAATTAAACACGATCCAAACGAATCTGTGTTTATATATTGTATTATATGCCTACTATATTATGTATAATATGTAGTATGAAAATTTCCAAAAAAATACCATGATTACCGTGTTTTGTTCGGCACAATTTTTTCTGTTGAGTTTTATAAAAAAAATACCACATTCACAAATCTAACAATATTGCTTAATGAATGTTGTATGGCTTACGTTAAATGCATATTTTCATTATTTAAAGTTTTGACTGATATTTATTTGATAAAATGCTTCCATGTTTGATAATATTTACGTGTATCTACCTACATAAATATGAACCAATTTTAAACTTATAATAATAAACAAAAACACTATCCACAAGTGCAATTTAAAAAAATGCGTTTTATTTAAAATATAATTACTATTAATTATTATCTATTACTTATAATATAATTATTAGTTGCATATAACAAAAACCTGAGTGATTGACTTTTTTTATCATTGTTATTTCATATTTGTTATGTTCGCGTAATTAGCAGCAAAACTAATAGCAAATGTAGACATTTTTTTTTCGAAAATTACTATTCCAAAAACCGTACTGAATGCAATTATAAAATCTACGGAAAAAAAATTAATCTAATCAAGTCTCGTGTAACCGCAATAATTAACTGTCCCGGGACGTTCATCGATTTTGCTCGGATTAACATTGTTGGCTTGTGTATAATTCGATGATGTGTATGCGTGTAACAATCAGATTAAAAAAAAGCGTAATAAGTATTTGAAGCGGTACAACTAATTAACCGCCAAACAGTACTTATTGATTTAGTCATAATATATTACTATACTACATTCCGAAAACGATTTTTCATCACAAAATGTATAAGTACCTGCCGTTGCGTTGCGACGACAATAATAATACCTAATATTATATTATATTGACGTCGCGTTACAAAATTGTATTGTTGTGTATTTGGTTTCATTATACTATTATAACATATAATTTATCATATTAGAAGATATTAAAAAACTTCTTAAACTGATTTTGGACCGTTAAAAAAGTTTTTTCGTGCGTCTTGATTCTTTGAAATTAGTTTTTTACGAGACCAGAGGTTTTTCTCCGATTTTGTTCGTCCATAATACGCTTGTGTTGCGGTCGTAAAATCACCACGCAGCTGACGTAAATACCGACGGATTAATATTTAAAAGCTTCTGGTTATAAAAACTGTACGGAGGAGGGTCACACACACTACTTAATTCCATTTTACAACCAGAGAAAAAAAAATTGGATGAAAAAATAATACTTTTAATTAGTGTAATACCACCGGTGATCATGTACATGGGGACAAGCGTAAAACTATAGGCCCGCCGAGTGCCAGAGTAAGCAGTAAGCACACAATACTCTGAATAATGTTTATTACATTTTTTATGGTCTCGAAAAACGCAATAAAACTTATGAGTAACATTATAATATATAACAAAGAACTTTAAATTAGTCTATTATATGGGTGACTTATCTATACTTTTGGGTTAATGTCACCAGTAGTAAATTCCCTTATACCTTATATTATATAGATAGGCTGTATTTAGATTTTAAATTATTTAATTAACAATTATAATTATTATGAAATATATTGTAGGTACTCGACTAGTTGAAGTATAATATCGTATTGGCTCAATGCATATTTATAATAATTGTAATAATTTAAGTACATAGTTTCTTTTAATGTTATTTAGGACTTGGATGCAATACCTATAAGACTGTCTTATGAAATTAGAAAGTATTTTAATAAGATGCAAATTCTGAAAATATTTACCTACTACCTATAATAACAGTGTACGAATCGATATTGTATATTATGGTATTTGTTAAAATTCGTCGAATTGTTATATAAAATTAAATTTAAAAAAACCAATAGTGGTTTATATATGATTAATAGTCCGCTGTAAACCGTTTTATTTTTTTATGTGCAATGTTCGTGCACAACGAAAGTAACTAATGTCTCGGGAGCGCAAAAATGAATTTGGAAATAAAATACAACAAAGTGACGTGGAAAATATGAGTCAAAATATAGGGACTGAGCGGCGGACATCAGGTCTGATGAATTGAGTTAATATCTTCGAAATAAATGGGGAAAATTAATGAGACTATAAGGGTGGAAAAAAATGAAAAAATATATATATATGCATAACTTCAGTAAGAATTACCGTAGCCGATTAATTGGAATGTCACGGGTCGGTGTAATTCACGAACAACAAAAAAAAAATCTCAGTCGATACAAACAGTCAGATGATTATTATATTACTCTTTTTATTTAATAAAAAGAAACTCTCGCTAATTAAAAGAGTAACAAATAGTCGCTCGTTAACAGATTCATTCGAAGAGGGTAAAACATCGAAACGGAAAAGTGTAACGGATTATTAAAATAAAATTGTTGTAAGGGTCACGTTTTCGTAATATTATAATGAATCGAGTTTTCTCGCGAAAGTACTCCTCGGAATAAATTAAGGATGCAGATCATATTATTTTACTTCAAAAGTCACTTGGATTTTTCTCCTCACATTTACCCATCTAGTATAATTTTATCAATTATTATTCGTGATGTGCGTGTACGTGCGATGAAATTATAGTAGGTAGTACTTTAATTTAAATCATTTATCGCGTACCTATATAAGTTGTAAATATGATGTCTTCGCTCTTGGATCCAATTATACATATAAATCAAACTAAGACTCGACGTATATATATATATAGAATATAGATCCTGTATAGTGTTGTACATGTTTATATTATTCTTCAAGCACACACACGTGTTCATTTTCAATTAACCATTTATATGTTATTTTCTTCGCGACGTTTGCAGTATTACGAGTATTTCGGGGTGGAATTCAAAATAATAATGAAGTCGATTATATAAATAATAGAATAGAAACTTTCGTGCGGATGCTAAAGACCGAAAAATATAAAAACAAATGCGTTTCCGTTTCAATTCCGAGTCGACCAGGTTCGTTAGGGACATAAATTGTTTTCCCAATCTCGGCCGAAGCAATTTGTGACTTTTGTACACATAATATTATTATTAAACATTTCGCTTTCGGAAGACGATGGCAACATGGCGTGTATTATGCCGATAACGGTCGCCCCCTCTCCCGAACCTTTCGCGGCCAAACAGTCCTAATTTGTAAAAACAACCGTTTCGGAGGGACAAATCGCATCGACATTCGCCCGCATTCTCGATTCTTATGCAAATCTTAATGGTTTTCAATTTTCGAAATAATGTCGCACTGGCGCTATTATTATATGATCGCTATGACGACGACGACGAGTGACTAGGAACGAGCCACGAGGCTGCAATAACGGTTATTGATCGGACAACTGCAGCGAGTCCGATGACTATGCACTATTAGCAATCCAAATCGTATTAAAACCGTTCCCCCGGCGGTGCATAGAGGGAGCGTTGCACTATGCGATCACAGACGTGCGCATATTATGAAATTGAATTATATGACGTAAACTGCACGCGAATGCACTCTGCGAATGCACTCCACGCGGGTTTTAATTGAATTGCGACGGGACTTCGCTGCACAGAACAAATTATAAATATGAACCATGGCCTGCTCAATCTGCGAGGAAAAGATCCCCCGGCAACGAAAAGAGGAGATCGCTTAAGGGAGCTATACGAATGTAAATATATTATTATTATTATTATTATTATTATATAATATATACATATCATCCAAATATACGCGTGCATCGTAATATAATAACGAGCGGATTTGTTGTTGTTGTTTTTATCGTTCGGATCGGTCAAAACGACTTGTGCGGACAATAAAATTTAATCAAAACGAATAACTTTTCGCGGGGAATATAAGCCGCGAGAGCCATAAAAGAACACCTAAATACCTCATACATGCGGCGGGCACAGACGCGAATAAATAATAATAACAATAATAAAAAAAAATGTAAAACTCGTGTATACGGTTCCGGCGGCCAAACGAACGCGGATTTGCCTAATATAATGGGCTTAAGGATTTTTTTTTCCTTTAAGTGTCCCCCCCCCACCTCTCTGGCCTGCACCCGCGGGCCATTTGCATACACGACATGGAATCGCCTTGGCCCTAGAAACCGTATCAAACGTCCCGGAAAAGAAACCGAGTAATTCAGAACTGCTGCAGCAGTTATGGCAATTCGCGGGACAGCGTCGCCACTGTAATACTTATTTATGCAACGACTCTGCCAAATCTCCTTAAGCCCTCCCTGATCGTTTGTCGTTCGCATTCTTTCCTTTGATATACAACCGTAAGACGGACATAACGATGGTAATAGGAAATCCCTCGTGTATCGGTGCACCGGCGAAAGATTTTTTCTCTCGTGTTTGTTTACTGTACGCCTGCATGTACAATACACGAATCGGCGCCAAATGACGACAAGAAAAGCCCTTTGACAGTCTGTTGTAGTATTATTATTATAGGTATTCTGTAGCATTATGACACAGTATTTGAATACTGCCACAGCCGGAGACTTACGTCCTTATTTTCAGATTCCAACCATCATACGTATACACAATGCGTGGTTATTGTTTAAATAATTATCCAGTAAATCTATATATTAAATATAATATTATAGTATCGAATATCGACTAATTGTTAGTAGTTTTATTGAAAGCTAATTTGTACTACCTATATGTACAGTAATTGTGATTGCAGTATCTTGCCTACTGATTTTGACGAGACTTGAAAACAATAATAATAATGATATTATACATAAAACATAATATATTATATTATAATATATGTCCAATGTTCTCCTTGATTTTAATATTAATTCTTGAACTTTAATGAATACTTTTATTTTTGGTATGTGGTGGAATATTTCTTGATATCAACGGTATAATCGAATCGCCATTTTACCCGAATCTCACCCTCAAGATAAAATATTTAAGTAGGTATCTAATAGAACAAATGCTATTCGACTATCATTTTTTGAATATTGTCAATGGTCATAATATGGAAATTTAAGATCCTACATATCCACTATATTATATTTATTTGATTCATCAAAGGTAATTTGATTTTAAAACATTTTATATTGACCACTTGCTGAAGTTATTGTAGTACAACAAATTTAAAAAAATTGAAAATATTATGGTCTTAAAGTATATTTGAAAGTTCAATTTTGAATAACTTGTTTAAGAAAAAAGAGGTAAATCACCCTTTATATTATAATATACAGCCACATTGTACTAAATTATATAGCTATAGGTATCACATCGAAAATGCGTACAATTACGAATATTTATTGTTGTATACGTTTATAGGTATGACTTAAAATTAAACAACTTAAAATAAATCTCACTCTTTGAGTGTGCTAATTTCCCGGTTTTTAAACTTTAATACAACAAAATACATTGTAATTTTATATACAATGTATGTACAGTAGATAACTATAGAAAATAAATAAATACCTTTTCAATTAATATCAACAATCGTAACGATGTACTGGTAAAGATAGTAACTAGTGGACCGACGAACGGACGGACGGGAGGACACGACCGGGATATAAGGTGTTCTAAACATAAATCTAGAAACCCAAAACCAATATATAATTACGTTTGTTGTGAAAATATTTTGAACTTCAGATTGGTTTATGTTCAGGTGAATGTCGACATTTATATAATTATTATATACGCACAGCAGGAATCTATGGATAATTATGGCCACGGAAAATGAGTCCAACAGAAAAAATAGCCAAAGAAAAGTATAATATGCATTGTATTAAATGAATTATGTATAATAATTATTGTTGTTATAATAAATATTGGTCGTTTTTATGAACATTTAAAAAAATCCTAATAAAATAACAAAAAAGATTACCACACAGCGGATATTGATGGTGTGTTTTGAATAGAAATAAATTCGTACTCGCTCAAATCGCTCAGTTTACGCATATATTTTTGCGTATGTATATTTTTGTTATGCTTCATAAATTTGCATTGTTTTTTTTTTTCGTTTAACAAAAAAAAAAAAAAATTGGAAGCAGCCCCTCGAGCGTTCATCGTTTAGCATATCGTACGATTTTCTTTATGTAAAGAATTACTGCTCTGCTATGGGTTATATAGTATATTACGTATATATTCCGTGCAAAAAAACAACGCGAATGAATAGGGATCGCTAATGGATTCCGGCAATAAAAATTCAATATTGCACCGATACCGCACCGATAGCGGAGGGCCAAAAAACTAAAAGGGAAAAAACGAGTTGGTTCTTTATTTTCACAAAGGCAAACGCTTAAAAAGATTTCGGTTCTGCGGTTCCGGTCCACGTGACTCCGGTGTCGTACAAATATATTATTATTTTTATACAGCCATTGTTGTTCGCGTATATATAAACTATATAGATGTATAGAGGACATAGGTATACGAGGTTCAAACAGGAAGTAACAAAATGGAATTTCGTAAAAAGTACGATACTTCGCGGTGTACTTGTATTATTCCGAATTAAGTTATCATCGCGAGTGCGTATTTCACAATAGCATCCGACGCGATTCTTTTAAAACTCGACATAACATACATAATTATGTTATATAAACGGATACTAAACGTCAAAATAATAAGTTTCATTTTAGCGAATAAATTATATAAATAATTATCTCTAACGTAATTCCGTATAGTGTGATGCTTTTGAACGTTCTCTGTTCGTAACTTATTTAAAAAACGTTCTGAGTATTAATATTTTATTTTAATGTGAATTCACCGTCATTATTATGTAAAATAAAATAGGAAATTTTAGGAGAAGCATTATTAATAATTTTTTCCTTCTCGTCTGATTTATTCATCCACAAAACGTTTTCATCCGTCATATTCTGTTGGGTCAACAAAGCGTCGGGCACGGATTGGGTTACACTTTATTATGTTAATACAATTAAGATTACTATTTACGACCCATCTGAGGACCTACTAAGGTTAATTTATTTATATTATTATTCACTCCTTTCCAAATCTCTTTCAGTCTATCTACCACTTCACAATATTACTGTTTTGACTAACAATAAATAACAACATTATTGGGATTATATTCGTATTATAAATATAAAGCGAAGAAGGTCGTCTTATAAATTATAATAAATATTTTGTATTCGATATAGGTATACCGACATTTTTTATTATTATGTTTTAGTTTTAATTATACAGTTATACATACCAGCTATTATATAACATCGGCGGTTGTTTTTTAAAGGTCCCATTACAAGATATACATTTCGTTGTTTCAACAGTAGTTTTTTTTTTAAAGCACCCACAGAATTCCTAGGTACTTTTAATAACTATTCCTATTATCATTTCGTAAAATAGTTTGAATAAATTGAATTACGCCAACGTATGCGTTGACGGTGTGGCGTAACATTTCGAATCGATGATGTACAAATCGTGTAACGTTTCGGATTTTGTTCAAAACTCTGCAGTGGCGATAAAAAAAATTTAAATAAAATACACTTCTGAAACTATATACAGTCGTGTGTATCGTAGTGTATAATACTATAATATTATAATAGGTAACAATACCTATAATAATGACAAAACGATTTTCGCCCGCAGCAATTCAATATAATGTACCTATCCTATATATACCTATACTATGTCCGATATAATATAACTATATATATGTATTATATTATAAGCACTTGCAGAGGGAACGGCACCGTAACGCCTTTGCCGTGTTTATAATTCCATTGCGGCCAAAACAATTAAAACAAACGTACCGTGTCGGGGCCGACTGCAGTGGCGTTTATATTGTTACTGTTATTGCAGGGGCGACCTCTCTCACTCTCTCTCTCCCGTCTGTCCACACACCGGAGGTCCACAGCGTGTCCTTTTCGGATTTCGATTAAATGCCGTAAATCGCGATTAGTGCTCGACCGACGCTCGTCTAGTTTTACGAGCCGTAGATTAAACGACGTATACATGGCAAGCGCAAACCGATATATACGCATAATGTATACCTATACGATTTTATCGTACTATATGCTATTCCGGTAGTAAACGCCGTTCGGGTCGTCAATATAATATACGTGCACCTGAATCGGCTTTGTGTTTTATAGTTATATTGTAATATTACTATTATATTATGTATGTACGCGCGACACATAAAAATTGAATTTAGGACGAGTAGTTTATGAGTTATAAGTGTTTAAAGTTTTAATGATCGTATAGTGGAATGGTACGCGGTTACCCCGCAAAAATTTGGTCCACTACTCTGCCCATCTACACTTTAAATACTATATTATAACTCTTAAACTATACTAGACCTAAATTCGATTTAGGAAATACTTGGACAAATATTTTGCTTTGGAAAATGAAACTAAATCTGTATATTGTCATTCAAAAAAGTAAAAATCTTAAAATGTATTTAAAAATAAATTGTTAAATGTTGTTTTTTAATACCTATTTACCATGCAGAATTTTTTTTTCAAAAATATTTATACTTTTTGAATTAACGATTGTTCAAAGATAAGAGAATCATCCGGTATAAACGCGCGTTTTGTATGTCGGAAGCGGCAAGTCGCAGGAATATTCAGAAAATATGAAACCGTTCCGAATCGTACCCTGCCTAGCTGCCAGGATGAAAGCGCGACCATACAGACCAGTACGTAGGTATATAGCTGGTGTAGTTGAATATGAATATTATAAAAAACACAGGACTACGCTCGTTTTAAATATTTTATTATTTGCGCAGAGTTTGCGAGGGGAAACGTACTATATTAATGTACATCAATCCCGAATCCCGGTATAATATAGGCTTTTGCGCGAATAATTTGCCATCCGAAAATTTTTGACAAGTTCGCACTAGTTCGACTCTGTAGCCAACGCTCGCATCCGTTTCGTTCTTCTCTTTTTAGTTTTTAGTGTAGGAACGCGTTCCTTAACAACACTTTAACCATACATAATATTATTTTCAATGGCATTATGCTGTGGAATACCATCAAAAAAGACACTTTTCCTAACTTGAATAAATTACTACAAACTGATATACGCAAATAGTGAGCACATTTTTTCTGCAAACATGCGGTGAATCAAAAATTGGATAAAAAATAAGAACGAATAAGTATGTAACACAATCGGTTCACTGAATAGTCTATTAGTTTAAGTATTCAACGCGAGATATTACAAATAACTTAGAATCAGTTAGTTTTAGATAAGTGTGAAAAACAAGAAAAACAGTTTTGAAATCTTTTAACAATTTTATCACCACTTGTAAAACCACTTATAAGATTTTTAAATTGGTGGTGCTGGCGGGAGACGTGTGTCCGGAGAAATATAAGTCTTGTTGGACAATGTATAATACTATATAGGTCATATTCATATTGGACAACATTTAATTAGCTCTGTGCCACTCCCAGGTGTGATTACTGGTCAGTGGTCACATTATTAACTGCTATATTATAATATTAAAAGTACGAGGCCCTTAACACACGGTTATCCGAACAGGACTCTGCTGCGATAGGTACGGAAACGGAACAAGGACACAAAAAAAAATTCAGCGGGACGCCACGCCGAGTCAATAAATATTCTACCGTCTACCGTAGTTATTTTTATTTTTCTAAGGTCGTTATTTTCGTCCATAAATAAATCAGTGATACATATTATACTATATGTCTACTATGGTATACATTATTATTACAATAAAGCGGAAAACATCGTGCCGGTGATCTCATAATCCGCACCCCGATCCCGTATTTATTTTTTTGTCGGTTTTCCTTTTCAATGGGATTTTTCAATATGGCAAATCAGTTCGTAACGGTTTACGGTCGTATCGTAAAATCAGGTCCGGAATCCGTAAAAAATAACGAGGTTTCGCGTCCTGTCTGCTGCGGACCGGAGCGCTATTATATCGCGACGGGGCGGTCAATTCGGTCGGTATGCAAACTCGCGGTGCTCAACGAGCGTAAACGTCGGAGTTTAACCCCCTTCTTGGGGGGTGGAGAGGTGGCGTAGCTTGCCGACCGAAAGATGATAAGCCTACGGAGAGTACATCGTCAGTGATAGGGTTGGGGGATACTTTGAGGCTTTTACGGCCTCCGACCGACGTTCGCACTGATCAGTATACACCGGAACTGCTGTGACAAACGACCGCGTGGTCTGGTCACTAAACACTTCACGGTCAATATTCATAATATTTTTATATCGACGAGGCGTTCTCAACCCCAACCACAGTATTGTTCCGAGAGTTATGGGTAGATAAAATATATTAAATGTGTAATTTTCTCAAATAATATCGCCCCTACAATAGTAATATCGTTATTCGTTACCCATGAATATAGAGATACACTTTTATGAGAGTTTTCATCCATTTGTGTGTTACTTCATGTTCATAGAGCCATGTTCAAAGATGACTATAGTTGTATTTTTAAATATTTTATTCAATTAAACAACATACATACCTACTGTAGAATGAAAATAGTTATTAATCGTTACTATAATACGTTTGAATATCAAATGTCGCCAATGTTTGAACCACCAAGTCTTACCACCAAAATTCATATTTTTATCTTTCGTTATACTGGCACCGCAAATGCAATAAATAGTTGTGTAAAGACTAATAGGTTACGAATGTTGAATTTTATAAAAAAAATTCAAAGTTAAAAATATCGAATTCTGAGTGCCGGGCTGACCGGACCTCTTTGTCGCGATTCACCCGGCGGACATTGTAGTTGGGTATAATATTAATTTGCGTTTAATATTTATCGCACATACCGAAAATTTGATAACGGCAAACTGTCGCAGAGCAGCATATAGTATAATGGAAAGTGATTTCATTACATGCGTCAAAGGCAATCAAACATAGGTGTCGCGAGCGTTATTGATCGATGACCGGCGGCCAAACACGTCCATAATATTAAAATGTTTTATACGCGCGCGTGCAGTACTATATATAAAATGTGTAATAATAATATATACATGCGTAGGTCTATAATAATTATATTTTAATTTCAATACACTGTGCAGAGTTGTCGTACTATATGATTTTATTAGCACACAATATATAATATATACGCGCTCCTCTATATCAAAAACAATTATTTCACTTTGCTCGTCGCGATTTTTAATGGAACATATTCGCTGCACATATTATTCCCGATAATTTCCATATTTACGACAGAATTTGCATAATATACACTGATAGGTGGTGGAGGTAGAGGTGGTGGTTGGACAACTCGACGAACTCTCCATATACGTGCACAATATATGGTATATTGTATAACCACTATAACCTATTATTTCTCTCTCTCTCTCTCTCTCTCTCTATCCATCTCTCGCGCCCCCTCCCGTGTACGAACGAGTTTAATTGCAACGGTGTGCTCTGGGCGTTTTCCACGATGCAATTCAGCGATGATGGGTGACTATAATATATACCCACATCGTATTATTACATATTATTAAATTCCCCGTTTTCGAAATCTCTATATTATATTCATAGGCATGCGCACGACTCTAGGCTCGATCCGGGACCGCATTAACCTATAGGTGCAAATGAGGCATTAGGCGGCAAATTTTAAACTACCTATCCAAAATAAATTAGATGTTACAAAATTATTATATTATATTAGATGCTACAATTTATAAATAATTTATAAGTTGAAAGCATTACATAAATTAATTAATTTTAGAACCGATTTTTAAGAAGAATCAATGGTGCACATAATATTTTGAAAAAATTGTCACGAATTCAACTCCTTAAACCTAACCACCCACCTCAAAAGTCAAAAGTAATTATATTTATATAAAAATATATCATTTTATATATAATATAGTTCTATTAAAAGGCCGTGACACTATATAATACACGCGGGATGTGCACCACTGAGAACAAATTACATAAAAGTATAAATCACTCATTACATTGTCTTTAGCAAAATGTAATAATTTTAATATTTATACCTAAACTATACCTTCTTTAAATACAAGATCGATAATCTGAAATGAAAGATCGTTTTCTGTCCTAAAAAGGGTAAAAAATTATTTGAATCATCATTAATTCATGAAAATATTTAAAATGTGTCAATATTATGCATTGAATCTGATTTGGACATTAGAGTAATGATACGAAGTGGGGAGAAATTACCTTCAATTTTCCGCAATATGAAATCCATGGAAAATATATTTAAATACAGAATAATTTTATTTTAGCATTTTAGTGCTCAACTATATTATTATTACTTATAATATTAAAAGCCTAAGTTATTTTGAGATTTATTTATTTATTTGAGTCTGCCCATGTCCATAATGTACAAGATAATTCACCAAGCATTGTCACCCTCAATTGTTTATTAAATAATGAGCTTATTAAAATTCAAATTTTTGGAATTTTTAGATTGGTATTATAGGTACTACCCAAGGCCATAATATTTTCAAACTCTTAAGTTTTTTGTACTACTTAGCAGTGTTCTGTGACGACTTCTGTTTTTCAAATGAGAACCCTCCCTCCCACTATATTACGTACTGTAAATTATTTAGTGGATCATTTTTATTGAACATGTTTGTAAACCTAATTTAAAATTCCAGTAGTTTTTTTTTAGATTTTGAACGAATTGAGGTAACTAGTGGTTTTACAATGGTGTTTATTTTTTTTTTTTTTTGATCCTTTATACAAAATGTCTACCAGAGAGAGTTCTTCGATTGCAACATAATATAGTACTTTATCTTTTAGCGAATTGGATCAAGATACTAAGATAGGTACTTTGGAGTGGTCATTTTTCAATTTTCTCAATAGTTATTAAATGCCACGGGAAAACCTACCGACAAATTACGAAAAATTGATAAAAATGGGATTTTAATTTCTAACACTCTATTTATCACCATAGCAACGAATAATAAATTATAATACTACAATATTAATTCAACTTACAGGCTATAATAAATAATAACAATATAAAAAAAAGTAGGTAAGCGCATTTCGGCGGTGGATGTTTGTCCATCGTCCCTTCAGGCCTCGGACAGGATAGTGTAATTTTACTGTATTCGATTTGAATGCAATGATTGCATTCAATAAAAAATGATTCTGAGCGGTCGAGGGAATCTTTTTTATTTAATTTTATTCGTTTTTATGGTGATAAACAAAGCGTTTTAAGAACAGCTTAAGAACGATTTATATAAATAGGTAATTTATATAATTATAGTTAGAAAATATCATAAAAATGAAAAAAAAAAAAATAAAAGAAAAGAAAAAACTCATAAGTCGCTCAAATGTTTTGAAAATTTTACCATGTAGACAGGTAAGGCTAATATAAGTAACCAACCCAAATTTCAAGTTTTTACGAATGTTTTTAACCGAATTACAACAAAAAATCTCTTAAAATTAAAATGTTTTTATAAATGCTCAAAAATGGCTAAAATTATCCGAACTTTAAACCGTAAAAAACAAAATCCAAAATACAACAAAAAATATCTCTTGTCATTTTTTATTTGAAGCAATATTTCTGGTAGAAAACGTCGTCCGCAATTAATTAATATTAAAAAAATCGTGAAATCGTAGGTTGTTTCTCCTTTAACCGCTTTTATTTCGAGTAGCGTTTCGAAAATCGAAAAATGACCTTTTTAAAGTACCAACTCAAGAACATTACCTTTCAGAAAAGATGCTATACTTTTGGGCAAGTTTAGAAGGAGAAAAAGTGTTTACAGAATAAAAAATAAAAATAAATAAACACCATTGTAAAACCATTACATTCCTTGCTCCGCTCAGAATCTAAAATCCAGACTAACAAACCGTCTCCGCTTAGAATCGTTTTTCTTACACAATTATATCATTGAATTCAAGTTTAATACAATCCGTTATACATTGACCCACTTGTAGGTACACACTACTGTAGATACACCGACAACCACTTATCCGCTTTTTTTTTTTTAAGTTAATGGTACTTCTAATTACAATTGCACTAGATAAAAATGCAGTTTAAAAACCAAAAAAAAATTAAAATAATTGACCAATAGTATTCAAAAACAAACTTTCAAAATAATCAAGGATGCCTATGAATAATGCAAAAAAAAGCAAGTGAAAATACTAATTTCAATGTTAAAAACAAAAAATTCGAAAAACTTATTGTCGCATTCTGTAGGAGTGTGTAAAAAGTGTGTGTCCGGGTATACGTTGCGAGCTCAGTGTACCAGGGTCTCACGCGCTACTCGCTACCGTTCTTCGATTTCGGTGCCAGTGATTGCGACGGAAAAGGCGGCGGCGTTATATAGGCTCTCTAATTATAGCCACTCGTTCGGCAGCCATCACGATCACGCAGCATACGCTCCTGTTACATGTGTTCTGAACGGCCTCAGTCATGATTTCTATAACGTCGCAGCAACGTTTTATCAACGTTCCTACAACAAATCGAGTAAAATACAAACCATCGCGCCATGACTCACGCGTCGTTTTCAGCTTCTATCATCCAAATTACGCTCATTACGACAACTGACAGGTCAACTATAGATAAATTCAAAAAAAGTGGGTAAAGCGTACAGTAGGAGTCAAGGAACGTGTTAAATTTGAATTATGATGAATTTTGTCAAAATACTTGTAAAAAAAAATCGTGCCTAAGTATTTTTTATTAATTAAAAGGTTTATACTAACTATACTAAGGATATATTTTGTATGCGTGTCTGAAATTTAAAAATATTCTCAAACATAGGTGATGTCGCCGTTATTTATTTCAAAACGGACTACTACATCATCGCATAGCAATCGGTCAACAAACAAAAATTTTGCGACTTCTTCGTCACCCTAGGTTAAAGGTCGAATTCAAATCGTTTAAAGACGAAAAATCGACGATTCGCGGTCATGTTTGAAGACAGCTACAACTCACTGGGTACGAGAACGCTGCCAGGACGCGATCGGTCTTCGCCATCGTCGCCGGTTTGCTCCACGAGCCGCGCAGGACGACAAGAAAGCGCGTCCGGTCAAGTATCGGGTCATGAATCGCTTCCGGTCTTGTTTTCCGACGTACTGTTGTTCGACGGCGACGACGACGATGGTGGCAAACGAACGTTCCAATATACGTTGGCTATTATCAAACCGGAAGTCACCCGGCTGATGTACAAGGTGGAATGCGTAATGGCACAAAATGGATTTATCGTCATAATGGTTTGTGCACAAACACATGCGTTCTTATTATATAGACAGTGGTGAATTTAGGGGGGACGGCTCAAAGGGCAGACGGCCCCGGGACCCAAATTCCGAGTCCTATAAAGGGGTGCCGAATACCGATGCTTGAGATGCAAAGTACCTAATATACAAATTATGTATTTTTATTTTTACATTATTACGTAATATTAATCATTTTACAATTTAACATAATACGTATTTAATTGTAATCATAAAATAAAATGTAAAATGAGTGTCACAAGAAAATTTTGGCCCCATTATACTAGTTAGGCAGGTACATATATTATTACCTACCTATAAGACTTATGGCATACCTAAGTAATTAGGAGGTACCTACAGATTTTTCTGAGTCACAATCAATTCATTTTTGTTTTTAACATCATAAAGTTCATATTATCATATAAATTCTTTTATGTTACTACCTAGATATATATAGTCGTAATATCTCGCATTTAAATCCCTCGAAATACAAATAACTAAGTCCCCCGCACAATAATATGTCCTCTTATAGAAGGAAGTGTTGCGCTTGTCCCGGGATCAGGCGGCGGAGTTCTACGCAGAGCACGCGCTGGCGCCATACTTTACTAGACTCGTCGATCACATGTCCGGGGACCCGGTAGTGGTGTACGTGTTGTCCAAAAGAAATTGCGTTGAAGAATGGCAGCGGTTAATCGGGCCGGCGGATGTTCCTCGGGCCAAACGTTTGTTTCCGGTCAGTCTGCGAGCCATATACGGCGCGGAAAAGGGACCAGATCCGGTGGCCAACGCGTTCCACGGCAGCGATTCTCCAGCTGCAGCCGAACGGGAAATCAAATACTTTTTTCCAAACAGTACGCGCCGATTTTCTACACGATACTATAATATTATGATCACGTGCTATAATGTATTATTTTATTCAATCATTAAAATACTATACGATTTTATCATGTTTATAACTTCAGTCAAATTGGATGCGACCACGAACGTCAAGGACGATTTGGTGGAGTATATAAAAGACGCCATGATGCCAACGATTTCCAAAGGTCTATCGGAAATGTTCAACATCCAACCCAACGACCCGCTAAGGTGGTTTGGAAATTGGTTGTTAACCAGGGATTAATAATGTATACACTATACGCACATAATATTATTATTACCTACCTCACGGTTCAATAAAAAAATATTATTCTATTAATTATTAATTATTTATTTAGCGTATGGTTAAACAAATATTTTATTATTTCCGGACACATGGTTGAGAAGATAACCGCGCTCTTTCTGAAAAAAATTACTACCCTGAATCAGGTGAGCAAAGAATGAAGTCTGTTTTATGTGTGACTTTGATAATAATAGGATATGTTATTTTTAAACGGGCTAGGCATAATAAGTATTTCGCGGAAGAATGCGAAAGCAGTCCCCGCGGCGTCGTTAGTTCAAACAGGAAAAAAAAGGCATAATAACTATTATAAGTATAATAAGCAATATTATACACGTATACAATATGCATGTGTTCAAAAGTTATAAGGATGAAATTTTAACATGTAGATACAATTTAAGGGAGTCGGTGCGTTTTTTGGTTCAAAAACATGTCTTACAGGAGAAACTCTCACACCCTATAGAAGTCAAATTTCGTTAATTTTTTTTTTATTATTTAAAATTAGTGAACATTAAATTTTGTAGGTCGAATCAAAGTCCGATTTTGAAAATTATAATTATAGAAGCTGGAACATGCATTTGAATAATGCACAATATTTGTTCTTTTTCAAAGTATTTTTTTATTACTATTTAAAGATAATAGTTATAAGAGTGAATCTCTGACTTCTGAATAGTGCATGCGCATGCGTAAATATTTTTATTTGTGCGTGTAATTATAGCTCACACACAAGCACGTTCCGCGCGAGGCCGATACATGTGAATTGAATTGCCTAAATTTTACTCCTTAATAAATGACCGGCACCGACACCCTTAAGTACAGGTAACAGCCTTACACGTACTGTTTCCTAGACGTAACAAGTAGACAGTAATCACTAAGCAAGTCCACGACTTGTCATTGTGATCTATTTCGTCAGTGTAAACAAATACGGTAATCCGACTTTGGTAGGTAACTGCATCGAAAATTACGACTTCCGGCGATTCTTATAAGATTTGAATATGAGAATTTCGTATTGAAAAAATAAATTGCACATTTGGATAAAGCATAAACGGACAGCATATACGGATGTATTCTATCATCAGGTCATAACTTGTCAAATTTATATTTACAATTCACAATAACATTGTTATTATTGTAGGAAAACTTAATATAACATTATAATGTTTTGATTTTCAGTCGACCATTAAATCATCTTAGGAAATAAAAATATAAATATCAAATATTTATACCGTCAATCTTTGTATTTTAAATAATATAAATAATAAAATAATCTTAAATTTTAGAAATCATAGTAATGATTAACATATTGTTAAAGTTTAATAAATATTTTTAACTTTTTATTATTAACAGTGCCTATAGAGTTCAATTTTTCATTCATAGGTTACATATTTACCTAAAAACAATTAATTAATTCATCAGATTTATGCTATGATAGATGGATAATAACAAGTTAATAAAGGATAATACAAATTGAATTATAAAAAAATTAAAAATTAAATGTTTAGATTATAAGGTACCTATAGATAAAAACGATGAAAAAAATTTAATTTTTAAATAGCATGTTAAAATGTATTATTACACGCTTAGTAACCTTCCCCCTCCACTCCTAAAAACTACTGGTGACTAATAGTGTAATTAATATTTATGGTTCTTCTCAAAAAATATATATTCTTAGTTATCATTATCAAAAAAAGTTCAACAAAACACGTCAACACCAACAATATATCATTAAGTTAATCACACAAATAATAGTTAAGAAACTGAGGAATATCATATAAAATTAATTAATATTATATGCAATTCACTTTTTGATGGACAAATAAAAATTATCTCAAATATCAATATGAAATCTAAGTACAAATTTAACTCAAGTTTCAGTAATTAATTATTAGTTAAGACCAGATTTATGTTTTTACATATCGTTTCTGGGTCTTAGCAGTCTTATAAGAGTAAAAAATGTGGATGATTTGTTCAATTCTGAATGCTTAGAAAAAAGTTTTTTGCATATTTGAGAATATTTAACCTATTTAGCATATCTTGGAATATTTCGTAAATTGTAAGAAAAAATTTGTATTTATTTTTAATTTTAATACTACGGTACCCAGAAATTTTTTTTATCATTTCCAACTTTTACTTAAGTGCAACAGTATTCCATTAGAATACGCAACTTTTAATATCTATATAATACCTCACTATTAAAATAATATTGAAAACAATTTTTAAAAGCAAATAAATATTAAATAATGATGTTTGTTGATTATTTTTGCCTTTTTTTGTGTATTTTGCATATTTTTAAATTTTTAAGAGAATATTTGAAGGTTTTTTAGAGAATATTAGCATCATATTTTAAGCATTTTAAGAGAATATAAATCCGGTCTTTAATTATTAGTAATTTTAGATTTAAGATAAGTTAAAATAAACAATAAAATTTCTTTTAGTTTGGTGTAATATATAGTTCAATTAGTCGAATGGTGATAGTTTAATAGTATTATGTACAGTTTAGTACTTTTTGTCACTCCCTAATGACTTAATAAAATAACTTAATCCTTACTCCTAGTTTTATAGATACAGGCAAATTATGAGTTTTATTGGTCTTTAAAAATATTACCTACCACATGAATATATTATTATATTATCATGTTTAATAATGAAACCCACTGCAAGGTCATAGGTACTTTACTATTAACTAAAACTTAAGATACTAGTAAGAGAAATGTTTGTATCATTCATATACTCTGTCCAGGAGTGCAAAAAGTCATTCCTCTTCACTGCAACAACGATTATCGGCTACAAAAGAATATTCTGTGCACAAAAAATGTTTCCTTGATGAATGCGCAAATGCAAATTACATTCCTCTGTTCTTAACTATCACCGGACAGTGTACATGCATGAATATGTTAAACTTTTAAATTAAATACATTATTGTATAACCAAAATGAATAAGTCACAATATTGTAATTCAATTAAGAATCAAGACACCAGTTCTATAAGAATTTTCAGCTATATTTTTCAGTTTTTGATGAAGTCTAGAAACTAAGGTGAATAGTTGAAATATTAAACAAAAATGATTTTGTTAAATTTTGGAGTTTTATTGAATATCAAACATTGTACATAATTATTATCCATCAGAATAATAGTCAAAATACACACGGAGGAAATGGTCAAGCAGTATCGGCACAGCTTACAACTTCAACTTAGTTCTTCTCCAATGACGCCTCTTGGCGTTATATCTGAAATATAAAAAAAAATATTAAAATCAACTTGTTCAGTTTAATTGTAGTAATGCAAGACTAACAAGCAATATTAACATATAATCAAGAAAAAAATAGGTACTGAGTTCCCTTCTCCAAAATTATTCTTTAAAAAAATATTTTTTTAATACTTAGATACTAGCAATAACGTAGTAAAATTACACCATTAAGTTGAGTTTCCACTATAAATATATTCAACTTTGTAAGTTAACATGTTACCAACATTTTGATTGGAAATGTGGTGGAATGTCAACCTAACAGGTTCACCTACTAAGTGTAACTTATCTTATACTTACACCAAACAAAATATGACATAACCGCATAATATGAACATAAATTAAGACACCAAGCCATCATAATTTATTCACATTAACTACTACAATTAAAAATGTAAATTTCAAACTAGGTAAATAGATACTACCACCTAAATAACTTTTCAGGCCCAGAAATTCACGAAAAAAGTTTTTAATAAACAATTTTATCCCTAAAACATTTATTTTAAAACATTAATGATATAATTACTATTAAATGAATTAAATATGGTTTATGTTTAAATAAACATTAGACATTTTTCTGGTAGAAATGAAAAGAAAATCATAATATTTTTAGTCATACAAGTCTGAACTTGTATTCACGTGATATTAAAGTTTGTGTTAAGACCATCTGAGTGCACTATATTTTGTTTACTCTCTGACGCATAAAATAGAAAATTTTAGAGTGATATTACATATAATAATAACTATACTTTTAGAGGTTTGAAACTTTAATTTGTCAATATATTGTCTCATAAAAATATAAAATCCATTGAGATAACAAAAAAAAATCTGTTTGAAATATAATAGGTACAAAACTGATATAAGAAACCATCAAAAACTTTATATATTATTTATGTATCTAGGCTCTATTCTACCAGAGAACATGCCACATGATGAATAAAAATTTGTCAGCCTTGGACAACTAATTATAGATAAGTGGAGCGCGATCAAAGTAGCAGTGACTGCGATAGTCACTGTCAGTGAGATTTGGCTGCATAGAAGGAATATAACAGCCTAGTCAACCAATAGACTTTATTTGAGATGCCTGGAACCGGCATGTTCTCTTATAGCCTTGTAATAATTCAAAACCTATACAATTTACATACTATGTGGCGCTCGAGAGAAAACAAATATTGTCTATATTAAAACTTTAATCTGTCAAGTATCGGTGTCAGTGGTCTGCTTGATAAGAGCCACTTGTTCATATAGTAAATAAACAGTTTTTAAACTAGTCTTGTACCTCCTATTAAAATAATATTCCGAAATAATTCTCTTTTATGTAAATATCTATTTGTGGGTATAATGGCCAGTCTGCATACCTATTATTTTAACACAGCACTCGCATGGTACTGATCATAATTTAAATTATCGTTTTATAGCTTAAACAAATTTCGTTATTTAAATTTAGTATATTATCTAACGCTATGATAATTAATATTATAACAATAATAAAAATAAGTAATAACTATTTTATTTTACACCATTAAAAATTTGTTTTTGATTTTTATTATAGACAATTAGAATCATACCACATACAAGTAATTTAATTTGTACCCATGGGAAATGACTAGAGGAACACTTATGGCTTTGTCGCACTACTTGTTCAATCAATAATTTTCAAGAACAGAAATACAATGAAATGACAAAGGCACTAACACGATACCGATCATGTGCCAAGCCTACGACAGGTTATTTATGAGCAATTACAGAATGATATGAAACAGAGAACGAAAATAATCAACAACGAAACAATATACTACACGATTGACAAAAGTGAACGCGGAAATACCTATGTCGCAGAACCAGAGTACTAAGGGAGAAACTTAATACCGTAAGTACACATTATAGCAAATTATACCTGATTGTGTTTCCAGTCCTCATCCTGATCCACTGGGGGATGGGACGATTCTGTTTCATCTTTTTGGCAAGCTTCTGCTTGATCTTGAACGTCTTCTTCGAAGACTGAAAACAACAACACATGTGACATTAGTTTTTAGTACGGCGAATCGTTCGTTCGTTGCGCCATTTCGAATTTTTCATCGACATTACGCGGACTTTCAGCCGAGGCCAATCGTTGGGCAAATCGATTAATAACAATCACTTAGATGTTTAATAAAATCAGTTCACTTACCATGATGAAGGGTGAAACGTTGGAAACGCCAAATCCAAGTTTCCTTTCGATGTCCCCAACGTGAACGTAATGAGAAATTGTGAAATACAAAGATCGAATACGTCAATTTACAGGTTATGTTTGAAATGCTTGAACCGTCAGGACCGCAGTGCATGCCAGTGAAACGTTACGTTCAGTTCACGTCCGCGTAGTTGGCAACACTGAGTCGTTCTCGTTTTTGAGCGATTTTTTCGTAGAAAATGCGCCAAACTGTGCTCATCGCTTAAATTTAAAATTTTGTCCTGAACTTCTGAAGTTTCTGAAGTTTTTTAAGTTTTGAACTCTTGAAAGACGTACCGTTAGGGAACTATAGATACTAGGTATGCTACGCAGCCATTTTGCGACTAATAATTTTATGTGAATATGAATTATATGTAGAGCCTTAGTACCGTCAGCGTCCATCAAATAAAACGTAAGTGTTTAAATCATTCTTTTTTAAAAATAATTTGTTAGTAGATTAATTTTCAATAGCGAGGATGTTCATCAATCGACTTAATAGGAATGTTATTTTGGCATAAATGCAGTTTAGCTCCCAAGCGATTTTTTCAAATTTTTTTTAAAAAAATGTGTGTTTTAAGCTCTGATGATACTTTCAATCAAATTAAAAAAATAATCTCTTTGGAGATAAACTACGTTCATTCAGTTATTTTTATTTAATTAATATGAGTCAGCAATTTTATAGAGTACTTGTTAGCATTGTTACTTCGTACTTTGTAATTTGTATGCTTATTAACTATCCTCGCTTTTATACTATTTGTTATGTCTATACTACTCTTTACCAACCCCCTCACGATTTTCAATTTTTTTTTTTAATAAAATTGGTTTTAAAACAACTTGTCTTTAATTTTGACAGGCTATAATTTCCTTAATACATTCTGATAAACAGCCATATTTTTCTGAACATTTTAACGGTAGAACTGGTTGAATCATATTAATATAATATGCACTGCACATCCTCAATACCATATTACCATTTAGTATTTACCATGCTATAGTTTGCCAAGAGTTAACACTATTTGAAAGAGATACCTGTGCAATGGCGCCTAACATGTACTTTTATGGGGCGGTTCACCCCTGTATTTAATTAGGGTGGGGGGTGTCGGGTGGTTAGGTCTTGTGTGGACGGGTGTATAAATTGACATTCTAGTTAGTAAATCTTAGGAATATACTAATTACACGACAGCCGATCAGTAGATAGTAGGATACTATGATGCAATGGACTAATTTTTATACTTAGCCCCACCTAATGAAATGCAAGTCGGCGCCACTCTACCTGTGCATAATATTAAGGGACCTAATCACACACTTATAAATTAGTTCGTATGACTATAGACCTAGTAGAAGAAAGAAGAATAAACAAATTGAAGAATTAAAATGATAAAAATAAAAAATAAATTTTTAATTCATCATGAAGTATTGATTGATTGAAATAGGAAATCAAAAATCACGAAAATTAACTGTATCTATGATAATATTGCTTGTACAATAGACAACACACACAATATTCATTTTTATAAAATCATGGTTATGTAAACATAACTGATACACGGATATTAAGGTATAAAAGTTTAAATCTGTCAAAGTCTATGTCCATGTTACCAATATCAAATAATTAATGGACTTCCAATTTACCTATGTTAAGGTATAATTTGATATATTACATAAATAATGACCAACTATTCAAACTTCAAAAGTCACATAATAATATTACAAATTTATAAATAAATTACACTTATTTCAGAAAATGATAGAAATATTTAAAGTCGTCATATTAACTTTTTCATTACAAAAAAAATTAATTAAATATAACTAATGTAAGTCTTTTTTCAGCAAAATAAAATAAAATTAAAAAATATATAAAAATAAACTTAATTTTATCACTTAAATCTGATAACACTTACTGAAATAAAATAATAAGGAACAAACACGCATTATTCAACAAAAATATCATAACAATTTATAAAATTAAATTAAATATGAAATATGAAACATTAAGGAATTGATTTTAATAACTTCAATATTTGATCTTCAGATTCAATTTTTATTTTCTGTTCCTTTGGAAATAATTTTCTGATAATTAGTTTGACGTTTTGCTCTTCTGAAAAAAAATAATCTTTTATGTGAAAATAATTAATTTATAAACTCACCTATATTTAAATAACTTATCAACTATTAATCTTAACTATCAATGTATATATTTTTTTAAATATCTATTAACTTTGCATTCAATCAAAATATGTTTCAGTGTTTTTTTTTAAATAATAATTTGTTTGATTTAGAATTTAAATCCTTTAAAACATTAATACTATTATTAACTATTAAATTTATTTTATGTAAATGTTTTCATATTTTCTTTAAAATATTAGTGAACATTTTTATCATGACAAATCTTTTGGACATACTACTTAATTTTTCAATTGCATCAGTGGAGAGTATCAAAAAAAAATTTGGTGTTTTAGGTGACCTACCTCTCATAATATTGTTAAACCTAACGATAAAATGTAATAATTTTACTTTCACAACAATATCCACCCACCCATACTTAAGGTGTTGCTTGAATAACACTTGGACCCTATTACACGCCACTTACTTGGATATTATAATATATTAATTTACCTGGATGACTAGTAGACTCCAATAATTTATGAACAATTTGTCTTGCCATGAATTTAAATAATTCTTTAGTCTTAAATAAATTATTTTTGTAGTAAGGATTCAATAATTTTACAACCAGATTTGACAATTCAAATTTTTTTTGCTTGTTATTTGGATCCTCAGTCTTATTTTTGTTTGTTTTCATGGTATCTTGTGAATTTTTGTTCGCCTTAAAAGTATTGTTTACATTTGTTGACATACCAAGTCGGACACCTAAGGATTTTTTTTTAACATCAACTAATACTATTTTACTTTCATCATCACTATCTTCACCAAAGAGACTACTCATATTCTTTGTTGCAGATATTTCAACATTTTGCTGAACAGGTAATCTATGTTCGATCGATGGTTGTTTAATATCTTTTTGTTTATGATGTATTGAAAATTTATTTAGTTGTAAATTCAAATTTTTTTCATTTTCTGATGAAAGAATTTCTGAAATTTCCTTAAACATTTCAGAAACATTTTTTTCTGATATTTGTGATTTGATATTACTGATATTACTGATATTAACATGTGATAAACCATTTTCATTAATTTTCATACTATTTGGACATGTATTATTAGGCGTGAGAATAATTTTTTGGTCTTGTATAGTTGGTGGCATATTATTCATAGTTAAATAGTCACTTTTAACATTTAAAAAATTTTTGGATGAATCATATGTTGAACCAGATTCGTGGTCACTTTTTAATAAGTTGGAAGCCATAACTATTTTTGGTACTTGTATATTAGTTGATGTAGTTTGATAATATAATGGTTCAATGGATTTGGGTTCAAATAAACAGGTCGTTTGCTGATCGGGATATAAGTCTTCTAGTAAAGTTTGAGTGAGGAGTTTGGGGGGTTCATCTATATTAGTACTTTCTATAATATGAACTTCATCATCTGAAGATATTTCCATGTCACTATCGGTATTCTCAATTCTAGGTTTTTTTGTAGCACATTCCTCGTTTTCTGTTACAGAATTAGTAGTGGTTGGAAATACAAATGATTTTATTGACTGTTGCTGTAAATGATCTCGTTTAATTCCTCTTTTGATTTTTGGCTCTGGCATTTTATTTTTTATTTGAGCTTGAATAAGATCTGAAGCTGTAATTATAGGTGGGAGTTCTATATTTTTATTTGGATTAACTTTGGATTCTTCTTTAATTGTCTCTGGTCGTGTATAATTTTGAATTTTATCAAAGATGTTTGATGCTCTTGTTTCCGCCTTAATAAGAGATACCTAAAATAAACAAAAACAAATATTTAATGCTAACATTTGAAAAATGATTAATGTTACTTCATACAAAAATACAATATAAAATTAAATTTGCTTCAATTATATTAAGAGGATACCCATGCATTTATTGTCTCCGTCTTATATACTTAAGACAAGGCAAATTTTTGTTCACTATTTTCAATCCTGTGCTGTAGTTTTGATATTAAAGTGAATATACCTACATCAAACTTTTAGGTAACAACTTAATCTATACTTAAGCGTCAGCAATTCAACATATCAGAAATTAAAAATGCTCATATCTGTAATGAACGAAAATTTGTCATATATGTTTGTAAAACGAAGACAACAAACGCATGGGTAATGCATTCTCTTGAAAAACCGAGTTCATTACAATAAAAGTTAAAAAAATATATATAACACATTATTTACAAACATTAAGTAATAAATTATCATGAAATATAAATATATTTTTTCAATTTAAAAAAAATCTAAATCTACCGTAAAATGAGTTTACTTGGGACATTTAGGTAATTTTAATACAAATGAAATAGTATTATATATTATTATTATTATTATTATTATTATAAATGATAACATTTGAGCACTAGAAATGTTTTTATCACTACCGTATAATCACACATTTTTTTATTATCACTTTCACAACGATCATCTTGCTGTCCATAAATATATAAGTAGATTATTATGTGTTATAAAACCATGTTAAAACTTAGTGTACACACAGCTTGCTATTAGTTGAATGTAAATGTGGGTTCCAACATTAGTTGCAGCAATTACTCGTGGATTATTTACAATATTTCATTGTTATTAATTACATGTAATTTTTGCTGTTATCATGAAATGCTGGAAAAAAAATAGTTTTTATGGTAACTTAATCATGTACTTCTATGTACTTATAAATCATTTTATACCTTAAAATTAAACTATGTAGTATTATAAGGTAATTTAAACTGACCAAGTTGTGTTTTATTTTATTTTTAATGTAATTTTAAATGAAAAAAGTGACTAATTAATCCTAAAAAGAAAAAAAATTAATTTCAATGTTTAATCTAAAATAGATTAATAAACTGTTATAAAAATTTTAAATTGTAATATTTTAAGAGCTGTCATTTTTTTTAACAATTCATATTTCCTAATTTAAAATATGTGTAGTTCAACATGATTTTTTCATTTAAAACAATAGTTGTCTCAAGTTTGCCAAAATCAAGGGTAACTTGGGACAAGCATATTTTTAAAAAAAGGAAAGGGGGGAATAAAAAAAACAACATATGGGTCCTTATAGTCTAGGTCAAGACCAGAATCTTTGGTCCTTACCATTATTATCATATTTTGAAAACTTATAGATCAGCATTCATCTGAAGTTCAAAAGTGTTCCAAAGAAACCCATTTTACAGTACACTATATAGTAGTTGTTCATGCTATTTTCAGCTTATCTTCAAACTTAGAACTATATAAATACTTAAAATTAATCCTCTATAATATATTAATATCAACTATTTTACATTTTTAACAACTTTATAAAAATATCTCATAGGTATACCATATTTAAATAGCAATAAATACATTTTATAATTAACATTTAGACACTGGTTTATTATTTTTTTATTTTTATCAATTGTTAGAAAAATATGAGAAATTAAATTAGAATGATTTATTCAATAATTAAGATAGGTAATTATTTATATGCCATCAAAAGTTAAATGTGCATTTAAAAAGTTGTGATAAAATTACAGTGGAAAATATTTTCCACACACAAAAAAAAATTATATAGAACAACTGATAGAAGTACATCATAAATTACGGTTTCAGCCTCATATTTCCAGCCAATTAATTGTATTATAAATATAGTTTAATAGAATAATATTATAAAATGTCATGCAGGTGAGGTTAGGTTAGTGGTCCAATGAAAATGTTTTTGTAGATATAGGGAAAATTACTCATTTCTCAAAGATTTATAATTTAAATCTGTATTTGTTTTACTCAACTGTTTTAGCAATTTTTTTTCGGTAGACAGCTACAACTTTTGAACTAGTGAACGCTTCATATTCTAAATCCACTGCAATATTATGAAGATCATCTTTTGTAATTTCTGTTATTGAATCAAATAAAGAACATGCTTCAATATTTTTCTCTAAGTATTCTTCAATAAACCTCAATAATTCTTCTCTTACCTTAATGAAATAAATTCATACATGTATGTTAATTATTGCATTAAAATAAGCAATAGTAGTAAAAGCTTGTGGCCATAATTAAATTGTAAACTAAATAATTTATCCTTAATTAAAAAAAAAAAAATCATATCTAAGTGACATGGTGACATAAAAATAATGTATAATTAAGTTGTTAATTCTATGCTTAAATTGTTAATTTAAAAACAAAGACCAAAGTCTTCACTCGTAGTCAACAAATGACTCATTACACTTCAAAAAATATTCTTTTTTTATGCTAAGTTTACACAAAGCCAATGTAAAAAAATAAGACAAAACAGCAATTAACTCAGTATGTAAATTTGGCAAAAAATAAGAAACAGAAATTTTTCATTTATACTACTCCAGAAAGAACTGGTTGATATCATCAGCAGTATGAGAAATAGTATAAAATTTTATGTAAACACAAATTAAGATTATATTAAGTAAATGAGTAATGACAAATTTTCATTGACGAGCCTCAAATTAAATTAGGTCAAGAGTTTTGTTAAATACATCTTCTTTTGAAATAGTTTTAAAAATCAAAAAATATTCAAGAATGGTCTACAATAAATTGCATAAAAAAATAAAATAGCAAACATTAGTTATATTTATTAATTTGTAATAATATTATTGTGTAACTAATGAACATTACTTTAATTAACATTTTAGGTATATAAACTTACATAGATCATTTTATATTTAAAATATAGTTAGAATGTGATTAACTTTCTTATAAATTCAGAATCGAAATGATTTATTATAACACTGTACATTCAATTTAAATTATGGCCACAATTTACATTTTTTATATTATTATAATTAAAAATGTTTGATAAATAAGATAGAAAATACTTACTGATAGCTGCAAACCATTAACTTTTTTTATTGTAGATGCAGCTGCCCTGACTTTAGAATTTTTTACCAATTCTTCATTTTCTTTAATAATATTTTGTATATTAGCTCTTCTAATTTCAAATTGTCGTTTTATTTCCAATTCTAATGCTAAATTCTTTTTGTGCTCTTCTCTATCGCCCTCACGTGCATACTCTTCATTTTCCCTAAACAAAGTTATGCAATTAAATGATTAGCACAGATTGAAAACTATGACGTAGGGCATAAAATGTACTCATTAACAGCATTGCGTCCGCCTCCATAAAAATCACTAGATACTAATTGCTCATTTGATACAATTGTATGATTCCTGTTATTTATTCCATACATAAATACATCTAAATCTATTTTTACTGCTTCTTTATTTGAGCATACATCACATTTATCAATACATTGGGGTTTTGTATCTCCAAAATAATCAGCAAAAAACTCGTGCCTACATCTAAATTAATAAAAATATTTAAACAATTATTAAAATGCATAAATAAATAATTAAGTCTTTAATAACTTAAAAAAAATTACAACATACTGTACACTTTCACAGAACTGTATCATCTTAAGAAACATACTATAACTTCCTTTAGCTTTTTTTTGTTTATCTTGAGTTTTGGCTTGAGTTATAGCAGATTTTAAAATAAAATCTAATGAATTTTTTGCTTGTTTTGAATGGTAAATTCGACATCGAGCTAATTTTCCATCTCTTCCAGCACGACCGGACTCTTGATAATATGCTGGAATGCTAGATGGTATACCCCAGTGTATGACAAACCTCACAGTTGCTTTATCAATTCCCATTCCAAAGCTTACAGTTGCTGTTATAATTTGAATATGCCCACTCATAAATGCTTCTTGCACCGCAAGTCGTTCTTTATCCTTTAACCCTATATTTAACCACAATAGTATACCGATTATTTCAGTTAAATATAATATATAAATTATATTATAATATGATTTTACCAGCATGATAAGGGGCAATTGAAAGACCCTTTCGGCTAAGAACTGTGGCAATTTCTTCAGTTAATTCTCTTGTTCTACAGTATATTATACCACACGGTTGAGTCAACTAAAATATTTAAGTTGTTATCAATACTTTAATTTAATATTGCTGTAAATTTAAAAAAATATTTACCGGATTTATGTTTGGAGTACCCTCCAAACAATTTAAATCATCATATAAACATTGATCAATAAATTCCTTCAAATGCTGATAGGAATTTTTAATAGAATCGTCAAATATAACATCATAAAATAAGTTTGATCGAAAACATGGTGTTGTAAACTTTGAGACTGGAGTTTTAAGGCATAATACAGTCATTATGTCTTTAACAACCTAAACAAACACATTTTAGATTACTTCAAATAGTTTATATAATTCATTAAGTATTAAATTTTATCATCTACATCGGCACTAGCTGTAGCTGTAAGTGCAATCCATGGAATATGAAGATAGAGTTCCCTTAGCATTCCCAGTTTCAAATAGTCAGGTCTGAAGTCATGACCCCATTGACTTACACAGTGTGCTTCATCTACCACTATATAAGCCAATTTATTTTTTCTTACTAAATAGGATAATAAACCCTGAAAATTAAATTATATTGAGATCATTTTAGTTTTATTATAAAATATTATTGTACCTAAATTGTAACAAAATTAATTTTACCAACCTTAAAGAAGTCAGTAGCTGCTTGTTCCGGGGTCACATAAAGTAATGAAGTAGACACTTGTATAGAATATAAATCATTAATAACACGTTTCCGTTCAGATTCAGTCATTTTTGAATTAATAGTTTCAGCACGAATTTTTAAACGTGTTAACTGATCAACTTGGTCCTATAAAAAATTTAGAAAATTATTATTTCACTCAAAACTTATTTAAGAAAATAAATAATATGTACCTTCATTAGAGCTATAAGAGGAGAAAAAACTATTGTAACTTTAGGTGAATGGAGTACAGCAGGTAGTTGATAACATAATGACTTTCCAGATCCAGTTGGCATTGATACAAATACATCAAATTTTCCTTTAAAAAACATATTGTCAAACTTAAAAATCAACTAGTGTTGGATGATAACATATGATTAATTATTTTTCCCATTAGTTAACTAATACATTTTTAATTAAATTAACTTCTTAACCCATGATCCCTCGTGTAGTTCCCATTTTTCCAATACCACTTATACAATTTAGCCCAGTTTATAAACCTACTAAAATAATTTTTTTATAAAATTAAAGTCAGTTTTATTAATGGGAAGTACGGAATGATAAGAACACATTAGAGACCAGAAAACAATTTTAAGGACATTAAGTTTGACTGGGGTAAATTGTTATCCCACATGAGTGGAACATAGATTAAAAGTAATAATTTGAATAGTACCTATAATATAATATTCTATTATTATTTATTGATATTTGTTTATAATTGGGTGCTATCAATGACTGTTTTTGGTGCTTGGGAGCTGAAGCACCTAACGTTCCACATATTGAACTATTTTTTTATAATAAATTACTTAGATATCAGGTATTATGTAGAACTAAACAAATTAATTGTTGACTACTACCAAAAAATAGGTTAAATTTGTTTTCGCCCCAAAGTTGTGTGGTTCATGATAAGTACTTTTTTTTTTCTTTGAGGCATCACTACATTAGAACCAAACTGTTTTTACACATGACTTAACTACCATAAAGCATCGTTTATTAAAAAATCAATAATATATACTTTGATATGCCCTCATGGGCCGGAATCTACTTTCCTCGGCAGCACTGGAAGACATAGACCACAGTGTAATGAGAGCTTACATTAATTTCATGATAAGTACCTAAAGAGCTTTATTATAAACATAGCACACACAAAAAAATCCTAGATTTGCCACTGGGTACTATTTATTATAAATTAAATTAATATCTACATGTTATTTGGGTTTATAATAGGGTTTTATAAATATTTATAATGTCATACCTATAAAAGTGGAATGTAGGAAAATTTTAATTTTAAAAAAAGTAGTAGATCTACATCAAACTTAATAGGTATAAAATATGTAAAAGTGGCATGAAATTAATCTAATTGAATTATTAGTTATTACATTTTAATAACTAATAAGTAATATAATTGTATTACATTTTGAAATTAATTCACCCAACAATGCAAATAGCAAAAAATAATAATTATGATATACTTACGCTTTAATATTGCAATAATGGCATTCTTCTGTAAATCACTTTTGAAGGTCGGATGATGGAAAAAGTGCTTCAATTTTTCAAGCAGTGCGTTTGGTTCCATACTGATTATTTTTTCGGATTTTATTCGTGTTTCTTCTGACATTTTAATATATTTGCTAGTACCAATTTGGTTTCACTTATTTGTAATAAATACTCAAATAAAATGATAACTGATTTCAAACCTCAAATGGTTAGTACGGTTCTCATTAATCTAATATAACCAATATATTTCATATTACAAATATTTACTTAAACCTAATCTAGTAATGAATGAAATTAAAATCAATGAATATTGTAGAAACAAAAACTACATTTTTCAAAATGAAAACATGATCATCACTAGTTTTATCACAATGTTCACCTACCTATATTATAAAATACGTTTGTTGAGGCTATGTTAAATGATAAAGAAAATTAATAGCGTTGGATATACCTTGATAAGGGTTCGTATTCATTGTGTCTAATGTCAACTTAACCGAATTTTCATTTTAAAATCATCACCCTTACAACCTACCAATAATATGAATCTAGGACAAAATATTCAAATGTATCCGTTTTTCCAAAAATAAGTACATTACACTTTATTTTCTAATAAAATTAGCTCAAATATCATATTGTTTAATTATAAAAATATACCTAATATATAATAATAATATAAATATAAATATATTATATAATATATAAATTACGTTAGTAATAATAATATCACAAAATATATTACACACACATTAGTCAAATAGTCAAATAATATACACTATTTTCTAAAAATGTTTTTAAAAATGTTCTAAAAAAATTAGCTCAAATATTAAATTAGAAAATTACCTCGTAAAATTAGTTCAACCTATAAACGCTGTATTACTAATAGTAAAATAAATTACATTAAGGGTCCCGCTGCCAGTTTTTTAAATTTTCCACAATTCTACAAAGTTTAAAAATTAAATTTTATATTTTAGTTACCACTTCAATTATAAGACTTCCACTAATCTATTACCCGATACCTATTTAGGGGGGGGTTGATAGGGTGTATTATATACGAAAAAAATGACTTTATGGGAATAACTCTCAAGCTTTGTAGAATGGTCAGATTTTTATGATTATTTTTTTATTTGAAAGAAGAAGACTTCCTACAGGCCGCATCGATCTTTGATTTTGTATTTTATTTCAAATAATTGTATTAAAAAAATTGTATTTTTTTAGACATATGATAAAGTTTGAGAATAAAATATTGAAAAACAGAGATCGATGCGGGCTGTAGAATATTTCCCTCTAGCAGTTAAAAAAAAAAATTATGAAATTTGGTTGATTCTACAAGGCGATATCGTTATTTCCGCAGAGTGTATTTTTGAGGACAAAATGGCATCGGCACCGGGCGCCTTAATAGTAATAATATCACAAATTACATTGCACACACATTAGTTAGATAGTCAAATAATATAAAATAAAATAATTTGTTTTTATGAATACACTGTACACACAATAGAATAAAATATTTGCTAAAAAAAATGACTACTTACACTATTTTCGAAAAAATTAGAAAAACGTTTAAAAAAAAAATACACATCATGGTAAAATTAATACATTCATCGCTCATAGTGTACGCTGTAGGGGAACCTGGGGTAAGACGAGACACTTAATGTTTAGCTCGTTAGTATGTTGAATTTTTCATAAAAATTTTGAATTTATGTTCCATTTATGAGTCATTGTTCCTTAGTTTTAAAAATTGTTCACTCAAAAATACTTTGAAATATTATTAAAATCAAAAAAATTATGTAAAATAAAACAGAATTTGTCCCATCTTACCCACACCCTGGGGTAATATGACACATATGGATGAGCCATATAAACTATAAAGGCCAAACAGATATTTTTTTCAAATTGATCAACATAGGAACTTATTTATAAGAATTTCACAAAAAAAAAAACACATAAATATTAACAAAAACATTTTATTTTATGGCCAGATTTTGGTAATTCTTTAACAGAACCTCGCATGACTTGTCTCATTATGCCCCAGATAGACTAATTATGTTCAATTGAACCTAAACTATTAAATACTTAATCAATGTAATAATAATATATCATACTAAACTACAGAAATATATAAATATATTAGAATAGTTTTTGTTAAGAATTAATTAATTATTCTTGCCTTAAAATAACGTAGAACTTTTAACAAAATAAAAAACACTAATATTATGCCATATCAATCAGTTATCATAAAATTACTAGATAATAAAAATCATCTAACTTATATCCATATATTATTTTAAGGAGGTTTCAAATATATTATTATTAATAATTATGGGGGAATAATACTGTCCCATCTTACCTCATAAAACCTAAGTAAAAAAATGCAAGATATATAGCTAAGGTGAATTCATGCAATTTTAAATAGTGTTGTTTTTAAAGTTGTAATATTAAGCACATTCATTTTGTGGACCAAAAAAAGTCTTGCCATCAGTATACAGAATACAAGACCTTAACCTTATAGCACCCCCCCCCCTCCCAGACACACACACACACACCATAAAAATATCATAGATATTAGATACGCTTTATTGTACGCTACTTTATGTATTTATATAATATGTATGACCATTAGGCATTAGGTACCTAACCTAACCTAACCTACCCGTAGATATATCATGTATACAACAACATTGTTGTATATATCTATGGATATACCTATGAAATTGTATGCCCTTGGATTGTATTGATTAAATCCATTTTTAAAGGCGCACTTTGTAATAAACTAATAAACCAATATAGTGTCAAAAAATTACTGAGCAATTTTTTTGCAGCATATCAAATGAATATATCTAGAAAAAGTATAATCTATTATAATATGATCGTTATATAACACCTTTACAGCACGATGTAAAGAAGATATCTTCTCTACATTGCGCGTGCTTTATAGTAATAAACTATGATAGCATAAAATCCAAAGAAGTTTTTTTATCTAAAATCGTGTATATAAACCTATTAGTTGTAATATTATATACGTTTTTACCTATATTATTTGACAATTTGACATTATAATTTATAACTTATAACAGATTACCTATAATATGTAACATTGTAACCCTATACCTATTACCTACAACTGTTACAAGTATATTATTATTAATTATTTTACATAATTCATAGGAGGACATCGTATATTATTATATGTAATATATGTCCAATTTGGCCGTAACACGATTGCGCACTTTTTACCTTTTTACCTGTAAAAAATACAACACGATTGCGCACTTTTTACCTTTTTTTTATCTTATAATTATCAGTAACTTTACCGTATCATTTTTAAACTAAGGTCCGAGAATTGAAAGCTTAACTATTTAAATTTAATAATATAGCAAATAAAAATTGAAATTTAGGACTATTGCGTGGCTTATAATTTATAATTAAAATAATATACAAATAATTAGTAGTTGAATACATAATGTGGTTTATACAACATACATTTTTATCTTATATTTATCAGTTAAGAATTTAGTATAATATAATAAATTATTGTTTGAGTTGGTTAGTTTGATAAATTGATATATAAAGTATCTAAAAACATTTATTTCAAAAATTTTGTGCACAATCGTGTGGTGTTTTTTCAAATATAAAAAGGCAAAAAGTACGCAATCGTGTTTTATTTTTTTCAGGTAAAAAGGTAAAAAGTGCGCAATCGTGTTGTGTTTTTATCAGGTAAAAAGGTAAAAAGTGCGCAATCGTGTTGCACCGGTCCAATTTGTGTAAATATTAAGTACTCTAGTATTAATTATTATAGTATAGGTTGTAACTTGTAGCTACTAGCCTGTAGGTTACAACACATTTACACAAACATTAATAGGGGTACAAACGAATTTTCGTAATAATGGTGGAGGTTGGTGAGCCCTTGGTCCCCAGTAATAGTACCTACCCAGCTACCACAAACCACTACCCCTGTAACAAAGGAACAATAATGTATACGGTATACCAATACAATCAATTGCGTCTGATCTCTCGTCCAGTTTCATGAGATGAATAAATAAATTATTACGGTAGGTATACGAAGGGTTTCTATTTTTCTGCGTCAATTAAAATACAATTTTTTTGGTTGCAGTATTTGTAAATATTAAATGAAAAAGCCTTTATATTTAAAATCCAACGACAGATTCTGATGTATATTATATACGTAATGGGGCTTTACCAAATTGTTCCAAAATGTAAAAGATTTCATTAACATTTGTTCCAGAAATATCGACAAGTTTACAACATTGTTCATTTGTTCCAAACATTCAAGTGGACAGTGACTATGACTCCGGCCCACGAGAGTCCGTAAACCGCGCATCGATGTAATATTACGCGACGTCTGTTTTCTCCCACCATGGTGCCATTCCCACTATTCGACAACGTGCCGCAGTGGCTGATCCAGAGGAAGGGCAAAGGGGGCATTTCAGCATTTCTCTGTTTTTCCTTTGTTTTACACTGTCTTTAGCCAAATTTGGAACCTTTTGTACTTTTGCCCCTCAATGCCCCTCCCAAAATTAAGCCCTGGATCCGTCAATGACGTACCGATGCGCAGCGACGGACGCGTTTTTACGGTCGGACTCTCGTGGGCCGGAGTATAGACATTCATAATGCATTACATAATTAATTATTTTAATTATACTTCTACCACTAATAAGATGTTTTACCCAAAGAGCAATAATTGCCCCTTTTAAATTTTCATGCTAGTATACCACATTACCACCCTCAAACACACCACTGTTTGGCACTCAAAGTCCCAAACATTATATAAGAAAACTATATTGGAAGAATATCTAAAACATTGGTAAAAATTATACTTAAAACCAATTACTTTTGAAGTAATTTATTTTATGCTTAATAATGTTTTTTCTAAAAATTACCAAGTATAAAGGTACCTACTCATATTGCTTGCAATAACTCAGTACTATGTTAAATACCAAAATACTTAAGTACAGTCTGTATAATCATAAACAGGGCTCGGAACTTTATGTCTCTATGCATTTGTATACCTATATATTAGGTATATTAGGTAGCTGCATATTCAAAATCTGATTTTTGTACTTCGATTGTATGTATCAATACAATCGAAGTACAAAAATATATGTTGCCTATTTTTATGTATTTTACTAAATTTATATGATTTTGCATACTTAAAGGTTTTAACTTTTTAAGCATATTAATGCATATTATGCTTATAATTTATTACAAATCAGCAACAAACAAATTGTTGATATTATACCGAGTATTAACTGTAAATTTGTTTTGATAGGCCGAGTCTTATTTAATATTTATTCAATAAAAAATTATTCTTTCCAAGAGTTGAAGAGTTCATAGCCTCCATACAGTTTTGAAGGAAATATCAATATAATTTGGAACCTACTGTGGATAAAATTGTAGCTAATGTAAAATAATTACCTACAAAAAAAGCACCATTACGCATTCAAATTTTCAAAAATTAAATACCGGATATCCTTTACCTCAAGAATCAAATATAACCCATAGGGATAACTTAATGAATAACTATGTTTTTTTCCAAATTTATTCCCATATAAATACATATTTTATAAAAAAAATAATACCATATTATTCTGCATATTTGCACTTTTTTTAGTTCATATGTATGCATATATTTCATTGTTTTTTAGTGCATAAAGGTCCGAGCAAGAATCATGAATAAAAACAACTAATGATTTTAAATATTATTTATTTGTATTTAGTATTTAATTATAAAAGTATTCTAGAAGATTTTGTAGATTTTAAATTAAATTTAATAATTTTCTCATGAAATCAAGAACTAGACAGTTTTTAATCCAATGCCTTCACAGATGATTTCATTTAAACCATCTTCCATTTGTTTGATACTAAATTTAGCCTGGAAAAATAAATTTACTACATTAATTAACATATAAAATAAATACTAATTTATTAAGTGTATAGACTATGATTCAGCAATTTAACTCACATCAGTAAATTGCTCAGCAATATAAATTGCAGTTTTAGTGTGCAGAGTGATTTCTCGGCATTTCACTTTTGATTTTCCATTAGCAAGTGCCATAAAAATAATGAGCTATAATAAAATTCATTATTTAATAGTTTTATAAAAAATTAACCCTGAATATTATACTTATTTAAATTATATTAAAAGTTGTATTTACATTATCCAAAGCATTAGGGTCAATACATGATTTTACTTCCAAATCTAATAAAAGTTTGTCACAAGCTTCATCAGTGAGACTGTTTATAGTTGATTTTCTCATATCATAAAGAACAGATGAACCAATCAAGCAGGTTCCAGTATCGGCAACCAGCCTAAAAATAAATTAGATAACATTTATAAAATGAAAAGATAATACAATATTATAATTCATAGTTACACTAAACTTCCACCAGAACCATCTGAATCTCCAACTTCAGTTTCAATTGTAATTTTATGATAACCGGACAGGTTTAATTTGTTTTTGACAGCTGTTGCTATATCTTGAACTATCTAAATATTACCAATAGGTTAAAAATATGTTCTGTAATAATTTACTTTATGAGTTTCAAATAATTTATTATTTCATATGAAACACGTAAATTCAATCGTTAATGATTTTTGTTCATCAACAAAATAGTTACAGTGCCACTAATCTATGCCTACTGGATGATTTGAATTAATTATACATGATAAGGTTAGATTATGTTTTTGCAATTGTAGGACCAAAGTCCAAAAGAAAGTGAAAATCATATATAGAGTTCAATAGGTTTAAAATATATTTTAATTTTATAATTTAATCATTCATTTATAATTATATATTTTAAAATGTTTTTAGTAAGTAAAAATAATGTACTATAGTTTTTTTTTTTTTTAAATATTATCAGTTTATCATGACCATAATAGTAAATTAATTATTTAGAAAGTGAAGAGTTTTTAAAATACAATGTTTACATTACAACATAAGCAAGCTTATCAACGCCTAGCAATGCAGTTCCCTATTTTAACCAGGAAATAAACCTTGGAAAAAAAATGTTCCTTACTTATTTACAAGCAAATATTGTACCCTTTGCTTACTTACACTTGTCGCGTTTGAGGAAAATGCGCATTTACTCATTTAAAGAAACTTCTAATATTTCAAAACTAGATCTTAAGAACAATAACAATTGCTCCATAGTTTGTAAGAAACCAAAATATTCACAAAGACCTCAAAATTCCATACTCCAAGAGAACATCATAAACGGTAGCTTTTTCAAGTCTATTTAGAAGTCAAAAGGATCAATGCACTACAAATTCAACATAGGACCACCACTCCAACACCGCCTTAAACGTGTATGCCCCCCCTAATTGTTTAAATAATGCTTAGCATTAAGCTCTGCCATAATAACTTTGTCATGTATACATATGAGTTAACATTGATTATAAATACTAGTATTTATAATCAATGTTATTATCATGTTAAAATAATATTGTATACTTGATTATGTTTGCTATTTTGATGTTTTGGTCCAGATATAAATACAAATCCTTTAATAGCCGGTTGACCTCCAAAGTTAATAATTTCAATTGGCTTTAAATATTCAGTAACAGGATTTACTGTCAATATTACTTCTCCACGTCCTTTAGGGTAAAATCCTCTATAGTCAAAAATTAATTAAACGGAAGTAATGTTGTTAAATAAAATTACTAAAAGACCCATTACCGTTTGTTTATAAGTGCTTCACAATGAACACCAAATAGCTTGTAAATAGGAAATAAAACCTATTGTGAAAAATGCATAACATTAAAATTAAACAATATAAATATTTTATGTTAAAAGTTATAGTTAATACCGTGTATTACTTTTTTGACATAATCCATTGAAGGGGCAAAGCTGACATCAGTTCCTCCTTTCATAGTTATGCTGGAATTATGGTTACTAAATATTGCTACAGGCAAAGCAGACTGTATCATCAAAGGAATACTCCTATGAAATTAACAGTTAAAATTACAAATTGATTTCAAAATATTTATATAGCCATACGCAGCAGTTTGGGAATTGACATTCAAATTGAAATTTCCCAATTTTAGTGTTTTTGGTTGGAATGTTAATTCACAAGAGTTTTGCCGGTCTCCATTTGTAGTCGCATTGCACATCTGCTTAACTAATTGGATTCCTACAATAGAATTATTTTTGTATATTGATTTAAATTACAAAAAATATATAAACATTTTTAATATACTTGATTTAGGAACATAATTAACTATTTACACTTACCAGCCAAATGTTGAGGTTTCAAACCAGGATTAGATCGGCCTGCTCTTATTTTGTTAATTAGTATAGATTGCTCCAAAAGACATGAAAATGCTACAGACAATCGTAAAATTTGGCCTCCCTATTAAAATATCACAAGTGTAATAGGTATTTAAAAAAATAAAATTAGTCAAAATTTAAATTCTACAGTACTACCTAACATTGGTTATAAAGTATTGAACTAGTATTTATAATCAATGATAGTAACTTAAAACCTAATTATAAATACTTAATATAAAATAATTAAGGGCCGTTCTTACAATGTCCGGTAAAGTGTTGGTTAACGCTAACTGACTGATAACAGATTTTAGTATCGGCAGAATTCGGCCAGTTAAGTGTAAGTTAATTTTAGCCAGACTTTGTAAGAACAGCCCTAAGTATTTTAATTTTACCACTTACACCTTCTAAAACACTGCCATCGATCACCTTCACAGACATTTTCCTATCAGATGCAAGAGTAAAATCTTTACTCGAATGATCAAAACTAGAAAACACAGATAACCAAAACAACAGATACGTAATAAGCACTAAGTTTTCAATGTTGACGGATAGGTTTGAAAAATGTTAACAAGAATAACAGAACGATATAGAACCGGAATTATTTTTTCAATCTCATACAGTAGTCAATAACTATGGTCTATAATTAAGCATATTTTAACTATTAATTTATAATAAGTAATAATACTATAAACTCTACAGCAATTTCAAAATATTTGAAATTTATTTGACTTGTTTATCTGTTAGCGGTGTTTTTATCATTTATCACAACATTATCAGTTTATCACATAGTTTTGAAACCGGTCTTAGATCTTCTAAGGTCGTGGTCTAGGGCAGAAAACCCTTTTTATTACAATTACTAAAAACGTTTTTTTAATGAGATGATTGAGATATTTCAATTTTTATACTGTTTATACGATTACATAGTAGTCAAAGCCTCAAAGTTACTGAACTACTTTTATTAACCGTGCACGGCTACAGCTTAACCAGATGGCACTGTCGTATTCGACTTAGGATAATATTTCAATTTTCCGACTCACTCCAAGTATAAACTAGATTTTATTTTTTCTTGGGACACACAGGTTGATGCAAAATTGAAACGATTAAAAATTAACATTATATTATTTTGATTTTACATTTTTATAATAATATATGATATACCCTACAGCGTAGTTTCCAAATTGGAATATACAAGAAACCGCGGAACATAGGCGGAAATCCATTAACATTTCAGGGGGTGGTCTAACATTATTAACAACATTGTGAGTGGCTTCGATCCCACACAACTAAAAAAGGAGGGGGCTTGATGGACTTTGGGGGAGGAGCTAAGCCCCCGTAAGTCCCCACTCCAATCACCACCTATGCACCGGAAGTCGCTTTGCTGTTTGCCTGTGTAGTAGATTGGCACCTACTACCTATAGGTATCTTGTTATTGAGTGGATACTATAATGGATGACTTTATTGTGTTAAAATTGAATTCAATAGGTACCTAATAAACAATATTAAAATTATTTTGAGTGCCCAGTGAGTGGTGACAGTGGTGTGTCAACCCCAACTTCTTTTGTAGATATTTTCTAATTTATTTATATTAGTGTTTATAATACCTATACCATTGACTATAAAATTAATAATTATAACGAAACGGCGTAAATAGTTTTGTGGTATAAATAGCTTAATATTAGACTAAATAATTTGATAGTTTTATTGTGAATAAAATAATAATAGATATATCTTTAACATACAATATCAATCCTTCACAATTAATTATTTTCGAATGAAAACAAAAAACTAATAACAATATAGTCTGTCATATATAGGAAAAATTGATGTAATTTGAACCTGAATATCTAAAAAAGATTATTTATACGTACATTTTTTTTTTAATTATTGTAAATTCCAATTAGAACAACTTATTAGTAATCAGGTAATATTGTATTACATTTTCAAGGCGTATGTAAATGTATGCAGTATTGCAGTGGCGATTTTGTTGTTTAATCTCCCTCCCCCATCTTCCCATTGACATTCCTCCCTAATAAATTTATTATTTATATATAAAACTGTGAAAAACGTAGTTTAATTTATACTTACCCCTCCTCCCCCCGTATCATAATGGCTACTTCACTGTATGTATGAATATAATGCGAAAATATTTTATAGTTAGAGATACAAATTTAAGATTTTTTTTAATTTGATTTATTTCATATTAAAAAGTGAAATATTTTTAAAGTTATTGCTTAAGTTTTATTTAATGATACTCTAAATCTTTCGTATTCCGCTTTAATTACGTTTAAAATTTCCAACATTTTTTAGGTAAATCATTAATACTTATTAAAACGTTTTTAAGCTCTGAATAAAACACGGTACGACAATATTTCAACATAGAATTATTTCTTTTGTATTTTTAATTTTTATTAATTACATGATTTAATCTGCGATGAAAATATGATGCTAAATTGCCTATATAATGCGCCGTATCAAATTTAAAAGTACAATATTATTGTAGATAATTATTGACAAATTATATGAGTAGGTTATATTATCATCTATAATATAATATTATGGTAAAAAATATTTATACTGTACTCTGTAGAATCTATTTGAATAAATATTATTTTATTATATTTATTTATACCTATTCACCAAGGTAACATAAATTATGTTACATAATATCATATTATTATGAAGCACAATTCTATTTGTTAGTGTTTCGGCTACGAATGTTTATTAATTTTTTTTAAACTAATTATTAACGTTTAATACTATACATTTTACTATACAAGACAATAAATCCTTAAAGGTCATAATATCGTCCTGTCGATTTGTTTATTTTTAAATGGCGTTTCATTTAAATAAAGGACCTGTTCAAGTTTTAAAAAAAATATGTTTGATCATTATAACTGCAAATTTGTATACTATATTTTCGTTACTAGTACCATCTTGCCCAGTGCTGATGGCTGGTCGAAATATCTACCCATTTGATGTTCATTTTTTTGAATCGTCTATACTTTTCATGACTACTGCATCCATAATTATAGTGGAATGTGGCGTTTGGCCAAAAAATATCAAACCGAAGAATCAAATAATTCAATTTTCATGCGAGGTATATAAATATTCTACTATTTTGTTCTAAATAAGAAATAACATAATCCTAAATCCAAAATATTATTATTATTTAATTGTTTTCATTTATGTATTTAAATATTGTTTATATTATAGCAGAGCACACCTAGATGATTTTAAATTATAGTTATAAATATTTATATTAACAATTAATTATTATACATTTATTCCGATATTAGAATATTTCATATTAATTGAGTTAATGTATGAAACTTATGTTTTTCATATGTGATTATTGTGCATAGCTGTATATAATGACGGCATGTATAATGCTTATGTATATTCTATTTTGGCACCCAATTGTTGTGATTGTATCTATTTTTACTGATAAATTGGGTTTATTAGTAAGTATATCTTACTGCGGTTCACCAATACACACTTCAATACTTATTAGTTATTTGTTCTATTCCTAAATATATATAGACGACTCAATGGTTGGGATCTACAAATCTTTACAAAAATAATATTCCGATTTGTATGGGAAATGTCCGTAGCACGAAGTTTTTATGCATTTTATTGAGCTCATTACTATTGTACAATGCACTTAATACATTCGGCGTAAAAGACTGGTAATTATTACGTTACTATATTATTACCTATATTGAAATATTTTCAATAATAATAATATTGTTATACTATTGCAGGCAACGTATAAAATGTTTTCTGTTTTAAATGATTTAAAGATTTATTTTATATATGTTGTATTCACGCATGTCTATAAGACGAGCAATGTCAAAAGTGTACTGCTTGTAAAACAAGATTTTCAAATTTGACCGTTCTAGTGTGCTATTTTGTGAATTGAATCATGGTATAGATATACTTTGGAGAAGAATTACTGATGTAAACAATTATTAATGGTTGGATTTTTTATTCAATCTTCTAGTTTCTACAACTAATATCTAAACAAAATGACAATACTGATTATAATGTGAAGTATTAGAATACTGCAGATTTGTTGTAGATATATTGTTGTCAATAATAATTATTACTAGTTGAACATAAGTTTGATCAACATTTTTAACACGAATTATTAAAATATATTATTTATAAATAAAAACAAGGACAAAATGTAGGTATTGGATGATTATATTCATTAATTTGTGACATTCTGTTAAGTATAGTAGTGTAATAATTGAAATAAGATTAACATATTGATACATAGGGACTTTTGAGACTATATATTATAATCGCACATCAGTTCTAAATTTTTCAAAGATTTATATTCCGCTTTCTGTGATTGACAATTATATACCCCTCTATGGTCACCACTATACTAGCTATTGTATCCCCTTTCTACGATACAAAGAAAGTCTGTCCATCTATGCTATAGCCTATAAGAGATAAGACTATTACAGTTATTTACTGATCTGATCTATGCAGAATACGCTAATTCTACAATTTATATAATAGATAAATGTTAAAAAACTTGGGAATTTGAATATCTTTAAAAGATTCGATATAAGCAACTCATAATCAAGATGACCTGATTAAATGTTGCATGTTGTAAATTAGTATGTATTACAATATTAAATCTATGTCTATATTATTAATATTACAAAGCTGAAAAGTTTGTTTGTTTGAACATGCTAATCTCAGGAACTACTGGTTCGAATTGAAAAATTATTTTTGTGTTCGATAGTCCATTTATCGAAGAAGGCTATAGGCTATATAACATCACGCTACGACCAATGGGAGCCCAGGGAGGTGCTCAAGCAGGGATTTTTAAAATTATGATGGAAATGTTTGTTTATAAATGGTTGCTTATGGTCATAGGAGAAATAATTAGTAGAAAAAGTATTTATTTATTATTAGTTGGTTGCCATTGGTTAATCGGGCACATCAGTTTCAAGTATGCATCAAATCGAATATTTTCACATTTTCTACCAAGGTTGAAGGTAAATGAGTTGCACTTACCGCAGCGTGTTACAAACAAAAGTAGTTGAACAATCACAATATTTTTAAGAGTTGTAATTTTTAATGGGCAACGAAGTGCGCGGGATCAGCTAGTTACTTAATATAATTTAATAATTTAATTTCCAAGTGCCAAATAGATTGAAATATATGTATATTAAGTAAAATATTTTACTTAAAATACAGTTAAAAAAAATAAAAAATAATATTTCATGCCTTAAAATTTAAATAGTTAAATCAATATTATTATTAATTATTAATCACACATGTTACCACAATATTATACAGATTTATCGTGATAAAATATGAACACATTCATAAACGTGAAAAAAATAGTTAAATACAAAATAATAAATTACTAGACGATAAATTTAACAAGAACATTTATTTATGATGAATACATAATTACCCATTGAACACGCATTTATAAACTATAATATTTAATTTAAATTCAGAGATAAATCTAGTGATTGACATGGAACAATGGACAATACAAATAGTAGTACGGAAGTAAACTAAAGTGGGGTGGATGTGGTCATTTAGTTATATTATTGTATTTGACTTATTGAATTCCAAATAACTTAAAAGTAATTTAATCGAGTTCGCTTAAATAGTACAGCTATAAGTTGTACATACGTATATAATACACAAAGGCCCATGTATTCATTGAAAATAAGTTTGGAAATTTCACAGTGATGTGGTTAGGGCCTGTAACTCCTAATTTGTACACCTATACAAAAGATAAAATATCAATAATATCAAAAAATAAACAAACTACCTATTAAAAATTATTTAAATACTTAACCTGATATGTATCGGAACCACGTGGAACAATATGGTCAGCAAAAACAAATTTTTTTTTTAAATAAAACTTACATATTTTATCAGAACGATAATTTATATTAACGTGAAATTTTCGTTTAAGTTTCGTTAAATACATTTTTATTGTATTTAATTGAGGGAAATGTTTTTAGGAATTATTATCATTCTGGCGTTGTTAGTATTTTTGGGTATTCGTTTTTTTATATCACTTAACAACATAAATGGATCATTTAATGATGTGTACAAAATTGTTTTTATTTTCTACTGTTAAATGTACAATTTACAATTTACGTTTTTTTATCCATCTATATGAGTATATAACTACATGTAGTTAGTGAGTATGTTACTTTATTACCGTTGGATTAAAAGTGTAGGTCATCATATTTTTATGTTTAGAAAATTCATATTTAGTACAATAATTCTTAGTTTTTATCATCCATTACAAGGTATAGCGCAAGGATTGTTTTTAATTTCATACTTATAAATCTTTACCTATAGTATAGGTTAAGGTATAGCACTGATCTAACTGTTATGAATAATTTTATTTCATAATTAAACTGTTCGAGTAGATAGACAATATATTATTTAAATATATAATAATTATGTCCAAATAGAATATGTATTTTTTTCAAAGTGTTTTTTGAATCAAAATAAAGCTTTTTGTTCAATAAGAATAAGGATTTTACTGGGGAAAAAAAATATTATTTGTCTGTTCTTAAGTTCTTGTTTTATTTTCACACTATATAAGTATCTATATTAGTAATACTATTTTGTATTGTTGTTAAAACTATCAAAAACAATATAAACCAACATTTTATATTATTTCCATCATTTTGTAGTGAACTGTAATTTAAAATAAAAATCATTCTCATCGCTGTTTTATTTGTGTATATATTTGTATACGAATACTTAAAAAGTTTCTTTCTTTGACAGTCTGTTTACGACGTAATAATAATTTTTTGTTGAATAGGAATTGAAAATAAGACACTTAAAACTACAATCATCATAAAACAACATTCTTGTTATTGACTATTGAGACAACGCGTTTTAAGTAATTTTATTTTAACTACAACGTTATATAATGTTTTAATGCGTTTTTCTGGTGGAATTAAAGTCAGAAATGAATGTTTGATGCCCATTTTTATTTATTCATATGCCCCTAAAATGTATATATATTATATTATAATAAATTGTCATAGCCTCTACACAAGTATTTTGATGTCCCATCCAATCCCACCTCTTATAATAGTTACAAGTTACAACCACCCCATCGGGACACAATACCATTATTAAATACCATTATCGAATGATCCACTATCACAAAAATATTTTTTTTTCGGCTACCAAGTATTATATTTAAACGTTTTAATTTAATTCCCGATTCGATATATTCTGTTCTATGTATTTGTGCATACATACCTTTATACCTTTATTCTTATACACTCACTATTTCAATTCAATTCTATATTTACTAAGTATAAATTATAAATATGAGATTTTACTACCCATAAACTTCCGCATGGCGTGAAGTAAAAAAAAATTGTAAAGAATTAATATATGATTAACCATAGTATAAACACTTATAATGATTAATTGTATCTTTAAATTGTTTGTTAGGATACGTTTTAACAAACAGAACATTTCAATTAACCCCAATTTTCAAAGGTCTTTGCGTAGTAACTGATGTCTTGACAGAATTTAGGTTTATATTTACAATAGTCTCAGAGTTCAGAACACATTGGTCTAAGTTATGTCGACATTCAATCAATTTCCAACGCGTTAGTTTTTAACTATAACCTCAACAATAAAAATCGATAATTTGATTAATTACTCGATGTCAAACGCCATCTCGTATATTTGAAAATGGTGTCACAGAAAATGTATTTATTATTAGTTATTACCATTAGTCGAAGTTTTCCTTTGAAAAAATAATAATTGTATTTGTATATTATACATTGTTATTGAAACTAATTATTCATTGCAATACATGTAGGTATTTTCTTTGTTGTAATTTATTCTCTTTATTACATTTTTCTTTAGATATGAATCAACGTAATTAAAAATTAAAACTTAATACCTATATGAATATATATTATCAGTAAATCATAGAATAAGAAAATTTTCGTTTTTACAAAAATATGAATTTTGAATCGGTATTTAGATATTAATAAAATAAATGTTTTAGAATTTTTTGCATCTGTATCATATTATTTGTATGGTTTGGGCCTTTGGGGCATATGTATCATGGAAAAATGTATCATAAATCATAATCATATACCTACAATAGTCTATACTAATTTATATGTATTTTTATTTTTTTGTTCTGCTAACATTATAATATAAACAATGTTAATAATATTATTATGACAAATACTTAAATACATAATTATAAGTAATAACTATAGTCTATAACGTAGTACGTAATTGGTTATATAATCATACCCGTACAATGCGTTTCAATACACAATACAAAATGTATTCTTTAATTATATAAATAAGTTGATAAATAGAATAAAAACGTTTGTGCACTTACATGATTTTACTTTTTCTGGTAATTGATAAGACCAACCAAATGCTAGTGGTAACCATTGGCGCAAATAGGGGGGACTTAGTCACCCTAAATGTCAGTCAAGTCCCCCCAGTTCAAAATCTAGTAATTAGTACTATAATTTTTATATTCTGTGGTACTAAGCAATATGGCCTATGGGGAAGGGGCTTGAGTCAATTTGCGCCTATGGTGGTAACCAAAAAACTACGCGTTTCATTACGTGAAATATAAAATGTATATGTAGGGGACGGAGTGGCCGACCCGAGTTCGATACCTCGGCCGCTGGCTGCATTTTCTTCAGGCAAGTCACGGTGACCGGAGAAGAAATGCCGCCATCCCCCACCCGGGGCATGGCAGAAACCTACGGGAGCCCCATTAGAAATTCTGCCAAAAACAACCCACACACGTGTACCAACCTACCCAACCTAAAAACCCTATAGTTCTCACTCCACGCCCAATGGCCTATGTTGCCGCAGGTTATCTAATAAAAAAAAAAATGTATAAGTGTTTATACATTATACCATTTATACCCATAGCTTATTGCATTCTTTGAAATTTTAAATAAAAAATGTTTTACGAAACAAATAATACGTATAGTACCTACTTTTAGGTACCTATAATACCTATTGGCGCAACTAGGTGGGTGCACAGGAGACTTGTGCACACCCGAGTTTAAAATGTGCACCCTCAAAATATAAAAGACTTAATCTATTATATTTTGATTATTTTGAAGTAAAAATTATCAATAAATACAAAAATGTTGTACCATACTGTATATTGAAGAATATAATAAGTGGATACTTCACTATTATGTTCTGAAATTCCTAGTTATAACACTATAACATAATATTAGGAAATAACCTTTAGCTGAGGTAGGTATTTGATGTTGTATAGAACAGGTCACAGTTACGTCGTTATTACTTATTTGTGTAACAATGATCATACCTAATAATATTTTCTTATAAATCAACAAAATAAAGTAGAAAACAGGATAACGATATTTCTCTTTATCTCTGGCAAGATAAAACTGCCCATGATTCCTGAATGTAAGCGCGTTTATATTGTTTACTTGTTTATAATTTGTTATAATTTATAAAACAAGCGGAAGCGCGTAAAATAACCAACAATATTTCAATTGAATTGTGTTGTTAAAAAAACTGGCATGGTGTTATTTTATGAAAATTAAATATACCAATGTTTATTCAATTATTTATAATAATAAAAAAAATAATAAGACCTATAGAACCTATATTATTAAAAAAAAAAAAATACAAGAAATTGTAAATCTAGATTTTCCAGCTTTAATATAACTTTTGTTCAAATTAATATTTAAAATTTTTTTTCGTGTATAAATTAATATTTTTATTTTTTAATATTGAAAATAAAAAATAAAAAATTTAATTTAAATTTTTTGGAAACATTCAAAATAGCTAATTTGTAAATCTAATTATAAGAATAATTTTAATGGTTAAAACATTTATCTAAGTCAAGTAGTTAATTTTTAGAATATTTTAAGGTATCAATATTTTTTTGAGTAATTTAATTTAGAATGTAATAACTTTTTTTCACAATTTTTGTCATACATTTAAGTAGCGTAATCTTTTTTTTTTTTTTGTCAGATCTCCCTATTATACACTGTATATAGAGTGTGGGTCTGGGGGTCTGGGAATTCTTTATAATTTGTGCACCCTCAAAAATATAGGGCTAGTTGCGCCTATGATAATACCTATACATTATTTGAATGCAGAATAAATTTCTCAATTATTGGAATAAGAAGTCTATTTTAATTTTACTATATTTATAAATTTCATACATGATGTAGAAAAGATATATTCTGATACCTTGTCATTTCAACATAATAAATTAGGAATAAAAATAATAATACATGTTTAATGTATATATTATGTTCTACATTTATTGAGCATTAAAAAAACCAATTTAACCATGTACTTAACAACTGACAATGGTATATTATATACCTACTCTATAGTAGTATTAATTTATGTACCATATACGTTATAACTTTATATAATTCTATTGCCTATATGCAGTATAAATATAGTGAACGTCACTCGTTTTTTGCAAATAGAATGTGAACGTGAACGACGTTAATTTTTTTAATGAATTTGACCGATTTTTAAAACGTTCAATTTATTTACCATTTAATAAATAATATATGTATAAAATATATTGATTAATTATATTATAATAATAATATTTTTATTTTTCCCATTATAATTCCTATAATATTTTTTTTTTTTTTTTTCGAGTCGTATATGTTTATGTGTTTTTAATTTTTATATTGACTGCAGGCTAAAGATTCATAAAAAAAAATAAATGAACGACCCAATGAACGCGTTTGTTTTTTAAAAGAACGTGAACGTGAAAGCGTTTGTTTGAAAATTATGCGAACGTGAACGTGAACGAGTTCCTTTTTTAAGGACTAAACGTGAACCAGTTCATTTTTTTAGTGAACGTTCCGAACACTGCCTAAAAGTTATAATTTATATTTAATAATTATAATCAAGTATAAAAATACCTAATGATTTTGACAGTTGTGCACTTCATTGGCAGGGTTATAATATTATGATAAAAACCACAGGTTAAAATGGCAAAATAATGTATTTAACTATAGCTTGAAAATATTAAATATATTGCAAAGATTTAAATTTTTGATTAAAAATATAACATTTTTGGAACGATGTTTTTTTCATTTTTGCATACGTATTTAACAATTAATTATTTTGGTTTGTAAATCGTAAGTGCATATTTAATATTTGTTTTTTTGGTGTTTGTATAAGACCTTGCTCTACTGGTAATATATTTTATACTATTAACATATTACAACCATGATTTTAAAATACGAATACCCAAGTTATTATGATAGTCAATGTAAAATAGTTCAATTTATTCTGCTTGAATTATCAACATTTTAATACTATGACTTAGGTTCTTACAATCATTCTCATTTAACTTTAAACTTAAACCCCGTAATAAGTTGCCTATTGTGTAACGGGCATTAAACGCTGAAACATATATATAAATAATATATAAATGAACAATACATCATCATTGGTATAGCACTTATATAATGACGTCCATTGAATAAATAAGTTTAACCTTCCGAAGAATATCTACTAAAAAAAAATCGAGTATAAGTACTTATATATTTATATGAAAGAACAATGGTTAATACTGACAATTGACAATAATCAATATATATTTATATCATTATATGATTATAATAATGATTTAACATTCAATCTAAAAATATGAAATTAGATCAAATAAACATTTCAAAATAGCAAATTAAATGCACATATTATATTGTACTACTTGTAGTTAATATTATGAAATTTGTATTTTATTTGTTTATCACTGCAATTTTCTTTTTATAAACACATAAATAACTGACATAAGTTATAGCTCCAACATAGCGTAATATTGCACAGATTACATAATGCCCTTTTATCAGGTTTTATGTTACGCAAATTACCAAAATTAATTTTTAGATGCGGTACAAATTACATTTATTTTATAAAGTTTGAAAAAATAATCCTACTAATTACAATTTTAAATTACATACGCCCATTTTATATACATATTACATATAATATGTTTAAATATTATATATAAGCGGCATTAACGTAACCTAAATGTTACCAAGCCGCCATCGTTACCACAGCGTTATGTATGCAAGTGTGCAAGTGATAGGTTTAATCGTTTTGAACGCCTTGTTTGTAAACAGCAAAATACCCTAGATTAGGAAAAGTTAGTATTTATCCTGGAACGGTTTACCGACCAAACCATACGATATTTAAACTTTTTAAGTTTGTTTTTTCTTCTTCGCAATTATGATTTAAGAAATATAAAAATAACTATATTTGATTGCCTAATTTTAAAGGCGGTATTGCTTATTTAGAATTACGTAGGTATACACTTAATACGACGATTAATTTATTGATTTCTGTAAGTTTAAATACCTGTATTGGCAAAAAATATGAACTTACAAATACCTATTTAATCACGATTTGATTGAACTTGCTTTATCTATGTGTGACCAAGTAAATATAACCTTTGCTCAATAAACCTATATAGTATTGTAATTTGTATAGTATGTACTATGTGCATATCATGCATAGTATGTGTGTACGTAGATTAGGTTCTTAAACACAATACAAATGTTTGGTAATATTAATTATTTTACAAGTTGGGTATATAATTAAAATTATTAAAATATAATCTATACATTTTATAATTACGCACATTGTTGTATCGATGATTTTATCATATCACATTATATAATAATATAGTTATTTTTACCAACAGGAAATAATACGAACGTCGAACACAAGACAAGTATACTATCAGAAATTATCGCTACTAAAATATATCACTATGACTTCTAAATGACTTATCGACTTATTAAATACGACTATGTAGTATGTGGTATGTATTGCACCATTCAACTATCCGTATTCGAATAATATGTACTTTATGTTAAAATCTAATGGAGTATATAAATCATTATCTTTTTCGATTTGAACTAGATATACATATAATTATAATAGTTACCTGCTTAGTAATATTATTTTAGAAATATATTTAGAAATAATGTGTAAGTAACAAAATAATAATAATAATAAAAAAATTGTTTTTAAAATTAATTAACTCTTCTGTTTTAATTATAGATTAGTGTTTACATAATATAATAACTATAAAGTGAATAAAGACTTTTTATATGATTAAAAACCGCAATTCATTAGAGTGACAACATGGCACATTATACTGATCCGATCGTTGAAATTGACAATGAAACCTAATTAAGTATAATATGCGTCATCATATCATTATGTGTATAATATTATGTATGTACACTAAAATATTTTTTCTCATATACCATAGCGGTATTATGAATTCGCTTTCAACTCTCATAATTTATTTGCATAAACTGAACTAACAGTTATAGTTTAGCGGTAAACAAATGTTTGTATTTCTATTAAAATTATAATAAATAAATCAACGATTTAGTACGCCAAGAAAAAGCTAAGTGAAAACCGACATATTGTGACGAGATTAAATTTCAAAATTCTAATGATTGCCACACCAAAAATATTAAATAAGAAACAATGGTGGTCCACGCCAATCGGGTACCTATATATACCTAGTAATATTTAAAGTTTTAAAAGTTAAAAGCCTAGGTAGTTTTTGTAAATGTATTACACATATCTACATGTCTACATGTATGCGAGGATATTAAGAACTTGGGTTTAAAGGTCACATATAATTGAATAATTGATTATAAAAACTATTGTCTATTACATTTTATAATCTATAATTCTGTAAACGATAAACTTTTAGCCACTTTCAAATTCCAAACATCAACTATGGAGTATGAAATATAGTTTATTTGGGTTTACTGTTAGAACTTCTAAATTATATCAATATATAACATAATCATTTCTCATATAATATTCCTAGTACCTGTCCTACCTATCCGGTTCATGTGCATTTTACATAGGTACATATAAACTAATCTTTTTAATAGTTATGAGATATGTTAAAATATTAAAATGTGTAGTGCGTACCGACGTACAGTCGTTGCCAGATAAATTGAGACGGTGGCGACGGCGGCGGCGCTTTTCAGTAAGTGTAGCCCAAATTAGTGACTGACAGTGTGGTGCAAAGGTCATACAGTTGACTGCGATGCGCGCAGTCACCAGTTCGAACCCGGCTCAGTGCTCAGGTGTTATTTATTATTATTAATTAATTAATATTTTTTTACAATTTCTATTTTTTGTTCTTAAATAAAAGATTATTATCAGAATATTTGATTTTTAATTAATATCGTAAAATAATTTTTGTGACAATATTGTTGGTTTATTGATGTATTTTCGGTAATAATATTCAAATACGGAGAACCACTGGTATTCCGATATCGCGCCTCCGCCGCCGTCTCAGTTTATCTGGCAACGACTGTACAGTGTTTATTTCTTTCACCTTTCTTGGGGATGGATCAGAGCAAAACAGCCCTAACACAACTCCTCCCAGGAGTAAATTTTCTGAAATAAATATTGATAGTATATGATAATCTGATATAAATAATAATATTAAAGGTAGGTGCCTCGTGCCTACGTCGTATTCTTATTTTGAACAGAAAATGAATAAAGGCTTATAATCCGTATACTTGACTATGTAAAACTTTCAGAATTCTTTTGTCGATGATTTTGACCATAAATTTAATATTTAAGATTAAATTTAAGTTTTTATATAAGTAATAAATATTCACATCGATGGTTTAATAACAACGTTATTATGCTGGATAAACTCTTTGTTATTTTTTGTAAGTTTTATATAAATAGAAAGAATGTTTCCTGCTCATGTTTTATTCATAGTCAAACACACCTATAGGGAAATTATTTTCCAGAAATATATAACGACCATAATCTTCCTTTCATCCCCGTGAATGGGATTCATCAAAAATGCACATTAAATGTTTTTGTATTCTTACACGGATAAAAATATATATATAATACATAATAGTGTCTGCTGTTACTCATTATTTTGAAGTTGAATTTCAATGGAATTATAACTTTTACATGATTTGTTGTTTTTGTAAAACAACACTTTGGAGGAAAACAAATTGTTTACAATTTTGTGTATCTATCATTTGTTGGGTTTATACGTTTTTAATGACAGCATGCTGTAATATTGTATGCGCATACAATTTACCATTCTGAAGCAAAATATTTTTCAGAGTACCTAATTATGTAGTTTGTAGGTACATAAAAATCGAAATACTCTAATTATTCTAATATAATAGTTGCTAAACTTAAAATATAACGGACCTGGGATCATCGTGTATATATTTTACAGCATTTAATTTGATGATTCTCTTGGAAATTCGTATCAGGTAATCTGTACTGGCTACAAAACTGCAATAAGCACGGTCATGAACGATAATAATAACTATATAGATACCAATAGGTTATAGAGTATAATTTACACTTATACGTGGTAATAATAACCAGACTTAATTATTTTTTACTGCATGGTTCTTATAATGGGTAATTTATTACTAATTGAGAAATGTCATATAATTTGATAGTAAATAATAATTCAATAAAATAAAAATGTAAAAATACAGATTATTTAATTAAAAAAAAAATAAGGCATACGAGCGTTTACGTGCGTATTTGTATTTTGTACTATTTTTACAGAATATTATACGCAAATTCAGCAAAATTTGGATAATGGATAAACGCCGTATACCCCCGTATACTCTCCAAAATATTACTGATTCACTTATTATACTTAAACCAAGACTAACTTTTTAAAATAATTTTGATTGAAAAAATCTTATTACTCCTCCACTGTCAACCGCCAGTTGTAACATGCTATTATTTTCGTAACTGGAATACGTAAATACCACACTCAATACACACTGGTCAGCACTCTGCAATATAAGTTTATGATGTGAGGAAAAAACTTACTCAATGACCAAAGTACCAAATCAGAATGTGTATAACTAGCAAAATAACAAATAAGCAATTATTGTGATAACAAACATTTGAGGTAAACAATGATCAACGTATTCATCAATAGTTCAATTCTCAATAACAACTATCGTCACCAAGCCGAGAAAATAATTTCAAAATAGAATTCATCATTCAAACAATTCCGTCATTATTTTATCATTTATCGAAACAATATTGCGTTTCTATAAGAAATGTTTAATATAAGACACGTGTAAAGATCACGTTATAAAAGATACATAAACTTTTTTTAAAATAAAAATTTCAAAAAACGGCAATGAGATTGTCTTCAAAATATTGTTCTTTATATGAATCTTATCATAATATAGGTATTTTTGCTGTAAAACCACTTTTTAATGATGTTTCGTTTGCTTTGCGTTGATATGTTTTTACCACTGATAATTATCGGTTAGTCTCTTAACGACTTGACATAAATTATTGAAGTTTAATTCCGATAAAAACTTTGTCGGTACCTACAACGTGGCGCTATATTCAAAACCAGCACAGAACCGGAACGTATGGCAACCCTAATGGCCTAATCTGTACACATAATAATATGCGTATCATATTTCAAGTACTCGTGTGTGTAAGTGTACGTGTATTATTATATTATGTAATAACAAAGGAAAATACATAAAATATAATTTTTTATCCTACAATAAATTATTTCTTCGTTTCAATATACGCATATATGTATTCGTAAAATCATCGCTAGATTATACATATCTACATATTAAGTATTATCGTATAAAAAATGAATATTAAATCATACATCTTTCTGTCCGTCAGCTGAATTCCAGAATGATCAGTTACTGATACGCCACCGGATCAGTGTATTGCCATATTGTAATTATTATTATTTCTTATACACTATATACCTACTAGGTAAATTTCCTAATATACAGCTGTTACGGTATTGCTGTACGTCTCTACGTAAATGGTATAACTGGAGGATTTTTCGAGCGTGACAAAGTTCGAAACCACACACATTTGCTGTTCATGACCGCACCCATTTTGTCTATTAATGAAAATGAAACTTTGAAGGGATGATAATTAAAAACAACACACATTAGATTGATAGTTAAAAATTAAATACTTATCATTGTTAAATAAATCGACGTAATCAATATAAAAAATTGGTAAAAAATAAATATAAAATAGATGATATACGATGATAAAACCAAGTATAGTATATATAATGTTTGGATTGGTATACATTTGTATACTTACATCCAAGAGTTTTCATATATTGAGGTATTCATGTTCAATCAATGTTATTTCATTGTTTATGAATTATGAATCGATTACCGTTTATAAATATTTGAAATTACTATATTTCTACATCCTTATCTACTTTGCGTCTACGGTCACAGTGCAACTTACTCTATGCCGCGGTGCCTTGTCGTATTTTAGATACAATATGTATGCGTTATTGATACGCATATAATATCAGTTTGTGAGGGTATTAAATAGTGAGGTTTTGGGAAAACTTTACGGTAGGTATATTGGTGACGTGGAGAAACGTACGTCAAGATTTGAACCGTTTTTGGAAGTGTGCGGTGTGGTGGCCGTCGGAATGAAAATATTTAAACATGCAACATAATAATATTAAAAATACATACCTATACAAAATTAAAGCCAAAATCTTAATCTAAGTTCACACCAGATACATTTTGAAATAATCTAATATCAAGCTTTTTATAACTGTTTTAAATTCTTAAAATATCAGTTTCTTAATAGCTTGTGTTTAATTAAAAAATAATAATTATTAAAAATGATCTGGTGTAAACACAGAAGACTAGGTGTCGAGTTCAGAACAGTTTTCAAAATTGAAATTGAACAGATTGAACAGAGTTCATTTTTGGAAATTCAAAGACCATTTTAGCGCTTGAAAAATCTAGTGATGAAGACCCTTAATCAATGATATCATTGTCATACATGTGTTGAGGTAGGTACAGTGCGAAACCTGTACAGAACGGGCAGTCCGAGACCATCAAAAGTGTGCATTATAGACGGACACGTATTATTTAGAATTCCTATATTTTTGCAGGGACAAAACCTACCCTAACCTATAATATTGTCCGTTCGAGGGAGGTGTCTAGCGTCCGCTATATTATACAGGTGTCCACCTGCAAGTTTCACTGTATTAGGTACTGTCGTATCATCTACCTATAAATTCAAGTCCACTCTACATAATATAGTCTATACACGTCATAATATATGTGTGTCATGTAGGTACTCGTGTGTGTGTGTGTGTGTCCTGTACTCGTGTGTCTGTGTGTGTGCATGAGTTACATATTATTATTATAACATGCGCGTATGACAATAATATTGTTTATCCTTTATCATTTCGCATTTGTTATTGTAGCCGGACAGCCGGTATATAATAATAATATGATATTAGAACACGCAAACACGAATTGCGCTTGTTGTTATTAGCCAAATAATTATTTGCGTTATTAAAATTATTGCGCGACGTATTAATTTATAGCGACAACGAGTAACGCGCGTACGTGTGTGACTCGCACGATGATTCGTTTAACCCCGTATTATAATATTGTGTTATAGTTATAACTCGTTACAATTATAAGACATAAATAATACGTTATATCATTGTGCGCGATAAATGCGGATTTTTATTTTATTCGTTATCTTTATTGTTTATAACAATTAACGTTTAACAATATCATAATATATTGTATAATATTATTTCATTAACCTTGTGCGTGCAGTGTCTACGTAGGAACGCGAAACGTGTTTCGTTAATTAAAATAACGATCGCGTTTTAATTCGTTCGGCTGTGACGCGTCGTCGTCGTTGCCGAGACGTTGACGCAATCGCGGGGAAGATAACAATAACAATAATATAGCTTTTAAAAAAAACTAAAAACAACCGACGCTCACGCGTGTCCATTGTTTCGGAATAACATTTTTTTTTAGCGCGGGGCACTGGAGCAGCAGAGGCGGCGTCACTGCACAGAACCGTTGGCAAAATCCGATATGACCCAGATCGCGCGCAGCATGTAACGACGGGCAAGTCGGAGGAACTTGAAACGGGGCGTTTTCAAGAATCGGACGCGTCCGCGAATCGAAACGACGCAGATTTATAACAACGAATAATAGTAATATTATATTACTACGCTGTAATAATATTTTTTAAACACTGTTCACGGACAGGCGAATAATAAATTGCTTACGCGCGGCATTACAATCGTGGAAACCGGAATCGATCGAATGACTCGGTATATGGTACTTACGGCATACCGCGTATAAAACACGATAATATTATTTCCTTCGATCTGTGTGTCTATATCATTAGTGTTGTAGGGGAAAAAAATCCCGGTAGTCGAATCCTCCGGAAAAAATCACGGTACCGTCTGACGGTCTACACGTAAATAAAATGTAGCAAAAGCAGATGGTATATTATAGGAATTACCTACAGGTATAAAGTACACCTAGTCAATATACGTAAACATAATGTTTTATAGTATCTATACTATACGCTATACCCGTTATAAATATGTACGAGTGTATATGAAACGCGCATATGGTATATGAATATAAATTAATGATAACAGAACATTAAAATACTACACGGGAGACTCTTTACTAAACTAATTTTCATTAAAATAGTTATAGTTTTTGGAAATATTTGATAATTTGAAGTCATTATAAAACAACATTTTTAAATTTAAGTGTTTGAATTAAAATTGTTCGATATTGAATATACACCGACAAATTAACGAACTCTCATTAATCGATTTTTGATATTTTTTGGTAATTCAAAAACGAATAACCGTAGACACTTAATTAATTTTCACCCAATGTTTATATTAGCATTTTCCATAAATGGTAATATTTAGTACCAGTTTGTTAGCAACGGTAATACGTTGTCGAAAGAAAATTATTTAGTATATGTATTAAATTAACGAAATTAATTTACCAAAATCCTGGTTTATCAATGAATCCAAGCGGATCATGAGCAACGTACAAAATAAATATAACACAATGTTGCACTTTGATTGTGAAAATAGTTCTAATAACAGTATAACACACACACATCAGAAGTTAATATTAATTCGATTTAGAACAACGTAGGAGAATTAAATAAATCAAATAACAATGAATAAACAACATATGCAGTACGAGGAGCTTTTCTACACTGTGCTCGGAAAATACAAAACACATATTCTCTTATGGATGGCTATAAACTTTGTTAAAGACAAGCATGGAAATGTAAAACAATGGAAAGTTCTTTTGGATAATGATTTTCAGATATACTTATGTTGTTACTCGTTAGTTGCTACTAATCAGTAATCACTAATCAATACCTACAAATTATTATGCTCTACCTATCGAACACATAATTAAGGTCTAAGGTAAGTGGTAGAGCCCAATTGAGTGTTAATCCCCTCCAGGAGGGGGATATGGATGAATTCAAGAAGTGCACTTACCTTGAAGTGAAGCATTCATATTCATAATTATCCATTACTTCATCATAGCTTAATGGTCTTGATTTAATGGTGTGTCCCTCTATATTTGAATAATGATTAGTGAAATTAAAATGTACCTAATTAAATTAAACTTTTTTACTAAATTGTTTATTGCAATTCGCGTATTCAAACACTATATTTAAATAATTTAAAAATTCAAAAAACAGAAAAATTAATAAAATTATTAATTTTAAATTTCCTAAAACGTTTTGGCATAAAAACGATAGTAAATAATAATGATATGCTAATTGATAATAAATATGATATGATATCTAATAAGAAATGTGCGTACTGTCCCTAGACGCTCGTATCAAGACGTATCAATAGTCAATACACCTAAGTATAGGAGGATAGACCTGATAACAATTGCGTCATATCAAATTGTTTTGAATATCTACACATAATAAGACAAATTATATTTTTGTAAGCCACAAATTTTGTCTGGAATTTATTAATTTTCTAGAAAACGAATTTAAGAAGTTGGCCAAATCACAATAATGGATTTTAAATATGCAAATTTCTATCTTTCGCAGTACAAATGACTGCGGCTAATAAGATATACAATTAACAGGTCACGGTGGTGTTATGCCATTAGATGTGTCAAGTTTGTGTTCAACATTTTAATATTTTTTACCGTAATAATTTCTTGGGTTTATTTTTCTCTTTCAACAACAACATACATTTTTAATACCATATCCTTAAGCAGAATATTTTAGTGAATTTTAAATATAAGTACCTACAAAAGAATTGAATTTCGAACAAGTACCTAGTTAATTAGTAATAAACTTATAAATATTAAATTTTCGATGAGCCGTGTATAGTGAAACAACCTTCCGCCGGAGTATAGGTACTCCTGTGCCACTCCAGTCATTTCAGCTAAATTTTCAATACTTATAAATTTATAACTTTTCACATATTAATATTCCCTGCTTCAGAGTATGAAATTAAAAATGCATGCTGCCATTCAAAAAACGAAAAACTTGAATACTAAAAACTTGATAACGATAACAAATATAATTATTTTCAAAAATGTTTTTTAACGACTGAAAATTATCTAAAAGAAATATTTACAAAAATGTTAAAATATTTTGAAAAAAAAAAGTGTTTACCTTTCAAATAATCATCCTGTCTACTTATAAATATGACTCATCCTAAATGTAATAAATATGAAAGGGAACAACTAAAGGTTTTTTTTCTATTTCTGTTTATCATAATAAAATTAGACTACTTGCTATAACAAAATTGTTTTAAATTTAAGTATTTATTTTCCGTCCTTTGATTTTTTTTCAAACACTCAATTTTTTGTTTGCTTGCGTCAACCACGATTTCCCCACTTTGTGCTATTGCTATATTATAAATTATAATACAATTACGTTAGTGTTTGAATTGTGGTAAATAATTTGTGTTAAATGGAAAATTATTTTTTTTTAATGTATTTCAGCGATTCGATAAACATGATAAAATATAACAATATGAATATTCGTACACTTTTTATATTCGATATTGTGGATTATACTGTTCAATGGTCTATAAGTTATGATTCATGTACTTTGTTTCAGCGTATAATATAATAACCGTATTAAATGTATTATTAACATTTATCACGCTTCATTTGCGACCGCTTAACTTTTATACTTAGTTTGTCTTTCAATTTAAATAGTACCTACCATTTTCATGTTCATTTTCACCTCGCATTCGTTTGATAATAATAATTTATATTATAGAACAAAAAAAAAATGAGGTAATAATAGAAAAAAATTATCTTCTCGGGAGCGACATTGTCCATCCAGGAGGGCTTTGCACACCCTGAGGAATCATACAAAGTATCAAAGATATGTTTTTAAACGTAAGATAAAAATATTTTTGATACACAGGGTGATTCACCGGTCATGCTCATCCCCATTTTCCTTTAATAATGACAATTATGATATTTGAAAATTATATAATATTTAATTAGAGACCATATTTTAAAATTGTTTAGAGTTTTTGTAGGTAAAACCTATTTAAAAAGGTGTTCTGTGACGACACAAACTTTGTTTTTCAAATGAGAACATCCATTTTTACTATAAATTATTGAAGAAGTGGATATTTGAATGTTTACCTATACCTACCTAATTCAAATTTCGAATAATTAGTTTCCCAGCGTTATACTAAGAATGATTAAAAATAGTCCTGGCCTATTATAATGGTTTCATAAAAATATAAATTATATCTAATATTAGATCTAGTGTTTATTATACTTGGACCATTTTTTAAAATCACAAATACTGATGGATCACCTAATATAAATTACTAACATTTTCAAGCCCATATAATAAACCTATTATTTGTATAATTATCATAGGCTAATGACCTCAGATGTTGAAGCCTTTTAAACCTAAAAAAAAACCTATTATTCTCAGTACATAGGTATACAAAGTTAAAAACTCAAAAAAACTCGTTTAAATTTAGATATTTTACGACAAAATGACTAAATAATTTACAGTATAGAAAAATAGGTTTTCATTTGAAAAACAGAAGTTTGTATCTCCACTTTTCAAGTACCTAGTACAAAAAATCTCAAGAATTTAAAAGTACAATCTCTAAGTATATTTAAAAATTCCAAAAAGCAGATTTTTAATAACTGCATTATTGGAGAATCATCCTGTATATTATATTACGCTCGTGTTTTCTTTATTGTCATTTTATTATAATATATTATTTTCTCAAGGGACGTCGGCGATGGTTCCTAATTCATCGTGGGTACCTATATATAGAGGGGAGGTCGCGGTTCGGATCGATTTTTCGCCCATCGAACCGATCGTCTGTGGACTGGTTCGGAGGGGGCCCACGTAAGCAAGTATACGTCCCCCACATCAATATTATCATTGCTTATACGTATTATAAAATTATATCACTAAAACAATCAATCGAGTAAAAATGTAGGTGTATTATATACATATTATGTACGTGAAACACAATATCGGTTTGTACACGGACACATAACTGTATAAATATTCGTCGTGGTGGCCCACACACACGCACGGGGCGGCGCGTATAGCGTCTAATATCGATCGGTGGCCGGTGCCCTCCCCGCCGCGGCCCCGGCGAGGAGGGCGCACTCAGTCATCGTCTAGCACGCGGACACTCGCACGCGCACGGGCGAGCGCCAGCGCACACCGGCAGGAAGCAGCGGCGGCGGCGTCCCCACAACGTCCCGAGTCCACGTCCACAGCGGTGCGCCGTGAGACAGGTCGCGCGGTCCCGAGTCCGCGCGCGTCCAAAGTTGCAGTGTGCGGCCGCGTGTTGTTTAAGTAACGCGGGCGGCGCGTGCAATGCGATCCCGGTCGCGGGTTACCGGCGGCACGACGACCACGACGATTGCACTGGCACCGGCATCCGGCGACGACGCCGACGACGACTATCACCACGATCACGACCACTACCACGACCACCACCACCACTACCACCAATACCACAACCACCGCGGTCGTGACGGACCGCGTTATCGCATCATCATTCAACGTCCCGCCGCCGACGCACCTCCGCCGACGGGACGCCGACCAGACGACTGCGACATCGACGGACATGGCCGAGGCGGTGACGAGTTGCTGAACTACGACCACGAAGGACGACGGAGATCGAGCCGAATTCGCGGATACACCGGCTCGACCAACACATTCGACGTGAGTGTGCTATATTTTATTGGAATGTCGTGTAAATACCTGCTGCGCCGCTGTTGCTGTTAGGACGACGTGTGATCGATAAATTCAAGAAGAAAAGTGCAATACGTAACAATACGCTGCAATACGATAACAAGTCCGATACGACTAACAGTTATGTCTATAAGGTTTATGTATAGGAACTATGGTTAGGCACTGTAAAAAATTGTACCGCAACAGGTAGTGTCCATATTATGAAATATTTTCAAATTAAGTTCTATGTTGGAAAATTTGGGGTGCCATAAAAAAAATAGCCCTGCTGTGCCAAAACTCTTAATCCGGCCGATGGTCGTAATGTATCACATGGTATATCGCACATGTGATTTATTGAGAACGTTCGAAAAGTTTAAGTATTACATTTTTTTTTTAAGTCTGTTATACGTATAGTACTAATGTTTCGCAACAAAGGTAACCATGTATTTTCAATGTCCGATATTATAGACTAAAGCAAAATATTTGTTTTTTAAATGTATAAAACAGATTACGTCAGATATTTACAATTTTCTAAGGTGACTCTTGTCACATTATTGTAACAAGCAGACTTAAATATAATATAGATTTATAATAATAATACATAAACAACGGCCAGATGATAGTCTCGTGCAGAAAACGGGTTACACAGGCACCCCTAGTACCAATGTTAATCACACTGACAAAAGGGACGATCCGTATTGTACGGGTACAGTCACGTATTAAGAAATCGACACGTATGTATTTGTACCGGTAAAGCGTAAGACATATGGCTTTCTTACGATATGTCGACACAGAAAAGGGATGGCGGAAAAAGGTCTCTCCGAATAGAAAGATATAGTTCTAGTAAACCCAAAAACCTTTGATAAAGCCGCCTGCCCCTCACTGATCGGCATTACTATGTCGTCCTTTTCGACAGTGCATGCGTACCAGACATCTTAGCAACAACCCCTTTACTGAATCCTGCGAGCGACGATTAGACTTCCTTACTAGCAGTAATCAGTGCATTTTCTTATATTGCATTATAATATATTAAGTATATTAAATATATTTTACATACAATATTGAATTTGATCGAATTCTCGAATACACGACCTCGAGAATCCACCGAACATCCGGAGAAAGGTAATATCGTAATCCAGTACTTTAATGTAAGATTTAGTGTATAAATTACAAAAATCTTTCTTCTTTTACTTATACGTCACTAAACGAACATTTTGAAAATCGACGATTTGCGCTGGCGAATATTAATTACTATCCGCTACTAACCCTCTTAGGAAAACGCTACACATCGCGACATCGCGGTTTGAATGTGCGCCGATGATAGGTCAATGTGTACCTATAATACACGTCTTCGTGTCTATATCGCGGTAATAGGCATGTGAATCGGTCGACGGTCGTCGCAATCACCACAATTCCGTGGATATCGGTGTTTAACGTCTTCGCCCCGCAAGGGATTCGTATGGACCACAGGGTCACTTTACTGCAATTCGTAAATTCGATGTCTCCGCAGCGATTAGTCACGCAGAGGTGCTGCGTGCACAACCGTCCCAAAAAGCAAGTAAAAAGACCTGTTTATTGAAGTTTAAAGATACATTCTAAAAATAAAATGATAAACAAATACCGGCCGGCACAAAATATTCCTTCGCTTTACGCCCGTTCCGAAATCCACCACCGCCATAATATTATAATTATTATTCGAATACAATATTTACAAATCATGATATTGTATTACTATATAATATGTTACGAGGGTCGCAGTATTACATTCGTCGGACATCGTTTTCAGCCGATTTGAACGCTTTTCCGGCGTTTGAGTTTTCGGATGATTTAATTTCGATCAGAATTACGTACAAAATAAACAACCATCATACCGTGTTAAACTGTTATATTATTATGTACTCATACACCCGCCATCGTCGTAATCATTTATGCGAGTTTATAGTTTAACACAAATTCGCGTCTGACGGTAATGACTTTAGTGCGGCCGCATTCGAAATGTTATTGTGCACAGTGAAACGTTTAGTGTCCGTTTTCAAAGGGATGATAATAAACACGACGTTAGTACAAACTTAATGTTTCTGTACGGAACATACCGTGTGATGTAAGCACGTAGAGTCCTTAAATAATATATAGTCGTCTTATAATATATTATTGTATCGTGTATTCTTGTGCATAATGGGATGTTTTGAGTAACGGCTTGACCTGTAACCGAGCCGTATGGACTCAATAAGACTGCTAAAATATTATCCATATAGTTTTTCAATACTTATACACAATATTATCATATCAGCGAAACCGTCCGCTGTCGATTTTTTTATTTCCAAGTGATATTAATATTATTCGCTTGTTTGTGATTCTCCAAAGGTCGTTTAGGTGCGCGTAAGTCGTTCGTTGAAATTACTCGTCGCAGGCCTTTATATATACTAATAATATGTACGTGCAGCAGTCTTCCACGACGTATGCACGCGAATCTGTACACGTATAAGTTTCATACCGGAGTGACAGAGTGCGTGTAATTATTAGGACATCGTTTTGTATATCCGACTTATTCGCGGACTCGGACACGATATTATTTATATTTCCTCGTGATTAGGATTCAACTCGCACAGGCTGGTGCATTGGCGATTATTGCGGGGTCTTGTAAAGCTTCCCCGATATTAGGTTAGGGTAGGTTTGAATGTTAGGATTACACATTTTCATCGGGCACTCGCGTATTACCCGGGTCTCTATGCGTACGCAAACGAAATTTTCCGACGCCGATGCGTTTTGTCACATTACGCGTGCGACATGTTATATTTTATCTATTGCAAGACATAAAGTGTTATGACAACGACACGTAGGTATTTTACGTTTACGAGATGTTCGCGTTTTCGGTTTGGTCAGGTTGTAGTATTATACTTGAGTTGAAAATGTTCCAATGACCTATTTATAAACAATGTTCATTGACATGTTTAACCGCGCACCGATGAACACTGATGAGTCTCGAATTAATATAATACATAATACAATATATAGACTGCTTACGAGCGTTGGACGTTATTGCTTACGCAACAATAAAAAAAAACTCGTATGAAAATTAAAAAATAATTTCTTTCATTGTTAAGTGCGCTCTATCGAATTCTTTATTATGAACTATGCACAAACAATGTTTTTATACACAGTAAGTATATACGTCATTAAACGCGTTCCGTACGACTGTGAAACTCAATATTATTATACACCATAAGTGTGTTGTGCTGTGTATATTATTATATTATGTATACGTCACACGATATAATATCATACCGTCGTATGCAAAACAAAATGAATAACAATATAATATTATATTATTATATGTACCTATATACCGCAGTCGTACGGTTCAAACAGCTATGAAAAGTCTCTCGGTGGCATTTTTTTCCTCCGCCCCTTGCGCGTTCTTGTTTAAAAATATTATCCATTACGATTTTATCTCGAACACGAATCAGCCATTTCTCTAATGCGTTTTTCCGCAAACGCCGTAAGTAGTATGGTGAGCATAAAATAACGAACGACAACATAATATTATGCTCTTACGCATCTGTCTACCGCGAGGCCATCATTGCCGGTTGTATAGGTATAATATATACCATACTCGTTATATATATTATACTGGTTGTAAACATTTCCCACTGCTGCTCTATAAACAACGCGCCGATCATATACGTGAGTATTATACCTAACTATATTGGAATTAGCTTATTTTATCCGTATACGATCGACCGGATTGTGATGTTCTCGAGGATGTTCTGTGATCGGGGTGTGCCATAATAATTGTATCATTTTTCACACAGTCGGTGTGTATAGGTGAATATAATAATGACGCATAGGTAGTGTAAATATAATATATAATGTGCTTTTATGGAAACTCAATTATCTCGAACATCAAAAATGCAGTAAGTACATATACGCACTGACGCCAAGTGAGTACCTACAATACAATATCAAACCACTTTGGCAATTATTATTACATTTCGGTGTAATAAACACTTCTGTATATACCTAACCGCACCTTCGGATGTCTGACGGGTCTTTTGACATTTAAAAAAAAAACTTAAATATATTATGTCAACAATTTAACAGCTTATTTAGTTTGTTCAATTTATTTTAGTGTCGCTTCTTTGCACACGTTTTAACCTCCATAAGATTTAATTAACGTTTTTACTTTTAAATGAGAATTGTTTTATTAAATAAAAAACACGATATACTTCAATCCTATTTTAATTTATAAATCATTATATAAAATTGCAACACAAAATATTAAGTAAATATTTGGTCTTATTAAGTTTCCGGCGCTGAATATAATATATAATATATACTAACTTTGACATAAGATACTTATTTGAATATCTTACACAGTGACACTAGTCTGTTTGATTGAGAATAAAAATTAAATAAGCTATTATAGAAAAAAGATTTTTAAGAGGTTTCTATATACGAATAAATATCAATATAGTATGTATATTGCATATTATTATGTTTAATATATTTGAATACCATTTAAAAAAATGGATTCTTCAAATAGTATCTGATTTTATAGTAAGTTGCTATTGTAAAAGTATTTATTAATTACCTATCATAATTTTTATATATTATTATATTATTTCGTTATGAATATACGGTAATAAATTGTAAATAATGATTGATGAGATAATTTGAATCAAAAAAATATGTGTTGATTGTGTTATAACACTCAACATTTTGAAATATAGTGTTAGACCTGAGATGAAAGTTGTTCATTTTTGTTTTTAATTATTTATATAGGTACTATCTAATTTTAATTTTGTTTGCCAACGTCTATTGATAATCAGTCCGATAGCTATTGGATTAATTTTTTTAAGAAAGTCCTCAGATAAAACTTGATCATATTGACCCATATATCATTAAGTTATTACAAATATTTCTCTTCTCAGAAATGTTTTGGTGTAGCGCCAAATATGTGTCAAATGATAATAAAACGAGGTAATTAAAAAATATTTATATATAAAGGTAGGTGATATGTATATAATTAATATATTAATATCTACCTATTTGTCGAGAATAAATATACTATATAGACTATATAGGCTATTATTAACTGGTTTGTGCAACACAACCAGTAAACGTGTCATTCGTCTGAAATCTATATCAAAAAATAAATTATCAAACATACATTTTTTGTTTTTAACTTAAATCAGTTTTGTACGTTTCAACCAGAATAGATTGTGTCATAATAATATGTGTGCGGTGTGCACAGTGTTCGTTTAACCTATCTGACAATCATTCATCACTGTCACAGCAGAAACAGAACGTCATTCGGTCGATAAAAAATTTCTAACCAACTGTACACAGCAAGTGGTCTTATTTTAAATAAAACTTAAAACAATCTCAATGCATAACAAGAACAACAACTTACTACGATATTTTGGTTTAATGACGATTTGTGCGTAAGTGTATTCCACTGATAAATGCTTCACACTCGTTCGTGCACATCACTATAATACGTCTGCTATAGATATACACGTCGTTTTGGAATTTGTTGTCTATTAGTAAATCTTATAGCCACAGGATATTGTTATATATCAATATACTTTTATAAAATAACACTAAATAATAAATGTGTCCTTACTAAAAATAATATATAATTATATACACCGGTTACGCTGTAGTTGATAAAATATTTAAGTCGTTTATTTGTTTCAGTGTATCGTTAAGCGAATACTAATCAATAATGAGCCTAAAGAAGAAACCCAAAGAAGACGACCACGAAGCACTGGCCGGAGAAGAAGAAGCTGTCACAGGTGATTTGAATAATATGTTCTAAAATAGTTGTATAACACGACTAAAAATTATCCATAATATATTATACTAAATATTAAGAAGACCACATTAAACATAGTGGTTCGAACTTGCGTGAAGCGCTACAAAATAATTCAAAAAGTTTATTTTTTATTTCAGGTATAGGTACCTAAGTAATATAATGCAATGTTTTTTTTCGTCTCTTTTGCATGCTATTTAGACAAGTGTATGATGTATTGACATTACGCTTTGGTAACCATGGTTGGTACGAATTTCATTAAATTCGTTTCGTATCATCCAAACACATATTTTATATCTCGCGTAAATGATGGCGTGTCCAAAGAATACTTATTTAAGTGTTTGTATAATGTACCCGCACGAGTGTGTATGTATATGTCCCTATTATTGGCCGCGTTTCACCACAACGGTTAAGGGTCAATAACACGTTGATTTTTTTTGTTAACTGGCCCAATAAAGTTTTCGCACACATTTGGCTTCGTTGAATAATATTTATATAATTTTCCGATCGATCGCGGTCGCTGACGAAATATCGTATTGGACGCTTGTTGTTTATCAGCTGCATAGGATCGGCAGGTGTGTGTGTGTGTGTGGGAGGGGGCAGCTTGCTAGACCATTGCCAAAGTCAATATATACTAAATACTAATACTACGTGGTTACTATATACTGTTACAGACTGGCCTTCGGTCATGTCATTCATTAAGTTTAAAAATACTCGTTGAGACACATAACCCTAACGAAGGTTATGCCTATACCTTGTCGTGTTAACTTTTGAAAACAACGGTCAATTCCGCCTTAAGCATGCAAAATTGATTCTGACAAGAGAACTGTACAATGTGCCAAAATAAAGAACTTTTATTCATTCAAAGATCCAATAATAATTATTACATAATATTAAACTACATTACATATTATCACGATCAGCTTTGCTTTCAATTTGAATAACTCACTATGCTGATGAATAATAGGTTATTATAATTTCTATAGAAATTACTAATTCGACAGACCTATACACACTTTTTAACTGTTTATATCAAAAGTTTCATTGATTACATCATTACATAACATTTTAAATAATAATTACTATTTATATACACATGGATTTCGGAAATAAACGTTAGAAAATATAAATAATATACATATATCATATATGTTAAACGAAATTAATTTAAAATGTATATTGTATACAATTATACAAAGACAATTTTTAATTAAATTAAAATTGTCCTTATTTACATACATATTTTAAATTATACGTTAATTAAAACTGAGATTTTATGTATACATCGTAGATATAAATCATTTAAAAAATATGCAAAACGATTGATGTTTGATATAATATATAAAATTTAATAAATAATTATAAATTTATTTATACACATTTTTATTTATATATTAACCATTATTTATTTAACAGTATAAGCACTTGAGTGAAGTTCCATCGAATAGGGTTCTCTCACTTAGGTTTAAGAAGGTTGAGAATAAATCAATTCTTATCATGATTAAATTTAATTAATAAAAATCGATAAATATTCAAATTACTAAAATATATACAAAAGATTTAAAATATTTTTGTTTTTACAATTAAATAGATATATAAATATAAGTTATTAGTTATTATTTTTTACCTATACTATTATACGTGTATTGTGTATTGTTCAGTCTTCAGTAATTAAATAGGTACCTACTTAAAAGTTAAAACCAATCAATTTTTTTCTTGTAAATATATTTATTATTAGTTATTATAATAGAATCTACGCAATAAATACGTAATATGTAATAAATTATATCGGGTAATATTTAGGTACATGTTCGTGCGTTTTGTGTTCAGAAATTTTCCATAAGTATTTTTGAACGTCGGTATTTTAACTTTCGATAAATATAATAAAATTTCATGATATTATGAACTAAAATTACTCAGCGCTCATCATGTGTCAGTCAGGAATAAATGAATTATCTCTATAAATAATAATTACTCGTTAGTCAATTTTTATGCAAGTAGGTATTTAATTTATGCATTTATTAATTTATTACATTTACACATGTACCTATAGTGAATATAATATAAACACATAATACCTATACAATAAGCGTATATTATTATGTACAATAGTTATTGGTTACTGACTACCGTTGAATAATACATTATGTACCTACCTATAATTTATTGACATGCATTTTGCTGCCCATTTGTAAACATCAAAGGTTTCGCATAATTAATTAAATTGTTAACAATTCCAATAAATACTCTTCCGTGAAAAGAAAACGCTTGCCGAGTCAGGATCGGCATGTAGGTACACTTTTGATTTTGAATTATTGGAAAATTATTAACTATATTATGTATATATTTTATTACAGTAGGATTAAACCTAACGAATTTTAAACGAATCTTCATCTTTAGTGCTTATTTAGTTATTATCTGCATACATGCGAGTTTTTATGATGTACAACTATAAAAGTCTGTAGTGAATGATATATTAAAGATAAAGGTCTGAAACTCTTCACTGTACTTCTTCTAGTGAATGTAATTTATTTTATCAATCTTATTTCTACCCTAAACATAAAAATCCATTCTAAAATTTCTAATCTACGTTTGAAAAATCTAGCTACAATCGACTACCTATTTTATTAACTGTTTTAAAATTTTTATTTCACATTATGTATTTACTTGACAAGTCCTTTTTAATGAGCCGCCAACCAACTTTCTAGTTCTCATAGGTAGTTTAAGAGAAAAGCTAAAGAAAAATAAAGTTTTCTGGACTCAAATCATTGTACCACTTGGGAATGATATTAAATATATCTCATTCATATCTTTTATTAAAGATACCTAACTTATATACCCACCTATACTCATTACTACTAGGTTACATTATTATTATTTTCCTATTTTACTATAAACTCTTGAAGTTATAAAATTCAGACTATTTTCATTATATTGCCATTCTTACTTGATTGTAAAATTAAGAAAGTAAAATTTGGAATATTGTGCTTTTGAATTATAATTATTAGGTTTAAGACAAAATTTGAAATGTTTAACATTTTTTGTTCTTAGCTGTTGTGAAATTTGGTGACATCTTAAAATGCAATTGCAGTATAAAGTACCTACATAATATTATATTATTATACTTATTTGTATATAGATGGTCAAAATTATGTACTCGTTCCTCCGGATGGTGGATGGGGCTGGCTGGTGCTCCTGGGCAGCACATTGGTCAACATGTTGATTCCAGGCACGCTTAAATCATTTGGGGTGCTGTTCGTGGAGTTCACAGAAGCGTTTCATGCGTCAGAGACCGCAGCCTCTTGGATACCCGCAATTTGCTATTTTCTCTATTGTTCTTTAGGTGAATATTATTTATATTATATATTATTATAATGCTGACTTGTATTAATAAACGACGATGTGTTAATTAATCAAACACATTTGTTGGGTTGATAATAGGCAGATGACGCACCAAACGACTTGAAATTGTGGTATAATAATATGTAGTTGATCGAAAATAAACCATCTCAATTAAACAGTTCCACGATTCTAATGATACAATAGTTGCTTAATATTATTCCACTCTATTCATCATTTGTAATTGACTAAATTATGTGAAAATTTAAATGTTAAAAAATATAATAAATCAGCGGGTAACGACCTCATATGACGAAGCACAGTGAGATATCAATAACTATAAACATATCATGATAAAAAACTGCAAAAAAATAAAAATAAAATAAAACTAATCAATAATTGTATAAAATTTTATTTTAAGCTCGAGTATTTAAGTTAAATATCATCGATATGAAAAATGATGGGAAAGTTATAAAAACAAAAATATGTCAAGATTCTTGAATTTTTTTAACATAAATATCTGGTCATTTGGTACATTATTTTTAAACTACAGAAAAAAGTTACCACGCGATTAAAACATAAATAGGTCAAATCGGTAAAATTCGTTATTCTGACATTTCTCACAAAGTATAATAAGTTATATACTATAATATTATTGGTAGTTAGACAGATAATAATCCGTTATTAGCAATTTCAATAAACTATTAATCAAACACAGAATACTTAAACTTTGAACTTTCTATCATAAATATTCATTTTAATTTGACTATTAAAATTAATATTTATTTGTTTCACCTATATATTTTTGAATTAATAATAGTAATTTATTAGAATCCACAGTTTAAATTGTTTATATTATATATACTAACAGTATAATTGTATAAGCGAATGTTTCCATTATTTTTTCTTAATAATAAATATTAATTAAATAATAAGAATTTGTTCAATAATATATGTAATATTATAATTTATATTATTTCAATGATAATAGTATTATGATGTGATATAATTCTAAATTAGTTACAAATAAATATGACCAGTAAAATTAGTTAGTGTTAAAATCAAGCTCATTCAAAAATCATTTAACCTAACTAGTTTTTAGTTATATATTTTGGATTTTTAACCCAAATTAGAATGCCTGCAAATGATTTTTATTAATATATGATACCTAGTCTCTGTGCCAGTTTTATGAATTTATTTATTTGATTAACGATTATAATATAGTTCATGGCTTTATGCCAAATACTCTGATTATTCAATGTGTCGAATACTATAACAAAATTAGTATCAACAATATTTGACTACATACATACAGACTATATAAGTACTAGAGTACGACAGGAACATTAGAAATTCCTAAAATGTCTCATGATGTCTTTTATTATGTATTATATACACATTACTCATAATGTGTGGACATAAAAAGAAGTGGAGACGAAATAATTTTTTTGATAAATTATAAATACCATAAGCGAAACTTGTTCAAATTTCAAAATGATTAATGACCCAAATTATATATACATATATATATATATATTCCATACCTTATTCACTATTAAAAATATATAGTTATATACTTATATACCTACATATTATTATTCAATATATATATATATTTATTTATATTTTCATGTCCCTAAAAATATTAAATACGGCTACAGAGGATTAATTTAAATAATGTACCAATTGGTTTGATTTTTTGACGAGTATAACATAATCTAAAATCATATAATTATTGATAATGTATATGTTTAATATGATATATTGAGATGTTCAATATTCATATATGAGTTAATTATTAAATATTTTAATAGTATCGTAATAAATTATGATAATTTCTTCAGTTCAGTCCAGCTTTGATCGATACTTTATATAGTTAAATAAGTTATATTTCTCTCCTTGACTTATGCTTACAAATAAATAATAATATACCCTGAGGTTAACCGAAATAACCATATTTTATTCCATTTTATCAACGATAGATGTTAATATATAATGTATACCCAAGAGAATGGATTTTGCGTTCAAGCTCTTAGACTACCGATATATTATATGCAATGTGTTCAAAGTATACCTGTATACATTACACCATCCACTCACACTCAATTAAATTTGTTAATAACCGTGTTGTTCGATCAGTTTATGATTAATTTAAAAGTCGGTCTCATGAATAATTATTTACAGCTATAGGTATAGGGCACCTATGAGTGGATTTGGCTTTAGCAAAAGCTTTTCTCGATTAAACATTAGCAATTGCGTCACTACACTGAAACAATAATATTCAGTAAAATTAGAAAGGATCAGTCTGCAGTTGCTTGATATTACATTTACCAAATTATTCCCTCTTGCGAATTGGTTACACGGAAATATAATATATTTTAATTAAATTGCGCTGTACTGCGTGCAAATTATCATAACGTATTTCTAAGGAAGCCGATTCAATGCTTTTAATATTATTTATCGAGTTAAAACATATTTTAGTGACACGTACTAAAACATTTATACATTTATAATGCGTTTCCAAAATATAAATTAAACCATATTATTATGCACACAGATTGCTGAAGAATTTAAATGAGCTGTGCCCACACCCGTGCTTATTATAGTTATTTTATATAGGAGGTTATTAAATCTAAATTTTAATACAAATATAAAACTTTTATGTCTGTGGATTTTTTTAAACTCACTAAAAAACAGATTATAATTCATTTAACTTCTTTTAATTAGGTCCTGTTTCGAGTTACCTGTCATCAATATACTCATATCGTACAGTAACGCTAATTGGGGGCACTTTAGCCTCTCTGGGATTGATGCTCTGTTACTTCGCCGATTCAATCACATTTCTGTACTTCAGGCAAGTATTTACGCATACATAATAATATATAAGTTATAATATCGTTTCATTCAACGTCAATTTCAAAGAAATGTATTAATACTTAATCGGTATTTTTCTTTGACCGTATTTACATATGATTATTGTTTTCTACAAAATATAGTATTAGGTACAACAATATTGAATTATAATAAACTGGGTTAGTATTTGAACAGTAAACAGTCATTAGTCATTGCCTTGAAAATATTTTGTTTTATAATAATAACAATAATGATATATTTTTTTTTGTCATAACTGCTGATAACAATAATATATAAAGTATACAATATATGACACTCCCTCCCAAAAGCAATATTTGTGCTTGGATTGGGTGAGTTCAGAACAGTCAGTTTTTTTTTTTTAGATTTTTATTTTTATTGGACAAAACATAGTACTTACAATCTGTATTCACAAGTTATACATTAAGTAAATGTGATGATTGATTGACATGAAGGGAAAGTCACCCAGTGGCGGCACCCCGTGGTACAAAACAGTCAGTTAAATATAATATTTTAATACATAATAATAATAGACTTGAAATTTAAAAAGAGTGTTTTGATACCTGAAAAACGAATTTTGAATGAATATTTCATTATAGTTATAAGTATTTAAAGTTTTGATCAGAGGAGTGGGTACAGCCTTACATAGTATAAAAAAATACTCATTTTAAATTCAATTTTTAATATGTAAAATATCAAATGTGAAATGTTCTGCTTCAGAATATGAAATTAAAAATAAAAGTTCATCGTTCAACAAATAAAACTTAAAAATATTAACAATAACAAATTGTAAAAATATGAACTTTTCAAAAATATTATTTTGTTTTGACTTGAAAAAAAAACAATTATTTTCAAGGTATGAAATGTACCTTTGAAGGTATGAGTGTTTCCAATAAAATAATAACTATATATGGAAGCAGGCAACCATTTTTCTGCAGTTATCTTTCATTCACTAGGTACCTATAAGTACGAACAAAGTTATAAAAAAATCAATATTTTATACACATTATTACTATTTGTCTGTCAATAAGTTTATGTTCCAAACACTGAAAAGAACTTTGAAACATATTTATTATTTACTTCTTTACATTTATTAACGTTTTTCTACACACTATGGTTTCCATCTGTCTTGCGAAAATTCGTGCATAAATAGGTATATCAACATACCTATATTTATTGTATACTATAATTAGTGTATTAATGGTTTTTGTGATTTTTCAAAAAGGTTTAAGTTAATGTATGTACAGTTGACCATGAGAAAAAACATTATATATGGTAACGAATCAATTGAAATTTTCTTCAACGCCCTTGAGATTTATTTAATGCTGATATAAAAACACAATTTAACGGGAAATTGCAGTACCTAGGTATATAATATATTATACCTATCAACACATGTTAATTGAAATAGATAGCCTGTAGGGCTGTAGACATAATTAGTAGGTATATGAGGTATAAATAACAATTCACCTGTTCCACAATAAGCAATTATTTTTGCGTCAATTACATTGTGCTGATAATATGTATACAATAAAAATAATATTCGGATAATCTTATTTTCACGCCTATTTTATGTTTTTTATTAACTAGTGTGAAATTCCTTAATAGTATTCAAAAAAAGTGTAATAATTAACTTATGAATTAATAAAACGATATGCATTCACTTCAGATAAGTCCGGATAAAATGTAGGTACTTTAACTGCAATTAGTGTTGACGATGAAAATAAGAGAAAAACCTTAAAAATTTCCAAAAAAAATGTCTTCAATTTTGCTCCTTCAGAGCACACACGCTGGTTTTTAAACAGATTTAATGTAGCTACGTCATAATTGTTTTTTTGTCAACTATATTTGAATTTGATTAAAATTATCAAAATAAAAAAGATAAATACATGATTTGGTTTGCTCAACAATAAATAATATTACCTACTGTAAAAAATTAATAAATATATTTATAACTACAAATTATATTATTAACAATAAAATATCGTTGACAGTTTCTGAGTTTCAGTTAGTTTTATGATGTAGAAACATTACCAAAATTCAAAGTCAGGATAATGAATAATACATTTGATTTTATGGTAATAAATCATCATAAATTCATAACATTCATTAAAATTTATTATTTAGTAGTAGTAGGTATACGTCATATGAAACATGTATTTTGCGTTTGACTATTAATAAATTGTATTCATACGTGTATAACTATTGATATTTTAAACTACTAAATCAATATGAATACCATATTTATTTTTTTTCATTAATATTATCAATTTTGTATACTTAAATATTTTTATTTAGTGTTATTACTACTGTATTTTTTATAGATACATTATAATGATTGCAAAATATTATTTATATTTCTGACACCTATTTAATCGCAATTTGCATTTTAATTTTCAATCAAATGTGATTCCATGCTAGGTAAACAACTATCAAATTGTATTATAATTATAGATTTTATGTTTAAGCCTAATCGTGTAAGTACATAATATTATTTATATATACGTATAGAATATAGTCTACTAGTATTTGAACCACGATCCATGGTATATTGTGTAAAAAATATCTCATTTTTTCGTTTGTATTATCCGACGGATACTGTCCGGGCTTCCTCCGATTTCATTGGATTTTTACTATAATAGGTACGTTCATTATTGAAATTCCTATAGAGATATTATAAAATATGTCCTCCACTACTTAATTATTTATTTATTTAACGTTTGGTTACGTATTGAATTGAATCATCTCAATTATTATTCTATACAACACAATATTATATAATATGCTCTACATTTTCTTAGAAACTTATAACAGCATCAATCTATATAATATAGATTGATGCTATTAAAATATAATAGGTATGCAATTTGATAGATCCATAGATATATTAAAACATACGAATTTTATATACATGTTATATATGTTAATATTTATTTAATATATTTGCATTTATACTAACCATATAGCTTATTTTACAATTGCACTTATTTATTTGTAAATGTATATATTGTTCCACGGGGTGCCACCATTGGATGACTTCCCCCCCCCCCGCCAATCAAACCACATCGAATTTACTTTTTGTATAACGTGTAAATACAGTTTGTAAATATACATTTTTGTTCAATAAAAAAAAAGAAAAAATTTATAGATTATTTTGCATATAAGAATTTTACAATTACACGGTTCGTATTGCAATAAGCACTATACGTCAGTTTGTTTATGCTGATTGGTTAGAGATAAGTGATGAAATCTATATTGTATTGCATACGATAGTGGGTTATTTGTTGTAACGTCGTAGGTATATATAATTTCATAACGTATTTTGTATTTCAATAGACTTAGGTATAGTTAGGCCCAGACGAACGTTGTGTTTCTGATACCGTGAAAAGTTTATAGTCTGATCGTATGTATAGATTCGGTGCACGAGTCGTTATTATTATTAAACTTATTTATACTCGCGCCCCTGTGAAATTTAATCTGATCGGCGTTATGTCAGTACCTATATCGACTACTTATGATGTGTTTATTTATCGAAATGTTTTGACGTTTTGCTTGTACAAAGAAAATTATTCAGATGACACATCATTTTTTTTTGTTGACGAGATGCTGTCGAACGATTAGCCTTTGCTTGTTAAATGTAACACTAACACAACAGTATAACACTATTGATGCAATTGACGATAATATATTATTATTTATGTAAGCGATTCCGTGTTCACGGCCTTGATGTATCGTACAAGACCCTACCAGCAGTCGAGCAGAAAAAAAATAAATTAGACAACACATTTTGAAGCGATATATCCAGTCATGAGAATCATGTAGATTCAATGATGGTCTTATTAGGAAAATAAAACAAGTGTACGAGTGTTACATCTTGCGTATTATATTTTTATATTAATCGATGAAAAACTCTATAAAAAAAACCGAGTAAATAAAAACTTGGCTGCACATGGTATGAGAGATAAAAACACAAAGTCGTTCTCAAAAATATAAACAAAAGAAAAAATATTAAAACGATGAAAAGGCGTATTTTGTTTTTTCATTTATCTGTTTCGAGTACAACATAAAATGAATTACGACGTCGAACACTACAATACGGACCGATAGAGAATCATAATTTATAAAGTATAATATAAACATGGACGATAACGCATGATATTTAAACGAGCATATTATTTTATGTTGTATATTTATATTTTATAAATATTATATATATTGTGTATACAGGTATATACATATAGGTATACACTATAGATCAAAAAAATATTTTAATATTATAGATTTATAATTTCGATGATAAAACGGTTCTGCCCATCTACCCTCAATCGAATGACGAGAATATTGTTTTTGCCGATAAGTTATATAACTGATAAACTGTCCGAAATATTACTTAACTGCTTTAATTTGTACGTCCCTCGGACTAGATCTACAATACATTTTTATATCACATTTTAAAAAACTAATACTATATGCCTTACCAGCACCTATTAATAGAACCATAATGAGATTAGCTAATTATGATTTATGATGGACAAGTTAATTTATTTATATTTTACATTTCACTCTATAGAGTGAAGACTTTTACGTCTGTGAGGTTGGCCCCCAGTCTTTACCCGATCCACTCCAAACCTATGCCAATATTCTGCAACCTATATTTGCAACTATTTGCATCACGCTTTTGGAAATTTGCAACTCCATACTTTCGCCGCAATCAACGATTTACTTTTAGGGGGGCCAACCTAACATTCAGAAATTGTGTTGTGTGCACACAAACTGTGTGAAATTATTATTAGCCAGCCCCACGACACAAAAATAATCATATCTGTTACAGTATGAAGTCACAAATTTCCAAAAGCATGTAACAAACTTGCAAATAGTTGCAAATAAGTCGCAAAATATTGCATAGGTTTGGAGTGGATCGGCTAAAGTCCCCTCGACGTTTGCGTGGCCAACTTCACAGACGGAACACATTTTATTATTATGTTTTCTGTTTAAATTCATATTGTGTTATTATATTGTTACCTATATTAACAGTTATTTGGCTTTCTAACCCATTCAAATATAACTAAGTAAATAATTAAATAAATTTGTGTCAAAACTTTAAACGACACAAAACAGAAACGCTAATGTAGTTAACGTGTAGAGTGTGCCAACAATATGAACGGCCTTACCAGCAGTGTCACCCGTTCTTGTCCGACTGATATTGGGTCAGAGTGGTTACTGAACGATGGTAGCGCTGAAGAGTACCTATTATATTACCTATCTTCCTATATTGAAGCCGTATATTTTTGTATTTGTCTGACTGTTTATGACTTTCAGATTGTATCTCTATTTTATAACTCATTGTATATATTATTTTGTATCGCAATCTAGAATTAGGAGGAACCTTTTGGGTTCAAAATTATTAAATTAGTTCATATTTATTATATATAAATACCTATATATACGTACATGGTATAGGTAGGAAGCTAGGTACGTTCTGTGTACGATAAAAAGCAAACCAATAATAAATCACGTTATACATACTTATGGTACTTCCTGTAAGTAAAATTCCATCTCTCGACCACTTTGATAATTGCCATATAAACTTACGTTGAAGTATATTGATCTGCAAACATAAAACAGCAAAAGTATATACAGTGTAAAACGAAATTATTCTACCATAGAATAAGGTTTTCAGCGTATATCGGGCAGCTGAAATGGTATCTGATGGTATTTCTCTCGCAGGTTATCGAATCCCGCGAGACGTCGAAATTTGCTGAGCTATGTACCTATCGCATTTAGTGAACAATTCAATCGGATATCTATGTACAGAGTGTAAAAAAAAACACCTGACAAAAAAAAAAAACGAATGGCAACAATTATCAAAATTAAATGGATAATAAATAATTGAATAAACATACTTATGTCAGTAAATTCCAAAAAGAATATTTTGAAAAAGTTATCAGTTTATTACGTTTTAAATTAATTTACGCACCCAAAACATATTGATATTAAAAAAAAATTGTAAGATATAAACTACTTGACTTAAATAAACGTTTTTACCATCAGTATTTGTTTAAAAGCTAGATTTACAAATTTGCTTTTTTGAATTTTTTTAAAATTAATTTAACAAAATTAAATTATTTTTATTTTTGGTACCTATTAAAAAAAAATGTTACTTTCTTCTTATAAAGCAAGCTTAGATAAATTATTTAAAAAAAAAAATGTTTAAATATCGTTTAGAACAAAGTTTATTTCATTTGTCAGATCTGCAGTAACTGAAAGATTTTTTATCCAGGTTTTGCGGTTTACTAACTATTTTTAATTCAGAAACCCAGAAGATTTGGGGGGAGACTTAGCCCCTAAAGCCCCCTCTATTTGCGCCTAATGGTGTTATACCTACGTACTTCTAATATCCGTTTAAAAATGATTTTATGCCTATACTTTATCATTAATTTTATTTTCTTATCGAGTTTTAAAAAAACATCTTTTGATTTTTTAACTGTTTTGCTAACGGCCACGGGCCATTGCGTGTTTCAGTTACGGGATGATGTTCGGCTGCGGCGCAGGCCTGGCGTTCCCACCGGGCATATTCATCGTGACATCGTACTTCGTCAAGTACCGCGGGTTCGCCAACGGAGTGGCCATATCGGGCAGCTGCCTGGGTTCCATGTTTCTGCCGCCGTTCCTGGGCTACCTGATCGAACACTACGGTTACAAGTACAAAAACAAAAACAAAAAAACATTCCCCCCTCCTCAAAACACGTGTCGTATACTACATTATATTATATAATATATTAATATGATTATTATGCATAATATGTATACGCTATACCGAAACGGTCCGAAAACTCTTGAATATTATATTTATATAAATCGTTTGAATTTTCGGGTCGCGTCGCACCCCATCTCCCCTCCATATAAAATAAAATAATAAAATTTAAAAAACCACCCCGAAAATACATGTGTGCTATGTGTGTGTGTGTGTGTGTGTGCGTGTGCGTGTGGCGCAGGGAGGTGGTGCTGATACTCGGAGCCCTTACGCTCAACGTGTGGGTGGGCGCGATGCTGTACCATCCGGTCGAGCAGCACATGGTCAAGCAGTACGTGGAAGATTGCGAGTGCGCGGACGACGGGCTGGACAGCGGTGGCGAAATGGATGCGGTGGTGACGTCTTCGGTTTCTCTGGCCGTGGCCGCGGCGAACTCGGTGGTCGGCGGCAAGAGCTTGACGGAATTGCACCGGTGTGGCGGCGACGACGACGACGAGGACGGGCGGCACCAGGAGACGGTGTCGCTGCTGGCGCAGAACCTCAACGGTTACGTGATCGTCAACGAGCTGAACGCGTCCAGCGTCAAGGTGCCGGCGGACGACCGGTACCTGCTGGCCGGTGGCGGCGTGGCGATCATCGCGGCGGTCAACAGCAAGTCGGTGGCGCGGCCGCTGGGCGGTGGTTCCTGTTCGCCAAAGTCGCTGCAGGCGTTCAGCAGCTGCGGCCTGTTGCGGACCACCAGCGGCGGCACGGCTGACCACATGCAGCTGCAGCACCACAACCTGCACTACCAGCACCAGCACTGCAGTAACCTTCAGGCACCGGCGTTCCGGGGCGCGGCCGGTTCTTCGTCGCTGTCGTCTCTGCGGTACGTCAGCACGCCGTTCCACGGCAGCACGTTGGTCAGCCTGTACGAGGACTCGCAGCCCAAGAAGAAGCAGCAGCAGGAGCAGCGCCGGCGGAGGCGGGACAAGCGGGACAAACGGCGCTCCGGTAAGCAGCACGAGCAACCGGAAGCTGACGACGGCGACGGGACCGACGAGCAACCGACGTCGTCCCGCCGCAAGACCGTGGCCGGCGCGCTCCAATTGCTATCCGACCCGCTGTTCATTATCATACTCGTGTCCAACGCCACCACGGCCATCGGGTACACGAACTCGGCCATCCTGCTGCCGTCGTACGCCATCAGCATCGGCCACGACAAGAGCAGCTCGCAGTACCTGCTGTCCGTGGTGGCCGTGCTCGACCTCGTCGGCCGGGTAGGCGGCAGCACGCTGTCCGACTGGATCCGGCTGGACAAGCGGTACTACTACCTGGGCGGGCTGGTCCTGTCCGGCGTTGCGCTGTTCGTGCTCCCATTCGCCGACGACTACCCGACCATGTGTTGCGCGTGCGCTGCGTTCGGGCTCGGTTCCGGCGTCGTGGTCGGCATCACGGCCGTCATTATGGTCGACATGCTGGGCGAGGAGCGGCTGTCTTCGTCGTACGGCATATCGCTCTTCTGCAACGGGCTGGTGCAGCTCATCGGGCCGCCCGTGGCCGGATACATCTTCGAGACGATCGGCTCGTACAAGCCCGTTTTCCACGGCATGGGTGTCATACTGCTGTTCGGCGCCTCCACGTGGCTGTTGACGCCGTTTTTCAAGAAGAACCATCACCGCCACTGACTGCTGCGGTCGCCTCTTATTCTCTAGAATAATACAATACCATATACTTAGGTACACACACTTACCCACAAACACCCACACACACACTCACACACACACATACACACACACACACTCACACACATACACACACACACTCACACACTCACACACATACACACAGATACACAAATACACTGACATACCATATACATAATAGATTCTAATTTTACTTAAGTGTAACATTATACAACAATTACATATATTTTGGCATATCCGACGCGTAGGTATTTACTATAGTGTTAGTGTATTATATAGGTTATTATACACCGGCGCAATTCGGGTGTTGCAAGTGTTATATTATAATATATAGTTGCACTGGCAACACCAAACCGTTTTTGGGTGTTGCAAACGTAACACCAAAAGTATTAAAGTTTGTAAGGGTCCTACGTCGTTACTCGCTTAATGTATTTATGAAAAATAAGTTAATTAACACTGAACTCGATTATCTAAATCTAATTTTCCATATTAAGATGATAAGATGGTCATCGTCACGGTGGTTACCGCATGTCAATTAAAACCAAAATTATAGGTTTGGTTTGGCTTTTCGTTCATCGATATTTCAATGAAAACATTTTTAAAAACGTGGCGATGACTCTTTGACAGTGTCGGGAAAGTGTCTTTATTACAGTTATTTATGCATCAGAGGAAGAATTGAGGCCGTCGAGGGACAGGTGACGGGGATTGAAAATTTATATTGTAACAAAAGAAAGTTTGCAACTCCAAAAATATGAATTTAACATTATGCCACTGATCATACCGGTACCCTTTATATTTATATATATATTATAATAATTTATTAATTACTTCGTTTAATTATATAACATTATAAGTAGCATGGCACCGAGACCGGTCCGTTATACACAAAGGAGGAATTTCCGTTTAGGCTACCAGCCTCCCCCCCCCTATCCTGCATGAATCGGGGTATTAAAGGATTTAAGGATTTCCAGTGAACCCGCAGAGACAACGTGAAGTTCGGTCGATTGCGGCGCGCAATTACGCGATTGGTCTGATTTTCATTCAAACTTGTGTAGCGGCGGTCGTAAGTACATCGTTTCGTCACGATAGGGATCGATATAAGTGCGTAGAATTACACAGTTTTGCGAAATTTACATATCCGAAGCGAACCAACCATCATCATGTGTCGGTGGTAATTTTGGCTCGAAAGAGCCCCATCGACACAAGGCTCCTAACTCGTGGGCATCCGTTTATTGTTTATTATTTTTGAATTTTTTTTTATCAATGTCTGTACGCGTTTCGTCGCCGTCGGATCATCATCATCGCGGCGTGTGGATATTGTCTCGTAAATCGCGTTTATTATCATATTCGCCGACCAAAATTTAGAACATTCCGCAACGGCGAGCGCATCTGTTTCGCAGCATTATATATTTAATTTCCGCTGTGACGTATAATTTAAGCGCTCGCCGTAGGTACGCCACCGCAGGAATTCGTACGAAAACAATGTGTGTTTACCTGCAATATCAACAGTGGCGTGCTGAACAATTTTCAAAGTCGAACGACATCGTATTGTGTATTATATTTTTGTATTTTTAACGTTTATCACACACCCAGCCCCACCCAACTACCCGTTTTAGACTTGAAACAATCGCCTCGATCGGGGGGAAACCCTCTAAGAAACACGCCCCACTTCCGCCGCCACTACCTATATATATATATACCGACTTTTGTTTCGGTGTAATTTTGGCCGCAGTGACGTATTTCAAGAGCTCGTCGCCGTTTTCGTGAATTTCGCGTAGGTACGCCACCACCGCAGGAATTCGTACGGAAACCATGTGTTTACCCGCAATGTATCAACAGTGGCGTGCTGAACAGTTTTCAAAGTCGAGGCAAAAGACCCACAAAATATGCAGGATTTTCGTGTCCCGCGTAAATAATATTTTTCGCAGACAAAACATAAACGGCGTCGTGCCACATTTTTTTGTATTTTTAACGGTTATCACACACCGACCCCCACTCGCCCGCCCGTTCTAGACTCGAAACAATCGCCTCGATTACGGGGGTAAACCCTCTGAGGAACGCGCCACTTCCACCGCCACTACATACGAGCGCGTGCATACCATATCGCCCATCAGAGTTCCTCGTCTGCGCGTTTGTACGTTATCACAAGTGAGTTGTATACATAAAACAATAAATACCGAATAGCGACGTATTGTCGACCACGACATACGCCAGCAAACCGTTTTTGTTTCGATTCTCACCTGTAGCATTACCCATACCGCGATTCTTCCAGCCCCCGACGTCGCATTTCATATGTTTTAATATTATAATCTTGTAAATTGTCGCGGGTGACTTTAAGCTAAAATAACGAACCCGTTTCAGGCTAATTATATCAACTTTATATACGTCATTAAACCGACGCTTACCTCGTTATGGCGTTTATTTTTTTATACGTTTAGACACTCTTCTCCCCAAACGCCCACGCTCACGACCCTCGTGTTTATATTGCCTCGACGGCCGTCGACCATTCGACCGTTGTTTGCGACGATGATATTATTTATTGTTCTATATTATTATATTTTTGTTGGAACCAAAAACGACGAATTTAAACACAGAAAAATATATTAAATTGATGTCTGATTATTTTGTTTTTTTCGTACCTGTTGTTTGTTACGAATCTTCCGTGTCGGTTATTATGATAATATACCTAGGTGTATAACACAATATATTATTATGTTGTTGTTGTTGAATTAGTGGTTACGTTGTTTTTTTTTATTTTTTTTTCATCAAAAATTTATATTATATTATGATATAGGTACTATGCGTTTTACTATACAACGTTAAAACATTTGTCGGAACTGATAATATAGATACCGTAGTTATGTATAATAATGATATTAGAAATATGGTTAAACGAGTTTTATTTAAAACACCACTATGTAGGTATACATTAATAGATAATCAAATCGACGATATATATATATATATTATATATGAATAAATATATATTATTTTTTTTATATAATTACAGCTGATGAAACTTGACAAATGTTTTACTTTACATTTCGAATGTTTCTAGTAAAATATTATTATAATGATTGTTAGTGTATAGACGTATAATAGTGTTAATATTATTATATTAGTTTACGTTATAATTAATAATATTTTATAGGCTAACAGACTATTATTTTAGTGTATATAGTCATTTATTTTTAATTTATCATACTTGTATAGAAAATATATAAATCAATGTTATTCAATTAAAATATTATATGAATTAATAAATACATTTGTAATGTATTTCAGTGCAGTCTTTTCCACCATACCTGTATATGACGTTAGCAAGCGTGCAATTTGTTATTAAAATAATGTAAAAATTAGTCACTTGATTTCTAATTATTGCGCAGACCAAGGGAAATAAAGAGTTTTAGTGTGTCGACAGTCAGATTGCAGTCGTTCTACGGTGTTGTACCTACGTTTGAGAGAAGTATTACAAAAAAAGGTGGGCAAGTGGGTGTCATTCTGCTGTACAGAAGTTTACAAATGGGTCCCTACAATGGATGGTGTTAAATTTGAATTCAATGATACAATATCATTGTATAAGAAAAACGATTCTGAGCGAAAACGGTCAGTCAGCCTATGATATTACCAAGTATATTTGATGATATTATTGTGAATAAAGCAATTTATATATAACCTATTAAGTGAAGCCTTTTTTCCAATTTTCAATCCTTAGCTATAAAAGTTGAACATTTTATAAATTTTTAATTACAAAATAATTATTAAATTATAAATTTGATAAATGTTATCAAAATATGAACTTTAAATGCTTATGAAAAAAAATTGTACCTATGTATTTTTAATATTTTTCAACTGCTATTAGAATGATATATCAGGAGCCTTATATAACCTTTGCATTAAATTTTCACGCTTTTTTACCCAACAAATAAAATTTTATTGATATTTATAGAAAAAAAAACTAAAAAAATTGAAAACTTACAATGTCCGTAAACAGTTAAAAAAGAGTCAAATTATTTTCAAAATTTTACCGTGTACAGAAAATACCAATATAAACATTCAGTGAATTTTTCAACAATCTACAGTCATACGTTTTTTTAATTACAACAAAATAAGAAAATCGTCACACGAGAAATCGAGTGAATATCAAATGTTGTAAAAATATGAATTTCAAACGCTCATAAAAATTTAATTTGACTTTCTTGTAGACATTTTTTTTGATAAAGGTAGATAAAACTTATAATCTTGTATTACATTTTCAAATCTTAGATTGAAAAAGAAAAATTTTTATGAATTTTCAACTCAAAATAATTTGCTAATTTTCGTGATTTTTCCATATTTTGTCAAGATTTGAACTTTAAATGCTTATAAATAAAAAACTGTGACTAAGGATTTTTAATATTTTCAAATATCATTGTAACAATATAGTAGGAGCCTTTTATTAAATTTTCAAGCTTTTTTTACCCAACAAATAAAGTTTTATTGACATCCATAGAAAAAAATACTAATAAAATTGGAAACTATAAATGTTCCTAAACAGTTCAAAACAAATGAAAATATTTTAGTGTATAGAAAATACAAATACAAACAACCAGTGAAAATGTCATGTATATACGTTCATTTGTTTTAGAGTTACACCAAAAACCAAGATCGATTTTCTCGAAAACAGATTTTGCGTAAAAATTCCCGTTTTTCCTTATTTTTTTTTTTGTTTTTCACGTCGCTTTTGAAAACTATTGGGAAATTTTTACTTTTGACCCCCCAAAGTACCAACTAGATTCACTTTCCTATCAGAAAAGCTACTGTTGAAGAAAATCCAAGCACTTTTACCGGCCTAAAAGGTGATGACAGACACAAAAACAAAATGAAAAAAAAAAAAAATAAATAATAAAAAAAAAACACACATCATTGTAATATCAATACATTCATCGCTTCGCTCAGAATCTAAAACTTAAGGTCTTCAAAATAAGTAGGTATTCGAATACGTTTTTAAAAATCCACACATGAGTAGTTGAGTTCGATTAAAATAGCCAATTCTAGGTTAGGTACACTTCAATTTCAATACATTTGCAATGAACTACTGTTGAAATAATGTGCGTTCCCGACAAGTAAAAGATTAACGCGTATTGATGAAATCGAAATTAGCAGTTATAATCAACACAGCTATAATACTCTAGGGTGATCAGCAGTCTTGCACCTTTCGTGATGTGATTAATTTCACCGACGAGATTGTTTTAAATAATAATATTGTTGTTGAAAATTCAAATTAACAACTGCAGAGCAGCATCAATTTTTAATCACAAAAAATCTCTATACCCTTTTATTTTTATTTTCAACAATTTGAACCATAAAGAATAAAGATCTGACCTATCTTTATTCTTCGTGGTTAACGACCAATTAATTTATATTATAATATAATCATTATTCATTATATTATTATTATAATTATTATTACCTACTGGCTACTATCTACCTAAACACCAATTCGTATTAGGTAGCTATTGATAATAGCTTTACAACATTGTAACCAAACTCAAAACCAGTTATTTTGTTTAAAGCAGTAGCTAATAATTGTATGTGGTATAAACTTATTAGTATTGCGCAATATCGTATAGGAACACATAGTATTGTACAACAAGTGCCGCAAATAGAATTTCTTAGCCCTATGGTAAAAAACTATATTTAGGGGTCATTATCAAAAAAAAAATTTCATATTGTTCAAATTGTACATTTTTAAACCGGTAAACTAAGTATTCTTATGAGTACAACACAGACATGGAAAAACTATAATCTGTTGCTTAAACAAATCTCATCTTCCCAGCTTTTAGATTTGAAAAACCTTTAGTTATTTTATCTGTTTTTAACTCTGAAGTCCGATATTTTCCATATTGAGTATAGCAATGTTCGAAAGTCAACTCTGGCCGTATATTGTCCCGTTGTTATCAATTCAATGTTTCGTGCTGATGCAAAAAAAAACTTCGAACATACATCGTGAAAATAATATGACGTACAGAACATAACAGTTACACAAAAAAAAAATTCAAAGGGATCCCCTTCACTATCCCCCACCGAAAAAACCGCCACTGTCCGGTCGGTCGTATAATAGAGCGTAAATTCAAATTATAATAATATATTGTTGTATAATATCGTGTCGTCAGAGCCGTTCGGAATATAAAAGGTACATATTCGTTTTTAGAGCACTCGTCCGCGAAACTGTTTCCATTATAGCTTTCACATTATAATATAGTACATTTAATACGATTTCGAGCATGTTCGCAAAAGACGTTTTGATGCCATATTATTATTGGCACCACATCTATTGGAGACCATCTTAGACCTAAACTCTGTATAGACGAATGACATATTATTAAAACCGACACACTTTCCGGTCGAGATAGATCTATAGGTACCTACATATATAGATTTGTGTACGGCCGTAACAGCCGAGAGAAACCTTCAAACATAAATCGTAATATTATTATATCGCAAAGTTATAATAATATATAGCCACCTGGATCCTAATATTCTAATTCCTTAGAGTTAGTTTCACTTTCTTTGCATTTGTAGTTTTAAATCATAGTTTGTATCTATACGTGGGACACATAAAATATACATAACTAGATGCTTCATTTTATTTATCTCGGTGTTATCCATTCTGTTTTCTTTAAATAGAATTTTATTGAATTTATTATTTTCAAATCACACATCAGAAATCAGAGTGTAAAGCAAACTGCATGTCTGCATACATGACTATAGTGAATAATGAACAATAAAAAATTAAAACGTTTTACAAAAGTCAATAGCAATTAGCAGCAAATATTTATCAATTAGTATACATTATATGAACTTAATCATATTATAATTAATGAGCCAATGTAATAATATTTAACTTTACACATTTAAACAAGCATTCTATAATGGACAAAAGTATAAGAGATTTTTTTTATTTACTCAAATACATTAAACAGAACTTAAAATTGTATTACCATTTATCACTATTTAATACTGTAAATTAATGTTTATTTTTATGTTTATGTTGTAAATATATCTATTGGTAGGTAAACACTAAAGAGTACTGAGTAGCTTAGACATGATTTAATTTCAGTTCATTGTAAACAATTTTGATTTTTTTTATATATTTATACGGTTTCGTTATATTTATATTAAAAAAAAAAAAATCTTTGGTTCGACTAACGCCTGGTGAAATAAAGTTGGTCCTTTTTTTGGATCCAATTCACATAATATACGTAAATAATAAACTCACTAATAACCTTGGCAGTTGAAGCCTGTAAACTTTTAAATAAAAAAAATAATAAACTCATTAATCATTAACATACTATCATAAAAACCAGTAATTACGTATACGTAACATTAAAATGTGTTCTAATGGATAATAGTTTAATATTAATATTATGAAGAACAAATTAACGCATTTTGCACTTAACTTTTAGAGAATTTTGTGGTGGAAGGATTTCCGAGCGAACTTCAAAACTAAGCTAGATAGTTTACGCCTTTACGGCACCACGCACCGCCGAGTAACAATTTTGACAAAAAAAAATGTTCAAATATGTTAGTTTTAACTGTAAAAAGGATAGAAAACAGTTTTTAAAACGACGTTTATGTTACTTAAAAACTGCGCTATACTTTTTATTTGAATGACTATCAGCTATACGTTGAGGAATTATTTTGATTTAAATTTACTAGTAGGATAATTAATATAAATAACATTATAAATGCTACGTTTTCTTCTAAAAATTATTATATTAAAACTTGTATTTAGTATTGTTTTGTTTTAATTATATTACACTAATTAGTCATATAGCAGTATAATAAGTAATCACCCACCCACCCACCAAATTGTACCTATGTGTTGCTGAAGCAACACATGGCCATAGGATCGCCGCCACTGAACCTCGGGCAATAATATTAGGTATACTATTATAATCTATAATATCGTATTATATAAGGAAGCCTTTTCTTTTTAAAAAATATTTATTGTTTTAAAATTAAATTATTATTATAATCTATAAAACCTCAAATTATAAGCAATGCCTATTAAACAGATTACATAATTATTATGTTCATCTATATATATAATATACGGACGATATGATTATTTACATAGTATAATATATAATAATGGTTCATATAGTTGTGTACCGCCGCCGTGTCCACATCAAATTCCTAATTTTTTCGTTATTGCTCTTTTTGTGTGGACGCACGCACATCACGAGTTTATGTAATAATTTCATGATCATATTATCGAGGCATTTAAAATATGCGAGTGATTATTCAGATTAATATTCTTTTCGAGCGATATCGACTTCAACCCTTTTGACCTTTCGTTTTTATGACGCGCCTATTCGCCTCATCTCGCATTGTAACAATAAATGGGCAAACGTCATATTTATGATATGCGCGCAGTACCTTAAGACCATTACGACAGCCGCAGTTTATTGTTCGGTTGTATTTTGTGTTTTCAGTTTTTTCAGACCTTGTTGGCGGTACAGTCAGGTATTTCTGATAAAAAATAACGCTTCACGCGTAAATTCGCACAAAATTAACGTTTCAAAAACAATAAGTTAACCTGCGCACACGTCATAGTATTTCAATACATATATTTTTATCTGCAATATTATGTGCACAAGTTATTTTCTCAGGATTCATCCGCACATAGTGCGTAGGTATTTTACTAAATACTAAATAGTACCTACGATAACAATTCGCACCCATCATGTTTACTATTGCGGTTTTATGGTTTTCTACGAGTTGTTATTTCTAACAGAGTTGAAACGCGTATTTAATCATAATAAGACAATAATATTAATATTCATTTTTTAAGGATGTATGGGCATAGCATGATCGATCGCATTCCAAGTTCCAACTTAGAAGTACTGCGTGCAGTGACGATAGTAAAAAAAAAAATAAAAGGGCGAGGGGGGCGTAGTCTTTAAAATTTCCGACCGGACTTAGCTACGCCGACCATCCTTCAGTTTGTCACCAACTGCGTAGCGTGTTAATGCGTTATAGTACTCGTTGGGCTACGATTGATCGTTTTACCATCAGATTTGGCCCGCAAAATTCGTCCGACTACCGAAATAATTGCACCCCAAACCTCTAGTATAACATCTATATAATCTTATAGCAGTGTTTTTTTGCTGTCTGGGTAGCAGTCTTGCGGGAGTGGTCTCCCCCCCCCCTCTGACCTATGTAAATGTGTAAATACGTAATAACTCTAAAAGTCATCATGATCATCAAAACATAAAACAATTATTATAATTAATATATCAACTATTTTATATAGGTATAATTAAAAAGTGTATAGCACATTAAATTACTGTTTATTACCTATCAACGGGAGGAAAGTGAAATGCGTATGCTCATATAAAATTGTATATGCGAAGTATTTTCACCTCTCTCTCCCCCCCCCCAGCCCCCCTTAGGACTTGTCTCAATAACTGCTCCTGGATTGTCTCTAAGATATATTGACGATATAGTCACTAAAATTGTTCGAGCGTACACTCTCAAGGTCAATATTTCGACATTTGTGCGCTAAATTTTATACCGTGTATCTGCGAAAACAGGGTACCTATGTCTTATTAATTTAATAAAAAAATATAAAATGTTGTTATCAAGCACAGATATCTATACAACTGTCTAACTCTGAACAATATAGATATCTGTGTTATCAAGTAACTATTATCTAACCTATGTATAATATCTTTTTAAATATAGTATATTATGTTTATCTCATTATTAATTAGAATTATGATGAAATCCAGCCTTTTAGATAGATAATAGATTCTCTACTTTATGGCTTTTTTTTATCACCTTTTTACTTTTTTTTGGTTGTTTATCTTGGCAACACTGGTAACCAGTTTTAGCGGACAAACGGTATGTAAAGACACTTTTGCATGCGGGTGGTAGAGACATATCTTAGCCGTGACACTTCATTAATATTTGAAAATGATGTCAGAACCATCATTACGAACAATAAGGGTGCACATTTCCCAACCCTTGTGCTTTGACATTGTAATTAATTTCCCCGACGAGACTGGCGAGATTGTTTCAAATAACAATTATTGTTGAGAGTTAAAATTAACAACTGTGCAGTGGGTTTACTCACAAACAGGTAATTACTATCTCTATACTTATCTATATACCTTTTTACTTCTAGTTTGAACTGTACGCTGATTCGTCAAAACTCACAACCTCGATCAATAATATTCAAGGGTGTATTGACGTATTGCCGCACTGTTTCATTTTATACTGAAAAAGTATTTCGATACACTACCTATTGCAGTTTTGGTGAGTAAACACGTTATCAGAAATTCTTCGTTTTTTGAAAAAATAATTAAATGCGGTTAAATATAATATAATTATTATTTATAATGTACATGGTGATTACCAAGCATGTTCAAAATTTGATAGGAATACTTATTTTAAATTACCGAGGGACTAAAAAGATATCTTTGCAATAAATAAGTATACATACATAAATACATAAAAAGTAATAAGTTATTTATTATTATATATTTAGGTATCTATATTCAAATAAAACTTAACTATTTAAACTCGTAATATTATAAAATTCACCTATACCGTTCCGTATTATATCATTTATATCTCCCGATTAATATGATAATAACTTGTATGATAAGTTTGTTTGGGTTCGGTCTGAGATCGGTATAATATGTTTGCGTTATATACACGGTATAGTAGTGTATACGTATGTAACATCTTCGATATCAATTTACACGATAGAAGCTATGTATCGAAGGTGTAGATGCTGAAACTGTACGATAAAGGCCATATAGTATAGATGCCAGTGGTTTAACATAAACGATACTATAAACTTATATTATAGTAGTAGTTTGCATATTTTTGAGTACTATTTGCATAAATATAGCTCACCGATAAATATATGTTTCGTAACGACATAACCCCTGAAGTGTAATTTAAAAAAGACAATTCGAAATGGTATTTTGCATAATCCAGCGTATCTTATCGGTTTTTTTGTTTTTTTTGTTTGTTATATTTGCATGATTGAAGATAATATGTATTATTTATAAAGCGACTGCGTGGTTTGATGACTCCCAATGCAACCGAAGAGAACAAAATTCGAATAAATACGTGTAACATATAATATTGGTAGGTATTTACATATTTGAAAAAAATGTCCACTACTTTTCGTTTAAGATCTCACCAAACGGCAATCTCATAATTAATAATATTTTTCTGGTTTTCAAAGAAAACATGCGCGAAAAATCACAAATTTTGAAAAACGTAAGCGTGATTTTTGTAAATGTTACGGGCCATGTAATGATGTTTTTATGGCGTTCATATGGCAACGTTCTAAATAAAATACACTTTTATACGCGTAAACTAATAGTTAAATTAGAACTTATTTAATACCGGGTGTTTCATTTAAAATAGGACACTATGGTTATTCAACAAGTATTAATGTTTTTGAATATATTTTCTTTCACATGGTTTCAATCATCACAAACAACGTTTTTGTTAAAAATTATACTATATTTTTAAGTTTCTAACGTTTTTGATTTACAACATACAGTTTTCATTTCATGTAACATTTCATGAGTATTTCTATACGTACAAATCGACTTTAGGAGCAGTTTATGAGTTATAACTCATAAGTCATGGGTTATATTCTATATCAAAATACTTAGGAAAATATTTTGCTATGGAATATGAAATTAAAATTGAATGTTGTCATTCAATAAAGTGAAAAACTTAAAAAATTATAAGGATAAAAATTATTTAAGTATATATTTTTTAAATATTGTTCTTAGCGATTCGAAACCATGCAAAAACATGTTTTAAAAAACATTTATACTTTTTGAAATAATGAGTATTCAATGATAAAATAATCACCCAGTATGCATGAATGTAAATATTGTTACGATATTATTTTTCAACATTTATCTTATATTCAAAATTAATTTACAATAAAAATAGTATTTAGCTCAATTTCTGCAGGTATCTGTAACAATAGTAAAATGATTGCGTGTTGACTGTTCATCTCATCTCTCGGGTTAGTTTTGTTGTATTTTGTACACCCACATTCATATAAACCTATATAAATATACGTAGCTCAAATAAAGTTAAACAATACCTCGACGGGTTGTGTATGATGGATCACGAGCAAACATTGTTTGGATGATGTATAATTTCCGGTTGGAATCGTTCGCAACCGTCTATGACAACAGGGTCACATTATTTGGCGTCTATAAAAATAAAGGTGCTCATGTGCCACTATATTTATTTAATTAGTTGCTGGAATTATTTTTAATCATTATTAATTACTATTAGTATGAAATTTGGTTTTTTTTTCAATTTTATAAAAGTAACTACCCGCACATGGAAGGATTTCTGGATTTATATATTTATATGGTTATTTATTTGCAAAGTTTAAATGTGTGCCAGGGTTCTAAAATTATTTTCATTTATGTCAAATTTGAAACATCTTACATTAATCTTTTTTTAATATTTTTGAAATTATAATAATTTGACCAAAAACATTGTTTAGAGCGGGTATATCCATACATATAAAATGAAAAATAAATGGGTTAATGAATATGTGCCTTTTTTGTGAATTTGAGAAGTTGACAAATATTTATCTAATTTTAGATTATCTTTAATAATTAGTGTTTCTTTTTCGTTTGAGCTATCAGAACCCCAACCAATTGATTCTAAAATTCTAAATTTTGCTGATCATTTATTCAAAAATTACATTTCAAAAGATTTGGTCTTCCATCTATTTGCAATAATTTAAAAGAGTTAAAGATTATAGTAAACTGTCGCCAGGTAGCCTTATTCATACAAAATGAGGTTTTAATAAAGTTCCCTGCCGAATAATTTATACTTTTTTTTAGATGTTATTCATAAATAATTCAAACCGATGTTGTAATATTAGTGATAGAAGGTCGATAGTTTCTATATGGACAGCGTAGAAAATACAGCCAATATAATGTTTTATTTATTCAAATTAAAATCGCCGAATTAAAATAATATATATCAAAAAAACTACTAACCTAATTTTGATTGTATAGGTTATAATTATATTTATTTTATACTAAATTTGTTATATTATTACATCTAGGGTTGTCATATTACATTTTATTTAAACCGGAACAAACATTTTTTGTGTTATTTGTATGGGAACTATCATAACACCAGGGTACTCCACTATCAGTTTTAGAATCGTATATTTTCGTAACTACTGTTTTGAGTATCACACAATGATCAGCATTGGTTAACGACATGCGTATAAAAGGTAAAAGTAAAATCGAACCTAATGTTACAAATTGGAAAAAAATTACCAACAAAAACATAAAAAATTTAATATCATTCTATATCTATGAAAAAGTGATAGTGAAAATTATCGCAGCCAAGTCGGGAAAATGATTTAAAATATAGATTTCGTCAATCAATCAAGTAATCGATTTGATTATTTTACTATTTTTTTTATTTATCAAAACAATATAGTTTTTCTAATAGAAATTTTTAGTAAAAGATAAAAAGTTTAACATAAACTAAAAAAATGATTAAAGTTTGGGACAATTGACAATCTCGAAACACTATTGGGACACCGGGACGATAATAATATAATCAAAACCGGTATACAGTCTCGTATGGCAACCCTTATTAGTTGTTACATTACAATATACATGATAAATATATTATTGCTATAAATATCATGATATATTAACTTTTTAAAATCCTTTGATTATAGTTTAAAAGACTATTTACGAGTATATTTCATTGTGTTTGGCTATTGAGCATTGATTAGATTCAATACGTATATGTTTGATTTTTTACAATTATTTCATTTCAATTTTTAAAACTAAATGTTTGATAAGTATACAAATACATTGTCATAATTATTTATTGTGATTATTGATTGTATTACTATAGTCGTTTAAGAACAATATACGAGCAATACCCAAAATACTGGGACGTAATGTTAAAGTTCACCACCGTCTACGGCCTACAATACCCAAGCTATTAGATAAAATTATATCAGAGATGGCGAACCTGTGACACGCGGACACTTTTCAAGCCACACGCGTATAAACGATCTGGTAAGCCGGGTCTGACGAAATCATATTATTTTGGTTAGCTATAGTGATTTTTATTCCGTATGATTTCGTTTAATTCGTATTTCGTTCGCTTACGAAAAATAATAATAATATCTATTTTCTGGTAATTTAAACGGCGCCGGTTGAAGTGGGCGAGATGTGTCGTTTATTTTTATTACCCCTTCTATGGACCTAAACAAGACGTGCATGCAAGTGTTATGATTCTCACACCTATAAATACTGATGGGGCCAATATACACGTCCACCTTGGCTGGGACCACCGTCGCCGCCGTGTGTCGTCACTCGAACGAACGCGACCGTGATAAACATCCGGAATCGGTTTAGACTGTTTAGAGTCTTATACTTTTATAATAATAATTATATTATATAGCCTTTACTGAAAATTTAATTTCTTCGCGATATACTAACCATCATAACGATAAAATATCACGGTGGACTTTGTCATATCAGCTGTCAACGATGAACGAACTACGGCGAAGTGATATGATTATGTGACTAATCCGGATTTGTACTTTACGTATAGTTTTTTTTTTTTATCGCGTCACGAGTAATAATAAAATCTATTATACATTTTCCAAAAAGTCCTTTGGTCATCGTTTTGCAGAATTAATAATATTATGTATAGGTATGTATACGCTATATAATTGTTTGTATATAATATTATGTGTGAGTGTCAGAGTTTCAGAGTGTTAAATGCTAATGCGATGAATTATGATAATATTATATTCATTAAAAATGTATAATTGATTGATCGCAGCTGCGGTGAATGGTATTACGGTCTCAGATCAAGAGGAGTATATAAATAAGCGATGAGATGAGCGAAGAGCAATAAAAAATATATTGTAAATTCAATTATGCTATTAAAAAATTAAGTTTAAGTGATATATTATACATAATATATAGTGATATAATATATTATTATTTTACTGTGTAGTTTGGTGGCGTTATCAGTGCACACTGAAAGTTAAGTGATGATGAACACCGCCGTCGCGGGTTAGGTGGGTGTCATTCGACCACGCACGCCACGCTCGCAAACCGAATTCCGCTAAGCATGTTACAATATTATTATATTATTATTATTTTCTGACGAATAGTTCATACGACGAACGCGACAGTCACACGCGGCACTCATCGCGGTGAAGACGGACGCCGCGAAACGAACGTAAAATACACAAACATTATTATTATTTTTATCGAACCACGAGACACACACACACACACGTGACAATTAAAATTGTGACGATTGTAATATTATATATTATTATAATACGTCGTGCTTATAGGATATAGACACCTGTTGAGTATGTACCGATAATATACTTACATAAGATTTGCGAAAGCGTCTCTCTCAAACGGAGTAAAAAAATCGCGTCGATGATAGGTGCCTATAACATTATATAATACACCTAATATACTATACCTTGTAAATTTACGATATCGTAGTTTTAATACTTGCGCGTACGTAGGAATATAATTACGATAATTAATTAATAGGTAATAATAACAAAGTATAGCGACACATTTACATAATATTTGATATTATATACGCAGGACGTGGTAATAACACATTTAAAAATAATAATTATAATATAATACATAAGACCGAGTGCGCCGTTCTCTCGCATTATCGCAGCATTAATTCGTGTGAGTAATATTATTACATTCACAGATCGATCGTGTATAATATACCATTAATACCTACACTCGTAGTCGCAATCAGCTTCCGGACTCGCGATTGTTTATCGCTACCGATGCATCGGCCGGTATGGGCACACACGCACCGCCGGACCAGGCGTATCAGTCGCGTCCGATAGGTCGTTCAGGTGGTACCTAGCAATATAATATTATTATTATAACCGCCACGGGCACATCATGCCACCGCCGCCGCCGCCGTCTTCCGAGTGATATAATGATATAATACCATGTGAATTAATAATATTATACTTCCGACTCGCCGTCCGGCCGATATTATAATATTATTATACCCGTCGCAGTCCTAACCTTCTACGTCTGCACTGACCTACTACACACACCGGATTATTCGATTTACGGAAATATGACCAACGAAACGACGGCGAGCTGCAGAGGTCCGGCGGCCGGAGACCCGAAATCCGAGCCCGACGAGTCGTCGTACATGCTCCGGGACAAAAGTGCGTACCTATATACTATATACAATATTATGTTATATTATTAATCGGTATGCACCACCTATAGCCATCTATAAACGTACACATAATTTTAGCGGTTTTAATTTCCTCGACAGACCGGAACGGATGTTTGTCGTCCACACAAGCGCGTAGTCAGAATTTTGTCTAGGGGGGAAGGGTGTCTTAATTTATTTATATTTAAATATAACATGTGGAGGGCTCTACACACTTTCCGTTGTATGCATTAGTCTTCACATAAGATCATGAAATAGAACCATTTGACCACATAGTCTGTAGAAATCTGAATCATATGGTACATACATTTTTTGACGCCTCGGGTGTTTAAACATCCAAAATTCCCCCTAGGCCAAGTCACTGTTAGTCCGGTGTCGTTTTATCACTCGTTTAAGTCGTTTGTACATTTTTGATGTGAGTTTCTCGTGACGTCGCAGGGCCGTCGACGTCGATTCACCGCGACCAACATCACCAAAATTCGCGACAGGAACGTCAACACCGGACGTTCGACGACAGCTGGGCCTGGTACGTTGTGGGCGGGTGCGCGTTCGCCAACTTCCTGTTGCCCGGCATGCTGAGATCATTCGGTCCAGACGTCCTGAACGGGTTCGTCGAGGTACACGAGCTCGAGTTCTCGAACCGGTCCGTCGTCGGTTGCCGGTGGATACCGGCCACGTTCAACCTTACGTTTTTCGTAGCGGGTAAGTGCCAAAAACGATTAATATTAAATAATAATAAGGCATAATAACAATTTATATATGACAGCTGGGTGCATGTATAAGTTTCACTGGGACATTCAGGTATAGTCGATTTTAGGGTCAGATTTATGGCATTCAGTATTCGACAAATCGTTTGAGATGGTAGTATTAGGTAGGTACGCTTTATCACAACATAACGTCAACTTAACAACTGTATATTAGGTAGTATAAGACATAAGTACTAAGTACTATCGTAATCTAAATGATAATAATCATGAAATCAAATATTTATTTTAAGCAGTAAAAATAATATAGACTATGACATTGAATGCGTCGTGTAATTAATTTTAGCATTAAATCGGAAAAAATAATTTGAAACAAGGTTATTGAAATTAGTATTTAAACAAAAATTTAAAAATAAAATTGATCAACCAATAATATAGTTTAGGTTTATTTAACAAGTTGGTCGGTACCGCAGTGGAATTTACATATTTTTCACAGATAAAATCAGTGGAATTTACATACAAAATAAAGGTACAATCGGTGGAATTTAGTATTTACAATCACCCCGGCTATAGAGAATCGGATTGATTTGTATAAGACATTTTGTGTAGTTATCTACCTATACATACACATTAAACATGGCGATTTTTGTGAAGTTTCACACAGACTCGAATAACATTCGCGTATAGAAAATATTGTAATAATATTTTTGTTAATAACAATATGTTATTCGTTTCGCTGTTCGTCAATAATACGCATAAAACAAATATTGCGTATATATTGTGCGTGAAGCGCGTGTGTCATCGCCACAGACCTATAAACTTATAATGAAATGGACTGCAGATAACAGCTAGCGAGAGAGGTCCGGGGGCCAACATTGTTGGAAAAAGATAATTTATACAATTTAAGACCATAAGGTTTAATTTTAATAGCGAGAGAGAGGAAGAAGTTCAATAACAATAAGATAACAGCATTTTTAGAAAAAGATAACATAATATGCACTTTAGGTCCAATATTATGCATTTATGCACTGCACTGTCTCTTTCTAACAATGTTTTTTTGGTCTCGGCAACCTAAAGCCAGGTACTATATTGTACCTACCTATATAGTTTGGGTAATCGTTCCTATAATATGTATATAATGTACTTATATAGTATATACGCACCGAAAATACCGAGTCCGCTGCACTTTAGACGTTCAGCTCGAGTCCGGAGTACCTACTGCACGCGCGGTATCTATAATATATCCTACCCGTATAATAAATAATAATAATAAATCAGTAAACCATACCTGCCTGTCTGTATAGTGAGTCACGTGTGGCGCGGCGCACATTTCCATCGCAACCGTCGGGATTTTTTTTCATTATACGTACCTTCTAATACTGTATCTAACGTTTTGGCGCCGTCGAGTACTTACACCTATGCTGCTCGGTGTGTGTGTGTGTGTGTGTGTGTGTGTGCACTAAACACTTGTAATTTATGACGCGTGCCAGAGAATCCAAACGCAGTCGCCTCTCCGCGCTCCCCGCCCGCGGGCCGCGACTCATCGACTGCACGAACCGTCACGACTTTTTATTAATTGTGTTCGATGAAACAATCGACCCGGAAACCAGACGCAGCAGCAGTCGATATTGTATATTATACCGATCGAATGTTCCGCCCGGAAAATATTATATATATAAGAGGCCTCATTATTGTATTATGACTAAACGTACGTGTACTTACCTAAAAAGCTACTGTGTACACTGTACACGAATCGTACACGTCAACACGTGTTTGGTTTTTTGACGAGTGACGACTGATACCAGTGCCTTCAGACGTGATTTCGACCCCTCAGCTTAAAAAACTATACGCTTCTAATTTTTTTTCTCGAATCTGGTCACGCAGACTGTCTGCAGACTTCTGCGTGCAATATTATTGTTCGTAAATCGGACACGAGTACCCATATTCAACGTTTTAAAATGAAGATAGATATATTCCGATAATGCAGTGGTTATAATACATTTTTTTACACACATAATAATTGATAATCGTAATATTATAGTATTATAACATTGAGTCTAAAATATATTTTAATCAGTGCACTATAGACATTTATTTTGTCAAGTAGGTATTTTAAAAAAATACATAATATATTATATATTTGTTGAAGGATATCAGTTCGGTTGTACGACGTTATTATTTTAAATATATATTTTCATGTACATAGTTTGGTTATAGCTATAGCATAAAGAAATTTGATATTTTAACCTATAGTCTGTTATTAATACATAGGTATTTACGTATTTTGACTATACAGCGTGATTTTTTTATCAGTAAACGCTGCTCATTTCGCAAAAGGTGTTTTGACGTTTTCAAAATTTATTTTTTTTACATAATTTATATAATTCACCAAACCATTTGGATAAGTCAATAGCACAATATTATTAATGAAAAATAGCTATTCCAATACATAAAGATCGAATTTCGAATGAATGTAACTAGGTAGTAGTTGTGACTTAGGTATAATAGTGTTTAAAGATTATACAAACGGAGTGAAGTAGCCAGGGATTCGAATACCCCGCAAAATGGTTAGTGTACACTACTCCACTCATCTAAACATTAAATAGATGCATACTTATTTATTAATTAACCACTCTAATTTATGTACATTAAAATTCTTTATATAATTATCTGTATAATGACTTAAATAACTATGTTAATATTTACAAAACGTTAAAAACGTTGTTAAATAACTATTAAATATATATAGTTATTTAGCCATTGTTAAGAGGATGTCAGCGCATTATTTGTTATCTTATATACTTATCTCTCTCTCTCTCTCTCCCTCTGACACTGCAATGCACACATATCACATTTTCGTTCTGTAGAACCAGTATTGTGTCATTATAGCTGACCTCTATTATCAAATTTAATGTTTAAAGCGTTATCTGTATTTTAAAATCGTAATATTTTTCAATAATCATAACTTGCGTGAAAAAAATGTCGTTAAAAAGTCAATATACCAACAATGATAATTTTTTGAACTTAAGGTTTGATAATAGGTCAATTCACTATGTAATATTTGATCTAATAACACAAGGTTGGTTCTGCAATTTGTTATATAATAATTAATATTATGTTGGTGGGTCGGATAAATAAAACAAATAATGTACTGACATCATCTTAATATTTCACAAAATAATCAGTGCTCACTGTTAAAAGAATCCTGTGTATGTGAATCAAGTAAACAAAATTTAATTTCGTTAAAATGTTTTATTGTTAAAAACGCTTCTCAGTCACATTCCCTAGTCGAAAGTCCTCCATTCGAACGGAAGAATATAATATAATTATAAGTTTATAAAATAATTGTGCAACCTCCCTTGACCCGCACTCCCATCGAAAACAGTATTAAATTATAAAAATACTACTTAACACATATACACTCATTACTTACTATAAATAAATTCGTTTTTACGCGTGGGCGACAAATTCCAATCACTCTTCCACTATACCGGCAACTCTGGCAACTCCTGCACCCTCGTCGCACATGAAATCCAAGACTATTTTAAACGGACCCCGTTGAAGCCTGCAGTCCCGTCCTATTATAAACGAACCTTTGCCGTCCACAATTTGAATACAACATTATAGTGCTCTTTAAATTTAGAAACGCGTTCTTCTGCGGTAGACTACAATTATTGGACTCGCTTTACAATTTACATACAATATTATTATGCGCATCATAATATTTTAGTCATATGGGCGTAACTATAGGATTTAATAGTTAATTACAGTGGCTATAAGAGTTCTAAAAAACCAAAGTCCAAAATAATCCGTGGGATGCAAAGCCCCTGTATACCCCTGTACTTAGACCCAAATGTATAGAAAATATCACTATCGATAATCGTACATCGTAGATAATTCTCTTTCTATATTTATTATAACCAGATCACTGTATACGGTATATATCGTAGGTTCTTAACCAGTGGTCCGTGGACCCTTTGAGGTCCGTATATGGTTACTCGGGGGTTCATAGAGTGGCTGTGAGTTTTTTTATTATGTACATTTTTATTGTGATGATTTTGAATGTAATTTATTATTTTTGTAGGTTTATGTGAACGGTCGTTCATTTTCTGTACAGTTTCCGATAACGTTTTTAAGATAACAATAATAGTTTCTTACCCACATTCCACCACTTGAAAGACAACAACGAGACAGACCAGTCATTATTTTTATATACCAAACTTATATGATTACGTACTAACTACCTACTTACTAATTATTACACATGAACATTCAAAAAATAATATGGCTTTATCCAGTTCCACAAACAAAAATTGTAAGCACCTATTGATGTGCATTATGTACTTGAAAATTCATTTGGCAATTATTTCGATTCTATATATTCAAAACCAAAAATATGGTTATGCAACCCTTTTCTCGTGGACTTAATCTCATGAATTAATGATTCAGACCTCGTTAATGATGAATTAATTGATTTAAGATCAAAATAAATAGGACACCACGATTTACAAAAAAAACTTAAATCGAATTTTGGTGTTCGTTGATAAAAGCTTATCTGCGAGCTACATCCAGGAGTGCAGGACAATGTAATTTTTGATTCCATTCGCTACTATACATATCTCTGAAAGGCTGAATTTTATACAATAATCACAATTAAAAACAAATCAAGAAATCGATTGGACATTAAGGACGATATGCGAGTTGCTCTGTCCAATATGGTCTCAGATTTTAAAGCAATATTGCAATCAATACAACAGAAAAATATGTCCCATTGAAACTTGTATACATACATTATAAACTATAAAACAAAGTGATTTTTTATAATAATTTAATAATGTATTAACTCTTAATATTATCATTAAAAATAATTAAAATAAAATAATATTAATTTGGGGTCTAAGTCGGGTTATACAGCTATTATATCAGTAAATAAATAAATAAATAAATATTATATTATAATAGGTACCTACAAATATAATTATTAAATATTTTACAAAAGAACATTTTATTTTATGGATTGATTTGGATTTTAACCGGCAAGAGGTAGTAAGATTAAAAAGCAAAAAGTAAAAACGTATAGGGAAACTAAAAACGTCTATTGAAGGATGGAAGGGAAGACAATCCCCCTCCTAGTCACGCCGATGCATATATAGCTATATTATAGTTTGTTAGTATTTTGTTTTCATCAAAAATCATGTAAGAAAAATTTTAATATAATAATATACGATCGAATTTTGTTCGGTGGTTTCAGGGTCGCTGTCATGTCTACTGTGTAAATTGATTTCACACCGAGCCGTAACGTTCTGGGGTGGACTTTTGGCTTCCGCCGGTATGATGTACAGTTCGTTCGCTAACTCCATATCGCACCTGTACATAAGGTAAGTGTAAATAGTGGAATTTATTTTACTTTAGCTAACCGTAGAAGATGCATATATTTGTTACCTACGGGCAAAGTGCAAGACTATCGGGCAACGTAGTTAAATAATTATATATATTATAGAATGTTGCCCAATCTAGCTCGGTAAATATACAATGTCAATTATATTATTTAATAATAATAATAATTATTATTTATTTATTATTGCTTTATTTAATACTATTATTTATAATGTTTAATATTAGGAAAATGAGCATTTGGACATTTCCTCCCTAAATCAATATATATATATTTAAAAACTGGTATACGTACGTCCTACGTAGAACAAATAATATTTTGGAATGGTGGAATAATACATTTACAACACTAGCCCAATCATCCAAATACATATTTTTATAAAAAATTATTCTGTATACATCATATTCGTTAAAAATGTACACTTTTATTGTATAGGTATTTTAAGTTGTCATCTATATGTATATCTACCTATATTGCAATTGTATACATAATATATAGATAAGACAACGCCGATGCAATCATTTTTCAATCATTATTTTTAGATTTGACTCACAAGTGGCGTAACAGGAGGAGGACGGAAATATATATATCACCAGTTCCTATCACTAATGAGTCAAATCCAAATTATTATAAAATCCAAATAATGAGCGATAAGTTAGGTATTGCATCGGCATTTTCTATCCTTATAGTGTTATACTTTAATATATGATAATATAAGTACTTGATCGATGACCATTTTCCCGATTTTCCGCAGCTACGGCTTGATGGTGGGATTTGGCGCAGGCTTGTGCTACTCGGCAGGAATACTGATCGTCAACGAGTATTTTGACAAGCACCGAGGACTGGCCAACGGGTTTTCGCTGGCAGGCACCGCCATCGGTGCTCTCGCCATGCCACCGTACCTCGAGTTCTTGACCTTTTCATACGGCTACAGGTATATAATATTCTACTATAATATGATGTTCATTAATATATTCGACTAACAAAAAACTGAAGAAAAAAAAATGAGCTCATATTATTAAGGTCCCAAACTTCCAACCGATCAAAAATTAATCGTACGCATAATATTAGACAGGGTGATCATCCTCTTTCTTCTTCATTAATGCAGTTATTCACAATCTAATTTTCGGAATTTTTATCGCCGCAGTACACTTCTTAAGTAAGTTGCAGGTACTACAAAATAATTCTTGAATTTGAAAAGAAGTATATTTTGAGTATACATAAAATTCTAAAAATAGAATTCTAATAAAATATAAATTCATTATTAAAAGGAAAAATGGGATGAGCATGCATGATGAATCAACCTATAATATAGTGTATAGTACCTATATAGAACTATTATAAGTTATAACTTACTATAGTTTGGATTTTTTTGTGGTCAATGGTCTATAAGTCTATGAAAAAAAATCGACATATTTTATTTTGCTTTGTTTCATTTTTAAATATGTTCCGTATTAAAGTCCCTGCAAACCCTGTTAATTTTTCATCAAAACGACCTTAGCGACTGACAAAAATTAAAGTACTTCTAGTGGTTTGATTTAAAGAATGTAAAGATGTTTTAATTGGTCAACAAGTCTACTTTGCATCAGTTAATTATCATTATAATAATTCATCAAATAGTTCATCATAATATCATTGTATAATAAAAACGATTCTGAACGAAAACGATCAGTCAGCCTATGATATTACCAAGTATATTTGATGATATTATTGTAAATAAAGTAATTTATATATAACCTATTTACGTGAAGCCTTGTTTTAAATTTTCAATCCTTAGCTATAGAAGTTGAACATTTTATACATTTTTAACTACAAAATAATTATTAAATTTTGTCAAAATTTGAACTTTAAATGCTTATAAAAAAAAATTGTGCCCATGTATTTTTAATATTTTTCAACTGCTATTGTAAAAATATATCAGAATCTTTGCATTAAGTTTTCACGCTTTTTTACCCAACAAATAAAATTTTATTGATATTTATAGAAAAAAAACTAAAAAAATTGAAAACTGTCAATGTCCGTAAACAGCTCAAACAAATCAAAATATTTTCAAAATTTTATCGTGTATAAAAAATACTAATATAAACATCCAGTGAAATTTTCAAGCATCTACAGTCATACGTAAATAAATTCGTACATAAATTTATAAAATGTAAAACATTTATTCTCGTCAAGAATTTGCTAAAATTGAAAAAGTGCTCTGACCGATGCAAAGAAAAATTGTTTACCAACACAAACATCTTTAAATTTTTTAAATCGAAGTACCTTCATTTTTGTCAGTGTGACGGCTATTTCACGTCCATAAATTGGTTTTCTAATGAATTTAAATGACTTGTGCATGTGCGTGCGTGCGACCAAAAACCAGATAATAAAATAACAATGAAGTGTAAATTGATGCTGGTCGCAGGTGATGCTAGGGGAGTATGCACACACTAATGATCATTTACTACACACACAAAGACGATCAGTAATCGCAGGAACGAAATAATTGTCTAAACACAACTCCTTAAAAATGACACATTTGTAGGGGCCTTAATGCCTATTATTCATTATACTCAATTGGTATTTGCAATTATTTGAAAGGATAATATTTGTTAATATCTCGAATGTTCAATTTCATGCCGCCATTATAGATATGTTTGAATACATTTTATGTTTGTTTTTTAAGTTTTTTCTGGTGATTGTTTATATTATGTATAACTAGAAATGTTATAATATTAAACTATAACTAGTAGTAGTCATAATGTCATATTAGGCGAGTTTATTAGATTCAAAGAATAAAACAAAATTACAGTGGGCATCCTATGTCGTCTTATAATCGTTTATAAAAATATTTTTAGTGCTTTTTTTAGTTTTTAATCACGTTAAAATTCGAATAAGCGTTAGTTAGTAGACGGTAGACTGTGGACAAAAACAATCAAAACTTGTAAAATGGTACCAAACAAATAACAGCATAACATCGGTACATATTTCACGAACTTACGAGCCCTTCATTGAATCACTAGTAAAGCCTCGATAATAACCCGACCCAAAACGGTGATCTTTAACTTACTTCTACCACCATTACATGTCATATCGTTTTTCCTACAGAGGCGGCATTCTTATCGTGTCCGGAATGATGTTGAACACACTAGCGTGCTCGTTGACCTACAAACCCGCGGTTGTTGATGCGGACAGGGCAGTTAAGCAGGACGAGGTGACCTACACTAGGCCGATCGCTTCGTCGACGCCAACGCCGACATCGATCAACGCGAAAGCAGTCGCGACGACGGCGTTTAAGGCAGCCACGGACCTGTACTACGCCGCGGTGGTTTCGTCACCGTCGCCGCCGCTGTTGAAATCCCAAACCACGGCGGCGGTGGCGGTGTCTTCAACGGACGACGAAGACAATGATGACGACGAAGACGATGACGACGACGACGACGACAACGAGAGACGCCTGAAAAACACCCGTTGGTGGCGGTGGCTGAGGTGGCGACACCCGCAGTTCGGCGCCACGCCGGCCGCTGAGTTTCTGGCCGTGTCAGTCGTCCACGCGATCAGCCACTTGGCGTACGCCACTGCCGCGCCAGCGCGTGCCGCCGCCCTACAGCTGGCCGCGGCCGAGGCGGCCGGTCGTTTTCTCGCACCCACCGCTTCAGACCTGCTGTCGCCCGGCGGTTCGGCGTCAATTTACCTGTACGCCGCGGTGGTGGCCGTCGGCGGCACCGTCCTACTGACCGGCGCCGCCACCGCCGAATCGAATGCCGACCCGTTCCAGTGGCCACTGCGATCGGCAGTGCACGCGCAATGGTCGGCGTCCCTGGTCATGGCCTTCGGAATGGCGTCCGGTGCCGCCATCGGGCTCGAACCGCTGGTTGCGGTCCGAGCGCTGGGCCGCGAACAGCTCGCCGCCTCCTGTTCCGCCACGTTACTCGGAAAAGGCGCCGCTCAACTGGCCGTCGACCTGTTCCTGCGCCAGTCGTTGCCCAGCCGTGGTGGACACTGGCCACCGATCTCACCGTGCGTGTTTTACGCGCTCGGAACCATTCTAGTGGCCACCGCCGCTGCTTGGACGGCTGCGTTCCTTGTCAAGCGTCACTACGCCTCCAAGACCGGGTGCAACCGGTACGTGAGAACCGCTTGACTACAGCGGCCGACGGTGGAAAAACAATCATCCTACTATATTGTATAGGTAATAATCGGAGTACCAGACGGGAATTGAAATACTTTGGGATCGGTTTTCAACTTAAGCTTTCACAAAATCAAAATAAACCATAATATCCATTCGTCGTTACTTGTTTATCGTTGTCCTGAAGTATCAAAAACGATTTAATATTTTTTAAATTTAAAAAACTTTAGCAGCGACTAATGTTTGAAGTTCTTGTAATTTTCATAACTCGTTTAAGAGTAAAATTAACATTTGTATACATATGAGTACCTATTATAGTAAGACGAGACATTTTAATACAATCGAGGGCCTCAACAAAACACGCCGCTTCAGATATTACACCCACCCGCGTATTTATCTTCTTCTAATTCTGTGGTTTGCTGTCTTAATTTTTACTCTTAGCAATATGACATTTAAGCGGACTTGAGTGTAGTAACCAACAGTTGCCAACTTATATTTCAATGTTTCACATTATGGAAAATTAAATACTGACAAATGTTACAAATACGACTGAATTGGTACATGGAAATATATTAACGATTCCAATTTCCGTGTTAGTAGGTAAACTAATAAATAAGTGGTATATTGTAAGTAACCACATATTTTATGGCCGTTATCATGAAATGTACTCTCATAACATCTCTCCGCACTTCTAAAATCCTAGGTCTGAACAAAACAAATGACAGGCACCTACCTTACCTACTAATAATAAATAAAATAGAATATACGTACTACAGTACTCCAGTATCAAGTCGTTTAATAGCACCTAAGTGTTATACCAGAACAACTGTAAAAATTTACAAATCATTATTCCTGTTTGTGATGAATATAGTTGGTTATCTACTATAGATATATACATTTAGAACTGTCATGTCGGATCCATTAAAATTGGTCGAAACAATAAAGAAAAAGTTCTGATTTTACGTATGTATCTACCTAATTAACGTATTTGAGGCTTTCGATTATAGTAATGATATATACAATTTGTGACCATTAGTATTTACTATTTACTAGGTACCTGCATTGTTCTAGAAACCAAGACAAAAGTGCTTGATGTAAGTACTCGTCATGACTCATGGGGCGTAGTCCAATACGTTTTGAGTACTCAGTTATGGTAACCATTTTTGTTCTAAAACAGTGTGTTGATGGCGAACCACGATTTTCGGGCTTAAATCCTATTATAATGGAAGTACACAGACATGCTCAACAGGTTTCGATTTCCAATATTATTGCGAATTTGCGGCCCTTGAATATTACATTATTGTTTCCAATACTGTAGAAATATTTAATTTTTATTATTGTGTCTATTACTGAAATTGTATATCTAATTAAGAATTATGTGTAAATACCTGTATATAAATATATAATATATTATATTATGATCATATGATTTATGAACCAGGAATGGCCAACATTCATTTCAAACTTAATATTATATTCAACAAAGACCAACATAAATATAAGAATATATATTTTTAAATTATATTAAATTAATTAGTTATAAATCTACAACTTAATGACAAAAAATTAAGATCATGTAGGTAATTCATTACAATTGTTGTTACACAATAAAAAAAAATTATCAATATTATATGAAACAACAGTTGGTCTTTCCTGGCTTATACAATGTATTATTTTAAAACGTATACATAATTAACGGTGAAATGTGTTGTACACTTAATACAACTAAATTAACCGAGTACTGATTTTTTTTTCACTTTTATATCTGTGTAAGAATAAAATTGTATTTAATACCTACAATGAAATTTTAATTTTAATTTGTTCCCAGTTACATATTGATAATTATAACAAATACAATCAAAACCAATGTTTAATTAACATTAATATTACTATTATTATTTTTTACTTTATCAGGTTTTTTATGTATAATATATTATTCATAATCTAATACTTATAAACAGAGTGGGAAGGGTGGATTAGTTTGCAGTTAAAAAATAAAAACTGAGGTTATTATTCAAATGATAATAATAACACTGTAAAATTAATAAAATTGAAACATATAATTAATTATACTCAGTTCTTTCTTTTGTAAATTTATCTTCAATAAACAACGCCAATAAACACAATATTGATTTACAAAAAAATCATGACACATAATAATATAAATTAAAAATATTATGAATATAATAGTAATGAAAAAAAAAATGATGCCATCATTAGTCATAAAAAAAATTAAAATACATTGACAAATATTAAGTGTATTACAATATTACCTTGATTAAAACACAAGTAATATACAACAAACATTAAACACTAATTCGAACACATATTTTTTTCAAAATATAATATTTACAATCATATAATATATTGTATGAGAATTAAAATTAAAAACCTTATTTGTAATTTTTACTAAATAACTGAGTGAAGATATCAAATAGTAAATTGGATAAAATACCCATTCAAAATCGCTTATACAGAAATATTTAACTTTATATTTAACAGGAATTCTCAAAATAAATAATCGCTTATTGAATAATTGGAAATGCATGGCACATTTTTATTTAAAAATATATATTAAATAATAAAAATTAACTAGGAACAAAACGTTCCTGTTTCAATAAAAGTATCTTAGGAAGAAATATTTACTTAATTTTACAAATCAATCATTCAGAATTTAAAACTGCAGGTAATAGTAAATTATACCTAGTAAAAATGTCTAAGTTAGAATCTAATTTTGATATTTTGATTATTTTATTTAAACATAGCTCACTTGAAATTTTACTTATTGGGAAATTTTAATTTTAATTATTCATAATTAAATGTTTTTAAAAATCTTATAGTAAGTTTATTAAAAAGTAATAAGTCTTGAAATCAGTTGTCTCCCGGCCTCCAAGAAGTTAACATTAACTTATGATTTAATTCAGATAAAATGATAGCACATACTTTTGCTTTTTCATTCTTCATTATAGTATGATATATTTTGTCTTCTGGATCTTGTACGACTTTCGTTTTATAATTTTGTTTTAGGGATGCCACACCTTTTTTAGGCTGCGATATCTGTACGCCTCGGCGACCTTGATAATTATCTTTTTGTTTTGCATTTGGTTTTTCAGTACGTTTCTGCAAAAATATATAAATTAAAGATGTATAATATAATAACTATTTATATTATATGTTTAGTATTAATTAAAAGAATTCAATTTTTTTTTTTTTTTTAATAAGACATAGTAAGACACAAATTTTAAGGAACCTGAATGTTGTTTCACAAATATTATAAAAAAAGTTTCTGCAGACAATATTTAAAAATTAAATAATATTTTTTTAATATTAGGAATTCCGAACATAAAATGTAAACATTTAAACACTAAAAGTTTATTTTATAAATAAAATTGTTCTATATTAAATATCATGAAGGGAAACAGATTTAAATGTTGCATTATAATGCATACCGTAATTTAAGTAAATGGTAGAAATCAGTACCTAATTTTTAATGTTTGACAACAATCTATTTTTCTGTGTGCATAATAAAAAATATAAATATTAAAGGCTATTGGTAAGTATACTATATAACTATACAAGTAAACTTATATTTTACCTAACTTTAAACAATATTAGTATGTACGGTACCTTTAATATGTGCCTAATAAAAGTATAACATTTAAAAATAAATTAGTCAACTAGAAATTTAGCATAGGTATTTTGTCAAACTCCAAACTGATAAAAAACATCAAAAATCCCTAATATATGAGTATAACTCAAAGCGTAAAATTTTTGTAATGAATCAACTTACCCGAGTTTTACGTATGAATGCAGAGGCGTCATAATAGTTAGGTTTTTCACGGCGTACACGTTCAGTCCTACGGCGGCCGTCTGAACGTGTAGTTGGAGCGGTTGTAACATCTTTGGATTCCTGGACCAACACGACCGCCGCCGCTGCCACCTTGGCTGGGGCAACTTTGGGGGTGATGTCTTTTTTGGACAGGTAAAACGAATGCTTGCATTTGGTACAAGTCTTCACAGCAACTGGGTACTGAAATTAACGATTTATAACAATGACAAACGAATAAAAAAAGAATTTAATAGTGAAAGTCGGATGACAACCAAAATGGCCATTGACCGCGGGTGGTAATTCATTTTTTTAACGTTACCTGTAAGCCACAACCGGGGCAAATTTTTTTCACGAGAACTTTTTTGTGTTTTAACATGTATTGATCTTTGTACGTGAATTTGACGGTGGAAAAACAACCGGCCGGCCCCGGTGTACTTGTGCCACAGTAGTCAGCAACGACGATCCGGCATCACCGTTGACGGTCGGCTTGAAATCCAAAAAGTCGAACGGCGTTTATTTTGACGGGAAACCGGAAAACGAAGAAAACATCAAAACAAATTGATTTATTGACATTTTAAAATGAAAAGGACGACGTCTGCGGTCTGTCGTCTAATCCAAACGCTGTCGGTGGCCTCTGGCGGACCATACGCCAACTACTGCCAAGTGGCATGTACTCAACTCGAATATTCCCTGTCCGGGGTCCGCGGTCGTCGTTAGCACTGTGTTTTCGTCTGGCCGTTCATCACGTTGGCAACACTCATACGGTTACGCAGCCTTGCACCATAGAACGGTAATTGGTGACTTTATTCTGTACTGGCCACTGGGTATTCGAAAAAAAAGAGCCCCGAAGTAAAATCCCGGAAAAAAATCCCTGTGGAAAAATGATCGTTAATTATAAATTTTATTTTATCAATATATCATTTTATAAGAATTAATACTTATTATTTTATTATGTGACTATATATTATAATATTATATTCAAAGAGTATTTTGTTTTATGATTTGTATATTCTTTAAATGTGGTTTGTGATATAACTATAGACTATAGTTATTTTTGAATCTAGTAGTACTAGATGTAATTTTTTTTACAAACTTAGGTAACTATTCTATATTTTTATTTCTAATTCATATGGTTTTAAAAGTGTTGACATTATTATCATATATAATTACATAAATATATTAAATGATTACCTTATGAAAAACAATGTTTAGTGTACTTAGTACTTACCTTGTTTAATTGCACAGTTAACGACAGTACGACACTATTATACTAAATAGGTAATGAATAATAATTAAATACACTGAGGCGTGGCTACGAGATATGCAGAATATGTAAACCCTGTGAATTTTGTCAAAAGTGCACACAAATTAACGAAAATTCATCAAAATCACTAGCGCTGGATAAGGAGGGTAGCCCACCATAGACGTAAATATAACGTTTGTGATTTGGAGGCTATGGACATTTTTTGGAGAGCTTAGCCCCTAAAGCACCCCGCCCCCATTTGCGCCTATGCAGCCCACCAAAATTTAGTATTTTAACCGGCCCTAAAAGGCTCATTTTCATCCAAACATTACTAAACTGAACTACATTTTATGAGGCGCACCGAGTTAAATAAATGTCTTTAATACTGTCTTGTAAAATTATTTCCCAAACACTCATGAACGGCCGACCTAGTTTTACTCAGTAACTCGTCGGACCAATCCTGCCCTGAAAATCACGAACATTTTTATACTATTTTGATTTGGAAATTATTCACAAAAATGTTTCTTTTTTTATCTAATATTTTTTATGCTTAAAACGATGGTGTACATTTTTTTTTACCGGAAACTATTATTTTAGAAGTTATAGCCTTCCAAAGTTCGCGATTTTACGTTCATGCGCATGCGCACAACGCTACATGACTAGCGACTGCCACGCGCAGCGCTATAACAAATTTTAATTTTTTTTTTACGTTTTTTAACAAAAAATCGAAAATGTGCGTCGGATTGTTGTGTAAAACTACCTTGGGTAGGCCTCGGAATTCAACAAAGTTGTTTATAAAAGCTGTACATTTGAAATATATATATTTTTAAAATGTTAAGTTATATATTTCACCTTAATAATGACGTGGTTCATAATATTATTCACCCAAAAAATGACTATGTCTTGCAACTTGTTAAAATACGTAAAAAAAAAAATTTTTATTTGTTATATGTGCTGCGCATGGCAGTCAAGACTGAAGGGTTGCGCGGAAGCGCATAAACATAAAATCGCAACTTTGGAAGGCTAACTTCTAAAATAATATCTTCCGGTAAAAAAATGTACACCATCGTTATAAGCATAAAAAAACATGTCGTTTGAACAACGTTTTTGAAAAAAATCGTGAAGGGGTTAAAGTGGTAAAGTGCATTTTAGCCGAAAATTGAATAAAAGATCCTTAGATGTTTTTCAACCTTCAATGAAAAAAAAAATTACTGGATAGTCTCTTTGAGCGTTTAAATTCACGAATAGTAATATTATCTTAGTTATGTACAGCTGTAACATACAGTGGCATAGACAGGGGGGGGGCAGACCCCCCCCATTGGCTTTTAATTACCTTAGTAAAAAGTTTTGAGAAGGTGGGGGGTTTTCCAATATTCCTCTCCCATTTAACTATATCGTTTTCTTTTTTTGATCCTCCCCCCCCTTTCAGAAATCATGTCTACGCTACTGATAACATAGGAGAGTCGGATTTTTGTGTATTATTTCTAAAATATATGCTATATTACCTAATACCTAATTAATTAAATACTAAAATATGGTTTTGCCAATTTAAAAAAAAATTCATGTGGGGGATAGGACATCCACCCCCCCCCCAACTCCCCTGTAATTACTAGGCGATCATATAACCACATGAAAATAAAACTGAGAGATACAGAACAAAAAGTAGTGAAGGAGTCCGCATAAGATACTGGATAAATTTTACTACTTGGTTTCTTTTCTCGCTCACACTATATCGTACCACTGACTTTTCTATCTAAGCGCTCCATTAGTTTATATTATGTCTGTGGTGCCGACTGCCGAACATAATATTAATATTTACGTGTCGTGCACATAGATATTCTATAATATTAAACATTTAATATTACATATCTATGGTCGTCCATTTGTTGAGCATATTTATTAGTGATTACTGATTATCATGACCATAGATATCAATTATCTATGATCATGACAAATTAAATTAAAATCATTACCGTGATGTGATCACCATGATCACACTGTAGAGTGTAGACAGGTATAGACACTGTTGACTGTTGTAACTACTACAGTGCAGTGTGTAGTTGTTATTGTGGAGTGTAGACAGTACACAGATATATAAACATATGTTCATATATCTGTGAGACAGTCACAGTCTGTAGTGATTAGCGGTGAAGTGCCGACTATTGAACTATAATCTATATGATATAGTTTATTATTGTATAGTTCAATGGTGCCGACTAGCGACAACAGCTGACTTATGCAGTGCGCACATGCGTTGTTTTGAACTTCGCCAACCAACAATCGCAATCAAAAATTAAGTCGAATTCGTATAGAGAATATCAAAATACCTACTAACACTTCTTGTGAATTTCGTAAACATAAGTATGTATTTTTGAACGATGGGTAATAAGTACAGATTCTTATTTTAAATGCTTATACTTCATATTATTATGATTCGTTTATTTATTGATACTTTGTGTGGAAAAAAAATACTTTCAGAATTCCATAATTTCATATTATAGTGATAAGAAACGTCCTATCACCTATCTAAATATTTTCTGATTTTCATACCTATCTACTTACCTATATAATATTTCATATTTGTTAAGCTATATAAAAACCATGGTTATTTTGTTTTAATCATTAATCAATTTAACGACTGTAGCATTGACTATAAACACATATAATATATACTAGTATTTGTAATCAATGACTAGGTACCCTGATGTTTTTTATTTTATATTTGACAGGTAATCGATGAGTATTTCTAGGTATGCTATAGGCTCTGATCATAATATGGGTAGGTTACATGACATTATAGTCTTGTAGAATATTTAGGTATACAGTTTATAGTTTCATACTTCACATTTCATAGTACATAATATTTGATATTTATAAATTATGGTCTGTGAATATGACCGATGCTTCGTATCACCATATACATAATATACGCGTCCGTGCTTCATATTATTGTTAAGTATATCTCATATTTAATTAATTGAAAGCACTGATTTAAAGTTAATTTATTAAATAAATATATGTAATGAATACCAATGTTATGTATATGTCTATAAATAATATAAAAATATAATTTCATATATTATATACTAATTTATATTTTTTTTTACTCTATAGGATGAATAATAACAGTATGTCCATTATAAATAAATTTTCATTAATAACGTCTAACATTCCTGTTGACTTGGCGTTTGATTTCATTACAAAAACTGATCTACAACAGTGTTTAGAATACCTTACAACATGGTACTGCAAAGTTGGCTGTATCCAATTATTTGACAATGAGAAAATTTCAAGTTTGGATACAATACTATCTACGGATTTAAAAAAAAAAGTGATAGCCAAATTACCCACAGTAGATTGTGATGATTATAAACTTCAAAATGATATGGAAGATCAATTTAATCAAAAGCTTAGTATATTGTATAATTTCAATATTAAAAAGTTTTTAATCGATTTTAAATTATCAAACAATTCCGATAATTTGGCTCGAGTAGTATGTAAATATTCAAATAAACCAATTATGTTTAATTTTAACGTACCAGCATTAGAAAATGCTTGGGATTCTTGGAATACTTTTAGAAACATGACTGGTTATAGTATACAAATTAGCATAGTTTTGTGCCTCACTAAATATGTGCCAACTCATGATGAGATAAGTCGATGGATTGGTGAACCCGTGTGTGCTTTATCTATTAGTACAAACCTTTTCAATTTAAACAAAAAAGGAAATCCAGTACTCAGTGAAGATCATGAAGATATTTTGAAAATAGCAATACAACAAAAATGGACAATAATTTTATCAGGTGAACCGTTACCAAATATGAGAGACTATTTTTATTATATAATATTTATTGCTAAGAACATTCATATCCCAGCTCCAGTAATTTTGTGTGATGATCTTCTACAACTACCCTTGCAGCCACTCAGGGACAATCTTATGTCTTGTGTATATCATGTTTTTGAACAGGATCCAGTTAAATATACACAATACCAAAAGGCAATATATTTGGCGATCATAGACAAAAAAGTAAAAAATATTGTTATAGCTGTTATTGGTGCCGGTCGAGGTCCTCTAGTTAAAGCCAGTTTGCGGGCTGCAGATTTAGCAGCCGTAAATGTTAAGGTATATGCAGTTGAAAAAAATGAAAATGCCATACCGACACTACTTATGTATCAAAAAAACATTTGGGGTAAATCTGTTGATGTGGTTTTCAGTGATGGACGAGAATGGGACCCACCTGAGAAGTGTGACATAATGGTGTCTGAACTTTTGGGATCGTTTGGAGACAATGAATTGTCACCGGAATGCCTAGATGGAGCTCAGAAGTGTTTGAAAGATGATGGGATAAGTATACCTTGTGAATATTCATCCTATTTAAGACCTGTAATGTCACATAAACTGTATAGTCAGACTATAAGAAATGAAGCTATCGATGAGTCATGCATAGCAAAATCGAAAGATGCTGCATTTGAACAATCTTACATTGTTTTACAACCAAATAGTTATAAACCAACCAAGACCAAAAAATTATTTTCGTTTTATCACCCCAAAAAAACACTGGAAAGCAATGCTCGGTATAAATGCCTTAAGTTTGAAATAACTTCTAACATGCAATTGCATGGTTTTAGTGGTTATTTTGATGCAGTATTGTATAAAAATATCATAATAAGTATTGAACCATTAACTGAGAGTTTTGGCATGTTCAGTTGGTTTCCTGTTTATTTTCCAATCAAGGACACAATGTTTGTTAAATCGGGTAATATTATATCTGTGCATTTTTGGAGGTGTTGCGATGAATATAAAGTGTGGTACGAATGGTGTGTATCTTCTCCAAACCAAACACCTATTTATAATTGCCAAGGAAAATCAAATTCTATAAGACTGTGATTAATTAAGTAAATACTAATTTTTTATTGTATTTGTAATACTTTTATATTATTGACTGATGTTGATCTTTTACATTTTAATAGTAAATTTCCTATTTACCCATGTTGGACATGTAATAATTATACATATGTATTACTTCATTGTTCATTTAGTTATGTCATACATATTTCATAATAATTATTAAATACACTTTATACAAATTTTTATTTGATACCTACATTTTTTATTTTTATTCAAATTATAATTTAAGCTACTTATAATCTGATAGTGAAAGAAATTTGTGGCACAATGATCACAAAAGGAAGACAAATAACTTAAAATCAATTCTTATTGAGAACACTTACTTTTTGGTCAATTATTAAAAGTTACAACACATTATATTTTTAAAAATATTTTCCATTGATTTTAATTTTACTGGGTGACCATTACATTACCTATGTCGTTACAACATTTAAGTTTGAATAATTCCATAATCTTGAAATAGTCTGACTCTCCGGCTACTTGGCTCTCATCGGCATCCGGCAATATTATATACAGTATACTTTCGATAATTCGAAAAACTCTACAAATTGAGCTAAAGAGTTTAGACGCTTAGTGCCCTGAGAAAATACCTATGTTATTCAAAGAAAACACGTATTTCGGACCCCTGCATAAATTGAAAATAATTAAGTGGGAGACACTACATCTACTCAATTCAGTATTGATTTCATTAACCTTAAGGCGGAAAAAAATAAATTTAAGACGTATTTATTTATTTTTTACATAACCTTAAACTTGAGCACATACTTTTCGTATTATGATAAGTGAAATCACGAATATAACAAAGGACATACTCAGTTAGGTTCAGGTGGTGATCGAGATAAAGAACTAAAGGCCTGAGAGGGTAGTCGAGAGTTCAAGATTGTATAGACAGTGCTTGATGTATATTATGTACATTTGGAACACTTGTTGATTTTGTATCGTCTTTACACAGGTAGGCTATTAAAATTTACTTAAGTTAAAATAAAATGTTATGTTGAATTTCCAGGGATAATTTTCCTGAGGTATTTTTTATTTTTTATCAATGAGCGTATTGCGTAGATACACAAATAATTGATAATGGCCGAGAGGTATTCATTTTTATAAGAAACTTGAACCAATATTGCAATTTCAAAATTACATTTAAAAATATCTTAATTTAAAAAAATGTATTCCAATTTAGGTACATTATTGTCTATTCATTGCATTATAATAAGCTAATTACTTAAACTCATATTTTATTTTACTTATTGAAAACAAAATACCAATTGATTTTTTTTTGAATACCTAACATGAACAAAGACTTATTGTTTAATGTTATCAGAACCGGAAACATATTTTTCCAATCTTCGTTCATATTTATTGATGTATACCACTAGAGTACTACACTAGTGACCAGTTAAGAGGACGTCACACCCGCATGTGTTGTCTCCATCTTAACAAATGTACAACATACCAAAAACTGATTTGTGAGGTACATTTTTACTCCCTCAGTATTTATAGTAGAATTTCCAAAATTCCACAACGCATAGGTAAGAACTTTATTTGTGTCGTAGTGTTTTGATTTTTTTGACAGTACAAACCAATAGTTTTCAATAATTGAATGAAAAAACAACTAATATTTTCAAACTGATACCTTTAAATATATTTTTGTTATCCAAAAGTAATAAGCCATAAGGATAGGTACCTATATACCTGTTATTTGTTGAACGTTAAAAAAACGGGTAGGTATTTAGTATACATTATATTCTATTATAAAGTAGTTATTGTCAAAATATTTTGAAACTGAGCATAAAGTTGTCTACAAACAAAATTAAGTGTGTATTTTAGATTTTAGATTCTGAGTGGGACGATAAATGTATTGATTTTACAGTGATATGTGGGTTTTTTTATTTTTGTGTCTGTCATTACGGTTTGGGGCAGTAAAACTGCATCGATTTTCTACAACAGTATCTTGTACGATGGGAAAGTAAATCTATTTATTGCATTCGGGAGGTCAAATTCTAAAATTCTTAATAGTTTTCAAAAGCGTAGGGAAAAACAACATAAAAATTAAGGAAAAACGAGAATTTTTACGCAAAACCAGTTTTTGACAAAATCGATTTTGGTTTTTGATGTAATTTTAAAACAAATGAACATATATTCATGAAATTTTCACCAGTCGTTTATATTTGCTTTTTCTATACACAATAAAATTTTCAAAATATTTTGATTTGTTTTGAACTGTTTAGGAACATTTTCTGTTTCTAATTTTATTAAGTTTTTTTTTCTATGAATGTTAATAAAACTTTATTTGTTGGTTAAAAAAGCTTGAAAATTTAATACAAGGCTCCTACTATATTGATGAAATGTACCTAACAATTATTAATGAAAAATTTTTTTTTATTAAAATGTATATTATATTTAAAATTTACTATTTAATTACTGTAAGGCATTAAAATATTATTTAAGCGATAAGCGGCGACGACCGAGTCAATATTCCTAGAAAATAATAGGTTTATTAATGATAATTGACAATACCTAATAAATTGATGTACAAATCGCGATGAATATAATATGTGACCCCCATATAAAAGTTATACAGTAAAACTTCCATTTAACGAAATATTTTTGAGAACCAAACAATGTTCATTTAATTCTATTTAACGATTTCTCGACTAATTTTTGTATTGACCATGAGATTCCGTATTATGGAAGTTTCATTATAATAAATTGTAACCCGTTGACCTTTATACTTTAGATAAGAACGTAGAAATCGTTTAGACATAATAATAATATCTAATATAAGTATACAATAGTTGATTACTACATAACCTAACCTAACCTAACATACAATGAGTATACTATGTGTTTGTATTTACTTTTTATTAACTAGGTTTTTATAACGTTTATTAAAAAGGCATATAATCGTTAGTCTTGCTGCAGCAGTCGACAGTCACTTGTGAAGTATTGTCACGATAAATTTAATGTCTAGTTACGACATGGAACGAACGTTTTCGACATATTATTTTGTCGTCCTCTCGCTGGCTGTCATTGCGGTGGCGTTGGGAGATCGACTGCAATGTAAAGATCGTAATGGACAACCAATCGACTGGTTAGAAAATATTTATTAATTTTCAGACATTTTTTAAAATTTGTCAAAAATATAGGTTCACGGCTATTAAGCTGCCGCATCTCAAGTCGAACTTGTCCGATGGGACAGGTTACATCTATATGGACGCGAAGAACCCGGAGTGGACTTACTCAACCGGGATCACTACCGAGGAGTCAGCTGTTGGACACACAGTGGCGCAGATGTACACGACCAACCAAACTTATAACGAGGTAATTTTCATAACAGCACGAGAATAATTATTATTATATTTTCATCTACAAATGTATTTTGAAAGTGTACTTGCGTCTAAGTATATAGACAACAAAAATCTAGAGCTTAAAAAACTTGTTGTAAGCATGCATAGGTATAAATGTATAAGTCCAATGGGATCTGACGTCTAACGCTTCTGTCCCTACCGGCTATCATCTTAGTTAGTTTTAAATGGTTTCTGCGTTAGAAAAACAATTTAGAAACTTTTTTTTTATCTCAACATCGGCAACTAGAGGGTCATTAGAATTTTGTTGGGGGGTTACGATCAGGCGCGATTCTAGGACTAAATTTTCGTATGGGCAACAGTAGGTACATATTTTATATACATTTATAATTAGGTCTTAACTACGAATAATATTCCCCCCACAACATTTTCTTAATGAAATATTTATGCTTATAGTTTTCTCGGCGGTGACGTATGCTGATGGGGAGGGGGGACTGAAGCCCCCCGATTGCCAGTATTATTACTACTTTTTAAAATAAATATTTATTTAATTTCAACTGTCGTAAAGTAGAAAGACGTTCGTTTTTCCAAAAACATTGTATTCGCATTCCAAATTTCCTAAAATGATCAGTATTTTTTTGGTAAAAGTATAAACTGCTTGTATGAGAGACCCTTCTATTCAATTTTCAAGCATTAGCTTTACAAATTAAATAATTTATAAATTTTAAATTACACATTAATTGTGGTTTTGTCAACATTTTAACTTTAAATGCTTAGGTATAAAAAATAACCGTGACTTTATGTAACGTTAATATTTTTAGATAGATAATAGGTATAATAAAAACTTGTATTACATTTTTAAGCTTTTTGACCAAACAAATATTTTTTTATTGATGATTTAAAAAAAAAATAATTAAATACCATTCAAGCGAGGACGATCTAAAAAAGATTAGTGAACAATTTCAACAAATTTTTCTTAATTTTGCTTTTCCCGATTATTTAAAAAAATACTGAGAATTTTCAATTTTGACCTCCCAAGAGCCAATTCGCTTCCAAAAAACTCCATCGAAGTTTATGATCATAGCATTTTTACTATACTAGAAAATTTGAGAAATTGAAGGTGTACAAATATTTTCAAATATCTCACCTAAACGTCCAAAACTATTAGACTGGACAAAATAAAAGTAAAATGGTCGGTAGTTAATTTTCAAACCCCCCCCCCCCCCCCACTGAATAATATTGTGTACGTAATAATGAGTGCACTGACATTCTCGTATAATTATTAATGCTGTATGTTTAACTGCTTAAGCCTTTAAGCGTTTTAAATATAATTTTTGGGAGACAAAAGCGTGCCATATGGATCTATAACATTTTAGCGTTTTACAATTATTTCTAAACAGTTTGTTCACTTATCACTTTGGGTCCACTGCTATTATGTTCGTATAATATGATGACTTTAATTTTACTAGTTTTACTACCTACTCATTACTCAAGAGTTCGCAGATAATATTATACGCACGTTTGAGGTTACGTTTTAGGAGAACACTATTTCGAGGGTCGTCAATACTCGTAGAACAATAAATTTTATTATAGTTTCTTGAATTACCTATATAAAATACACGATTTCGTCAACTCTGAGGACAACAAGAACCATAAATACTTGTGGTCTATATTACACACCTGTATATTTTGCAGTCAATAATGTGGGCCGTGTACAACGATGAACCGACAAACGGTCCAGTGATATTCTCGAAGGGCCATACCAAAGGCATGGTGGTGGCCAACAATAGTTCGGGCTTGTGGTTGGTGCACAGCGTGCCCAAGTTTCCGAAGTTACCTTACCAGAACAACAACTCGTACACTTACCCTAAGACTGGTGTCGTGAACGGTCAAAGTTTTCTGTGCATGTCCATGTCAGCTGAGGAACTGGACAAGGTAGGTGAGTTTGTACACACATTTCTTTTATTATAATGTTCATTGTTCAGAGGGTAACCTGGTTGTATAATATTAATCGCTGTATCGACCCTGCAGGCGATCAGTTGATCAACAACGAGGTGCCAATGTACGGCAGTCACTTCGGGGGTGATTTGAAATCGACGTATCCAGGTCTGTACAACGCCACTCTGCCGCACCATATTCCTGGAGTGATAAACGATGGAGTGAGGTTACAGCCGCTTCACTCTATTGGGGGTATTGAGTTCTTGTCCATTTCAAAAAACAGGCACTTTGGAAAAGGTACATTATACACATGTAAATATGTACATAATATGTAGACTATACTAGACTATATATAGTTTAAACATACATAAATCGTAAAAAAAGGTTATAAATTGTTGAAAATGTCAAGTATCTATAAATAACTCTAAAATTTTTCCCGATTATTTTGAAAAGGACTGTGTTTTTCTACCCAAAGTACTAGCTATATCAAATTTCCTAATAAAGACCACCCACAAAGTTTAAAATCGAAGCATTTTAACTGTTCTATTATAAACAATCAGCGTTCTAAAATTAAAATTGTATCTCTCCGCTAAGAATCTAAAATTATTTGTAACGTTTATTACAAATTCTATTCAGTAAAATCTACTTTTGAAACGAATTCGAGTATGATATAATGACAAATGTTATGACTTTCCGAGCATTTGACCAATTTTTGATATTATATAATCTGTTGATTTTATCACACTAGTAAGTAGTAGGTACACAAGTGTTCTGTTTTATGCAATTGTAGATTTATACGAAGACTTAATCACACACATGGCACAGTCCAATGTGTACACAGAGACTTGGTTGAATTCGCCGGATAGGTTCAATTCGTCATGTTCTAGCAAGTACAAGTAAGTTGAGGTAGAAATACACTAAGTGGACTGTCAGATTATTTTGTTAAATAATAATGGGTTTAAGAACTATGAATATTAAGTCGTTGTCCATGAAGGACATAAAGGGACTGAAAAACGTGTGGTACAAGTCGTCCAAAGACCATTCCAAATGGGTTGTGACTGGGAAGAGTTCTGTACATTGGACTTGCATTGGCGACGTCAATCGAAGTGTATGCTTATATTAAAAATACTATAGTATAAATAATAAATAACATTAATAATATCATTTAACATAAAAATATTATGGTTTTTTAGGAAAAACAGACCAAACGTGGAGGTGGAACAGTATGCATAAAATCATTACCAATATGGAATCAATATAAACAACTAGTGTCAGATATTGAAAAGTGTAAAATTTAGTGCTATAATAATTATTCCTATAACTCTCATCAGAGTTATTATAGTTTAATATTCTACCGGCATGTATTTAGTTTTAAGTACCTACCTACTCGTTTAAAGAATCTTCGCCTAATACAGACAAAAATTATAAGTCATAATTTATGACTTATATGACTTATGAGTGTTATAATATTATATTGTAAGTTAGTATAATTAGACAAATAATAATAGGTATTTTTAAAATAAGCTAAAATTACTTTTGTAACTACATTAAAAAATATCGTAATTTATTCAAAATGTTGAGTCAAAGTTATTTGTAATAAACTATAATCACATATAGTTTGTTGTTTTTGTTAACAAAATATTAAAAAAAGCCAAACAAATATTTTTTGATTAATAAATAAATTTAAATTTGGGTTGAACTTTGTAATAGTTATTACGATCAACGAAAGACAAATATTGTTATTATGTTCTAATGTTTGAGTACATCTCATGTGTGATGAATAAAATCACGAATATAACAAAGGACAGTTAGTTTAAGGGAGTGGCCAGGATAAATAACTAAATTAAGTTAGCATTACTGGCTAGACAGTATACTATACATATGTCTAAAACATTTTTTTTTATCTTAAACATCGGCTATGGTCATTAGCATTTTGTAGGGAGGTATTACCATTGGTTATAAATACTAGTATTTTAAACGGTGATATTGCAGAATTGAGTGCCACAAATATTTTTGAGTTATCATAGTTGAGTACGACCAATATTTTTTAGGTTGTTCAAGTTGAGTCCCTTCAACCTATTAGTATTGTTCAGGAGATAAAACGCGGAAGTTGGCTAAGTAGTTTCCCAAAAAATCTGTGCGATTGTCTATAATGTTTTTTTTTTAATCAAAAGTAATCATTAGGAAATAATAATTATGTGTAATAAAATAATGCTTACATATAAATAGCTGCTGAGAAAATTTATTTAAACGATACTGATTTTAGAAAGTAGGTAATCAACAAATTTGGTTTTTATATATTTGTTTATCTGTTCCTGTAAAAATTGTTCCTTTTCCAATGTTTTTTGCATGGTTTTGTTGCTTTGCTTCGTAATTTTATGTATGTATCTGACTGTATTCCCAGAAGATTGTCAACAAGAATAAACAATATTTGGATGTCCATGAATATAAAACTACTAATTTTTGACGTCGATAATGCGGGTCGTGACAACGATAATCCAACAAACAGTCCAGTGATGTTCTCGAAGGGCCATTTCAAAGGTATGGCGGTGGCCAACAATGGTTCGGACAATGGATCTGAAATCGACATACCAGGGTATGTACAATGCCACTCTAGCTATCACACCATATTCCCACAGTGAAAAACGATGGAGTAAGGTTACAGCCTCATCATTTCTACTGGGGGCTTTGAATTCTTGTCCATTTCAAAGAACAGGCAATTTGGAAAAGATACATTACACGTCATATATACACCACTTATTATTTGTATTTCAACTTTATTAATATGCGGAATGGAGATACAAATCTTAAAAATAATAAAAAAAATTATACAAAACATAAGATTTAACACAAATTGTATTCAATAACATATACTTATTTAACAAATCGAACTGAATGTAAGTATGACAATATGAAAAAATATTGGAATGCACAAGAAGTGACTAGAAGTTAATGGTTTAATTTATTGAACTTATTCTTAATATAATATAATCTGTTGGTTTTATCACAGAACAGATTAATATAAAAATTATAATATACAATTATAGATTTACAAAGTCTTTATCATATATATGGCACAGTTAAGTGTTTACACCGAGACTTGGTTGAAGAGGTTGGTTTAATTCCTCATGTTGCGGTCAGTACAAGTGGGTTGAGGTAGAAATAAATTGAGCATATTGTTTGACTTAATAATAATGTTTTTAAGAGCTATGAACATTAAATTAGTGACCGTAAAGGACATAAAAGAGTTGAAAAATGCATGGTACAATTCGGCTTAGGATCATTCCAAATGGGTTGTGACTGAGAACGGCGGCCATACTTCTAAACATTGGACTTGCATTGGTGACATCATACGAAGAGTATGCTTATTGGAAATACTGTATTATAAAAAATAAAAATATATCAATATTACTTAACTTGAAAACCTTTTTTTATGTAGGACAGATAAAACACAGAGGTATAAAATTGATGGCATTATGGAATCAATATAAATAACTAGTGTTAGATATTGAAAAGTGTAAAATATAGAGCTATAATAATATAATGTGACTCTCACCTGAGTATAACTGTTGCTTAATATTCCACTGTTATGCATTTAGTTTTTAAGTATTCGTTCAAAGCTTCTTCACCTAATACAGATAATAATAAGTATAAAATATATTTAATAAAAAAATAAAAAAATCTTAAAGGAATCACTGTACCTAAATCCTTGCCAAATCCAGATTTTTTGAAACCACCAAAAGGCGCGGCAACATCAGTTTTATTATAAGTATTTATAAATACAGTTCCAGCATCAATTTTTTCTGCAAATCTCAGTGCTTTGCTTATGTCTTTTGTGAATATGCCGGAAGATAAACCGTAATCAGTCGAGTTTGCTCGCTTGATGACTGCATCCAGGTCACTAATGTAAAAGTTGATGTAATACCAAGAATTATATTATATTGTGCTATAAGTACACAACAATTATTATTTATACCTGCTACTAAATTTAGTAACAGCCATAATGGGTCCAAATGCTTCTTCTTGAGCAATAAACATATGATCTTCAACTCCTGTAAACACAGTCGGCTCAAAATAGTAGCCTGGTCGATCCACACGTTTCCCTCCAATCTTCAATTCAGCTCCTTCATTCTTTGCTTTCTTGCAATAGTTAATTAATTTTTCCAAATGGGCCTTATGATTTTGAGGGCCGTGATGAGTGTCACGTTCTAATGGGTTTCCAATTTTCTAACATGGAACAAAAAAAATGTTAAGCTATAATCATTTACTACTACTCAATACTTAATGAACTGCAATAAAATAACCAAATCCAATTTTGTTTTAAAAAAAATTCGTTAATATTTTTTTAGTATTTACTTGCACTGGAAACTAAGAAAATTAAAAATTAAATACAAAGAACTAACAAGACTACTTAAAATTTGGAGGAACTTATATGAGCTTTATTTAAGACAAACTTTGTGTACTTTTTTAGTACAATTTAATATAGACGGCTTACAATACAGTAAAATGTTGGTACAATTTTGAATATTTTCTGTTTTAGTAAAAATGATTTTTTTTTTTTTAATTTAGTTTATAAGCATTCATTTTTATTTATTTTTTTAACTACCTTCTAAGAAAAAATAACTATGTGTTCATTTTACGATAGTATTTAGAGTACCTACTTTACTTTAGTTAAATACTTCAATACTTGTCTGATTTACTTACAATTTTTTTTACTTCTTCAACAACTTTGTCGATAAATTTGTCGTGTATGCTTGATTCAACAAAAACTCTACCTGCAGCTATACAATTTTCTCCTTTGTTGAAAAACACTCCTCCCATGCTCTAGTAACATCAAAAGTCAAATGCTTACAAAATGGATAAAATGCTATCAGACAAACATAGAAACACACCATTCTAACAGATTTGTCCAAGTCGCAGTCATCGAGTATAATCAGAGGAGACTTTCCACCAAGTTCCAAAGATACTTTTTTGAGATTTGATTCAGCCGATGCTTTCATAATTGCGTGACCGGTTGCTGTACTGCCTGTGAATCCCACTTTCCTGATGTCTGGATGTTCAGCTATAGCTCTACCAGCCTCAGAACCTAGTACACCATAAGTTTTAGTACATTACAATTACAAAACTAAATTATTCATTCAAATCTACTGTAATAATACCAAGCCCAGGAAGAATGTTTATAACGCCAGCTGGAAAACCAGCTTCTACAGACAATTCAGCAAACTTCAGTGCAGTGAGGGGTGACACTTCTGTTGGTTTCAATACCACTGTATTACCCGCCGCTAAACAAGCCGCCATTTTCCAGGACAACATCATCAATGGATAATTCCATGGTGTAATAATACCACAAACACTGTTTTCAAACAAAATCATATAATAATATATTGTATATATTTAAAGTTGCCATTTAATAAAACCTACCCGAATGGCTCTTTTTTTGTAAATGTTAAATTTCTATTGGGTCTAGCATGCGATATTGGTATTGTTTGCCCATGTATCTTATCTGCCCAGCCGGCAAAGTATTTCCAAACATCAATAGACATGCCAATATGAGTTTTCAATGCTAATGTGTACACTGCACCAGAATCAATGGACTCAATTGTCGCTAATTCTTCTCTATTTTTATCTAATAAATCTGCTATCTTATACATAACAGCTCCACGATCTCGGGGACTCATTTCAGACCATTCTCCTTCAAATGCCCTACTTGCCGCAATAACTGCTTGATCTACATCAGCTTCAGATGCACATTGAATCTAAAATTATACGAAGTTCCAACAAGTTAAACCCAATTAACTTCTTTGCAATTTGTAATATAAAATAATACATTAGAAAATTGAAATAAAAAAAAAATGTAAAAACTTTTCATTATTTGTAGATAAAATTTTGGAGTAAGTCTTACTGAACAAATAACAGATTCGTCAGCAGGATTGATGCATTCCAAGGTCTTTCCCGACTCAGAATCTACAAACTGTCCATTGATGAATAATTGTTTTGCAAACTGTAATTTCATATTGTTGACGTCAACCACAACTGGATCATATTCTACACGAATATTGTCATCGGTTGAACCTCTTGACCTCTTGACCAAGGTGTTACAGAAATCAGAGAAAACAGGAGACATGTATACATCATCATTCTTCAGAGTAAATTTCAATTTATCCTTGATCTCTTCAATTAACCTACATTATTTTATCATAGAAACTGAGTGGTTATTAACTATTAAATAGTTATTTTGGAAAATTAAAATTACGTTTAATATTTTATTACCTCACAACGTCCATAGAACCTGCACCAGATTGGAAGAAATGAGTATCCTTTCCAATTTCCATGTTTAGGATATTTTTCCAAATGGATTCCACTACAGGGATGTATGCTTTTTCTTGATCTGTATAGTCAATAGTTTCTTGAACAGTGTCTGCATTACCGTAATTTGATGCAGCCATCATTTTGCCATCCACAGACAACCTCTCGATGTTTATCTAACAGGAAAAATTAAAGAGATTGCATTTGGTATATAATTAAAATATATTGAAAAAATACAATTTTAGATGACAAAATTAATGCCTAATATTATATAATATCATATTTACTTTTAGACCATCATTGCAAGTAATCAATAAACCATTACTATGTACAATAGCTGGGAATTGGATTGTATCAACAGTCACTTGTTCACCAGCAGGTGTTTCATTTGTCCAAATAGATGATTTGTATAATTTTACTTCTGTTTCATTTATGATAGTCCAAGCACCTGGAGAACTGTCTAGCCCTCTAATGAAGTTCTGAATATCTACTCCACTTTTGGACCAATCTACCTAAAATCAAACACTAAACATGACAATAATTCCAACAAAATTATGCATTGTATGCGGTACCTACTTTTTGTAAAGCCTTTTTTCTAACAGATGGTTCAAAAGAAGACCCTTCTGTAGACTGAGGAATAACTGGAGCTGTACCATTAGCCACCATATCAACAGCTTCAGCCTAAGTAATTTATAACATAATTTTCATTTCATATTTATTATTGTGTAGACTAATTTTTTTTTAAAAAACTAGAAAAATTATTGCAATTTATTTTTAATATAGAACTAATAATTACCATACTTTTGATGCCTTCAGGATATAAAAAACGATTATACAAAGAATCAACGGTGTCATCTGGTAAGACTGGGCATGCTTTTTGAGACAGTATTGGACCAGTATCAAGTCCGTCATCAGCCCAAAATATAGAAAAACCTGCTTCTTTGTCTCCATTCATCAGTGTCCTAAAACACAAAATTAATTATTAATAAATAATGCAACTCATTATATTATTATCTTACCAATTTATGGCGCTAACACCTCTGTGTTTAGGCAAAATCGAAGGATGGTAACATATACTTTTATGTTTTGGATGTTCAATAACCTCCATAGGAATAAACTGTGAACAGAATGGTAGCACATTGAGTTCAGCATTAACTTGCTTGTACTGAGCTACAATTTCAGGTAATGCATTTTCCCCTTTACGCCACGATTTGATTTTAAACACTGGAGTATTGTTTTCTGAAGCAACAGCCGCTAATTAGAAAAAAAAGAAAAAATTAGTAAATAATTATGCATGAAATTAAAATAACTACATGTATTTATTTTTTTATCCATGTCTTTGTTTAACAATAGAACTATAAAAATCAATTAAATTAATATATGGCAACTATAACAATTATACCTACATAATTTGGTGTTAGATCGCTATAGTGTCATAACATAATATGAGTTATGATATTAGTCAGAGGAAGTCAGCATTATATACAGCTTTTGATTTATTTATTTTAGGGTAAACCTAGAGGCATAAACCTCATTTTTGATAATAATATAAAATATATGAGTAGAATTAAATATTAAATTACATTTAGTAAATCAAATTCCAATTTTTAAAAATATTATTTTTTTTTATTGCATGAATAATAACATGAATTTGTTTTTTTTAAATCTTAATGAGTAGGTATACAAATTATGTAACTACTGATAAGTATTTTATCTTATACCTATGTAAGTTATTTTATAATATGTAAGGTTGTGCGTCTATAATATTATATTTTATTATTTTTTACTTTTCATTTAAATTTTTAATGAGCTGTATTTTATTTGTAATGGTATACTTTGTTGCAAATTGTAATTAACTAATATTATTACTATTTAAATTAAATATAATTTTGTTTTAGATAGTACCCATTCTTAATAACAATTATTCAGACAATTATTACTAACTATTAGAATTATAATTGATTATATTTCAATTAAATTTAACTATGAAGTATTTCTTTCTTGAAATATAGAACATTTTACCGGTGAATTGAATCGTATACAATAGTTTAATTATATTGGGGGATTTATTTAATATTAGTTATAATAAAGTGAAACCAATTTGATTTGGTTGATTTCATAAGTACTTTTATTTATATTAAATATTACCAGCTGTAAAGTTGTTCGTTGTACTAAAGTTTGAACTAGTTGAACTAGATAATCAATAATTGGAACAAAGTTTAACATTTGCAATTTGAGTCTCTGAATATATTGACATTATAAACTTTTTAGATATTAAATAGATAAGCAAACTATATTGTTTTATATATAGCTAATAATTCATTAAATTTTTATTTGACAGTTAGGCAAGTAGAAAATTATCTTCAAGAAAAGTGTAGACATTTTTTACTTATTTTATACATTTAAAAAATAAAATTAAAAGGATTAGGTACCTCCTAACTTTTTTTTAATAATATTTTAAAAAGAGTAAATTGTTGAAGTATCTAAATTTATATTTTTGTGTACAGTTTAAAAGTTTGTATTCATAATAACTACAATTCTTTTTTTTGTTCTTAAACTGAAAATAATCAGTATTAATATATTTAATATAAAAAAAAAATGTATTCCTTAGGCTTTTTGATAATTAAACATGAATAATGTAGGTCATACCAATGTGAAATTAGTTTGAACCTACTACCTACCCAATGGATCTTGCCGATTGCCTTTGTCTAATATGGTAAATACACCAACTACGCGGTGACCGTTTTTCAACAATAACTTATACACTTCGGCTGCAAATGTACTCTGACCGATGATGGCAACATTTAAGTCCCGTTGATTGGTCTACAATGAAAAATAGACCGTTAGAACAAGTGAAGTGATCAACATTTGAAAAATCACACTTACCAGACCGAAACGGCTTGTCGGTCGACATTTAACAAATTTTCTGAGCATAAGCATGTTGAACACCGCTAGCAATACCACAACGGCTCGGATAAGTACTCAACAGGTTTTAATTAATAATAATTAAACTATCGTTACCTACACCTAACTTAATCCTAACGGGAGTGTACTTGCGCAAAACTACTCACACCCGTGGACTGAGGTAGGTCCTAATATCTAAATGCTAGTATAAATTCTAATGATCTAATTTGTAAGACGACCGGGTTTATAGTCGGCGAACGAATTTTAATTTTTCATAATTGACTGCGAATTACGTTTGGTGATAAGACGATGTACCCATAAAACATTATCACGAAATAGGACAAACACGGCACGTTGGCACCACACACGTGGACTGGTTTTTTTTTTTTAGATAAGGTAGCCTGATTTCGCACACTGAATTAATTCGATACCGCATAAATGTATTAAACGCACCAATACAAATTGAAATATAAAAATATTAAATGTAATTAAATTCAAATTCTATAAAAGAAAAATACACAATCCAAATTAAAAAAAGCGGGTAAGTGAATGTTGCTCTGCTGTACAGTAGATTCAACAAGCCGTCCCCGCGTTGAACACCCCGCCAAAGTCTTGAAACCGTTTTCATAATATTGGTAACCATGGGTCTAACATCATGTTGGTGCGTGGAACCGTTTTTATGTTTTTCGTAGGTTCAGACTTCAGATCATAGGTAACCAAGACCCCAATCAGCTGATCGAGTTTCGCTTCCATATTGTTCTATGGCAGGTTACAATTGGGTCAATGTATAATGGATTGTATTAAACTTGAATTCAATGATATTATATCATTAAAGAAAAACGATTCTGGGTGGAGACGGTGTATCAGTCTGGATTTTTCATATTGGTATTATTAATTATTATAGCCTGTTAGTTGAATTAATATTATAATATTATTATTATTATTTTTTATTCAATGCTCTGGCGATAAACAAAGCGTTAGAAATTAAAATCCCATTTTTAGCCAGTTTTCGTAATTTATCTGTAGTTTTTCCTGTGGCATTAAATAACTATTGATAAAATCGAAAATTGACCTCTCTAAAGTACCATCTTTATCCAATTTGCTAAAAGATAAGGTACTATTTAGCACTCCCGGTGGTGATGACTGTTTAGTAAAGTTTTCAAACAAGTGACGACTGACGACACCTTATCAATACATCTTGCATGGTAATTGGTAATTACTATAAATACAGTTTTATTAGCTTATTAAGTATCATCCAGCTGCGGCGCTGCCAGGTGACCTTCTGTATTCTGTAACTTGTAAGGTTAGCTTTAATTGTATGTGGTTGTACTATAATATTTTTTCTTTAATATAATGTTACAAAGCTTTCAAAAATTCAAATAAAAGTAAATAATAATAATATATTATTAACAACTAATAGTAAATAATTAGTTTTTAGCTTAGTTAATAATTAATATTTCATCATTAAACTCAAATAAATACAAACAAATTAGAACATTTCCAAAAGATCTATAAATAGTAAAACGTCAAGAATGTTATTTGTGTTTGTTGTAAACAGGGTTCAGGAATTTTAGTCCTGTAAAAAACATTAAAATATAAGCTTATAATATATAAGTCAAAAACCTTAAATATATTCACTAAAAATGTAAAAACATTACAAAGCGGGTAAGTGCAGCGGGGTGGTGTATATCAACGGTGTTGGAAGTTTGTCCGTCATCCCTTCGGTCCTCGGACAGGATTGTGTGTTATGATTTGAATGCAATGATTGCATTCGATAAAAAACGATACTGAGCGGAGGATCAGTGTAACAATTAGTATATTACCTATATGTAGCAATATATATATTTGTGTATAGAAATTAGTATGTTTAATAAATAATATTATATAATTTGAAATTAGATTCATAAATTATGTTTATGTTCAAAAGTAAATTGGGTAAATATAAATATAAATTCATACATTTTCATTTTTTTAGCGGTTATTTTAAAATTGTATTCGTTTACATGGTGATAAACAAAGCGTTAGAAAAAAAATAGCTTAGCAATGGTGTGTTATGGTAGTTCTTAATTGTTCAAGTAAAAAAAATATTATTATTATTATCGAACTTTGACTATTTCATGAGGCTTGAGAGTTTTTCCTGTGATGCAAGTTTGTACAAAAACACGTCAGCTCAGACACCACCTTAACGTTACAGCTAGTCGTTACTATTAAATAATTTATTGTAATACATTTGAATAATAAAATAATTATGTTTTATTTAAATAATCCTCCCGTGTTTGGGTACTATAAATAGGTTTGTATTCTGTTGAAAAACAAATTGTAATTATGATAACTGGTGAATTATTAATGACCAATGATTATTATAAAACAAAAAAGAAAATATAATTTTATTCATTAGGTAGAACTGATGTTTTCTAAAATTAGTAGGTACTTCCACTATGTATTTATCTGTTATAGTATCTTCTTCGGGTTCAGACGTTTAGGCTGTTCCACTAGACTCGGCCTCAGAATTTTCAGGTAATTTACTTCTGACATTAAAATTACTTTTTAAATAACACTCATTAAACAACGTTCACATGTCATTGATTATTTCATCAGTTAGTATTTTGTACATTCTAAGGTCCATTGTTTTTATTTTACATTCTTTCGGTTTCTTACCATTTACGAAAATAATATTATATTTTGTAAACACGTTTTCAATTTCTTAGATTTCCACAGAAATTTCATTAATTTTCATCTCACTATTAGTATCCATGTTTTTTTCAAGATGCATAATTCGAAAAACTAAACTATCTAAATACTCAGGACAATCTATCTTACGTTTAATATATCATATTTCTTTGTTTCTGTATCTTCAGGCTGAACTAAACTGTGACCTCTTATAGTTTGTTTCCAATCGGCCTCTTGAATTTCTTGACTTAGAAATGTTTAGAATATTTTTTTCATCTCATAATATAATGCTGCGATATGATACATGAAATATGTATAAGTAGTGAGAGTTGAAAATTTAATATATAAAATCAGTTGTTGAATAGTTAGCTCTTTTCCTTTCCATTGAAGTTGTATGACGTTTTCATATACTTTTAAAGTTTTGGATTTTTTTCATTTGTAATAAATGTATTATATAAATATTTATAGTTAACATTGATAACTTTGTGGTTCATTTAAGAATAATATATTTTTAAATTTTTTTTGTTTTTCGTACATTTTTTGCGTATCATTTTCTTTAATTTTATTAATATGTGCATAACTGAATTTCGGGTATGACCAATATCCGAGTCCCCAGCTATTTAGTTTGGCCATAATATAATTGATTATCCTTTTTAAGTATTTTACGTGTTTTCTTTCTAAACTTATTTCTTGACTTTTTTTAATAAAATTTGGCAGGTTTACCAAAACAGTAGCTATATCAATTCCTATGTGATGAAGCTCCAAATTATTTCCTTCTATTTTAATGAAATTGATGAAATAATTTCTGATTTTATAAATAATGGTCTTTGCTTTTGTTAGAAAATAATTATAATAATTATTATTTTTTTTTCCATAAAAATTTTTCTAATTTTGAAAAATATTATATGGTAGATATTTTTTATTAAATTAATTTTCAAAACGTCGAAAATATTTATTGAAACATATAAAATTACTCAAATTATTGCTAATTATTTGCAGAAAATTTTCCAAATAAATTTCAAATGATGTCTTTCCCATTTCTCTCATATAAGAATCTCCCTGTTTTTGACTCGTATCAAGTACATCGTCTATAATAAGTTGAAATTTTTCAAATTGAATGTAGCTACATTTTTCATATTGATTATACAAAACAGACATTTCATATATATAATCATCATTTTTTAAGTGATTTTAGTTTTTAGCATTCTTGAAATGCGCAAACTCTTGAATTAACTCTGTGGGATAATCTTTTCTACTTCTTTCTATTACAGTGACGATACTAAGTATCATATCAGTATGTCCTTGTGTCAAATACATATTTTGCATGCCCTCCATTAATGTATTGTATAGAAGTTTTATGACTGGACCTAAAATAGATTTCATATACCAATATATCATATTTATGTCATATGACAGTTGAATTTGTTTGAAAACATCTTTAATTTGCATAACCGTACCTTTTTCATTATAAATATTTGATTTTGAATTGCCAATATCGAGTGAAAAAGATGGATAGCTACATAGAACTACAAAACTTTGTAAAAATGTCTATGGAAACGTACAACTACAATAAGATTCTGTCAAACAAGATTTACTTATAAAAATAAAGGTTATAACTGGTTCTATTATCATGTAGCCATACATTTGGGAAGTATATTTTGCGGCACGGGGTGTGATATTATCGCAATTCAATGACAAAAAAAATTGAATTGCGTTCATTTCTTCAAGCATTTTTCGGATAACTATGACATCTGAATCAATCGATTCCGGTGCATCCTCTATTGTAAATAATATTATTTCAATTTTTATCTGTATTAAAACTAATGTTGTGAAAATAGAATTGTCCTTAGGATGTAGGGAATTCGATGTATTTTCCATAAGGTTATATAACAGTTGTATGAATTTTTTTATGTTCGTTAACATACTAACCAATAATTTACTGTTTTTTATCAATTCATTTTTAATATTAGTAATTAAAAACTTTCGCGAGTAAAATAATGGAAATTTTAAAACAAAATCACATAAATAAAATATAGTCCATTCAGCAGCACTACAACTTGATACTAAAACTAATACATTTACTTTATCCATTGATATTTCATGTTTTCGATCTTGTATTTCAGGATCGGATAATATGTTGTAATATAAATCATTAATGCTAATTTGGTTATTACTATGTACTTTAACTTTATTTAATATTGATTTATCACAATATATTATTGTAACCAACCACAGAAAAAAATAAAAATCCTTCCTAGCACAACATTTTGACTAATTTGTTGACTATAAATTAAAACGGAATTTTTTTACTAAAAGTTCTTATTGGCGCTGACAAAATAATACATTTTGTAGATATGCCAGAGTCCTCAGACTCGTAAACATGCATATTGCGTATATAATTTGTATATAAGCTGTTATATTTATTTGAAGAGCTGGTTAAACCAAAAATATCAAAAGCAATATGTGACGATGTCGATCCAATAGTATATAATTTTTGTAGTTTTATTTTCTGTATTATTTTTACCCGCTAGTTAATAATTTTAAAAAAAATAGCACAATACATTTCCAAATAACGAACAAAATTGTTTTACCATTTTCATAGGTTAGGGGGTTTCAGCCTTTAAGACTTTAAGAGCCCTATTACTAAGTCAAATTGGCCGCCATCTTTCCCTGTTCTTTGCATTTTCTCTCCATGCTTTAACATCATTTTTGACACTGTCTTCCCATCGTAAACGCGGTCTACCAAAGTTTTAAATTTTAAATTTTCAATCCTTAGCAATAAAAGTTGAACATTGTATGAATTTTATACTACAAAATAATTATTAAATTTTGTCAAAATTAGAACTTTAATGCTTATAAAAAATTATGCATACGTATTTTTAATATTTTTCAACTGCTATTGTAATAATATATTGGGAGCCTTGTATTAAATTTTCACGCTGCTTCTTTTACCCACCAAGTAAAATTTTATTGACAATTATAGAAAAAAATACTAAAATAAACAGCTCAAAGAGAGTCAACATTTTATGATGTATAGAAAATGAAAATATAAACATTCATTGAAATGTTCATGTATCTACAGTTATTCGTTATTGAATTACAACAAAATAACAAAATCGCTACATGAGAAATCGAGTGAATAATGAATATCCAATTTTGTAAAAATATGAACTTCAAACGCTCATAAAAATTTAATTTGATTTGCTTGTAAACATTTTTTTTTTTGATAAAGGTTGAAAAACTTATGAGGTATCTTGTATTACATTTTCAAATCTTAAATTTAAAAAGAAAATTTTTATGAATTCTCAACTCAAAATAATTTGCTAATTTTCATGATTTTTCCGTATTTTGTCAATATTTTAACTTTAAATGCTTATAAATAAAAACTGTGACTAAGGATTTTTAATATTTTTCAAATGTCATTGTAACAATATAGGAGCCTTGTATTCAATTTTCAAGTTTTCGTACCCAACAAATAAAGTCTTATTGACATTTTAGAAAAAGAAACTAATAAACTTAGAAACTGAAAATGTCCCTAAACAGTTCAAAACAAATCAAAATGATTTGAAAAATGTTATCGATTATAGAAATTGCGAATATAAACAACCAGTGAAAACGTAATGTAAATACGTTTATTTGTTTTATAATTACACCAAAAACAAAAACAACCGATTTTGCATAAAAATTCCTGTTTTTCCTTAAACCCCTTTGTTTTTCCTGGCGCTTTTGAAAACTATTCGTAATTTTGACCTTCCGAATGCACCACCAACTAGATGCACTTTCCCATCAAACAAGATACTAATAATACTATCGAAGAAAATCGAAGCAGTTTTCTCCTCAATATATTATCCCTTAATAATTACGGCCCTGTTCATTATAACACTGTTTTCATTATGGCAATTATTGATTAACATTGTAAGAATCAAGCCTTTATATTTATTTCTCTATTTTCCTCTCTTAATATAGTTGACTGTATAATAGTACTATAGTATAATAGTTTATTTCTAAAAAAAAGTTTAAATGTTGCGTTAAATTGTTTGTTGGTGGTTTAAAAGTCTGACAGTGTATATTATGGACAGTATGGTTTATTTAATCACATATGCTATATATTAGCACAGCTCTACAAACATAAGTAGGTATGTTCTAAGCTAAGAGTTAATATTACCGTAAGCATAAACATAAGAAAAATACCAAAAAACACAGAATGTCTGTCTAGTAATACAATCTTGCAGTAAATATTATAATTAACTATAATTTTGAAGTACTTATCTAATTTTATTGTTAAAATGGTGAACGTAAAACTATTTTTTTTTTTCGTTTTGTGTTTGACAGGTAAGCATTTTGAAGTTTTTTCAAAACGACTTGAAACAATGCTAAGTTCTGTAAAAGTTAGTAGCATAAGTGATAATGATTTATTTTACAAAAAAGTTAAAATTTCTGAAACAGAACAATCAACAATATATATGAACTATTCTGAAGTCACGGCTCATGAAAAATTATTAGACCTAGAAGTAAATGTATTTTACATTTATGTAAACTGTAAGTTTTCAAATTGGACCATATATGAGTTGTATCATTTCATTAGTAAATTTCCTTCATTTTATTATAATAAATTTCCGAATAGTTCAATTGAAAAAAGTGAATTTAGTACAGAATATGAAAAATTAAAGGAAAACTTAGAAAAAATTTTAATACATATTGAACGCTTTATAAATGAATTGAACACATTTATAATCAAAAAACCGCAGTTTTCATATTACAGCGACAAGTCTACTTTAGATGAATTGCTATTATTAAAATTAAAATTAAATTTTATAATTAGCAACAGAAATCTATCGGATAATACTATTATTGGTATGGTTCTTGGAACTATGAATGCAATTCAACGTTTTTCGACCATGAATTGTAACGATTCGCCATCCAATTATGAAGACCCGAATTTTTATGGTTTTTCAATAATAAAAAATAATTCCGAAGCGGAAATTTCTAATTTTTTACAACTTATTGAAAAAAATGATGAGGAATTTAATTCAACAAATCAGACAACGTGTAAAATAAATGAAATATTATTAGGATCAATAGCAGAAACAATCTTTGATGATGCGACTATCCAGGCAGAAGTGTCTACTACGGAAACCGAAATTATCGTATTTAATGATTATTTAATAGAAGTTCAAATATCGTATGACATTGAAAGTATATTCAGATATCAGAGGACTGTTTTTAATGGAATCATACAACTAATATACACATTAGTTATAATACTAAATGCTCAATCCAAAATTAATAAAGATTTAAATAAATCATGTGTCCCTTTTATAGAAGAATTAAAAAAAATTGAGGATGTTCCAAAAGATTTTATTATTTGTATAAATGAATTGTCAAACTTATTCCACGAAACAGCTGTTAAGGAAGATATTATTAAAAACATTCACAATCATAATGATTCACTTAACAGTATAATGAAATTAGATTACTCTTCGAAAGGAATTGATGATGTTCAAAACAAATTGATTGACACTTTAAAAGTGCTTTCATCTAAAATTGGGGAATTTCAATGTTTCAATCAGTATTTCAAACGGTCACATAGTGAACACAATGGTGGATATTACAAACTATTTACTAAAAATACAAAGATAATTGAAACCAAGACGGAAAGTGAATTCTACATGGAATCATTCTGCGGTTTTACCAAAAATATATATAAAATATGTTTTGAAATTACCTTACTTAATAATAAAGGTGCCAGTTCAGTGGAGAATAGTTCTCTTAAATTTTACAATGAAGTATTGAATGACTTTCAGGAAATCAAAGAATTTTTATTTAGATTAATTCGGAAAATAGGGACAAAAAATTTGGAGCTTCTCCAAACTGCTAGTAATATAGTCATTATCTTGGAAAACCGGAATAACTATTATCGCGATATTTCTAGTAATATAAATCGACTAGCGCATATTATTATGAATGAATTAGACAGGTATGGGATTAAATACTGCAGTAAACCAGGCAAATATAATTTTTTGCACATTAACAATATATATTATAGTGATTTCGGAAATAAAAAAATCATCACTAGAGATATAAATCAGTTTTTGGCTGATCAACCGGAAACTAAATATAATTATGATCATTATAATTTATCGTTCTTGTGTAATAAATATGTGAATGTCTCTGTTGTTTTCAATTCTTATAAGAATCTGATAACGGTATACTGGAAAGGAGAGAGGATAAATATTGAAACATTTAGCAATATTGAGCAATCGTTCACATTAAACCCTGATTTTTTATATGCATTTTTTGATATTTACTTCAAATATTATGTTGCTGCGTATTTTTACGAAATAAGAAATTTGTGGTATACTATAAAATATAATAGCTACAAATGCAAAGACAATATTATAACAACAGTTTTTGAAGAAAAAGAATTTCCAGAAGGTCTGAGATCATTTATAGTTAAAGTAAAAGGCTTGGAAAAATTAATAGTTACATTTATAGAAGATGAACATAAAGATAAGTTGGTTTCTGAAGTTGAAAATTTGTTACAAAATATTGAATTACAATTTGATGAGTTTGGTTTTGATTTTGTTCATAATTTTAAAGAAAATGAAGCTTATACAAACGATAACTTCACGCAAATATCCTCCGAAATATCAACTAAAGTAAACGAGTTTAATAATAAATATTATTATTTATTAATTAACCCAAAGCCACGGTCGATTGTAGAAGACAGTACGTGATCGCTTTCAATCCCTTTAATATCGATGTGTTTTTAAGTATCTTGAAATAACTGCAAATACAAAATTTCGTACATACATAAATTTATCAATTTATGTTATATTTGATTAAAAATACTTTGGGTGTAAGTATACGATATGTCTGTATGATTATAGTAGTAGTATAATATATATAGTTACCTAATAACTAATTACATAATTTTGTTTTTTCAATTTTACTATTAGGTACCTAATACCTATGTATAATAGTTTTAGTTGATAGTAAATATTGTTAAAATACACAAACTATTAAATTATTAAGGGGACGTGATGACAGTGTTATTTGTTGTCTCCGTCTTACAAGTGCGTAACATAGCAAATTTTACGCTCAGCGGATCACGTTTATCGCCGTTAGTTTAAAAATTAGAATGAATCGACCTATTATAAAATTTAAAGGTAAGTTTATTATCTAGGTAAATTGTAAATTGTTTGTACATCTTAAAATGCTCATAGCTCGTTTTAAAACTAAACTATAATAAAAAGCCTATGATACTGTTTAAATAATAAGATTATCTTTAAATTGTATAAGATATCGATTTACTCTAATTTTTAAACTAACGGAGCTAAACGTAATCTGCTGAGCGCAAAATTTGCTATGTTACGCACTTGTAAGACGGATACAACAAATGTCGGTGTAACGTCCTCTTAATACCAAGTTATCTTTTAAGATACCTCAAGTCTCAACACATAAAAAACCAAACATGGATTAGGTATATATACTATTTCCTATTGGGTAACATAATGGAAACATAATGGCATAATATATTCAGACATTTCATTCAGTATAAAATGAACACTAACGAAGAAGCGACCATATATCACTTATCACAACCATCGAGTTTTTTTTTATTAAACGTTATTATATACTAGGATGGTCTTTTGGTATAGATGAAGGAAAAAAAAATTACAAAATGTTCAAGTTACCCCCCTCAAATCGGTTCCAATACTCAAAAAAGCATACTATAAAAATTTCAGACAAATTTATCAACTTTAATCCTTGCCGCAAAAGCTCTAAAGTTTTAATAATAAAAAAAATGTTCCAAATCGTTAATTTTGTTATAAAATTAATCATAACTCTTAAAATAATGATTTTACAAAAACATTGTAAGGACAGTAATTACACATTATTATTATTACAACAGTTATATACTGACACATTTTTTTAAATATTTATTAAAAATAAAAATTTGTAACTATTTTTTAGCGCGGCAATAAATAAAATGTTTTCTATACCATATAATGCGATTTAAATGAACGTAAACTTATGTAGGTAGTGTATAATATAGTTTGTATTGTTTGTAAGTAATACTACACGTTGTAATCTATGATACAAAGTATAGAATCGTTAGGTGGGTACTGGGTATAGTATACCTAAACTCGTATTTTTCGATTATTAAGTACGTGAAAATTATTTCGATGACACATTGTAACATTCACTGGACGCGAACAAGCCAACGTGGCAACGTAGTATACCAAACGCTTTTAGATTGGTGTTTAGATGAAAATGCACAAACATTGTGTTCCGATACTACAGCATTAAACACAGGTCGCTTAAACGGTGCTTGTGTATAGTGTATTGCTCGAGCAACTGTTAGAACGTGAAATCATATATTTACCATGCCGCCACCATATATATGAAATTATACTAAAAAGTGAGTTTGATTTAAAATTTGGGGCAGCATCTAACCTAAAAAATGTTAAAGATGTAAGTAATGAGTATTAAGACATTATGCTATTATTTATTGTAAATTGTTTTTATAATTAATTATTTGTATATGTTAAGTTGTCGGAAATAAATGAATTTTAAGATTTTATTTTTTTTCGCCTTTCGACTAAAATATTTGAAGGAATAAAATATTTGAAAACTATTATATATGAAACAAATTGTAGTAAATTTAGTTTTGTATAATTTGTATCTTAACGAATTTCTTGTAAAAAATTTTTTCTGGAGTTATGTTAAAAAATATCAAAAAAAAATATAATATTAAAAATTTTCTATTTTTGTAACTTTAGAGCTTTTGTGGCACGGGTTAAAATTAAAGAATTTGCATGAAACTTTTTTTGTATGATTTTTTTTTTGTAGTTGAACCATTCTAGGGAGGGTAATCTGAAAAAAACCATAAATGAAAAATAAGGACCACTCTATAATATATACTGTAAACTTATTTTATAGTTTTATTTTGTAAAAACGATAGTTAAAAAAAATAACATAGTAATAAGTAGGTATATTATGTGCATAATAATTCCTTATGTGGTGTAATAAATAATTTGTGTCGTTACAATTATACTTGAATTAAAATTATTATATTGTTTCTTTCACGATACCAACTAAATATGATAAAACATTATAAACATATACATATTGAAAACATGATCATTTTGATAAACTTTAGTTTCAACTTTTGTAGTAAAAGACTTTATGATGGAGCTTGTATTATATTTTCAAGCTTTACTGCCTTAGGTATTAAAATTAAAAAGTCGAGCAAGTCGTAAGTGAATACCGCTCTGCTGTACAGTACTGTCTTGAGGGGTCACTGAAATGGATAGTGTAAAATTTTAATTAAATTATATAAAATTATTCTATGCGAAAATTGATTCTGAGCGAAGACGTCAGCCTATATTACTAAGTATATTTTATGATATTATTGCGGTTAAAGTAATTTATTATACTCAGATTAGACAATAGTAATATAGTGGTAGGTTAAATTAATGTTTGCCGAAAAAATTGCAGCTATAAAAATGTTATTGTGTGTAGGTATATAGGCTATATAGGCATTGGTGCAAATAGGGGGGAGGGCTTGGGGGACTTAGTCCCCCCAAATGTCAGTCAAGTCCCCCCAGTTCAAAATCTAGTAATTAGTACTAATTTTTATATTCTGTGGTACTAAGCAATATGGCCTATGGGGAGGGGACTTGAGCCTCAATCAAACAACCTAACCCCCCCCCCCCCAAAAAAAAAAAATGTTTGTAAATTTGCACCTATATGTAATATAGGTAGGAACTTTAAAAATGTCAAGTACCTACGAATAATATTTTTCAATCACAACAAAATAACTAAAACCGTTGGTCTTCGTTTCAATGCCTAATTTCGAGCAAATCTGAACATAAATTATTTATAAAAAAACTATGTTTTATATTTTTTGGTTTAAGTATGAAACTATGAAATGCTTAGGTACAGGAACCTTGTTTTAAATGTTCAAAAATTGAACATTTTATACATTTTTAACTACAAAATAGTTGGTAAATTTTCGAGATTTCGATGAATTTTGTCAAAATTTGAACTTTAAATGCTTATAAAAAAAAATCATGTCTATGTAGGTATCTGTAATATTTTTAAACTGCTATCATAACAACTTAAGAAGCCCGTTTCTTTGTGGCCCTTATTAACGTATACCTAATACCTATGTTATATAACTTACAAGTTATAAGTATTAAAGTTTATGCACCGACGTGAAATCGTTAGAAGAAAAAATTAATTTGGTTTGATATTTTGAATAAATAGCTGGTATATGGCTCCTATTTAGCTTTTAGGATAACATGCATAAGCATAGGTACTAAAACTAAATATGTCTGTAGTACGTTCTATAGGAATAGTCAATAGAAGACATAAGACTAAGAAGTAGATACACTAAACACATACACATCACAATATTAACTAATATTAGAGTAGGCACTGTTTAGACACACATAATATTTAAAAGGTAGGTATAACGAATAATAATAACGTAACATATTGGGCGTAATAACAAAATAATATTATATACTCATTATTAACTAAGGAGGGTACAAATGGATACAAATCGGCTACAAAAAAAAAATGAAATTGTTTACAGGAGGTAATGATGACTTACGGGTGCCAGTCACTGCCAGTACCTACAACTCACCTATACTTATGTATCAAACATTACTTTAAGAACCTATTTAGTAGTGATAATAAGTGATATACTGATATCCTATGATATACGAGTATATATAAGTACTCGTTTATAGTTACTCGTATATTTACTTATAAATTATAGTACTATAATAGACAATAGTAGTAAGTAAGTATCTATATACGGTATAATATTGAATATTATACACATTACACAATGTACTAGTTTTATCTATTGTTATTAATTTCATAATAATATGGCGTATTACTATTATATAATAAGTCTTATTTTCAATTGCTGCCGTAGCGTGTATAGTGTGTGCAATACAAATATAATAAAAAAATATATCATATAGACTTATAGCGTTGATAAGACTTAAATAATCGTTTCATTGACGTGAATAAATTAGAAATATGTAATATATTATATTTGGTAGGTCGTATGTAGGTACGTATATATAAGTAATATAATATTCTGGCGACTGCGAATTCTGATTGCTCAGTACGGATTATTTCTCATGTAGATATATACCTAATATCATTAATTATAAATACTATTAGAATATACATTCTCCGTTGCAAGCACCTTTTACAATTTACATTAATTAGGTCCTTAGAGTGGACATGTTATGAATTTGTGGGGCACGGGGGGATTTACGGTGTATAGTGTATACATAGGCACAGTTTATATGAAATAATATAATTTTCATATAATCTGTGACATAGGCATCCTAGGCCATCGTAGGCAAATAGTGGCTTACTCTTTGGCGGATTCCTTCCTCTCCAGTCTGGCTTCCCTGTAATAACATGTCACATGTCTCATGTGCAACTGTGTAAGCTTAAAAAATATTTTACAGTTATTTATCCTATTGGACAATTACGAATACCACGAATTAAAATATAATTTTAAATATTTTAATTCGTGATAAAAACTATTGGAAATAAAAATATTGTCAGATTGTTTTGAGTTCTTGCAATTATTTTTCTGGCCAATTTTTTCCCATCACCGGGTCATTTTAATAATAACACCTGTGGAGGAGGGTGTGCAAATGTTATACGAGTGATAATATCGATATTCCGGTAGGTACAGACAGTTTTAGTAGGTACCTATAATAATACAAAACAATGAAGAAGGGGAAGTTTTGTAAAGGTGTGGGTGTGGTCGTGAGGAATGAGGTTAAGATGAATTTCGCACTCATTAAGGCGTGAACTAATTTTTCAAGGGAGTCACCCACTCACCGTAAAATGTTACTTTGATAAGTATGGTCTGAAAATGTTCGCTACCAGTTACCACGCTGGTGTATAGCGTACCTTTTATAGGGTGATTAAATTACTAGTAGGTATCTATTTGATTCGAACTATTCGGTGGTTGATTTACAAACGCCCTTGCCCCTTGACTCTTTAGGCATAAGATGGCACAAGTCATATATTGTTCTATGGCCATAGGTCACACTGTCACAGCTGTTTCGTCCTCCCTGTCACCTGCTGTAGAGGTCACTCACGTTGATAACATTTGCCATCATTCGCGCAGTCCGCACTCCGCACAATAATCTGCACTGAGACTATTTGATAATAATATAATAATATATTTTTTTTTACTTAAACAGTGCCGACCGCTGAGTGGTTGAGCAGTAAGCTGACAGCTGTCGGCGAATGATACTCATAATATTTGTGTTTATCATCCAAGTTACTGAGTAATAATTAACAATAATTATTATGGTGTCTATTATTGAGAGTTAATCGTGTAAAAGTGTAATTCCATGATTCCTCAGTCATCACTCATCTGCTGAGCGTGGGCATAATTTAACTTATTTTAGTTTATGTTCATCTGTTTCATTACTGACGTTACTATTATTAATCATAAATCGTAATATTAAAGTATACCGCCAGCCCCTACTATGAGTATTTTCAGTGACGTCGAGGAAGCACAGCCCATCGAAGTGTTCCATCTAGTTAAACTCTTTAATGAAGACGACGATCCATCGAAAGTAAATTTGACCGTTGGAGGTATGTACATTTTGTTATTTTGATTTCTGTCTGTTACAGCTACAAATTTGTCATTTATTTCCACAATTTTTTTATTTCCATCAATTTTTAGCGTATAGGACAGATGATGGCAAACCATATTATCTTCCTGTTGTGAAAAAAGCTGAGAGTGTGGTACTGATGGTACATTGAATCACGAGTATTTACCAGTATTGGGCTTGGAATCTTTTACTAAAGCTGCATCGCAACTACTATTGGGCGATATCACTCAACGCCAAGAAGAAGGAACCGTAATAATTTATTTTTTCATATTTTTCTTTTGAAAACATTTACCTATATTAAAATAGTTGTATACTAACTGTCGAAAGCTAGAGCAAAAAATCAACTCATATTAACTAATATAATATTATATCCTCAATTAAACTATACAAAACAAAAACTTCACTATAAATATTTCCAATCATTTTGAACATATATCTGGATTATTTTATTTCAATTAAAAAATGAACTGTTATGCTATCCATGACACATTTACAATAACTAAAATTATGTAACTGGTTTCATATTTTAACTTATAACTTATATGTAGGACATTGGGAGGAAGGGGGGTTTAGAGTTTTGACTGACAAATTCTACAACATAAATAAGCTTAATAATATTTGAAGAAAAAATTTAGGAGTTGGGTCTGAATTCTTGATCCAAGCCCCCTGGTTACGATTATGTTCATATATAATAAATTTAAATTAGAACAAAATAACTAAAATTGTTATTCTTTATTTAAATACAACCGTATGTAAAATATACACGCATAATATTATACATGGGGAGAAAATGTGTCTTACCATATGCTCGGGAAAAAATGTCTATCTACCATAGTTTGTAGTACATTAATTTTAATAATAAACTAATGCAAATGTTATCAGTAGTAGTTCAAAGGTATTATAAAAGTTAGGTTAAGTTACTAACCTAATAAAGGAGTTTTTTATCGGCATGATTTGAGATGGGAATTTTACTGTAATTTTTTTTTTTGTAAATTTACCTGTAATTTTTTTAATGCTGTATTTTTTTTTATTTAGTAAATTATATAATTAAGCTAACCATTTAACTAATACAACCATTTCTTATTACAAGTGTTATATTTATATATATTATAAGTATGCATTGAACAAACGGGAGTGCCAAGGGGTTCTTAGTACCCCCAACTTATATTAATTATATTAAACTAAAAATATTGTTTAAAGTAAATCAGAGATGATGGTGTTAAAAAATTGTAGGTATATAACTAGTTATATTTATATCATGCATTGTGGAGATATGGAAGTCACTATAGCGTTGTTGTGCATATGAAAACAATTGAAATGAGTGGTCATTCATATTTTAAAACGGTAAAATTTATCAGGTAAATTTACTGAGCTCCCATCTCTAGGTATGATTGACTGTTGAGTAATATCAGTTACCACTAAAATATGTATTTAGTCTCAAAAAGTCTATATAAGGTTCTTAATTTGGAGAATAATGTATTATTCAGACCAAAATAGTTTTGTTTCTTCTGAATGTTTTCATATACTAATTGTTATTTTGTTTTAGTCTAAACTGTTCCTAGTATGCTGAATGGATTGGATATAATTAGGCATAAACTATGATCATTTTGTCATACAACATCATTACTTTTAACTTTCATAATATACATAATATATTAACAATAATTAATGCAAATTGATGTATAGACGTATCTTAAGCATTTGTTAACGAAATACAATACTAGTTACTTTTTACCATAACCGGTATTACTAATTAATAGTAATTATTATAACCTTTAAAAAAAATCTTAATTATGTTATAGAATTATTTTTATAGTTGTCATAATATCTATAAATCATAAAATTTGGTAATGAAATACTAGAAAAATTGTGTTTCTTTTATTTGCAAATTTGATTTGTCAATAAAGAATAAAATATGACTAATGAGTCTATAGTAGCATGATAATCCTTGCTTCCCTATAATAGTGAATTTTTATTTATGTTCTTAAGTACTTTTAATTGAATAATATATAATAAAAATCTTGTAATTAATATTTTTTTATATTATTATATTAGATATTTGGTGTTCAATCAATCAGTGGTTCTGGAGCACTTAGAGTGGGAGCAGAATTTTTAGTCAAACATTTGAAATGTACCACATTCTATTATTCAAAACCAACTTGGGGTAATTATATGCAAATACTATTATTTTATTTATTTATTTATTAATATTTATACGGACAATGTCCAACTTGCAATATAGAATAACAATATTAGTATAATAATATTTGACAGTTAACACATTTTTAAATAATACAATATAAGTAGTATAATTAATACAAGGAATAAAATAACATACAGTTTAAATTAATGATAACATAGGTATAAAACATAAAAAGTGGGAGACAGAGTAAAGTTAAGTGATACAAAATAATATTAAAGAACATTTAAATAACAATCATAGTGTTTTTTAATTAAATAATTATTTAAATAGTGTATTAAAAATTTGGTTATTTCTGCAAGACATCAAAATATTTAAGGGATAATTTAACATATACTGAGAGAAATGTGGTATATAAAATAAATCATTATTGCGTAAGTTATAAGTATTGGTTTTAAAATTTATTTGGTTAGGTAAAAATGTATCATCAATCTCATTGTTTATTAACTTGAAAAGATACTTGCTATAAGTAATAATTCTTCGTGTTTTTAGTGATTCTAAGTGTAAAATATTTAAAATATGTTTGTATCCTGAGTGGGGGGTTCTGTTTGAGTTTAGTTTTGTTGAATCTAATATGAAATACAAAAGATAAATTGCACAATATACAATTCATTAACTTAGTGTTTTAATTATTAAATACTTAGTAAGAACATTATTATAACTTGGCGTAAAACTGTAGAATAATACATTTTTAGTTATCTATTTATGATTATTGTATTGACTGATTTTTTTTTATATTCATTGCAATTAAAAATAATATAATGGATTGTGATGTATTATTTTTAGGTGTTTAATTTATATTGAGGTGTGGTTCTGATTTGTATCTTATCTATACTCAGTAGTCAGTTCAATATGAAAAATAACAGCTTCTGCGGCTGGTGGGTGTGGTTGTTCTTTTTTAAATGTATACTAGTGGGGATATCGTTGTATTTAATGAATACTAATTGCTCTGAGATTCTACATAAACAGAATTTAGTAGTTATAATATAAGATTGAACCCGAATTGAACAAAATTTAGTTCCTAAAAATGCAAATGTATCAACTTTCAAACCTTAATTATCCAGAATATTATTTAGTAAATAATACTTTGAATTGTCTAAAGTTTAAATAATGCTTCTTAGGCTAGATCACTTGACACAATAATATTAAAATAATTTTAAAGTTTTTATCAAATTTGAGTTGTTAAACTGTGGTGTGCAGATGGTGGCTCAAATTATTCTTTAGAGTGAAAACTGTGAAGTAATAGTTAATAGAAATGTATAGTTAATAGTTATTTATTACCAGTTTACTATATAATAAAATAAATAATATTAGTTAAAATGTACTCAATATTACTATTATCATTTCCCAAAGAATCAATATCCTAAGCTTTTGTATAGATGATAGATTACATAATCCCAGACAGCATTTTGTAATGATAATATTATAATAACTTTATACTAACATTATTCGTTATTATAATGTTATAATAATATTTTTGAACAAAAAATTGCTGTCTGGGATATTATCTTAAATATACTTTTAGACATAGGTGTTGTGAGAGGGGCTTAGCCCCCCCCCCCCCAAAAAAAAATGTTATCACCCTACGCCTATGCTTAACTATCTTTTAGGTCATTCACTCATTTATAACTATATCTTTCATGTATTTAATTATACTTAAATTATTGCCGTTTAGCATATTTTCTGTCTAACATTCTACCATCAATTATTCCTTGAAAGCTATAACACGTGTGGTTAAGTGGTTAATCCTATAATAGTTATTTCTTTTTAAATTAATATCCTGGGTCAATATCTAACGGTTATAATCTAGTTTTAAAATAATAATAATAGATAGTGTAATTTAACACACATTTTCAAGTGATAATTAAAAGCTTAGGCGTTTTACTTAAGTAATAATTGGTATCTATTGTATGATTATAATTAAATACTACAAGAATTAATTATTATTTTACTAGAATATCATTATTAAGTTAATTTGTTTTATACAGTTGCGCCTGTAATCTTTTATTTAATACTATATACTTTTGAGCGAAGACATTTGTAAATATTAGTGTGAATTGTGATAGCGTTATCTTTATTGTATGATAGACTATGTATACTTGGACATTTTGTACGATATATAAAGAGTAACTATGATACTGGTAGCTGGTGCGATTTAATTGTGGAATTTATATTGGCAAAACTATTAACTGAAAACCTACATATGTAAAATTATATTGATTTATTTGTATAATTTATAACTGTAACATACAAATATTCTATTTAGGTTATATTTCAAACCTAATGCTAATAATATTTAATTTTAACTTTAAACACGTAATTGTATAAAATAGTCGTACAATTATTTTCTAGTATACATTATAATAATAACACATCAATTCTCCTCTAACACAAGTGACTACTCTCATAACAATGATTGAATGATCTAAATATATAAGTATACAAAATTAATTTGTTTTTATAAATAGATATATAGTTAAACTCTAAAAAAGTAAACAATAAGTATAGTAATAATTAAATTATAATATGGAATATTGTTCTTTAAAAATTATACACTAGAATTTTATCGGAATAGTGAATATAAAGGTCATGTTTTTAAGACTATTATAATGTATGTATATAGAAACTTCTGTTATATATTAAAACACTTGAAATAGTTAAATATATACTTATTTGTTTAGAAAATCATCATTTGATTTTCATGACTAGTGGATTTCAAGATGCCAAAACTTATCGCTATTGGAATGAAGAAACAAGATCTCTCGATTTTGATGGATTTTGTGAAGATTTATCAAATGCGCCGGAAAATGCAGTTATTATATTACATGGATGTGCTCATAATCCAACTGGATTAGATCCAACTGAAGATCAATGGAAAAAAATTGCAGAAATTATAAAAGTTAGTATTGATATTATTTTGCATAGAAAATCTGATAATTATTATATTAGCATAAAAAACATTCATATTTAAAGTTCCAATGTAATTTGTCAATATATATTTTAGGAACATAAATTAATACCGTTCTTTGATAATGCCTACCAAGGATTTGCATCTGGAGATTTAGAGAAAGATGCATGGTCTGTGCGGTACTTCCTTAGTCAAGGGTTTGAGTTCTTGTGTTCACAATCATTTGCTAAAAACTATGGACTTTATAGTGAGTTAATAATATTAATGCACTATTTTTGACTTATGAAAGTAAAATGTCGGCTGTATTGTATTTGATTAATGTATTTCGAAGATGAACGAGCAGGAAACCTAACTTTTGTACTGAATTCTGTGGAAAATGTCAAGGCTGTAAAATCTCAGGTGACAATGATTGTTAGAGCGATGTATTCAAATCCACCAAACCATGGTGCACGTACTGTTGGTACAATATTAAATAATGATGTATTCAAAAATGAATGGTGGGTTAATAATATATTATTTTAGTTTGTTCTAAACAGTTATAAATGCATGTTTGTATTTATATATATATTTGATATTTAGGATGAATACCTTGAAGCTAATGACAGATAGGATTAAAGCTATGAGAAAATCTTTACGAGAAAATTTGGAAAAGCTTGGTACAATTGGAACATGGAATCATATAACTGATCAAACTGGGATGTTTTCCTATACAGGCTTATCAGGTAAAATTTTAAGAAGATACTTCTACTATTAAAATAGTTTTGTACTATAATTATTTTTTAAATATTACAGCAAGTCATGTAGAATATTTACGAAGCAAATATCATATTTACATGTTGCGGTCGGGGCGTATTAACATTTGTGGACTGAATACCAATAATATAAATTATGTAGCTGAAGCAATTACCGATACTTTATTAAATATTGCCAAGTAAAATTATAATATTATATTGAGAACCATTACAAACAAATTGTTTTTATTGTTTATTTCTATAGACTAGAAATATTTTCAATAATAGATATTAACACAATTATACTAATAATTGTATATTGTTTTATTAATAATAATAATAATTATTATTATTATTGTAACTATCAATTTGTTAAACCGTTGTTAAAAATACTCTACTATTAATTAATTTACTTGTTTGATTTACTATAAATTATTATTTAATAAGTAAATTATTTAGGGATGCAAATTGTACAATACATTTTCTAGTAGAAAACATGGTGAACAAAAATAAGAATTTTCAAACTTAAAGGACTAATTAAAAAATACTAGAAAAATTCACTTTATGGCACTATAGCTAATTTGCATCTCTAATGTAACCTTGTGATAATAATAATTTGAATATTATAGAGTATTCACCATTTAATACCTGATATTTATAACAAGACTTCTCGGTTAAATAACTATGTATGTTTGACGATAATGACAATAAAGTATAAATAGGTTACTTTTTTATATAAAATATAAGTGTTAAATATTAGAATTTAGAAAAATGTTTTGATTTTTGGCTTAGTTTAAAATTAAAATAGATAGTTCAATATTATACTAAGAATTTTCTGGTCTTAGTCTAAGATTTATTTTAGTAACAATGTTAATGTGTTTGTATCAATAATGTTGGCAAATATGTACCAAAATATATAATGTTTAGATGTTTTTGATCTAAATATACATAAAAACTAATTAAATAGTCATTTTTATTACCAGTAGATTTTTATTTTTTATAGACAATAGTCTGTAGCATTAAACTATTTCAGTATCTAACAAATATTGAATTTTCATTTAAACTAGAATCTGAATTAACGGAAATAAAGATTCAAATATTTTCTAAAATTCATAATTTTAAATCCACGAAAAATTGTTAATTTTTTTAGTTCTATCTACTATTTTCTTAGTAACGTATTTGTGAAGCAGAGAAAAATTTTTGATATGTCTGTTTTATTTTCATAGATCGTAGCCATAATCCAGTTTCCTTGCAAGCATAAAATTAAAATTTATTTTTAAATTCTTCATATCAAAATTAAGCCAAATCAAATAAAACAATTAGATCTGATATGTAACTTTCTAAACAGCCCCTTGGCTCCCTCCGGCCACTCAATAAATTATAAAATCTATTAGTCTGCAGAAATAAAAAACTAAATAAATTAACTACCAACAAATAATCCCCCTGGAAATGATTACTAGTGGTGTAGAACAGGGGTTGCAACCTTTGTATGTTTGCAAGTGGCAACCCAAGATATTTATAACATTTTTCATGTGACATTTTTATAAATTATGTGGAATTATAATGGTACACTCGTCCAGCCAGAGCCAAATTTAAAGGGGGGCAATGTGGACATTTGCCCCGGGAGGCCAATTTATTGACACATTTAGAGGGGCAACCAGGGAATTTGTTTGAGTATTTATACTTGGACTTTTTGCATTGCATGACTATGATACGGCCATTTGGCGTCATTTATTCATTATCAATCAATGATAAGTATTAATTTTTGTAATTTTTTTGCAGATTACATTTGTATGTAGTCATACATTTTGACAATAATTAAAATAATTATGTATCATCGTGATCTGTGTTCTTAACAACATTTTCATAAATAAAGAACTACAACTAAACTATTAAAAAAGTGGGCAAATGGATGTCGCTCTGCTGTACTGTGTGTTACACGTAGGTCACTGTAATGAATGATGTTAAATTTGAATTCAATGATATAATATCATTGTATAAGAAAAACGATTCTTAGCGAAATCGGTCAGTCAGCCTATGATATTACTAAGTATATTTGATGATATTATTGTGAAGAAAGTAATTTATATATAAATTATTTACGTGAAACCTTGTTTTAAATTTTCAATCCTTAGCTATAAAAGTTGATCATTTTATACATTTTGTCAAAATTCAAACTTTAAATGCTTATAAATAAAAACTGTGACTATGGTTTTTAATATTTTTCAAATGTCATAGTAACATATATAGTAGGAGCCTTGTATTAAATGTTCAAGCTTTTTTATCCAACAAATAAAGTTTTATTGACATTCATAGGAAAAAAGACTAATGAAATTGGAAACAGAAAATGTTCCTCAACAGTTCAAAACAAATCAAATTATTTTGAAAATTGTATCATGTATAGAAAATGCATATATAAACGACCAGTGAAAATTTCATATATATACGTTCGTTTGTTTTGGAGTTACACCAAAAACCAAAAATCGAAATTAATTTTTATCAATTAAAAATACTTGTTTTTCCTTATTTTTTCCAGCGCTTTTGAAAACTATTGAGAATTTTAAATTTCGACCTCCCCAATGCACCAACAATATTCACTTTCCCATCGAACAACATACTAAAGTTAAAAATCGAAGCATTATTTCGACTACCTATCGAGTACACACACAAAAATCAAAAAACACATCATTGAAAAATCAATATATTCATAGTTCCATTCAGAATCTATAAGGGATTGATTATTTTTTTTTTTTGGTGGAGGGGCGATTGGTCGTACAATTATTGTCGACCCAGGGCGCAAAAAGTGTAAATACGGCATATTATATTTACGCGCGTTTTTCAAACGAACCAATGAGTGTGGGTTATATATATATGGCGCTGGGGCACAGTGGGGTTTGGTAATACGCCACACGGCACTCAACCCTCCACCTTAAATTTTTCTATTAGACAATTACCATAAGTCTGTAACTAAAAGAAACAGTTACTTCAAAATTATAACTTTTCATTTATTTTTTTTTAATTTTACTCATATTACCTACCTACCTACATAATAATATGCCATTAATCTTGATAGGTATAACAAATTGTTATATCATGATCATATTGGTATTAATAGGTAATAACGTTATTATAATTAATTTTTTAGCGACCCTGCGGGTTCCCACTCCCCCTCCCCATTCAAAATTCCTGGTTACGCCACCAGGGTAAATGGTAAAAAACTAAACTACTAAAGCCGGAACCACAGAATATTATACTTAAGTGAAGTACTCACGCATGCGTAGATGACGCGTGGTGCGTCTCATCGAAATACTTCGTTTTTTAAGCATAAAAAAAAACGCGACGAGTATACTTACACATACGTAGATGGCGCGTTTCGTCGGCGTCGCTTGCTCAGTTGCGCATGCGCGTGCGTAAATTTCTTACACATTACCCGGGCATGCCGTTGGCCAATGAGCTCCGTCCATCCATAATACATTAGTGATTATGTAGTACCACAGATTAAATAAAACTTTGGTGGCAACTATAATTTATTACTTTATTAGTCGAATGTTCTGTGACATTGGTGCATCACACAGACTGCTATAATACCATGACAGAGGACATTTTTACTCGGATACGCTATATTATTATTATAGAAATCTGTGCTACGTCATTATAGTCACGATTACAGCCCTGATGGCTTCATGTATTCTGTGATTATAGTACCCCTTTATCGTAATATAAAAAATAAAAAATAATAAATACACTGACGTAGATAACAGATTTTGAATTGTTAACTTTTGTATTTTTGTTCTCTATTTTATATTTTATAATATCTAACTATTTATATACTGTAATAGTTTTATAGTAACTTGTCGTGAACGAATTCAATCGACATTTTAATAGCATTGTAATTACAATATTATATTAATTTTTATTACTTTTTTTTTTTTTTTTTTAATCAACTAGTGTAAACACTTTTTTGGTAAATACAGTGAATATTATAAACTATAATTATAATTTAAATATAACTCATCGTAGCTTACTACTTATCGCAATTTAAACTGTTAAAACTTCTCTATATACTGTACCTATTTTACAATTCATATAAAATATGGAATTCGTTTTATTTAATTTCACTAAACTAAAATCTATCTGACCAATTACATGAACGCTGTGACACTCAATTATTGTTTATTTATAAATATGAACTAAATAGTAAACACTAACGCACCATGGATAGAAAAAAATTGGTTGCTCTACAGCCGTTTGAATTGCACAAAGAATTATTGGACAAATATCTAGAGTACTGCAAATTCATTGATATAAAAAAGTATGTTTACCCTTAAGTTGGATTGGTGTATGGTAATTATCATCTTAGGTATTTTGTTTTAGACGTGAAAAACGTGATTTCGATGTTATACAGGAAAACCATAAGTTTGTATGGGAAGAAGACGACGAAGCTTCCACTTGGGAGCAGAAATTGGCTAAGAAGTATTATGACAAGTTGTTCAAAGAATATTGCATTTGTGACTTGAGTTTATATAAAAAGTCGAAGGTTAGTAAAATATAAATAAGTATTTTTCAATCTTACCAATCAATAAGTGTACCTTGGTACTTAGCAATAACTCTCTACACAACAATTTAAAAATACAAACACTATCTGCACTAGCCTCTCAGTATTACGATAGACTCAGCACAGCCACATCAAACCGCCCAAATCCATTGATCTTCAATATTTAATAAACGTCTTACTAAAATACTACCTAAATTGCTACTGGCCAAAAGACCTAAATAAATAATACAAAATAAAAGATCATACATAAATAATGAGTTTAAATTTGAGACTTTTACTTATTGTCTTGTACCCATTTACAGATAGTAAATATATACTTTTATAATAATAATAATAAAAAAAGTTTGTCTTCTATTTAATGTGCAATGTCTATTATGAAATTGTAAATCATTTGTTTTAATGTTAACCTAATATTATTTATTATGTAGGTAGCAATGCGTTGGCAAACTGAAGGTGAATTGGTTAGTGGTAAAGGTCAGTTCATTTGCGGCAATAAGATTTGTGATGAAACATCACATCTACGGACATGGGAAGTAAATTTTAATTACATGGAACACTCTGTAACGAAAAATACTCTAGTCAAACTAAGTATGTCTTACTTATTAGTTATAATTATATGCAATTTTTTTTTGATATCAAAATGTATTTAGGATTATGTATGGATTGCTCCAATAAATTGAATTACAAACATAAAAAGAAAGAAGTCAAACGCCAAATTTCCAAATCGAAAAAAGATAAATCAAAACATTCTAACAGAGATCGAGAAAAATCCGTTAGTCGACCAACTACTAGCGTTCAGAGTGAAATACCAGTAACTTCTAAACTAGCCATTGAAGATAATGTTTGGAGTGAACAGCAACAAATAGATGAGGAAAAACCAAGAGAAGATGATTTTGAAAATTACTTAGAACAACTGCTATTTTAAATAAATTGTTATATTTTATTGACTCTTTTCTAACCTATATTATTTAACACTTTCTATTAAATTATTCTAAATGATAATAACAATAACATGATTGAATATAAAAGAAAAAGTTATTTCTAAACAACAACAACAAGTAAAATATTTGTTTCAGTGTTCTTCCTCGTGTAGAAATAAATTGTCTTTTGTGTGAGTGTCTCCTTGATTCATTATATTGCGTGCAGAGCTCTTCTTCTTTTTTCCTGTAAATACTCGTGCAATTTGGATAAATTTCTTTCTGGAAGCTATAGAATATTTTTATTGATATCATCAGGTTTGATAATAAAATTCAATGTGTTTTTCATAATCTATAATACCTAAATAATCACTTGAATATTTTGACAAAAATTATTCCGATACCTTAAATTTATCATTATTATTTTCATACCTTTTCCCATATTTTTTAGCCTTTCTTTAAATGCAGCATCGTCATCACTCGGTGTCTGATTTGGGACGAAAAACTTTTGTTCTTCAACAGGACTGTCTGTTAAAACACAAACACACTATTTATGATTGACACAAATCCACTGAGATTCACACAGCATGCTAATATTATGTATACAGGATGATTCACCAAGCATGTCACCTCTCTGGTCTCTATTATCTTTGAACAACACATTTATTCTAAATCTTAGATTTTTTATTTTATTTAAGGATATCCTGCGGCGATGAAAACTTTTATTTTTATATCCTGACATGTAAATCAAAAGAGTTATTTTTAAGTTTTTTAATGTATGTACTAAGGATAGATAATAGGTTTTCATAATTATTTTTTATAAAACCTAACCCTCAGAATCTACTCTATTGAATTTAAATTTATATAAAGGTAGGTTCATAAATATTCTCAATCAACCATCTCCTTCACAATTTAGAACCTATGTCCTATTTACAATAAAAATTGGTGGCTCTGGTTTGGTAATATGAAGTTAGAACCTATGTTACACGACTCTCTTTAACCTAGGTAGGTATAAAAATTCTAAGGTAAAAACTAAAAAGTGACCGCTCATATTTACAGTGTAAACCTTACCAGTTAACAGGACATTCTAATAACACCCCTAAACCATAAGTGGTATTTAAAAAAATTCAAAAGTACAATAGAGGTGAGTCGAGTAACTATGATTGGTGAATCACTAGGTATATGTATAGGTATAGCCATATAAGTAGGTATAGATTATAAGGTTATAACTTATAGCGACTATAGTAGATAGGTTTATCGAATGTGTCTGTAAAACAGTAAAAATGTCATAAACCTAATTCGAATCAATATTTTTGAATTCTGATTTTTATATTAATATAATATCGTAGAGAACATTCAGCATTTGAAAATAAGAATTGTATGATATTATATTTTCAGTGGTAAATGGGCCGGACATTACAATTTCAGTAGCGTAGCCAGAATTTTTTACGAGTGGGCTTTTAATTTGTGACATAGGGGAGGATCAACTGGAATCCGTCAAACGTTTGCATCAACTCTCATTGAGCGACAATAAACTACGATTATTAACTGGTAGGTAATACAATCATGATTCGTTTTGTGCCTACGTAATTCGTTCGCGGAACACTTACATTTTTTAATTTTCCAAAAATTCCAGCCCCCCCGCCTACGCGCCTACGGCACCGAATCATTCCGTGTAGAAAAAATATATACGTCAACACTGCAATATGAATTAATTCAAGTTTATAGCCTATAATATACTGTGTATGGACTACTTAACGTGCCTTTATCTAAGGTGGAGAGGAACTGTTCGTTTTTCCGCAGCTGTACGAGGAATTCTTCGTTTTGCAACAGAATCGCTATTTGCTCGTCGTTGAGTTCGCTCTCTGAAACCTGCAGTCAGGATAAACCGTCAGTGCCAGTTCCGTTTTTGTACTTGCGGGGAGGGGGGGTGAATAGTGAGGATATTATAGGCAAACGATCATCCCCTGCCCGACGACCCAATTTTCTGAATATTTTTTTGAATTCCGATTTCCGAGAAATTATTTGATTATAGACAAAGAAAAAAAAAAAAACAAATATTTAAATATCGCTTGCCCGCCGGCAGTTGTACTGTTATAGGAGTTCTAATGTTCTATGGTATATAGATGGCGTTTGAATTATATGACGAAGAATCACGAATTTTAATATTAAAAAAATATAATAATAATAATAAATTCTATACCTAATTACTATTTTATTTTTTCGTTAAGCTTATTGTATAACGTTATGTACACTCTTTGCCTGAATGGACGTTGCAATAAATAAATAATAATAATAGTAATAATAATAATGAATACTGGAATGTCCCATACTCCTATGTTGATACTGATAATATAAACATGGGATATTCTAAATCTGCCTACCTTCACATAATATACCCAGTAATCTATATAATATATGGTATATAGGTCCTAGGTAGGTACCAAACTACCATAGCACAAATATATAGGCAGTGTTGTATTTAGTTTTTCTCCGCCTGTATGCTCTTTACTTCTAATTAATTGCATTTGCCTGAAGACAAAAATTATATTTGTAAATTAAAAAATATGTTTGAGTAAACATTTTTTTATGATATAATCCTAGCTATATAAAATAAAGATACATTAAAATGATTAATTTACATATTTTACGACTTAAAATGTTTATAGTAAAACTTGATTTCGTCAATTTATTGATCAAAAATACTTTTTGTCTTTTTATAAAATAAATATGATAAAATGTCGTCGCTCCAGACCCGTTTCTACAAGGCTTATGCCTAAATACAGCTCTGATCCTCTGAATATGGGTAGATACCATAATTCATAATTTATAGGTAGGTAGTAGTTATAGTAGCTATAATCTAAATCACTAGCACTGGTAAGAATATAGACTTAAATACTAAATTGCTCAATACGTCACAAGGAAATCCAATTTATGTCAGTCGTCAGTTGAAAGCGTCATCGGCGAGTAAGATCTAAATAAATTGAAAATTGGATTTTGTTATATTATTTGTTAATGACTATGTATATGTATAAATAATATTATCAAGCACTTGTCTACCTACGAGTTACGACCTAGCTAATGAGTGTAATAATTAACAACTAACGAGCTTATATTTAAATGACGAATAAAGTTAATTCTTTTCGTCATAATATAGGAGCGATAGATCAAAAATGTCTTAATTATTAGTATAATATACAGCGCTCTGACGTCAGTGGCGGATCCGGGGGGAGGGCAAAGGGGGCATTCCCCCCTCCCCTCCTCCCAATGGATCGATACTCGAGCCGGCGAGCTCTGCATGGATGTATATAGGTAGGATATACAAACGCTCTCTCCCACAAAGACAAAATCCTAAACGCGCCACGGCTGTGTGACGACCGATTTATGGTCCGGGACAAGAGCTGGTGGCGAATGAATGTATATACGTTTACTTGTGATGTCAAACCGCCGGTGGTCGTGAGCCTGAGGAAGTCGGTGGGCAGGGGCCCGAGCATCGGCGGGTTCCAACGACTCGACGAAGAGCCGCCGATTTGTCGGGCGGCCTTCTTGCCGAGGTTGTGCAGCACGTCGGGCAACCTGAAAACCGGAGACAGACGTCATAGAGCGAGAGAGAGTAAGAGAAACTCGTGCGGGCCCATCGATCGCTGAACCTGCAGGCCCTGATTTACGGATGTGCGTGCGGTGCATACGCGAGCACACGCAGGATCCACACATTTTAAGGACCCGTTATACTGCTTTATTCGACAAAAAAAAAAATACTTGTCAATGCTATATGCTGACATGCGTGATTGATGTCCAAATGTCCAATTGTGTAGTGATAAACGTTCATTTTCTGCGCTTGAATGCATTTAAAATTCGCATTCGGTCTTCTTTAGCACGAGAAAAACTGCAGGACTCTTTGTCGTCACCGAGGCAATCAAATCGCGACGTTCCAAAACAATTATAGCAAATAATTTGCGCTATTGTTGAATTTGTCGAGAAAAAAAACCCAGAAAAAATGCAGTTAAAAAAAATATAACCGACTTGGAGAAAATACGGATTTAACTTATGGTTGTCAGCTAGGTAGCCTAGGTGGGATAAGTACCTTAGTGCTCAATTAATATCAGTGCATACTAGTTGCCTCCCAAAATATACGAATTGCCTCCCATACTTATCGTAAATGAAAAGGTTAATACTTAATATCATAGATTAAATATACTATATTGTCTATATTTAATCTATGTTAATATACACTAGTTGGCTAGTTGCCTCCGATGATCAGGTAGTTCATAACTAAATACGAGTTGTCTCCCATATAGAATTAAGTAGTGGTTCATAAACTCCATCACTAACTAATAATAACAAGAAGAAGAACTTTATTTCAGAAATACTAAATTAAATTAATTATTTTTAATATTATGTTTCATGTTTATGCGTTATAAATTGTTTTATACTAATAGTCATTACTCATTATAGGGTTTTAAAAATATGTATATATATTTTAGTTAAAGAACATCAGTGTTAGCGTTAGGTATAATATAGTAGATTTACACTAAAAAATAGTTTCAAAATGTATATGTATCTAAAATTAGAAGGCAACTAGTATTAGACGACCCTTTTCGCTTACGATAAAATTTAAGGTACGTCGATAGGCAACTCGTATATAGTCGGGAGGCAGTTCGTATAAACATGATTGACCTTTTTGACTTCGGAAGGCAACTAGTGCGTGCCCATTAATATTATATTGTTGTTTTTTTTTTAAAAAAAAATGTCCCCGTTTTTAAAATCGTTACCAATCTCATTTTGTATTAAAAAGGGCCCCGGATCGAGTAGGTACCTGCTGAAAAGTGCACCACCAGCTGACCACCACTTCTTTAAATCAGGCCCTGCGTCGAAACGACCGAGGCGGCGATCGCATATGTTATTCGCATCGATAAAACGACTGGACGATCTCCTCACATCGGGTCGAAGAGCGCGTGCTGCACGGGCAGGCCACCGCCGTCGCCGGGCCCGTTGTTGAGCAGGTCGGCCGCCCGACACTCGCAGCTCATCGTCAACAGTTGGTCGACCGTCCGGTCCACGCTGCCCTTGTTGCACCGCAACACCGCCTCGATCACTTCGTCGTCCAGTGTCGGGAACATCGTCTTGAAGTCGGCCATCGCTTCGTTGAAGTCCAGCCCCACGGTCGGCGGCCGGCGGGCCGCGGTCTCGGCAGATTCGGCCGCCACGTCCACCGCCTCCATGCCGAGTGCGGTAGGTTCGGCCTAAACTCCGTCCACCACTTTATACATATACACCTGCCCAATGACGATACATTATTTTGGGCTCGTATTATATGACGTGTCTCGCGCCACGTCTAAAAATTAATTTTGGTAGGCGGTTTTCATCGCCACTTTACAACAATTGACAGGTACATATATTATGTATAGTGTTGTTTTTGAAACTATTATTTATGTGCGCATTTTAAATCATTCATAAATCGAGTTAATTTCGATCGACATTTAGATATATCCTTGGAAATCGTTAAAGTGTTCCTACATAAAGTAATATAAAAAAAAACACGTAAGATAATTCTAACTGTAGCTAAGTACACACGTAGATACTTTGTGACTTCGTATATAAACTCACCTACTATAGGTACCTATAGTAATATTATAGTTGACAATAAAATATGTAAAATTCAGGAATATTATAATTTATTGTCCAATTGTTTACCTATATGTTTTAAAATATGTTATTTATTCACGTTTGGTATAACCACTGCTGTGAGCTCTCTACAGTTTATTATCGGGAAAACTCCATCAATTGAAATTGACAATTGCAGTAAGTGTGGCGTAGAATGGGTTTTCTGTCGTGGCGCAAATTACCAAAATTAGAGTAGGTACCTACTACCTACCTACTGAGTTGTGGCGCAAATCAATTGTTGTTTTTTATATTTTGGTGCGTATATTAGATATATACGCAATCTCAAATGTGCTAATAATTGGTGGAAAAAAATTACAAGTACCTAAGTACTAAAATTGGCGCAAAATACCTCATCTTCGCTTATATATTATCTGCAGGAATTGATAATTTGTTATAATATAATAATATATATATATTAATTTACAAGTTATATCGCTTATGCCCGCGGGTTACATGAACAATTTCTAAAAATGTAATGAATCAATACTGAGTCAAGAGCCAACGGTTTTCTTAAACATGATTTAGTGGACCATGATCGGTCCATTAAATTTTATTAATCCTTTAAATTAATCAATTATTGTTCATGCGACCCGGCATTATTCATGTTATCTGTACATGCCTATAAATATTGTGCTACTTGTAACTATATTATATATTATTCGTTATTGTTGTATTGTAAAAAACCGAATGGCGTTAATAAATAAATAAATAATATTATATTTCGTGTACCTATACTGCAGAGCGAAACGGTGTTTTTATAATGACATTAATTGTGGTTTGACCCTTCGATGTCGCAAGTCGGATGATGCCCTTTGCCCGGGTATACGTGATGATGGAAAACCGAGCAGGTACCGGTTAGCTGCGGTTAGAACCTGTCGCCGACAGAACCGCGATGATTCGAATTCATTTATTGACCGGCTTCAAAAGAGGCGATACGGAAAATATTATTATTTGCGCTGTTGTTGTTGTTGTTGTTGCAATTTTCAGTACCTACATAACATTATTACATGCCTAGACCTATAGACGGAGAAAATTTAATACGTCGTGCGTCTCGGAAAATCAATAATTCCCAGTGCTGACGCGTCTCTCGGCAAAACATTTTACCGACCGATTCCCGCGGTTTACGTAAGGCTAACGTAGGTAGACCAACCCACGTAAGATTCGTAGGCACTATACGTCCACAGAATACATTTATTAGAATACAATATAACGTATTCTGTGCTACAACGACCACTATTTTTTTTTATTGAAGCTTGTGTGAAGATTTTCCTTACTGCACCCGGCCACTACTAAGTTCATTGTTTTTATACAAGTACCTGCTCATAAGTCATAATATTATTAATTGTAGGTAAGAGGGTTATAATAGATATGCATTTTTTTTATTCAATATGTTTATATGTACAATAATATACATATTTATTGGTTTAATGAATTGACAAATCAAGTAATTATTCATTGAGAGAATAGCTAAATTCGAGAAACAGTCTCGTAGCAGACCTACCCTACGGCTATGGTACTCGTATTTGGTCATTTTTTTGAATCATTATTGAAAAAAAAAAAATGTTTTTTGTGACTTATTATCTAATATACATTCATGGGAGAGTAAATACTCTAGTATTTAGGTACGGCAGAATTAAAGTTTGAAAATGTTATGCTTTTTTTTAAGTTTAATTTCTACTAGTATCTATTATCTATTGGTATTGTAAAATGAATACTGCAATGTTTACTAATCTCACTATAGGTAAACTGTATAATCTATCCATGAATTAAAAAAAAAAATTTTGCATTCTCTACTATCTATTATTTTGTTTATAAGTTAGAAATTTAACTGAAATTAATTATTTTCACAAATAATTATCCTAACACAAAGACAATTATTGGCACGATGTCAATATTTTGAATACGATAATATGTTCACGCCAAGTAACAATATTAATGTATCCACGATCCACCTTGACCATATTATTACACACATGTTGAATTAAATGCCTAGTTATTACCCCTTAAATCATGTTTTCTTGCTACAGCTTTAATGTAACAACCAACGCGGACAGCCTGCCGTTCTTTTACTCGGTTTTATATGCATAAATATTTTTGTTACAGATATATTTATTCATATTAAAATTAAGTTTTAAATTAGAATTTGAACGTCGGTCTCAAATAATTATCTTTACTTATAAAACACGTTTGTATAACTGTATTCATTATGTACTCCCAATTAATTACTATAGTTTCAATAATTTAATATTATGTAGTTGTAAGATATTAATCGTCTCACTGATATTGGCAAATTTATGTTTATATTATTTATTACGTGGGTATAGTCAGTAACACTTCATAAAAACTGTTAGAATCAGAATCCAGCAAATAAAAGATTAAAAAAAAAATTAAGTCAATTTAAAAACCAGTATTCTATAAAATACATAAGTTAGTGGTGATGGGCAGTGGGCACTAGTCCAGTAATATGAAGACAATCCTAGCTATTCTCTGTTAGTTAACAATAAGAGTTAAATGAGTCTTTCAGAAGTAGTTGTATTGCGCGTTAAATTAGCGCATTAGTTTACATGTACCAAGTGTTCAGACCAGATCACATGAGCCATTTCTCCTCCTCACATTAAGGTCAAACTTTTCGCCGAACGACACCTTAGTCAGAGCCATGCGCTCATTAAATAATAATATTGATCTTTGGCCTTAATCAAACATGTTTTCTTTCTGTCAATCTTAATTATTACCCAACCTATGTATATCTTGTTGTCATAAACATTTATGTATACATTGTTATATTTGTTTATACTTATGTAAAAAGCCGTTTGGCGTATATTTATAATAAAAAATAATAAATTATGGTAGTTTTAATCTTTTTTCAATAGTTTGAATTACTATTTGATGTTATAAAAAAGTATACTTTGATTCAATAATGTTATTAGTGCTCACACAACTATTCTCAGACTTCACTTTGGTATTTAAGGGGATTCAATACCGCGATTTTTTGTTTTTGTTTAACACACGCACGACATAGTTTGTTTTTGCCAAACATTTCAATTGATCTATTGAAGCGATAAGAATTCGTCCTCAAGTCTACTTGGAATCAACTTTCCCACATTTTTGATATAACCCCCCAAATTCCAGAAAACATTTTTGAATTTCAATTTTTGGAGATGCTAAAATCAAAAAATCAAAATTGTGGGAAAGTCGATTACAAGTAGACTTGACAAAGAATCCGTCTAAAATCTTATGCTGTGCATTTGTTAGACAAAAATAGAAAATCACGATATGGAATCCCCTTATGTTAGGTTCTGAATAGCAACATATACAATTTTATACCACAATTATGTTACTTTGAGAAACGCAGTTAAATTACATTTATGTCCTTATGCATAGTCAACGTATGTGATACATCAATTAACTACGCATATGGGTATTGGTAACATTATACAGTTTAAGTGTTGACTTTTCATTGTATGTGTAGAAAAATTATAAAACTATATCGGTGTAAAGGATAATTAAAAGTTGAAATTTAATTATTAGTCAAATTAACTTTTATTTAAGTGTAAAAAAAGTTGTTGTTAAAAAATACAAAACAATTATTCTCCATTTTCTTTTTCTTCACCCTTAGACTTTTTGGATTTTTTCTCCTTCTTGGACTTCTTCCGTTTGACACTCGTATTCAGACTTTCGTTCTGAAAACAATAACAAACATGAAAGATTGATAAGTTTTTAAGTTTAACATACACAAAATACCTGTTGTTGCAAGACAAGCGATTCTTGGAGAGCATCATGCATAACATCAACGTTTTTGGGAGGTTTTTCACCAGTCTCAAAATATTTAAGTCTATCCTCACATTGTTGTTTCATTTTCTGTCCAAAAATATTACATGGATTATCTAAAACATGAAACATATTAATAAAATTGTTTTTAAGAAGACGTAACACTGGTATTTGTTTTGTTTGTTTTACAAGTAGACAACATACCAAATATAAGCTCAGTAGATGATGTTTAGCTTTGTTTAAAATTCAGAACAAAATATCGACTCCTTATGAAACTAGACGGTAAGAACATTGTATGTGGGTCTTTTACAATAGGTAATTAAATTTTTAGTAAGTTTTGACTATATATAATATAGCGTTAATTAAAAATACTCATAATTTACTTAAAAACTGAATAAATAAATCATAAATAACCTACATACAAACACAGATAATGTTATCACTCTATTCTAATTTGTCAACTAAAGAAGCCAAACGTGATCTGCTGAGTGTAAATTTGTTATGTTGTGTTCTCTTAAAGAAATTAGAATAGAGATAAGAATTTAAATAATACCAGAAAAGGCATCAATTCGGCTAGCAATGCTCAATTTATTTGAAAGAAAACGAGAGGCACGTCCTTTAAACTGCCTGCCGGCACGGCCAATGAATGTTGAATGATAGATAAGTCCATATTTAGGAGTGCTTGTTTTGGTCTTCATTGCTCTATAAGAGAAAAATTAACAAAATGAAATAACAATGAGGTATAGGTATAAAAATAGTTACCTGAAGAGGGCTTTTTCTGCACCCAAAATTTGAACAGTA